>JAIWYR010000006.1:0-2400000 GCA_022818075.1 Armillaria altimontana | reverse complement strand
TGGCCGCCGAACGTCACGGGCAAATTTTTGCTACTGACGAGAGGTATGTTTGAGAATTATGCTACATGTCAAACTAGCTTGACTCGTCATCAGATTTTGCATAGACAACGGAATTATGATTGCTCAAGCGGGTCTTCTCGGCTTTAGGATGGGCTACAGCACGCCTTTGACTAAAAGCACATGCACTCAAAGGTCTGTGGGCGTATGCCTGTGTCCCTGATAATATCTGACATGAATTCAGATTCCGCACCGACCAGGTGCACGTTGCTTGGAGGGCGTAGTCGTCTGTGCTTTCAGGGTATTGTAATGTATAGTATATTGATAACAAGTTAGAGGGCTCTCTTCCTGTACGATGGAGGTCTAAATCTAAATCTGCTTCTGCAGGCATCATTTGGCTGCAACATTGGCAGAAACTAATTTCCACCCTTCAGGATCTGCTGACCGCAGCTCCTCGCCCAGTTTCTCAAAATGTGCCCACCACCACCGGTTAGTTTCATCGAAGGGACTACCAGTACCTTTGTCCGGTACCCTCGCCTTCCAAGGTTTATCAGGAAGAATGTAATGCAGGCATCGAACTTCTTCGTCACGCCAGATCTTCGGATGCACAACCTGTAATGTCCGAAGTGCGTTGTAGTACCAAGGAAGAGGCTTCCACATCCCTTTGAAATGCTCAATCATGAGGTCTTGGTCTGCAAACGTGAAGTTTTCAACTTCTGCAGAGGTCATAAGTCGTTCAATGATAGCTTTCGCCACAGCCATGGAGGGTTTGAGAACCACAACCCCAGAATTGAGCTGGCTGTATGGGCGAGGTTTTCCTTCCGACCACTGAGGAGGTGGGGAATTCGGACCGGATACGGCACTGTGAGCGCAATTCTCGGGAATCCTATAATATCATAAGCTATAGAAAAAGACCGTGTTATTGTGCAGGGCTAACCAATCGGCAGGATAGTGAGGAAGCTTCCGAGGGTTGCAAGCGCAGACATGGGCAGCGGCGATCTGATCTTTGGGAAGGTCGAGATCCATGAGCTCATCCATGTTTCTAAGGATTATCACATCGGCATCCAGAAGAACCACTCGCTTGAGAAACCGGATTTTCAGTTGGCGTCATTGCCCCCTAATCTAAAGCAAGACGTACATCGTAATCCACCATCTCAAACGTACTAAGACATAATGTTATCAGATGAACACGCGGGTAGATCGACAGGGATTGCCTACCGAACTTTAGACCAGGTATCGGCAAACCTAGCATCGTGGACGTCGAATCTTTGACGACTTGCATCTGGGGCGACTACGCCCACATCGACGCTGATCAGACCCCGATTTTTGAGGACATCACGAGCATCTTGAGATATATCCGGCGTGACCATCACTATCAGGGGGTACTTTGATTTTGCAGCCTTCAGACCATAGTCTACGACAAGAAGGCCCGGCAAATAAGCTGTCTTGGATAGAAGGGAGACCCATGCGGCTTTGGGAGACATGGCAGTACGGTAGAGAGGCAGGCGATGACCAATGATTGCGTATTTCGATCCCTACGTTGTGAATTTTTCTTGCCTCGGGAGTAGACCACTGGGTTTCGATCAAAGCAAAAGATGACTCGGATATCCGATTGCCGTACACTGTCAGCGGCATCCAACGCCTTTCAGTGCGGATCTTTTCGTGATTTTTCGCCACTAATTCCAAGTGTAGAATGATGAAGACATTTTCCGATCGATTAAATCCCCGGTTCTAACACTGAGCAGATGCTCGTACGGCCGGAACCTTGCGTCGGATCACTCCAAGTTGATCAGCTGGACGCTGGATAGAATTACATGATGATAATGTAGGAACTAATACAAGGCGCCATGCACGTTATCGTAGATCGGCACCCAAATGCTCCGGCAACGAGGTAGCAAGGTGACGTTTCGCTCTATTCTCAGCTCCCTTCCCACGCAGTATATTCTCGATGTAAAATTCACCGGCCTGTTAGGAGATAAATACTCACCCGGCAACATAGGCTTCAAGACGCGCACCTTGTAACTGCTGCGAACCAACGGTCCGCTAGCAACGTACAGAAAACCCATATCTTCGGCAACTTGCTTCCACCGCTCAAATTCTGCCGGTTCAACGTAACGGTCTACTTTCATATGTCGTTTGGTCGGACGCATGTACTGGCCAAATGTTACAACGTCTACAGAGGCTTTGCGAAGCTCTTTAAGACAGTTGTTAGCCATACGCAAAGCATCACAACTAGAAGAACTGACCTCGCAACGCATCTAATATTTGTTCGCTTGTTTCGCCAACACCAAGCATAATGCTAGTTTTCGTTATTCGAACACCCTCTTGTTTGGCATGTTCTAGCACTTTCAGACTTTGTCGGAACGTTGCCCGTCTATCCCGGACATACGGCGTCAGAGCCTCAACCGTTTCAATGTTATGGGCATATACATCGAGCCCAGATTTCGCGACAAGGGACACATGAGGTAGAGAGCCAGCAAAATCTCCGGTTAATGCTTCAACTAAGATATGGGAAGCCCTGAACCGAGGTCAGAGTTGGAAAATGAGATACAGACAACATGGACGCACTTTTGCTTAATCTTCCGTATTGTTTCTGCGAAATGGTGAGCGCCACCGTCAGCGAGATCTAGCATGCATGAGTTGCAAAGTAAATATATAGGTGATATGGAGCATACCATCTCTATCGACACTCGTAAGAACGATATAGCCCAAACCCCATCGACTGATGGCCTCGGCAGTATTCTCCGGCTCATGTGGATCCAAAGGCGGCGGTGCGCGAGACGTCTTGACAGAGCAGAATCTGCAGCCGCGGGTACATGTATCACCCATGAGCTATTCTTATGAGCCGCTATATCCTTGTCTAGAGCCTGGGTTCTCACCATTATGGTAGCAGTAGCTGCACTTCGGCCCTCTGCCTCGGTGGCGCCTTCTTTACCACCCCAGCAATCACCGATGTTAGGGCAACGAGCCTCCTCGCATACAGTGTGAAGACCCAATCCTCTCAGGTCTTTCTTGATCTTAGCGAACGAGGCGCCCGATGGAATAGAAGTTTTGAGGTATGACGGAAGACGGGGGCTGACGAGAGGTCAATTTTGGAAAGTCAAATCCATTCAAAGGCATACCCTCGAGTATTTCCGAGCATAACACGTTCAGGAGCCTCGCCTGAAATGAACTCATCTAGGGAAGGTCCAGCTGCCAATGCTTCCCTAAAATTTGGTTTGGCAGGGGACGACGGTGTTGCGAGGAATCGGACCTGAGGAATAGGGCGCAGTCGGACTGGTCGCACGAGCGAATACATTGCTGATACTAGCACCAGAAGAGACTACGGTGCAAGACCAGCAAGGTCGAATGACAGCAAGAGGAATTCAAATTACATCATCATTGGGCAAATGTTTCGGATTCGGCCGACACCGTCCCGACTTGGTACTCAACGCTGATGAACGCACTTTCTCGTCGGGAAGAGGACAGCCTGCTAAAGGCTACCAAAGCCTACGCACTCAAACAATGTGATCCTGTAGTCAAAGGCGCGTCTTCGCATCATATCTCCACTATTGGCTCACAGAGATGAAGCAGAATTTGCGGACTGCATGTCTGGACGTTTAATTTCGGTAGCTTGGGCCTGCAAAGATAAGCTGAGGGTAGTCGAAAAGTGCATGATTCAATAGTCGGTGGTTTTCTTTGGTACTGTTCTTCACTGATCCCGTTCCACAGTACTGGACCAGAGTCTATGGATGTCGTTCGTGGGGAATATCTCAAACTGCGAAATCAGCGGCAAGAAGAAAAGCGCCAACTTTTTGACCAATCCTCGGCATCGTAGCCAAAAATCATGTCCCTTCGCACTTGCATCTCATACACACTTTTCACGACTGAGGAACTTCTTATACGATTATCTTAATTTATACAATTATACGAGACGGCCACGGATCACTTCTTTCCGTTAACGGAATTCCAATGTTTTCTAGCTGCCATCAACGAAGTAATCAACCTGCGATGTGAGTAGTTAGTGACGGAGGTGATTATGTGCTATGGCTGCTTACCCAAAGATACCCAATACACCATCATTAAGATTCGTCAGGCCCAGACCGGTTGCAGGAATCCAGATATCGAGTGAGTCGAGGGTAAGCTGATGCAGAGTAGCCGCGCGTGAACTTGTATGTGATTTGAGATTAATGTGTATATTTAAGAATGATAGACGCACGCTTTCAGAGCTGTAGCCTTTGTAGAGTAGTCGGCTTCGGTACCAAGGTTTTTCTCGCCAACAGACTTGACTTTTTTCAAAGCAGACAACTCTTTGTGTATACGAAGCACCTAGTTGATTTACCACGTTAATGAAAACCATAATGAACCCGCGACGACTAACTTTTATTATCCCATTAAGCAGACCGAAAACAATTCCAGTAAACCAAAATCTGTTGGAGAGTCTCTGTATCTTCTGGGCGGTTTCAGACTTGAACTGGGCAAATTTTATGGAGTTTGCCTGAAAGAAATAAGATGGCGTGAATTAACTGACGGTAGGCACGGCTCACCCAGACCAAGCCGTCGAGGGACAAGTACCCAAAGTAAGCTATTTGTCGAGCAATAGTTGTTATCTGTTCGGGTGGCGAAGAGGAGGAGAGTACAGCACGAAGGGCTGCCTGTAAGTTCTCCATAGGTTTCCCCAACCGAAGAACTGAGTTCCGTAAGTAAGAAAATGCAGTACATCGACAAAACGAAGACAAACGTTTGCGAGCAGTTCCGAGATGGGTTTTAAGGGCATTCCATGGAACTGCAGCATCCTTTTCGCCACGGGAAAGAAGATACCATGTGTAGAACCTGGCGAAATATTGAATGGAACGGTAGGTCTTGTGCGGTTAGTATGGCAGGCGGCCGTGAGGGGTCAGATATACCTTATCCCTTCCAAGGGTGGTGTTACCAAATTTGAGGGACTGAGAAACGGCTGGATGGAATACGACCTGGGACGCGATGGTGGACATGGTTGGCTGCTGTGAGAACAGACTTGCCAGCCAAGTATTTGTATGCGTGACCGGGGAACTAACCAATTCACGTGTTTCCCCACAGGAGCGGCGGACCGGTCCGAACCCTCAATTGAAAGTAATGACGTAGGTTCCGCCCAAAGAGACTCAGACGTCGAAGATTACCAGCTACTCCGAGCTAAAGTCGAAAAAACTTCAATATGCATGCCAGGAAACGACCCCTTCCCATGCCGGAACAGCGCGAATGCAGCGCTGTGTACTCGGTATTGACGTACGCAATTCTGCGGAAAAACTCGGACGGAAACCGCCGTTTCCATCTCACTGCCGGATTGTCAAGTTCTGCCAGGTTCCTTCTCCTTTCTCCCGCCTATTTCTCGCTTTTCTCGTGTTTCTGTCAGCCTAATCACACGCACAATGTCGACAACACTCTACACAAAGGTCACACGGCTCATAATCACAAGGCTTCTTCACTCACGTGACACCATACAGTTGAATCTTAGAACCACTCAGGGCCTAGCCAGATCTCTGCGACTCTTCTCTAGCTCCTCTGCTATCATGGTTAGACTTTTCAAGTTTTTGATCCACTAAAGCTCACATAGATTCAGTCTGATTCTACTTTCCGCATCGAGAAAGATACCTTTGGTGAACTTCAGGTTCCCGCGGACCGGTACTGGGGTGCACAGACACAACGGTGCGGATTCGATGCGTTGTCGCCGATAGGTCACTAATCTTCCCTACAGATCCTTACAAAACTTTGACATTGGTGGTCCTACAGAACGTCTTCCCCCTCCTCTCATTAAAGCCTTCGGTGTCCTCAAGAAAGCCGCTTCCGTTGTCAATGTCGGCTATGGCATGGACCCAAAGGTCGGCGAAGCCATTCAAAAAGCAGCAGATGATGTTTGTGCAGCCTCAGTATCGAACTGCCTCCTTCACTCACGTTCCGTATAGGTGATTTCCGGCAAACTCATTGACCATTTCCCTCTTGTTGTATTCCAGACGGGTAGTGGTACCCAGAGTAATATGAACGTCAACGAAGTTGGTCGCATTTATGTATTCAATATTCAGTGGTTAAAATTAATCGTAGGTTATCTCCAACAGAGCCATCGAGCTTCTTGGCGGTGAACTTGGGTCAAAGAAACCAGTACACCCGAATGACCACGTTAACATGAGCCAAAGCAGCAACGACACGTTAGGACCATGTTATAATTATGCGAGTCCATTTATTTGACACATAATACAGGTTCCCCACTGCCATGCACGTTGCCGCCGTTACGGAGCTCAGTCGCAACCTTCTCCCGGCTTTGACTGAACTCCGTGATGCTCTCCATGCAAAGTCAGTAGCCTTCGATGGCATCATCAAAATCGGTCGCACGCATCTTCAGGTAAGTTTACAGCAAGGATGACTGAATATAGCTCATGATCAAAACAGGATGCAACTCCACTCACTTTGGGCCAGGAATTCAGTGGCTATGTTCAACAAGTCTCCAACGGCATTGATCGTATCAACGACGTTCTCCCACGATTGAGCCTTCTTGCGCAAGGTGGAACCGCTGTTGGTACTGTAGGTCTTCTAAACGAGAACACGACGGCTGCGTGGCTGACCATGAACACAACAGGGTCTGAATACCAAGAAGGGTTTCGATGTCAAAGTTGCAGCAGAGATTAGTAAGATAACCGGATTAGAGTTCAAAACCGCTCCAAACAAGGTATCTACTTGGTTTAGTGCGACTAGTCCTAACTGAACTTTGGGCTGCAGTTTGAAGCACTTGCAGCACATGATGCTCTAGTCGAGGCACATGGGGCCTTGAACGTCATTGCATGTTCCTTGATGAAAATCGCCAATGATATCCGATACCTAGGATCTGGACCTCGTTGTGGTCTGGGTGAACTCAGTCTACCGGAAAATGAGCCCGGTAGCAGTATCATGCCTGGCAAGGTCAACCCTACGCAATGCGAGGCTTTGACCATGGTTGCTGCTCAAGTCATGGGAAATCAGACCGCCGTCAGTGTAGCTGGTGCTAGTGGACAGTTCGAGGTATGGGAACCGCACAGTATCCGGTTCTTCATTGACGGAATTTCCTCAAACAGCTTAATGTCTTTAAACCGGTCATGATCAAAAACGTGCTACAAAGTATCCGTTTATTGGCTGATGGTGAGTCTGATTCGCATTAGAACGACGTAAGCGAGCTCATGGCTACCAAAGGCTCGCGCTCCTTCACTAAGAACTGCGTTGTCGGTATCCAGGCGAATGAGAAACGAATCAATACGCTGCTTAACGAGTCCCTCATGCTTGCTACGATCTTAAACAGCCATCTTGGCTATGATAGTACGTGGTTACAGTCCAAGGAAGGCCCTCTTTTTTGATAAGTTACCATGACAGATGTCGCGAAATGTGCAAAGAAGGCACACAAGGAAGGGACTACATTGAAGGAAGCCACCGTCGCATTGGGATTCCTGACACCGGAAGATTTTGACCAGAAAGTTCGCCCAGAACTGATGTTACATCCGGACCCAGAGAACTGATGTTGATTGGACGAAGTAATGAATTTATGAAATGGCGTGGTGTTTCAACGGGGATGATGCGATCGAAGGCAGGACCCCGAAAAGGCAGCAGGAGCTGGACTCAGATCATGTTCAGATGAGGGGCCGAATGATGACTGACTGAAAGCTTGGAAAAAGACAAGTTGGAACAGAAATTTACTTGAAAGTCATCAGCAAAAGTGAGAATGAGCATTAGAACTCTTGAAACTGAGCTGCGGCTTGGATTGAGCCAGAATGTCAGCTAGAACATCCTTTTTGGTCGGAATGACAAGAGTGAGCGTTCCCAAAAAGGTAAGACACCACGCAATGGCAAAATTCGAATGCCAGGCCTCAGTTTTAGTCCACTCTCCCACCCTGCTCATCAGTCCCCACTTTTGCCCGTCGTTTCAACTTCGAACTCATTTTCATCGCCGTCGTCGTCGTCGAGCCCGACGACGTTGACGACATATTCGTTTACCATCGGGCCCTGTATACGGCGTCGAAGCGTCTTCACCTTCGGCTCTGCTCCCACGAGGCTCTTTCCGTCGTGGCAGGCGCTATTTTCTTGTTTTCCTTTTCCCATCGTTTTGCACCTGTAATTTTACCAGTGGACCTCCCCGTTATTGGCCATGTCGCTCAGCCGGATTCTCAACGACGAACCCTCGCCCGCCCTTTCCGCTAGGTCGGCTTTCACCTCCTCTTCGCGCAACATGCCAATCGACGCTGTGCAGAGAGATATACCATCTCCGTCCGCCTTTCCCAATGCATCGCCTCGGTCCCAGTCCCGAATGTCTGATTCCTATCGCAATGTACCTCCTCTTCCACGAGTTCACGGCCGTTCATTGCCCAACCATGACCAGCCAGACCATTGGGATCCATACCTAGTACCGCATCCACGGAACAGCATGGCCGCTGGTTCCAGTTCTGTCCGTTCCGAACTTGTCGACCGTGAACGCGACATCAACCGATCCGCGTCTCCAGACGGTCAAGTTCACCTTTCGGGTAGTGGGGCGGAGAGAGATTCAGTGCCTAGGAAGCGTCACAAGGGCGACGACGACGATAGCGAGTATCGAATTGCCGACGAACGACGCGTAAGTCCTTGCATTACATGTCTGGAGTGTTTTACGTACCTTTCATATCCAGCATCAGCTGTTTAACTCAGCAAACCGGGCCCAGGATATGCACCCGGATACATTGCCAAACCAAGGGTCTCCCGCTCGGCGTCTCAACGAGGATGTCAAACCTCGACCATCAAAACACATGAACGAAGAGGATAGACTTGCGTCTTCTGATCTTTCAGATTGTGAAGAAGTTTGGATTGCAGAGCTGAGCGATTACATCCTGGAGACGCAAAAGCGCTTCAAACAAGTTGAACAATGGTTCAATGAAAGCACTAGAGTGAGCTAAGAACACTTTTCTCTCTTGTATTCTGTTACTCAGCCGCTATAGGATCGGACCGCCAAAACGGCCGAAGACATGTCCCATTATTATTCACGAAAAATTGCCAAGATCCCGATGCCTCCACCTTCCCCTCCGCCCATGCTAGCTCCTCCAGATAGTCCACGGTTTAATGGCTACGAATATCCAGATGTCCCCATTCAGGACACCCCAGACCGCGATGGCCTGTATATGTCTCCAGGTCCGGATATGAATAACACGCCGGAGCCTAATCTGTCAATAAGACTGGGCAAGGGGAAGGGGCGCGCTAAAAGGCATGCCTCGGGGGCTATGTCTGATGAAAGTAGCGAATTGTACGCTCCCGCATCACAAGAGCGGGGTCATGCCAGCAAAAAGAGGAAGGTGGAGGCGTCAGCGGGTGATATTCTGGTGGACGCGTCACTTACTGGCGAGCTCATTTCGCCTGCAATCGTCTCGAAAACCTCTACAAAGGGCAAAGGGAAGGCAAAGCAACAGGCACCACCCACGCAGATAGAGATCAGTGAGAGTGCTTCCGCCAACGCTAAGCTTCCGCGCAAAAGGCCTGGTCCCAGGAAGAGACTGCCTTTAGCTGCAGATTTGGAGATGGAATTGGCATCGCACCCTCCTTCTATCGCTGGAGATGCAACGCCTTCGGTGTCCTATTCAAGACCTTCTTCGCCGGCGCCTACGAATTCAACTGTTATCTTTGAACTCGACGAGGAGATCCCTCCTCTGAAGAAAGCGAGAAAATTAGATGATGGTGCTATGGTTAAAAGGGTCAAAGTTCTCGAGGATGCCCAACGTAAAGTATGGACAAACATCGCCCGAAGAGATGTTGCCAAGGTTTGGACGAGCGTTTTATTTACACCCGCTGCGACTTACATGTGCAATCTAGGTCTATAAATATCATGCGCTGGGCTATCAAGCTCGAGTATCTCAATCGGAAAGAATAGCCAAATTAGCCTCTATTCAAGCGCGCAAACCATTCACAAAGACACCCAAAGGCGTCAAAGACACGCAGGCCAAGGCTAAACGACTAATGCGTGAGATGCAGGTCTTTTGGAAAAAGAATGAACGCGAGGAGCGAGATGTTCGGAAGCGTGAACATAAGGAAGCAATGGACCGACTGAAGATGGAGGAGGAGAAACGAGAGGCTGCACGACAAGCACGAAAACTTGAGTTTTTGATTAGTCAGACAGAACTCTACAGCCATTTCGTCGGAAACAAGTTGAAGAGTATGGATCTACCTCTTATCATGGTTGTTTGATCTAACGTGTTTTGTAGCATCTGAGATGGAAGGCGAATCAAGCAGCGAGCCTCCCCCTGCCGGAGCTGATCTTGAAGACATCAACCCTGAGACTCTCGGGGACATCAACTTTGACGACGGTGAGTCGCTAAATTCATTGACTTCATATCCCCTGCTCATGGATTTCGTTAGACGATAAGTCTAATATGTATAGGCATGCAAAACACAACGCTCAAGAGGCTATCGCTCTTGCCAAGCAGAAAGCGGAAGAATTTGACGCCCATGCTGCCCGGGAGCGCAAAAACAACGAAACGAACCAACTTGTGAAAAGTCAATCACAAGATCAAGCTGACGGTGAAGCTGAAGTTGACGGGGAGACAGGGATGTCTAGTGCCCCGCTTCTAGATCGTACGTCCTTTCAGCGTAGTTATTTCCGGATGCTCACATGCCTGTCGTTTCCAGTGGACTCCGACGAACTCAATTTCCAAAACCCCACGTCTCTCAGTGGGCCGCTTACTATCGGCCAACCGAAGATGTTAATGGCCCAATTGAAGGAGTATCAGCTCAAGGGTTTGAATTGGTTAGCGACGTTGTACGAACAAGGTATCAACGGCATCCTTGCTGATGAGATGGGTCTCGGAAAGGTAATCGCTACATCGGCTTTTGTGAATTACGCTTATCGTTGACTTTGAATAGACTGTTCAATCTATTTCTCTGCTTTCGTATTTGGCCGAAACCCATGACATCTGGGGACCATTCCTTGTGGTGGCGCCTGCTTCAACTCTGCACAACTGGCAGCAGGAAATCACTCGGTTTGTTCCTCGATTAAAGGCGCTGCCTTACTGGGGAAATGTCAAGGACCGTGCTACTCTTCGGAAGTTCTGGAGCAAGAAAGAAATAAGCTACAATCAGGACGCGCCGTTTCATGTCCTCATTACCAGTTACCAACTGGTAAGTTGTGTCGAGATCATTCAAATCATCCTAGAAGTATTGATCTTTCGCTTGTTCCTTTCTTAGGTCACTCAAGATCAGCAGTACTTTCAACGTGTCAAGTGGCAGTACATGATATTGGACGAGGCGCAGAATATCAAGAACTCCTCCAGTGTTCGGTGGAAAACTTTATTGGGGTTTCAATGTCGAAATCGACTCCTGCTAACAGGAACTCCGATACAGAACTCTATGCAAGGTGCTTGGAGGCCTTAGTAAAATGTGATCTCATTCTGACGAGCGTTTAGAGTTGTGGGCTCTTCTGCACTTTATCATGCCAAGCTTATTCGATTCTCACGATGAGTTCAACGAATGGTTTTCCAAGGACATCGAAAATGCCGCAGAAAACAAGGGAAGCAAGCTGAATGAACATCAGCTGCGACGACTGCATATGATCTTGAAACCTTTCATGTTACGCCGAGTGAAGAAACACGTCCAGAACGAGTTGAGTGAGAAGGTCAGCAGTTTCCTTTCTCTATGTCGCGTCTTTCTAAAATTACATTACTAGATCGAGGAGGATATATATGTATCCTTGAGCGCGAGGCAACGTTCGTTATATAAAGCCCTACTCGCCAAAGTATCTGTGGCCGACCTCATTGCAAAGGCGGCCAACATCGGGGACGCCGATTCTGCGCGAACTTTGATGAATCTCGTCATGCAATTCCGTAAGGTCCGTCAAATTCGTTTCTAGCTGTCAACTCTCTTAGCTGACTCGACGTCAGGTTTGTAACCACCCAGAATTGTTTGAAAGGGCCGACGTGGTTGTGCCTTTCTCCTTTTCAAGGTTTGGACGACCTGGGCCTGTTTCACGAGATGGCGATTTCATCAATTTGCCGTACTCGACTCACAATCCAATTGAGTACACAGTACCAGAGCTTTTGTATCGATATGGAGGTGTGCTGGATGTACCCTCAGACGCCTCGTATCCTGTGTCCCGGAGTAGTTGCTTGACCAAGCTGATGAACATCTGGTCCACTGATTGGATTCATCGATCTATCTACGATGGTAAAGGTAGGTCTACTGTGTATGATAGTGTCCGAACGAGAAACTCAATCATCCTATAGTGTCGACGTCTTTTGCATTCCTATCCCTATTGGCCATGTCACCGCAAGAAGCTCACACCTTGCATGTTTCTCCCCTTCTTCGCCGAAGGCTGTTGGCTCTACAATTTGAGCACGAATGGTTAGAAGAAGGACCCTTTTACATGTGCGTTCCACCTGTCTGTAGAGCTTTGTGGAAACTCATTTTGATCAGGGATTCCTTCTTTGCCGCCCACTCCGCTCGTCCTTCACTGGAGATGGGTGTTTACCCTTCGTTACAGAGACTGGATCGCGCCGAGGGCTTACCTGGCCTGTTCTCCATTTCCCGATCAGCTTGGACCGAGACTTGTTTATCTCGTTCGGAGATGAAGTGGTTTGTGCCTGCAGCTACGGCGCCGCCTGTATCATTATGTTGTACGGATCGAACCTTCATGGACCGCCACTCGCACATATTAGACAGTCCTTTGGAGTCACTTGGATTGTATGGCGCCCCGTCATCACTACGAGACTCAATGGATGCCTGCACCACTTTCGATGCACACTTTCCAGGTCTATCGTGCGCGGGGCTCCTTGCGACGTCGCCTTCAGACCAGGTTCCGTTGTCGACGATGCAAGTTCCAGAGGCCAAGCGACTCATCTATGATTCTGCCAAGCTTGCCCGTCTGGATACTCTCCTCCAAGAACTAAAAGCAGGGGACCATCGCGTCTTGGTTTACTTCCAAATGACTCGCATGATGGACCTGATGGAGGAATATCTGATATACAGGCAATACAAGTATCTCCGTCTTGACGGATCCTCTAAGCTCGAAGATAGAAGAGATATGGTCATTGATTGGCAAACAAAGTCAGTCGCTTCTCTCAGTGTAACGCTTTTCCCTCAACAGATTTTTGTTAGGTCAGACATCTTCGTTTTCCTGTTGAGCACAAGAGCCGGTGGTCTAGGGATCAACCTTACCGCCGCGGATACTGTGGTTTTTTATGACCACGACTGGAATCCTTCCAACGATGCTCAAGCCATGGATCGGGCACATCGCTTAGGACAAACTCGCCAAGTCACTGTGTACCGTCTCATAACCAAAGGAACCATAGACGAACGGATCATTCAACTCGCTCGGGTGAAAAAAGACGTGAGCACTCTTTCTCTCTGTTTCTTGAATATCTGAGTTTAGTTGACGATGCAATTTAGGTTCAAGATATTGTCGTGGGTAACAAAAACCTTACGGATGTCGCCAAGCCTAGCGAAATTGTTCAACTTTTATTGAACGACGAACAGTTCGCTGGCCTAGATACTTCTGCTACGGCAGATCTCTCTTCGGAAATACCTGCCAATGGTTCTTCGGAACCCATCCGCGACCTCTGGGATGAAGAAGGAGATGATGACTTTTTGGTCATTCTAATTCTGCCGTCGTTAACAGCCAGGCCGATGCACCTCCGGAGGAGAATGGTGATCCAGTGCCAAGTAGCGGCCGCGGTAGGAAACGCAAGCCTGGTACACGAGGTGGCCGTAGGGGTGGCAAGAGAAAAGCTGGCATCGATCATGCCAGTACGCCTGTTATAGATTACTACTGATGCCATCAGGCTGGATAACATGCGCACCGTGTCGTACATTGGTCCTACTGTTCTCTCTTCTCTTCTTCGTATCCATTGTAGACTATCTCGACACTTTCTAGTTTATCCTTACTGTATAATAGAGGAACGTCTTTAATCGACCGGTAACGGAGAAGAAATGATCCCGGAGCGGAGTTTTCAAGTCCGCCATATGTGACTCTGGTGGCTCTGCACCACTGACTTGCACGTAAATGCTCAAGGACAATCTTGATAATTCTCATGCTCATCCGAATTCCGTCGCAACACATCTTGACTTTTGTGGAATATAGGACACCCATAACTCTCTCTTATACGCGTAGGGCGTGCCCGGCAGACACATTTACGTTCACCTACTCCTGTACTAGACGACGATAATCCGGCTTGGTCGCGACGGGAACGACCTACAATATCAACTGTTCTTTCTCTTTTTTGGTCCATCCGGGATGGCCAAGAAGAAGAAGACACAGGTGAAGACCGTCGTCCGGGGTATTGCGACGACCTCCGTCCCCAAGAAGGTCGAGAAAGTCGTCGAGCCAGAGGAAGTTGCGGATAGCCCATCTACCCAAGAATTGCCCCTAGAACAATCGGAATCACTGGACCTCGTCAAAAAAGGAGGAGCCGAGGAGGAGCCCACGGACGAGTTCGATCCAGAGAAGGTGGAAGAACAGTCGCTTCAGAACCTTGTTGATAAACTCCAAGAAAAAACAGAAAGAGAGATAGTTAGGTTCGTCTCTTTGTTCAAACTTTCACATAGTTGTATTTACAGTCTATAATTGCAGAACCGTGAAGGTATTATGGCATTCAACCTATCTTCAAATAGCTCATTTCGCCATCAGGCCGTAGAACAGGAGAGACGCTATTCCAAAACTCTTCCCAGCTTAGAATTGAATCCCGTTCTCGTCGAACGTATTATTGGTCTCGTTCTTGAATCCAGGACTTCAGAAGGTAGAAAGAATAGTCTCCAGGACGTTGTGATACTCATGACAATCAGGGAAACGACAAATAGATGAACCAGAAGACAAGGTGGTTGCCAAAACTGCTATCACTTACGGTGTTCTCCGTCGCCTCGGGTTTTCTGAGGAAAAGGTTGTCGAATGCCTTGAAGCCATACCAGGGATCGAACTAGAAGAGGCATACGATTGGGTGAGTTCCCTGTTTATATGCAGAAATCTGGTCTCAATTTTTATAGCTCTATTTGCATTGCTCTGAAGACGAGTTAGCCGAGAAGCGTGTGTTTTTCAGAATCTTTCAAAGTTCTTGTTCGAGGCTCAGAAATCTGCTCTATAGGTTCTGACAATCTCGTGGAACCTCGCGGTCCCCAGACGCCGAAGAAGAAGTCTTCAAGGACCCCCCAAACTCCACGAACGCCTCGGACACCGGCGGAATTTCAAGCAACTCCTACTACCCCGCCGCTCAATAAACCTTCCAAGCTCGATGTAAATGCGCCCATATTTGTTCCGTCCGGCGGCGTGTGCGCTTCCGCCGGCGACAACGGCATTGTTCATCGAGCTTCCTCCCCATCTGGACAGGATGATGGGTATTTCGACGACGATGACGCTAACGCGGAATATGTCCGCCTAAGGTTACGACTCGACACTTTGAATCCTCATAGCCCGGACGCAGTGGAAATAAATAAGATCAAGCGACGTCTGAGTGCTCTGAAGAACAACTATTTCTTTGACGAAATGACCGCTGTCGTTGAATATCACATCGAGCGAGACAAGGTTGCAGTGAGCACTCTTGACGCCCGTCTCCGCGGCGAAATATCTCCACCTCCCGCAACCGAGAAGAAACATCCTCCACGTCTCCAGGCACCTGTTACTGTTGCGACTGATGTGTTCGACGAAGATGATGAAGACGAGGCCGTGGGTGTACTTGACCTTCTCGAAGGGATTCCGGAAACAGAGACGACCACCAAAGGAACCACTGTCACTGTTAGAGCTATGCCTCTACCTAAGCCTTGGTCAGGCCGTACTCCGAAATCCTTGCTTTCAGATACTGTCGCTAAAATCGACCGGTATGCCGTCATCACGTTCAGCATCATTTCTGGTGCTAGTCGCGCTAAGAGGGCCGCCGTCAACATTCGATGGCAGGGCAAAAAAACTGACGAGTGGTCAATGGAGTCAGTTGCCTGTCAGGATGAAGGCCAAGCAGAGCAATATGCTGCCACCCTGGCCCTCCATGCCATCACCTTCCCTCCCGCCGATGGTTTTGCCTCAGGAACCTCTGCCGTTGCTGGTGGCCAAACCTTCTTTCGCTCGTTACCCCCAGTATTCCGAGATCTTTGGGATGAACTCGAGATGGCCAGAAAAGATGAGGAAGATTCCATCAATCGGCGTATTTGGAACAAATTAAGGACCATAGTTGAACCCAAATTGCAAGCACCAAGCAAGGTATGTCCTCGCATTTGCATCGACGCTACACCTTCTAATCTTAGTCATTAACACAAGATCGCTTGTAAGGCGGTGAAATCTCTTGTAGATAATACGGACCCTCTATATTCTTTCGGGCGCGAGCGAGCCAATCCGGGTGTTAGTGAACAGCTCAAATCAAGCTTCAATCAACGTAGATCCAGCCCATCATACCAAGAAATGCTGGTGGCGTATTCTTTCAACTACTTTTCTCAATATATTTTGATGGTCTCCTAGGCTCAACGGAACACACTTCCAATTGCTGAGTATCGCGAGGATATTATCGCCGCTCTGGATCGGTCTCAGGTCCTAGTTCTCAGTGGTGAGACCGGATGGTGCGTTTTCGCTTACAAGCTACTTTCCATGACTAAGACCTCACTCAACCAGCGGTAAATCCACTCAGGTCCCAACGTTCATCTTGGAGGATCAGCTTTCCAAGGGTATTCCATGCAAAATATACTGCACTGAGCCGAGACGTATATCAGCTATATCGCTTGCTCAACGTACGAAACTTAGCTCTAACGCCCCCACTGTCACTCACAACCTGCTCAGGCGTTTCCAGGGAATTAGGAGATTTGCCTGGTGCTGTGGGGACCCTGAATTCCCTTGTGGGATACTCTATTCGTCTTGAAAGCAACACCACCAGAAACACTCGCCTCGCGTTTGTTACCAACGGAATCGCTTTGCGAATGCTTGAAGGGGGCACCGGACAAGGTGGACAAGGCACAGCTTTTGACGAACTAACGGTGAGGAACATCTCTCTTTTGTTCCCTGGGGCGATGATCTGACAAGAACAACATCTAGCACATCATTATCGATGAGGTAGCTCCTTGCTTTTTCTACCACCTGAGATACCAATGAATTACTGCAGGTTCACGAACGTACGATCGAATCTGATTTTCTGCTCATTGTCCTTAAGTCGTTGCTGCAACAACGATCCGATCTTCGGTAATATTTGCTTTAGCATGGTTTGCATGCGAGATCTGACGGTCTTATCACAGAGTTATATTGATGTCTGCCACTGTCGACGCTGTGAAGATATCAGAGTTCTTTGGAAGATGCCCAACACTCCATGTTCCAGGACGCACATTTCCTGTTGAGGTCAACTATCTTGAAGATGCCGTCGAATTCACCAAATGGTCGATATCCGAGAATTCTCCGTACGCACGACGTTGTAAGTCTGCTTCTGTCATCTATTTTTGTGATGCTTATGTTCTCGCAGTCCATGATAATTTTTACCGCAACAAGAATCGTGTTGACTGGTCAGAAGATTTGGCCGGAGTCGATGACGAAGATTCTGATACCGTTCATGAAAACGTAAAACTTGGCAAGAAGTATACCCCAAATACTGCGAACACTATCAACCTTCTAGACGAGCGGCTTATCCCTTATGATCTCATCCTTTGCCTTCTAGAGCGGATATGTTTTCATGAGGCTGCCTACATGTCTTATTCGTCTGCTGTCTTAATTTTCATGCCCGGAATTGGAGAGATCCGTCGCCTCAACGACTTACTTACGGAGCATCCTGATTTCGGAAGTGACGATTTCCGGATTTATCCCTTGCATTCGACGCTCTCCAGTGAAAACCAGGGCGCGGTCTTTGATATTCCCCCGTCAGGCGTCCGGAAAATTGTCATTGGTGAGCATCCACTCCGCTCCTGAGAACGCAGCTTATCCTTTTTCAGCCACTAACATCGCGGAAACTGGCATCACAATACCCGACATAACGTGTGTCATAGACACGGGAAAGCACAGAGAGATGAGGTATTGCCTTCGCTATCCATTCCAAGCAAGTCCTTACATAAACTACAGATTCGATGAAAAACGTCAGATTAGTAGGCTTGTGGAAACCTTCATCGCCAGGAGCAATGCAGCGCAAAGACGCGGTAGGGCAGGCCGTGTGCAAAGCGGACTGTGCTTCCACCTCTTCACTAAAGTCCGTCATGATACTCAGGTAAAGACTCGGACTTGCTCGGTAACTCCTACTTTTTGCTCAAGTTTCCAATTAGATGGTCGACCATCCTCTTCCAGAGATGATGAGACTAAGTTTGTCGGACTTGGCACTTCGGATTAAAATCATGAAGGTGAATCTCGGGACTTCGATTGAGGACGTACTTTCTCGAGCATTGGATCCCCCCGCGTCTATCAACGTGCAGCGTGCCATATCGATGCTTGTAGAGGTCAGTTACACCATTTGGCTTCTCTCACAAACTTAGACGATGATTTCGCTTAGGTACGCGCACTGACGACCTCGGAAGAAATCACGCCTATGGGTCGGTTGTTGAGCAAGCTGCCGACGGATGTACACCTTGGGAAATTCCTGTTATTAGCGGCCCTTCTGCACTGCCTAGATCCTGCCCTAACCATTGCGGCGACTCTGAACTCCAAATCTCCTTTTATCACGCCGATGGGACTTGAGCAAGAGGCTGATCGAGCGAAAGCCACTTTCAAAGTTGGTACGTAGGAGCGGCCTGTTTAGAGTCCTTCCGTCTGACGCTCCCCTTAGACAATTCTGATTTCCTAACCATACATAATGCATTCTCAAGTTGGCGGAGGGCTTGTGGAAACCCAGGAGCTGCGAGAAGATTCTGTAGAGTCAACTTTTTGAGCCATCAAGTATGTTCTCCCTGGTGAATATCTACACCACGGTGCTGATTACCACCTAGAACTTACAGCAGATCGAGGAGCTACGTCAACAATTTCTAGGGTCAGTCACACTCTCTTTACTCACAACGGAGTAGGAAGCCACAAACATCACGCAGGTACCTGGTCGACTCTTCGTTCATCCAAGTCGACAGAAACTTCGTTCGAGAACTTGGCCGGTATATATTTCTCATATATCTTGTTGACTATTCTATTCATTCTCATCTTGTATAGGGCGCGTTACGTTCGAAATCGAACGCGTTTCATCGCAGTTCCGCCTGAGCTTGACTGCAATTCCAATAATACAGCACTCTTCAACGCTGCTCTGGTTGCTGGCCTTTATCCCAAAATATTGGCGGTCGATCCTACTACGAATCACATGCGGACGATATCAAACAATCAGCTAGCCGCTTTTCATCCTTCTTCCATCAACTTCGGTCGGAAGCCTAGCGATCTGGGAGCTAACCATCTTGCTTATTTTACGTTAATGTATGTGTTACATCTCTCGGTTTAGTTTTCGCTTATGGTGTCGCCAGGCATTCAAAGAAGCTGTATGCATGGGAGACCACGCCTGTTGATGACCTTGCTATTCTATTGTTGTGTGGGGAATCTGAAGCAAAGGTGACGAATCCATACATGTTAACAGATGTGAAAACTGATTGTAATTTTTACATACAGCTCATATCAGATTCGTTTTCGATTGATCGAAAAATCAAGTTTCGTGTCGCGCCCAAAACAAACATCGCCTTGAAGCATTTGCGGACGCAATTGGCTACCGTCTTATCACAACAGTTGCGAGGCAAGGTGCTCAATGAGAATCAGATTCTGTGGAACGAGATGGCACTATTGGTACTGGGTAAAGTTAAAGTAGAAGACGAGAATGAAGTGTCCATCTCCATAATTGTGTAATTTATTTGTTACATTTTTCACTGGATCAGTCATGATACTCAAAGAGCTGACGCTTTAAATGCTTTATTGGCCAAAGGTAAAGCGTAGTAGATGGAATATGTAGCAACCAGGTAGACATAAATGCAACAAAGGATTTAAGTGTCTACTCCTCGTCTTCCTCATCATCCCCAGTGCTGAAAAAGCGTAAGCCGATGGTAACGAATGATAAATATTGAAACATACTGGATGTTGTAGAAGCGCAGCTGGTAATTGTCTTTTGACGACGCGACAACACTGAAGAACATGGTTATAAGAGGAATACACATAACCTGACGAACAAGCATACCGAATCCAATCTCTCAAGCTGTTCTTCTTCAAGAACTTCTTGGTGAGGTACTTGAGGTACCGTTTTGAGAATGGGATGCTGGAGGTCACGGTAATTTTGGTGTTGCCTGTATAACAGAATTTGATTCGGTAACTTGGAACAGGGTGACGAAGGTGTGAACCCACCATCTCTGGTAATCTTAACGTTTTCACCGAGCTGACCAGCCTTTCCCTCGACCTTGATACGGTCGTGCAAAAACTTTTCGAAATCGGCACCGTCGAAAACTCCATCAGCCGCAGGCTTGGAGTAGTCGACGACGAATTTGTGCTTGGTTGCGACTTTTCCGGGGGCGGCCTTGGGCTGTACAGAGAGAAAAGCAAGGTGTGAGCCTACTGAGAAGGTAACTCAGCAAAGCGGTACCAAGCTATACTGACCATTTTGCGAGTCGAGTCTTGATGGTCGTTGGCGAACTTGTGAACTTTCAATTATGCAAAGTTGTCGACTGTACAGGTGGACAAATAAAGTTTGACGTCGCGGCCGTTTCCATGCCGAGATTGCCGGCCGAAATTTTTTGGAACCGGACCGTCGTCTGGGCTTGGTCGTCGTATTGAACGTCGTACTTGCATCCTTGCTTGCCCTCTGCGCCAGCTATGTCGCCTTCTCTAACTCGTGAGCAGGTATCGTCTGCCCAGGTTGATGGCCACTATTCCATTAAGCCCGAAAATACGCCAAAGCTCGATACTTCTCAATGGCCTCTACTTTTAAAAAACTACGACAAGCTCCTTGTGCGCTCTGGACACTTTACACCAATACCTGCAGGATGTGTCCCACTAAAACGGGACATCACCTCTTATATAAAGTCAGTTTGGCTGTTGCATGGAATAATCTGGATATTAAACGCGATACTTAGATCTGGTGTAATCAACCTCGACAAACCATCGAATCCTTCTTCCCATGAAGTAGTTGCTTGGCTTCGAAGAATTCTGCGTGTTGAAAAGACCGGTCACAGTGGTACACTTGACCCCAAAGTCACTGGTTGTTTGATCGTCTGTATAGACCGTGCAACGAGACTAGTCAAATCCCAGCAGGGTGCTGGTAAGTCTTGCTTCTTCTTTTTTAAGTTTTCTTCATTTGTTTATATGTACCAGGAAAGGAGTATGTCTGTGTGCTCCGTCTACACGCTAACCTTCCAGATCCTACCGCCCTCCCTCGTTCCCTCCAAACATTATCTGGCGCTCTCTTCCAGAGGCCTCCTCTGATTTCTGCCGTCAAGCGTCAACTCCGGATTCGCACTATCTACGAGTCCAAGCTCCTTGAATTCGATGATAAACGGAACCTGGCAGTTTTCTGGGTATCATGTGAAGCCGGGACTTACATACGAACGCTTTGCGTGCATCTGGGTTTGATCTTGGGTGTCGGTGGGCATATGCAGGAGCTTCGTCGTGTCAGGAGCGGTGCCATGTCTGAAAACGATGACATGGTCACCATGCACGATGTTTTGGACGCGCAGTGGATGTATGACAATACCCGTGATGGTATGCGCGTCGCCTATTTTCCTGCCTTTGCATTATCTGACATCTTGCTTCCACAGAGTCCTACCTGCGCCGAGTCATTCGGCCTTTGGAATGCCTGATGGTTGGTTATAAGCGTATTGTCGTCAAGGACAGTGCTGTCAACGCTGTGTGCTACGGTGCAAAGCTCATGATACCCGGTCTCCTGAGATACGAGGCCGATATATCCTTGAACGAGGAGGTCGTCTTAATGACTACAAAAGGTGCAGTTGCCATATCATATCTTGCCGAAGAGTGTTCTCAATTTTGGGTCGCTAGGCGAGGCAATAGCTCTGGGTATTGCCCAGATGTCCACTGTCGAGTTAGCCACGTGCGACCACGGTGTTGTTGCCAAAGTGAAGCGGTGTATCATGGAGCGCGACACGTATCCTCGACGCTGGGGTCTTGGACCCGTCGCGTTGAAGAAGAAAAAGATGGTCAAGGATGGCACGTTGGGAAAACATGGCGAAAAGCTTGACGGTGTCACTCCCACCGACTGGAGCAAGGATTATGTTGACTACACTCGCGATGAGGTATATTTGTGTTCAATCTACAATCCTCTACCATGTTCATTAAATATCTTATTACAGAAACCACAAGCGGGACCATCCACAGTGTCGACGGTACCAGTGCCTGAAACCGCACCTGAAACGAAAGACGCAGCGGAGACAGAGCCCAAGGAGAAAGAGAAGAAACGGAAGAGAAAATCAGAAGTGCCAGCTCCAGATGAAGAAGTGAAAGTTGTGGATGAAGATGCCGAGCGTGCCGAACGTAAGCGGCGGAAGAAGGAGAAAAAAGCTGCAAAGGAGGGTGAAGGCGCTGAAGAGGACGAAGAAGCCCGTCGCGAACGGAAACGGCTGAAGAAAGAGAAGAAAGCAAAGGAGGCCGGTGCCGAGTGATGTGTTGATGTCTTGTATCATAGTTTTTTATTATCTTATAATGCTATCCTTGGTTTTTCTGTGATGGAAAAGCGGCAACCAATTAATTTCCAGAATTTTGGTATTGATATCTAAGTAGTCAAGAAAGAAGATAGTAAAGTCGACATCGACGTGTATAAAACTGTCCGCTCTGGTATAATATTGGAAAAGGTACTCGACCCTAAGAAGTCTATAGGAGGGTATAGTCATGACAAAAACCTCGCATCAGATCAAAAAAGGGACACAGCAAAGGCAGTGACGACAAGCGTGAGTATGGCACCGTTCACGCCGACAGAGAGCGCGCTACTAGCCGGTGCGCCAGTCTGGGACTCGCCCGCAGCACTGCTACTGCCAGTAGTACTTGAGTTTGTAGACGCTGTGCCGTTGAGCTGCTCAGCAAGACTCTGGAACGCGCTGAAGTTTCGCGCTGATTGCTCATTTGAATTGATCGCGCTAGATACGAAGATGTTGAATGATCTCTTCAGTAGGCAAGAAAGAATGCATCAGACGTACAAAACCATTCCGGCTCCACAGTGGCTAGCGGGAGTCTTCTGACGGCACTAGAAAGAAAGACGGATTTTAGAGCGTATTCAAGATACAAGGCCAGGAAGGAACCCACATAAGCCCAGATAGGTGCTGTGTCGTTCACGGTGATATTGAACGTCGGAAGAGCTGCATTGTCAGTGACGGGATGGCTAGGAGCGTTTTAAATGCAAGGGCTATGGAGAGAATAGGAACACTCACAACCCCGAATCGAAGCCAATCGTCCCATTAGCATTCAGTTGGCGACAAGGATCACTAATAAGACGATGAATGATCATTCTGGACTGCTAGATGAATGTGTGACTCACGCGAAGGAAGACTGAGTGACAGTGTGATTTTTTGATTCGCTGCATATACAGTTGAAGTCGCAAAAGTGTTTCAGAAATGACGGGACTTACAATTCGAACATGATAATATCGCGAGGTTGAGCAGAAACCCTCGGAGGATCGAACACCAACTGGTTAGATCCACCAACAGTCACCTACAAGTACGTTAGCTTCGCTACGTAAAACACTACATACATTACTTTACCTTGATGACATTGCCCTCCAGGGAACCGGGAGTAGCTGCAGGTGAACCTGGATACGACGAGTACGTTGTTGTCCATGTCGAGGACTCCAGAGTAACAGTGTCAGTCACCACCGTCGGGTCAGCTGCAGGAGGGACAGTGACACCGCCATATGCGGCCGTATATGTCGTTGACGCAGCGGCATCCGAAGCGGTATCCGAAGAAGCGGTTGCAGCGGACGCTGCTGCACTTAGACTCGCACCAACGGCTAATGCAGCACTCTTGAAATTTGTAAAAGAGTTGGGGGCGCCATCAAGACCACAATTAACGGCGAAAACCATTCCTTGACCACAATGACTGGCAGGCGTCTTGGCAGCTTGCTTACAGTACACCCATATAGGTTGAGTCTAAGACCAGGGGATCAATCACATAGAAAAGAAGCCCTGATGGTGTTGCACATACATCATTAACAGTCACAGTCCACGTTGGAGGACTATCGGTGCTATTGGCAGCGACAGGCATGCTAACAAATATTCAGGAAATAATAAGCGACAGAGGCAAGTCAAGCACGTACAAACCAGAATCGAGACCGCCTTCCTTAGGACCACAAGGATCGCTGTGTGGCGTGCATAAGATCACTGCGATTGAAAAGATGGCAGCACTTACGCAAATGATGACTGGGTGACTGTATGGTTCTTTGGGTTAAAATGGAACACGACTTGGTCGCCTGGTTGGGCAGACTGGGCAAGACTATGAGCTGAAGTCTTCAACAAGATAGACAGACGCACGATAGCTTCCGGGTCATAAACCAGCTTTCCGCCGGCTCCGCCGACTTGAACATCATACACAGTAGCAGAAACAGATAGAGAATGCACCAGCGCTAGGCCTAGAGAAAGGAAGAACATCGCTAGCGATTGATAAAAGGGTCAAACTGAAAGAAGGATAGGGGAGAAAGTGAAAGAAAGTGGGGGCAAAGGTTAAAAACAAAAAACAAGAAAGACGGCTTATATACCAGGCCCTGGGAACTGAGCCATTTACAACGTCGTGGACCCAATAAGGTGGCCACTGATGCATGATGGTATGGATGACTACCGATTGTATACATTGTGCCTCGTTTGAGGCCAAAAATTTCTCACTCCTGTCGAACAACCACGCGGAGTGAAGGTGATGGCATTAATGGCGCACCCAAGAAGATACCAGTAACTGGAGTAGAGGAATTAGTATCATCGCAACGGAATACCCCTGTAATTGTGAGGGGCTTTCAGGCTGAAAATACGCACCATCCATCTCTGGATTTGCAATGGGCATACTAGTAGAAAAACGAACACCTCATTCTGCGCGGCTATCTCGGGCACGACTTTGAAAATTTGATGCGAAGAACTTCTAAGTGTTCTAATAAAAGTCAGAAACGCAACCTAGCCTTTAGCCACACCCTTCATTAATTCTTGATGTGATAACGCCTAGAATACGAACTTGTAAGTTTGTTGTAACTGCAATGAGGAGTCCTTCCCAGATCGGCGCACCTCTACAGAGACAATGCCGCGATAAGCTCAGTGCCGAGTCGCAAAGCGGGCCCACTTCGGCCACCAAAATAAACGCGCGCAATCACCTCCTTTTGTGGCGGTGTAATCGCGTGATCATCATTGAATGCCGTAACGCGATCGTCTAAGTCCTCCGCGGCGTTGGACGTATGCTTGAAAGAGAACCAGCGCTGATGGCCGCATACTACCTACTGCCTATTCGACACTTTTAAAGCAGTGCGCTGTATCGAAGGGGGATCACTGAAACAGTCTGGCTAGTACGTGCAACGGTTGAACCGGTACATGGCAATCCTTGATGTCACGGTCTCGCCGCCAGCCTCTGCAGTATCGATGCTCGTATGCCCGCTAAAGTCGGTGCGCGCCTGATGTCAACTTGACTCGTCGTCCCACTAATGCGGCCACACCGCCGGTTTCAACCCGTTTGCACCCTCATTGCAACCCATCAGCGATCATAGGGATGGTGATGCGCTCAACATACTTATATGGCGGCAATTATTACTGCCTGAATAATACTGGTATTCACTTTCCTTCCCATTCACTAGCTTCCCTTCGCACTTTGTCCATCTTTCTCATTCCCTTCGCCACGGCTGGATCCTGGTGTTACAATGTCCTCTCGAAAGGCTCAGAAACCCCTTCCTAAATTCGACATTGGTGAGCATGGTCTCATTTGACGACCATTGCTCTCCTCATCATCATCCAGGTGATGATTATCAACTTCTGCATGCTATCGGAGAAGGAGCGTACGGCACTGTGGCTTCAGCTCTTCATAAGCCTACAGGCCGTCAGGTTGCGATCAAGAAAATTCTGCCTTTCGATCATACACTGTTTTGTCTTCGCACTCTCCGCGAACTAAAACTATTAAAGTTCTTCACGGAAACATGTCTCAATGAAAATGTGAGTGCCCTTTGTTGATAATCTTTCCTACTGACCGTATTTACAGATAATATCTGTCCTGGACATCATCAAACCTACGTCCCTGGATTCTTTCAAAGAAATATATTGTATGTGTGTTTCTGCCACGCTCGCTCCACTTTATTCATTCCCTTCAGTCATTCAGGAATTGATGCAAACGGATCTCCACAGGGTGATTCGAACTCAACATCTAACAGATGATCACTGCCAAGTACGTGATCGTAAAATTCAAGATCGCATCGTCCTTACTATTACTCTCTAGTACTTTGTGTATCAAACTCTAAGGGCCCTCAAATGTATTCACAGCGCTGACATTGTTCACCGTGACCTGAAACCGGCGAACCTACTTCTGAACGCCAATTGCGATCTGAAAGTTTGTGACTTTGGACTGGCCAGAAGCGTCAAGACTAGCGTTACCGGGGGGAAGGAACAGGGTCTAATGACAGAATATGTGGCAACTCGATGGTACAGGGCGCCAGAGATCATGTTATCATTCAAGATGTACACGAAGGTAAATTTACAGTCCAATCATCTGAGATGCTGACGACGAACTTTTGTTTCAAGGCAATTGATATATGGGCTATTGGGTGCATTCTAGCAGAGTTATTGACTGGCCGACCACTTTTCCCCGGCCGAGACTACAGCCATCAACTTGATCTCATCCTGGATGTGATCGGTATGTATATCCATCTGTCCGACGTGTTTCGCTAATACACTAGTTGCAGGCACACCCAGCTTAGACGAATTCTACGCCATAACATCCCGTCGTTCACGAGATTATATCCGCGCTTTGCCTATCCGAAAGCGGAGGCCGTTCGCAACTTTGTTCCCTCACGCATCCAAAGAGGCTATCGATTTCCTGTCCAAGACCTTGGTGAGAGGAGGCCTCCTATAGCAATGAGCATCGTCTGACACTTTTCTCAAGACATTTGATCCGAAGAGGCGGTTGACTGTTGATGAAGCACTGGAACATCCTTATCTCGCTTCATACGTACGACTGCTCTGCTTCAATCATTTAGTTGAGATCCTGACAGTTGTTCCTAAGCATGATCCTGACGACGAACCGGTAGTAACGCCACTGAGTCCTTCATACTTTGCCTTTGATCGTGAGTTTAGACGTCTACTCTGAATTTTCATTAAACTATCTGTCCAGTGCACAAGGAAGATCTGACAAAAGATCAACTCAAGGAGCTACTTTACCAGGAAGTCATGTCCTTTGTACCGTCTATTTAGGCCATCCATCACAGCAAGACGAAATCACGGTTATCAATGATTATTCTAGTAGTAATACTATAGAGATGTTTCCAGAAGTCCACCAAGTGTCTATTTATGTAACATTAATGCGCCTAGATAGCTGACTTACAACAATTTCAAGAAGATATGTACACACTGGAGCACAATTATTTAATATACTCCCGCAGATGCGTGCCCCACAAGCAGCCACATGTGTATCCAAAGGTACCTAAAGCTGTAATAACACGTGTGCGTCTATCCAAATTTCGGTGGGGCCCAAAAACCACCGCTCGCAACACCCTCTAAACCAAAATCACCAAATCGAGTATCAGTCTCCAATTCTGTCCCATACATGGTGCGCTTGGCGGTCGGACTGTAGTCGTCATCGTGGTCGGCATCGAAGGGCTCAGGGGGATTGTCATCCTGCTCGGTGTCAGGGCCAAGGACCGTCTGGTTAAGGAACGCACCCAACCCAGCGGAACCTTCGCGAGATTGTACTGGGTTTGATACGCCTTGAAGTCTAGAACGCGGTCGTATTATTGGAGATGGAAGTCCCAGTGACTGGAACATATTTGAATGCCCTGGGATGTTAATTTGTCCATGGTTGGCAGGAGTCGGTGATTGAGGGGGCTCAGGATACGCGAAAGGCATTGAAAATGTCGGATTTGGAGTAGGAGGAATAGGTACAGAAAATGTGAAGTTGAATGGGTGTTGGTTCTCCGGAGGATTCTGAGCAGTACGTTGCCTTGGTGAAGGGGAGGGGGAGGATCCATAGAATACAGGTAAATGATTTGTTGGAGGTGGAGGATCGACATATTCTTCGGGCGTCTCAGGACCATTAAAATGAAAACCCAGACTACCAGACCGTGTGTGTCGGTTGTTGGGAGGGGTTTTTGGTTCACTGATTTCCGGCTCCGAGGACTCTTCACGTTCCACGTCTGCCTGTGATATCGTGCGAGGCCGTTTTCTATTCGGCCTGATAACTGTTCGTGCTAGGGCTGAGTCAGAGAGATTAACTTCGTCTCCCTCTTCAATGACTCCTGTGACGTCGCTCATGGTCGAGTCCCGATGCCGTTTCCCAAGGAGACTTGGAGCTATTCCCGGGTGAGGTAAAGATGATGTGCTATCTGATAAAGGATGGTCATTTACTGGTTGTCGACTGGTAACTTATCAGTATACAAGTGTCATGGTTATTGGCCAAGGCTTACCTGGTGTTGTTGAAATTTGATTTGACCGGTGCGGAGGACACATTGGTCACAGTGTTCTTCAGCTCCAGTATCTCAGCATTAAGGTCCTCGGCTGTGGCATTGCGGCTTCGTAAATCGCTTATTTCGGCGCTCAAAGAGTCAACCTTCGATTGCAAAGGAGGTATCGTAGCGACTTCAGCCTTTAATTGCGCAACTTCGGCTTTGAGAATATTCATTTGATCAAGCTCCTTCCTCATTGTTTGAACTTGCCGTAACAAAGGATTGATCTAGAAGCCGCTGAGAAGGACAAAAATAACAAGCTTGCTCAGTCACTCACGGCGTCTGCCACACGTTGGTCAAAGGTCGTGCCTGTCGGTTGCCGTAGATCTTCTTGGCCGAGACTGGAAGCTCGGGGTTGAGATGGTCCTGCCGTTGGCTGCTCATCGTTTGCTACATGCGTGTTCTTTGTTAATACAGAACATACACACTGATGCTGGGGATCATCACCATTGAGAGACCGCTGTTCTGTTGGTTCGGATTCTGACTTTTATGATTAAATGAATAGAGTGGCAATGAAAAAGAAATCACACCTTCGCGTATCGTTGCCTGGGGTTTCACGCTCCTGCTTTTCCCTCGCTTTCCATTGGTAATGTTCATGGATTTCGTGACTGCTCGCGCACCACTTCCTCCAGCAGCCACAGGTCTCCCTACCCCTAATTTCGTTTGAGTTTCTTTGGCTTTCCGAGTTCGCGGAGGGTGAGGCTGAACAGGAGCAACCGGCTCGGGTTCTGCCTGTTTCCAACTATTCCGAGCCCCGGTGTCGGAGGTCCCTTGCCTATCTTCATCTTGTTCAATGAGATCGTGAATAACGACTGAACTCAGGCGTTCGGTGGTGCGGTTTGACTGTCTGGTAGATACGGTCCGTTGTGCCGGGTTGGCGGTCCGAATATTGGGCTTTCTATGAACAGCTGAGCTGGTAGGAGAGCTGGTAGAGCAATTTGCGCACCTGGTTTCAAGGAGGAGATCAATGATTTCTTCAGACTTGAGATTCGCTCGCACGCCGTATTCCTGATGGCAATGAGACGTTGTACGCCACCGTGAAAGGGATACGGATTCGCACCTTGCACAACTTTTGAAGGTCAGCACGTTTCATGTTTTCCAAGGCTGGTCGATCGGGCAGCGCTTGAGCTAGGGATGCCATGTCAGAACCTGAGGCAAGGGCGAGGCGGGTGCGGCCACCAAGTGGTTGTTGGAAAAGCAACATCACGCGTCACTACACGTGATGCCACTCGGATACTCGGCCCGATGGTTGAACTAATAAAGCACCTTTGAGCTTTGATGCGAGTATCCCTTGTTCCTCAACACTCATCATGGGGTTTACCCTCCAACAAGTCGCAGAACACAGCACAGCTAGGTTTCTCCTTCGTATTTCATCCAATGTAACCTTGCTGATTTTTTCCTAGTTCTTGTTGGGTCATCATAAAGAACAGCGTCTACGATGTTACAGATTTCCTTTCAGTCAGATAAGTCCAATTTTGTTCCTCGAATTGATGCCGACATAGCTTTCAGGAACATCCGGGAGGCGCCCAAATCATACTAAAGTATGCCGGAAAGGATGCCACGTTAGCCTACGAGCCGATCCACCCACCCGACGCATTGGAAAGGAATCTTCCATCGTCCAAGCATTTGGGGTCTCTGAATACTGATGTAGCTCTTCATATGGAGGAACTGCGCGCCAATAGAAAGAAGACGAAAGACGAGCTGAGAGTAGAACAGGCTCTTAGGGAACGACCTCCCCTCAACCGTATATTAAGCTTGTCCGATATGGAGGTGATTATAACGTCTGCTCTTCGATTATGAGTTTGGATTAGCTGAGCTTTTACAGGATGTCGCACGACACATTTTATCGTTCAAAGCAGTATCATACTATTCTTCAGCTTCCGATGACAACATATGTACGTCTTTACATGTCAGAATGACGCTGATAATCACCCATATTTTGTAGCTTATGAAGAAAACGCTATCGCATTCAGAAGGTTCTTCTTCAATGCTCGAGTTATGCGTCCCGTGCTTCATTGCGACCCGTCCACTACCATCTTAGGCTACAAGTCATCCATTCCTGTTTTCGTATCTGGGGCCGCTCTGGCCAAGCTTGGACATCCCCTCGGTAAGAGTGGATATCCGTTTCAACAATACTGCTGATAAGTCTTGATTTGTTTCTTAGGCGAAGTAAATATAACGAGAGCCGCACATAAAGCATCTATCATACAAATGGTGTCTTCAAACGCATCACTTTCCTACGCAGAGATCGCTGCCGCTGCAAGCCCCTCGCAGTCATTATTCTTTCAGTTCTATAAATCCAATGATGACACCACAGCGGAAAAACGGGTTCGCGAAGTTGAAAAACTTGGTTATAAAGCCATTTGGCTGACCGTAGACGCCATTGTCGCTGGAAAGAGAGAGATAGATATTAAGAGTCCTTGGGAGTTGGAAACCATAGAGAACGGCAAGCTCACATACCACTCTGACCTTGATAGTCTGGAGCTCGTCGATGAAACCGGTACTGCCGGCGCTCTGATTAGCAAAGCTGATCAAAATATGACATGGGAAAAGGTCGTTATCCTTATCAGTTGTACTCGGATGACTTTGACAATACAACCAGACAATCCCTTGGCTACGAAATCTGACAAACTTACCGATTGTCATCAAAGGCAAGTACTTGCTAGAATGTCCTTCCATTTTCACTCATTTGAAAATTGCTAGGTATACAATGCGTTGAGGTAACTCTAGCCTTTCCCCTCTCCAAAGCGCATCTGACCATTGGTAATAGGACGCTGTATTAGCGGCGGATGCTGGTGTGGACGGCATTCTTTTATCGAATCACGGTGGTATGAATAACCTTCTTCCTCCTGTCCTATATCTCAGTCGTCTTCTGGGTTAGGCAGACAGCTGGACTAGTACGGCTATCAGTACTGGCATGCACAAGTAGCTGATTGCTCGCTAGCTCGATGCCGCCGCTAGAACTTCTGTACAGACTTCGGCAACGTCGACCTGATGTTTTCGATAAGTTGGAAGGTGAGAAGTTCTTCAAGTATAGATCGTCGACGACTAACTTTGCCCATCTTACTCAGTTTATATTGATGGTGAATGTTGTCTGTCCAATATTGCAAGTATGCTGACACGGAATTGATCAAGGTGGCATCCGACGTGGTACCGGTATGGCTCTTGTTAGATGTTTGGCAAATATTAAATATTCTTCCAGACGTTGTAAAGGCCCTCTGCCTTGGTGCGAAGGCTGTGGGATTGGGTCGACCCTTTCTCTACGCGCAAAGCGTGAGCGAGTGTTCGACGTCCTTAGGCTTTGCGCTAATTTGACGCATTCTAGGCCTATGGCGAGATTGGTGTCTTGAAGATCCTGAAGATTCTAGAGAAAGAGATCGTGACCGCGATGAAGCTTGTTGGTGCAGCCAGTGTCAAAGATCTAACACCTGACTTGGTGAGTATCTCCGGTTTGTGAAATCGAATGATTATTCAATGAAAGATAGGTCGAGAGGGTTGACTGGCAGCCCCTTGTTCGCTCAAGGCTCTAGCAGGATTTCCTTGACACTCCTACATGCGTTTTATTCAACGTCTATTGCTGAGATACGAAATAAAGTGTTACTTACTAACTCTGAAATGAGTGATGTCAAGTAAGTCGGGGTGGCAGCAGAGGTGATCCCACATGTCCACTCTTTGCACTCTTCAACGGCCCATTTCCACTTCTGAGGAAAGCAGTTCAGTAAATCGTACCGACATCTGTAAATAAGATGGTCCTACAACATATTGAATCAGCTTTTTGTCGGTCGGTACGACAGCTTTCCATTCCTGTGACGAGGGATTCTCATACGTCGTACAAAATATGCGATAGGAATCGAGTGCGTAGCGCCCTGTCCCAGGTAAGTGTGATATGGGGGTCGGAGGGTATTTTTTACGTTTCACAGGGGATCCTTGACCACTCGCAAGTGATGCAGAAGATGACAAGGGCGCAGGTTTAGACCGTCTAACGTCGTAAGGAGAAGGTGGGTCGAGAAGGTAAGATTTCGACATTTCAATGAGTCGCTTCGTGCGGATCGTTTGAGTCCCCAAAGGACGGATAAGACTTACTAAGTCCTCATCGTTGGCTTCAACGAGATATTCAGCTGATATAATATTCGAACAATGGTGGAAACCCGGAACCTTGAGAGAGGGACAGCGGTGTAGGCCATCGATTTATAAGCTCCCAGAATACGGGTATTGCAAGTTTTCCCGATGTTTTGTTGAGAAGAGTGACTGCAACGATCAGTTTCCAAGGATCGTGGGCGACAAGTTCTGTGTGAAGCCAGGCTCGTAGTGAGATTGCATTAGGATGTCGGAGTTGATTACCTTGGATGAGAATGGGTTTCAGAGGTATCACTTTGTCGCATAGTAGGCGAACCTCGAGAGAAGTGCAGTCTAAGTCATCTGCGGCTTCCCTTGCAGCCAGCGACTTCTTAGGGGGCGAGAAGTAGGGAGACTGTATGTGTTTGTCCAAACTTGATTTGGACTCTAAGGAGAAGTAAGAAGACGTAACAGAGAGAGAGATTCGTCTTTTGGGCGAAGGTGTCCGAGTCTGAGGCATTTCGGGAGTGCGGCCCGTTCTTCGCCTGCAATTTGGATATAATTGGAATTCTGCACGTGGTCGCGATGTTGAACCGCAATGCAGCTGCTTTGTTCTCCTCTCTCGGCCATCTCCTTACATTAACCCTCGATTTCAGCACGTTTACTGACTGTTCATTTGTTTCTAGAAAATGGGATTCTGTCGCCGTTGTGGAGACATTGTCGCAGGAACGCGCTGCAAGTGTGGTGGCACGGCTGTTGGTACGTGCTTTGTGGTTCATGCTTCTTTTCAACCTGACGTGCCGTATTAGCTCCTGCTGTGGCATGGAACTCAAGCAGTATGAAGGAGGGTCTCCAGGATCGCTGGTCGAATACATATGTGACCAAAGATAGGCCACAACCTGGTCCACTTTCTCCAAACGTGACTGGGTCATCCTCGAAGCAAGCGTCTACCTCGAACGATGGTAAACGTTTTTCACGGCCTGCAAATTCTGCCCCCATATCCTCCACCTCGGCCCTCTCATCACGTGTTTCTGAGCATATAGCATCCACCACTTCCCAACTCGGCCGCCCATCGTCACCACTCAAGCAGTCGGTCGCGGCTCCTGAAGCCGACATTCTGCCCTCGCCATCCCCCTTCGACAATTCTCTCTCCAAGGTCTACGGATCAGTCCTCCAACCCAAGGAGTCTCTCAACACTCATTCCTGTTCCATCTGCCACACCACATTCCCCCCTGATGCTACTATATATCCTGATCCCTCCGTGTCAGATGAGGCATCCCCTGGTTTCGTTTGTCGTCCATGCTACGCTACAAATGGGGGATCCAAAGGCATTTGCCCTACATGCTCTCGACCGGTACTCGCACTCAAGTCTGAAGGCGGATTTATCTTCGCCGACGGTAAATATTGGCATAAGCGGTCATGCTTCATCTGCCAAGGTTGCTTCAAGAATGTCGGACACGCTCCCATGGTTGACTTGTTAGGCCGACCAACTTGTGCGGAATGTTTTGAGAATTGCCTCAAACGTGACCGCACACCAAAGAAGAGTCGCGACAGCATAAGCAGCAGCCCCATGAGCAATCTTGGTGGCATGAATATCAACTCTAAGAATAGGAGTCGAGAAGGAAGCCCGGCAATCGAGGAATTAGAGCAACGTCTAGGCATAAGAAGTCGAGAGGCAAGTCCATCGTTGGAGGATTCATTCAGTCGATCAGGCTTGATTGGAAGCTCACCGAGTCCTAAACCCCGACCTTCTAGTGGCGTATCAGGGTCACCGTCTTTTCACTCTCTGTCCCCTCTTGACAGGCGTTCGCCTGAGCGCTCTTTAGGACGTCACAGTATCGGAGCAGAAGGGAGCCCCAGTCCCAGTCCCCGGGGCAAATATGACCGCTTCAAGAACACCAAGTTGGATTCTCGTCGCAGTATAGACCTTTCGCCCTCGTTACGTCCCCTTACTTCAGAGCATAGTCCCTCAAGATTGGCGGAGCCCAATCTTGATGCTGTACAGGAGATGAAGAACCGATTTATGAGTTCGGACAGCAGTACCAAGCTGTCGTCTCCCTCATCATCCTTGAAACACGCTCGTTCTTCCGGCTCGTTTTCCAGTCTCCCCAATTCCAGTCCCAAAACTCTCGGAAGCTTCGAGCTTCCTTCCACACCAGACTTGCTTTCTGATGTCTCTGACGCAGGAACATTTTCATCGTCAGGGCTGGATTCCCCCCCGAGAAATGATCTATCCGACCTTTCAATTGACCGGAGTCTATCCAGCAATCGTCGCATGCATAAATATGCTTCAAGGTACTCAAGAGCTGATGCCATGGAACCCGACGATGCCATACCGGAAGAGACCAGTAGTCAGCTAGGGTCGCCTGCACGAACTTCGTTATCCGGCAAATCAACGCCCGCATCGACTCCATCGAGAATTCCCGTACCCCATCGACTCTCTACGTCACATTCTCCGAAACCTTTGACCGTCACTACTAATCAAATTTCTCAGAGCGCGGTGTGTGCCAAATGCTCACATTCGTTGTTTTCCGTTCACGGTGGCGGTCGGTTCGTCACCGTGCCCAACGCCGATGACGGGACAAAGCAGACCTTTCACGCAGATTGTTTCACCTGTGCCATTTGCGATTTACCTTTCCGAGAGGCGAGTCAAGGACAAGCCGTGTTTGTTAAAACCGACAGCGGCGCCTGCCACGTTGAGGTACCTATTTCTTTGCGTACTATAGATCGAAACTAATGTGAGTTTTAGTGTGCGCCTGCAAAGATAATAACTCGGACAATATCAACACCTTCACCCTCACGCTCAACAATGATGAATTCACCTTCATCGTCGTCCAGTCCCCGACATCAAGCATCAATGTCTTCTAGTCCCAGACACCAGGCATCCACGTCTTCTAGTCCTAAACCACAATCAGGTACTGCCACATATGGATCGTCGAGCAGATACGAGCGCCCTCCATTAACAGCGCCTGCAACGTCAGCTTCTTTCCCTCGGTTTGGCAGCTCGACATCTTGTCCTGGATGCCGAAAGTCTGTTTCTCCCATGGAGCGGGGCGTGGTTCCCGGGCCCCAGGGTACCCGATGGCATGCACCGTGTTTAGTTTGTGGTGGTAAGAAGGATATCAAGGGTTATGCAAGGTTCAGGGATGAGAAGAAGAAAGACGAGCCCGGTTGCGGCAAGCGTCTGGACAGTGCTGCTAAAACTGACGGAGAAGGCGGTGTCTGGTGTCGCGAATGTCTTGTAAGTCTAATATGGTGTCAATTGCAAAATCTCAACGCTTTGTTTTTAGCTATTACTTTCCAGCGAGCCGAGGGGTTCACCTCACGGGTCACCCACGCGTCCACTTTCAATGACCTCCCTCGGAGATGGTCCATCGAAGCTTCTACCCCAGAATACGGGGACTACAACAATAGCCAGACAGTTCACAGGATTGGGCACTGGTGGTCCTAACGACGGATCTTTGCGCAGGCAACTAACAGGAGGGGCGTTAGGTCCTACTAGAAGTCTCAGTCCGACGAAACAGGTTGGTATGGGTATGAGGCCTCGTCCAAAAAGCGTCATTGGTATGAGAAGTTCGAAGAGTGTGGATGAAGGACGTGGTATGTTTCTCGTCAGGCAGATGACTGGTTCTGGTACCAGCTGATTATGGTTGGATATGTGGATATTGCTTTGACATGCACACAATGGACTGAAAGTAATGTGCTTTTTTGAACGTGGATTTAAGACTCTGTTATGCGATTGCTTTCGTTGTACATCTCCTATAATTGCCGGCGCTCGAAGGACTATTATTTACTGGATTCAACATCCCACCAGGGTACCCTTTTCTGGTTCTATTATTACGCTTGTTGTAGGGCTCATACTTCTGTTGTCAAATGAATCTCGATAACTGCTAATTGCGCTTTCAATACCCCAATATCCCAAGAGCCTTCAATATTTGGCCCGACGAGTATATATTATTAATTATATAAATACGCGCCACATTTTCGATCACATGATGGACCAAACAAGGACCATTTATAAGACGCGTATGGGACAATTCTTGAACGCGTCCAGGTTTCCCACTTACCAACACGATCGTCAGCGCGCCTTTCCCTTTATCTTCGTTGGTCTTTTCCCGCCTAAGCGATTGTCGCGATATATTCTCTTTCTCAGCCGTACGCTTCAAAACACCTCCGCCCATCATGCCTGCCCAAATTCTCCAGCTCGCGTTGCGCGCCATCCTCTTTGTCTCTTTGTCCAGCATCTTCGCTCCTCATATCCATGTCCTTGCCTCGCCCTATCCTATGCCTCTAGCGCTCATGAACTATGCACGTTCTGGTCCTCAATCCATGGCCGCCTTTTCTAAGAGGAACGACACTCTTCCCCCCTACCGTGATGTCACCAGAAACTCCATTCTCGACATTGGCGACAATTCTTCTAATATGGACCGATGCGACGAGCTGCTGGCGCAATTGACGTTGGGAGTGTTGAACTTCGGTAAGCGACCTCCGATGATTGTCACCGAACCCCTTCTGATCTCTACGCTTTCAGGAAAGCTTGTGAACAATAAGCCTCTGGAGAAAGACGGGCTCGGCGACTATCAAGATAACTGTGTGGCGAGTCTGAATAGCTGCAAGGGCATTCTCGGTGAACTCAACTTGGATATCGCTACGATGCGCCCAGACGACAAGGGCCTTGGCAACTACGACCGCAATGATCGGCTCGAGACAATCCTCAAAGAAGTTGTCAATGAAACCAAAGACCTGTTGAAAGTAACGGTGATCCTCGTGAAGAACTGTCCTATCCTTGGTCCTATCCTCGGGCCTAGTGAGTACTTTGAAGACGAATTCTGTAGTTCAGAGACTGACTCTATATTGCCCAGCCGTCTACGAACTTAAATGCATAATTGACTCGATACTTGATATCTCTGAAGACCTCATCGACGGGATCCTCAACGTCCTCAAGCCACTTCTATCTGTGGGCGTTACTCCGTGTAATGGACTGGAGATTGTTGGCATCTGTGTCGCTCTTTGATTTTCTTCTTTCTTCTTGTTGTCAATTGTAGTAACATTTCAGGACCTTCGTAGACACATCTGTATCCACTATTTCTGTCCGTTATTGTCGTTTTGTACCTGTCTCTGTTAACTTCTAACTTGCGATGTTGCGATGCGGTATTCTATCCATGGGTCAAACAATATATGCTTATAAAAACTACGATGCTATTCGTCCGCTAACCAGTCTTCTGCAGTCTGCCCAATGGTAGGAAGATGGTACCTAACCAAACTCGAGGCGTCGCGAGAAGCCCGGACACTGAATGCTGGATTGAGAAACATCTTTGGGTTACAAAAGTAGTGGACGTACGCCATGTATAACTGCACCCCTACAATTACTAGAGTGAGTGAAGTTCGCATCCATTGGGGGAATTGCAACAAAGACATGAGTATTCGGAGAACAACCAATGGTGTAGTCAACAGAGCCGCTTGGTAGGCTGATAGAAGTCATGAATACGAGTCGATGTGAAGGAGATCCGTCGTGCTCACCATGGAATCGGACATAGTCATTATGTGTCTCTAGAATCAAGAGAAGAAAGGCTGTACTTGGAATCAGCAAGGAAGATACATGGAATCTAAGCTTGCACTCGCCTGATATTGGTCCAAATAGATACGCCAGTGCAGCCAGCACGTCGACACGATGCCCGTACCGCGTTTCCCACTGATTCTGCTGGCCCTCGACCTCATTAGAGGAGCCTAAACCACTTGATGCAGCAGTGCCAAACGAAGGTACCCCTCCCGACTGATAAGAAGTCTCAGCATGGGGTGGAAACCATGCTCTTGCCGGGCGCGAGGAAGAGGTATAAGAAGGGTCGTCGGGAGGAGGAGCCTGCCTGTGTGGTCGGTAGACAGAGATAACGATAACGAACAGATACTCACGTATGCAGCAAATGACGCAAACTTGGACGACTCGGAAGAACTCATGGTAGGGTTGCTTAGTCAGCAAGCAGAATTGGCGCTTAGTGGCTGTCCTAAGAGCAGATATACAGAAGCCTTTCCGAGGTCAAAGATAATGCCTTGTAGTAGGAAATGACTTCAGGATTGAACAGGAGGTCTGGAGAAAGGCGGGCGGGCTAGACAGAGGCTGCACATGGACGAGGCAGCAGGTGGTGGTTCACTTCCAGAAGTGATTACGTGACCGGAGCTTGCCGGACAACTGTACAGTTGGTCCCATTCAGCCACACATTTTGCTCTGAACTACATCCATCGGCATCGGCCTCGACGTCTTCAAGAACACGGTGCGTATATTTCCTGCAAACCTTTGTCTGTCAAAGTCCTCAAATTTGCCCTCTCTAGAATCGGACATCGCGTCGCTGAAAATGGTGAGTCCAGTCTCCAGGCCATGTCTGTATACATGCTCACCGTATTTACCAGGCCGACACCTCCGCACCTGTCACTCTGCGCACTCGCAAGTTCATCACAAACCGCCTCCTGGCCCGCCGCCAGTTCGTGCTGGACGTCCTACACCCCTCCCGCCCCAACGTTCCCAAAGACGAGCTCAACGAGAAGCTCGCCGCTCTTTACAAAACGAAAAAGGAACGAGTCGTCACTTTTGGTTTCCGGACACACTTTGGTGGAGGCCGGAGCACTGGTTTCGCTCTCATCTACGATGATGAGGCTTCCCAAAAAAAGTTTGAGCCCAAGTACAGGCTAGTACGGGTGCGTAGGCGGGTTGTGTTTTTGATGTGGATTGGTTGCTCAATTTGGTTTGTAGTCGGGATTGGCGACCAAGGTGGATAAGGCATCTCGTAAGCTGCGGAAGGAGCGCAAGAACAGGGCGAAGAAGGTACGTATCCCATTTCTATCTACACCTCTCAGCGGCTCATGTCTCTCCAGCTCCGTGGGACCAAGAAGGTCAAGGCTGCTGAGCCTCCCAAGAAGGGCAAGTAGTCGTCTGGGGTTTTTGCATTTGCTCTTTCTTTTAGTCTCGGAATGCATGGCTGTCAGCGAAGTGTCGGGTGCCCGTATGAATCTATCTGTATGCCCCATATCTTTAATCTCCATGAATCCATGCATATGACAGACAGAAGAAAACTATGATGTGGTCTAAAATTACGGTTCATACATGGGTATAAGTATGCTAATACACTACGTCCGAGTCAAAGCCTGCCATGGATGCCATTAGAAAACTGATTTTTTATGAATGATCTCCGGGTCTTCTTGGTATTCCTCAGCTGATACCCACATCTGTGAGGTGTAACGATGGTCAATGGCAGCCGTCACTTGAAAATGAGGCGTCATACCTTTTTGAAGGTGCTTAGTCCAGCCAGAATAGATCCTCCAATCCAAGTTGAATACTTTCGCTCCGGAGGAGCATAAATTTTGATCTTGACGTCCTTCAGAGCAAGTTTCTTCACTTCGTTTAGTAGACGATCACCGAACCCTAGCAGAAACGTCAAGAGGAGGAAATCGATGAAGTTCAATCGATACAAACCTTTGCAAAGGGTACTCCCCCCACTGAGTACAATGTTGGAGAAAAGACTCTTGCGCAAGTCCAAGTCCACTCGGTTGATTGCATCGACGACCACTTGATGTACACCGGCGTATTCTTCACCAATCAATTCAGGGTTGAACAATATTTCGGGCGCTCGGAACCGTTCAGAGCCCAACTGGAGACAGATATGAGTTTGGAAAATACAAAGCAAAAAGGTAACACACGCACTTGTATCACGTTTCCATCCGGCAGTTTGAATTCTTCAGTACGTCCCACCGAGTCTTTTTCCTCTTTCGCTGGGAGGAGGGCGATGTAACAACACTTTTCTTTGATCGTCCGTACTACTTCCCGCTCAGCTGTCGTATGAAGATGGTGACCGGATTTCCGTAGAAGGAGCTGGAGATTATCAGTCACGTCTCTGTACATTCATGTTGAGCCGCGTCCGTTCACAGAAGATAAGTGAGACCGCACCGGCCAGCGATATCTACTCGTCGAATGGCATGATGCATCGAGAAACCTTCGAACACAGGAACTGCATGCGTAACACCATCTCCAGAGTCAAGAACGATGCCCGTTGTTCGTCCAGATGAATATCTAAGGAGCTTTCTGAGGAAAGAAGGAGGATGCACATGGAAAAGAAGGCATACAATGACAGGACTGCTTGGACGGAGGTGAATAGTGCTGGAACATTGAAAGTATCAAAGAGTATTTGGGCTGCCATATCACGATTGGTCCGTGGATTCAGCGGCGCTTCAGTCAAAAGCACAGGATGCTATCCAGAGGGAAGATGTCAGAAGAATAAACGATGACGGGCAGCATATTCGCACCTCTTCACTTAGCGTGCCCAGTTCCTCCGTGTACACCCACTGCCATATTCGTTCCATGTCATCCCAGTCTTTCACAATTCCATGCTCTATGGGGTACTTGATTTTGAGCAATCCACGAAGTTCTTGAGCACGCCGACCAATAAACGTCTCGCCTTCGAGACTACCTGCCATGACGCGTACGTGTTTTGGCCGGCCAACACTGTAGCAGATGTTTGAACCGTTGGGGAATGATGCTTGGAGATAAGCCTAACCGTGGAGACGCACAAGGACGGGAAGAAGCATTTTGGGTGGTCTTGGCCAGCAAATCCGGCTTTTATGGTACCAGAGCCCTTGAAAGAGACGTTAGATAGATAGGAATGGCAAGGCAAGGCGGTCGTCATACGTTATCGATAACGACTGGTTGATTTGTGAGGACGTCGTCGAATTCTGCAGACATGCTGAGGAGGAAGATGATGGGAGAAAGTGAAAGAGGTGCAAGCGCGTCGGGTGATGCCCAAATTAGGCGCGACATGGCTTTGTCTCTCACCTTGGTCACTCTACTTCTGCTATCATGTTTTGTGAGCAAGTCCTCTTTATGAGCCATCCTTTTCTTACTAGGGTATTTCAGGGCTCCGTTAACGCTCTTCTCAACAAGTGGGAGGCTACCAGCTTTTGCAAATGTGCGTAAAGACAATGGACTATCTACAAGTATCACTGAGCGCTGTCTACAGGCATCTGCTTCCAGTCGAATTATTCAATCCTCCATCTTGATTTCCCAGACAATCCGTCGCAGCCTTGTCTGTCGTGTACGAAGCAGTGGTGTCTGAACCAGAATCTCCGTATCTGCGCTGGTGCTTCGCTCGGAGACACCGACCCGGACACGGCGACCGGAAAAGAAGGTGATGTCGAAGCGAGATGTTTTCGTATGCAGGGTAGCCTTCTCAAGAGTACTCGCCACTGACCGCTACCCACAGAGCGTGATTCACCACGAGACCAGCTGGTGGTGACGCTGTTCCTGCTGACGGTCTTTGGACTTTTGCTCGGTGCCGGGATAAAGAGCCGTATGATCAAGGCTGGCATCGACACTAGTGTCCCGTGGAATGCAGGCCGAAGGTGGTGGGAGGTTAGATTGCCGGATTTTGTATCCATGTACTGTGTGATTGACGCCTGATTATTCCAGGACTGGACGCCTCGACGACAATTCCAAGAGCTTGGACTTTCTCGCTTCGGAGCAGCTGGACGGTCACAGTATCAGGGCGAGGAATACATTCGGGTGAATGACATGGATAGTTAGATGCTGTATGTAGATTGCCAAGGCTATTCTTACCTTCGTACCACCATGGGTTCAATCTGCTCAAAGTCAGGCGCTCACTCAGGTGGACACACGGTGCTGGGTTCTGCCCCTGCTAGTGTCGCGTCAGCTTCTCGAACTCCAAATTCGAGCGACGCCCGTGCCGCTCGCGCGGAAGCTGCGGAACAAAGACTGAAGGCTGTCAGTTAATTCTTTGCTTTCCCCCCTGCCTGCTCTCATTTCGGATGACGACCATCAGGCTCAAGCTAGAGGCACCCATTCTTCCAATCCAAACAAAGGGAAGCTTGCCTCACAGGCTGCGAAGCCGGTCAAGGTTACACCAGAAGGGAGGCAGGACGACAGGCTCGTGGTGCGTTTCGTTGCTTCGCTCGTAGCTGGTCCTTGACGGAATATTATAATACTGACAGTGGGATTGATGATCTTCTTCTCATCTTGCATCCTCGCCCTGCTGGACGCCACTACCGGTAGTTTCCATTCTCCCTGCCACAATCCCCCCATTCAATTGTTGGATGCTGCCTATTTATTCTGTTAATAGCTCCGGCTTCGCTGTGAAGAGAATTGTGAGAGATGGGACATTGTAGCACACTGTTTTTACACTGTCCTAAGATTCTACATATCACAGCCAGTAACCTGGCAATGAGGCGGCAATTGCCGGCGATCAACTCACCTTCTTTCCTTTCAACACACATGAATGTCAGACTACAATGACAAGATTCTCTGGAAAAGACCGCTCCACTCCGACTCGTATATCCCTCCTGGTTCCTTCCTTTCCTCACTGAGAAAGAATCGTAAGATCATCTACAATATACTTCTCGTAACACAAAATCACACGAGTTCGTCCAGCGAATTTTCATCCTTATACCTACTGGCACCTCGTATCACTCTCACTCTCTATCACACAACACCTTGCAACGATCTTCATATTTATTTCCGTCTTTGTGCGATTAAAGGAACGTACTCTGGACCCGAGACTCCTCGTTTGGATTGCTTCTACATGTTTCATCCTGGGTTATGTTACTTGGGAAGTGCTCGACTGCCTCAGCAAAAGGCCGAGACGGGAGCATGCCGACCGTTCGTTCAACACCCGCTTGAAATGTTTATCCAGTCCCTGACGGCAGATGTTACAGGTGCTAAGAATGTAAAGTCATCAATCCTGATATTCCTCTCGTTGATGTCTCTGTCGCCTGTGCTAAGGACCCTAACGGCCGCCACGTCTTCCGACTCAATATGGGCACTATCTGCATCACTTTTTATCCTCAATGCCGTTCTAGCTGATTACAGCAGTTCAGTCACTCCCAACGGACCGGTAAACGAGAGGTAGCATGCTGTTACAGCCTCTTATCGCACTCTATTGATCCAGTTTTTTCCACAGGTTGACATCGGTGCTGTCCATGAATGCTGCGATATCCTCATCCGTCGTATTGGCATCGCGTTTGCCGGATGATCTTGCTGTATTTGCTCTGATTCTTTTCTCGGTTCAGGCATTTGCCTTGTTTCCGATTTTACGTCGCCGTCTCCAGGTATCCTCAATTTCTTGGTGGATGTTTTAGACCCTCTGTCTCATGTTGATTACAGACATGTCCTGTTGCTTTTCGCGCGGCCCTCACATGGTGTTTATCGCTTGCGGCGATCATCTTGACCATGCCACTGTCCCGAAGTGTCACTTGGCTGTACACGCTGGTATTATTTTTCGTGTCTTTAGCGGCTCCCGCAGTACTAGTCTGGGCGCAAAAATATAAAAAGTAGGTTTTATTTTTGCATCGGCGACAGCGCTAATCATCCCGGTTGTTTAGTGAAATCAGAGGACCATGGGATGTTGCCGTTCCCCGAGTCAACGAGAGCTAGATCTTGTGTCTAGTCTAGCTCTCGTGGGGGTGTCGTAATTTCGCAGCTCGGCCAGTGCAGCTTCCGCTTACCAAGGGCGTGTCGTCTAGGAGGTCGTTTATCTTCACGTCACTTTTCATCAGAAGGCTCGGTGAATGAGGGCGCTCTTTCTCGTGGTTGGCGCATGCGTTACCTCGTACCGTCATGCCGGTCAAATCCACAGGCGTTGCTGTGTTAGACCCATTCCTCAACATTTGATCAATCTTACGGAGCTAGCCGCATATGTCCTTTTGCAAGAAAAATGACCTGAAGGAGATCAGAATCCCTCCAGTTATTTCATATTTCTCGAGTTCCCCGCCAATCCCAATTCTCCTCCTTGTTCCTGTTTCCCTATTTTGTGTTTTGTTCCGCGGATCGTGCGATCAGAACGTCGACCCTGGCCTTGCCATTAACATCGTGGCGGGTGGAAAATTTGATTGCAATCAGTCTTGGACTGTCGTCAGAGAGCGTCAATAATTCGGCGGTCCCGCCAAAAGGTAACCGGTCGTGAAGGCAGAAGCGGAGAATGTTATCCAAGTGTCTAGTTATTCAAGAGTGAAGAAAAACCTATATGTACAAAGCAGAACACAACAAGACCGTATGTTACATTTATTCACAATACAAGTATGAAGCAAAGCGTCGACGAGATATATAAGTGCGGTGGATGAGTGAGACGTCTACAGTGTCGGTTCAAGAATATAAAGAACGGTGAATATCAATACACACAAGTCCCTCCGTGGAATATACCGGTCATGATTGTCATGAATCCAAGTCAAGGTCGTCACTAAGCCGTTGCCGTTTAGAGGGCGTCGGAACCCCCATTCCGATGCCGCGAGCCTCAAGAACGTCTATGGCAACTTTAGCCGCCCCGTCAGACGGCTTTTTGGTGCGCGTACGGGTTCTACGCAGCGCACCAAAGGCCTGCGCCTTTATAACAGCGAGTGTTCCCGATAGCGGTTGAGCGGTTCCAGGGGACGGAGAACGAGAGCTCCGAGGAAGGGGCGCACCTCGACGCGAGCGTAGCCGGCTTGAGGGATATGAACCAGAGTCCCCGTCACTTCCTTCGTGCGGGGAGCCGTTGTCACTGGCAGAAAGAGGAGGAAGTATGGGAAGGAGTGGACGATCAGCACCAGAGTGCGTTCGTTTTGTGCCTAGCCTGTAGCGAACAGCGTCGCTGGCAGGACCAGCAAGGGAGATATCAGCCGTGCCTCCGTGCAGCATAACTTCACCCTGCCGGCGATAATCAAAGTCTGCACGATCGGACGATGCGCCGTTTTCCGGAAAGTTGAACTGAAACGGGGGGTTCAAGGTCGCAGACGACGATGAAGGGGGCGTCGAGCTGGATGGTGAAATGGAACGGCTAGCGGGGAAAACATAAGGATTCGTTTCAAGCGTGTTCAAGGGAGCCTTTTGGTCCTCAACAGGATATCGCCCGACATAGGACATCTCGGAAGACGTGATTGTAGGCGATCCAGCAAAGTGTGGTGAACCTGCTGAGTGACTGTTGTTCGGCGGTAACCCTTGTTCTCCAGGCGATGTTTGACCCATACTCTGGGACCAAGAACCATCGCGAGGAGAAGACGTGACGGGATTAAAATAGGAATTGTACTTTGCAGCGCGAGCCTGGGAACCGTCCGTAGACCCGTCGTTCTCTACATAGGCAAGGGTTGGTGGATTCGGTGCAGTGTACTGACTCCCACACAGCGTAGGATCGTCACTGGGACGGTACGGCATGTTGTCTGAGCCGTAATGCGGCAACTGCGAAGATCCCAAATGACTATTGATAGCAGGATGTGGGTAAGACAGCGGCGGCGGCGGCGGTGGGTCATCAGTGTCGGGACCGTGGCCCGATTTGCGAGGCCACATAGCTCGCCAGAGATTCTCGCGTTCGCGAAAAGCGTGTCGTAAGCGGGCATTATCTTGTCGTAGCTCCTGGGCCTCTGCACGGGCTTCACGGCATGAATCCTGAAGCTGCAACACGACCGACTCGAGGTTGGTGACTGCCTGACTGTCAGAAAACAGGAAAAATTGAGAAAAAAATAAGACACACCTGTTTCCTCGAGGGTGGAGATATAATTCGCTCGTCTTGCTCTAAAGGCAGCTTGAGCATCTGCATTTTTCTTTTTCCTGAGGGCGACGTCGGACATGCGAGCAGAAATGTCGTGCTTGGTATCGTTGGGGGTATGAGAGGCGGAGGCAAGCCTGGGCATTTACTGGAGCAGAGGCGGCTTGAAGGATTAAAATGGCATGGAAAAAGAATTCGAATCTTGGGCACGAGGGAGACAAAGAGAGTCCGCGGCCCTTAAAAGACTTGCAGTCCGACTCCAGTCCGACCAAGTTAGCCGATGATTTGTACAATTACAGAAACACCGCCTCGAGCTTGAAAGCATACCAGAAGCAATCTATTCGCTGAATCCTACTGGGATCGTCTGCTATTTCTCCCTGCAGAAGCTTGCTTTGCCTCGCGCCAGTCCTTTCCTTTTACCTTCCACAGAATCGCGACTATGCCCTTCTACCGGCCATGCTATCGCCCTTTATTCCCCGTTCGCCTTTTAATTTTCAAGTCACCGTGCCAGATGCAGATTCATTCATCAGCTATGGAGATCTCTGCGTTCTCTTCTCCTTCCGCATCCTCGCCCTCCAAGTCAATGACCTCCATCATCATCCTTTTCCCGCCAATAACGCATGCAACTCTCCGTCCTGTCCTTCCGTTCACCGCAAGAGCCACCTCCCCTGCCTGACACCCAGCCAATCGACGGCACCGCTTGATCGGAATCCGTACCGATCCCATCTGCAACGAGGCCCAGAAAATCAGATTCCCCCCCGAAAATGTGCTGTACCCTTACCTGACCCGCCCTCCACCGCGAGACTGCATCGTCCATTAAATTTTCACGCAGATGGGTTCTTACGTACTCTGCATCAGACGCCAGCCCTTGATACCCCAAATCATTGTAACCAACTGTTGCGATAAACGTTCCCCCTGAAGTTTTCGATCAAGATCATTATGAATGCGGACGCAAACAAGCCTAAGCTTACCGTCTTCGCCCCGAAGCCGGTAAACAATTACGACACATTCATCGTCAAAAAATTCCGCTTCCAGCACATTCAATTCTTCCTTCGAGCCATCTTCGTTCTCGATACAGCACTCGAGAAGGCACGCCTCGACTAGAGCATCCGGTGGCTCCTCGCTACCGTACTGGACTCGTGCCAAACATACTGTGCCGAGGTCAGTATCTAATCGGAAAGTATCGCTTCGTATCATAATTTAACTCACAAAAATTTGGGCCTTCCGAGCTTAGTGAAGGTATCACCAAATGCTGCAAGAAGTGTGCGTTCTACGATGAATATTCGAATCAGTTTGGCTACAGGTACCGGCGCGGAGCTAACAATTACCCCATTATTGTCCTTTATTGACGTGCGCTCCCGGATTTTGGGATTCGCCCGTGTGTTTACCACCCGCTCATCGAAAGCCTTAGGGCCGACTGTAATCCGGGCCGAACGTCCTGTAGCTCCGGCAGCCCTTGAGAACACCCGTTGACACTGTGAAACTAACTCTTGAATTAACGAGACTATGTTCCGGTCAATATGGTTCAGGTCCCTTTGCTTAACATTCTGTAGCTTCCCATCAGTAATAATTAACCGGTGAACAGGACAGCACATACAGGTCGCCATGCCATTTGCTTCGTATTATCTAAAAGATCGCGTGTACGTTTAAGAACGTCCGACAGAGACGAATCAGACCCATTATTGATCCCCAGGTCTCGTGGATTGAAATGGGGAACGGGCCCCATGAACCATTTGTCGATAGGGCTCACGATAAGACCAGACATGAAATATTTGTTCACCTCCAAAATGTCGTGATGAATGACTGGAGAAGGAACGTCATTGTTCGGATTTGCGCTTAGAATTTCTGGCGGAGGTGAGACAGATGAAAAAAATGCGAGTGTAGCTAACATTACCGAAACGAAGCCATGACATGAATTCCCTGAAACGAGTGAATTCGCGACGAGCAGTGGCGGCAAGCCAAGCGGCTAGAATGATCGCACGATTGCAGTGCTCGATGCAGGTAGCGAGGTCGTCGCTCTGCAGTTCAAGCAGGGCATATTCAGGCCTACCAAACGCAAAGATAGTAAGTCATGAGACAAGCCATTCCATGAGTCACTTACAACTTCGACCATCCTTGCACCTCCTCCAGGACGAGGTATATCCGCTGACAGGCAGGAGCGAGACGTTTCTCGGAAAAGTCACGCAACTTCATAAGAGAATCCACGACTGTAGTTTCCCATTTGTGCAAGCCCTGTACACAGGTAAACAGGCTGCAAGACACGACAGCAGCACAACTTACCCTTTCACTCATTGACTCGCCATTGCTTCCCAGATAGTCAGCGAGCTGATCGGACGCACGGCCGGTCAAAAGAAGAGTTGTAATATCCAGAATAGGATCGTAATCGCTCACTGCGACCACTCTCAATGCACGTTCAACAAAAAACGGCTGAGCACCTACCAGTGAATGCCTGTCGCCTCGCTTTCAGCCCCTGGATCCATTTAGCTCCCATATCTCTTGCGGCCTGCACGGTGTCGGATCCAAACCATGAGACGTTCATCTCTTTACCGAGACGCATGATATACCAAGATAGCTGTCTAACGATGGTCGATAACTTTGCCATGTCGCGAACCTGTCGTTGTTGCAACAAAGGTATATCTATCGTCACCGTTTCCAGAGCCGTCGAAGTAAGGAGGATGGAAGTTTGGCAGGGATATGCATAGAAAGTTGGCCGTTTGGGGTGTTTGTACAGTGACGATACGCTTAGACTACCGCCCACATTTGCTGTCCCAAGTGGATAGCTTCCATCGAGGAAGCAATGCATACGGCCAATGCTATCAAGAGCCACAAGAATGCTGTTCACATTGGCGTCGTCAGAGTCGTCGGGCACTTCCCCAATTGCAGAATCCACGTGAAGATCGGGATTAGCTGAGCCCATGGAAGCTGACGTTAGATCAAGTTCTAACGTTGGCCAAGTTTTGATAACTTCGGGGGTGTCTGTTTGAGAGTCTACGCCAGTGTGGGAGCCTTGAAAAGCAAAGAGGTCGACCGCACTGAGGTGAACAGTCAAGGCCGTGAGCAAGGGCTCGAGACTGGACATACCTGGCCCTCGGTGCATCGTCTTGAATATTGTCGAGTAGCGGCAGTGCTTGAAGGATGGAACGCGCAGATCCTGTCTTGAACGACGTTCACTTAGAGTTCTAGAATGCGTAACCAACTCATACCACAACATCGTCTCTCTGGAAAATATCTGGTATTGAACTGTTCTTGACGGGCTTTTCTTGACTGTGCCACCACACGCTGCTGATGGACATAGGTCCATCCGAAGGAAGTACGGACAGGATACGTTCCACACGTCCGTCTTGCAAGGAATGTATCGTCACATAATGATCATGCGTGACAGCGATACTCCTCCCTACAACGAGATGAAGTATACACAGCATGCACGATTAACACGGTGCCTACCGTCTGGACTCCAAGCCACATCAACAATACTATCGCTGGCATCAACTTCCCACACCTTGACTCCGTTGTTCTTGTATAGGTTGAGTCCCTCTGACAGACCGACCTGGGTAACGAGGAGGACTAGGTCCTTGTCCGGACAACAGGCGGATGCCAATAGACGGCATGGCGACGACAGGTGCGCAACTGAAAGGGATGCAAATGCATTCGTCTGCATGTTTCATACAATTTGCCAGAAGATAAGGCCGCTCCAGTGATGTTATCGGGGAACAGACGAAGGGTGAAGGTGAATCATCTGTCGAAGCAGAAAAACGCGTCTGTCACGCTGCTCACGATCAGTCACATAGTGACCACCGTGACATTCCCATGCCATTCATGATAAATCAGGTCTGCAGTACAGGGGAACTAAAAACTATTTCCCTTTACGCTTGGGCCCCTTCCTGCCCGTCCCAGCCGACACACCTTTCTTCGACCTTGCGCCCTCATGCGCCCTTTGGCCCAGATCGTTATCAAAAGCTCCGAAGGAACGTGGCGCCTTTTTCGGTGTCTTTCTGCCCTTAACCTTCGACGCCTTCGACGGGCGTCGTTCTGGAACCCCAATTTTAGATGGTTGTGCCGATTTCTTTGCTGATCGGATGGCCGTTTGCAACGAGCGGCTGTCTCCCATCTCAGCATCGTCTTCCATTGCTAATTTCCGTCTCTTTGCTTTCCTTGACAGGCCAGAGAATTTGCTCCGATTGGGCTGCGTTAACAAGCATTAGCTTCAATATTTAGGTTACACGAGGCAACCCACCTTGTCCTTTTCGTCTTTAGCGTTTTCCACGGGTTTGGTTCGACCCCCAGAAGTAAAACCCGCTTCGTACTGTTGCTTGCTGATGGCTGAGGTTAAGGGAATAAGCGCAAGACAAAGAAAGTATTAAAACGCGTAAATTACCTCCCATATGCTGCTTTTCCTTGTTCGTCTGGAACCACGTTCTGGCTGGGCGCGAGAATATCTCTGCCTCATGCTCAATTATGTTTTGACCTTTTTTCAGTTCCATCTCGGCTTGCCGAAACTACAAAGTAAAAGTCAGAAATGCAGTGCTATGCGATCAAATCGACATACCTGCTTCTCCTCCTTTTCCTCTAGCATTACTTCCGCAACTTCCGCCTTGATGCTCTCCAATTTTTCCGCCCACTTGGCCACGGCTTCTGGTGGAACGACTCTGTGACGACCTTGATCGGCACCCGCCCCATGCTTGATTGCGGCCTTCAGCATTTTGCGATCCGCTTCACCTACCAGCGTCACAGACCTAGAAGTTTCTGGATCAGAAGAGAATCCAGCAAGTAACCGAAGACCAAGACATACCGTCCCTTCTTCCCCGCACGCGCTGTTCTACCAACCCGATGTAGATATTGGGCTAATTGACCGGGCATATCATAGTTGATCACGGTTTCTATCCCCTTGATGTCCAAACCACGAGAAGCAAGGTCCGTGGCCATTAAAAATTCGGCGGCGCCATCGCGGAACTGTTGCAAAGCTTTCAGTCGCTGCGCCTTGTGTTAGAAATTTACATTTACTCCAGAACTCGAGACTGACCTGCTCTTGACTGAGGTCTCCATGAAGCTCTTCACATTTCATACCAAGCAGAGAAAATACTATTCGTAACTGATGCGCAAGCTTCTTGCTGCGCAGGAAGATGATAGTTTTCTCGCGGAATGTTCGCTTGCATAGCGTGACCAGTAAGGCAGAACGTTCGCTCTCTTTACCGGCCCGTACTCGGACGAACTCTTGCACCAGGTTTTTCGAGGTACCCCGCTGAGGATCCACGAAAAGTCGCACTGGTTTCTGCAACGACATCTTAACCAGTTCATCTACTGAGTCCGTCATGGTCGCTGAAAATAACATCGTTTGTCGAGAGGTCGGGCAAGATTTGATAATCTCTGATAGTTCGTCGGCAAATCCATCGGAGAGCATGCGATCGGCTTCATCCAAAACAAGGATGTCTAGATTATCCAGATTGAAAGAAGGAGAATTGCGTATATGGTCAATGAGACGACCGGGTGTAGCAATGACGACGTCTGGACGGTTGCGTAGAGCGGCCTCTTGTGTCTTGAGAGAGAGCCCACCTGTTTCATTTCGTCAGCAATTCGAGAGATCATTGAGGACAACGATCTACGAACCTACGATTAAGCAAAACTGAATGTCTGTGTGAGTCGCGAGTTTGGTGCCTACGTCATAACATTGGACCGCCAATTCTCGAGTGGGAACAAGTACCAAGCACCTGGTGGCCGCAGCTTTTTTACCCTTCTCTCGGTAAAGCAGCCGCTCCAACATTGGTATTGTGAACGCGGCAGTTTTTCCGGAACCAGTTACTGCTCCTCCGACGATGTCTTTTCCTAATAGAGCCACAGGGATGGCTGCGGCCTGGATGGGAGTTGGCTTCTGAAACCCAATTGTGGTCAAGGCTTTGACAATGGGCCGGGAAAGATTCATGGTAAGGAATGAGGAATGTTCTTCCGAAGAAGGGGCAATTTCCGAATCAAAGAAAGCTGCTTTTCGTGCTTTCTCTGCAGCAGTTTCGACTTCAGAATCATCAGAAGAGGATGAGTCCGACAAATCTCCATTGTCTTCATGCTCGGAAGTTTGAGATTCGTGTTGTTCCAGTTCTTCTTCGTCAGAAGTTGCCAAAGGATCGTCTTCGTCCTCATCTTCTTCATCCAGGCCAGTAGGCTCGTCCTCTCCTTCATCTTCCTCAATGTCTCCACCAGTAGCATCGGTTTCTTTGTCGGAAGATTCTTCTTCTATAGGTCGTTTTCTTTTATTAGAAAGTCGCCGACGTTGTATTATATCGTCTACAGATATGGGTTCCTGGGAAAACCGACGTTAAGAAACTGAGCAAAGAGACACAGAGGTACATACCGGTCGGGTGCCTTTTCTGACATGGTCGTGCGCGGTGACGGCTGGATCATCCAAAAAATCCGTGTAAGGATCCCCAGACAGGTCGAAAGTGAAGTCGGGATTCAATGCCTCGTCTTTGGCAGGATTGATAGCCAATTCTGGTGAGTCTTCCGCGTCGGAGTCTATGGTCATAACATAGTCGGCCATCTCAGAGATTCTCGGCTCCTGGACCGCGTCAAAGAGATTTAGGACAAGGTGTCTACTGTAATCTCAGAGCTTTTTTGCTGTCACGTGGCTCTTAATCGAAATCTCGGACTTGCGGGCCGGATATACGGGGAATGTGGTGAAACAAATCGAATTGGTACTAAACGTCAAGTTTCTTATTGGAGTGGATTGCGAAATTCTGCGAGTTAACGATTTACTTCTCGGTAATTAGTGAGCTAGTCTGTACTTGACTGCACACAGAGAGGGCCACTTCTTCACAAAGTTCACCATAGCAATCTGCACATTTCCACCATTTCTTTCCGATGACAAAGTAAAAATGCAGATACGTATTATACAGCAGGGAAATCAGCAACCGACAACTATATGCATGGTATCCTAAAAGACATGATATGGACAATTATAAACATAACAGGGCGTGACATGGCGTAAAGTAAGCAAAAGTTCTGCTTGAAGTAGATGGAGATGACTTAGACTCGAACCAGTCCCTCCCGACACTTGATGATAGTCGATCAAGCGTACCAAGCGGAAGCTTCGATCGACTATCATCGAGCTACAAAGGGACTGGCTCGAGTCTAGAGATGACTAGGAAAAGATCACCAGAATAGAAGTCGTCGCAAGATAGCCACGTCCTTTGGCTGCTGTGGAGGCGGACGAGGCAGTGGGAGAGGTCGGTATTCGTCAAAGTCCACATCGGGAGGCGCTATACGCGACTTCTGCATCTGTTTATCGTTGTTTCATAAGCGAATGATACGACTATCAGGAGAGAACAAACCTCTTCATCCATCAGGAAATTGCAGTGAAGCATATTCGCAATATTCTGCCGCTCAACGAAATTGTAGTCCATCGTCGACAAACACTGCGCTTGGCATTGTGTGGTATTGGTTATGAATCTACCCATCATATTGAATTTGCCCCAATGAACTTTGGTCGCATCATCGGAATGGAAGTCATCATTCCCCTCGTGAGAGCGAATGAGATCCGATATGTGGACTTCCCTAAAGGATGATGAGGGAACGCAGACACCAACTTCGGTTAAATGTACTTACAAAGCGGGTATACATGCACCCTTGGTATTCCTCAAGGCAAGTCGGTAGGCACGATGTGAACGAATATGCTGCAAAAGGACGTCCCACGACTGTAAGTTCTTAGCTTGATCAGGCGCCTTCGTTTTAAATTGCTCCATAGTCTGATCGCCTGGGAAAGTCGCGTTGTTGATTCCTGCAACAAAAGCCCGCAATGCAGAGTAATTGTTGAGAGTGCGAAGCTTCTGAGCGATATCAACAAATTTCTCAATTTGTTTCGCGCGCGCTCTGGCTTTGTCGTGGCAAAGAATCAAGGATACTACCCTACAAATATGGTTAGACCATCCATTAGAACAGTTTGGACGTGTTGACGAACCAGTCCGCGAGGTGATTAGAAACACTGTTAAAACGAGCAATGGCATCGACTTCTGGGTCCTTCTTCCCGGACACGAATGTATAATTCAACCAATGACGAGGCTTATAATGGGATCGAATAAGCCAATGATAAGAAGCTGTGACTAGAGGTATACCTTTATTTGAAGGAATAACTTGCTTTCCAACCGCGTAATTTCTTGGGCAATTTCTTCTGGATCGGTCGCATTTACCTCTTGAGCGAGGCGTTGTAGCTTCTTCAACTGGTCCTTGGGTGTAGGATCTTCATTAACGTGGCTATTTTGAGGAAGCAGGGCTTTGGCGGATAAAGGTAGACTGCCTTTGCGCTCCCGGAATCCTGTCGCAGGCTTTCCTTTCATCGTAGAGGAGGACGCATTCAGGTTAGACTGTGAATCTACTTCTGATTTGGATGCATTTTCATCATCATCCTCCAGAAGGCTGTAAGAGTCGTCGCTTTCATCCGCCAGATCTTCAACTTTGAGGGCCCATGCGGCGTCTTCATCAACGAGATTTGGCAATACCTCGAGGAACGGCAGAAAATCAGATCCATAGTGAAGGAGATAGGTCTTGGAGATGATGGATTTGATGAGCGCCGAGAGGGCCCCGGCAGTGCCCCGAACTGCGAAGTCATAGGGATAGTCTCGAATCCAAAGCTCAAGAAGGTGGCAGATTCTGCGGTCAATCATAGTCAGTACACTACGGTCGTCCAGGATACACAAGATGTACCTCATCTGGGCGTAGCATGCAAACATTGGATCACCAGACGGACTATCTAGCTGTCGCATCCGTTTTTGCATTGCCAACAAAAGGCTTCTAGGACTCGAGAAGCGCCGATAGGTAAGCAGGAAATGTGTGATGTACGTTGGGTCTGTGCGAAATGAACTCAGTTTGAGCGCTGCGAGAACATCGACTAGCTCACCATCTCCGCTGACGCCAAGGAATAGAAGCTTATCCAGAAGTTCGTCAAGAGTGGCCCACTGAGCCGGACGCCTGTTTTAGGTGAACAGGTCAGTTTAGAAGGCATGTTTGGGTAATATTAAGTGAGAGACTGACGAGTCCTTAATTTTGCTTGCTTTCTTTTCCTCGGGAATTTCCTTGGGCACATCTGCAGAAATCACGCGCCCGTCCAATGAATCAGCGCTAGCATTATTCTCCTCCTGGTCGGCCATTGGTGGATTCGGAATTTCCGTGGCCTCGACGCCATCCTGTGAATGAAATTTCTCTTGTTCCGATAAGAGATCGCTCGTTGACCGCGCTCGCGTAGGGGGATTCGGAGTTGTTGTGCGAGATGCCGGGATAGAAGGCAGTGGCGCAGGGTATTGAGGTTGAGGGATATGCGTCGCTGGTGCTTGAACAGAACTGTGTGTGGATGTGGATGAGGCCACAGTGGGCGTCACAGTCCTTGACGATTCCCCCTTCTCCCACGGAGGCAACACGAGAATATCTGGGGAAGCAGGATTTCGATAGTCTTCAAATTCGCTTCTCGAAGACCCTGCATGTCGGATGATGAATTTAGGCATGAGCTTGATAACAATGAAACGGACATACGTCGATCGCGGAGGACTGCCTTTAAGAGCCAGTCAAATGACCGTCGCATCTTCTCTTTTCCTATATCGTCGGCGTTATGGACTTCAACGAGGCCAACATCGTACTGCTGGAGGATATCCAGAGCTGCTTGAGGGTCGATCCGGCGTGATAAGTCCGATTTGCATGCCAACACTACCGTCGGAAGCTGTAGTGCGCGGTATCCACCTGCGGAGCTTCGCCGTCAGGGTATGAGGGAAGATTTTGATTGGCCACTCACGAAGGAGGGCCTCTACAGGCCTAAAGGACTGCTCATCTGAAGCATCGTAACATATCAACACACCATCGACTCGTGGGGCCTCGGGTAGAAAGTTGACTGTTGATACAGATGTATCCGGTATGGATAGAGGGATATCGACCTCAATTATGTTCAAGGGGCATTCCCGGATGTTGTCAGTCCGGGGAAGTTTTCCAATTCGACGAGTATCTGTAGATATGTCAAGAGGCGCAAGAGGCAATGCAGATGGTTGCACTCACACCGAGACGCGTGTTGTGATCCTAGAAGAGGCGCGCTGGGATCCGAGAGACCATAGCCTCTGAGACCTTTACGAATGACCATAGACTTGCCACATCCCGCCACTCCCACCACAACCAGCGTCACTGCACTGTGACTCTGGGTAACACTCTCGGGCTACATGTTGTCAGTCATTTAAAAGCTTCTGAGTATAACAGAACATACCGGGGGCATTGTTGTATTTATGACCATACGTCGATTGGAGCTCGGGGTATAGACTCCCAAGGAACCGCTCCGTGTTCTACCCGCGGGAGATGCCACCGGGATGCCTCGCCTGGGCATGGACTGCAAAGAAGATGCCGACTGCATGCGAGGCACGCCCTCCTGGGTGCTAGAACTAGGGGAAGTTGTCATGATGCTACTCATGCTAGAAGTCGTGCTCAGGGTGGGCGTGCGAGAAGGAAGGGGAAGCTCGCCCCCGCTGACAAAGGTCTTGCCCTTGTCCTGGCCTTTCAATGAAACGTGCTTGAAACCGTCGGTGGGACTGTTGAGGACATCAGAGCGCTCGATATCAGATTCACCGACAACAGATTCGGGGTCATCGCCAACGGTGCTGATGCTGGCGCCTCGGTTGCGGCCCAAGAGACGTCTGTCTCGATCCAATTTCCTGGTTACATCGAAAGGAAAACCCTTAGGGGGATCCAAAGAGGAGCCGGTGTGGCCGCGGTTCGGTCTGGTGGTTATGGCCGTATGATCGCGTCCGTAGTGAACAAACGAGTCGACAGATATGGATTTCCGAAGACTTGGAGGTAAGGGAAGTAGAGACGCAGTAGCAGCAGCAGCAGGCTGTGGTTCCACGAAGTCGACGGGGAATTGAGATGGCGAATTTAAGGCGGTGGAAAACGAGTCCCTGGATCGCTGAGAAGGAGCTGGCGAGTGGCCGGCGGCGGCATGTTCGGAATCATCTGCGAGGCTGGGAGTCGAGTACGACAACGACAGGCCGTCGGGAATCTGAAGGGCTGGAAGAGATATCGGCGACAGAAGACCTTGCTCTGCTCCTGGTCTGGCCATCGTCTAACCCGTCAAGGGAAGGTGCCGCGGCGGAATTCCTCGTAAAAAAACAGAAAGAGGAAGAGGGAAGAGAGAGAGAAAGAAGAAAAACACGGGAAATACAGAGGTCGTGAGTGTCGCAGGAAAAGGGTGTAAGTGAGAACCGTGACACAGTGGTCTCGACCAGAGTTAGACAGACCCTCTGATCTCATACCCAGTTCCAGTTCCGTGTCACATCCGTCACTCTCACTTCCATCATCGATGGCCCCCAAGGCCCCGACCGTCCTGCTCACTGTGCGCTCTGTCTTCAACGCTCCTGCAGCACTGTGCTGAGCTTGTCTAGAACGATGACGGCCCCCCTAACCCTCGCGATTCACCCTATGTCTTTGGATTATACCAGCATCTTACACAGACTTTAGGTACGACATCATACACCGGAACAATTAAATACATCGTTCATCGCTTTATATCAGGATGGAACGTCAAGGTCGTGTTGCCCAGCTCACAGAAATCGTGGATCGGTTAGTCCGCTAGAATGTATCCTCAATATATGCCTTTGACTTTCCTGCAAGGCAAGGCATACCACATCAAGGAGGTAACAAAGGGCACCTATTTCTATCCCAAGGCTCCTGGTCTGTGCTCTGCTTCTTTGACATCTCTCTCTCTGGACTGCTTTCTACAGACGGCACTGGGGAAGTGGCTGTGACATCTCGGCCACTGAAGGACGGCGAAATAGTCAGTGTCTATATCGTCTTGGTTCTGGCAGCAACTTGAACTTCATCAGGCAGAATGGATTCTCCTTGACGGTGTATGAAACAGTTCCCCGTCTATGATCGCACGGACACTCAGATTTCCGTAGACGCCAGCTACTTGCGCCAACGTAGGCTTGCACAATCTCTTTCCTGGGCAGATCAATCTTGTCGTATGGGCTTCCCCACCATCTGCTACCATTCCATGAACCCTCCTTCTGTTCTCGTAGGTATCTGGTCCTAATCTAGGAAGGAACTCCTCGTGTGAGCACAACCTGTTCTGATGACTGATTTCTCTGACACACGACATAGCCGCATTTGCCCTTTCTTCGGGTACCATTGGCGCCGCACTGTCTGCATCACTGTCCCAAACACGATCAATTGCCATATCGTACGGAACCGTGCTTCACCCGACGCCAATCACCTTTTTCGAGCCTGCCCACATACTTGGCATCCGAATCATCGACCATCTTTGGAACAATTGGGGGAAAGATAAGGGAGGTCTCAGAGAGGATGAGGTGGATCTTTACAACGTCAACATTCCACTTATACAAGAACTTCTCACAGAGGAAGGGCTGAAGATTTGTTGGACGACGATGTGGAGAAAGTCATATGGTAGACTTTTCAAGCAACTAGCAGCCCTTGATACAAGTCCCGCCGCTGGCCCAGATGTACCAGCTATAAGCGACAGCGGAGTTGATCGGTCAAGCGGTTTACTGTTCAAATGGTCGCCGGAGATGGAGGGTTTAATTCGACCTTTAGAGTCGTCTCTACCCGTCGGATCTGATGGATGGGCAATACACAAGGGCTGGGTGAGTGTCACTCCACTATGCGCTAGTTTTGCAGAGCCTCCGCATCCGGAAGTGCAGGACATAGAAGAAAAGGTTTGGAAGATGAAGTTGTAGATGCATGCTGTGTATACGCGTCAATACAATATAATTCGCTACAAGGATGTAAGAATCCCAACGAATATCAGTAGATAGGTTAGTCCCCATGTCAGAGAAGCACGTGTGATAGGCGATGGAGTAGCCGCAGACACCTGGCCGTTCAATATCTGCTTGCGGTAAACCTTCAACGAATTGATGCTCCACGAAGCGTTCTATTTGCCCGGTTAGCAAACGAATATTTATCATGATTGACCACTCACGACAAAGTTGGATGGGTCTTTTAGACGGTCCGAGCATGAGCCTGGGCACCCCGACGTGGCGTACGAGTTGCCAGCCCAGTCACCTATCGATTGTCATTACGAAAAATGGCAGGTCTTGATAGATTGGCTTACCGCAGAATGTAATGTCTATTTGAAAGATGATTCAGCTGAGACCGGCGTCAATGAAAAATGGGCCCTACCAAATATTATAGAGTGATTGACGAAGTACTTCAAGGGATCGCAATTAGTAGGTTCCAATGATGCGACTGGAACGCCCCAATTTGACGGATTGGGGCTTCCATTATCGATGTCAACTGGAATGGCAGCTCGGTAAAACGAATCTGAACGGCAGTCAGGATGTGTAACGTCAGAGTCATTAATACTCACAAACAGATATTCCGTTTTCATCCCATTTCATAGCAAATATACCACCTCCTTGGGCATCAAAGTACGGGCCGTACGACGCGCGACTCCATTCCGATATCCCACATCCAGAGTTGGAATTAGCACTACCGTCGCAGTCGGTATTGTTGACGCCGTTTGTTTGCTACGGGATAGATATAAGAGCTCGGAATTCTTTCCATGATCTCACCTACCGCAACCGTGCCGGTAAAAGAAGCATTAGGATTGAGATAGCAGCCTATAGGAAAATTAGCACGACCGTTGGAACTAGGAGATGTAAACGAACCTGCTCCGGTATGCCAAGCAACCTGGTTGTGCTGATTGTCATGTACACCTTCGATGATATCGATTTCGCCCGTCTAAGAATGTTGGCTTATAACAGCAAGCACCAAGAAAAAAGGATCGTACAGATGGCCATATTCCGCTCCCAAGCGTCCAAAATGCAGGCCAAACTCCTGGACAGATGCGTTAAAAGATGGTTCGATCACTTTGAGCGACACCGTACCGCAACCCCACGGAGCCTGGTTGAGATCCAGGATGAAAAGACCAGTGTTGTATTGGGCGTAACTCGAAATACGAACACTGAGGGGCATTTTAGCACCGGGACTGAGGACGAGAATACGCATACCTGTCTCTATACACGCCATCGCCCAGCCATGTCGTGTTATCTCCCTTCATGACCACAATTCCATCGTCCTGCACGTACGCGAGGCCCTTGGAGAACGCCTCGCTGAAATTGACGTAGCTAGAGGAACATTCATAACGCGTTTGCCGCGTGAAATCGTCTGCACTCACTTTACCGTCCCACTATAGGGCAATCAGACGTTAGGGGTATTTAGTAAGATGGAAGGACATACTGGGTAGGGTCGTCACCGTCATAAAACCCAAAGTAGCTAAACCATCAACGTTACTTCTCGTCCATGCTGGCAATCCACGATCCAACTCACTTGAAAAAGGTCGGCCCGGAATAGTCATCCTCGAGAATCCAGAGAAAGGTCGAGCCATTGGGGTTGACATCAAAGGTGTCGTATCGTTTTTGAGGTGGAGATGAAAACCAACTACGGGGATGGAATAGAAGGTCACTCGTGCGAGCAAAAGTTGAAGGGGGGTCCAGAAGAAGGAAGGACAGGACGTAGAAGGGAAGGTCGTAATGCATGAGAATCGTGAGTGGTTGTCGGTGAGAAAGGACGGTTCGTCTGTATACCCCAAGACCCGGCAACGAGTAATCCAACTCGAACGCCAAGAATAGACTCGGACTCAGCAAAGGAACCGCAGCCTCGTTGATCGGCCTCATGGTTTACTTCCGTTTTTTTAACTCAGCGCTTAGATGTTCTGGGAGCATGGAACCACTATTTTTATAGGCAACCGTACTACATAGGCATGATGGTAAACATAAGGAACAGCAAAATCACCGGTAGCGACGAAGGCTGAGGGTGTTGTGCTTGAGCCAAGTCGAGTACTGTGGTGCATGGTTGTGACGGTGACCCTTGCCCAGACCACGGTTCTACAAATGCCATTAAATATCCCATAGAATGCTACCATGTACTGTGAACGCACTTTCTTGCCGATGGCGGTGAGACCACGAGCTTCCCGGCGCTTGTGGACGGGGTTGACAATCCAGTTGATACGGGGGTCACGGCGAATCTGAGAAATATGTCAAGATGTGAAAGAAAGAAAGAAAAGGTGATTTGCTCACCGCCTTGTGGCTAGGGTCCACCAAGATGACCTCGTAGTACTTGTACACACCGTCCTGGTTCACCCAGTACGAGTTCAAGACCCGCAAGTTGCCACAACGACGTCCCACCCGCTCCTCAGCGGTGCTTCGCAGACTGCGCTGGAACTTGAGGTGGTTCACACCCTGCCTAACGGGCTTGCCGTAGGTAGCACCTGAATAATCCACGTCATTAAACATTCTGCAGAACGCCTGCGTCCAAACGCACCCTTGGGGACAGGCTTCTTGCGGTTTCCTCGTCGAACACGGATACGGTAAATAACGTATCCCTGCTTGGCCTTGTATCCCAGGCGGCGGGCCTTGTCGGGGCGGGAAGGACGGGAGGCACGGTGGATCACGTTCAGCTGGCGGTATTCCCAGCATCTACGCCTAGTGAGCGAGAGAACAACAGGTCTTGGAAAAAGTAGGACAGACCGAACCCGGAACAGGAAACGCAGGATATCCGACTGTTTCTTCTTGTACAGCTCACCAACGTACTTGTAGGCTCCCATCTTGACTGTCAATAGGTCAGTACGGATCCACAAATACTAGAGAATTGGGCGCACGCTTTTTCTTGAGGGCGTTGACGGCCTTGGCTGGTACCAAATTTCGGTCCCTGGACAGGTGATTACATAACAACTGTACAGTTTTGCGGTATTTGCCGGGAACGGTATCGGGCCGGTTCGTTCCGGGAACTCCCTTGCATCCTCTCGTAAAGTGGCTTTCATAGGACGATAAATATTTTGTATATTTGTTCCGGCGTAAGAGTAAGTATTAGGGTAACATGCGTATCCTTTCATTAATCGTTATCCACGTTATCCTCTCCCTAACTTTCAAGTCGATCCATGATCCTTCTTCATTCCGAGTCTAAACCATGCTGTTCCGAGGAACAGCACCCACGCGAAAATAATGAGACCTGCGCTCAGCGACACAAACACCTCCCCACGCCTGATTTCACCCTTCGATCGGACTTCATCACTGTAAAACCTAACCCTCGATCCCGTTGAGGAGTACCGACGGTGGGACTGCGATGCGTCCAAGAGGGGCGTCTCTTGTTCGTGGTCCGAAGACTGAGAGGAAACATCTCTACCATGTGCCTTTCCTCTGTCCGTCGAAGGCTCCCGAGAGAAAGATGTTGAAGCTCGCCTATGTTGAGCTTCGGTTACTTTGTTTTTCCGTCGTTGCAGATACGCCAGTGCAACAATGCTCAACAATTGAAGCACGTTCAAGAAGAAAAATATGTTGAGGAGGTATTGAATAGCTGCAGTGTTTCCTTGAGATATCCTATTCATGAGATGATTTCCTTTCTTATGCGTGTCCAACGCCAGGCCAGCCAAGGTCTGGAATATAGTTGATCCGGTTTGCTCCAGCTGAAAAATTATACAGATTAGCAGATATTATGCATTTGCGCAAAAGTGACTCACACTCTTGTGTACACCGAGAGCAGTGGACACATATTTCAGAGGCACAATCTTGGGCACCAATACGACAAGCAGAACTGCCACAAGGAGTTGTGTCAGATACTAGTAAAGCCGAACCATAGGCTTTATTTGACGCACGAGGAGAAAACCCATGTCCCACAGCGAATGTGGCGATAGCTGGTCTGGCAGTCTGAGTCCAACTTGGGGGCAGAACTAACCATCCGTATGCTGACAACGTCAGACACGAGGAGAGAAGTAAGAGTTGGACAACGATGGGTCGATGCCTAAGACGGTCAACGAGGAATCCACACTATTGAGGTAAAGTTTAACCAAATCGAGCGTTCTGTATGTGTTCAACATACGATTGGATAGAACAAAAGGCTTCCGGCAAGTAGGTACGAAGCTTCATTGGCAGCATCTTGTTCGGACATTCCATAGCGATTCTCAATGATATTTCTAGATAAGCAACTCGTGAATAATCATAGTCAGAATGGCAATTCGAGTTACGCACGCGGCCAGATGGGTGAAAGGCGACCATATCGCACCGCAAAAAATATTGAGTCCCACATATCTGAAGAATGATTAGATACCTGTTGAAAAGGAAAGCACAGGAACTTACGACCAAAAGACGTCGCCAAGCTTGGTTATCTCTCTCAAATTGACTCTCCGTTTAGCAGCAACCCTTTCCAAGGCCTCTGCTTCCGTGACGTTCGTTATAGACCTCCGTCGAGCTTCTTCAGTAATATCCGCAGCCTCGAGCTCAGCGCCGGCGCCATCCACAAGCCATCGAGAAGCAGCGATATATACCAAGTTGACGACGACGGACATGCCTGCCAGGGTAGTGGCGGCATAGAACGGTGCGCGGGGCCCGAACATCTCCGTCAACGGGTAAGACGTGCGGGCAGAGACGAAGGAGGCGCCCTTGCCAACGATGAGACCAAAGGCCATGGAGACACCTAGCCCATGCGATTTGAAGAAACGGACGATGATGGTCTCTTGCACGACGGCAACAGGGCTCACACCTAGGCCGAATATGAACATTCCAAAGGCCATCACCCGTATGCTGCCGGCAATGTCGCCTATGAGCAAGATGATTTGACCTATGATGGGAGTTGATTGATTGAGTCGGCGGGAGGCCAGAATGATGACTTACCAAGGAAAATGATGCCAGTAGCAAGGATGCTAGTAAAGGTTGTACCGAGGCTGCTAGCCAAGACGCCGCCGAGAAGAGGCGTCCAAGTACTGTTGAGACTAAAGGCCGATATCAAGAGACTGAACTCGGTATGCGAAGTCCCTAATTCTCGGGAAAGACGACTCTTTAACGGCCCGAGCACATATGAGGCACTGCGCAGATATTATGAGAATTGATATGTGAGAAGGTGAAGATGACCCACTAGTGACTTCCGACGCTAAGACAGCACGCACAGAGGAGAGCAATTGTCCTGATGAAAAATGCTCGGCGCTTCAAGGCAGCGGTGCTTGACTTGCGTCGTGTGACGGGAGCTACAGGTGCGAGCTCGTCGTCGCGGAGTTCACCGACGCTGCGACCTAAGATACCCTCGACCTCGTGATCTGATTCGGAATCTTCGTTACCAGACGCAGCAAGGAGGTCGTCACACGATGTACGGCGGTAATTGCGGTCAGGCTCTTGAAGAGCAGAGGACGACATAGGCGGAGGCAAAATAGTGGTGGTGGTAGGAGGGCAAGAGCGAGATCGGGGGATCCCGTTGTGGGATTTAATGGTATGTTGAGGACGAAACGTCTGTGAAGCATGTTGGCCGTATTGACCTATATAGGAGGTGGCAGCTACTTCATCCATCACGACAGCCAAAGAAGCCTGATGCTTATCTGATAATCTGCACTCAATCTACCTTATATCTAATGGTATCGGATAAGATATGACCAGTTGTGACTAAAAAATCTAGACTCGTGCCACCCGCCACATGCATCTTTGACGGCCCTAACGTCGCGTCGCAACAAGCCTGATTCCTGTAGGCTTCTGAAGAAGAAAAAAAGGTCGCCCAGTGGACTATCCCGCCATTTAAATGGCTCGGAAAGCTGTTGCCATAGATGATCGCGAGTCTCCCCTAGGGCAGACTTCCTGCGAAGGGGCAGATTCTGCATACCCCTGCTCGTCTGATTTTGATGCTGGAGCTAGAGCTACCCCGAATACAGTTAACGTTAACCCATCAATAATTGCGACTCCGAGCGTTAGCGAGCATACATTAATAGATTGGCTATACTTACACGAGACTCGGTTAAATTCATTCGCCAAGCGAGAGCAAATACACGCCGGGCAGATTCCCGCCTCCCCTAGAGTCGTCTTTTTTTGCTATGGATTCCTGGATGTGTCCATTTGTTGTGCCCCATCCCGATGGGTATCGCCACGTTTATCACTGTTAGCTTGGTCTTTTCTGTTTCTCAGGCTGCTAAGGACTGTGAGCATTTGAACACTCGGGGCGAGAACCATAAATAACGAAGGCTAGCATTCGCTTCTAGTGAGTCCCCATATTTATTACATTAACGGCAATGCCGGTGGGCTCGTCGTGAACTGCGCGCGAGAAGTGTCGCCTGCGAATGAGAGAATGGACGACGAAGTCAAGTACCCACTACCATGTAGGACAGCAAGCGAACGAGCGGCCTGTGTACGGGCGCCGAAAACCAGCCGACACGGTCTCATCAGGAAGAGAAGTAGATCATATCCAAAGTCATCCCGGTGCCTATACAGGAAATATACATAAGGCTACCGAGTCTATGATCAAGCAAAATATTACAAAAGGGAAAAATAACGTACGGCAGCATCTTGAGCTCGTCTTCCGCCTTCCTTGACCGGAAGTGCCACGACCTGATTAAACGACGAGACGACGAGACTCGTCGATATCATTCTCAAAGCCATCTACTAACGAGACAAGGCCAACAAGTTGAGTTTGGGGAAATCTGGGTTGGGTTGAGCTCCGCTGTCTAGTGGTATAGTGGTTGACTTTTGCACCTCACAAGACTGTTCAACAGTTTAAATTCATATGTACAACAGGTAGCACTCAAATACAACGAGCAGCAGTTCGAAGATTCATAACAGCATCCATGGCAGTGAATATTTGACGCTGCTCTGGGCTGACGTTAATCCTTTCCATCTCCATCTCGATATCTAGTTTTTTATTATTGAGATGGGTAGCGAGCATGCGCAGCAGCTTCCAAACGGTCTCGAAGACATTTCGACGCCCATAGACGAACAGCCATAGCGCCGAACGCAAACTCGAGGAGGAAGTCCGCCGGAAGGGAGGAGCGTCCTTCATAAAGGGACCCGTAGCGGTGGCGACTTCCAGTAGGCACTTTGTCACGCGATCCTACGACTGGGGTATTGTCGTCGTCATTGCACAAGATAGGGGAAGAGCCTTCTGCTAGCCAGATAAACACAAGGGAGACGTAGTTTTCGTCAGCGATACCGTGCATGTTGAGATTGCGGATGATGGACGTTTCATGAAGCAGAAGGTCGTCATGATTCAAAACAGCATTCGGGGTCTATTAATTCTTTCAGTTTGATGTGAGGATGGAAGACGATAATATTTACGCGGATCAAAGCCAAGTCTTTGGTGAAAAGTTCTTTTATAGAGAGAAACAAGAGAAGACCGTTTTTCGAACATCATGAATATCAGTTATTGCTGGTTCATTGCTGTGAGATAGCTGAGATATACTGGACGAAAGAGAAGTTAGAAGTAGAAAAGGAGCTATAAGAACTCACTGCATTCCCCTTTGCGTACGGTATGATGTGGGCAGAGCCACAGTCGCTAGGTACGTTGTTCGAGACAAGACCACAGTGGTCTCGCGCAACGACTTTATCTCTAAATTCCCGGTGTGAATCTGATGTCCAGTAAAGGTTGTCACTATTGTCGTAGTCTCCAATTACGTTGGGGTCGACAAGAGAAGAGCCCTCTCCGCTGGCGATGGGTGCGACAAAGTAGTACTTTCCCTCTGTTATTGCCTCGTCGTCGTCGACGAATACCCCCTTTTCGGACATGATACTGCCATCGACGCCGAGAATGCAGAATCCGACAAACCGAAGAAACTTGACGGGTCGTTTCGTGATGTGAGCGATGTCTGCCACTGGAATCGCAAGGAATTCGTGGTCCTTCTTATCAGAAAAGACGAACAATTCGTAGCAAGGTTGGCTGTTGGACATGATAGACTTGAACTAAGAGGTCACCTCGACCTAATTATTATTTATATAAATTTCAAATATTATGCAATCTGACACATGGGCCCAATGACGCGTGACGTCAGACATCACGCCTCCTCCTCCTCTCACCACCAACGATGGGTATCAAAGGCCTCACAGGACTCATAACCGAACACGCACCAAATGCCATCAAAGAATACGAAATAAAAACACTTTTTGGACGCAAAGTCGCCATCGACGCCTCCATGTCTATCTATCAGTTCCTCATCGCCGTGCGCCAGCGCGACGGCGAGATGCTCCAGAACGACTCGGGCGAGACGACCAGTCATCTCATGGGATTCTTCTATCGCACTATACGTATCGTGGAGAACGGGATCAAGCCAGCGTATGTGTTTGATGGGAAGCCGCCAGAGTTGAAGAAGGGCGTGGTACGTATCGCTCTGCATGCGTGATCTGGCATTGCTCTGATAGAGGCCTAGTTGTCCAAGCGGCTGGCGCGACGCGAGGAGGCGAAGGAGGGAGGCGAAGAAGCCAAAGAGACGGGGACCACGGAGGATGTGGACAGGTTCTCGCGCCGGACGGTCAAGGTTACCAGGGAGCACAATGAAGAGTGCAGGCGGCTTCTGGGGTTGATGGGCATTCCTGTTGTCGTCGTGCGTGTGCCTCGCCTGTGTCGCTTTATGACTGACGCATTTTTTAGGCACCGTCCGAAGCTGAAGCGCAGTGTGCAGAGCTCGCACGAGGAGGCAAGGTCAGTGCAGCGCGTCTGTCTGAATTCTTGTTTCACATCGCTGTTAGGTCTATGCCGCTGGGTCAGAAGACATGGACACCCTCACGTTCTCAACGCCTATCCTCCTTCGGCATCTCACCTTTTCTGAAGCCAAGAAGCAGCCCATTAGCGAGATAAATCTCAAAGTTGCCCTCGAAGGTCTCGACATGGACATGAGTCAAGTGCGTCACATTTACCGCAAGCGCTTGTCTACCGTGCTGAAACCTATCTCAGTTCATAGACCTTTGCATTCTTCTCGGCTGCGATTATCTCGAACCGATAAAGGGCGTAGGTCCCAAATCTGCATTGAAGTTAATCAGGGAGCATGGTGATCTGAAGACTATTATCAAGCACCTACGAGCAAAGTAAGATTTCATATCGACGTTGGCTTATGTTAATTCGTGTTTGTCTCAGGCAAGCCGAGAAGGTGGAGGCAGCAGTATCAGAGGAGGAGGAGGAGGACCCGCCCGCTGGTACATCTGACGTCGAGCAGCCAGATAATGATGACGAAAAGCCGAAGCCGAAACCGAAGAAAAAGGGCAAGGGCAAGGGCAAAGGCGGTATAGTTGTTCCCGAAGAATGGCCGTGGGAGGAAGCCAAGAAGGTGTTTGAGAAACCTGACGTGACGCCCGCTGATGACATTGAGGTGCGTTTTTGCTTATGCTCATGGTGCACGAAGCTTATGTTTGATCAGTTGGAGTGGAAGAATCCCGATATCGACGGATTGGTGCAGTTTTTGGTCACAGAGAAGGGTTTCAAGTACGCGTCTTTTGCTCGTGTCTGATGCGTGCTCATGCTGTGCAGTGAGGATCGTGTGCGCAAGGGTGCAGAGAAGCTGCAAAAGTTTTTGAATGCCAAACAACAAGGAAGGCTAGATGGTTTCTTTACTGTTAAAGCAAAAGAGAAGAAGGAACCTCCGAAGAAGGACATGAAGACAAAGGGAAAGCGGAAGGTATGTGCCCGTGTATTCTGTTGATCTGATGCTGATTGATTCCAGAACGATGATAAGGAATCTGGGTCATCAAAGGGCAAAAAAGCCCGAACGAAAAAGTAGATTTACGTTGATTTATTTTGTATCTATCTGTATCTATCACATAGTCAACGCGAGCTGAGCGAGTTTGAGTGCTCCTTCTTTTGTTTGGTTACCTGTGCCAGTCATTAGCAATAGAAAGGAGCAATCAAGGCTACGTACCTCCGATGAAACCGCTAGCATGTACAAAGATACCACCTTGAACTCCGCTCACATTTGTTAATTCATCATCCCTCAGGCCGCGCCACTGCTCCGGAAGGGGTTTCCGGCTCTCGAAGCTGTCCTGTGCAATGGGAACGGCCTGTATCCGCCAAGCTTTTGCCATCTCGTCAGGGTATATGACATATATAGCCTGCCCCTCCGTTTGTGATTCACTTTCGAGTTCGAACAGATGCGACTGGGGCCGGTCAGAACCAAGTCTGTCGATCGTAGAAGGGACTTGCCTTCCATGGCAAGAACTGCTCCAACAGTATAATCTTCCCAGTGGAATCAGCGACCTTTTTGCTGTTCGCTAGCGCATCGACGAGTATATCCCTGGCGGGCAACCATGCGTTGGCGTAGAAATCGAGTTTGGCGAAAAACTCTTGTCCGGTGAGGGATGAGGCTGTGGCGAATCTGTCCTGTGTGGGGGGTGAGGAGGAGTTGTGTGTGATGGGGAACTGGCTTACGTCCATGCCCTGGGAATCAACGGGTTGGTTCCAAGCGGGGTTGAGGGCTGCTACGCGGCTGGGGAGGCTGGTGCCGCCGCTTTTGTAGGCGGGTTTTATGTCTTCTGGGTAGCGAGGGATACCGTTGTCGCCGCCGTCGATGGCTTCTACGAATTCCTGCGATATTCGAGGGTGAGCGATGCGTAGGCTGAGACGAGAGAGACAAACCTCGTACATCTTGAGCCACAGCGTCTGGATCTTTGGATCGTCCAAAGCGACCTGTGTGCGATTCGAGATGACCTCTTTGCCGAAATGCTTGTAGACGAGGCCGGCTGAGCTGAGCTTGGTGGTGAAGCCATGGCCAAAGACTTCGGTGAACCCGCGCTGGTGGTGGTCGAAGCGCTGCTTGGCTTCGTCGTAGATGGCGCCGACGTCGACGACAATGTCGCACGCGTCCAAGATGGCGAGGTCGCGGGTGCGTTTTAGGTCTGAGGGACGATGATGAAGAGCGGGGCGAGTGAGAGGGTGAAACACGGACCGGCACCCTGGTATGCGGTGGTCTGGCGCAGCAAAAAGACGGCGAGGGCCTCGTCGCAGTGAAAGGTGCCATTGTGGGTGCCGATGACCTGGTGATGGTGAGTCGAGAGTAGCAGAGCGATGAGGGGTCCTGCCTTTATATGGTCTGTTTTCTGTTTTTTCAAGACTGGGGATTGGGTAGCCATGGTGCGAATGAGAGAACGAAGAGAGAGCAATGAATGGAATCGATAAGATACAATGAGCATGCCTGTGACATAATTCCGTTACGTGACACGGGGACTGAGCGCGCCTTGGATTTCACCCTGGACTATAAAAGTAGCGCGATGACACCCATCTTTCTGTACCCACCCCCATGAATGTCAGCCCAATATCTGCCAGCCCAGACCTCTATGCGCATATACTCGCATGGCGCCAGGCTGTCGCTGATGCCGTCGATGCTGGCGAGATTCTCGATCCCTCGTCCCCACCAGAGGAGACCTTTGCTCCTGCTTTTTTTCCATCGTATCCGGGACCAAGTTTCTTTCTGGTGAGCCACCCAGTCAGCAGCGTGTAGTGCTTACTCACTCTGTCGCAGCCCTCACCGATGGAGACCGTTGATGGCCGTAATGACCGGCTGCTCCGCCAGAGCCAGGCATCGGCTGGTCGGCGACAGTGGACGGTGTCGCATGCACCTGTGTGTTCGGCGTATGAAAGATCTCGGCGTTTGGCTGCCGTCCAGACAACACCTCGACGGATGCGCCACACACCACCCTACTATGCTATCTCGTAATCAGTATGTCTATGCCCCTTCCCAGACATGGAGTCTGATATTTTAAAGTCCAGTCCATTGTAGTGTATAATGCAATAATGTCCGTATCATGAAATCAGAGCAGAGTCATCGCCACCCCAACAGCAACTCCTACAAGTCCGATCATCAGTCCGTTCCTCTGCAACGCCGTCGCTCCCGCAATGTAGCTATCATCCGGCCCATATGTGTTCCCATTTGAATCAGTGGCTCCGGGCGAAGGTGCCCCTGCCGTTCCTCCTCCCCCATTCACTCCATCTGTCGACGCAGTGGGCAGGTTGCTGGGTGTCGTAGATGTGTCGCTGGTGTGCGACTGGGATTTTGTACTATTCCCTGATGCAGTGTTTGTACTGTTCCCCGACGCAGATGATGAGCTGTTCCCCGATGCAGAGGAGGATGAAGCCGTGTTTGTTATGGTAGTAAGGATCGTAGCTATTGATGTCACCGTCCCAGATGACGCTAGCGAGAATATTGTAGAGACTTGTCCTTGTGCGCTGCCAGTGTTTGACTAGGATTTGTTAGACCAAAACAAGGACGTTCTCGTGAGTTCTCACCTGAGCAAGCACAAGAAGGGGAAGAATGAGGAGGAAGAAAAAGACTAGGATGCTCTGGCGCTGTCTCTGCTGCCCGTACATGCTCGCACCCATCATCATCAGCGTCGTCGTCGTCGTGGTGGAAAGAGTAAGGCGTACGTGTGACAGTCACGTCACTCTACGGATGTTTCTTGCCAAACTGGAACTGCCCAACTGGAAAACTGCAGGCAGTTTTTTGTTGTCGGCCCGGCGCTTCAGCAAGGTCTGCAAGGCGCACGAAGACAGGCCCCTTGCGCTCCCCTATCGCCTGTTGCAAGCCTGTTGCCCCCTCATGCTTGCCATTCGCCTTGCCATCAAAGCGAGATATCCACCAATGCGATATACCCACCAACTTGGAAGTATTTGCACATTAACTGGCATATGACCCAGCATGTTAAAGGAACAGTTTATATTGGTGGGAGAAATAATGTGAAATAAAGAATGAAAAAGTGCGGGGTACTGACAGATCCCGGTTCCGCTTGCTCGATCGTACTCATCAGCTGAGCGCTGAGGGCCGGGGTTACTACCATGCGCCTTTCTTCCTTTCCTTCCTTCTCCCAGATATGTCTTCACAAAATATCCCAGCAGAACTCCACCCAGCAACCGTCGCCAGCTTTCTGCAATACCTGATACCCCCTGTCCAGCTCCCTCCCCAGCTCATATCCACAGCCCTCCTCCAGCGTCACCACTTTTTGCAGATCAACCCACAGGAAAACCTGGCAGACTACCTGACGTGGCCGTCCTCAGACCAGTCTCGCATTGTCGATCTTCTCAGCTCCTTGCCAGACGACGCCCTAGCCTCTGATCTCTCCATATGTTATACTGGTGATCAAGAGTCCAACTACGCCCATGCCCACGTTCGCTCTTCCCTCGTGCGCCTCGTCTTCCAGTGGGATCCCAACGACGCTTCGTGGAGATATCACAATGCAGGCCTCATGCCCTTTCCTCAGAGCTCCTCCCAGCGTGTCGGCGAGATCGCGAGCCACGACAAGGAGGAAGCTGCGTACTGGGATGCGTACGGCCAGGACGAGCACCACGACGAGGGCGACCACCATGCTCTAGTGCACGACAGCCATGCCCACACTGAGGACGCGTACTGGGCCCAGTACGCCAATGTTCACGGTACGCTTCTTTCCACCGCATATAAACCCTAACCTAACACCTTTATCAGGTTCTGGCGACTCCACGATGCCGTCCCCAGTCCCGGAGAAGCGCCGCCCAGCCGCCCACCACGAGCCCACCGTCGTCCACGTCCCGTCCCACGCCCAAGACCTCTCTGACCGTCTCCTCGCCCTCTCTTCCCGATTAGAGTCCTTACCCGCCATATCTGACGTCGTCGAGGATACCCAGGCCTTTGAGCTCGCCCTCTCAGACTCGGACTCCAGTCCTTCCTCCGAGGAGCCTGTCAAAGTAGAGAGTTGGCTGCACGCGGACAACGAGACGGCGTTGAGGGATAGCATAAGGGGGCTCTACATGCTCTGGAGGTCGAGTAAGACGCACCGGAAGGAGTCTGCTACCGACGAGCAGTTTCTGTCCATCGTAAGGGATGCTATCCAGGAGATTTGAGTACATGTCTGTTATGTTATTGATGTTAGAGATTTTTAGGCATGTTGTACAAGGGGATAGACCGCATCATTAATACCACCAGCCGGTTCTGTAAAACTTTCATTTTCCAATCTGTTCCACTGTCGCGACGTGTGTAGAATCAAATTGATCCAGTGGACTTCTCCGACCCCACCATCACAGGAAGCAATGGCTATCCGGTTCAGCGCCTACAAATCATTCCTCATTCTATTCACTTGTCATTCTCCGCCAGTGATCCGGGGCTAGCTCAGATAAATTGCTTGTAGAACCGATGTACGCTCTTTTCATCCACTTCCATCATCATGGATAGCCCGGAATACCTCGAGAGGTGAGCCAGCGAGCTCCCATTGCAGGGGGGAGAATAACTTTTGTTTAGACGAAGGACTCCGTTCTCACCTCCTACCGTCACACTCAAGGAAATCCACGATGCCGTCCCGAAGCATCTTCTCAAAGGTACCGTCCCCTTCACCTTGTCTTCGGTTCCATTATCTGACGTGGACCAGGCAATCCCGTCCTCGCGACGCTGTATGTCTTCCGCGACATATCCTTCACCCTCCTCCTCTTCAAACTCGCCTCCTGCATCAGCGACGTCCAAGCCGGCATCCTCGTCAGGTCCCTCCTGTGGCTTGCGTATTGGTGGGTCCAGGGACTCGTATGGGCTGGGATATTTTGTCTTGGTATGTACTTTGCTTAACCCGGCTCCCGCGCTGACGGCTTCGAAGGACACGATGCGGGCCACGGTACGCTTTATCGATCGACTCGGGTGAACAATCTTGTAGGCTTCGTGCTCCATACGGTTAGCGATTTCCCCTCCTTTAGTATGCATATAAGTTCAAATGGACTTTAGGCGTTGCTGATTCCCTACTACGCATGGCGCGCTACGCACCATGCACATCATGTGAGTCTTGTACTCGGCGCAAGCTTGATTTCCCTCAACCCTGAGCTATATTTTTATAGAAAGCGACCTCCTCGATGGAACGCGACGAGAACTACGTTCCCTACTCGCGGAGCGATTACGGGCTGCCTTCCAAGGCCAAAGCCAGGCAGTTTGATTACGACGAGGTCTTTGAGGAGACGCCGATTTACACGCTCTCGAGGATGCTCATCATGCAGGGCTTGTGAGTCCAGGTCTCGGTTTACGATGTTTTTGATTAATTGGACCCTCACTTAGTGGATGGTGGGTGTATCTAGCGTGAGTTTTGCCTCTCGTGTGCCAAGATCGGATCTGACGTGAATTGTGAACGCAGAAAGAACACCATGGGATCTAAAATGTATTCCCCTGGGACTAACCATTTTGATCCTGATTCACCGCTTTTCAAGCCGGAACAGAGTGAGTTCCAGTCATTCGTACCTGTTCTTGATCTTCATTGTGCGACCAGGGAACGCTATCATCATCTCCGACATTGGCCTAGTCGCGATGGTCCTCCTCCTCTCCTACGCCGGGCCTAGTTTCTTCTTCAAGTACTACCTGGTTCCCTACCTAGCAAGTCCCCGTCCGTCTTCTTCGCTATCCCGGCACTGATCGCCTCCTTCCCCCAGCTGACGAATCACTGGTCCGTCCATTCATCTGTCCATCGTCCTTCCTACTGACTCTCCGTATCTATTTCTAGGATAGGTAATACGCATTCTTATTCATTCCGCGTCATTCTGACTGCTTTTTATAGTGATGTTCACGTACCTCCATCACTCTGATCCCACTATACCGCATTATAGAAAGGCTGAATGGTCTTACCTCCGCGGAGCGGTGGCGACGGTTGACCGACCCCTCCTGGGTTGGATGGGGAGGTTTTTCTTCCATAACATCAGTCATGATCATGTGGCTCATCGTGAGTCCTTTTTGCTTTGTGTACCACGTATGGTTGCTCAGCACTCTCCACTCTCGTATTACTAGACTTTTTCTCCAGTGCTCCGTTTTGTGCGTATATCTGTTTTACCTAGTGAGATAGATGCTGATAGATGATCCTTACCGTCCCTGCTAGATAACGGCCCGGCAATCACCCAGATCGTCAAGAACGTTCTCGGCGCGAGTTACAACTACGATTCAACGGTGCGTGGTCCGTAATAAATAAAAATCAACGCCCATCTGACGTTTTTTAGCCCTCGTTTTATGCCCTGTATCGCTCATTTACTCAATGCCTTTTTGTAGAGGAAGAGGGCGACATCGTTTTCTACAAGAATAAGAACGGGGAAGCGGCCCGAGATGTTGCGTACGATGCTGTCAAGAGGATCAAAGTGGATGGTTGGGATCCTGTCGCCCAGGACGAGCTAGACGAGAAGGATAAAGAAGAGTAGATCAACTACAATATAGTCTGAAGGGTACATACATATCATATGTTCATTGTAATGACATCTTAATGATCCAAACACCGGGTCTAGACGTCCATGTCAGTGAGTAATGTTGATGGTGGAGCACGCCGAGAAGTCGAATGTCAACCGTTAAGTGAGGAAAAATGAATTAGACACAATAAAGAGTCGCGGTAGGTTAGTTGGTCCTCGGGTAGTACGTATCCGAAAGAAGCTATGCCATGTATTTCTTGTAACGGCCCACAACAAATGAAGGAAAATAGAATCACGTGAATGGGGGTATCTATTTGATAATTTATATGTCCGACACCTGAGTCCCTAGAGCTTGTCAAAGCTGTTTCGCGCCTACGACTGCCAATTCGCCCAGCTGAATCACAAAGGAGTTGATCTGCTCCAAAACTTGAAGGCCGCTGTAAGAATCGGATGATGTGGTTGTCGTAGAGGTGAGAGGCGCACTGCTGGTGGTAGAGGAGGATGATGAAGAGGAGGAGGATGAGAATGAGAATGAGGATGAAGATGACGTTGTGGAAGTAGCTGACTGAGTGCTGCTGCTGCTGCTTGACGCTGTAAATGTCTCGTTAGTCTCAGAGCTGGCTGAGAGTAGGCAAATACACTTACTAGTCGACGACGTGCTGGAGGTACTGCTGGTAGACGTCGTAGGCGGCGGTGTGCTGGAGCTCGTACTCGTGGGCGTGTATTGACTTGTGGATGTGGTGCTCGGCGGGGTGTACGTAGATGTTGAACTAGTGGTCGGTTGCTGAGTCGTCGTAGGCGCCTGCGAGGTCGTCGTGGCGGCTGACCCAAAGGCGAACGACCCGGAGAGTACACCAACACCGGTATCAGCAAAGTGCTGGAAAAGTCCTTGAGAAAAGTCCAGATCACCCGACCCGCATCCAGGGCACTGACAGGGAGTCAGTACACGATGTGATATTAGAAAAAAAAAACGACTTGCCTGATCGACTACCTGAGCTTGCACTGACTGCCCGTTAATGGTGATCGTTACGGTTTCGTAGCAGTGAGAGCCACCGTCCCATTGCTACACGAAGTTGGGGTTAGAACGCGTGGTCCAGGACGAGGAAATGGGTACTTGCAGCAGCATTGAGGGCGACGACCTGATGTACTGTGAGCACGGCTGTCGGAACAAAGGAAAGGAAAGAGGACGTACATAGTCACTGGCAGAATTTGTACCACCACAGGCACCTCTACATACTCCAAGTCAATAGGATGGTACAGTCATCAAGCTGCAGATACTCACAACCCCACTTCATAATACGTGAAAGAACCGCGCTTCTGCAGCTGGCCCTCATTACTTCCGCCAACATGGAAAGACGAGCGGCGGCGCATGTCACGGGCAGCATGTCGTTGCCACGGACCCAGGCGCTCTTCATGTGGACGGGGACTGGGATGGGCGTAGCAGACGTCGAGCAGCAAGAAAAAAAGAGCAGTAGAGCAAATCATAGTTAACGATGGAAAACGCATGATGAGAGCGTTGATTTTCAAAGGAGCGACGGACAGCCCTGGGGCCGGGAAATTAGGCAAGGAGTGTGTACGTAGTTACGATCCAAGAAACAACAAAAACATGCCTCAGCCGTTTGTCGCCGTGAGAACTTGATAAAGATCGAGGGTACCGGTTGGCAGCCGCCGAATCTCCACTTGTCTTCAGACTTCTTCATCGATATCGTCCAGTGCAATCTCCCTCACTTCCATCATAAGAATCTTATACTACTGCGCACAGAACTTAGAAGCTGGCGGCCGACCATGCAGCATTCTCAGAAAAACTAGGGTCGATACAAATTACGAAATGATGCAACTGCATGTCCAAAATTTCCACGCCTCATATACTACCTCGCGTTCAACAGCTGGTCGTCTCAATGTCGATATTGAGATTTCCTTGCTGCTCTAGATTCAGTATTTCTGAGCTCGGAAGCGAAACGGAATACTCTTACGAAAGACGAGAGGACACTCTTCGCTGTGATCGCAATGTCGAAGGCGTTAACGCCACTGGCCTCGCAAGCTTCATCTTCTGGGACAGACTATGATGCGGTGCCGGTCAATGCATATGCTAAATTGAGCAGAATAAGTTACCCCTCCGAATGCAGCAATCTTGCAGTAGTTGGCAGGATGAGTCGACGGGCATCTGTGAATTGATGATTATCACCATGGCTCTGGGGGCTTTGTTACTCACGCGTCTACAATCTTGACTTGGTTGGAATGAGCGTTGATGTAGTCAACGAGCGACTCGGCAGAGTACCTTTGACAGTGTTGCCTGTGCACGATCCAGAGGTCTCGCGGTCGAGAGATCCCGTACCTGTCGTTCGTATGAAGATCCAGCAAAATTGCCACAAAAAACAACACTTGCATCGAATAGTAAAGCAGTGTCCACACTGTTGCTCATCGGGACAAGCAGCTAAACCGGGTCAATCAAAGGTATGGTCCGTAGTGAGCTTTTCAACTTACGACCGATGCAATTAGTGCAGGATCCATGCCCATTGCTAAAAGGTAATGCATGAGCAATATATATGTCCGCGTTACATTGCGTATTCACCATTTACTTGCGTCTTTAGAGCCCTGGCACCTGGATCCCGTCCACAAAGGCGAGAGGTCACTCAAGGCGGCCCCAAAGATGTTGTTTCCCTGAGAGTTAGTCGGCAAGAAACCTGATTCGCATATTTAGCAGGCTGGAAACCGAAAGAAATGCTGAGATACCCGAACAAGCGACACCGGATTGCGTTCCGAACTGTGTAAAAGGAAACCTGTCAGTGGCAATCACTTGATGAGGGAGGGATTCACGTCGTTCCAAGTCGTTACGCCGGCGACGGCGTTGACAGTGCCGACGTACACCAACAAGACAAGGACTATAGCCGAGACGAGATGCTGGAGCCGTTAGGCGATTCTTACTCATGAGACGGTAGACGTACATTCATTATTTAATGTTGAAAATCCGTCTTCCAAAGAATTTGGATAACAAGCCGTAACTGGATGCTTTGCGAGCTTATATGTCCGACCTAATAAACCACATGATTTGGAAGCACAAGAAACGCGACATAGAAATGGAGAAACCGAGGGTATTTTACTCTCTATAAGAACAGGGAATACGCACACAAGACAGGCCAGAATGTCAGCAAGGAAACTCATTCCCAGAGAAAAGAGCGTGACCATCCGAATTTTTACCGCAGACGCCGTCAACGCTACGACGCGCATTGAGTGTGAGATGAAACGAATCAGTATAGCATTAACAAGCAAGCAAGACAACATATCGACAAGATGGTATAGATCCCATGACAAATTAGTTCCTTTTGAGGGGCATATTTCAGTCTTCCTCCTCTGCTTCAGGAGACAAAGTCTCTTCAGCGTCATTTTCTCGTTTACCGCTGACTTCAGTGGAATCTTCAGATGTGTCACGACGGGGTAGAGGTGGTTGACCTGGTAAGCGCTATACGACTTTGAGTTTGGTACTATATTAATAAGGCATGGAAGATATTCACCTTGAACGCGAATTTACAGACAAGGTGGCCGCCTGGGTTAAGACCCTTTTCAATCCAAGCCTGTAGAAATAGATGGTTTGAATATTATTTCAAAAGAGATATGATGCGGAAATAGAAATAGCACCTTTTCCACATGATAGAGGCCGTCGTAACGATATCTAATGTTTGATATAGCAGCATGCAACAGTTGAGATTTGGAATGATACGTGCCCTTCACTCGGTGCATAAGGCGATCGCAGCTTGTATCCACGAATGACACGAATGGGTTTTTTGTTTTCGGAAGAATGCTAATACCACGAACGAGTTAAAGACGGTCTAGCATGAGTTAGGTAGCTTACCTTGAGTGCTTTGTTGAACTGCAATGAATGAATTAGATGATAGATGAATCCTTGCAGAATATCTCACTCACCGTGTTTTCAAAAGTCTGATCTGAGCTTTGGGCTGCAGTTCGAAGCTGTCGGTGAGAGCTGCGGTCAAACTAACCATCGAAGTGGCACCATGAAACACACATTTTTAGGCTGCGCTGCGGTTCCTTTGAGATCCCTTCCACCTGAGATACGTAAGATGAGCTTATGGCTGACAGACGGAAAGGATTATCATACCAGAGCCGGTGTAAGTGCTATGAAGACATCAGTTTTGGTAAACACAATGCAAAAAGTGATAAACACTCACAACGCGTAGCCAAGGTCCACATCATCATCATATCCACCACTGAGAGCAACGCTATAGGCTCCGTCCTTTGATGCAGAGATACCACCCACCCAAGGCCTACAATGACAACGTCATTTATAGCAGATCAGTCTCCAAGCAGAGGAACTCACGCGTGAATGGCATCAATACTACAAGCCTGTCTCGTCTCCCACCACGTCCCAACTTCAATTCCTGGGATAGACCCATAGACTTTTCTGTTCAAGTGGCCATGAGTCAGGAAACGCGGTGCCAGTAGTGTCACGTACGGATCGTGTTTTCGTCGCGCGCCCTCTCCACTACCTAGAGGTCCTTCATTGCCTGAAGTCCTAATACCAGCACGAAAAGCGATCGGCATGGGGCTTTCTCCCGTTTTCTCAGATTTGTAGTCCACTGCTTTGCCTCTGTTACGCGCACTGCGGCGGACCCCAGTCTCAGACGGAGACACGTCAGTTTTATCATCGACTTTGGCGACTTTGGTGGGCTGCTCGTCATCGGTAGCCAGGGGAGAAGTCTTTCGCTTCTTAGGCATGGTTTTGGGCTTTTTTCTTTTCTTTTCTGGCGGTTCAAACATGGGCGTATCCAGCCCCAAAGATTTTAGAAGCTCTCGATTCCTGTTAGACATCAGCGGCTAAGATGAATATAGTGGATGCTTCCGACCTTTTAATGTTGGCATCGCGCTCCGCCTCGTACAATGAAACCATTTGAGGAGAAAGAGCACGGAATCAAAAGCAGTGACTTCAAGTTGTGACGACAAAAAACATGCACGTGGTTACATCTCGTGACTGTGACGATCGCGCAGCTTGTCACGTCACCTCCCATATGTTTGTAAATTTTGTCAGATCTCTCGCAGAAACGCGGGTTCGCAAAAGGATTTATTAGCTATATAATCAATTAAGAGTAATTTGGATGGTTAGATCCTGAGGAACTGTAATCAATATCTGACATTGCACCGGTGCCAGTCTGGGACAAAGTATCGCTCTCAGTCGCATCTGCTATGCTCGAAGAAGCGGAGGACTTTGATAATTTAGGCCTTGAGTGCATGTCCTCTGTAGACAAAGTCATATTTTGAGTACAGGGTCTTGTCTAGCAAAGAAAACAGACTTACTTCCGACAAATTTACATTTGCCTTCTTTGAAGAAAGAACAAGTGTTTCCACGAGGACAAAAGTGACTAGAGATGCAGTCATCTCCAGCAAAGCAAACTTTCCCTATTGAAATCGATATCAACATCATAGGCGATGGTGAAACTCGAGTATCGTACCTCTGTTCAAATTTGCACAGGGGAACTTCTTAGCAATTGCTCGCATCTCAGCGAGATTCTTCTCAGTTAGAGTGTAATCGTGCCCGTAGGTACACTTAGGACCATGCCTGCAGGCGCCTAAGTAGTAAAATGTACACGGCGGCGGTTTATCTGCACCAGGAAAGGTGTTACTCTCGTGAAAATAATATTTTGATACTCAACGCACGTTTGTTAAGCGGCTGTTCAGAGAAGAATTTCATGAAATGAGGGACTGTGAGGGGATTGATATTAAGTATCCGTACCAGCTTTGGATTGAGATATTTTGGAGGCCCTGCCGCCTTCGCCACGTTGGTATTTGACTCCAATGTGTTAACATACGTAACAATCTTTTGCGAACCATGCCTTGCGTGACCTGGCAGTTTTGTTGATCTGAAAACACCTCCTACTTCCACAACTGGGAGCTGCAGATGTTGCAATTCTATGGCTAGCTCTTTGTAGCCTCTAAGGAGAACAATCTTGTCGAGAAAGCCCTCATTTTGCAGTGAAGTTAAAGTTGACGTATAGCCGTTGTCATGAGCGCCTTCATGTCACGTCAGAACCATGGCACGGTGCAGAAGAGAGAATGCCCTACCGCCAAAATATACTAAGAATGTTTGTGGAAAGCGAGTGAACAGGCGGAGATGCTCTGATGAATGGCGGCTGTAAACGCCTCGACTGCCAACGAGGTTGAATTGTGATACTGACCTTTTATTTTTGTATCCGCTGCTTCTTTTCCGGTGCCTACGTCGATTATCGAAAACAAAGGAGCCGCTTGATTAAAGCCCAGGAAAAAGGCTTCAAACTGCTCCGAAGTACAAACGTCGTTGGCGATTAATGTGTCAGACAAGCCTTGTTTGTTGCAATATACGGTGAGCCAAACCCTGGAACGGGCAGCCATACGTGCATCAACTGTCGCTGTATGATCAGTTAGACCTTTCGTGAGCATCATAGCCGCCTTAGAGACCAGAGAATAAGTAATGCAAAAGCACCAAGGGTTGGATCATACATTCCGTCCCCCGGCTTGTCCTTGACGGAGTAATTCGTCGGTAAAGATATTGCCGTCGCCATCGACGAGGGCAAGAATTAAGGGATTATCTTCCTACATCACCACCAGATGAATGAACAGAGTCGACGCTGGGGATGGACGAACCTTTATTGATTCAGTCATCTGTTGTAAGTGTGCCACCTCCTTCTGCAGCAAGTCCGTTTGACTTTCTGCGTTGATGTATCCCTGTTTCCAAACTGCCACTTCTCTTTCAAGTTCTTGGACCCGGCTGCGAAATTGCTCATTTTCGAGGACTGTTTCGCTAAATAGCTCTAGGGTGCGAAAGATATTGAGCCAGTCAAGTTAGGTAAGGAAGCTTCAATTACCTGTCTGTTGAGAGATTAAAGACTTCCTGGTATGACAGTGAGCGAGATGAAGGGAAGAGAATGACAATGGTATACCATAGGTCATTACGCTTGTCGGTTACCGGTGGACGATCCATTCGTTATGATAAATAGAATGCGTTGTTATAATCTATCACGGAGGAAATTCTGCGAAAACAGCAATCCTCCTTGCAAAAGTCGAGGACCATGAAAAGGAGGGGAGGAGTGCACACAGAGGTTGTCAGTAATGGGACATAGTGGGCGTACTCAAAGGGTCGTGGCGCTTTGCGCCCGCCGGACCTATGCGGCACTTAGCCGATCGAAAGCCTCAAAAGAAAAAGGGAACTCTCCATGAAATTTGGAAGTAGTCCAAGTGAGATTGCTATTACTAATTGATATTCAAGAGGTATAATGCTCGGAGCCCATGATTATTAGAAAAACCCGAGGAAGAAAAGTGAAACACCGTTCATCTGGCCTCGTACTACTTGATTTTCTTAAGCTGTTCGAACACATTCAGTCAGTTAAGCATAGCGACAAACAAAATAGAAAACACATACGCGCTCAGTATTTCTGAAGATTTTGCTGTCCAGCCCAATGGTCTTGCCCTCAATGACATCAATCCGTTTGTTCTGGCTATCCAGCTCCTGACCCATGGCCGTGCCCAGCGCCTTCAATCGCTTCGTCATGTCGCCTATCTCATTCAAATTGTCGTCGAGCTCATCCTCAAGCTCATCGTCAGAGGCAGTAGCCTCGAACTGGAACCTCTTCCTCTGCTCTTTCCTTACTGATAATTCTGAGGCCGTTTTGATTCGTCCTGGACCAGATAATCCCTCTTCATCATCAGGGCGTCCATAGGTCTGCGCGCGACCGATACGATTCTGGGTCTCGCGAATGTCCATCATGGCTTTCTCCCTTTCTTCCCGCTCTTCTTCATAGCGACCCTGGATTTTAGCCTCCTGAGCGGCTCGCTTCGCGTCCTTGTTGAAAGTGATAGCAGGTCGGAATATAGAGCGGTTAAGCTTCTTAAGCTCGTCGGTCTTATCATCAGCACGAATCGAATGTCCCTTTGAAACATCCAAATGGCGCTCCGTGTTGGCAAGTTTCTCTGAGAACAATATTATTAGAACACGTAATAAGCCGCAATGTAAATGCGCACCAGACTGATCACCCAACCTGGACAAAGTGTTGCGGCCAGTTTCCTCAGCCTCGCGTGCCATGCGAAGAGCATTTCGAGTGGAGTTCACACTCTCCTGTTTCGTGAACCTCGTTTGCTGTCTGATCCCCTCTACGTCCTCATCATTCTCCTCGCCTGGCGTCGGCTCCTTGATCTGGGGACCGTCAAAGAAACGTCCGGAACCAGCTTTCTGAGGGTTGTAGCCTGAGAAAAGTTCGTTGCGGTCCTTGTCCAGTTCACCGGCGCCACGTGAATAGACGTCCCCGACCCCGTTACTCCTGCTATACTTATCACGAGGCTCATAGTCGTTCATTGGTGTCGGTGCTTCTGGGGGATAAGAGGTAGCTTTACCGGATGGTGTACTATATGGGTCGCCATCGCGACTCGGGACGTAGGTACTTGCATTGGAACGATATGACGGGTGGGGCGAGATACTGCCGGGGGAAGGGGCAGTGCGTGGTGGCTCAACGGGTGGAATGAGAGGCTTGTCTTTGCGCCGGGAAAAGAACGACATCACGTATTCTTCTGTTAGGTTGACTGGCGTTTGATGTCTGTCGTGGTGGTAAGAAAGCTGGAAATATCCATCAGATTCATTATCATATATTCATGGTCACGTGAGTCTACAACTCTCATTTCGACTTCTTCGAATCTTTTCTTTGAAGGATATCCTTCCTCTGCTTCCCAACCACAGTAACACCTTTGCCACTCTTCACTGCTGTCTCTAATGCAACCTTCTTTTGCGACTTGATACTTCCCTTGGTCTTGGCATATTTGTCCACAGCAGTGTCCAGTTGGTCTCTTCTCTTTTTCCTGGCCTTCCGTTCTTTTGCTCTGAGCGCCTGCTTTTCACTGGGTGTCATTTCACTTCGAGAACGAAGATCAGCCGCGGAGGGTGCGAATACTTCTTCAGGCGCAAGCATCGTTGCTGTAGATTCGGTAGTAGGCAAAGCAGATTCCAAAGACGTAGTTGCCACATTTGATATGGAAGATATCGAAGCTTTAGCCTATTGAAAACGTTGAGCATGTCGATAACAAAGAATCTCTAAATCCAACTTACTTGTTTGGGAGTAAAGTGGGTGTTGCAGAGAGCGTCCAGCTTTCCGCAAATATTATCCCAGAGCTTTTCAATGTCATCGTGCTCCTTCTTCAGTTTGCCGTCACGATCATCCACAGGACCTCCAGTTTGTGCTGCGACAAAATCATTTTCGTAAATTTGCGCAAGCGACTCAGCCGACTTTGTATCCTTGAGCTCGAAGAATCTCGATGGCAGAAAGGGCTTGTCCTCTAAAGGTCGTATCCTGACAACATCGTCAAAGTTGTTATCCATGATTCGAGCCTTGATTCTCTCTTCAAGTTCTTGCACCACTTCTTCGGTAATGATAGGTACCGCCTTCATGACGCGTTCGAACTCCAGGTCCTCTTCCAGCAGTGAATTTTGAGGACGAGACCTGGAATGAGCTTCACCCAAAAGTACCCAGTCCTTTTGGCCAACGTTCTCATCTTCCAGGGCCAAGATCTGCTCCTTCAGCGCAGCCATACGCTTTTCGTGCTGGGATTGATCTAATTCCAGCGTTAACGCAGCACGCGGCTATAGTGACTTTCGTACCTTGCTCAGGTTCTTCGTCTTCTTCTGCGAACAAATCATCCTTCAAGCGATCAATAGCGTCTCCACCACTGCGCTCGGATGCACCATCTTCCATATCCATATCTTCATTATCCTCATCACCATCACCGTCATCCGAAAATTCTTCATCTTCATCTTCATCACCTTGCAATGCTTCTATCAGACCTTCATCGTCGTCATTGTCCTCCTCCTCCTCCTCCTCGTCTTCCTCTCCCTCCCCATCTTCATCTTCATCGGTATTGAACATAAGTGACAGCGGTAGGTTTTTCCCCTTCGCTTTAATTTTCTTGACCCTAACCTCGTCGTGGAAGCGCACGCCATCTTTACGCGGCACTCCCTTCTCACGTTTGGAAGCACCAGATCGAGGTGGGGCAAAAAAGTCTTTGTAGAAGGGCTCTAAAAAGCAATCAGCCATAGCATTTATACGTATATATAGGACGTACCGGCGCTGTCTTCAAGGTCTTCTTCATCAAAGTTTTCAACGTCAACGGCAGCGAACATGTCCACAAACTCTTCATCCGAACTCTCCCCATCTGCGTTAAGATTTCCACGAGATACCGAACGTGCTTCCGAGCGTTCGGTTTGAGAATTGAAGGATTTTAGGTTGAAAAAAGCGTCATCGAGCTCCGGATGCCCTGCTCTCGATTTTTTTGGGCTCCTCTTTGCCTTTCTCCTTCGAGGTGATTGCTGGGACTCGGAGAAATCATCTACGGAGGAGTCGTCCTCGGAAGAAGGGTCTTTCAGCGTCATGACACCCTCTTCATGAGGTTCATCATCCGAGCTTTCCTCTTCATCCTCAGAACTGCTTTCACTGACGGCCCCTTCATCAGACTCTCCCAGATCCTGGTCAAGGTCATCAATGTCGAGACCTTCAACATCTTCACCATTTCTGAGAGCTTCTAAAACCTTCTGCAATGCATCCTCGTTATCCTCGTTCTCCGAATCTTGGTCTGGATGGATGGCCTGCTCAAGAACCGCGGTGACCCTACTAGCTCTGAGATCCAATTGAGCCCATATTTGTTCCTCGTCCATGCCATCCGTGAACAAAGACATCAAGGGAGTTATTTCGAATGTAGGTACGGTCCGTGGCGGGCTAGGGCTGCGTTTTCGTTTCTTACTTTGTGATCGTGTTTGAGGCGCCTCGGATGGACTGAGGGATTGGAGAAGAGAATTTATGTGTGGTGCAGATACATTTTCGCATTTCAATGCTTCAGACGAGTGTCAGAACTGAAAATTGGAGCCATATGCGAGAAACCCACAAAGGTCGAATATGTATTGGGTTGCTGCAAGAGCTGCCGACTGAATATCCTGACTACCCCTTGCATAGTTTTCCGGCTGATTGTCAACTAAATCTGAGAGTTTTTGAAACGCCGGCACGACGGTATTGTCGACCTCGGTCATCGTGAAAGGGAAGAGTACTTGGTAATCCGGTTAGGGCAAAAAAATGTTTGGCCCTGATTGCCGACGGCATCTCTTTCTCATCATAACCACTACCACCGAAAATGCATAATCCTTCGCTCGCCCCTTCCTTGGCTACAGGTACTCTTCGCGCCCGTTCTGATGGCGGCGAATTCCTGATACGGCATACACCTCAAAAAATACAATAGAGCATCGCTCCAAGCGTTGTCAAAAAGCACATGGACCCGTTGCTACTGATTCGCCACTTGACCCTGTTTGGGAATTCTTGTTCTTGGACCGACGACGCGTAATGTAGACCCCGAACTGAACAAGAGCAGCACAAGACGCAGTGAACAATAGCATTATGTAAGCGTTCCCCTCGATACGTTTGCTCATTGTTCACCCTCTCGGTTCTATTCTTCCAATTTGGTCCCTGGAATGGACAGTGCGAGTATAAAGTACACAATTGTTCGGCCTTAAGTCCTTATCGCTTGACTGCGTCTTGCCCATTCTCTTTTTCCTATCTTCAAGCCGCAAGTCGCGCTCTGCATTCTTTACGATAAACGTTCTCTACACGACCTCTGTCTATTTTTCATTCTAATCATGATTGCCGGTCTATCCAAAGCCGTGGTTTTATACCTTACACCGCTGCTTGCTTTGACTTCCCTTATTCTCTCTTTCTTGGCCTTTTTGGCTCCCAGTCTTTTGCTCCAGGACAGGGTTGCACTGTTCACCGTGTTAGCCAGCTTCATTCGTGTGTGTTCTGTTTGCTAAATCTCCTCCTTAGCACCCCATCTTCGAATTCTTCGGATGGAACTGATGGAGCAAGTTTTTTCTTGGGACTGCTCGGTATGTTTACCTTTATGACGCGTTCGGTCTGTGTTAACCTCCTTTCGCCTTTTCCAGGGTCGTGCTCTCGGCCAACGAACGACGCTGCAGTTGATTGTACCATCCCAGCCTTCAGGCCGACATACGGTATGCCAATGTATCTCGTAAATATGCCCCACATGCTCAAGTGTCTGCGCCTTCACAGACTTTTCTGATCTACCGGGCGATATACCTCAGATCCTTATATCCTCCCCGCCCAGTGCAGGGGCTTTCGTTGCCGTTTCGCTAGGCTTCTCTTCCGCCTTCTTCCTCGTTTACACATTTGGGTCTTTCCGACACAAAATGGGAGAGAAAATGGCCGCTGCTATGGACAAGCCCCTTATTCAGAGGATAACTGCCTGGATGGGGTTCATGGGGTTCTTCATCGGTAAGTAATAGTCCATGGCTCCTTCCCAGAGATTAACTCTTTCTGTCTAGGATTCACTACGCACGTAATTGTCAGAATGTGGTTTGACAAAACGGTCAGCGATTTCAACGGCAGTCTCAGTCCAAACGTCAAAGATGTAGCCAGCATTGGCAACGCCTTCACCAGTAATTATCTCGTTTCATTCCATCCAGTGAATAGGATCCACTAACTCCTCGTCCTTTCCAGTGGTCTGGGTAGCTAATGCATTTTTGGCTGTGCCCGTTACCGTATCCCTTGCGAAGTTGCACGTCAAGGCTTCCAAATGATCCAAAATTTTACATATACTCTTTATTGACGACCTCACGAACTCTTGGGACTTTGGACACTTCTCTGGACACTAACACATACAGTAAATTGATATCTCTCACATAACCGTACAATTTCCATCTAATACTAGACCTATATATCTGTCTAACTTCTGAATTTCGTCAGAGATTCAACCTGCCATCTATGGGAGCCATCGGTCAAAAGCTTCTGAGTACAGCGACCTAGGGCAGCGGTGTTTTTTCAGTCGATCAAAGAAGTTCTTTGATCATCACCCATGAGCATGTGGTCGCGAAGACCATGGTGGGCACTAACTTAACCAACAAACACATATAGCGCTTGATTCAGTCCAACTGCCAACGTTGCTTTTCGCGTACTCCTTGGGAACTGTTCGTTTTATCCAGAAACTACGGCATCCGTTGTGTCCCAGAATGTAGGACTCGGGCTCCGTTCCTATTTGAACGGGAACTAATGGTTGCTTCTAGTGCGAACAGCTATGTTTCGTGTCCTTTCACTCGCCGTTTTTTCCGCATATCTTTTTATTCGAGCTTTCGGAGCCAATATCGATATTGTTCGCGAACGACGATACTCTAGCATCGTCGGCGCTTCTACTGGGGCTTCGTCAATCCCTAAATGGTGTCTACTATAGCTTGGGGTAACAGAGCATTGACTCTAACTTGTTCGGCAGGTTAGCTTCCCTGGGTGAGGACGGTAAATGGCCGGATGATGAAATCAACTATACCGCTGGATGCGACGCCCAACAAGGTAGCTGGCCCGCACAGCAACATTGGAGACGCATCGGTATATCTGGTGGTTTTTTAATACCTTCGATATGCCTGTCTGACTGAGGAGTCAGATACCTTTGCTGCTGCATACCATGGAGGTTTCAAGAACGCACTCCAGTACACCGATGATCCCAGCATCAGAGCTTCCATCTCTCTGGCAATGACTTATTGGTTCTCCAACGACTTCGATAATATTGCGTGCCTGGACGCTGGCGGTACTAGTGCCTGTCCCTGTGGTACGCCTGGGTTTTGGAACCCTAATTGGGCCTCTATGGTATGAACCTCTTTGTGTTTTCCTCTACCTCCCTGCTCACAGAAGCTGCTCACAGGTCATCACGGTTCCCCCGTTAGTTAGGTATTACACTTGTCCTCTTCAGCTATCGTAAGAGCTAAGTTGGCCCATTTTCAGTTCAGCGTGTCTTTTATTGGACACCAGCCTCTCAGACGCTGACTTGGCTGGCTGCTTGCATATAATTCAACGGGCCTATAACACGTTCCAAACTGGTATCGTGGGCGTTAGTAGCATTACTGGCTCCAACCTCCTGGATATCGCGGGCATTGGGCTCGATTTGGGATTACTGATAAACAACGAAACCATACTTACGGATGCCTACGATAGGGCTCATGGGGAGTTGACCCTCAAGACGCAAGTTAGCGCAGACGGCATCAGACCTGACGGCTCGTTCGGGTAGGCTGACAATACCCGGTAAACATATCCGTACGTGCTTACAAAAACTGTTCTTAGACAGCACCATGGCCTGCTGTATAATGGAGATTATGGTATGTGATAAGTTTGCCTCAAGGAACTCTTGCCCACTCGTTTCGCGACAGGGAAGGATTAGTAAGTCACTCATCTGCCTCGTGTGCCAAAGATAAACCCACATATTTTGACAGCGCGAACGATGTATATGTCCTTGAGCTTGCGTCCGCCAATACGCAATGGGCCGCATCAGAAGAGGGTCAGAACGCGTTCGCTACGCTGCTGACCGCAAACCTGTGGATGATATTCCGAAATGTTATCACGGGCGTTTTGCACTGGGACTATGCAAGTCCTCATATTTGATTGTCTTGGTCACCGCCATCTCATACAACCTAAAGTCAGTCATCGGTCGAGTCATAAGTCTTCCTATCGCCGATAACCAGTAAGTCTTACAATATACCAAGGGCGTCTAGTACCGAAGTTTTTCACTAGGGCAACAGCTAGCCTCAAAACAAATCTGACGCAGATCAGAGTTCTTGGGGATTTATGGAACTCAAGCGACATTACACATGTCTTCGAAGTCCTTGAAGGCACCTCGAAAGATGCCAACATCGGTGCTACCGTCGGCAATCGCATGTTTTATACTAATGATTACATGGTATGTTCTCCCTGGCAGTCGACACTCTGCATAATCTCAACTATCCAGGTACAACGCGGCTCTGGATACGTGACCACGTTAAAAATGTTCTCTAAACGCACTGAGAATTCTGAATGTGTTAACTCCCAGAATGTGAGTTGCGCTCGTCGGCTCTGACTTCTCGAATTGATTTCTATAGCCTTTTGGTTTCCATCTCTCTGATGGTACAGTGTACACCTACTTGACCGGCAATGACTATGAAGACATATTCGCTGCCTGGGATTGGAATCTTATCCCGGGCATAACAGTCGACTACAACGCTACCGTACTCGACTGCAATCACGGTTCTAGGGCAAGCGGGATTGAATCATTTGTTGGTGGTGCATCCAACCAGAATATCGGTGTCGCTGCTATGCGTTATGAGACGCCGACAACCAAAACACTCCAATGGCAGAAGACATGGTTCTTCTTGCCCAACGACGTCCAATATGTCATGGTTGCCAACATTGATTCAACTACCTCCGCGCCAGTATTTTCAGTCTTGGATCAGCGAAAGCACCTCGGCGCCGTGATGATATCGGGGTCCCCGATGACGAAAAGCGGGAATTTTTCTTCCGTTGAGTCCCTATGGCACGGTGGTATTGGATACACCTTCGATGCGTCCAATTCGGCGGTTTCGTTGTCAGTGCAGCTTGGAAATAAGACCGGTTCTTGGGAATCAATTGGAACATCAGACGAGGGAGATATATCTGTCGACCTTTTCTCCGCCTGGCTCAGTCACGATGACACGTCGGTCCCTGTGTCCTACGCCATTTATCCAGCAACTTTGTCATACGACATGTTTGTATCAAAGTCGCAGGCATCCGACATCATACCGGTACGCAACGATAAATCGGTGTCGGCTGTTCTCGACGTTGCCCACGATATTGCTATGATCGTTTATTGGGACATTGGCGGAGGTTCAGTCACCGTTTCCCTTCCAACACCTGATACAGCGCCTATATTCGTCAACTCTACGGGAAACAGCGCTGTTATTCTAGATCTCAATGAATGGAAAGTCACACTTTCTGATCCCTCGCAGACCCTGGCAAATATTACGTTGACAGTCTCTCTTGGACAAGGAGCACCTCCTGCTGGGTGGACAGACGTATTGGCTACCAAGTCAGCCCATTTTGATCTTCCTTCAGACGAGTTTCGGGGAGAAAGCGTTACGCAGGTGCTGGTGGCCGAAGCTTGAGGGTGTTCAGGGTCCTACATGTAATGATATTTTTCACATACCGTTGTATCGGGGTCATTGTAGTTTTCCTCGTGCTACAATGGCCCAATTCGTCGTTCCTGGTTGTCTCTCCGTTACCACTGGTCGTGAGTCGCTCTGTGGCGGTCTTAATGCGGAATCTGGAAGACGGCGCGTCGGTTGGCGTAATGAATGTTAGTGTGTCAGATCCACAAATAGAAGCAACGCGTCCGAATCGTGCAAATCTTGGTTGCAAGCATCTTTCATCTTGACCGGCTCCTGCTGTGAGCTGGCATTCGCAGACACTCGTTTTTCAATGCGTTTTTCTCTGACTTTTGGGTCCTTGCTCTCTTCGGTGTTTGTCTGCTCAGCCACGGCTGCAGATGCCGTCTCTCAAGCTGCACTGGCATCTTCAGCCTCAGCATCGAGCGTGACGACATCTGCAGTATCGACAACTAATACTTCAGCTTCAGCGACTACCAGCACCGCAAGCTCGTCTCAACCCACTGCTACCAGCACCCAAGACATCAATCTCATTCGGGACCGTCGTTTGACATCGATTATATCCGGGCTTTCAGGCTCTAGCAATGGAATTGCCGGCTGGTAAGTCTTGGCGCATTGACAAACATTATAACATGTCACCATAATCCTAGGCTTTCTTCTCTCGATTCTGACGGCAAATGGCCTGACGTGAACTATGCCACGGGATGTGCTGCCCAGCGCGCTAACTGGCCTGCCAGAGATCACTGGGCCCGGCTGCGTAAGGATACATTTTTCCGTCCTTTATCGTACTCATCTCCCTCTTCGCAGTCACCATGGCAGGCGCTTGGCACGGTGGACTTTCGGGTGTAAGTGAGTACATCAAAGATGCCAGCCTCGAATCAGCCATCCTCCTTGGGATGAGATGGTGGTTCGACCGCGATTTTACCAACCCTGCCTGCTTGGACAATGGCGGTAGTGCAAGTTGCCCTTGCAATTCCACGGAGACCCTGCTCTGGAATACCAATTGGTACAGTAACGTGGGTAGCAATTTGCTGAAGTACTTCTCCATCCCTCAACGTCTCGCAGGTCATCGGAGTGCCGCAGTTAGTGGTGGACGTGTGTCTCATTATGGGGACAGACATTCTTTCTGAAGCAGATGAAAACCACTGTATGCTCATGTCAACTCGCTCATATGGAGCTTTCGCTCGACATGCAAGCTATATGACCGGAGCCAATATCCTGGACGTAGCCAAGATTGGAATAGACGCAGGGCTTCTATCCTCGAACGAGTCTTTTGTCGCTGATGCTTATAGTAAAATTCACCAAGAACTTGCGGTAAAAGATGGTATCATGGTAGATGGCATTAGGTCTGGTACGTTCAATATTCTCGTGTCTCCCAAACATGCATTGATCTTTCTTTCGTAGACGGGAGTTTTGGGTATGTTCATTGAACACAAACGATTTTGCCCACGCTAACATCTGCAATAGCCAGCACGGAGGCTTGCTCTATAACGGCAATTACGGTCAGTCTTCATATATATGGGATCTCGTCACACTAACATAATTGCTTATTTCAGGTACTGTCTAGTACGGTTATGTTGCAGCTGCATCGGAGTAGTGATTTACGTGATCACGTTCTAGCTCCAACGATGTCATGGACCTCGAGCTTGCAGCAGTAGGAACCGAATTTTCGGCGGGTTCTGCTTCCAAGACCGCCTTGGCCAATCTTTTTGACGGGAACAGATGGATGATTGTTTACAATGCGATTAATGGTGTACTTCATTGGGATTTTGTAGGGGTTTTCAACGTTATATGTGCTGACAACAATTGACGACTCTTGCTATAAAGTCCGTTCTACCGAGATTCATCAGTTTTCCTGTTATCGACGGACAGTGCGCTCACCTCTTTTTTGCTCCTGGGCAAGGCTCACTATTAACAGGGCTACCGCTGACATTGGAATGAATTTAACGGCAGTCGAGGAGTTAGGTAACGAATGGATGTCAAGCACACTAACAGAGTTTGGAGCCAGTTTAAAAGACAATAATCTAATACACGCTAATGCTGGAAACCTCACTGGTAACCGTATGTTTTACGCCAACGATTACATGGTACTTGAACTTCTATCCATCCGCCTTACAAATGTCATAGCTAACCTAGTGGGCAGGTTCATCGTGGCAAAGAGTATGTCACAACTCTTAAGATGTTCTCGTCGAGAACAAAAAACACGGAGTGTACCAATTCGGAAAACGTAAGCTGTGAAATGTTGGTTATGTTGCATTTGGAAGACTCATCGGTCGCCTATTCCATCTAGCCATTCGGATTCCACCTCTCAGACGGCGTCCTTTACACCTACCTCAATGGCAACGAATATGAAGACATCGCTGCGGCCTGGGATTGGAACCTCATTCCAGGAATCACTGTCGACTATAACGCGACGTTGTTGGGCTGCTCAAGCAGTCAGTTCACTGGACTGCAGGCTTTCGTAGGCGGGGTATCCGATGGCCAAGTAGGCCTTGCAGCCATGCGGTATCTGAACCCTGCCACAAAGTCGTTGAGCTGGCAGAAGGTCTGGTTCTTCCTCGAAGACGATGTGCAGCACGTCATGGTTGCCAATATATCGTCCAAAACCAAAGCACCAGTCTATTCTGTCCTTGATCAAAAGCGCTACGTCGGACCTTTAGTCGTGGACGAGTACGAGAAAGTGGCGTCTATGACGGGGGCTAGATCGTTATGGCATGGAAATGTTGGTTATGTCCTCGATCCCCAAGAGTCAACGTCCATCTCTTTCAGCGTCGAGGAGAAACGTGGCAATTGGTCCTCGATTGGAGTATCTACGCAGCCTCCAGCGGATGTCACGCTTTTTACTGCGTGGCTACAGCATGATTCCTTGAACATGTCTTCATCATATACGACTTTCCCGGGTACAGACCTCGACACTTTCCGTTCAAAAAGCCGCCAATTCTCTCTTCAGTCCGCTCAGAATGACGCGCAGGTTTCAGCAATCTATGATCAGGCACACGAAACCGTCTTTGCCGTCTTTTGGAGCGAGAGTGGTGGCTCTACGGAGCTCGATGTTTCCCTTTCCAAACATTCAGAAGCTCGCTCTCTTTCTATTACGACGAACGGCAACGTTGCACTCATATATGATCAACGTACCAACTTCATCACGGTCTCTGATCCATCGCAAACGCTTACTGCAGTGGAAATTACCTTCGTTTTTACAAGGGGCGAGAAGGAGGCGCAAACGAAGAGCTTAGTAGTGGCTTTTCCGACGGGTGGCTTGGCGGGAAGCAGTGTTTTTCAACGAATCTAACCTTTTTTCCCCGTTAATCCATGATAATTTATCCATGTTACAGATAACCTGTAAAGTTCCACGAGACGGGAAGGATTGTATGAAGAACCTGATCGGACCAAAATTGCTTAGTGTTCAAGACAGGACGGGATCGCTGTTACACGATATATGCGTGCTCTGGTTACTGCTTGGATCAGAAATTCTCATTCGGCTTTGATTTGCTCTTGGTTGCCTATATGTTGATTGTCGAACACTGCCTAGACGTTACTGGATAGCTGTCTTTACTGTGGCGCGTTGGTTGGGGTCGCTCTCATTGGGGCAAGATGATGCAAACAGAACCAAAATCGAAGCAACACGACAGCATTGGATTACGCATCCTGTCCTTCGCCTTGACCACTTCCTAGTTACTAGCCACTTTCTACGCCCCTCAGCAACTATTCTCTATGCGCGTTTTCACTATCTATCTGCTATCCCCGCTGCTCGCCTATGCAGCCACAAATGATCAAGCTGCGTTGACAGATTCAGCTCCAAATTCGAGGACGACGACCTCTGTAGTCTCGACTATTCCCGCCACAAACAATACTATGAAACTATTCGCTACGCGCGCCACAAACGCCAACAACATCAATTCAAACGATATCCTAGAGCGTCGATTGGTGTCAATCATATCTGAGTTGAACAGTTACACTACTAGTGGTGACATTGCGCGCTGGTGAGCCTTGGCCATCTTACTTCAGCTCATGGTATATATTGACATCACAACGATAGGCGTTCATCCCTCGACTCGAATGGTAAATGGCCCGACGTTGATTATACTACGGGATGTGCTGCCCAACGCGCAAACTGGCCAGCTGGCGAACACTGGAGACGTTTGCGTAAGTTGTAGCTTGTCACCACGCCCAACCGGAATTTGGTCTGACTTCTCTTCAGTTTCTATGGCCGGCGCTTGGCATGGAGGACTGACTGGTGCAGGCGAGTACCGCAAAGATGCCAATCTCGAATCTGCAATTTTTCTTGGTATGAGATGGTGGTTTGACCGCGATTTCACCAATCCAGGCTGCCTATATAATGGTGGTAGCGCAAGCTGTCCATGCGATTCCGCCGAAACCCTTCTCTGGAATCCTAATTGGTTTAGCAATGTAGGAATCGCCCTACGTAGTCTTTTCTGCGCTGAGTTTTCCACAGGTGATCGGAGTACCGCACCTGGTGGTGGACACGTGCATGATTATAGGACGAAAGGAACTCCCTGAAGATGTTGTGAATCATTGCATGTCCATGGCGACTCGCTCATATGAGGTGTTCGGGCGTCCCAAGAACTTCATGGCCGGCGCCAATATCCTGGATGTATCGAAGATTGGCATCGACGCAGGACTTCTGTCTTCAAATGAGACTCTTGTCGCTGACGCCTATGACAGAATCCATCAGGAAGTTATCATCAAAAACGTCGTTAAGGCCGATGGGATCAGGTCTGGTATGTTCGGTGTGATCCCACTCTTCTCAGATTTATCTGAATCTCCTTCGTAGATGGTAGTTTCGGGTACGTCGCTCAAGTGCGATACGGTTCATCCTGCTTTACACCATCTTTGATAGCCAGCACAGTGGCTTACTCTATAATGGCAACTACGGTCAGTTTTCTTCTATAACAAAGGTCAGTTGCCTAACTTTTTGGATCTTAGGCAAAGTCTAGTACGATTTTTGCACTGTGACTAGAGTATACTCATTTATGTGACGTCTGACGTAGTTCGAACGATGCTGTAGAACTTGAGCTCGCGGCGCTAGGGACCCAGCTCTCCGCAGGTTCTGAGTCGAAGAACGCATTGGCCTGCCTTTTTGAAGGGAACAGGTGGATGATATTTAACAATGCGGTCAGTGGTGTACTTCATTGGGATTTTGTGAGTTTTTGGATCTTTCATCAGACAAGATCTGATAATGAATACCGTACAGTCTGTTCTTCCAAGATTCATTACTTTCCCTGTCATAGACGGACAGTACGCTCATCTTCAATTTTCAACTGGGCATCGCTCATTTCAAGGCATCATAGGGCTTCAGCCAACCTCGGAATAAATTTAACAGCGGTCCAGGAGTTGGGTAACAAATGGATGTCAAACTCATTGACAGATTTTGCTACTAGTCTGAAAGTTAGCAATCTACCGCACGCCAACGCTGGAAACCTCAAGGGCAATCGCATGTTTTATACCAACGATTACATGGTTCGTCCACGACTCCTTTCCCCTCTTTATCATGGTTAATCTTTAGCTCAGGTTCACCGTGGCGAACAGTATGTATCGACCCTGAAAATGTTCTCCTCGAGAACAAAAACCTCGGAGTGTACCAACTCACAAAACGTATGCAATGCGCTCTTATTGCTCACGTCATCACGGAACTCATTCTGTTGCAGCCATTCGGATTCCATCTGTCAGATGGCGCCCTTTACACCTACGTGAAGGGCAATGAATACGAAGACATTGCTGCAGCTTGGGATTGGAACCTCATTCCAGGAATCACGGTCGATTATAAGGTGACGGCGTTGAACTGCTCTCATACCCAGTTCCTAGGATTGCACGCTTTCGTGGGCGGTGTGTCGAACGGCCGCGTTGGTCTTGCTGCCATGCGATACGCAAACCCCGCCACCAAGTCATTGAGTTGGCAAAAAGCTTGGTTCTTCCTCGAGGACGACGTGCAGCATGTCATGATTGCCAACATTTCTTCCACAACCAAAGCGCCGGTCTATTCTGTCCTTGATCAAAAGCGCTACGTCGGTCCTTTGGTCATAGATGGCAAGGAGAAACGGGAATTCAACGGCGCAGGCCAAGCGAATTCACTGTGGCATAACAACGTTGGATATATCCTCGATCCCAACGTAAAGACCTCTATCTCTTTCAATGTCGAGCAGAAGCGTGGGGATTGGTCGACAATTGGCATCTCTACTCAGCCACCTACCAATGTCACACTTTTCTCTGCACGCCTAGAGAATACTTCCCTGAACACGTCGACATCGTACACCGCCTTTCCTGGCACAGACTCTAACACATTCTATTCGAAGAGCCGCCAATTCTCTCTGCAGTCCACTCAGAATGATGCTCAAGTGTCAGCAATCTATGACCAGGCACACGAAACTCTTTTTGCCGTGTTTTGGAACGCGTCTGGTGGCTCCGCAAACCTCAATATTACACACCCGAAACACCCAAATGCCGACAACCTATTCATTACCGCCAACAGGAACGTCGCACTTATCTATGACCAACGCACAAGCAACGTCACAGTCTCCGATCCATCGCAAACACTTACTACAGTAACCATCACGTTCTCATTTCGAAAAGTCGGGAAAGAGGCAAGAAGGAAGGACTTAGTGGTTAACTTTCCAACGGGCGGTCTGTTAGGTAGCAGTGTTTTCCAACAAATCTGAACTTGCGATTTGCTTGTGGTCCAAAACCAGAGACACCCTGAAAAATGGAGTACAAGCTGAGCTCTAACTTGACATCGCTCTACAAAGGTGCGTGTATGGTATGTCGGTGCTATGATCCTTGACGTGGCAAGAAATGGCATTGATCTCTGCATTCTCAACACAACCTTTATTAGTGTGCCCTCCTGTGATGAACGGTCGAGGAAGGTCGGTATCTCCGATCCATCCCAAGCGCTACAGTCGACGTAGTATTCAGATTCTCCGGTAAAAAAAGAAGACCATTATATCATTCCTAACAAACCATCTTGCAGGTAGTGACGTGTCACAGCCCCTCTAGTGCATTATAGAGATAGTTTCCAGAACAGAACTTTTGAGATAAAGCATAAACGGCGCTCGGATGATAATTGCACACTAATAACACCATACCACAAATCTACATTAGAACACTGGCTGCTCCGTGTACGCTTCCGGCTGTTGGTAAGGTTCTTGGGGAGCGTAAGCTTCCTCTGCAGGAGGTGCAACGGGAACGGCCAAAGGCTCTCTTTGCTCGGACTGAGGCTCGGAGATAATTTTGTCGACAGGGGGGTCCAAAATTTGAACAGAGTCGGGAAGAGGCTTGCGAGGTCCGGTGTGGCCCTCGGGATCCCATCCCTTCATGCTGAAAGATATATAAGGTTTATATGCCAGCGATAGAAAATAATTGGCCTACATTTTGACCTTGATACCCAAGACACCCTGGCGGAGAAGGACGTGGCGGACAGCGAAGTCAACGAAGTCAACAGCAGGTTGACCAGAGTGAATCATGAAGCCATCGGTGAACTTCATGGACTTGGCACGAGCAGCACGAAGCTTGCCGGAAACGACAACTTCACAACCCTTGGCGCCGGACTCCATAACGAATCGGAGGACACCATAGCATGCGCTAGACAATTATGAGGACGCCGAAGGACATGCGATGACCATATTGAACATACCGACGAACGGCGAGACCTCCAAGGAGTTTGTACCTCAAACTTTCGCACTGAGCGACGGCGGAGAGACCACGGTACTGGACCTTCTCAGCATAGAGCTCGAGGGAGTTTTCGGGGAACTTGAACCGCTTCTGGACGAGAGCGGTAAGCTCACGGATACGGCGACCCTTCTCACCCAAGACTTCCTGAGTGTGGGTGGCCCGAATGATGATCTACAGTCCTAGTCAGACGAGCCTCCAACGACGATAACAATACAGGCCTACCTCAGTACGAGCATGAGTTACACGGACATCACATCCAGAGTAACCCTCCTCAGCGAGTTCACGAGTGAAGAATTCATTGAGCTCGGCGCGGAAGACACCATCGGCGACAAACTTTCTCTTTTTGCTGATAGCGGCCATTTTATGTCGAAGGGAGTCTACGAAAGAGCCTGTGAGTGACTAGAAAAAATAATCCGCCGTTCAATAAATACCTTGAGCTTGACGACGAACAGAGCGGCCCCGCAAAATCCTGGGAATACTTTGGCCTGGAACTGTACAGTTGCAAACGGTATTTGCCGGTTATCACGTGCCTCAGATACCATTCAAAAATCCGAAATTCTCGACTCGGTAATTCAAACGCGCTTGCTCTCCTACAATCTCCTCACAGGTGAGTTTACATATCCAGATATTCTTTCTCTTCTCTTTTTTACATGACGAGTGTTGTATTCAACCCATGGCACCTCTTAGTCGAATTGCGCCTCCAAGCTCTGTCTTGTGTGGATCATTGACATGAATGACTTTTCTGATCTTTTCGTCTCTTTTCACAATCGTTACACTCGATGCTCATGCCTTTCTTCAGGTGCAACAATGCCTTTTCGTGTAAATCTGCTAATTCCGTTGTGCCCTTTGATCTGTTTATGTTAATATGCTTTTACCGACACCGAGTGATTCTCTGTTCTTCCACAAGCCTTCAAGCTTCAAGCTTCGAGGCCTAGCCTGAGAAGTCCATCCATGGGAGTCTTCAACGAGTGATGCTAAGCTTATCTGATCGTCACGGAGGCAATGTTAACGGTCGTAGTTGTCTCTGACATGGTGACGACCGGCTGGCAGCCCTTGACTCCGATGATAGCCAAAGTGTACCCAAGGATTGGTGTATGTCCCTCGTTCAGGTGGTGTTCTTTCACGTACCTCCCGGAGGATTGTGGTGTATATGCCTTGAAGACGGTTGAGAAGGCTTCTGCATTCGCCGAGGTTCCAACTTACCGTCGGCCGCTGGTGTCAATCTTAGTCAAGATCGTAGCCATCGCCTTTCCAAGGGACCCCCATTAAGTATATACCGAGGCGTTTGTATTGCTACTGTCTTCGAATTTGTCAAGACAGGTTTGCTCGAGGCCGTTAATACTTGGAAAGAGGATGGTCCCTGCACCCTTTCCTAGATCCTTCCGCTTGGAATCATAGACGTGATACAGGGAGACCCGCGGATGTGATTATCACTTCCGTGATGTCGCTCACCTCCGTTTCTTGACTGCAGCTGTTCAACTTAGAGGAAGAGCTGTCAGCCGAAGGCGGAGCTTGTGAAGCAGGTTTTCACAACGCGACATGTCTGAATATATGAAGACAAGTAAATACTTTGGCAGTTAGTATTATCTTTAACGTTACATTCCGTGTTTGAAAATATCGGAAAAGTATAATCAACGGCGAGCTTCGTTGACGAAGATGCCAGCAGCTCCCATACCACTTCCTATACACATACTCGTCACAAGGAGTTTCTGGTCCTTGCGCTTCAGTTCAGCCAAACCTGTGACGACCTGACGGACACCAGCTGGTTTGATGCAAGTCAGTACTCGAGACGAGACACAAAACAATAGAGGACATACTCATTCCAAGAGGATGTGTTACGGCAATTGAACCACCGCTACAAACAGATGTGTTAATTTGGTGGAAGCCATAGTCTTGAAGACGCACTTGGGGTTAATCTTCTCAATGGGTATACCCAGTTCCTCCACACAGTAAGCAAACTGTGACGCGAAAGCCTCGTTAATCTGGCACCCAATTAATGTCATAAAGCTAGCAATGTCAGTGGATTTACCTCGTAGAGATCAACATCTTCCTTCGTCAAACCAACTTGGCTTAACAGCTTGGGAATGGCATAGACGGGTGCGATACCCATGTACTTGGGTTCGACGCCGACGATCGCACTGCCTACCCATTTGGCCACGATATCCATACCCTCTTGCTCAGCATTCGCCCGTGTCGTTAGAATGCACAAAGCGGCGCCATCCCCAACACCGCTGGCGTTACCCGCAGTCGTCGAGGCCTCACCCCAGTTAGGGAAGACAGATTTGAGGCCTGACAAAGACTCCATGGTAACTCCAGGACGGACTGTGTCGTCGGTGGAGAAGATGTTGCCTCTGATAGATATCGGAATGATTTCGTCTTTGAAAATACCTTTGGTTATAGACTAAGGAAACGTGAGAAAGATGTGATGGTAAGTAGAAATGTAGTGAGGGAATCACCTCGTTGGCCCGTGTATGAGAAATAAGGGCGTATTCATCTTGCTTCTGACGAGAGACCTTGTAAGTCTCGGCAACCATTTCAGACGTCCAACCCATAGGCTAATATGCGTTAGTTTTGACTACATTGAAAGCAGGAACAGCATATACTTGGAGACAATCATGGGCCTCCGGATTCTCGGCAACTGAAGCAGAAACTTCGGGAGTAGGTCTTGGGCTGCGTTGGAGATGAGAAACGGGACTGAACAAGGACGACGAAGACGCACTTGAGACTCATGCTCTCGACACCAGCCGCAAAACCAAGAGTAGTTTCACCGGCCTTGATGGCATGGGCAACGTTGCGAATAGCCATCAAACCAGAGGAACACAACCGGTTCACGGTGGATATTGGGACGTGACTGGGGATCCCAGCTGCCAATGCAGCTGCTCTGGAGGCATACAAGGGCGATGGTGGATGGCATGTGCCTATAAACGCGCTCAATGGCCCGTGGGTGCTCTTGTTGATGGCAAGGACCTACCGACACATATATCGTCTATCTTTGCTGGGTCAATCTTCGTTTCTTGAAGAGAAGCCTTGAACAAGGCATGAAGCATCTCGTCGACAGACACGTCCTTGAGCTGGCCCTTTCTGGCCCGGCCCACTGGAGTGCGCTTAGCAAAGGTAATGACGACGTCATCTGGATTCTTTTGGAGGATAGCAGAGAGGCCACGGGGAGCATGAGTACTGGCAGCACGAAAGGTGATTCTAGAGAGCATGGTAAGCGGTGGTAAAGGCGAAATCAGCAATGGCAGGCATGGGCGTATTAAGAAGGATTCCCCGCATTCAGACCGGAGATTCTATTTTCCGCGTGCGTCGCTTTCGGTCCTTGCAAATCTTCTTATATTCCGAATAATTCCGAACAAATAAGTGAAAGCCATTTTCTCAGTTTTTTCTTTTTCATTATCTACGTATGTACGATACACCCTCACTCCGTTGAACAAATCTGTCGTGCGAGTGAGCAATTGCCACTTGAACCGCGATAGGCATACCTTTCAGTCTTATGACAGATCAGGCATGCTGCCCCGCAGTTTGTTTTTCCACGTTCGGCTTAAAAAAGAATAGCATTTCGAACACAGGTGATGTGCGAGCTTCGGTGTCCCACATCCGGGACAGTTGACGATATCTAGCCATTCCTTAGTCAACAGAGACGCGTGAAAAGTTCCGGCAACACACTTTGCTTGTCCTTCAGACCCTTGTTCGCCGCACGCATTGCCTTGCGTGAGTGAGACGTCTTTTTCTTGGGCACAGCGAGCACTATTGAGGGAAATAGTTCCAGGAGAGAAGGTATGCGCCAAGTGAACGGGTTCGGTGCGGTGAGAAATGCAGGCAGAAAGTTTGCTGCAAAGAGCGGTTTTATGGCAGGCATCCTGAATAAAGTGAAGAGGGCATTTCTGGGCAGGACGAGATTCCTGGTAAAGGCGAGCGACGCCATGGTGAAGAGCTAAGCTGCTGTTTTCCCGATTTGGACTCCGACTCAACACGACTCTCACCAAGCCATCATGTTCCGGTGCTCACGTCCTCTCTTCAACGTCGTCAAACGGACGACTGGCGTGACCGGCCTCAAGGTTCACCCAAATCCTCTTCCTGTCCTTGCCGAGACGTACAGGCAGACTCTTGAGGTCCTTGCCAGCATACCATCTACCTCCGTGTACAAGCAAAGTGCCGAGGCTCTTACCCTTCACAAAATCAAGGTCTTGGAAACGGCCAAGGGAGACATTGCTTCCGTAGAGAAGAGCCTTGACGAGGGCCAGATCGAGGAGTCGTTGAACATTGCTTCTGACGAGCTCAGGCTTGCCAGTCAGATGATAGAATGGAAAGCGTGCGTCGACTCGTCCCGTTTTGACCCATTAGCCAAGTCTAATTTCTCATGTAGGTGGGAATCACTGGAAGAGAAGCCGGAACGCGGTCAATGGGAATACTTTGGCCAAACGACTTCGTCATGACATGTAGAACTGGTTGTATATGGAATCAATGAAACACGACAGCGTTCGGCGTCAATGCCTTGAAAACCTACATTGGTTCTTATGTGAAAGCCAGAGAGGACATTGATAGTTCGAAATTGTGCTCACTTATGGACAGCTAGATGTGGTGCAGGTCAGGCGACGAGGTAAGTGATTATTCATTACTTGAAATATACTATACTAATTTGCCTTCACTAAGGAGCTAATGTGGGTTCTCGTCCAAAGAAGGCGTGGTCGATGCGGTATCGTTAGGCTGCCATATATATCTCCCCTTGCTTTCGGGAGGAACATATGTTGACGGGTTGAAAGCATCGGTTGCAGGATGCTTCTTGAGATGCCTGCGCATGTTGGACCGGACATTAAAGTCACGGTTACACCCAGGAATAAGACACCGATAAGCTAAAAAAAAGGGTGAAGATGTGCTATGTTCAATCAAGACACTAGACACACGTTTATCACCCGTGTGCGTTCTTATGTGAACCGTCAGAGCACATGGTCTAAGAAATTTCTTTTGACAGATCTGGCAGACGTGTTTTCGTTCCCTGGGTGCCTTCATTTTGAGGGGCGGGTCTATAACCTTGGCTCTTTTGTCGAAGTGTTGATCAACTTCCGTTTCGTCGTCAGTCCCGACAAGCGTTGGCGACTCTGAGCCAGACAAACTAGGTTGGACTGTAGGCGGACTCGGATCCCAGTATTGTCTCGAGCGCGGATTAGCAGCTGGGTGGCATTCTTCCAGTCTCTCAGATTCGGCAGGCATCGAACCAAGACTCCAGTACTGCGACTTGTGATAGGGATGGTATCGTCCAGAGCCTTCCGATTCTTGGTACGTGCGAGAGCACTTCAGCTGAAATCTCGGTGGTGGTGCAAGGTTGATTAGACACGGTGGCGGCATGTCCAGCAAATGTTCTAATAGCCCTTCAGCTATGTGATCAAGGAAAATGTATTGTATGGCGCACCAGGGAACAGCTCATTAATGCTTGGAAGTGTGATTTGTGTCATCGTTGGAGCTCCAGCGCGCGAGGTAGCCAGGAAGCAGAAAGATAGTCTACATTTTATAAGTGCTCTCCATTGTTCCGGTAAAACGATCAGCACACATTGACGCTCATCGACGGACAACAATCGTTACCGTTTACTTACAAAAGAAGTTATTGCTTTACTCCATTGTTCTTCTTTGTCTAGATAATGTTCCTCGCAGGTATTGTACATAATTATACAAGAGGTTTTCCACCGTAGTATTTTGTATTGAGAGGTGTGGCAGTAAGTAAAGAGTACAGAGTGGGGAGGGCAAATATAAGATATATCTTTTCTAATCATTAGGTGAATCTACACTTCATACTCATCTCTGCTATCCTCCTTACATCGTCCTCGGAAAGACCCAGACCCAATGGGGCATTTGCCATCAACAACGCATATTCACCAACCATGGAATTACGGAAAGGAAGAATATCATCAGTCTGCAAAGCAATCAGTGATAGTTACCGCTTGACGAGAAAATTACTCACGCAGATAGCGATTGGGTGATTATGCTTCAGATAATCACGAATGTGATGCACGTCCAGGGATCCAACGGTTTTGCATAACAGATTGGAGGACAGGCAGAGCTCAACGGCGATGTTCTCTTTTAATACAATGCTCTGAGCTTCGTCATTAAGGAATGTGGCGTGCCCGAGACGATCAGGACCGATAGAGAGGAACTTGAGCGTCTCGGGGTGAGGATTATCTTTAGTCTGTTGAATCGAAGAGTAAATAGAAACAGCCACTCCGAAGAAGAGAATATTTACCTCTGCGATATGTAGTGTGACCCCAAGGCCGGCACTTTTAGCGTCTGCAAAGTGGCGACAAAACATGTCTACATCGCCTCGCAACGGATCGCCACACAGGTCTACACCGACGACGCGTCTGCCCTCTGCTTTGAGGGTCTTTGCGATGCCAATACACTCTTTGACAGAATCCTCGTCCATTTCACGGCCAGCACTGACGATGAACGCTGCTTGATCTTTACCGTACTTCTCCACCTCGTCAAGCACAGTCTTCACGTATTCCATCCTCGTCATAGCGGGAGTCTCCTTTGGCGTGGAGCGCAGCTCTAGATATGTACACTGAGGAGTGTCACCGTCCAGAAATTCCGCGAGAACAGCGCGCGTAACGCGCCCTAAGGCCTCCGGAGTGGCTGTCAAGGCGTAGATTGCAGGAAACAGCCCGAAGAAATCATGGATCTCGTTCAGTTCGACGCCGTTTTGGAGCTTGGAAATAGCCTCAGAAGAGATTGAAGACTCTTTGGCGAGTTCACGAAGGACAGAGATTGGAATGGAGCCATTCAAGTGGGCATGCAACTCGGCCTTTGGAAGTGACTGTATAAAGGAAAGTTTTCTGGGAGTGAGAGACTTGATAGCATCTAGGGCATATCCAGCGACTTTTGAAACCATTTTTTTGTCTAGGGTTGGGTCGAAATGAAGATTGGATGGAAAGGTTTACGAGCCAGGAAACATGGGCGATTGAGTCATATCGAGAATACCTAAGAAGCCGTTCATTTCGGATGCGCCCTTATGCATGCATGACTCACCAGTAGATGTACTTTACAATTCCAAGGAGATATCAGAACATGCGGGTAGCGCTTCGCGGCAAGTGCCGTCACGGATCTATGGAAGCTAAGCACTAAGGTTCGACACTCTCTTTATGTTATTGTACGTATGCAAATAGTATTGGTCGTATTTCGCGCATCGAATCTGACGCAGATTTGACAATGTTTTTCAATACTTTGTACAATATACACAGCCCTCACCCCAACGATCCCCAAAGACATCACCTTAATAGTTCAGAAATATCATATCATATCAAGCACGCAGGGAGATGGGATGAGAAAGCACGGACGGAGGAAACTTGAGGAACAAAAGAAATGATACGTGTGGACGAGGTTATTGGATTGCTTTTGCACTGTTGGAATATGTATTTCCATCTTTCAAGAAAGGGACGGGAAGGCAGTTTCGTCGTCGACGCTGACGACAGGTGCGGCCGAGGGCGCAGCGCCATTGTGGGCGCCTCTGTTGCCACCTCGTCCACGGGAGCCGCCTCTACCTTCACCACCCCTGCCCCTGCCGCGCCCACCACGGGGGGCCGGGCGGTCAAAGCGAGCGTCGATCTCGAGATAGACCTTTTCTTCCTTCTTGGCGCGAGCTTTGGCAGAGGGCTTTGCCTAAACAAGGTGTGTAAGTACACCGAACAAATATTGAAGGAGAAGAAGTGTACCTTGCCGACGTAATAGCTTTCTTCCTCTTCAGGCTTGGCGAGGAGAGTCGCGCCTTTGAAGAGGTCACCTTCGGTGCCTTCATTGGCCTTGCGAGCCTCGGGCTTGGGCAAAATTCCTTCTTTCGACTTTTGCTGAGCAAGATACTGGTCAAAGGTGAGAGTGTTGTCCTCTTCTTCTTCGCGCTCCTTGCGAGGAGGCTTGTCGGCTGGCGCGGCGGTGTCCGCTGTGGCATCACCGGTGGCGGGGGTCTCCCAGGCATCACCACCGGGAGCGGGGGCACCCCAATCACCCCCAGAGGCTGGAGCAGCCCAATCACCCCCAGAGGTTGGAGCAGCCCAATCACCAGAGCCTTCTACGACGGCGTCTGTTACGGCAGCTTCTTCTTGTTTGAGCTCAGTAGGACCGTCGTCTCCACCCCAGCCTTGGTGAACCTTTTTGTCGGAATCACTGTTGTAAGGATATAAGGAGTTGAATGAGAGAAGAAAGGGATTGAGACGCACGTCTTTCCGGTCTGGCTCTGTCTATCGAAAGGCCTGCCACGACCGCCACGGCCTCCACCTCGACCACCTCGACCGCGACCACGACCTTCGACTGTATGCGATCTGAGTTAAAGGACTGAGAGGAAGGAGCGTTGAAGCGTACACTTTCGCTGGCCTTCTGGCAACACGGGATCTTGAGCACCGTCCTGGGTTGGGTTGCCGTCCCTTGGGGCAGATTTACCGCCGCGCTGGTAGTACTTGCCACCTCTCGATGCCGGACCGCCACGTGGCTTTTGGTTAGTGCGAGCAGGCGCTGGAGGTTCCTGCTTGGGCTGGGGCGGTGGTGTGGCCGGACGAGCATCTTCCTCTAAATCGAAATGAGACGACTGAAGAAAAGGAAAAAGAGGAAAAGAGATACCATCCAGCAAGGCAAAGGGGTTTTTGGTAGCCACCGACATTGTTGACGGGGCGGATTAGTTGTGGCTCAGGACGCAGAAGATAAGTACGGGTCGGACGACGGCAGGTGCTTGGTTGCACTGGGCAGCCTGCAAAAAATTGGTTGAACCCCTCTGGCACCGCGGCAGTATCCGGGGTCTGGATCAGCCACCGAAACGGGAACTGTACAGTTCTGACAAAGTATAAAAGGCGGCATTTTGCAGGCAACTCGGCTAACGCATTTTTCACAGGTACGTATCACTGCAGCTGACCGTAGAGTTACGGCTGATTTCTGATTTACAGCGACATAAAAGCATCTCGACGAGGACACGCTGACTGTAATGGATCTGCTGTGTCGATGACCTTGAGATCGTTGGTTTGCTGGAGAATATTTACCATATACTTTATACGGTGTAGGTATACGATGGGACTTGGGTGCGGGTAGCTTTGGTTTCTTGTTTGTGGGAAGCTAGTGGGTGTGCTCGCAATGTCTCGTTGTACATACAATCATAAATACAGCCCTTCTCTTTATTTTGACAAACCTGTCTATACCTCTCATCCCCTTACCTTCATGTCGTCACGACGCCTGGCAATATCGTCCTTGCTTTGCGACGACGACGACAATGCCAACGACAGCCCCAAAGACGTTCCCACAACCAGCCAGCAGCACACCGACGTCTTTGGCCTCGATGCCCTCGTTCAGGCCGCGTCGCAGGAACGACGGAGGCTGAGCAGCGACCGTTCCCCAACCACTGAATACCGCCCGCTCAGTACACCAACAGCCACGTATCATCATCTCCCGCCTGTTGCCGCGGCCCGTCACGGCTTTGACCACATACTCTCTCCAACCAATGTCGACCCATACCAGCACCCTGCAAAGAAGCGACGCCACTCTGATGAACGGGAAAAAGAGATGGAGAGGGAGAGGGAACGGCAGCGAGAGCAAGAACGACAGCGAGAGCAGGAGAGAGAACGACAACAGCGAGAGGAACAACGGCTGCAGCATGAACGAGAGCGAATGGCAATGGGCCAGATTGGTTTTGGGAGATCGAGCCATGACTACCAGACACTCAGCCCTCCGTCTTTGAGGCAAAGCCCCGCCCCCGCCAGAAGTCCCGCCCTTTCCCTCTCAACCATCACCAGTCCAACCCTCCGCTCATCGCGCCCGACGTCGTCCCGCGACTCCTTTCCCCCTTCTTCATCGTTTGCCCCGACATTCCCACCATCCGCCCGTGATCCTACCTTGCGAGTCACCAGCCCGTCCATCTTCCCTCAGTCGTTCTCCTCGACAAACCGTCTAACCAGTCCCTCAGTCTTGCATTCCCGTGAATCCATCCTACGCAGTCCGCCCACGTTCCAGCAACAACACCATGCCTTCGCCATTCCCCCGTTATCACACAGAGAAGCCATCCCCGTACCGAGAGATTCCAGAGACTTGTTGGTCCATAGAGACACAATACCGTCTCAGTCTTCCCGAGACTCGACATCTCACACAGACTCTGTTACCATACGGTCCCGGAGGGGCTCGATGGGCTCTATCCCGATATCGTCCCACTCACAGAGGGAAGTCGCCCAAAGGGAAGCCCTCAGTAGGGATCCAATGTCTCACATGGAATATCGAGCTCGTAGGGATTCCATAGGCTCTCATCCATCGCAGGTCATTCCGTCGTCTCAGCCATCGCACAGAGATTCACTGGCTCAGATCCAGACGCACAGGGAACCTTTGTCCTCTCACCGCGATTCATTTTCCTCTCACCGCGACTCTATCCATTCTCATCGAGACTCCATATCTTCTCAAGAGGGCATCGCCCGAATACATAGGGACTCGATATCTTCACTATCATCGCATTCATCCAATCATGAACCCGTCTCTTCACACTTGCTGCATAGGTCGCCAGTTTTGTCAAGGGATCCGAGGTCGGTCCCATCACTTCTTATTTCACTTATCTCACAGGATTCTCTTCTTAGGGAATCGCTTTTTGAGAGGGAAACAGGGCAGCTTCACAGAGAGAGGGACATGATTCCAGGGTGCGTCTCATCGGTCCTTGCATTACATTCATCTGACGGGCACGTAGCAGGGATCCGCGTGGTCGCTCGTTTCCGATGCAAATTCCACCAATCTCCACCCATCCATCTATCACACATCACCGAGATAGATCGCATTCAATCACTGTCGCCGGTTTACCTCCTCGTGAAAATGTCGTCACCGTGCCTCCCCGTGAACACGTTGCATTGCCTCGCGAACATGTCGGCAATCGTGAACATGTCCGCGAACATGTCATCACTGACCAGATTACCCGTGAACACACCACCCATACCCCGACAATCACCCCAGTTCCTTCCCGGGAGCAACTGCTTATCCCTGCCTACCCGCCTATCTCGATCCAGGACCGTGTCACAAGCCCGATATATCTCAGGGACGGAGCTCCGAGCTTGAGGGAACACCATGCGAGTCCGGTATTGTCCAGAGAGCATGCTACAAATCCCATTTCTGCTAGAGAACGCATTCCAAACCCTCTCGTAGCTAAGGACTACAATCCGAGCCGTTCGTCCACCCGGGAGTCCATTGTCGCACCTAGAGAACGACTGTCCATTGCCACCCACTTCGATTCGCTTCATGAGAGGACGATCAGTCCTGCCTCTACCGGGGAAAGGCTTCTCAGTCCCACGGTCGCAAAGGAGAGACCACCTAGTCCCGTAGTTGCGAGGGAGAGACACCCCAGCCCTGTGATTACCAGAGAACGTTTTCCTAGTCCTGTAGTCGCTAAGGATCGGGAGGGTTCAAGCATCGTTCAATATGTGAATGGACGCGAGGAGAGGGGCATTAGTCCTGTTTCAAGTAGGGATCTCGTGAACACTGAGACCATCTTGCGGGAGAAACCATTCAGCTCTCATTCCGAACCACGTCGCGAGAAAGCAAGCACGTCCAGCTCGATATCAGGGCTCTTGCAGCGGGACACAGTGCCGTCAACATCATCCTTGCCATCATCTTTGGACATTGCCCGACATCCACAGCCATCGTCATCGGAGCGAATTGCCAGCCCCGTTGCTTCCCCTCCGAATGAAAAGACATTGTCTCCAAGTGTTTTGCCTCCCTCCAAGCAGCCTATACCACCTCCGATAGTGCCTGTTTCTTCACCGATCATCCCTCTTTCTACTCCAACCCAAAGAGTTGTCAGCCCAATCATTCCTACTCCGACTAGCATGACGAAGCGGAGCCCTCCGGGCAGCCAGACAGGCCGGGCTATCGCCCATGCCCATGTTTACGGCAAGGCTGAAGAACATACGCAGAAGAAAATCGAAGTGATCGACGAGGTCAAAGTGGAAAGGCGGGAAAGTGTCGTGCCACCGACACCAGCACCTAGTACTCCCATGAAAGACGAGCCAATGCCTTTGGCGGGAGGTGAGACGGAGATAAAACAAGTCAAGCACCCGAAGCACAAGGAGTCGTCGCACCACAAGGACAAAGACACGGAGCCGCCACCAAGAAGGCCCTTGTCAGCCACCGCTCATAAAGAGAAGCTCACTCCTCCGAAGAGACCACTGTCTGCCACCTCCCACAAGGACGGAATGACACAAGAGGACGCACACGAATGGTTCCTCGAGCACTTCGCCGATTCCCCCGCTCCGAAGAAGAAGAAACCGAACAATTCCTCTTCGCCTGAAGATGATCTTACCAAAGAGCTGGAGAGGGAACTGGCAGACGTTGGTACGCCAATACCTGATGCGAATGAGGAGGAAGCCGACCGGATGGAGGTTGACGTGGAAGACGAACTGCTGAGTCTGGTGCAGGATGAGCCTGTGAAGGAGAAAGTCGTACTGCCACCTGTTCCACCTGTCAGGAAGGCCAGCATGAAAAAGAAGGCTTCCGAGGAGCGCGACAGGGAGTCGATGCCGCCCCCTGCGACGACGACGGTCAAGACAAAGAAGAAACCTGGTCCTAAGCCAAAGGTCGTGAAGCCTGCGGTTAAACCTACTGCGAAACCTGGCCCGAAAGGGAAAAAGGAGGCGACGGTACCTCTGAAGGGTAAAGCGGCGTCAATCTCGGTTTCGAGATCGCGGTCGACCAGTGTCATGCCTGGCGATGCGCAGGAGGAGGGTCAGGATGAGAAGCCTGAAGAGAAGGAGAAGGAGGTGGAGGATGACAAACTCTACTGCGTGTGCAAACGCAAGTACGATGAAGGCCGGTGTATGATTGGCTGCGATAGGTGCGACGACTGGTATCATACGCAGTGCGTGAATATGTCGGAGCTGGAAGTGGATCTGGTAGACCAGTTCATATGTCCACCCTGTATTCAGAGTGCGTGATCTTCCGACTTTGAGTTCTTACTTATAACTGATTTGTCATGACTCAGAAAATCCTCAACTGAACCTGAAGACGACATACAAAACCAGGTGTCTTAATGGTCTCGATGATCCTGACCCTTCTTCTACTGAGGCATGCCATCGACCATCAAAAGGTCCCTTGAGCAAGTATTGCTCGCCCGAGTGCGGCGTCAAGTACATGCGACGAAGGATTGACGCGTATACGGTGAAAGGCGGTAGTCGAGAGGTGCTATGGTCCAAAGTGAAAGATGCAGAGCGACGAGAAGGGGTCGTGGTTCACTGTCAGACTGATGCCGTGATGAAGAGCAAGACCAAGGCGGAGCGGGAGATCGAACGCTTGGCTGGGCCCCTGGAAGCCGTTGGTAAAGCACGAGCAGGGTTGCGACGTGCGATGGAGTGTGTTCTCTGGCGAGAACGGGTGTGGGAGTTGGCGTGTCAGCGGGCTGAAGCAGGGGGCGATATCTGTGGATGGGATCAACGACTCTGCTTCGGCGAGGAAGAGTGGGAGGAGTGGGGCGACGGTGTGGAAGACAGCTATGCTGCCGACGCCGATGATACCGATGCCGAATGGTGGTGTCCTGGTCCTAAGGATTGCGAGCGGCATCGTGGTTGGCAGTCCATTCGCCAAGACGACATCAATAACGAGAGGACAAAAGGCGAAGAAGCCATCATGAAACTCACGACCAAAGAGCGAGAAATACGCAAACTGATGGAGGATCTCATCGGCGCCGAGAGCACAGATATTGACAGAGACGCCAAGCCTGGGCCCTTGAAGAGCAACGGCAAGGTCATCAATGTCAATGGTAACGGGGTCAAGAACGTCAAGGGGAAGGTGAAGGTGAACGGGGATGACAAGAAGACACTGAAGAGGAAGAAACGATGATAGTTTTTCTGCCATGACTTTCCCACCTGTCCGATACTTACCTTGTATTTTTATTACTCTTTTGTAGCCCATCGTCTGCTTTGTTACTTGCATGTATAGTCAACCACGATAGTCAATGTCAATAGTACAATATGAAACACACAACGTAGAGAGGTCATCAGTAATGTAGAGATGACGTCGAGCAGATGATACCGTTGGAAAAATTTAGTATCCATCGCCTTCCCCTCCTTCTTTGCAGAACCCCTTCTCCTCGAACAGAATCTGCGCCTTGTGTTCTTCCCTCCGTTTTTTTGCCTCGATGTCGTTCTGATGATACGGTTCCAGCGTTGCATAGTCGACTTGCCGAAGGGGGATTTCATCCTCCTTGTCCAAATCCTATAAATCCGTTAAGCCATGGTCTGATCACAGCCACGATACGTACAATTTCACCTAATAGCACTACATTCTCGCCTCTTATGAGAAATAGACCGCGCGGAAACTCTGCGAAAGCATTCCCGTGGTATATCCGTTCGACAGTGTCTTCAAGAACCAAATTTGCTACGCAGGACACAACAGGGTTGGTAAACAGAAACAGGCATATGAAAGAGAGGAGACGCACCAAACTGGTCATAGGACCTCAAGACGCCTTGCAGTTTACGCCCGTCTCTGAGTATGACGAGCATCTTCCCTACAAGCAACACGGACGCGAGAAATCAGAAAGGAACGTTATTTTTGAACAGTGTAAGCCATGGCGGTGCGCGACGTACTGTCCACGCAGTCCACCAGCGCGCCGGACGTTGTGAAGGGTATGAGCGAGTCCATTGCTTGACGCTTGAGGAGATGGTGATCAAGAAGTGTAGACGAGGATTTCAATTCGGGCCAAAATATGGGCTATGTATATGCAAACAATCCAAGAGCTTCCTAAGCTGGGATGGCCGAGTCGTTAAGGCGAGTGAATTTATGAAAGATCGTTTTTGACTCATTTTGGCACGGGGACTTTTCCATATATGGTATGATTTTGTTTCGCCGATGTATGGCTGCCACGTACCACGAGCATAGGCTAGGGTGAGGTGAGCTTTAGCGAACACCTGCGCCGCGAGCCAAAGGCGAGCATCCGAGCAGAGAGCAGCACACCCGAGCATCGAGCCGACGCCGAGTGTCCCGAGCCTTCCCCTCCGCGTGACATCCCTTCCCTCCCATCCACCGAGACGCTGCACGCCGCTCGCCTGCCCTCGCCTCGTCTCCGCCGCCATGACATCACGGCGGGATACGACGCTGCTCTCCGTGGTACCCCTTGACATCATCCCTCTAACACGGCGCGCGCCCACCATCGCATGACATCATTCCTCTTGCCGCCTCTTTCTTTTCATCCACCCCGCCGCCTGTTTCATGGACGACAATAACCTCGATTCCGCCCTCGTCACCGTCAGATCCCACCTCGTCGAGGTTCTCAAGCCCAGCGACAGCCCGAGAACACAAAAGCACAAAAAGGCGGTCGCTGCTTCGGTCAAACAGACGCTGTACGACCTCGTCAAGATGGTCGAGGATGAAGAGGACGATGAGGATGAGGACGAGGATGAGCTCCCAGGCAAGTGCCCCCGCCCTTGCGCATAACGGCGAGCTAACCATTTCCAGAGCACATACAGCGCTTCGACGACCTCATGGACAGCTTCACAGACCGGACCCACTTTTTATCTCCCCGAATCTTTCATCTCACCATGTCAAACCCCATCCAGACAGGCGCTGCAGCAGAACAAAAAGCTCTCCTCCGACTGTTGCACGGCTACGCTGGGGAGCATGACCAATGGGCAAGTCATTCCTCTCATCCAGTCCACAGCTAACCAAGACGACTCTAGACATCCGTTCTACATGCGCCTCTCAAGGATTTGCAAGACTGGGACTCGTGGTGTGAGCAGTCAAAGGCAAACGACGCCCAGAAAGTCTTTGAAGACCAGCTCTTATTCTTACCAAAGGTGGGCATCCACGCCTCGTCGACCGACTCTCTAATGATATTTTCCAGATGGTGCACGCCTTTGGAAGCGAGTTGGACGCAACCTCTTTCCTTCAATACGTCCTCCGAATGATCGAGACCCTCAAATTCATCGAGCGATGGAACAGCGACGAATGGCGGGATGGACAGTCCCCAAGAGCATGGAAGATCAAGCACGTCGAACAAGCATTCAAGTACAGCTCTTCCGCCAATAACGACCTCTGGCAACGACTCCATCACCTCCCAAAGCAGATAGCCGCACGTCAACTGTTGAATAAAGCGATGAAGAAACACAGCAGCGAACACGCCCGCATGATCACTAGTCGCAACACGTTTTACGACCTTTACCAATTGGTACACCTCCATATATGCGCGCCTTTCAAATACTTACCACCCACAGTTTGGTCCAACCGTTTTCCTCGACCGCCTGTGGGACCCACAATACCCGAAATCAAAGTCCTTCCGTGCCCTGCTCGGCTATTTGACCGACAACATGCCACAGGACGAAACAGCCTTCAACGTCACAAGATTCAGTAGCGGCGCCGATTCACTGTACAACATTCTGTCCATCTTGACAAGCGACGCGGTTGCAAAGTATGCCCAAAAGTTTATGCAGGAGCACGAGCCGCGTGGACAGGAGGGGACCAGGTACTGGGGCCGAGCAGGAGCGTAGTGTACACCCCGTCGAGCCGGGTCACCACCCCGCTGAGCCGGGCCATACCTAGCATCGACTTTTGTTATATAGACGCGACATGTTATCTCCCGTCCGACTACGCGCCACGTGAGGGTGGACAAAGGCTTGTCGTCAATGTATCCGCAGCCGGGCCGCATAAAAGATCCCCGTATATGGTATGATTTCACGCATGGCTGCCACGTAGTTCTCTAAATATAGTACGCACTTTACCACCACCACCACCATGTTGCCTCGCACTTGGCGGCCCTTGCCCGTCACTCTGTGCGTCATTAACGACGATCCTCTCATATACCCGACGCAGCGCATCTATAAAAGCCTCCACATCGCGGGCCCGCCGTCACCCCGCCCCTTGTCCTCTCCCCTCATCCTCCCTCTCCATGGTTCTCCGCCCAGCAATTGGCACGCTCTCCCGCGTCGAGGTCTACACTACCAGGACAGTGGATCCTGAAACCAAAGAGGAAGAAGCGAAATCTCTCTTTGGCAAAGTCTTCACCAAACAATACTCTCCGTCAGCGCTCAGACAACACGCACAGCTCGAGGCGACTTGGAAAGAGTGCTCTAAAGCTCAGGCGCCTGGTAACCCGTACCAGATACCAGAGGAGATCAACCCGCAGTCGGTCATGCCGCCCAGGGGTGAGTTTATTATCCTGCATATATGCGCATATACTCATCTTATATAGCCGGCTTCATCAAATTTACCCAATATCTGGCATTGTGCACCCAAGGTCTGCTCGGTCCCTTCGCCGTCAAGAGGACCATACGTTCGCTTATGTCCACGCTTTTCGGCATATGGCGGCGAAAGGGTCTTCAGATCGTTCCTCCCGACGTTCGTCAGCAAGTGTACGCATACATCGACTCTGAAGAGCTTCAGCGCATTGCCCCCCTCGAGACTAAAGAACGCGAAAAGTACTTTCTCAGTGCGCGGGATTTCGATATCATGGCCTCCGGCATCTTCGCAGACGTAGACGGCTTCAGGACAAGCCGCATGATGATTCAGGTTCTGCATGCGTTACTCCTGCAGAGCTTGTCCTCTGAGCGCCCGGGAGCAATCGTCGAAAGCACTAGTCGTCGAGGAACCAACCAGGCCCTGCTCTGGAGGGACTATGAGTTCCACATCATTCCGAACCCCGATGATCCCCACAGCCCACTCGTCATCATCCGCCTCAGAATACACCTGCTCAAGGGTTATTGCAAGGACGATGCCAAGCACAAAGACCTCCTTTTGCTGCCCGAGACCGAATCTCGGGTGTTTTGCCCCGTCTCTTCGGCCGTTGCAATGGCCATCGAGGACAACGTCTTTCCAGACATCAAGACCGCTGAGGAGATATTTCACCCCAAAATCCCTCCTACCGACCACCACATCCTCGTCATGTATCCTGAAGCGGCGACCAAGCCTGTCCTTCGTTCAGAGATCTTTGACGGCCTCATCTGGATCATCTCTCCTACTCGAGCTTTAACCTACCACACCCTCGCTGGTCATCTTCGGCGCATCAGCATGATCAAAGGCTTCATACGTAGGTCTCAATTCACCTATCTATTCTTTCACTCACTCTTTTGTCAGGTCATGTCACCTGTTATTGTTGTCGGCGCGGCGCATCAAATCGCATCTCTCGTGAGATGACTGTGGAAGATCGGTCAACCCTCATGGGTCATGTCGATGGGTCAAAGAAATTTGATGTACGTGTTTTACTTATGCCATCGGCTATGACTGACTTGCCCTTAGAATCATTACAAGACTCGACTCATAGATGCAGATCTCGGAGCCATCTTCCAAGGTAGAGACGAAAATGTACAGTACGTGGAAGCCGCAAAGGTACGTTGGCAATGTGTACCCTCTTCTCCTGCTCATCTTTGTCCCAGGTCTTGTCCGATATGTCATCTCGCAGAGATGAAAATGCGCCCACCGAGTTGACTGCAGAGGGCAAAGCCGCACTCTTGGCTGAACCAGAACTCATCGAGATGGATACTGAACGAAAAAAGGTGTCTTTTGTTCCTTAACTGCCCCTACTCACCCCTCTGACAACTTCCCAGGTCGCTGGTCTCATTCAGTCTGTGTCCAAGCAGTTGACGTGTGCCGACATCAGCGAAGGATCTAAATTAGAGCTGGAAGCGCAGATAGATTCACTGAGACAGGAAAAGAAAAAATCATATCTCAAGTATACAAGGGCCTTCCGACGTGAAGGGGAGAAACGGGTTGTCGAGCTTCGGACAGAGCATTTCCACGCACAGTCAACTCGACAGTTAACCGGACAAGTATGTGACTTTTCTTGTTATCTGACCTGTCCTCATATGTTATGCAGTCCACCAATGTCACCGTCTTGCCTATAACCAAGGGCAAAGAAAACATGGCTTCGTCTCTCGTTGCCCAGCGTCGCAAAGCTCCATCCGATCAAGTCGCTCTCCGGAACGAAGCTACGTCGATTTGCAACCGCGCGGTGTTGGCATCCACGATAACGTTGTCATGTTTGATCCCAGTGACGGTTTGGGCGGTTCTCATCCAGAACTTTATGGATACATTGAGCAGAACGTTGCTGTCGTCCCACTCTACTGCCCATACTGCGTCTTTGATGAGACGCTGACACCATCGAAACGGATGCATCAGTGAGTCCCTTTCAATCTTCCTTTGTTTCTTCCGCCCATCTTTCCCTAGGTTCAGAGACAATGGCGTCTTTTCTAGGCACATGTTCGCTCAACATCTTGGAGGCCTTACTCAGTCGACGATGTGTTCAGTACCATCATGCGGCACTCACTCTTTCACCCCTTTCGACTTGCTGTATCACCTTGTTGCCTTCCACCGTCTCCCTATTATGGGCACTGCACGACCCAAAGTTGGCACAGGCGGCCGGAATAACCGTAGGCTAACTCTTCCCGTTCTGGCTAATGACGGTCAAGTCGTGATAAAGAAAGCTACGCCTGCCCGGTCCGCCGAAAAGACAACGATCTCACAGTACTACCGATGCGCCGGTTGTTCGCGTAATTTGGTGGATATCCAAAAACACCTGGCAGGCGCAAAGCTCACATCTCCGTGCCGCCAGCGAGGACGATACACACCGGTCTTGAAGGACGGCACACCAGTGGGCGAGCAAGAATGTTTTGACTATTCTACAGTTGTGCGTATTACCTCTATTACGGCGTATCAAGCTCACTTTAGTTTCAGGATGCATCCCTTGCTGGTAGTACCTCCAAAGGCGGGAAAAACCATTATTGCGAAATATGTACTGAGCAGTTCTTCGATATCCGTGAGCACCTTCCAAAGAATTGCTCGGCCGAGTTTTTCCGCATCAAAAACCAGTCACATCGCCACGCTCGCGACGGCATTCGATATCGCTTCGTCGATTGGGAGCGGAAACAACGTCAAATTGAGCCACTGGAGACGGTTCGCGCATCGACGAGCATCCTCAGGGACATGACAGCTGTGCTTCCCCAGCGGCTACAGGATGCGATGGATATGGTTTTAAAGGACACTCTTAGAATTACAGAAAAGGCGTTGGGGACAATGATTGACTAATGGCACCACCCCGCCGAGCGGGGTCAATTACAAGTATGATTACAGTTGGAATACTACAAATCTTTCCATGAGCGAGAAAATCTAGCGAGAAGGCTACTTGTCTACTGAGTTTCCGGAGGGAATGAGATGAGTTGACTGAGCTGGTGCTGAAGGGCGTGAAAATTGCCTGGCTGAGCGGCAGTCTGCGGAGGTGCTGCCTGTGGATATTGGTGAGGAAAGGGCTGCGAGAAGGCATGAGCTGGTGGTAACGGCGGCTGGGAATATAGAAAAGATTGAAGTTGCTGCAGGAGGGCCGGATGTGGTTGAGCAAGAGCAGGTGAAACGGCGGGTTGAGCAAGAACAGGTGAAACGGCGGGTTGAGGCTGAGTTGGAGACGGCTGGTGTTGTTGAGATTCGGGCGTCGATCCGGGCGGTGCAGGAACAGAGGCTTCATCGGCAGCAGGCGTCAGGGCTATGGACGATATGAGAAGAGCCTGCAAAGACGACAGAAGACTCACAAAGCTTGTGCTCAAAAGCAAACTTCAAGGTAGCCAGACGGGCCTCCTCAGCTAAACAAGCCGCGTCTGAAGCTGCCTTTTGGGCCTCTGAGGCTGCTTTCTGAGCCTCGAGCATCTGCTTCACTTGCTCCGTTTCCTGCTGGCGACTCTCAGACATCTGCTTCTCGTTTTCACAGTATTTATCCAAGATTTCTGATACTAGGCGCGCAGCAATCCGTTTAGTATCTTCGTTGACAGCAGGCGCGTCTGGCACCGTCTTTGAGGCTTTCGTGTGCTTTCGTTTCGGCTTATCGTCAGAAGTAGGGTCTACAGCAGCGGTCGTCGTAGGAGTCGCGGCAGTGGGATCATTTGAGGTCTCGGTCTCGGTCCTCTGCCTTTTCGTTGCTCGTGGTCCTTCTCCAGTTGGCGCCATATCTAGGGTCCAGCGGGTTACAGCGATGTCTGGAAGGAACAGAAGGACCTACGGGCTTGATGGTGGGTATACGCAAACAACGGTTCGTGCACGTGCACGACGCGCTCCGTTTTAGAGCATGACCATCGGACCTACGTTGATGAGTCTTCAAAATAACCTACTTACGCCGTCAGGTCATGGTGGCCGAGTAGTTAAGGCGAGTGATTTGAACAAAGATAGTTCGCGTCTGCATTATCACTTGGTGTTTCACCGCGTAGGTTCAAATCCTGCCCATGACGGATCTTTTTGGAAGGAAGGAAGTGGTTTGGTTTTCAGCCCGTGTTCGGGGCTGAAAGCATGTGACCATCTCTGATTTCCTTTGAAGTTTGGGCGTCTACTTGAGTGTACAATAGTGTTTATTTGGCTCGCGTTCTGAGACGGAGCGTCAGCTTATTACCTGATGTAACCATGGAGATTACGTAAGCACCAAATTATCACTTGGTGTTTCACCGCGTAGGTTCAAATCCTGCTCCCAGCGTTTGTTTTTAATCTCTCTTTATTTTCTCGTTTGGAGACTGGAGTCACTGGACACTAGATATTCTAGAATCTAGAGTCGGATTCCGGAGTCAATACTACCAAGTTTTTACTTTTACTAATAAATCCATTATTGAATCTATGGTTGAAATGTGTAACTCGCAGTACTCGACGTTCCACTTCGCTGTTCAGTGGACCTCCGAGTTGAAGAAACATTACAAGTTCTTTTTTATGCATTTCACAGTTGTCCGGTCGGTGACTATCACTATCTGGAAGCAGAGTATTTCCATTCCAAAATCTGTGATAATGTCGAAACCCCACTCTCCTCAATGAATAGCAGTCACAAAAGAATTCATCATGTGCGTCTGAATGTGCCCTATTCTCGCTTGCGTTCCTGTAATCTGATGGTTCTGATTATCTTCTCTGTACAGGGAAGTATGAAATATTGAATTAGGTGACGCTCACGCTCACCTCGTTCTCATGAAAGATGGTCGTATTCGCACGCTACTACTAGACAGAACGTAAAAATAGCGCGCGTCTATTCAACGTCGACGTGCGCTCCTCAGCCGGCCTCGTTTCTCGTACCATAAAAGCGTTCAGCACTTACGAAGCTGCTCTTTTTCAATACTCGGATCAACCTTGCACTGAAACTGTGCAAATGCTTAAAATCCAAATAGCAATTGGTGTTTCACTGCATCCTATTCCCAGTGTTCTTTGATTGTTTTATCTACGAAATTTTGAGTGCTCGCTGCTCGCTGGACGGCTGGACGACTGTTGCTAAAGGCCGTATTGTTCAGTTTAGCCTTTCTGATCGGTGACCGCACCCGTCTGTGGAGAAATGGCTCCCTGATTGACGTAAAGGCATCTGTTTTGAATCCTAAACGACTTGCTACCCCAACAGTGGTGCAATTGAGTACGTGCTAGAAGCGGTACAGGGGCGATATCATAGTAGTCTATTCCACATCAACGTCAATATAGACTCAACTGGCATGGCTTCTCTCTAGTACCCCAAAGCATTCAGCGTTTGCCAAGCTGCATCGAAAGTAGTTTATAGTCAGCATCATCGTCAGTGTCCGGCGATGTTTCATCCACGACAAAGCTGTGGTTGATGTCAGGGACTGTACGCAGTTAATTAAAAGATATATTGCTACCCCAATGCAAAATAGAACGCGAGTGTAACGTCATTTGCTAAACGTACAAGATTAGTTAGAAATCCCAAGCGAATTGACTCCCATACCTTCAAAGACAGTGAGCATGATCTTCTGCATGCGCCAACTTTCGCCGATGGAACCCAGGAGATCCATCAATTTGCGTCCAAGCCCACTGCGCCGGGATGCGTTTGATACCTGAAGTTCGTAACTATAAAGAACCTGGTAAAGAGAAATTTCTAATGATGAAGATTGAAAGCCGACCAGTAGAGCATGTCCGAGTCGTTTTCATGTTCGAACCTGAAGATACTGTACCCTAATAACGCTTGTGTGTCCGGCCTCCGAGCTACGACAAACCGTGACAGAGAATCAAACATTTCTTTTCGTTTGTCGGTAGGATCCCAACCAAAAGAAGATCGCGTATACCTAGCGTAGTCTTCAGCGGAATCTTCTGCGGTATACATGGCTGTAACGCACAAGTCGCGCATGTTGGTTTCCAACATGGCAAATATATCCTCACGGAGTGACTTGGATAGTTCACTGGAGGTCAATACTTCAAAGCTATGTCGAAAGTGTATTTATATTGCGCGAGTGGGCACACGATCGCATACTAGGACATACGTAGGATCGGATATGCTGAGAGCCTTCGACAACTCTGCCGCTGATGCCTTGATAAGATGTTCAGGAAGCAGACATTTATCAAACAATCCCCTTACCTTGTTGGCGTCACGAACACGCTCCGAACCGTCGGCCAACATATCGTCCACAAATTGCAATGGACGGGAGGACAAAGGGAGCTTTAATCGGCATCTTCCGTCTCCACTTTGACAATGACCCGCATGACGTAATGTGCTTATTTTCTCTTTCCACTGTCTGTGTAGAAATTTGTTGAACGTCGACTGCCTTTTATCGTCCCCTCGTCTGAATATTCGGTACTCTCAAAGATGAAATTGGACGCTACCGATCTCCGGTATGTGACACCGGAGGAATTCAGGGTTCTAACAGCAGTATGTACCCTGCTCGCTATGCATCTCCCGCCACTCAAGGCACCATTGTCAGGTTGAGATGGGTTCGAAAAACCATGAAGTGGTTCCCACGAATCTTATTGCTCAGATATCCGGTCTACGGGGTGGTGGTGTCAATAAACTCATCGGCTCCCTTGCGAAACGCAACCTAGTCGCAAAGGTTCAAAATTCAAAATGTAATTCTACTTTCACAATCCATCTCGTCCATCTCGTTGAATAACAATAACTTGCAAATAGATGATGGATACAGGTTGACGTATGGCGGTTACGATTACCTTGCTATGCGCGCGATGTCAAAGAGAGACTCCATGCACTCTGTAGGAAACCAGATTGGTGTCGGGAAGGAATCCGGTGAGCCTAACCAAGATGCACCGCCAGGCCAATTCCTCACTTGTCTGTATAGATATATACATAGTCGCGGATTCGGAAGGTAAGGAAATGGTATTGAAGTTGCATCGGTGAGAATCCTCTGTGGCACGCCTCAACTTGCCTCATGGTAACCGGACAGACTTGGCCGAATATCCTTTCGCGCAATAAAGGACAAACGGGATTATCTCGGCAAGAGGAAATCGGCGTCGTGGATGTACATGTCTCGCTTAGCTGCTCAAAAAGAATGGGCTTTCATGCAGGTAAGTATTCATCGTAAAACGTCTTCTGTAACCAACAATGTTTCAGGTCCTTCACGAACACGATTTTCCTGTTCCAAGACCTATCGATCAAGCGCGACACTGTATTCTGATGGAATTCATTGATGCATATCCCTTGTAAGGTTTCTCTAATGCATGCTACAATGTTTATTAACCTGCTCTAAAGGCGACAAATATCAGAGGTTGCATCTCCAGGGAAGCTTTATTCAACCTTGATGGACATCATTGTGCGATTTGCTCGCGCCGGGTTGATTCATGGAGACTTTAATGAGTTCAACATTCTAATACGGCGAGACACTGGGGAGCCTGTCGTCATCGATTTCCCTCAGATGGTCAGCACATCACATGTGAATGCAGAATGGTCGCTATCTATTCCTTTCGTTATCGAGTTCTCGCTAATCTCATCTCCCAGGTATTTCAATCGCGACGTTGAATGCATCCGTACATTCTTCAGGCGGCGTTTTCGATATGAGAGCTCCTTGTATCCCCGGTTCAAAACGATAGCAACAGAGGATTCCTCTGAATCAACTTTCAGGCTGGATGTCGTTGTCGCAGCTAGCGGTTTCGGCAACAAAGACATGAAGGTTTTGGAAGAGGTCTGTACGATTTGTTGCATGAAGAGAGTGCTATGCTGATTGTTCATCAGTACATGGCGGCTGTCAATGAAGAAGAAGCACAAGATGAGGAGGAAGAGGAGGAAGAGGAAGAGGATGAAGATGAAGGCGATAATGGAGGCGAAGAAGAGGACAAAGAGGAGATGCATGGAGGAGATGAAAGACAAGACCAGAAAGACGAACTTGAAGCTAAAGATTCCAAGGCTGAGGAAGATGCGACAAGAACGGGTCTGACAAACATCGCGACAGATGTTGACAAACTTCAGGATCGCGATGTCGCAATGGACGATGAGCTTCACCAAGCAAAATCGCGAGGACGGACAGAGGACTATCCATCAGACGTCTCGGACATCTCAGAGACTCGGGCACTATCAAGGTCACCTCCTCAGTCCAGACCTGTATCCCCTGATTCTCTTGCCAAGATGACAGAGGCTCTCAGTCTAAACAATGTTAGAAATATTGTTTCCTCGAATCTATTAAAGAGTCGCGCGCAGCAGCAGAGGAAGTATCACTCAAAGCGCAGGGCTCGGAAGGCGGGAAGGCCGCAGGGTAGCAAGGCGAAACAGGATACTCGGGTGAAGATGGATGGGAGCGGTGTTTGGGATTGAAGGTCTTCTGGTTGACCGTCTCGTTAGCATTCACTTAGATTCCCTTTTTTGGATTTACTGTGCTCTGTATATTTGCCACACCGCTGACAACCAAACAAAGACCCTTGTCATCCATTTCTCACTACATTCTTCCTCGACGATGGACAAAACAGATCTAGAGACATATCAAGTCCAGCTATCTCAAGTAGAGGTCGCACTCTCTGCCGACCCAGATAATGCAGAGCTCGAAGCACTACGTTCAGAGCTGAAGGAGCTTATTGGACTTACGCAGACCGCACTCGCTCAAGCTGAGCTAGCATCGTCATTGAAAGTCGAGTCTTCGCGAAAGTCTTCCTCAGCTACTCCAGTACAGACGTGGACTGCCGGCGATGAGTGTCAGGCCAAATATTCAGCAGATGGGGGTTGGTACCCGGCGAGGATAACGTCAGTAGGGGGCTCTGCAGACAACCGTGTTTACAGCATTGTATTCAAGGGTTACAACACGACAGAGCAGGTGAAAGCATCCGAAGTCAGAGCACTCCCCGCAAACTTCACCTACAATGCACCGGTATCGAACAAACGCAAGCTGAGCAAGCAGGAGGAGGAGGAGCGGGAGCGAAAGAAGAAGAAGAATGAGAAGAAGCTGGAGGCAAAGGCAGCGAAAGCGAAAGAGCAGACCCAAAAACAGGCGACGTGGCAAAAGTTTGCGAAGAAGTCAGAAAAGAAGGGGGTGCACATCGCAGGCGTTGCCGGGACCAGTATCTTCAAAACACCCGACAACCCTCTTGGTCGAGGTGAGTGTCGTTCCGCGAATTTGTTTATCTGTTTCCTTATACTCACATGGTTCTTTTTCTATAGTTGGAGTTACTGGGAGTGGGAAAGGCATGACGGAGGTGGCAACTCGGGGCAAGCATGTCTTCGTTGCCAAAGACGATGAGAATCCGTAACCGAACTCCACGTCCCCGTCCACTTTGCTGATGACGACTTATGTTAGAAGTTAGTCGACCCCATCAAACATGCTACATCTGTCTGGGAAACTGGGGAACGAGCATACGTGACGTTTTCATTCTTTTTGCCCTGTATATCACAATCCTCATCATTTGTCTTTCGTTTCTTTCGTACCTCCGTGTCAGATTTAGGTCTTAACTCTTCTGGACACACGCAGGCATTCGACCTCAACGTCGTCTGCCATCCGATAAACAATGGTTGCGACATGGAGCAATTACACTCTGTAACGACTCTCCGAATGTCTGTTTTAGTACTGAGTTGTATACAGTACTCCTGGCGCTTAATCGCAGTTTGCTCTCTCTGGACTTAATTGAGCGTCATGAGGCCGTCCCGGTGATCTATGTCAATGTTCATGCTTCTCCCTCGAAGGCTTCATCGACTTCGGATAACCGGCCCATGCACGTACGGATGCTCAATGTACGTACGGGCTCTCATTCGTCTGAGATAGGCCAGAAATTTGAGTTCCATAAAAGGTGGGCTCAGACACATTCGCGGGAAGGACTGCTCTCACCCCTTATCATGTCTAACCCTAATCGCCACCGTTTTTTCCAAGAAGCGGTTCTTGAGGTGAGCACGCGAGTGAATACAACCGTACATCGCCGCAGGTTCTTCCATCGTGCGTGTTGTCGATCTAGACAGTATGATGGTGTCCTTTTCCGTGCGCCAGATTACATTGTGACTGGAAAATGACAGGATCTCTCTGCGTCCCGTGAGTACACCATTAGTAACACCGGTTCCTACAGCGTCAACAACAAAACTATGATTTGAATAGGTATGGTACAAGAATGTGATATTCCGTTGAGTCTTTCTTTCAGATTGATGCCAAGTTCTAACGATGCATTAAGTGGTCAATTCTCCAGAATAGGGCTCGGGCACGTCTGAATGGTCTAAAGTACGGACTAGTGCATTGTTCTGCGTCGGCAAGGCGTCAGGGTAATGAGAATTAATTTCCGGGCATCGAGACTTACCGCGCGCTCTAGTTCGAGCAATTTAAGCTTCGCTATTGATGCGTCGTACTGAAGACCCGACACCATACTCTGAAAATCAGGGGATGGGATCACCTGGTGTTTGCTTTTAGGTAAAGGAACTGACCTTCGCCGTTTTTGAATTCAAGCCTTTGAACTGTTCTAGCTCGTCGAAGCCTACCGGCCAAAACCCGAGACTTGAAACACGGCGTCAGAGACAACGAATCTATCAAGGGATGACATGACCGACCTAAAAAGCTGGGCATGCAAGCGATCGATGTGGGCCTCGAGGCTTGCCATGTATATCGTCCGTCGATGGGGGGCGCCTAGGGTGGACCTGGAAGGAGAGGCGAATAAGTATCCCCGCGATTGGACAAAAAAAACGATTTACAACTCATATGCGTTGAAGAGATTTTTCTCAAGGGCGTGGTTCCATATCTTGCGACGCTTGCCCTCTTCTTTTTTGGCGTACAGACGAGCATATGGGTGTGCAATTATTCTGGAGGCAGAGCACTGCTTGGGCTGAGAAAACGGGCGATCGGGATATTGCAGCTCATGGGCCATGATCGGCGCGAGCGCAGGGAAGGGCAGAGACGCTGAAGGAGAACCTTCAGACTGAGAGCTGGACTGAGAATTTTTGGAGGCCATGGCAAGAAAGAAAGATGCACGAACGACCGGGAACCCGACGATATATATGGGGCCAGGTGAAAGTGACGGGCAAAAGATGTATTAATTAGAAGAATGGGAAGCCTGTCTAAGGAGAAGAGTAAATCACCCCGGCGATTGTATGTCTACCTGGAGCTGGAGTAAAGAGTAATAACGGTGAGTGATCGGATCTTTTCCCCAGAGATAGAAACCGGCTAACCAAGCAAACTTGTCCAGGAAAACAATCGGAAAACAACATAAGGAAAGACAAAAGTGCCTGTTCTGTTGGGAGATCCAGGGAAGGACTTGCTTCGGATTCTGAAGGTTCTCTCAGCTGGCAGCCGGTTGCAGCGTGGGAAGTCGGCCTGCAATCAAGTCGAACGAAGACACAAATCACTCAGTTTCCCTCTGACAAGCGGACATGGCGCGCCCATCTTCCATCCGCTCTAAGAATCTGACCGCCGTGGTGCCAGCACCGGATCGTGTCACACATCGTCATTTTTGCTCCAATCTTCTGCGCAATAACCTTGTCCCCATTCCCAAGCCAGGACGGAAAACCCGCCATTGAGCCGTCCAGGGCTGGAGAACTCTGATACGCCGCCCGCGTCGCCAAAGCCTAATATTTCGCAGAGCCGAATTAACCCAGGATCATGGATAGGATCGTGCAAATCTTGATCTGCTGAATGAGGCGTTTTTCAATTAAATGATTTTGTGATTTTATAGAGTTGAACGGGTTATTTTAGGGTCGTTAGCATTTGCAGCCGACACCGACTTCTGCGCTTCTGCACCGACAAGGTATTCGAATTGCCTAATCAAGCCACTCTCGATCGCAGTTCACTGATGTTTTTGCGACTCTATATCCTGCGATATTCTTGGCCCAACCGAAATAAGCAATATCAAAATAATTCATCGTCCCTTTGCTTTTTTTCTCCCCGAGCTGGGCTTATATAAATACGTCTCCGCCGTTCGTCTCTGTTCTTAGCGCTGCCATGTCTTTCTCAGAGACGCACCCCAACTCACAATACCACTACGACACCTCGGTCAGTTTTTCTTTTGTTTATTTTTCATATCCTTATTTGTCGTTCTAGGGCATCTACGCGTCGTCTTCAGATAGCGATGGTCCTCCTACCCCCTGCTATCCGTCCCCCGCTTCTGGGACAGAGGCATACTCATATTCGCCCGTCGAGTTCTACCCCAAAACTGAGGGTTCTACTCCATTTTGGCCTACGTCGTATGCTCAAGCTCCTGACGTCGCATTGCCGGCAGAGATACCGCTCCATGCTCCAGTTCCTCTTCCCTGCCCGTCGTCGCTGCTTTATCCCGACGCCCAAACGGGAAGTTACCCCATTCGAGATGCCCCCTCTCAGCCCGGACCATCGTATCCACTGTTCGGCAGCTATTCTTCTCAGCCTCTGCTTTCTCCAATATCGCCCCTCGAGTCATTTCCCGAGCCCAGTCATCCAGACCTAGTACCTCTTCAGCCGCTCGTGCCTTTGGAAACTCCCCCATTCGAACCTTTTATTAATTTTTACAATACCAATCCCTGCGATCTGCCTCTCTTAACGTTTCCCACTCCCAGCGAGCTCCTCAATGACCAGCCGTCTACCGTCTCTGAACCTCATGACTTGGGTCCCGACAAAGCTGACACCGCTAGGAGAGCCCGCAGTCGCGCTATGGCGAAGAGTGTCGGGTTTACCCCGACAGATCCGTGAGTCCAATCCTCTCGGCCTGTGTTTCCCCGAGCTGACTATTGACTCCCTGCAGGGACTCCATCTCCTCGCATGAGAAAAAAAGGCACTACCTCGAATGCTTGGAGCGATATGTGATCTATTTACACGAGCAACTTAACCTCATTGGCACCCAACCCGTTGCTCTGGAACGAGTTTCCAATTATCGCGGTCTCAGCAGCCGTTCTATAAGGGTATGTCTGCATAACCTTGAGTTTACCGATCTGTTCCCCGAGCGGCATTTGCCCTTTTTTTTTCGCTCCTCTTAGACGCTGCTGGTACACATGAAAAATACGACACGAAATCTTAACCTCCAACGCACGACGGAGGAGTACAGGGTCGGTATTTCTTTACTTGCGAGTACCTCTTATCGCTCATATGTCTCGCTATAGTTCTTGTCTCTTCGCGATGCTCTCATCAAGCAGGAAGCTACTGCTGAGGCGCTGAAGCAGGGTCAGTCACGTTCCACTGAACCGGGAGTAACTAAATATGTGAATAATGGCGGTGATAATGTATGACGCTACGATGTCGTTATAGTGTTTTCGCTTTCGTATCTGCAACTTTGCTTTGTATACTACCTTATTCCTGGAGTCCGATAGGGCCATCTTATCCGTAATTTTTCTTAGCATGCTTACACCGAGGCACCTGGAACTTATCATAGTCAATATCATTACTCCAACTGACTGCTATAACGGCAGACTTCGACATACCCTCATCCACTCTTCTTACCTGCGGAGCATATGGAGAAGAATTATGTGAGCGCCACCGGGTGGTTAGTTGAATTGAACACAAGGCTTAGAAGTGTTAAGATAAAGTTCATATGCGCACAATATGCGTATAATACTTGTTACATTGAGTTCTGACGCGATATCCAAAGATCGTTATACAAAAGATGCACATTCAAATGTCCTGGTATGGCGGCAAATCGTCATCACCTTTCTGGGTGCCGTCTCCGCTCCCAGGAGTCGGTCCGTGACTCCCAGCTTCCTTCAAAGCTCTCTCTCTTTCCAGTCTCTTCTTTTCCTCTTCAGCACTTTCTGGCGTAGAGCTGGCTGGTTGTGATGCAGGTGGCGCGTTGTATGCCTGAGAATATGTCGCAGCAAGGCGTTTCTTTTCCTCTTCAGCCGATACAAATTTGTTACCGCCTGAGGCCTTGATATCGTGCAAGGAACCACTTGCGGGCCCAGGTCCCGATTCGCCAGCAGCCACGGGTACCCCCGTTTCTGCTATGGTTGGTGTGATCGGAGGTAGGGTAGGCTTCGACGGGTCCGATGGGAAACTGGGGCCACCGGGGGACAGGGACGAAGGACTACCAGAGGAAGGAATAGGTGTTGGTGAAAGATTCAAGTTCGACGGGTTGATTGGAGGAGATTGGGTCTGCGGAGGAGGAGAAGACGGGGGAGCGTATTTCTTCGTAGACTCATTTGAAACCTGTGAAAAGTCCTTGGTCGCATCCAACGGCGGCGATAGTGGAATACCAGGGCTAGTGGCGCCGGCGATATCAAGTTGCATGCTGGACAGCTCACTAGCATGGCTTTCGCCAAAGCTTTGAGTATCGGATCGACTGAGGTCAGATCCCGCAACTTGAGGTGGAAGATTGATGTGTCCAGTCTTATAATTATCGAGTGCACGCTGTAACGATGCCCGGGCCGCACCCGTAGCTTGTGCACCTTTATAGGGAGATGTTTCGGTGGGTGGAAGGGTGGGCAACGCTGCAATGACGGGATTTGCAGCTTGTGACAACAAAACAAGCTTTTCGCCATACTACAATTATCGATTTAGCCGCAGGAAAGGGGATCCTGGCGAATGACAGGCATACCTCGCGGATCGCGTCCCATTTGGCTTGTTCACTTTCGCGGATACCTTTCCTCTTCAAAAGCTCGACTTCTCTCTCTTGAGGTTGATCGTCGGCATCGGCTTTCTTGATCTGATCCTTGAGCTCGCTAATCTTCTTCTCCATGCCTTTGGCGTTGTCATGTTCAAGCCTTGCGAGCTGATTCTGCAGCCCAGCGCGGATGTTCCGGCGAGGCGTGAGGGCAGCCTCGGCGTCACGGAGTTGCTTCAATGGAGCTCGGGCGGCGTCCAACTTTACCGCGATAGAGCTGGCAAGTGAACCTTGAACAAAGTTAAGGTACGCAAGGCGATCAGTCACTGAATACAAAAAGTGTCAATATCAGGCACTGAGACATGGCGTGGTAACATACCATCTTTCAGGTCGTCGGGTTCTGATTGACCCCAAGTGTAGAGTTCTTTACTCTGTGCCTTTGAGTCTCTGGACACACTATCAAAGTCAATCGCGACACCCTTTCCGATAGTAATGATCTTCTGTACTGGTGAAGTCGAACTATAGAACGGAGATCAGATTCTGATGGACAAAGAGAGGACATCGAAATACCCGTATTGCTGCCCGAGACTGCGTAACTGGTACTGGATTGCTTCTAAAGTGTGAGATTTGTGGCCACTAGCCGCGGCTTCATTGGCTGGTGGCTGGGCACTGGTATCAGGGCTGCCTGGACGATACTGACTCGGGAGATGCTGGGCGAGAGACGAGTCTTTGATAGCAGACTGAGCCTTGTCCGCGAAAGATTGTAAGAAACCTGGAACGGGCATGATGGTGAAAGGTAGAAAAGTTGGTAGAAGATGGGCGATGCAAGAAGTTCAAGTAGTGTTCTAGTATAGGCAATGCGTTCCGCAGTAGACCCCCAATGATGCTCAGTGATGTCACTGCCGTGTCATTGCATGTGCCTGGCTCACCGCTTTTTTTATATGATAAATGTAAATAAAATAAACCGTAACAAACTGCAGTCCCAGTGAATATCAGACAACAATCTTCTTTGCCTTTCCCTTCTTCTCCGAGTCCTTGTGCGAAAGAAATTCAACCTCGGTGGCTAACGGACCTGCCAGTCTCTGCCCTTCAGGGTACCCGAGAACACTTGTTTTGAAGTGTCGACCTATTCCCTCAATCCGCGCCCTCAGCCCATCTTCATCCGTCGCGGACGGAGCTAGTCGCGTCCATATGGAAATACGATAAAACTGTGGGCGAATGGAAACAATGACACCAGTGATCAAAGAATTTGGTGGAGCACCATTGCTTGCCGCTTCGGTAAGAAGGGGGTCGAATGTTTCTCCTATCGCGGCAAGCATCTGAAGAGACGATAAGTGAGAACCAAGAAAGATATTGGAGCCACCACGCACTGTATAAAGCCACATTTTGTCAACGTTGTTTCTATTCTTGTCTCGCGGTAACTGAATACTCCATTTTCCACCATTCTTATTAGCTTCATCCTCCCACGCCGGGATAATTCCCTCCTGAAACAAGCGTCAACACGGGGGATTATGAATAGTGTGGAGATCCAAGACACACCTTGAAAAGATAGTAGTTCGCCTTCTGCGGTAGCGAAGATGGCGCAACAATGTTATTATATAGGCTTTAGAAAGAGAAGGCATTGTGTAAGCATTTACACAAGGCAGCGACGGTCGGAACGTACCCCCAAAACTCCTCGACACTGTCAAAACTGATCACCCGCTTGATATCTTCCATCCAGCCTTGTGCCGCCGCCACTCCGGGTGTTTGAGGCACAGGTGTCTGGGGAAAGGCAGAGACGGGTGTTTGGGGCAAATTCCGGCCTTTCGTAGCTGGAGAGTCGAACCAAAGAGTCCAGGGAGAGTAGAGGGGGTGCTAGGTCGCGTGAGACTGCGGTCAGGACTTGGGCCAGCAATGCAGGCGACGAACCATACCTTGACATTGAAATTGGTGGGATCACTGAACACAGTTCGGATACCCTCGGCCTGAGCTTGCATGTCGACCTCCTGGATCTCTCCCGGCTCTAGTGAATCATCGACGGCATCAGATTGATCAGCCAAGGCAGCAGAGAGCGCAGCTCTCGAAGCAGCAAGAGAAGGACCAGAAAGAACAGAAGTCATTGAGCGTCAGTACTGGGTATGTTGTTCAACACTACTGTGAACGGGGGCGAGCGCACAACGGGTGAGATGACGGACGTGGTTGATGATACTTTTGAATAATTTTTTATTTGTAAATTTTTTGAAATCAGGTAACGGTGCCGAATTCGTGCCTCCGCGGCCGGCACGTGCCGTGGCTTGCCGGGATTATCTGATAAGACAACGGGAATACGGACGCGGAATTTTGCTGACTCGCTGCTTTCCCCCGCTCCTCTCTCCCATGTCCATCCACAATGGCCTGGATCCATTCCAGGCGAAGCTCGCCGCTGCCGCTACTGGCGCGACGATGACAGCGCTCACTAGTAAGTACACGGGTCTGTCATATGAACTTTAGTGCTCATTTTATTATCAGTGACGCCATTTGACGTCGTCAAAACACGGCTACAAACACAACGACCTGGTTCCCAGCCTGTGTTCGTACGGCCACCGCCTAATGTATGCTGTCAGCCTCTCAACCGGCCGTGTGTAAGAAACTTGTCGTCGTTGGCACGTCCCATTGCGGAGGAAGAAATTGTGTGTGTGTGGGAGAACGGCGTGTTCAGGGCGGAGCGGGTCAACGGCTTCTACGATGCAGTCAAGCATGTGTGGAAGGCAGAAGGTCTGCGTGGTCTCTGGAAGGGATCTGGAACAACACTGTACGTCGCTTTCCGTTCTTCTAGCCAGCGAACCTCATGTGCTGTGCAGGGTCATTGGGGTTCCGTCTTCAACGGCATATATGCTAACCTACGATCACCTCTTGAATGTTGCGCTTCCGCCAATACTACCGAATGAGAATCTTGTTCCTTTGACGTCAGGAATACTCGCTCGTACAACAATATCTACAATTGCGTCTCCACTCGAACTTATACGGACCAATCTACAATCGACACCTCTCTCACCAGATAAACCTCATACCCTACGTTCTGTTCTCACATCAATTCGGCAGCTTGTCAAGACCAAAGGTGCGCGCTGTCTATGGAGAGGGCTTGGGCCGACCTTGTGGCGGGACGTTCCGTTTTCGGGATTTTACTGGTTTAGCTACGAGACCTTGAAGAAAGGTTTTGCTAGGCAAGGACAGAACAACGCATGGACTGCATTTTTGTCTGGTGCCGTCAGCGGGACTGCTGCTGCATTAATAACATCGCCAATGGATGTTCTCAAGACCCGACGTCAAGCGCTGGTCATGCGAGCAGCATCAGACGCGCCCAAAGTTACATCGACTATCGGTCTTCTCAGTCAAATCATACGTACAGAAGGAACCTCAGCCTTGTACACTGGAATTACGCCGCGCGTGGCTAAAATTGCACCAGCATGTGGAATCATGATTGCCTGCTTTGAGGTGTGTACTTGTCTTGTTGTTCCTTACGTCTCGACGCTAATAACCGTCCAGGGAGTCGGAAATTTTTTGGCCAAGGCCTGATGCATCGTTAGACTGTGTTATTATCATTGGATTATTTACCGAGTAATATATCATACGCACACACTAGCACTACATACACACATGAGAAATCAAGGAGATACAGACGGAAAGTGTAGGTTGCAAGATCGTCAAGAAAAATGGGGAAAGAATATCGTCCTCTAACCAAGCCTGCCTAGCTGTCTATTTGCCGACACAAGTTTACCTCCCACTCGATCTACATCGTTCGACAATCCATCAAGCATGTCGTTCTGGGTGGCTATCTCAGTTCCGATAGCCTCCCCCAAATGCCGCTGTCGCTGCAGGATAGTCGTCAAAATGGACAACTGCTGGTCCTGTTGCTCAATCTGGGTGTGTTGGAAGCCCAAGAGCCCATGATTATCGAGTGGCCTGGTATCCTCTGTCTCCTGTGGTGCCGAGGGTGCACCAAACACTCGTGTGACCCTGGTGAATGTATTGCCTGCCGGACCAAGAAGCGCTTCGCGATCAGTCGACGGCGCGAGGTTCATGGTCGCGGGTCCTCCACCGCCACCGCTCCGTGAGGAAGTCATCCGAGCGACGGTGACCATCTTTCCCAGCTTCTCGCAGTCATCCTGAAGCCGAGCAACCATATCCGTCCGTCTCTGCAGCTCCCCTTGACTCATGCCATCCCCCGCAAGCTCCTGAAGTCCCTTCCCAAGCGTGCCAATGCGAGCCAAGACCCCTGCGAGTTTCTGCTTGGCACTGACGTTGGACTTGTGTGAGGCGTTGACGTCGCCCTGGGTGGAGAACGCCTCGCGGCGGTTTATGTCGGCCCTGACGTCGCGGAGGCGTGTCTGAATTTCTTGGTACTCGTCTAGCCAAGAGGTGGAAGAGAAATGAGTGGGGACGTTCTTGGCAGCTGCAGCCTTGCCGATGGGAATTCCTAAGAACTGTTTGAAAGGGTAGGCCTCGCGCCACTGGTCGTCTCTGGCGCTGATGATGGCGCGTAGGTATGTCTCGAGTCCTGCCCGCCGCTCTGTGAGGAGCTGGGAGTCGGTACGGGAACGGAAAAGGGAGAATTTGTGCTTTGGGGGAAGGGGTGCTGGTGGGGGTGTGCCGGTTGCCTGGACGAGATCAGTGTGGAGGTCGTCGAATTCGGAGTAGCGGCGCCACATGCTCCATGACTGAATGTGGGCCTTTATTTCTATTCGATAGACGGTATGTGGCTTTGGCTCAGGACGCTCTTGCAGGTCAACGATCGACACTTGTTGAATCGCGGTCATGGTAATACTAAGCAGCCGCACAGCCACTCACAACTACAAATCGAGCTCGGCCCGCAAATTCCGACATGACTCCCCCAAATATCCACCAACCCCACCCGCGGCTCTTCAGAAATCGTATAAACCCAGGAAACACCTCCTCGCTGATATCCTCTACTTTTACATCCACGTATCCCATATTCCGCATGTCAGCCTCGTACTCGTCGAGGGAAACTATGTTTTCCTTGGGTATGGTGTTTAGAATCGTCAAGAGAGCCCTCGTCCCGAGACTCATGGTCTTCCAACTCATCGGAAAACATATATCCGCAAGTGCTATTCTCCCGCCTGGCGCGAGATGTGACAACGACTGTCGCAGAAAGTCCCGTCGGGTGTGAAAGTGATACGCGCAATCAAGAGCAAGAATACTGTCGTACATATCAGCGTTATTGGGACTGAGCGGATGGTCTTCTCTCCCAAGTCGATAAACTGCATCTTCGAGGTAAAGCTTCGGTTCGATGATGTCCGAGTTTCGGAGCCGCATGCTCGCAATCCGGTCACGAGAACGCTGGTGATGTGCAGGAAGACTTGTGATTCCTGACAGCTTGGAGGGACGTCGGACATCTGGATGAGAGAGAAGCAGGATGAGCGACTCCCCGCTACCATGTCCCACATCTGTGGGGAGGGACCCAATATGAATAAATGGCTTCCATGTCACTCAGGACCTTACCAAGAATCCTGCCGCCAGCTTGACTGTCGGCAGCACGGATGAGCTTCAGAGCGAGCGCTGGAAAGACGATCAGGTCAACTGTCAATGATTTCATGAGATTACCCATGTACCTTGACAGGCTTCAGGGAAGACGCTGGTGTTCTACAGACGTGGCGTAACCAGGGGATCCTTTTGATAGACAAGATCTTGAATCTCTGGCACTAACCTTCCAGTAACCCATATTCAGCCATTCAGTTTTGGGCGGTGCGTCTGGATCTTCCCCAGGCAATTTGTTGAGAGAATAATGGAACGTCCCGTATGGGTCCGGCCTCTTGTTGGCGAAGAAAATAAGGGTGAGGAGCGATGCTATTGCCACGACATAGAAAGCATATGCAGGAACGATGTTCAAGTAGTATGACAAACTGAGGGAATTCATTGATATTTCTCTCGGCTCACTGCAGTAATGCGATGATTAGTACGAAGATCGAGCAAGGGCAGAGCAAAGTAAATCGTACATGACGTTTCTCCAGAGCACGAACCAGCCTCTCCTGTCCTTCCAGATGAGATCTAGTCAGAGTGGCGTAGATAAAGGGCATAAAGCAGAAGAGGCCCTGTGATTAGAGAAAATTAGTCCCGGACGTCTTGTCTCGATGGTGGCAGGAGCAGACGAACGTAAACTGTGACGTGCTCGATCATCAAAACTCCTAACTCGCGTCCCGGTGTGGGGCGAACTCGATATTCTGTCCTGAGCCGCGTCCAAGCACCTGCATTCACCTCAACGTCCAGCCCGTCATCGCAAGTGGTGAATGTAGCACGATACGTTGTGGTGAAACCCATCTTCAAGCGATCAACAATCGTGTACGTGCAAGGATCGCTGCCTTCTTCTAGCGCATAACTTTCCACCAGCGGTCCGAGACTGATAAAGGACGGCACGTCATGCAAAAAATCCACAGCATCCCTCTGGGAGACTGCAACTTGGCGAGAGGTGAAAAATGTTTTCGTCAGGATGAAGGGCCACATGTAAAATGTGATTACGAAACTAACATCAGAAGATGTATTCTATACATCAAAAAGAATCTACTGATATCACAGCCAGAAATCGTCTAGATATAAAAATTACAAGATACCACCGCTCAAGACCGTGTTTGGGACGGGGACGGAGGATTCAGTGTATCCTCCGACCTCGTCCTTTGGCTAGGATCGTATCCTTCGCCTATGCTGGCTGCACCGATTACGTATCGGAGAACGTCGCTGAGGGTGATTATACCTAGTAGTCGTCCTTTCTTGCCGCCCTTTCGTTCCTCTTCCTGCAGCGACTGTTAGCTCATGATAGCAATTATATCACGCTGACGTACTTCTCCCTCTACCACCACCAAACGGTGGACCCTTCGCTTCTTTATAAGCTGTAGGAGAGTACCAAGGGAATCCGACGCGTTACAAATCACGACGCCAGGGAAATCAGGTGAGCGCTGGTTCAGCGCTTGGGAGATAGTAAGGTCAAGTGTATGGTATGCGCCCAGGCGTACAAGGGTCTTGCAGAAGAAAGTGAAACACGAGTTAACTGCGTATGAAGAGGAGAAAACATACAATGACATCAACCGTCTCGTAAAGGTTAACCACAATACCATCATCATCAATGATGGGTACGGCAGAAATAGACAGAGCAGAAAACTGGTGGACGACATCAAAAACGGTAGTCGAGAGGCCAGCAGTCGCGATCGGATAGTACGGCTTTTGGCCTGGGGCGGGAGGTGCAACGTATGTGCCGATCTTGAGCTTGCGCAGAGGTAAGTGGAGTTGTTGAATTTCTTTAGTACACTGTGGAGGCGGGGGTAAGTATCTCCGATAAGGAAGATTAAGCATAATTATGTACATTGATCGATATAAATTTGAGGAGACGATATGTTGTTAGAGTTGAGACAATGACTTCCTGGTCGGTCTCTGTGTCGACATCGAGAAGGGGGAGGCGTCGGGCGTGGGTTTGTATGAGGACTTTTGCGGCCTGGTATAGAGTGCTAGATGGGTGTTCTGATAGAAGAGGGGGCTGCGCGACACCAAGCTGAGTCTCGATTCCTGGAACGGGAATCTCAGATGAGTGGCGCGATGAAAGAAATTGAAAACCTCTAAGATCTTCGAGGACGAGGCCTTCGACATCCAGGGCAGCCGCTTCATACGTCATCGTTGTGACGTTGTAATAGTGCTGGATGAGATGGATGATGTCGAGGACTGTGAGCATTCCGGCGAATTTAGAAGTTTCGCTATTCCAAAGGGGAGCAGATACAACACCTAGAAATTATGAGCGAGGAAACGACAGCAGTTACGCGACGCACTGTTTAGAATGAGACATTGTAGGGCGCGCTTGACATTAAGCTTGGTGTCGAGTACGATGAGCCTGAAGCTGATTGGAAAGGCATCATAGCAGGTACGGCCCTTGAGAAAGGACCGGATAGCTGTGAGAGCAGCATGGTGACCATCCTGCGGTAGTAGATGAGAGCCAGCTCGACGTCTTGACGGATTTTTGCGCAGATTTGAGGGCGCGAGACTCATGGCAGAGGACAAAGGCAGCGAGGGGCTGGCCGCATCCGGGCCCAAAGTGGCTGCCGTGCCGGAGCCGTGGCCGGAAGATGGCGGACGGGCCGATGGCTGAGCAATTGGACACCGTACTGTTCTGCGTTGACCAGACACACACTATCACTGCTATGGACAACCAGCCAGAGCCTAACGAGCCATGGCTGGTCCTTCTGCCCCTCCTCATTGTTCTCTCTACCTTTCTCTTTCTTCTTCTTCTTTTCCTGCTATGTATCCTTCTCCTACGCAGGCGCCGCTCCATCATCCTACGCGATTCCGATGGGCCCATCGACATGAGCAGGGAGGACCTCATCCATGGCGAAGGCGGTTTTGAAGGCGTCGAGTCCCGGTGGCTGGAGAGCGTCTCAGAGCATGCTCGGAGAGATTATTTGCGAGCTAGAGGTACGTGCGACCGTGCTGGTATCGCTTCCCTTCTCACCCTTCTTTCCCTCAGATTACCAGCTACAATACCCTCCAAATTCCCTTCCAACAGACATAACTCTATCTCAGTTCCTCTCCATCCAGGAAAAGGGCGTTTCGGCGTGGTGCTTCGAGCCAGATTACGAAACCGTCAACTCCCTACTCGTGCATGCAAGAACCGAAATTACATTTCTTCCTGACCCCGCTTCGTCGTCATGTGTACAGTCGAACCTGCCTCTTCCCAAACTGAATGAAGTCTACTACTGGGAGATCAAGATGTTTGATCTTCCTCCGACAACCAATGTCGCCGTGGGCCTAGCGACCAAGCCGTATCCTCCTTTCCGTCTTCCTGGTCAGAGCCGGTACTCTGTTGCCTACCTCTCCAATGGCGACAAGTCGCACAATTATCCATTCACTGCATCGTCGTTCAACGCTTCTTTAAAGGAGGGCGACATCCTAGGTGTCGGATATCGTCCCAGAACAGGCACAGTCTTCTTCACTAGGAACGGCCGGAAACTCGATGATGCGTATGTCGGCCTGAACCGATTCAACCTCTTCCCTACCATTGGTGCCGACGGTCCCTGCAGCGTCCATGTGAACCTTGGGCAAGGAGGCTTCGTCTTCGTTGAAGCCAACGTCAAGAAATGGGGTCTTGCGCCGAGCGTTGGTACACTGGCGCCGCCCCCCGCTTACGGTAGCGAACGCGGGAGCATCCTGCTTGATGTCGGCGGTCGCATCAGACTGCCACCTGATGGTACGCCACCCAGCAGTCCTGGCGGCTCGCCCTCGCGCCGTTTACATCGAACTCGTCGTCCACGACAGCCGGCGGGAGAGCCCATTGTCTCGTCACCACTCAGGACATCGGAGCTCTTTAACCCGCCGCCGCCTATCACACCCGTTGACGAGGAGCATGGTGAGACCGTTTCGTCATCACGGAGATACATTTCACCCACAGATCTACCTTTCCATGTGCCTCCGAATACTAATCTTCCTGCTACGCCTGGCGATTCTAATATGGACCCAGGTGCAGAAGACGAGGGCAGTCGTTCACTAAGGTCCTCCCCCTCCACCTCATCGAGATCGCTATCGCCCGAAGGTGCGCGAAACCCATTTACGACGCCTCGTCGTCACCGTTACTCGCTCACTCATATCGCGGCGTCCTTATCCGACTCAGGATCCTCAGACGTGACAGTCCAGGTACATCCTCCTCCCGACTCTCCTATGAGCCCTGCAAATCCACCAACGCCTAATCACCGTGATATCCATTTGCAGGCGCTGTCATCAAATAGGCACCGACCGGGTAGTCCAGAAAGTGTTGTTAGCGACGGAGATGACGATGATAGACTGAGGAATGGGAGCTTGTCTAGACGAGACCCTCCTGCCTATTCGCCGTTGGATGCATTCACCTACGCCGATGGGGTTCACATTGATTTACCCGCAGAGTTTATCGCTGCAGCTTTGGAAGGAAATTCTATACCTGCGAGTGCGCTGGGACAGGCTAACGGGTCGCGAGATAGGCGACGCAGTCGAAGGCATTAAGTATATGACGGTGTATGTATGTGGGTGCCCGTGTGTTTACCTTACTGTTTCGCGTGCAGTACTGAGGGTTTGCAGTATTAGTGCGAAACGACTATATATGATGATGATGATATGTTGTAATAAATCTCCTGGTCATTATGATTGTTCCGAGTGAGGGTCGTCCGACTTTGGCCGGAGATCTGCGCCTATTCATGATCCCCGTTTGTCGGTCTTTTTCTTCATCACAGAACGAGGCTGCATTAAATTCTCTTCCAATGTCCTGGAAGAATTTCTCCAGAAATAGATATAATGGGTATATAGTCCGTCTCCTCCCCAAAACTCGTACACTGGGCGTGTACAGAACACAGGTGTCACCGGTTGATGATCACAGCATGGACACTGGGTCGCTGTGAAAATGGTAAGAAAACGACGGGCAAGCTGTCAAAAAACGACTCACGTATCTACGGCCTTCGAGGTAGCCTGCATCTGCGTCGTGCTTCGCATTCTTCTCGTCGACAAAGGCAGCCTTTGCTGGTTTCGCCACTATTCCGGCCGTCTCTGTAAGATCGACCGCCTCGATCTTCTCAACGTCATCTTTTCGCCGGAACCACTGTCGCAGCTTCCGTTTTGGCCAGTTTGCAAACGCCACCCACAGCACAAACAGCAACACCACAAATGCAACAGCCATGATGATCCCCACGTACTTGTCCAGCCCCTTCCCATCGTCGCCCTGGTCGCTTTGGTTCGCGTCGATCCCGTCTGTCGGGGACCCGCATCTGTTTCCCGTGCACACATCTCTTCTCTGCAGTGGTCTGCCGACGAGTGTCGAGGTAAGGAGCAATAGCATGTCCCAGTGCAATCGAGGACGGGGAATAAACGGAGGAAGACAGTTCGCCGCAGCAGTGGACGACAGCTTACCACGGCGTTCAAGTGGTATATAGTGTTCGGAACGACGGAGGTTGCCAGTCGTGTTCGCTCCCTTATACATAAGTCGACGGGTGACGGCCGGCTCAGAGCCTTTGATGCTCCACTATTAGAATGCATTGGATAACACTCATAAATATGTCCATCAAACTTCGTCTGTATACCAAGACAAAGATAAAAATATGGTGCTGCGTATGTGACAGCAACTTAATGGTAACGTGCTCAATGATAGGGCAGGGCAGCAATGATACAGTCATGGTTACAATTCAGCGGGATTTCCTACAGAAACAAGCATACCTTCTCTACCGTTGTTTTCTCTACGGCTCTAGCCTTTTCGGGTCCCTCGGGAATAATGAAGCCCGTCTGATGTTGTTCAGTTTCAAGAACAACATCAACACCCGTTCCAAACCTATGCCCCCTCCACCGTGCGGGGCGCACCCAAGTCGGAATCCATCGATGTAGCCTTTCATTGATTCAGGGTCAACACCTTTGCTGCGCATCTTCTCAGCTAGAAGGTTAGGTTCGTGTATGCGTTGTGCCCCCGAAAGAATCTCTTCTCCCCGCATGAAGAAGTCATAAGAGTTTGAGAGTAACTGCACAGCGCCGCTTAGTGGGCTCTGCGTAACAATAGAGCGATGACGAAGCTTACCGGGTCGTCTGGGTCAGCCATGGTATAGAACGGCCTCAATGCCATAGGGAACTTATCAATGATGTAGTAATCAGTGTCGTATTTCGCCTTGACGATCCGGCCGAGTCGCTTCTCATTTTCGGTGCTATACATAACCCAAAATAAGTTACCGTCCCCCGACAGCATGGATGAGCGAATACACGTACCTAAAATCATCTAAAACATCTCTCGAAACGCCGTCCTCAACAAGAAGCTCTACAGCTTCTTTGAAAGTCAGCTTGAGCGTCCCTTCCGGTCCTTCTCTCCATTTAAATTCTTCGGCTGGGAATTGCTTTCCAACAACGTCAATTTCTTTCTTGTATTTCTCCCGAAGACCCTTGAAGATGCTCAAGAATAGTCCGTCTAGAAGTTCCAACACTTCATGGTAGTGCTCTTCGATCGTCATTTCCAGATCAAGACCCATGAACTCTGTCATATGTCGGTGCGTGTTAGAGTCCTCCGCTCGGAACACAGGTCCGATCTCGTACACTCGTTCAAAGTCAGCAGCAATGGCCATCTGCTTGGCAAGCTGAGGAGATTGCGCAAGGAAAGCGCTTCCTGGTACCCACCGTGAGAAATATAGCCAGAAATATGATAGCAAAATTGAATACCCTTGAAGTAGCTAACTTTGAACACAGATGCACCCGATTCAGTGGCTGCCCCCTGTAGCTTAGGGCTGTGGATCTCTATGAATCCCTTGGCGCTGAGGTGTTCGCGGAAGAGATCCCCGACAGCGGCCTGGAGCTTGAATACAGCCTGGTTCGTTTGGGTCTAGCAAGGATTCTTCGGGTTAGGCATGAGGCGTTAACGAAGGACGGAGAAACTTACGCGAAGATCGAGTACGCGATTGTTCAATCGTGTATCCAGAAGAACTTTATTAAACTGTGTTTCAGCCGCTTCTACTTCAGCATCGCCCCGAGAAGCATCATCTAAAGAGAAAGGCAGCCTGGTGTCCAGACCAGCAACGAGATGGATCTGTACACACGGGTAAGTGATTTAGACGATGTGAGAAGATAACCAACACGCACCTGCGATAAGTGCACCTCGACATCCCCGACGCTAGCACTTTTGATGATCTCCGGAGTCTTCTTGACGACACCCTGGACGAGCACGATACTCTCGTCAGCTAAGCCGGCTGTCCATTTAACCATCTGCTTGGAAATCTTGTCGGGCGTCACAGTCACAAGAGCTTGGACGGAATCGGTTCGTTGACGAAGGTTAAGAAAAACCATCTTGTTTCCTTGCGCACGGGATGTCTGCACGCGGGCTCTGAACAAGACAGTCTCTCCATCGCGCGAGGAAAACGTCGATATCTGAGCGTATTGCCTACGGGGACGCGATTGGGATTGATTGAGGGGTAAAGGTCCGTAGAATTCAGTAGCAAAGTCCTATCGATGACAATGACTTCAGATAGATAGGTCAACAGAGAGGCGCATTTGCTTACTTCTTCAGCCGCAGCTTTCTGCATGGCTAGTTCTTGTTGTTTTGCAGCTTTTTCGGCTGCCTTTTTCTCCTTTTCGGCGGCTTTGGCGCGTTTCTTAAGTTCGCTTTTCGTAGGGCCAGATGGTGCGTCGACGACTCTATCTTTGGGTAAGGAATGGCCTAGGAAAGCTCTAGGTGTGACTCACTGTTCTGGAGTAGGTTCTGCCATGATGAACAATGAAACGGTTCGGTGCTATTCCGTTCGGTGTATTCGAGTCAAGATGAGTGCACGACTGGATAGGTCCTGATTTGGCCTTGATGAGCCTAGGCCCTGTTATCTAATCTATGATCGGATAAAATCGCCGCCACACGTCCGCTTTAGCACCGCCATGCCGAGTTATGCCGAAAAACGGACCCCGCAAAACATTAAATTTAAGCAAACCTTGGTATTTTGAAGTTGTACCCTATCATCATGCTCGCCAGTTCTGTCGCCCGTCGCTCCTTGGGAAACAACACCCTTCGCACTCTTTCTACTTGGTCTGCTGTACCCGCAGGTCCTCCCGACCCCATTCTCGGTGCGTTCTTACCTGTCACCATTGACACTACCTGACTTTGATCTTGTGGAAATGTACAGGCGTTTCCGAAGCCTTCAAGGCTGATAAGGATTCCAGAAAGATAAATTTGGGTGTAGGAGCCTACCGTGACGGTACTGGCAAGCCATATGTGCTTACCAGTGTCAAGAAGGTCCGACTATTGACTTGACTCGATGATTTCTCCAGACTTATACTTATACAGGCTGAAGACCTTATTGCCACCAACCATCCCGACAAGGAGTACCTTCCTATCACTGGTCTCCCCGAGTTCACCAAAAATGCCGCCAAGCTTGCCTACGGCGCTGACAGCGTACCCCTGAACCAGGGTGCGGTACGTCTGTCCTCGTGTCCTTACCGCGCTCCGTGTACTCAATTTACTCCAAGATTGCTGTGACTCAGTCGATCTCCGGAACGGGTGCCCTTCGTATTGGAGGCGCTTTCCTTGCCCGTCACTATCCCCACTCCAAGGTCATCTACCTCCCCACTCCTTCCTGGGGTAACCACACTCCGATCTTCCGTGACTCCGGTCTTGAAGTCAGGAACTATCGCTACTTTGACAAGGGCACGGTTGGATTGGATTTTGAAGGCTTGAAGGCTGACCTTAAGGTATGTCATCGCGAACGTGTTTCGCTTCCTGCAATTTACGCGACTTTCCAGGCAGCTCCAGAACAATCGATCGTGTTGCTCCACGCTTGTGCGCACAACCCCACTGGTATCGACCCTACACCGGAACAATGGAAGGAAATCTCCGACATTGTCCAGGAGAAGAAGCTCTTCCCATTCTTCGATATGGCGTACCAGGGCTTCGCTTCCGGGTCTACTTCGCGTGATGCTTTCGCTGTTCGTCACTTTGTGTCGCAAGGACATCAAGTCGCTCTTGCGCAGTCTTTTGCCAAGAACATGGGCTTGTATGGCGAGCGTGTTGGCGCGTTCTCCCTGACGACCGCTGACCCCGCTGAAAAGGCTCGGGTAGACAGTCAGCTCAAGATTGTTATCCGACCCATGTACTCTAACCCCCCGATGCACGGTGCTTTGATTGCCAATGGTATTCTCAGCGACCCTGCATTGTATTCCGAGTGGGAGGCCGAAGTCAAGAGCATGGCTGACAGAATTATCTCGATGAGAGAGAAGCTGTACAACATGTTGAGCAAAGACCTCAAGACTCCCGGCGAATGGAGCCACATCAAGAGCCAGATTGGAATGTTCAGGTGCGCTCCTTCCGAGGACATTGCCAACCTCTTTTCACTGACATGATTTTTCCAGCTTCACTGGTCTTACTCAACCTCAGACCAAAGCTCTGGCTGAGAAGGCCCATGTGTACATGACCGCTGATGGACGTATCTCAATGGCGGGCTTGAACGCCGGAAACATCGAATACTTTGCAGAAAGTGTCGACGCTGCTGTCAAGGGTAACCTTTAGACGAAAACATACTTACTGGTCGTGTATAGAGCATTAGCCTCTCGCCGGTTTTAGAAACGTGGCATTACGAGTTGCAATGAAATATATTTGGCAATAGCCGTCACGATATATTTGGACAGGCGCGCTTCGATTTAGCTTTGTAACGCGTCAAGCTCACGTCCTGCCTTCCACATGCATCACTGACCGCTCGAACCATGGACCCTCTCCGGATACCGTCGACGACGACGACGAGCACTCGTAGTCCGTCGCCAGCAATACCTGGCGCATGGCCCACGACGCCGTTGCACAAACGCTCTCTTACTTGTCCGATTCCAACCCAAACCAATGCCCAGTCTCAGCATGTACCTGCGTCTGCGACGTTGCCTGAGCCTCTGCATCTCGACCGTGTTTTGAACTTTCATCAAAGGCTCTCTTTGGCTCTGTCTGAACCCGATAATAATACCAAGAAACAAGCATCTTTTACCGTTACTCCATCCTGCCCCAATGCGTCGCCATCTATGCCTTCAGATGATTCGGATTTGACGAAATACAATCCAGTGCGTCCATTTTCTGCTTCGATTATGAGTTTATTTACATCAGATTATCCTACTAGAACGATACTTCACTTTCTGTGGTGGTAAGTCGCCTGCTGCTCGTGTGACGCGGAAGTTACATTTAAAGCCTAGGATACTTCAGTTGCTACTTCCTGCACTTCACCTATGACCCCAGAGCGAGTCCTGGTCAAATCGCTGGTTGAACCGTCGCCCTCGTCTCAAATGAACGACAACGTGCGCATACATGGACCGAAAACCCGGAATCATGCGACTAGCTCAGAGCCAGATAACATATTCGGCAAAGGCAGCCCTGGCAATCCTAGTGCATCGTTCCATGGTCAAGCTGTGCTGGCCAACTCATCTTTTTCATCGTCTCCCTGCCCGTCACCGACCTCCCCAATGGTTTTCAACTCCCCGAGCCCGTCTATCCTCCCTCCTCGAAGTAGAACCCGAACGAACTCTTCTCAAGCGTCTTATGACCACCTCAGCTCTCTCTCTTGCATGACGTCCTCTGAAGAAGACTTTGGCGTTGTACGTACACGCGAACCTTCCCGATCTTTGTCGCCAAGCCCGTCATCCCATGCTTCACGGTACAATCAAGCACTAAGGATGCCCATGCTCTATACACCAGAGCGTGTTTCGCCCTCAGTAGAAGAACTTGCTCCGCCTACTATACCTATGCTAACAGGCCTTTCCCTTCCCGGCACCCCAGACGATAGTCTGAGCATAGACGGGAATCCTGGTCTGAACAGCTTCCTCGCTTCTCCTCAAGCCGACGTAAACGAGCCTGAGTGGACTCTGGCATTGTCTACAGTGACTCCCACCAACTCTGTCTCCGTACATGACACATCTCCATCTTTATCACTGTCACCAACGTCATCATTCAGAGCGCAATTAAACCTAGATGCGGCTGAACATGTCCTCAATTTTCCTTCTCATAATCCTTCATCAGCCGGTGCTTCTGTAGAGCCGTCTCCAGCCATTGGAATGTCAGAGACCGGTTCTCTGGAGACTAGCGCCGCGGAGTATGCTGCAGCCGTCATGTCCTCTGTATGGAGCTCCCACAACCCTTCCCTTGACCCCATTGTTATCGAGACTACCACCAGGGTTGAAGTGTCGGACGATAATAACCGTCACACACGTAGTGTTGCCTCAGACAGACCTGCTCGTGCAGGGTCTCGCCAATCATGGAATAAAAAGCGAGAGATACTGCATAAAGTGAAAAAGTTTGGAGGGAGGGTGTTGCAATTGTTGACCGGGGGGGCTGGACGCGAAGAGCGTAGGAAAGAACTTCCCGGACCTCATAGTGCTCCTTTAATGCGGACACCGTCACCTCCTGGCATCCCATCTCTTGACCTTGGTGATGATGTTCGTTCGCTAGAGCGAGGGTCAAGCGACGAAGGAAACGTGAGTTTGGAGGTTCATGTTCATATTCAACGACTAATACGCTACCCTCTTTTTTCTGACAGTCTCGCATCCGTAGACCGCGCCCCAGTTTGACTGCACATACCTATACACCCGTGGACACCAGTGCAAATACCCCGCCACCCTCCATTCGCGTCTTACCACCCAGTGCTCCTACGTCCCCATATACAAACAGTGGCGCTGTACCAAAATCTGAATCAGACGTCGTTGCGAACGCTCAAATTGCAATGCATGCTCGTCCCAAAACATTAGCCGAAATCAAGTCTGGCCACCGATTTTCTCTCTCTGCTATCACCCGTCTCACCCGACCTTCTTCCCCACCCTCGGCGTCTTCAGTCCTGATATCTCCACCCAGACGGCGACGTCCCGTTTCTGCACTTGCTTTGCCATCGAGGAGACCCGACAGTATTCAGTTTGACACCCAGAATATGTCTTTGCAGGACGCTGATGTTCCAGTGGTTCGCCCAGGCCGTCGAAGCACCTCTGCAAACTTGCTTCCTCCGCCTGGTTTAAATATTCCATCCACAAGGAGAGCACCTAGTCCAGAACCTGTCGCCGGACCATCTCGTGTTCGGTTTTCGCTTGACGTAGAAACGGCGAAAAAGAACAACCGTCGCCGCTTCTCTTTATCTGCCCTCTCTACCTTTGCTGCTGGATTGAAAGAAGAGGGTTCATTGTCTAGACATCAGCCAAATGGGTATTGAGATACACTGCAATATTCGCTGGAATGCATGGAAATAAAAGTACAAATAGATTCTAGATATCCAAGTCCTCGTCAGGATCGTCGTCGTCAATATCATCCGCAGAATCTGGATCGTATAGGATAGACCCTGCTGTTGGTGCCGGCGTCTCAAGCGCTTTACCTACCAACAATGAACATAATGTGGTGTGCCATAATATATGGGCATACCTTCGTGAGCGTATGGCAATGGAACTTGCGATCTTGCCTGTTGTTGAGAGGGAGTGAGATTCAAGTTGAATGATAAATTTTGAGTTGGATCCGGAGCAGCCTAGCCAAATTGAGATGAGAGCAGAGAGTAAAGACCAGTATCACGTACTTCTTCGACCGGTGTTTTACCAAATACTTTTTTCAAGCTCTCCATAGACGTCAACTCGACGGGAGAACTCTGCGTGACGTCCCAACCCTCCAGAACCCTCTCCACGGCCTTCCGTCTGCCAGAATGGTCACCTCCACCTCGTAAGATGACCTCTACAACAAACTCTCCGCTCGTGCCAGAACCCTCACCGTCTTGACCAAATATTATGCGTTCCAAATCAGATTCGCGCTCGCTCACAGGTAGGAAGACACCCCAAAATTTGGGTTCTGGCGAAGCAGGTGGCGGCGGCGTTAGGTATTCTGTGGCGAGGTGGATGAGGAGCGCAGGTGGATGTGCAATTAATTGGGCCAAGGTGGACGAGAAGGACGTCTGTACAAGTAATGGCAGGAGGGGGCATGTACTTTGCAAGTGGAGGGTCAAGCGAGAGGGGCCTAGGCGATAGTTAGAATTTTTAGTAGGATACTGAAAGAACGTGTCGACGTACTAGGACGCGCCAATAATTTGGACAGTAATCCGCGGAGAAATTTGTATGACTCTGCGACGCTACCAATATCGGACAACAAGGTATCCACGGAGTCGATTACGACATGCAGCTGCTGCGAAGGACCTCGTGGAATGACGGGTTGGAAGGCTGCCAGTGGACTTGAGGATAACAACTCACAGTTTTCGACGGCATTCGAGATAAAATCTCTAGGATCTATCCAATTATCATCGTAGCCCGGTACACTGGCTATGCGGTCGTACGCGGTTAGACCGGCGGCGTCTTCATTGATTAGACTTGAAGGGAGATGTAGAAAACAGAATAATAAAGTTTCCTGCTCTTTCTTGCCTGACGAGGTTTCAATAGCTTTACGGAGCAAGGGCAGCGTTGACTGTGCGACAGATGACTGGAGAATCACTAGAGGATGGCGACTGGATTGAAGAATGTCTGAAATGAACATGGTAAGAGAGCAAGCTGGTCATGGTGAAAGGCTGAAATCGAATTCCGTATATGACCCAAATAGAAGATAAATAACTAGTACAATTACAACTACCGGGACGCTGTCGTCTCTCTTTTCTCCCATTCCGACCTTTCCAAGACCCTTTTTCTCGGCCTCCATTTGAATACACCAATTGGTTCAAGGGCCGACTTTGTTTTGAATCCTGCAGCAGTGTAGCAAGGTCCGGTAAATGTGACCAAAGGATTGTCGATGCCTTCTACACGCTGAACGGTAGGACTGGACGTAAAAGCATGACGGACAGCATGTGCAAGAAGATCATCCTGAACGTCGGTAGACCGATACTGTTCGTCAACGGAGAAGTGGGTAATCACCGCGGTGGAGGATACTGGCTGGCTTTTCTTCTTTTTGGCGCCCGGATTGGAATCGGAATCAAGCGATGCATCAACGGCAATCAGGCCGACGAAACTATCTCCGTATTCGAGCAGCCAAAAACCGGAGGCTGGAGTACGAGCATAATAGCCAGCCAAGTCACGCATATCAGGCTTTCGTAGGACTGTTTGCAGCACTTTTTCGAAATACGGTCGATTTATCCTGTAGAACCTAGTTCAAAAATTGAATAGCTATATATTTGAAGGCATACTCACCAATCAGCCAATGCTAAGATGGGTACTGCGAGGCAAGCAAATGCTGGCACGGGCCTCAAATAAGACATATAGCCGTGGTAAGCGTCAGGCCACCATTGCATATACTGGATCCAGATGCAAGATAGCGCAACCCATACACTGATAGTCAAGGGGTGCAGCCAGGCTGATCCACAATGAGGTCCTGTAATCCAAGGTAACGCTGAATCCACTCACTTTTAGTGTTCGCCGTCGTCAACCCCTCCATATTCGCCTTGCCGATCGTGAATTTCGCAAGCTTTTCATCTTCTGGTTTGAACGGGCGTATACGTGCAGTGGGCTCAACCATACTGGGCAGGGCAAAAATACAGCATGGTCGCAGATAAAGTTCATTATTAAGGACGGAAGCAGAGCGCACGTTTGTCGAGTTTGAATTGGTTCGGGTAGATCCGAGTCTAAGCCAAAAGCGGAATCGATCGACATCCGATCTCTCTATCCGCCACCATGCTCATCACCAAAACATTCCACGACATCCCCACCAAACTCGACGTCAATGGCCGTCCTATCAGGATCTTTGTCATATCGCCTGTTGTGCAGAACTACCCCCAGGCAAAGTTCCCAGGTTTGTCATTCTGTTATTTAAACTCCCTATCGCGATCGATCTTCACGATAAGTCTAGGTGTTGTGGTCTTTAGTGAAATATACCAGGTTACTGGGCCAGTCGAACGTTTTGCTGGACAGATCGCCAGTCAGGGATATGTCGTTGGTAGGTACAACGGTGACATATCATGATCATCCTTGATCAAAATTGCATCAGCATGCCCCTCCGTTTATCACGAATTTGAAGGACCGGAAGCGCTTCCTTACGATGTTGAGGGTACGTGCAATCCAACCAGTCTCCAATCACAAGTTGAGATAGATCTATAGGAACTGACAGAGGCAACAAATATAAGGTCTCGATAGTCCTCCAGTCCGTGTCCGTCTTCTTATTCCAGATCCACTCTTAGATCGAGAAGGAGGTAGCAGCGTATGATGAGGTACTATTCAGTATTCTAAAATCGTCTGATGGCCTTGATCTGACACTATTATAGGACGCAGCCCTCTCCATTGATCTCCTTACCTCTCTCCCCAATTGCAATGGGCGTATCGCAGGTACCCTTCAACTTGGTTTTTGAATCTGTACTGCATCTGATCATTCTTCATCAAGCGACCGGAATGTGCCTTGGAGGACACCTTGTACGATAACTGAAACTAACCTAACAAACTTGCCTTATGCCCTTCCAATAGGCTTTTAGGGTATGTCGCGCTTCTCTTCATCTACTTCTTCCCTGAAGCACAGCCATTAGGCTGCATTCGACCCTCGCGTAAAGGCGTCTGTGTGTTTCTTTGGCACCGACATCCACAGCGCGACGCTGGGCAAAGGCAAACAGGATGATTCCTTGATCCGCGTTCACAAAGGCGATATGACTGGGAAAGGCGAGCTAGTGGTCAGTTGTACTTACTTACTGTCGACGTTACAGACCTAATACTCGACTTCTCAGATGATCTTCGGAAAGCAGGTGAATTCTAACTCACTCCCACCACTACTCGTTATTGATTGCATTCCAGGACACTCATGTTCCTCGCGAGGGGCGTGATCTCATACGAAAGACGCTCGATGACGCGAATGTCACAGTCTCGGTAACCAGTTTCTCTTGTGCATCTCTGCGATGGCTGAGTTGTCGTTCAGTTTATTGAAGTTCAGGCTCAACACGCTTTCGTTCGCGATGAGCAATCTAAAGGACGCTGGGATGCTGCCCTTACTAGGTCTCTTTTTGGCTTCATGATGGAAGTATTTGAGCGTACAGTGGGCCGAGACTTTGGGCCGAAGGTTGAGGATAACACGCCGCTTCAACATGTGTGTTAAGCGGTGATACTTACAAGCGCGAATTGAAATAACAATGTAAAATGATGTTAAACTCTGATGTCAAATCCCCGATTCTTTCCGACTGATAAGGAGTGAAACGATAGAGGGTCTAAAAGAGAGTAAACGACGATCGACCACCAACGGACCATGTACAGGGGTCAATCTACCCCGGTCTTCTTCCTTATATGGTCCGTGTAAATTGTGCTTTTGGATTAGATTAGATAGGATAAGTGTCCTTATCTCCTTCATCGGGCAATAATAGATACATCTGACTTACCGTACTTTTCCGATGTTTTTTCTAGGCTTCCTGACATCATCGCCCCAACCCTCCAGCATCGCCCTCAAAGAATGGAAGGCGCTCTATATTCAGAAGGACAAATGACAGGAAGGACAATGACTCTATAAGAACCGCTAGCGTTTAGATCGACAAAAAAGGTGAAGTCATCTCTTGATCTCATAGGAATGGTAAGTTTTCGATATCTTCTTTTGTTTTTGTGCTATAAGAATGTTTTGATATAGAATGTCAACGCTCTCTCAGTCGCCCCACAGTTGAACGTCCCGTTTATTCCCCCGATATGAGGCGCCGTCCATCACAAGATCTCCTACGACCGTCAATGGACACCGGTCAGTCCGCGCCCACATTACGTTCTTCTTTGGATATCCTCAACAAATCTCAAAACGAATCTATTCGACCATCCCATAACGAGGATACTAATGATCCAAGATATGATTCTAATTTCTGTCCGTTCTATCTTGCGCAAACCAAATACCCCTGGTACAGGCCAGAACGTTCACTTCTTTCTCGTGACGTGTACAAAACAATCAGTCCCAAACAATCTATGGACTCAGATTCCATGCCGGTATCACTCCAGTCACCATCTTAGCTGCTACCTGGAGGATCACCGATAGACCGTTTACAGGAGCCCAGCCCTAGCCCACATACCTTAGCTGCCGTTCCTCGCTCCGCTTCTTCCTACAAGGCGGGTCATCCTTCTCTGGGTGATGTTTTCTCCCCGAAAGGTGGGGTTAGCTCCCCCATATTGCCCATATCACAGAAAGAGAACGCATCAGCCTTATCATCTGTCTCTCCCGCTGCTCCGAACAACTCTAACATATTTGATCAATTTCGCACCACCTGGCCTTAATTTGTCTATGGATGAACCATTGTTCTCCAAAGGAAGTGATGCTCCCAAAGCGGATGTTCCTCGGGAAGGCTTCCAAGGGAAAGCAATGACCCCCACGCCCTACACTGACGAAGGCAAAGGCAAAGAGGGAGCTACCGAGGTCGAAAAAGAGAAAGAGAACATTGTTCCTGCCGAAGTCGATGAAGCAGTATCTCATGCCAGAGAAAAGTCTCACCGTCTGCCTGCCCCTCTTCATGAGCGTAGTCAGTCTTTCAGTTTCGGTCAAACAGTCTTCTTTTCTGTGGATGACCAGTCCAAACGGTCCTCCAACGCGTCCACTGTCCCCTCTGTTACGTTTAACGATGAGAAGGATGTAATCCTTTCTAACAACTCGTCACAGTCTCCCAACAACAAAAATCAAAGTCGAGCATTGAGCGATAGCCAATCGCTGATGAAATCGACGTCCTCTGTCTCTTCCCACGCTTCTTCGACAGGCCGTCCAGAGGCAGACATTAATGACGAGTCATCTGCTGATCTCGTTGTTTACTCTGAAAAGGTGCCTGAACCTGATCCCTTTGGTGCTGGTGCAAAGATGTATCATACCCCATAGACCAATATCCCGATTACTCCGCCACGCGGCGCTTCGACTCATGTAAGGACGGCCTCCAAAGAATATAATGTCCTTTTCTCTCTGCAAACACAACTTTCGTTACAGCAGGAGCTTCGCACACAGTACGAGACAGATCTCCGTGTTAGAGACCAACTCGTTGACATCTTGGGCAAAAGCTGACAGACGTGCTGGCTTCACGAATGACCAGAGGAAGAGGAGCGTACTGCAGATCTGTCCCAGTGCCTTCATGAACATGATGAGCAGATCTCGGCACTTGATCAACAGCATGAAAGTGAGATAGCACTACTTGCAGATGAGTTAGGCAAACGGGATGAAGAAGCGGCCGAATACAGTCATCGAAGTGTGCCGAAGCAAGCTGAGTTGGAGGACCTGCATAACCAGAAGATGAATATGTGCCAGGAAATGGCACATATGCAGGAAGAGCACGCCAGTGCGCTTGAGGAGGCAGCGCGGCGTGAAGGTGAGAGCAAGGCACGTGCGGAGGTTGCATTGAAAGAGAAGGTGCAGGTTGTTGGTGCGTTGAAGGATGAGGTCGAGCATCTGCGAAGGCACATGCAGGAGCTCCAGCAGGATAGTGCGAACAAGGACCTGAAGCTGACGTGGATGCACATGGAGAGGGAGAAATATTGCTCTGATGTAGACGGGTTGAATATGGCAGTGTATGCAAAACAGCAAGAATTGGAACTGGTACGTTTTCCGTTCTGCTCCTTTTAACATTTTAGTTGAAATTGCTTTATAGATCAAACACAAATTACAGTTGCATGTCCGCGTGCTATCCTGGCTGTCTTTTCACGGGCCTCCACCATCTAGAATCAAATATACTCACCGCTAACCACGATGCGAGTGTCAAGGCGGCCTAGCATTTAGCTGCCGAGCATGGTCATATCTTATTTAGATGCTGCCACGGACAATGGTAACAGGGAATCAACATCCATTCTACAAGATAGCCTGAATTGTCGATGCTTCAGTCTTCGTGAATTCTGCCTTCAAAGTCTTTTCATGAGGTTGCGGTAGTTTTGACATGTTGCACAAGATATCCCGCAGCGGCAGCAGAGATAGACCCTAAGGAGAGATATCTTTCCCCAAAGCCTAGGTCATCGTCATCATGATAGACTCGAGCATCTCCCAGTGGACACCGGAGTTTTTCAGTCATGAAATAATGTGCTGGAGCCGCTGTTTCACGCGTCGCTCACTTCCAACAGTCCAGCTTCACTTCCCCTGGCACTTATCGCAAAGATCACGTTCTTACTCCTGATTATTTCCTGAAATCCTGACATGAGGGAAGCCGTTCCGCTACAATAGCCACACTGGGACGTTGGACATCACTAAGCCTGCCATTTGAATCTTACGAAAAGTGTTAGATATGGTACGAGAGAACAGCTGAATAAGCATGCCCAAGGCAAACAATGTACCAGGAGGTGAACCACAGATACTTTACACGTTGTATATACCAAACACACCTACAGTCCTTGTTCTCGACCGCAATAAAGCACATTTCTTAATGTCCATGCCGTGAGAAAGAATCGGGGACGCAGTGCTCGCCGCCGCTACCTGACATCTTATCTAATTCTTGATGTCTGAGCCGTACAACTGGATTTCATAATGCCCAAGGCATGATACATGCATCCATTCATTGCTTTGCTTTTACGACTTCTACTACACTATTAAAAACACGCGGCGCTCCGCCGCTGACTACACCGCCAGCTTCGTTATCGTGAAATACAATGCGTGATGATGACAGTAACACAAGTGATGAGTATGACCAACAGAAGAAGTAAAGAGTGAGAAACTGATAAAAGAAAGATACAGTGCTTCTACTTCTAATTACTTCTTCTTGGCAGCCTTCTCGGCGGACTTGGTCACTGCAAAATAGTCAGTAGTGAATAAGGATAGAGGCAAAATCATATCGTACCCTTGCCACCCTTTTCGGTCTTGTCGACGGACTTGATGATGCCAACAGCGACGGTCTGCCTCATGTCACGGACAGCGAAACGACCGAGAGGGGCGTACTCATTGTAAGACTCGACACACTGAAAATGAATGGTCAATAGAGGCTATCACGACAGACGAAAAGAGCTTACCATGGGCTTGCTGGGGATAAGCTTAGCAATGCAAGCATCACCAGACTTGACGAACTTGGGGCTGGCTTCCAGCGATTTACCCGTTCGGCGATCAATCTTCTCAATGAGCTCGGCGAACTTGCAGGCAATGTGGGCAGTGTGACAGTCAAGAACGGGAGCGTAACCGGCACCGATTTGACCAGGGTGGTTGAGGATGATGACCTGAGCGTTGAAGGAGGCGGCTTCCTTAGCAGGGTCGTTCTTGGAGTCAGAAGCAACGTTTCCACGACGAATATCCTTGACTGAGACGTTCCTATGCACCAGCATCAACAAATAGCGCATATATGAAGTCAACCTTTGACGTACTTGACGTTGAACCCGACGTTGTCACCAGGGGAGCCCTGCTCGAGCTGCTCGTGGTGCATTTCGACGGACTTTACTTCAGTGGTGACGTTAGAAGGAGCAAAGGTGACGATCATTCCGGCCTTGATGATACCGGTCTCAACACGACCGACGGGCACAGTTCCAATACCACCGATTTTGTAGACATCCTGGAGAGGGAGACGGAGAGGCTTGTCGGAGGGACGGACAGGGGGCTCAATGGCGTCAATGGCATCGAGGAGAGTCTTACCCTTGACGGCACCGGCCTTGGTATCCCTGGTCCAGCCCTTGTACCATGGCATGCTACAGAGAACGTTAAGAGGCAGTACTGATCATAGTTGGGTAAAGACTTACTTAGCGGACTCCTCCAACATGTTATCACCGTGCCATCCAGAGATGGGAACGAAAGCAACAGCCTTGGGGTTGTAGCCGACCTTCTTGATGAAGGTGGAGGTTTCCTTGACGATTTCGTTGAACCGGTCCTCGCTCCACTGAGATAACAGTCAGATTTGGCTAAACAAAAGGCAAAGCAGAGATCTCATACCTTGGTGGTGTCCATCTTGTTGACGGCGACAATGAGCTGCCTGACACCGAGGGTGAAGGCAAGGAGGGCGTGCTCTCGGGTCTGACCGTCCTTGGAGATACCGGCTTCGAACTCACCAGTTCCACCAGCGATGATGAGAATAGCACAATCAGCCTGGGAGGTACCGGTGATCATGTTCTTGATGAAGTCACGATGTCCGGGGGCGTCGATGACCTTCAAGGGAGAGTAGATGAGTATCGATCAAAACACTGATGCGGGAGGCTGTGAGACTTACAGTGACCATGAACTTGGGAGTCTCGAACTTCCAGAGAGCGATATCGATGGTGATACCACGCTCACGCTCAGCCTTTAGCTTGTCCAAAACCCATGCTGTAGGTGATAGAGGCGATCAGAATGAAGAATTGACTCTCACAGCCATCATTACGCACCGTACTTGAAGGAACCCTTGCCGAGCTCAGCAGCTTCCTTCTCGAACTTCTCAATGGTACGCTTGTCAATACCACCGCACTTGTAGATCAAGTGCCCCGTGGTGGTCGATTTACCGGAATCGACGTGACCGATGACTGCGATGTTTGAGGATGAGCCCAATGACTAGGCGATGGGGCACCGATAAGACAACTCACCGACAACGTTAACGTGAGTCTTTTCCTTTCCCATTTTAAGAGGTTCTGCAAGGAAAGAGGAACGTTAGCGTCATAGATCGCACGACATCGGTCCATATGCGCAGAAGAAATTTTTTACGTTGCTGCCGGCGACAAGCGCACGACAGCGATGGGAAAACATAGGCGAAATCTGACAGAGAAAGCGATGCAGTATGCAGACAGCACACTTACTTTAGAGGTACAACAAGTTACAAAGGATGAGAGATGGTGGTGGAGGGGAAGGAAGAAGGTAGATAAACGGAAGAGAGATGTTTGGTCTAGTTATACTGCGACGGTGAAAATTTTTTATCGATTACAGCCAAATTTGATCAGATGGCCGATAAAAGTGTGACTCAATTGTGACTCCGCACCGCCGATATCGGCTCCGTCCACAGAAATAAATTAAGATATTAGGACTTACAAGTAGTAGTACAGTAGTGAAATCTCTGCAGTACTCTATGCGTTATCAACGAGTCTATCTAAGACGTATCTGAACAACAGCAACAAAGAGAGATAAGTAAAACAGCACAGTCAGTCAGAGGTGATATAGAGGCATGCACACTACAGGTTTGGGTGTCGAATGTAGATTATGTTGATACAATTGCTTGATGGATACATACATCTTCCTTGTTGGAAGTTAAATCGCCTCGTCTCCGTGTTGTTTTAGTTTCGATCAAGGATCGCAAGTCGTCCATCCACCGTCGCCAGCCAGAAATCGCGACTGGAGAATTTTCTCAAATGTCGGTCGAGCCGAGACTTGCAGCCGTAAGCAAGCCCTGACAAGTGCTGCTGCATCTCCAAGTGCACCACCGCCATCTTGTTCTTCTCCATAAGTCTCCCTCTCCTCGCCACACCTCTCGTCGAGCGCCATAGATGCGCTAGCAAATGGAGAGTCCAATCCTTCCTGCGCCTCAGCAGCAGTCATAAACGGACATTCTCCAACGAGCAAAACGTATGCAACGACGCCAAATGCCCAAACGTCTTGTTCCTTGCCCTGGTAGCGCTCGCCACGAAGAATTTCTGGACCCGCATAATCCAGACTGATAACGGCAATTATTAGCCTCGAGGCAGCCTTCTGAAGTGATAGAACAAGTACATACGTTCCACTGAAGGAATCCCAGCCATGTTTTTTGACCAATCCGGAGCTACCAAAATCAATCAAGATACAACTGCCGTGAGGCCCCAACACAACGTTTTCATCCTTTACGTCCCGATGAACTGGGAGGAATCACCATCAGTCGACGTATTTTGAAATCAACTTACACTGACCTATTCCATGCGAATGAAGGAAGCACAACGCGTCGGCTATCTGACCTAAATAGGTGCGAACAGAACTCGGAGGAAGACCGTGTGGGTAACTCTCGACAAGATCAAAAAGATCGGACGGTGGCGATGGCTCGTCAGCGCGATGTTCTGGCGTCGACGACGGAAGGACAAGGTAATAATAATGACTATCCTCGAAAAAGTCTAGAAGGGGACAGATGTTAGGATGTCCCTTTACGTTCTTTCCCTCTATCCAGTCATCAGCATCAGAACCTGACTCTTCCGGACTATGGGTACATGTGAGTGAATTGGACCGGCGAGGGTCCCATGGCCGTTTCGGAGGCAGTACGTATGATGTATTGGATATGGCGGACATGACGTAGATCTCAATAGGAATGGTGCCGTGTTTAGGATGTTTCTTCCAACAGTCCGCCAGAATACGCGACTTGATGACCTGCTTGATAACAAGAGGCGGCTAGCAATTGTCGCAAATGAGATCATCGCACAAAGTCCGATAAGCGGATCTTACTTACCCCGAAAGAACCATCGTCCAGGATTTCTCGTGCACGCTTCACTAACCCGTAAGCACCACGTCCGATTTCTCCTTCGATGTGAAATTCGGAAATGTTCCTTTCGCCAAGGAACGACTCTTCCGATGACCTGGCAGGGGAGGGAGCTCGTGTGCTAGAGGCAACACTGAGCAGACTGCTAGTGCTGCCTGCACGATTAAGCGATCTCTGCAGGATCGGCGGCGGCGAAGGGGGTTCTATAGGCGCAATTGACACCCGACCGGCGATCAATGACACTCGTTGTTGCGACGAGCGGCGCCGGGGCTGCGGTGCTGTGGGGGAACGAGAGGGGGTTGGAAATTTGGATGATCCTGGGGTGGTCGACAGCAGTGGTGACGATGAACGGGAGTATACAGATGGCTCCGTAGAAAGGGTCGGGGTTAGTATATTGGAGGGAATCGGTGTAACATTGGTGACGACACGCATAACCTTTGCGTTGTCTTGGGAAACACCGTTTGGTGTTCTTCTGCCAAGACTAGATTCGTCGGCTCTTGGCAACGACGGTTCGTATACGGGCTGTCGAAGGGTCTCCTTCTGTGGCAGAGAGTCGATTTTCTGCTGTGGGGAGCCTTTTTGGGAGAAGAGGGAATCGGAAGTGTCTTCGTTCTGGTCCCAGTCGAATCCTCTGCCAATCGAGGTAACGCCCCAGCTACCGACGCTGGCAGCTCTGTATAGTCGTGGAGGGAGCTGTGGAGTCCATTCTTCGCTATCAAAGGCCAAATCCAACTGGGGCGGGGCCGAGAGCATAGAAAGACTGAAGATATTCGCCTTGATACGTATAGTATGCAAGAAAAGGCGCAGGAGGTAGCGCCTTGGTGGAGGAGCAGACGAAGGTCTTGGTTTGGCTGGACTTTTTCGGTGTAGTGAGACCCCAGGTGATCCCGGTTCACGCCCACGTGCGTTCCGGAATTCCTGGCTAGTGACGATTCCAGCGTCTTGCTCGCTGGCGACGACCATGTCTAGGTGGAACGAGTTGCTGGCTGAATATAGCACTACAGATAGCGATTATGCAAGAAATCCGATAAGTGTCACTTGGCCACGACAGGACAGGAACCAAGAAGATCCGCTCTCAGGCAGCTGGGTGATCATAGAACTCGATAAACTCATTTTTGCTGCTGGTAGAAAATAACAATAATTTTATATCAAATCGTACCTCGACGTTCGCTAGCCTTGACCCTCTAAATTACCATCCAAGGCGTTCTGTGCCCGTCCAGAAATGGCCCAAATGGGTCCTTGGGGTCCTCTTACGTAATCTGCACCACAAGCGGGCATCCTGGGGGAATACACAACAATCCACGCCCTCAAGCTCAATCCTTCAAAAACACTGTGAGTATCCATCCTTGCTGCTCATTTTTTCGCCTATCCCGCAGAATCGCAACCAGAGCACCGAGTGGATGCGTTTGATACCAGTTTCGATGCGGTTAACGGATGGATTCGTATCTCGAAAGTTGGATGACGCTGCCAAATTTTTATCTTGCTCCTGGACACTTGGTTCTGAGGCTGACGTTCCTCTTATAGACCGCCATGGCCGTCAAGATCCCTATTGTCAAGAAGCGCACCAAGCCTTTCAAGTTTGTTTTCGCTACGCATATGAAGAAGACATATTGACCACCGTTCCCAACACAGGCGCCACCAGTCAGATCGCTACCATGGAGTGAAGGAGGCATGGCGGAAACCCAAGGGTATTGATAACAGGGTCCGACGTCGCTTCAAGGGCCAGACGCCCATGCCCAAGGTGCGTTCAGCATGCCCATCTTATCTTTTACTTGACCAACCTTACTTTGCAGATTGGATACGGCAGCAACAAGAAGGTACATACGCCCAATGGAGCCTCTTTTCCAGCTAACACTGTTACAGACTCGCCATCTCCTTCCCAATGGCCTCAAAAAATTCCTCGTCAGCAACGTCCGGGAACTCGAGATTCTCTTGATGCACAACAAAAGCTATGCTGCCGAGATTGCCCACAACGTGAGCAGCCGGAACCGCACGACGATTTTGGAGAGGTTCGTGTCCATTTAACTGTCCCTAGTTTTCTCTTACCTGTTTGCAGGGCCAAGGCTCTGGGTGTCAAGGTGACGAACCCTGCTGCCCGTCTGCGGTCGGAGGAGTAGAGCTATTGTCGTTGTCGTCGTTTTGCACCCTTCATATTCCATGTATTCTTCCAATCTTCCGACATGCGGCAATAATGACTATGCGACCATGCACCTCAATTGATTTAGTAGTGACCCGATTTAGATGTGTGATCCTTAGCTTCATCTTTGATCACTGCGCGAGTTCAGAATGGCTTACGAGTCCGTTCGTTTCCATCATCCAACCCCAAACATCTCACTTTGATTGCATAGAAATGTTCGCTCTGCATCGCACGCCGGCAGCTGGTACACTGGCGATGGTAACGATATCATCTTGTGATTCGAATGATGAACTGGAGATTCAACAGGCAGCATCCTCGACGACGAGCTCAACGGCTGGCTCTCTGCAGTCACCCCAGATGAGCCATATCCTATCCAAGGCTGCAAGGCAGTCATAGCACCGTGTGTCTGTTCAGCTGCTCTCTGAACTGAACCTGAAGCGGCTACAGCCATGCTGGATATTCCTATTCAGGCCCTGCAGCTGCCTGGGCATACAAGAGCATCGATACCAAACCGATGTGAGTCTTCGTCTTTTCCCATCGCACAGTGTGCAATTGATGGCTTGCTAGTAAACGGGTGTTTATCCTTGGTCCCTCGCACCACCTCTACATCCAGGGCTGTGCACTGTCAGGGTGTGAGGAGTACGAGACGCCTATTGGGAACTTGCCTCTGGATCTCGATAGTGCGTTCGCCCTCCTTGGCACCTGCTGACGCTGACAGTGTCGCAGCGATCAAGGAACTGAGAGCTACGAACCAATTTGAGGCTTTGGCTCAGGAAGACGACGAGGCGGAGCACAGTCTTGAGATGCACCTTCCGTACGTCAGGAAGATGTTTGAAGGGTGAGAGTGTCCAGAGACTTTCAGAAACGGTGCTCATTCCAATGCCAGGAAAGACATATCCATTGTTCCTATCGTCGTGGGCTCTGTCTCCAAGGAAGATGAAGCAGCCTACGGTGCCCTGCTAGCTCCGTATCTCGACCGTGAAGACACATTTTGTGTCATATCGAGTGACTTCTGTCATTGGTGTGTCCCTACTTTAACCAATTTTCTATCGTTTATACATAATATGTAGGGGCACCCGCTTTTCATATACCTTTTACTATCCCTCCCCTGCACCAGGGACCACCGGAGTACGTTTAACCCGCTCCTTGTCGACAAGTGCGAACCCTATCCACACTTCAATCAGTCAACTTGATCACGAAGCAATGGATATCCTCACGCTGCCACCAGGAGAGGCGCACACCAAGTTCGCAGCGTATCTCTCCAAGACCAGGAACACGATATGTGGCAGGCATCCTATCGGCGTACTGCTGGGTGCCATGACGGCACTGGGGAAAGAGTCGAGGCTGAAGTGGGTACGTTATGAGCAGAGCAGCGCTTGCGAGATATTGAGAGACTCAAGTGTTAGCTATGCGAGCGCATGGGTGACATTCTAACATGTATAACAGAGACCTCTATAACTACAGACTGCTTGTAACATTAACATTCAAACTCTTGCTTACCACCGAACCCACTGGTTCGTTTTTCTCATTTTCCGAGCCGGGTACACCAGGATCATTGACAACGCGTCCGTTGTCGACCTCGATATCCTGGAAGCCCCAGTCTCTCAAGGATCCTCCACTCAGATGGGAGCCGTCTGCTGTCTTGACCCTGGTCCAGGTATTTCCATTCTTGTGGAATTGGCTCAACGAGCAGCACCCTATCCTGATGGGCATATCCCTCTCCCCGCTGAGCAATCTTACCAACGCAGCGATCGTTGCTGCGTGGCTCACTATTAATAACCTCTCTCCTTTAGGCCGGAGAGGCAAAAAATCTTGCAGGAAGGTCTCGACGCGGACGTGCACCTCATCAACAGTTTCTCCGAGTCGCGAGGGGTAGTGGATGCTGTCCCAGTCGGACGATATCTGACCTGGAAAGTACGGTTCGAGGGAAGATGCAGGTCCAGGGCGAGGATGAAGCCCTGTGTTCGGCTCGACGGGGGAATACCATTCCGAGAGACCGTGCTCAACGAAGATGGGGATACCAAGAGCGGTAGAGACGGGAGAAGCTGTTTGAAGACAGCGGTCTAGTAAACTATGGGTCAGTGAAATTGAGCATTGGAGTCGGAAATATATGTACAGTAAGGGGAAGAGAAGATCGATGTAGGCCGTTCATCCTCTGGGAGCGAAAGAAAGTGAGACGCGCATTCCTGTGCTTGCGCCTGTTCCAGGAGAGTCAGATCGATTTGGATACATCGAATCCAGAGAAAATACCTCGCCCAATGCAGCTAAGGGAGGATCCCTCGGCAGTCCAGTGGCGCTTTTCCAGCTGGTCGTGACCCAGTTCATTCGGAAGCCTTTAAGCTGTTCAGGATGGGCAGTGGATCAGTACGCGATACTCACCATGTCGCACAATGTAGATCTTCTCGACCATGATGACGGTAATAAAGAAACCGGTGGCTGTTATGTTATCATATGCTAAGTAATGTATATATAACACAACATGAGGAGCATACCAGGAAACCCGGGTACAATAAAAGAGCTATATCATGTTTTCTTTCAAGTTGTCGAAGTAAGTATAATACGGTAGTATGGAAAATATTATTGAAGTCGCTGATTCGACTGGAAGACTTACCATTGGGGATTCATGGAGCGGCGAGCTTTATATCAAGATAAAACAGAGTAGAATAAGCATATCAACCCTGGCATCTCTCTTCTGGGATTGTCGACGGCGAAATCTGACTTGCTTGCTCCAAGTAGTAGGTTGCAAGTTGGATTCCGGCTAGCTCCGGTGGTGCTGTTGTATGTTTGGCAACAACTTCGCACGACTTGCCCCACGACCTCCTCAATAGTCGACTCTCATGATACCAAGCACCACCCTGCGTCTGCTGCGCGCAGGAGCACCTCGCTTGCACGGGCGACGATATGCGTCACATGGTACCCCTCAATACAACGAGCCTTCTGGATTCCTCTTCGGTGAAAAGGTGTGCACCTATAGCCGTGCGTTTCAGAATACAGCTTAACCATCGAACAGCCTCCTGCCCCGGGCCAGAAGCGAGTGAAGGAAGATTGGGAGAACATTTGGTACATCGGAATGTTTGGTACAATGGCCTTTGCATCGATGATGCTGTACTACAAACCCGACACAAGGTACGTCTCACGTCAATGTCGTTCTGCTACCGCCATTATAACTTGAGCGACAGTATTCAGACATGGGCGTTAGAAGAGGCCAAACAACGGATGGAGGCGCGTGGCGAGAAGTACAAATACGAGCCGTCACAGAAATCATAATCTCCCAACTCATAAACATCCCAATTTCATTGCATGACAACGATTTCGCGCAAGACATAATATAATCTAAAGTCTATCTTCCCCGCGAGGTCTTCCTCTAAGACGTATCCGAGCAGTTGAGGCCCTAGATGCTGTACCACCCTTTTAAGATTCAATATTGTTCTCGGCCTTGTACTGCTCCTCCGTGAGCAATCCCTCCAACTGGATTGATATTGAGTCAATAGCGGTGCATAGAGGAAAACGACGCACCTCAGATGGATCTGAAACTTTGATTTTACATAGCCAACCTGCAATGGCGTTACTTGGGAGCCAACAACTAATTGAGTCATCGAACACACCTTGCTCTTCAGGAGATTTGTTCAATAACCCTGGCTGGGAGGCCAGCGTAGTGTTGATCTCCTCCACAAGCCCAGAAACTGGAGCATACTGATGGAAGAACTGAGTGAAAATGTCCCTTCAGCGAGTGAACAGTCAACGCACGATGTCCGACGCAGCCTTGACGCTTTCCACAGCTCCTATATGGCCTAACGACTTGCTGAGTATCGCCAAAAATCCCAAGGAAGAGAATGCATACCTCCTCGCTCCACCTCAGTCCCTATTTCAGCCAGTTCCACGAAAACGACATCACCGAGAGATGATTGAGCGTGGTCGGTAATGGTCACGATGCCAATTCCTGTCGAATCATCAAAGGTCACAGTTTCGTGATCCTTCGTGTAGCGCTTTGCTATCCAGATTTCAGAAGCCAGAGACTGCACGGTCGGACGGTGACGCACTAACGAGAGTTCGAACGAACTGAGGTCGAACACAGAATCTTTGAGCTGACGGTGCTGCCAACGTGGTGTTGCGCGCCAGAGAGCGGTATGAGCCAAACTTCGTGACGTTTCGGAGGACAGACTGCATTGAAGAACAGAGAGATAGAGACGCTAAAAGGCCGCGACGATAGTGTCTGTAAAATTTATAGGATAAACCATAAACGGACACCGGAACACCGCTTCTATTCAGTCCCGCTCAGATTCCAAATACGAAGTTTGTGGATTGCTCTTAATTCACCTCCCGCCTTCCTATTATTGGACTACAAGTCACTACGTAGAGATAGTAGTATGCCGGCTTGCATTATACTTTTACAGAGATAATGAGTGGGGAATGCAATAAATTCAAGCATGCAAAAAGTCTTGTCCTCTACTCCTTGATCTCAACCACGACACCAGTTGCAACTACAGCGACAGTAAGAGTCAGATGCTGGACGAGAAAAGAGGAACGACTTACTAGTTTTGTGGCCCTCACGGAGAGTAAAACTAAACCAATATTCAGTCGCTTCGTCTGATGAACACAGCAGACATGCACATACCGAGATCCAACCTCCAAGGCGAGAGAGACGTGAAGATTGCATTCCAGCTCGACGTTGTCGCCAGGCATGGCCTAACAGGTATACATTCAACTTCTGTCATGAAATATTTGGCAGATAAAGTTACCATCTTGGCCGGGTCGTCGAATTTTAGTTCAACCGAAACATCGGCAGTGCGCAAGAATAGCTGAGGCTTATATCCGGAGGTAAAAGGTGTGTAACGTCCACCTAGAAGATAGCAGTTAGGCGAGACAAAAAGTAGGGGAGGGTGGAGAGAGCACCCTCGTCTTTAGTCAAAACCTAAATGGAATGGTTATGAAATATCACAGAAAAAACCAATAAGAGCACCCACATAGATTTGGGCCTTGAAGACCTTAACGGCCTTCATGGAGCCAGGGGCGATGATGACTTGACCGCGTTTGACTTGTTCACGCTTTACGCCACGGAGCAAAGCACCCATGTTGTCACCAGCCTCAGCCTGTTTCTCCTGTGAGCATACGTACGTCTATTCACCTGTCGATGACTTACCCGGTCGAGTTCCTTGTGGAACATTTCTGCGATTACGAAATAAGAGGCATAATTTTTGTATAACACCGTCATAGAACATACCAATACCGGTAAGGGTAGTCTTGAATGATTCGCCTAGACCGAGAACCTCAACTTCAGTCCCTTTGGAGGCAACACCACGTTCGACCTGTAGGGGAATGAAGCGGCGTAAAAACAAGTAACTAACAGACGCCTTACTCGACCAGTAGCGACAGTTCCACGTCCTGAGATGGAGAAGACGTCTGGATATAAATTGAGTATTGCACCATTGCGGCCGGTAGCAGGGACATACCTTCGACAGGAAGTAGGAAAGGCTTCTCAAGATCACCTACAAACGTGGTCAGCGACATTGAAAACACGCAAGCGAGATGACATTACGAAGGGGGAGGTCCAACCAATCGTCGCATGCCTGTACTAACTCGACAATCTTCTTGGAACCTATCTCTGGGTCACGACCTTCCAAAGCAGCCAATGCGGAGCCCATAACGATCGGAGTGTTCTCGCCATCGAAGTTGTACGTCCCAAGAAGGTCTCGCATTTCCATGTCGACAAGCTCCAACATTTCCGGGTCCGAAATTTGGTCGACCTTGTTGATGAAGACAACGAGTTTCTTGACACCGACTTGACGAGCGAGTAGAAGATGCTCCCGTGTTTGAGGCATTTGACCGTCAGTAGCCGACACGACAATGATTGCGCCATCCATTTGAGCAGCACCAGTGATCATATTCTTAATGTCTAAGGCAGCGGTGTCGGTATGCAGAATAGTCGAAGGGTCAAAAAACTTACAATCAGCGTGACCAGGACAGTCAATGTGACCATAATGCCGTGTTTCCGTCTCGTATTCAACATGAGCAGCATTGATAGTGATACCACGAGCCCGTTCTTCCGGAGCCTTGTCTATCATGTTGTAGTCGGTGAACTGTGCACCTCCCTTCTCAGCGAGACACTTGGTGATGGCAGCCGTCAGCGTTGTTTTACCATGGTCGACGTGACCTAGGAATGTTGAGACAAACGGTAGAGATGCGAGAAAGATGTATACCAATGGTTCCAATATTCATGTGTGGCTTAGTCCTGTTGTAGACTTCAGCATAGCCTCGCGTTCCTGGACGACAGTCAGTCCCAAATGTGAATACGCCGGATGCAAAGCGTACCCCAGACCGAGGGAGTCCAGGAAACGGAGAGTTTTGGAACTAGACGACGCGAAGTCGCACTGAAGACGGCAACTAGAGAGAAAGGGATTTGCACTGAGTGAAAGAGCACAAAATAAGTCACGAATGGGTACCTCGTGCAGCGAGCAACCCGCAAGAGGCGCCCTTTGAGGCCGCGAACGGTAACATGATGGACGGAGGGAAAAGAGGAACCGCCGTAGCTGAAATTTTGACCGGCGGAAACTGCCGAATGTCGGCCGGCGGGACGGAACCGGGCCAGCTGGTCCCCAATTCATGCGCCAAACGACACAGCGCAATGTCTACCCCAGACCGTCAAGAGCTCTTGCGAAATGCTGTCGCTTTCCTGTCCGACCCTAAAGTAAGCTTTCTTTCTTCTTAATTTCCTGGTCTGACATTCGGCAATGCAGTCTCAAGCCTCACCGCTGGCTCAGCGGATTCAATTCCTGGAGTCGAAAGGACTAAATTCACAGGAAATCGACATTGCTCTGCGCCAGTCATCGAATACATCTGCCCCCGTTTCCTATCCGGCACCTTATTCAGTATCACCCTTTCCGACTGTTCCTTCAACACAGTGGGACTGGCGAGACTATTTCGTGCGTTGTTCGATCACCGCCTCGCTTTACTTTCTGAAATGAACGCGTCATAGATAACCGCGGTCGTGTCAGGAACAATAACCTATGGTGCAGTTACTCTTTTCAAGGTGCGCTACTCTTCTCGTCTTCTTAAAAGCTCATGGCCGACCTGCTTCTAAAGAAATATCTCTTACCGCACTTGCAACCACCTAGTACGACGGCGTACGAACAGGATCGGGATGCTCTCAATGCTCAGTTCGACGCTGCAGAGGCCTTGCTCAAAGAAATACAAGCGGAAACTGCACTTGTCAGGGCTGCTGTCGAGGAGCAGAAGGAGAAAGTTGACAAAACGACCAAGGACATTGAGCTAGTCGTTACGGAGATGAGAGGAAGCGAACTTAAGACGCGAGACGAGATGCGCGAGATAAGGGATGAGGTCAACACGATACGCGAGATGCTTCCAAAGGTATATATTACTCGCCCTTATGTACGTTGCTGATTTCTTGTCCGCCACAGATGATCGACAGGAATAAGGAAGCACAGGCTCAATCGTTGGCAGAACTTCAGCAAGAGTTGAAGTCCTTGAAGGCTCTGTTGTTGAGCCGAGGTTCTATGAGTATCTCCAGCTCACCGTCGACCCCATTACCCACACCTGGACGGCCGTCAATACCAGCCTGGCAGTTGGCGTCTGCACCTTCGCCAATGGGCTCTACAGAGCCGTCTACGCCATCGTATACGTTGCCCACCGCTGTTAGTAATGGGAAGGGAAAGGAGGTAGATATGTCGCCGTCTACATCATAAAGCTGTATTGCATATAGTATTTCTTTTGAATACCGTATAATACCATGAAGACCCTGTATGTATACACGTGATGCTACATTAGCGGTGACCAGCACTCGGTTCAACCTTTCCTTCATCATCCATGTTTTCTCAGCTCCGGCATGCTGTCGAAACGTTCGCACCGCAGCCACGTCGCAGCCTCGACGGCGATGCTGCCGATGCCCCACGCGAACCACACACTCGGTCAGCCTCACTCGACTTGGCGGGGCGCTCGACTTCTCCCTTGTCATCCAGCCAATTAGCTGAGTCGGCTCTATCTAATCTTCGTAAATCATTCGTATCTCCACGCTCTGCCAGTCCAGGTACCTCACCAAGGTCTCCGACCGGTGCTGCCCGGGACCCTCTCCAAAAATCCAGCATTGAGGAGCGTCTGCGCGCGTCTTTTACCATTGGGGACGTCTCCAATGGTCCCACTCCAGATGTCTCTGCTAGAGCGTCACCAGCTCCTCGAGCGCCTACCATTGAGCATCCACTGTCTCCATCTTCAACTCCTCTACCAGATTCCCCGTCATTACCACCGGTACTGGAGGAAAACTCATCGGAACGTCCAGAGTCGCCGGAGGCCACCCCTCAGCCCCTTATCCCTCCTTTAACACCAATAGAGAGTGAGAGTCTTGTCAAAGATGATAACGATACTATGGCGGAGGAACACATACCGGAAGAGCCTGTACCACAAGATCCGTTGCCAGCTGAACCCACTGCCAAGTCCATACCAGATCCCGCTACAGAACCTTCTGTTGATGGAGAGCCCGTTGCAGAAGAGTCTATCGCAGGAGGACCCATTGTGGAAGAACCCTTTGCTTCCGGTGAAGCTGTTGATGCTGATGCCCTGCAAGAGAGGCTCAAGTTGGTAGAACAACGCTTTGCGGGCAAGTTGCTATGTTTGTTCTGACTGCTGTTCGTTCAATGTCAACGATATACCTAACTTTAGATGTTTCAACGTCATTCAAAAGGCTTCAAGCGGAAAAACTGGCTGCGGATGCAGTGCTCCGAGAATTGACCCCGTTGGAATCACTCAATGAGAGTGATGCTTTACGGGACTACTTGCAGAACATGTCAGCGAAAGCGAAGGTCAATTCACTTCTCCATTATGTCAGTGTTTCATTTACTAAACAATATCCTTACGCAGATGTCTCAAGAGGAAATTATGCGTCTTGACGCGAAGCTTGAGAGTACGGTGTTTCAACTTGAGAGGAACAGGACACTGATATGCGACATATCTAGCGCAAGACGAGCGGATTGAAGAAATGAGAGATACCCACCGCCTAGAATCAAAATCTCAATCAGAACTTATCGACAGCCTTCGCTCGCAGCTGAATGAATCCGAAGCATTGCTAAAAGCGTCCCAAAGTTCGCTATCTCAAAACGGCGACGACATTTCGAGGCATAAAGCGGAACTAGAACGAATGCAGGCAGAGGTCCTTAAGATCAAGGAGGTGGCGAAGGACGAGGAGGAAAAGCGCACGAAGGCTATCAGCTTGCTAAAGACCGTTCGTCAGAAGTTGGTCAAATCCGAGAAAGATAAGGAAGAAGCGCTGAGACAGACTTCCGCTCTTCGGGAACAGGAGAAGGAGTATAAAGAGAGGGACGCGACGGAGAAATCTCGTCTCCGGAAAGACATTGACACCGCCAATGCAGAGAGAGAGAAAGCTGTTACAGGATTGAAGGCTCAATTTGACAAAGACATCGCCGCTCTCAAGGATCGATACGAGAAAGAATTGGCATTACAGAAGGGACAATTTGAGTTAGATGCGGTTACTACGAAAGTGAGTGGACCTTAGCGCCAAGACTGCATTGTTGGTTAACTCTATTTCTCCCAGAGTTCTCACACCAGGGAACTTTCAATGAAGAATTCTCAGATCACCCAACTGCAATCTTCTCTCGAATCCCTAACAGAGGACAAAAATTCTCTTTTCGATGAGCTACAATTGCGGCAAGCGGAACTCGAATCTTCACAATCTCTGCTCGAGTCGACTCAAGGTCAAAACACCGAACTTCAGTACCAGCTGCGAGAGCTGGAGGACCGCGTCTCTTTCCTCAATGAAGAATTACTCGATGCACAACGGGGGCGGGCGGATCTACCACGCGAGCCTGGTGTTTCTTCTGAAGAGGTCGCCCGACTTCTGGTGGCCAGTGAAGCCAAATACGAAGCCAAAGTCATGGAATTACAACGCGGTATTGCTATTATAGAGAAAGAGCGAAACGACACCGAAGCCGAGTGGAGTCGTAAGCTTCGTGAAAAAGTGAAGGAAACTGAGGAACTGAAGCGCGCGCTGGGAACAACGGTGAAATCTAAGGAGCAGGATGAAGGTATTGTAAATCAACTGCATCAAGAGATTTCTGAGCTTCGCAAGGAGCTTGAAACGCAACGAAGGCAGGTTGATGAGCTGCGTTCACAGCTGAACCAGGCCCAGGTCGCCGAGGTAAGTGACATCGTACTACAATATGGCTTCTTGGCGATCTCATTTCAATTGTAGAACGACGCCAGATCCCACCAATCAGAGTATACCGCAAGAATAACTGCACTGGAACAAAATGTGGATGAGGGTAAATCTCGAGAAGCCCAGCTTCGAGTGAGCAACAAGGTACCTTCGGTTCGAATTCGCCTTTCCCGTTATTGACTTCTTGTGTGATCATCTAGACTTTACGCGAAGAGCTAAGGAAGGTGCAGTCGTCAGCTGCTCTTTTAGAGCGGCAACGCAACCCCGGCGTCGGCTATTGGACAACAAGAGGTGAGAGCGTCCAATCGGATGCCCAATCCCCTCCGCCGTCCCAGTCCCCTTCACCTGCCAGCTCACCCCGACCTGACTCGGTCATGTCCAATAAGAACGATGAGGAGGTCAACTTGGAGTATCTTCGTAATGTTGTGTTGCAGTTCCTTGAACACAAGGAAATGAGGGTTAGTGCTTCTAGACTTCTTCCTCCCCTCGATCCAACAGTTGTTGCATACAGCCTAATCTCGTTAAGGTGCTCTCCATCATCTTGAGGTTTACACCACAAGAAACACGCAGGCTGATGGCCAAGGTCTAAATGCCAAGTCGGCTATATTTGGCTGGTGACTGTGATCCCGCGTCTGCCATTCTTATTGTATATACCACAATGGATCTTATGTGTTTCGCGAACGCCGGAACTTGTAAACCTATGAAAGTAATATTAAATGGGCCTCCTCTCCAGATAAGCAGTGAAGTACATGGTGAGATTATGTTTATAAATAACTAGTTATATATATATGAAGGGCGTAGTAGTGCCTCGGCGAGACCTGCGGTGGGCAAGGGATGATCAGAGACCAATCAGAAAGTTTTTCGAGGACACCGACCGTTCGCGCCCTCAACTACTAAGGATTATCCCATATACCAAATCGATAGTCTCTCCATAAACGATCCACGATGATTCCGCTAACTGACGATGGGCACTCGGTGGTGTGGGATGTACCGTCGATGAAAAGGATAGACACATTGCAATGAATGTCTCTCCAGGGGCGTACGCTATGAAAACGTTAGAAAATGATCTGATAGATAGAAAAAACGCCTCACATCACACTCGCGACGTTGATGCGTGTCTTTAGACAGTATTGATAAAGGGACCCGGATTCGAGCACGAGCGTGACTGAATCAGACGGTTGGATGATGGTAAAGGCGCCGCCTTCTCGTCCGTAGTCCCTCAAGAGTTGTATCGAAACGCAATCGGATGTGTCGTTGACAAAATTAATAAGAACATCATAGCTCTGGGAAACAGAAGGCATGAAGGTGGGAGTCGTTTAAGGGGAAGGCGTGATAGGTGCTCGTGCTCCAGCGTGTTGAGAAAGAAATGGCGACTCAAGTGTCGGTGGGCGAGGAGAGAAGAGGCAGGCAAACAAGGACAAGAACCTCTTCTTCTTACTACTTTCTGGAGAGGTTGTGGCGCTCAGGTTACGGCAATGCTGGCGGAGACCAAGGAACAGATTGTTACGTTGATGTGGAAAACGGAGAAGGCAGAAAGAATAAAACGATAGAAAAGTGGTTGCCATAAACATGAATGACTGTTGTCAGACTGTTGACACAATAATACAGGGCGGGCAAAGACCGAATTGGTCCAAATGCTGTATTGTGCCTCCTAGGGTCCATTGCAAGGGAAGACAGACCGGCAGCGAGACGCGGGAAACAGGGGGGAACAAGAACACGCCAAAACAATGAGGCGCAGTGCACGCCTTGGAAGCCCAGGGAGACCTTATGGACCATGACTGCCACGATCATAAATGATCTGCCGGCCCGATCCGAGGGCTCGTACATGTTGACATTCCTGACCATCCCGCTCGAACTACGTCTCTTCATCTACGACGTCTTCCTTGCCAATCACCAGCATGTCGACGCCAGCCGCCAGCCGTCCAATGCCCATTTTTCCCTCCTCCATACTTGCAAACAGATTGCTAGCGAGGCTGCCTACTACAGGGCCTACGTCTCGCTCGAACACGAGCAACAGATAACGACCTTCATTTCCAACATACCTGAGGCCCATGCCTCCCAAATACTGTCTGCGGATGTCGCAAACGACGGAAGAATTGTCAGCTACTCTGATCAGGCGCGTTCCCCACGCTTCTTTGGTGCGGCATCCTGCTGACATGCAGGCAGACGGTACCAGTCTCATACCTATATCAAGCTTTGGGGAAAATGCCTTCACTCAGGAGACTCCGCGTGTTTGATTGCAGGCGTGGTGGGCCAACTCGTGATTTTGGTAAGATCTATTTCTCCAAGGAAATAATCTACAATAACTCTGTCCCCATCAGTTCCAGGCGCACGGTTGTCCCTGCAGTTTGAGCTCGCCATGTTTCCTTCCGGTCGGTCGGGGCTCCATTCATACGAACTCTATCTTGAACCCTCAACCCAAGCCGTTGTTTTTCAAACCATTTCTCCCACAAATATTCAAGCACTACGTTTGTCTGGTCGCGTCAGATTCAGTAAGACTTTACAGGTGCTCTCTCTTTCACATCTGTCGATACGATGTGTTACCAACAACCATTTGGATCACCGCATGGAGGAGCAATTCAATCACTCAAATCTGCAAAGTTTTTGTTATGCCCAAGGCAACAACAGAATGGGGTCCGAGATCACTGATCGATATTTCCAGTCTCTAGTCTCGGGTCCTGGCGCGGGCCTGCGAAAACTTGTTTTACTCGGGTGTAGTAAACTGACCTACACGTCTCTTGCGTCGTGTTTGCGCAGTTTACCGTTGCTAGAGTATTTTGCCTTATCCCTTGTCACTATTCACAAATTACGGAGCTCGTTCATCACCGCGTTACCTACATCAGTCATCGTCTTCAAGCTGAAGATCTCTAATGCATGGTACACAGATCCTCTCTTACAGCAAGAGACGGAATTGTGCGATGAACTCGAGGCTTCATTTCTGCCTCGCCAGCCTCCGCCGCAATCAGTATCTCTCAACCTTCGCGATTCAGTGCTGAGGGGCCGAGACGTACACTGGCGTATATTGGCTCGGGCTTCAGGGTATTCTCTCACATTGGGACCGTGGGAGCAAAGCGAAGACGTGTAAATCATCAGATAGTACAGTAGATAATATTATCTCATTGACAACTATGTAAAAGTCCGACGGTGATATCAGTTAGCCCCATCGTTGAGCTTTCACTAAACGAGGAGTTTTCCTCCGAAATGAGCCTTCGGCTGCACAAGTCGTTTAGCTGAAATCATATTGGACATGAAAAGAGAACGTCGACAGACCAGCTTGACCGCCACAAATGCTGCCCAGCTAGAACCATCGCTAAAGCGAATCATAACTGACCCGGATGAGACTGCGTGTGAGCAGGCTTTTCACCATGAGGTGATGGCCCCCCATAAAACGTGTCGCTATACTTGGGCGTCGGATGTTCGTCTGTTGTGTGGGCATCTGCAGGTTGTGGTGGATACTGTGAATAACTATATACGGAAACTTCATCCGTGGGTCTTCGCACTGGTTGCGCCATGACATCAGACATGCTCATATCACTTGCTTGTCGAGTATGGCCATGTCCATATGGTGCGTCAGTGGAAGGTCTAGTGTCCCAAGGGTCACCGCGAGTATTCATGGGAATGCTATCATTGAAAGCGTTTGCAGAGTCGTTGAGGGCGTTGTACTTGGCATGGTCTTTCTGTTGCATGGAGCTATACGAGCACAAGACAACATACAAATAAACCTAGGCACAGGTAAGAGTAGAAAACTGGGGATTTGAAGGTTGACGCACATGCACAATGGCGAATAGAACCCACAAACCGCCCATGATACCCACATCGACCCACGGGAAAATCTGGCAGAGAGTATCGGCTTCGTCTGCCTGGTCACTATTGGAGGTATCAAAGAAGTCATTGATGCAATCTGACTTGGCGGTAGAATGGCGGGTTGCAGAGACAATCGTCCAAGCCGCTGCCAATGAGAAGACCGCGAGGATCATGATGGTATGAATGCTCAGGTATCGACGAAAGAGAATAGATTTTTCCTGAGATAGCTTGGTAAGAAATAGGTGGATCAGCGGGGAATAGTCACCATTACCTTTGCGACTGCGATGAATCCTAAAAGCTGTAGAGCCGCAGTGACGAGACAGACGATTCCGAATAGCCACGATGCAAACGAAGGAGTGGCGGCGCCGACAACTGTTTGAGAACATACATAAAGGGTGCATTGAGCTGGCCAGAACTGATACTTACTAGACGGGGTCGCCATTGAAAGGATGCCTGCGACAAAGGCGGCGACGAACTGCTCCGTTAACGCAGCATATATTCCAGCATTGATGAGAGGAAGGGCGCAGCAACAGTACTCTCTTGGTTTCATGGCGACAGTGCGATGGGATTCGAGGCTCCTTACTCGTCAAGAGAAGGGAAAGCCAGGTATGAATGGCTGGGAAGGACGAGGTTGTGGTAATAGGGAAAGTTGTGGAAAGGAGAAGAGAGCAAAGACGACGGTGACGAAATGGAGTACTGTGCAAAGCGATGCATCAACGGACTATATTTGTGCCTGTTTTATATCGTCCTCTTATGGCAAGTACGCATCACACAGCCACACTTGCATTCGTACCACCATGTTCCGTTCAACTCTGTTGTCGTTGTTCCTCGTCGCTGCTGCTGCAACGTCCGTTCTGGGTAATCCTGATACTCAAGTATCTCTACAAGGAAGCGAAGAGGCTCATACGTCGGAGAGCTGGAGTTACGATGACTGCGGTAAGTAGACGTCACCGCTATCTACAACTGCCAGACATCTAACTGGGTCTCAACAAGGTCTCCCCACGGATGTTATTCAGTTGGAGTCGATCACGATTAAACCTGACCCACCCAAGCCTGGACAGGATCTCACTGTGATCGTGAAAGGTTACGTGCAGGAGAGAATTGAGGTTTGGCCTTATCTCTCAAACAGATGTGCTCTCTTCTCAACCCCGCTTTTCAGGAGGGAGCTTACGCAGACGTTACTGTCAAGTTGGGTCTTATCAAGTTGCTACAAAAGTCATTTGATCTTTGTGAAGAAGCGTGCGTCTCCGTAAAGCTTGTCTTGGACAAATAACTTATCCATCTACAGGCGCAATGCCAACGCGAGCATCAGCTGCCCTGTCGAGCCTGGTTCCTACACCGTCAAGCAGACAGTGTCGTTACCTAAAGAGATACCACCCAGTAAGCTATATTTACCCGAGAAGGGCGTGCCTCATTCCGAGTTCACAGGCAAATTCACGGTGGATATACTCGGCTACACTGCCGATGACGACGACTTGGTCTGCCTTCAGATGAAGATTAACTTTATGAAACGACCTTTCTTCAAGATGTGGTGATTCAGCGCACGGCCATGGGTTTTCTTCTTTTACGAACGGACCATGGTATATTATGTCTTGTCGCCGTAATGTTCCCGCGTTTCTAATGGAATACAGTTCTTGAGCTTTCCCTTTCCCGGTGTACTAGGTCATGGGGTAGCAGCTAGTCTTTTCAGTAGTTCTATTCCGGACTCTGCGCATATCCGTTTCAGACTTAGGTTGTCGTTTTCGTAAGCATATCCTCTTAGAGAAACAGTGTCTATCTAAGCTGCCGGCCGTCGTCTGTGATTGTTGGTAACTTCTCTTCTCTGCCATATCTCGTTCAGGTATGGCATTGCCACACGGTCAACTGTCTCAGGCGCCTCTTGGGCGGACATCGGCGACATTGAATCGCAAGGCGGGCCGATTCTTGGGTCAAAGATTATGTGGGGAGACCCTTCAAATAGGTCCTTATTGTCGTCGCTTGAACCCGATAGACAATAGACACACTGCCACTTCCGGCGAACAATTAACCTGTTCTTCAAGATTCCAATGTTACATCCTTCTCTCGGCCTTTAGAAATGGGTGCGGTTCTCTGTCTAACTCACCCCACTCTGTTCCGACCTGTCCCCCGCTATTACTTCTATGCCAACAAGCACTGTACCATACGAAGTACTCTTCGACTTCACTAACGACACCAATGACTTGGTAACGCTGCAGCCGATGGCTCAGAGTGATGGAGTCGGTTCAAGAGGTGCAATACTGTTGATGAAGGAGGGTGACAGTGTATCATTGGTCCTCACCGCCGGTTGCACCTACCAATATGCTCTTCAGCACCGATCCAAGAAAGCATACATCTCGTTGAGTTATCTCCGAATCGTATGCCATCTTCCTGCTGTGCACTGACCACAAATAATCTTATCAAGGGTGCGAACATGGCAAGATCTGCCTTGTAGTACTTCCATGATATTTTCCGGAACTTTACCGTCCACTCCGCTATTACAAGCGGCCCATGGATCAAATGTCAGCTGTACCATCAGTAGGGAGTAAATCAATCTGTCGAGGTGGGCAAGCTTTCTTCAGCGACGTGTCAAAGATAATTAACTGCCTCGCTGTCCAAGGTTCATGATTGACGTTTAACATTATTGCCTGAGCGACAGCCAGGAAGAAAAAGCCTTGACATATGCAGGCACTCTGACTATCCCATAATCCAAGCCCGATCGTTTTGTACCTTTGCCGCACCCCTAGGAAAGAATTATTTAAATTGCCGTTTGCGCCAGAGTTGGGAGAAGCATACTCGAAGATGTTCCAGAGTTCAGTTTGGTTTTTGTAGATCGTATACCCTGTTGGGGTGACATGCCTGTTTAATGAAAAAAGGATGCTTACTTACCATCATTTGGCGATGCACCGTCAAGAATTTCGTCGGCGTACTTGATCACACGGTTTCCCTCTGTTAGATCAAGCTGACCCCACTGCCAAGGCATGATACTAAGATTGTATTAAGTCAGACGGCTGACATGGCACTGATGAGGCGACACATTTACCCTCTAAACAAAGTACTGTCAGCGCATGGATCTGCGGCCAATAAAAGAAATGTGTGATACGCACGAATGCCCTGTTTTCAATGCTAGGTCTACCCAAGCGGGGTAAATGCTTGTTTTGTTGACTTCGAGGTATTAGCACGAAGAAGTCAACGTCGTGACCGAGGCTCACCGATCCCGGTAGCACCAAACTCCTCCAACACCAGAGGCTTCCCGACTTTACGTGCAGCTAAAAATTGTTCAGAAAACCTTTCTTCGAATATATGCGCAGCCCTTGTACCGTCTGAGTGTTCGCTAATCCAACCAAGACCCCATTGTTGTATTGTGAAATTGGACCCTGGCGTGTCCTTCAAATTCGCTCAAGTATCAGGCTCGCTCGGGAACCAGAAATGCTAAAATGTTTACCAGCTCTGTATACCTTCAGATACAGTTCAGCGTTGAATATCTGCTTCAAAGCGAGACTTCTCACCAAGACTGGGGGTACATGTGCTTTTGTGTACGCGTTAGAAGGGAGATGTTATTGTCGCCACTGCCAAAGACTCACATACGTTCCGAAGTCAATATTGTCCAAAGCCAGATCAAGATCGAAGTTTTCGCCGGCTGAGAGGCGTTTAAGTACGAGACAAGTGAAGAGAGAGGTGCCGATAGCGTAACGAACCGTCTCCGTTGTAGTTATAGTCAGAAACGAAACTTCCATTATACCAGTAGTGTTTAGGCTTGTCCCAGTTGAACTGACCTTCGCCGCCAGTGGTAATCATATGGAAGGGGTCACTGGCAAGGTATATTTTATTAACTTCAGAAAGAGCGTTAGAGAACTGGAGACACCTACAGGCTTCGAACGAAGTCTGCCTGTTGCTTGTACCAACCGCTGATGAGCCCACTTGTTGGGACGCAATTAGGGCCGCCGGGAAGATCTCCCAGACATCTGGCTTCATTCATGAGTTCCCAGGCAAAGATATTTGGGGAATCCTTGTATCTCTCTACGATAACCTTAACGTAGCGTTCTATCGCCAGTTTGGATAAGCAGAAATTGATGGAACAGGGGGATACATACGGTAAGAGGCGATGATACGAGGATCTGAATAGAAAACATCATGGGTCTGGGACGCCCCCGTTATCCAGTTTATATACAGTTCGGATCCCTGTCAACACAAGAATGACCCAAAGATGAAATCAGCAGAAATGGTACGACCATGAACCAACTTACACCGTAACCAACCCAATTATTCGTGAAGGCCAGTATGACTTTGATTCCGTGTTTTCCAGCAGTATTGATGACATTATCCAAACGTCTCAACCCTTGTGGTCCATCGTTCAAGACCCATTCAGAACTATTCCATACCTGAGCATTAAATATGGGCCAATTCGTCAGATAACTGTATAATAAGCACCGGGAAAGGCCCTGATACCTGATAATAAGTAAGACCAGATTCCAGAGCGCCGGCTAGCTCAGACTTGTTGATAGCGTTGAAGCCCTTCAAAATGGACATCAGAGAGCCTACACGACATAGCTACAGGGAATAACGCTTGCCCATGTTCGAAGCACTTTGATACCAGCATCTTCCATTTCCTGGAAGGTGGCCTCAACATCTTCATTTGACGTAAGAAGCGGAAGCCACTGAATCGAATGAGACTGTAGTAGCAGGAAAGCATCGCAAACTCGACTAACATAAGAGTTGGCTCCAACAAATGCCTGTGCTATCAATCAGACGGATTCGTGGGTTTTTGCAGAGACTAAAAACGCATACAAATGGCTTATTGTCAAGTACAAAGTTTCGACCACTGGTGGTAACAAATCCGTCTGGAATCCGAGGGCCTGCAGCGAAAGCAGACCAACAGGTAAAGAGCAAGGGAAGTAAAAATGCTTGAAGGAATCGTGACATGGCAAAATGGAAGCGACGGAAAGGCCTGAACCGTCGGATTATATAGGATTGAAGTCTCCGCACTCAAGTACTCAGTTGCGGAGTCCATGGGATGGTCATCAGTCAGTTTTCCAACAGTTTTCTCGGGATAACATCGGTAATCGAGCAGGTGACCGTGATTCGGAAGCTCGACATGAGGTTCAGATATACTAATGGAAGGAAGAGGTGGGGGCCGGGCAGGAGCAGTGGGAGAAACAATCGACAAAAAGGGACGAATTTGAGGATAGCTCGGAAGCTCGGTCCGACTTGAACCGGCAAAATTCTTTTTTCAACCGTCATCCGCTACGGTAAGCTACCCATTAGTTCCTCCCAGATTGTTTGGAATCTGTGTCGTTCGAAGACATCGTAATAGTTCTACTACGTGCACCAGCCCACGATGCCCAAGAGTGCCAAAAGACGGAAAGACAAGGCTGCTGATTTCACTGTAAGTTCAGCTTGTCTGGAGAGCTGCCGTCATTGAAACCAATCTGCGTGTAGAAAACGAAGTTGAAGCTAGGAAAGGGAAAGCAGGTTGCTAGCAATGCCATAGACACGTCGTTCAAGGCTCGTTGTAAGTTCATGTCCAAAGCTTCGTTTGCTTGACAATCAATATGGAACTAGCGATTGCCTTGCCGTCGCAGAGCATTACAAAGGACAGAGACGACGATACCCCGACGACGAAGCGGCGTTTAACGTTCGATGAACTCGTGGCTCATACTAAACACTACGGTGTTGCAACTCGCAAAGGTACGATCATACACCACCACCTGCATTCATCGTCGTTTCACGTTTGCTGCAGATGCGCTCGCAGGTTTTCGAGAATTATTTGAAACGCATCCCCATATTATAAATGAATCATTAACAACTCTATTCAATTCATGTGTACGACTAATTGGAGACGAGGTAATTCTCTAGCCATATGTATCTTGAAATCATTTCACCTGTCATCCTAGGACACGGGAGTTCGAAAGGCTCTTCTATCTTTTTTCACTTGGTTATTTCCCCGGATACCAAAAGCATGTCGCCCTCACCGATTACACCTGTTGTCTAATGATTTCTCCAGGAGCAATTGATCCCCCATGCACCGACCTTGCTACTCTTCACCTCTTCCGCGCAAACTCATATTTTCCCCGAAATTCGTATTGACGCCATAAAAGTTTTAGATTTACTCTTGATATATATACCGGAGCCAGTTATTTCTGGGTGGAATCAAGGTGGTGACAAGCATGGAGCAAGGGTCTTGGAAGGCTATCTCGGTTTGTTGAACGCGGGAACGAAGTTCGGAGAAAATGACGGTGAGAATGCTTTTCAATGGATCGCTGCGAAGTTTCTTCATAACTCCATAGGTCCCATCAGAGCCACGTCAACTGCTAGCGTCGTACTCACTGCAGCTGTAAGCAATTCTTTCTTAATAACTCCGCTCCCTGACCGGTTGGCCATTGGCAGTCGAAGCTGGTAGTATTACGATCTCTTGCTACATTTTTGCGACAAGCCCTCTCGTTAACGTCACATAGTAATCCCCGCTGGTATCTCGCGTCTTCATTTGATTCACCCGCTTCGTACGGAGCGTTTGAGCTGTTACTTCGACCCTCTTCTGCTTACCAAGACCAAGAGTTTCCCTGTCGAAAGTGGCGTGATGAATCCGACGATACGACCGGGGATGAAGATTTCGTACTCAACGAGGCCAAACCATCGTCTTCATCGATGGGCGGCCATCAGTACTTGCCTGATGTGCTCAACATGTCTGAAGATCTGGGTTCGCATGCGCCCGGTAACATCACGTTCATCAGCGTGAGTGCATTCCTCTCGTTACATGGCTTCCAAACTAAGTTAGACTAGAATCTTGCTCGAGCCCTGCAATCGACGCTTGTATCCACCTTTTTAGATTACGCCCCCACCGTGTTTTCTCCCAGTTCAAATCCTCAAGAGGTTGAACTCGATCTGATCCTTGCAGTTTCCGACAGCGTTCGCAGCATATATGGAGAAATTTCCCATATCCAAGACACAGTTAGTTGTTTCGTCAATCGATAAAGATCTAGCCCTCACTCGGCAGCAGAAAAACTCATCGTTGCTGGAGAACCTGACAAGTATACTCGGTTACATGACTCCGTTTTTCCCGTTCCGCCCTGGAGGAAAACGCGACATCAAGGTTTGTTAGCAGTCGTTTAAGATCAAGATTTCATTCACCTTCCTACCAACAGATTGAACAAGCATTTCAAGACCTCAATCTCGTCTACTGTGAACTTACTTCGCTTCTCGTTTTGACATCTCAAGACACACGGTCGCGACAGCAACGACCGAGTAAAACTGATAGGTCTAAGCTGTCAATACAGAACGACATAGTGTGCGACTATGTTCTTCGGGAATTATCCGGTGGCAATGTACCATCGAACCAAGTAGCGCGTTCGTTGACTTCCGCAGCATACACCTCCTTGACGCCTACGATGTGGTCACTGATCAATACACCTTCTCAATCATCAAATGGTGTTTTCGAGGCCGTTCTCGAGCATGGAACAGTAGTTTCGGCGAAGTCTGCCCTTAAGAAGCCCGCGGTCGATTTTATATCGCGGTTGATACTCGTTGGTGCAGTGCCTAAAAGTTCTGGCTACCAGGTGTTGACGATTTTTTAGATGAACACCGATCGCCATTATCGAGGCCACTTTAAGATTGGCCAAATATCACAGCATGTGAAGCTTGTTGATTGGATAGTGTCACTGCCCAAAACCTTATGGGAACTCGGCAACACCGATCCCGCATTGTCGGAGGTACGTTTTCTGGCCGTGTAATTGCCGTGGGATTCTGATGATTGGTAGACCATCTTGCGATTCTTGCTTCGACTGCTTCAACGCCAGCCCGAAGTGCTGCATGAGAAGGTGAGTTTAGTTATATTACTTGGGGGTTAAGATCTGATATGTCTTCTTGCAGATAAGCAGGTCGCTGCGCTCCAGATTGGTGCCATATTTTGTCGTTGAACATCCGGTTCGCGGTCAAATCCCCGGGCCATTCACTAAGCTTCCTCATGGGTCAACAGTGAGGCGTTTAGCACTCGACGTCGTTGCGACCATGCAATCGGCGAGTTTTACAGAGGACAAGTTGTGCTTGTTTGTGAGCACTGCAGTAAAAGACACGACAGAGGATTCATATTGGACTTCAGTCAATCTATGACTTTGTTATTCCCGTGTTTACATCTATCCGTAAATATATTGTACAACAATATAATAATTTCAATAAGAGACGCCAGGCCCAGAGCAAGGATGCAAGCATTCTAAATAACTTTGACGCAGTCAATCCAAAACATTCTCCTAGTTATCATTACCTCTGGCCGGTCAGAAGTGAAGATAAAATGACTCTAGGACACCGAGAATGACAATAACGATAGCGAAATAAAGAGAGAAAGAAAATGCCAAGCGACTTATGAGGTGAAACTCCAAGTCGCGCCTTGCAGGCGACCAAGGCTTTCTGATGCCAAGTCGTCGAAAGCGGCTGGGGATAGGTCCAAGTCGTGCTCGGCGCACCCAGTGCATCGGTCGACGACTTTAACATCGGTGCTCTTGCCACCATCTGTTGCTATGAGGTTAACAATCATTAAATAGGATCAAAGGATCACTCTCACATTCGATGTGGATGAATTTCCCGCACAAAGAATTGTTGTTGGCGTTTCCGGCGGGCCTGATGGGAAGATATCAGCCGTCAAAACGAAATTAAGAATAGAAGGGCGGCCATACGTGTATTTATCATAAAGGATCTGTGACAGCGCGACTATGTGGTCCGAGTCAGTGCTGGTTTCGCCACAAGAACCCAGGCCAGCTAGATATATAATTAGATCTTCCATACGGACGCCGGCGTTTGTGGGAGCTACTTACTCTCGTAGAAAGTGACTAAAGGAGCAGGTGAGTCTGAGGGAAGCAGTGCAGGCGAAATAATCACGTACTCTCTCCGGTAAATGATTCGGAGGTACTGCCACCCGAGCTGCCCGAGGTAGAGGTCGCCTGAGCACTGGATGTGGTAGTAGTTGGTTGCGGAGCGGGGGTCGGAGTGGCCGCTGGCTGAGTTTCCTGAGCGACCGAGGAAGATGAGGAAGATGATGAGGAGGAAGTGGGATGCTCCCTGACAGCTGTGGACACTGGAGTAAAACTAGTAGCTGGTGCGGCGCTAGTCGACTCAGGAGTGGCGCTGGTCGAAGGAGCAGTCGAGGAGGCTTGCTGGGCTAGCGACGTCGACGAGGCCTGAGCTACGGAACTTGCTTTACACCGCCCTGAGTTTGCCCTGCGAGCTTGTCTCCTGGAAATCCGTTTGGGAAGGACAGGTAGTGCGCCAACGAGGGGCTCAGCGACGGGCGCTGCGATGCGAGCCGACAGAGAACGATGCCGGTGGACTGCATGGGACATGTGGGGGGAGGCCAGAGCGGAAACAAGGGAAATGAAGGTGAGGACGACGAGGAAGGAGGAGAACATGCTTGCAGGAGGGGACGAGAGAAATGAAGGACGAGGAGGGTCTTTATAAATGGGAGGCTGAAAGAATGGAATGAAAGGAGGGGAGTTCCTGCAAGATGAAGGTGAGGCAAGGGAAATTGCTCAAAGGGATCCTTTATTTATTCATTTTTAATAATAGATCACGCACCAAAACTTTTTTTCCTTGGTCAGGGGCACTCGTGGAAACAACATCATTATTGCTCCTCGTGTAAAGATTATCATCACAAAGGCCCAAACGACTGCCTATTCAAACGTTGCTACCGGCCCTCGCGGCATACATTTTCACCAGCCCATTGCTGGCCGTGCCTGCCAAACTCTTTGCATACGCATCCACCTGACCCAAAAGTAAGAGACTCTCCAGGCGACTCGGCTCCGCTGGAATCTTGAACAATCGCGTTACATCCTCTTCCGGAAGAGGCGCCTGACCCTGTGCCACCCGGGCGATGTTTTCCTCTTTCCGTTTCATTACATAGTTGTCTGCCCGTGAACGCTCTCGAGCAATTTGTCGGGATAAATAGGCCAGATTACCTTCCTCCGTTCGGTAGCTGTCAAGGGCCTCGGCTATCTGCTCCAAATTCTTAGTCAGACCTGCCGAGCCCAAGTCCAAGACCGAAAACGAAGGAGGAAGGGCAGAATCGGCTGCTGCATATGGGGGCGAGTTGGACAGGGTAGTGGGGTGTCTTTCAGAGAGCGACCCGAGGAACGAGCTGAGGAGAGGGTTGGTACGGATTTTGAGGGGGACTTCTTCCATTATTGTGGAGAACGTTAGGCGGTGGCTTACTAGACTATTGAAAGAAACGGTTAGCAGCGGAAGCGCCAGGGTCAGAGTCGCTATTATTACCTTGCTGTGTTGAAGTTGGACGTCTTGTACGCATCCAAGAAGGTAGCAGTCAAGCGAAAAGCACGGAATGAGGCGTTACCCCGCGCAGTTTGCGTTATGTCTACCAAGAAATCAGATTACTGTCATTCCGGCATAAAGTATCGGGTGCATACCATGGACAACGACTATTCCACCATGTCGAAGTTTGTCATGGTGTATAGCCTGCGTGTCGACTAGACTTTGATGGAAGAATGCACCCAGCGTTGTAGCCTGATAAAATCCGACGACACTATCGTCTGCTTGAACTTCTTTCAGTGAGCGAAGCATCGATGCCTGATACCGAGCTGACATATTTAAAAAATTCAATACATATAACCAAGTTGGAAGGAAAAAGGAGATCGCACCGGCGAATTTTGAAGATTTGTCGTCCTCATCGCCACTGTGATGAGGCAGAGGGAAGGAGTTGGACACTTCGAGGGTGCCGTCAAGATCGAGCCCTAGTAGTAGACCATGGGCGGAAGTAGCAGGTGCCTCCCGAGCATGTTTGAGAATTTTGGAAACAACCTGAAGAGAAGACCTGTTATTCTCAGATACGGAAAATACGAGTCCGACGTTAGCTAGCTCACCATCCCATCTAGCTGGACACAGGTTAGCGGTATGTCTGCCTCAATATCGATAACTTTTGACATGGACGCTGGTATAGCCTCATATGTGGGCGCTGCTGGTGTCGGTGTAGAGCTCTGAGCCGGCAGAGAGGCAGCGAGGGCCTCAGCCATGGAAGGGGCGGCCATATTGATTGTGTATAAGCGTTGACGACGCGACTAACGATGAGCGAAAAAAGACACAAAGGTAGGGCCAAGCACCAGCAAACAAAGCTACACTGCTTTCGGCTGGAGAATCCGATGGAGAGACCCTTTATGTCTGAGCGGCTGGTACAACTAAGTTACTTTGCATCAAACGACTCCGTCTCTTCATCAGTCGCTCCATATTTGCTATCATCATGGGCGTATCCCGCTCTGCAAAGATTACGACGCTTCTGGTCATCGACATCGCCTTCTTCTTCGTCGAACTTATCGTTGGTGAGGATGCTCAGTGGCTTGGCGCATTCATTACTGCCTCCGCCTAACCACATGTCTCAAAGGATATGCTGTTGGATCTCTTGCTCTGGTCGCGGACAGCTTCCACATGCTCAAGTTTGTCCTAGCCCTTCTTTGGTACAATTTTCACTGATAGGTCTTCTTGCAGTGATGTCATGAGCCTTATTGTGGCCCTTTACGCGATCAAAGTAAGCCAGAATCGTGATGATGTCCAGCTCGACTCATTTTTTCCAAGTTGACTGCCCAAACCGATACGGATTCACGCTATTCTTACGGCTGGCACAGAGCGGAAATACTCGCAGCTCTCGTTAATGGCGTATTCCTGCTCGCTCTCTGCTTCTCTATCTCTCTCGAAGCGTTTGAGCGATTCTTCAGCACTCCAGGCAAGCGCCACTTCCATTCCTATTGACACTTACGTTGATAACGAGGCCTTGGCAGAGATATCGAATCCTCGATTGGTGGTCATAGTCGGGTCTCTTGGCCTAGCATCCAACTTGCTTGGGCTGTTTCTGTTCCATGGTGAGCTATCGTCACTGCGCCTATACTGATCCACACTCATCTCCGGCACAACGTAGAACATGGCCACTCCCACGATACCCCACCCCTTCCTACCCCAACCGGCGCCTTCATAGAACCGGGTGATGTCACACCGACACAAAAAGTCGTAATTCGTCGGTCCAGACCACGTTCTCAATCACAGGACTCCTTCTCATCCATGTATGGTCATCCCGCCGCCACTCGCGCCTCCCTCGTTAAGACGGCGCAGGAAATCGCAGCTAGGTCTCCTTCCCCAACTCGAGCTCATCGAGCAACTTCGCTATCAAGAACCCTGGACACAGCTTCGCTTCCCGGTGGAAATGCTAGAGTACTGACCCCAGACCTCGCCACAGAAGATGATTTAGAAACGTCTTCTATCTCTGGTGAAGCGACACCCTTGTTAAACCATACTCATCAACATCCTGGTGTGTCGAGTAGTAACCAACGCGACAACCAACATTCCCATGGGCATTCTCACGGATCTATGAATATGCGCGCATTGGTTCTTCACGTCCTTGGAGATGCGCTGGGGAACGTCGGAGTCATAGCAACTGGCTTGGTAATCTGGCTCACTACTTGGAGCTTCAAGTATTACTTTGATCCTATAATCAGTTTGGTTATAACCGTGATCATCTTCTCTTCGGCTTTACCTCTAGGTACTTCCGAACACCTGTCCTCTTGTTGTCTCTGACATTTTCTCCAGTGCGCAGTGCATCCTTTATCCTGCTTCAAGGTGTACCATCAACCATTTCTCTCGATGAAGTTCGCGATTCGATCTTAGACGTCGATGGAGTGCTTTCGGTCCATGAGCTGCATGTCTGGCAGCTGTCAGAGACCAAAATCATTGCCTCTGTGCATGTTCTTGCTTCCAGGAACCATGACTTCATGCCTGTAGCGGCAAAAATACGCAAGGCGCTCCATCATCACGGAATTCATTCTAGCACGATACAGCCCGAATACCTCAGACAATCTGGGCCTGAAGAACTGTACAAAGTATGTCCGATCTTGTTAATTGTTCAACATGTGTATCTAACGGACCAAAAGACGACCGCGTCTTGTCTTATTATGTGCCCACCAGACCAAGAATGCGATCCTCAGGAAAATGCTTGCTGCCGTGAGTATCTCTTCTTTCGGCATCTGTCCACAGCTATTCACCAGGCAAAATTTAGCTCCCCCTGTCGGAGAGGTTTAAATACATTACACATTATTGCGTCCTTTACGATTCATAAGTACAATAGATTGAAGAGATATAAATGTTATATATTACACTCCTAATTCGCCCATAAATACGGGGAAATTTGCAACGAAAGACTGAGAAGAGCCTAGTCGTTGAATGATGGCAGTACCAGCATAACTATTCGCATTGCGGAGATCGGTTGCCAATCTCCGCGCCATGGAAGCGATCGGATGTCCAAATACCAAGCGGTGCTCCCAGCGGGTCCCCCTTAACGCCAGTTCGAGGTGCAAAGCTGCGGTCAGAACAGAAGAAACAGTTATGACCAATAACTCGATGTTCGCATGAGACTGTGGCTGTGAAGCGTCCACCGAGATTAAAATGGATGGCAGCACGGTATGCAAAAATATCGGCAGCAGAGGCGGTCCCGCTGACGACAGCGGCGTGGTGAGAACAAACGTTATAAATCTTCGGAAGGTCTCTGTTTCTGCCAATCCGGCCGAAAGGGATAGTTCTGTCCACAAGCTCCGCAAAAACTTCGACGGCATCGTCGTTTTTACGAGGCGATCCACATCGATTGATGGCGCTTTGCCAGCGCGGGCGGCTGCTAGGACGTTTTGGATTGCCCGTTTCGACTGCTCTTGCCATGGAACATGCATTCCGAGAGACATCGCATGCTGGATATGGGCTGGCCAGGCGATTTTAGTTGATTGATAGGCTAAAGGATCAGATAAAGCGACGAACCAGTTTCTCTCGGACCTAATGCCTCAGAAACGAGCCGTTGAACAGTCACGACGTCAAATCTCACCGCAGCAAGGCGGTCTTTAGCGGGCTTTGATGCTAGGAGGGTGAGGATCCGGGAGCCGCACAGGACAAGCACCGGTTTCGGACAAGAGGGTGATAAGAGAAGCGTCTGAAGGACTTCTATGTGTACCGGAGCCATGAATCTAGGAGTGCATGTTAGCGACAAATATCAGGTTGATGGGTAATGTGGTTTCCAACCCTTTTCTGTAAATCTCTTGGAGGAGAGATCTTACGACGCCAACGAGGGTCCAGCTTAGGAGAGGTCCAGTAAAGAATGATATGCCGTTGTTCAAAGTATCGCCGTCTATCTTTCCTTCAATTCGAGCGTTGATGGCTGAGGAGAACAAGGTAGATGCTATCTTCAGCAATGTTTTGGGACGGCTCGACCTGTTGCAATGTTAAATATTGAAAAAAGATAATCGAGCATCTTACCTTAGTATTGTGTCCTCAATACCTTCACTTCCACTGTCGAATAGGGTTTTGAACCAGGCGTTAAATGCCTGGGCGTCCTCACCAGAGAGAGACTCGTGGGAGAAGACTTGGGAGGCCGATTGGAGGAACAATCCGGATACAGTTCTATCTCCTTGAATGAACATTTTTGCGTCCAACTAAGTATTTGACATGAGTTTAGTAAACGTTCGTCCGTGTTGCAAGGAAACACGAACATTGAAGTGCGCCAATGTGTATTGAGAGAACATAACGATGTCCCCAAGATGACTTACTGCCGTCTGTGGATCACCTGTCATCAACAGCATTAGTATATCAGAGATGTTCACAATCTCGACGCACCAATTGTTTCACAGTCATAGCTGTCCACCAAAGATACCGCCTGGTAGAGCAGCTCGTCTATTTTGACGTGCAAGGAAATGATATCCAGTATTCTGTGACGCAAATAGAGTGCTTTACACAGTCGGCTTAGCGCTTCTACATCAAATGAGGTAGACAGTGAGATAAAGCGCTTTAGACTAATGCATCGGTAAATTGTCTCTTCTAAGATAACTGGGAAACAAACCTTCATGACCACACTGGCAAAGGCAGAGTGAGTGGCAGCCTCTTTGCATATTCGGTCGAAGAGAGTGTGTGCCTCTTCGATTGTGAGGTCAGGGAGTAGCTTACAGTCTATGTAGGACTGGCATCACTCAGTCCAGCTCCTTTCGAGAAAACGGAGGCTCACATGTATGTCAAATCCAGCATTTTGTGCCTCCGCGTGTAGTGGGAGTAAGGACTTTTCAAGAATCGCTGGGTCCACTCCGAGTGCGTTACGGTCATCCAGCAGACCGGTGTCCACCAATTGACGCAACAATTCTCTGGAAAATGGTAGATTCCTTGCAGATTAACCTATACGTCAATAATGCACAGATGGTATGCTGTTGACTCACGGATAAAATGCTTCGGTTCCCTCGGCGGACGTGAGAACATGGTCGCAATGTACCATCATGTCCGGGCGGTGGAAGATAGACATAGCAGCTTGCATGGCGCTTCGCTATAATGAGGCATGTTAAAAGCCGCCCTGGTCATAAAGACTTCCACCTACCCAATCAGCGTCCACAGTGTTATCACTGGTCATGGCGGCTTCAAAGATCGTTAGGAGAGCAGGAAGCTAAGACCGGCCATTTTTAGGTGAAGTGGGCTTTACGGATATAAGATGCCTACCCTTCCAACGATAAATGCACGCCAGATAAAACAGGTCGACTGAGGAGCTTGCGAGAGACATAACAGAGCTGCTGTGAAGAGTTGTGTATAGAAGACAGGCGCCGGCCAGGAAGACCGTCTGAAGGTCCCCACTAATAAAGCAGCAGCATCAGGTCCACAGCCTGCACCGAAATGTTTTGCTCTATGGGTGACCTGCAAGAGAAATTTGATTAGACTTGCTAGAACGAGATTGTGACAGTACACTAACAAGATGATGAAGCTCCAAGCCAAAAGTAATGACATCTGCATCAGAATTAGGCCCGGAAACATCGTCCTTGCCTAGAGCGACTTGTAGTGAATGCATCATTTGGGCTTCCCTGGCAGCCTTTGCATCATCTCCGGTCAAAAAGCCAAGAGATACCATGTAAGTATCCAGAGCTTGCCGGACAGCTGGGGTCAATCGAAAGCTTTGAAGGATTTCAGTGATGTCTTGCAACTGAATCGATGCCTGAGCTGTAGACACTTGTGACAGATCGGACACACATGAGAGAAGCAGTATGACTAGCTCAGATGCGGAGGTGGTAAGCTGGTGAAAATGGGTGAGGGGTAAGGCATGTGCAGTTCGTAAGAGTGCCAATGCGTCCTGCACCGTCCCCACAATAATTATCGCTGACTCTCCATAAGAAACGACAGAACCCATCGGTGGAGAACCAGATGAGTAGTGTGAATCCAAAGCGATGCGGCATAACATATCTAGTGTGGCGGGGTGATGTAGTTCTGGAGAACGTGCTGCTTGAAGCATAGTAGCCACAAAGACAGCGACGGAAATCATGCCGTCCTGGATGGCGTATTTCAGGTATTCTTGTAAGTCTGGGTTTCCAGGGTAAAAACGAAGCATTGAAAGCACAGAGTCTGTGTAGAAAAGTTGTTAATACAGCGGCAAAACGACAGGAGCTAGAATAAGTCCTAACTACTGAGCGTGCTCTCGACGGCGTCCGATTCTTGGAGTCCATTATCCTTTGCAATGAGAAGTCTGCATAGTCCAAGCCACTGCAATTAATCGCATTTATTAGAGAGTTTAGAACGATAGTTGAGACCAACGGATTACTTTGGAAGCAGAAATACCACTTTGAAAACAATTCCTCGTCAGCTCCGCGAGGGACATTGCTCCATGAAATTTGGGTTACGCCTCTGCTGCGTCGAAGTCTAGAGTTATTCTCCGAGTCTGCCGATATGGGAGCGAGGGCGACGATTCAAGGACGCGTACACGAGAAACTAGGCTAAAGTCGACGTGAGAGGCAGAAGTATGCCACGTGACTAGTAGTCGCGTCTGAATTTGAAATTTCCCACTCAGTCTCCTCCAGGCTCGCTCTCACGATCAAGCGTCCCTGCCACTTCGATCCAGGTAAGTACGCCCACGTTGATACTGACAATTGGCGGTAATCTTCCGAGTCTGGGCACTTCGCTCTTCCAGCGTGGCTGCTGACTTGCTTGACTCTGAGATTCTGATGGGAAACAAAGAAGTTAACTTACTGAGATCTTTACGAAGCAGTGCCTGCCCGGACAGCTGTCTACTATGCACGTGCGTTATGACCCCAGGTCGCCCAACTCAGCATAGGATCTTATATATATTCGAAGGGATAGACAATTACTTGCTGCATGATGATCGTCCTCGCCGTTATCCTCTGTTTCCTTGCCTCTTACGTGTCTCCGCGACCTGGAGTTCGCGACCAGATTGCGTTTCTGCAATCTTCCAACTCAACGCTACTTCAATATCCTACCCAGTTCACACAGGGCATCATTCCCAAGGCAATTCACTCTCACAATGATTGTGCGATTTCTGTCTAGGCTATTTTATTGGCATTGACCAACTGAATATGTAGACTGGCGAGATGTCCCTCTCTTGACCGCACTCTCACTGGGTGTTGCAAGCGTGGAGGCCGACGTTTGGCTCGTGAACGAGACACTATATGTTAGTCTTTACGTCTTATGCACAATGAAGCACGCTGCTCAGCGCACTGACTATAGGTCGGACATGAAGAAGCAGCCTTGACCAAAGACCGAACCTTAGATTCCTTGTACATTCAGCCCCTCCTGAGTATCCTGGATCTCCAGAATCCCAGAACCGATTTCAATGTAGGAAGTCGCAAGTCCGTATCCCACTACTATGGTTTGAAAGCCGTTCACTAACAGTTAGCATCACGCAAGTGGCGTGTTTGACACTTCCAGCGGCACTGCTCTGCAACTGTTCATCGACATCAAGACGGACGGTAAAGAGTGAGTTATTTCCTAGATTGCAGGAGACATTAGTACTGAATAGCTTCGTAAGAGCCCTTCCCGTGATCCTGGAGACTCTGGCACCATTGCGGGAAAAAGGTTATCTCACGACGTTCTCGAACGGAACGTTAACCAAGTCAGCAGTTACTGTCATTGGGACTGGTAACAGTCCGCTGGATGACGTCTTAGCGTTGTCCCCGCGCGATTACTTCTTCGACGCGCCATTGGCTGAACTCTCTACAACCGAAACTTTGTGGAATGTCACGATTTCGCCTGTAGCAAGCACGGATTATGAAGTGGCTGTGGGATGGAATGGCATTGGAAACATCTCCGAAGCTCAACTAACCAACCTCACTCAGTTCGTGAATGACGCGCATGAGCGCGGCATCGCTGCGAGGTATTGGGACACTCCCGGCTGGCCGATTCAAGCTCGCAACAACGTATGGAAGCAGTTGGCGGACGCTGGGGCAAACTGGCTAAATGCTGATGATCTGGAGGCGGCAAGTCAGTTCTGACAGACCTACGAACGAAAAATGTTTTACGTTTGGGCCAACGCATTGAGTGCATGGAAGTATGCTTCTTGCCAAGACGTCTCTCACCTGGGTCTTTAAATACCACAGGCGTAAAGATAGCAGCCCCTCTTTCAATGCACTTTACTTCTTGATCCATAAGATTCCACGTGGACCTCAGTCTCTTGATGAAATTTGGTCAAACATTGCAAGGCATCATCAGGTTCCGTAAGCGTGGCACAGGCAGAATACGTTGAAAGTATTGCCTAGAAGTGCAGTGTCAATAACGGCTTACCGGAATGGTTTCCCAAAGTTCTGCTTGAATCACCAGGGGCAGGTCACTTTGAACAGATAGCTTCAACGGTGCGCCGTTGCTGCCTTGAAGCATGTTTTGTCAGATGAAGAGATGATTATAGCAGCGCACGGGCGCGATACCACCGTGAGGTATCAGGATACCCCTGCTGGCTGATTCGGACTCGCAACAACAGTTGTTGGATGCCGGGATTGATTGGCTGAACTTGATGATCTGGAGGTAGCATGTCAATCCTGGCGGACATACCGATGGAAGAATGAACCAAAGTATCTGATGCTTTAAGTTTGAGTATTAGGAAGAAAAATAGGATAGTGATTGCAATAGGTTATGATGGAGACTTTTTGAACATGTTTTTGACACTGAGTACGTGTTGCTCGCTCGGAGCAGGTTTCTGATGGCCCAACGCACCACGCGCCAGATAAAGGGCATTCCGAGTCTCTCCGGGTAGCATCTGGCCTGCTTTGGTCATCCGGTTTTCATCCAGGGCTTTGGTAGCCACCGTCGACGCTAGAACGTGATCCTGTACAATTATTCAGGATGTGGCCGTAGACAGGGACGACAAGCATAACCCACAAAGTATTCTTCAACCTTTCGCCCAAGTGTGATTGTTCCGTCCTGGCCTTTGTACCGCAGAACCTTCTGAAGATTCCACCGTGTCTTTGGCCTTAACACGCCTGATGAATTCTCGTCCAAACCTCGTTCATGCTGGATGAATTTCTGCGCATTGGGGGCTCCCTTTTGAATGAGCGACAACGGTTCCTCCTCTTTGAGCTTGTTCTTCAGCATTTCCCATCCAACGGCGCGCGACGTTATCTCCCATCGAAGGTCCCTGGGATTGTCCACTAGCTCTAATATTGCGACTGGTGCATTGTCTCCGGGGCGGTTTCCGTACTTGTGTATACGCGTATAACCTCCCGGCCTGTCAGCATATCGTTGGGCAAAGGTCCCGAAAAGTTTGGGAATTAGGTCCTGCTTTAACAAGAATGCAGAGGCTTTGGTAAGGGCGACATTATTCCCCTTCTTGCCCAATGTGATTATCTGGAAAGAGTTTTGGGAGCTTATTCGTTTCTCCGCGGAGCATGCAACGCACCTTCTCGGCCAACCGTGCTGCATCCTTCGCTTTCGGAAGTGTCGTTTTGATTTGTTCGTGCTCGAAGAGGGACGTGACCAGATTTCTGGAGAAGTGTTCACAAGGCGTACACTTTTGGAATTCAAGCATACCTCAGCATCAAATTTCTGTGAGATGTCGTTCTCGAGAACTTGCGGAACGCGACGCCATGCTTCATACTCGTCTATGGCCAAGCTGGGTAGTTGCCGTACTAAGAGAAATCGAATATGGTTTACGTAACAATTCTCGTGAGAATAAGAAAGAAAAGACGACATTACTATCAATTCACAGTCCAAGAGTACTGTAAAATCACCAAAATAATACCAAGACACAGAACTGTGTTCGAGCATATCCACGACTGTAAAAGTTAATTAATCGTGACTATCCAATCATATTTTTCTGTTTTGTTCAAAGTCCGAAGGTGTCTGGACCTAACATTCTGGCCAATCAAACTGCCCGGTCTCTTCCTTAAGTTTGTCTATCTCACTAACGAGTCATGTCTTTTCTTCGCCTTGCCGCCAGGCCCGCAACTCTCTCTCGTCCGTTCTTGAGCGTCTATTACTCCCAGCGCCAGCTTCCGGCCAGGTGGTATTCCGCCGCGGCTAGTCTCACCAAGGAGGCTATCGAGAACCGCGTCTTGAGTGTTTTCAAAGGATTTGAGAAGGTCAAGGCTGAGCAGGTATGCTTTTACTCGAGGGCGCGTTTTATTTTCGGCTTATTGGCTACTAGCTTGGGCCCAGCGCTTCGTTCAAAAACCTTGGTCTTGACAGCTTGGATGCCGTTGAGGTGGTCATGGCAGTGGAAGAGGTACGATGGAGCTACATATCTCGTGCGCGTTGATATCGAGCATCGGTTCCAGGAATTCTCGATAGAAATACCAGATGAAGCAGCTGACGAGATGGAAACAATTGAGCAGGGTGGGTTGAATTCTGCCCTACTGGCTGTCGTTCACTCATTCTTTGTATTCCGCAGTCATCAAATACATTTCTGAGACTCCAGAGGGTACGTTCACTTTCGCGTAGAATAGCCTTTGATTCTAACCCGTTTGGTAGCTCACTGAAAAGGATATTTACCTTTGTAATGCTCCCCAACACAATCAGTATTTGATTAGTAAACATTTCCGGACATTAACGAGGGCGAAAACATTGGTCGTAAGCTTCCAAGGACCTGGGTTTGAGATCCGGAATACCATGCGGAATATGTGGGTATTTCTGATTTAGGAGCACTCATGATCTTCGTAGTCTGATGCCCATATATGCTTGTCTTGCTTCACTCGCTCGATTAACGGCTAAGACGTCTTTTTCCCATCTCTCCATCGATGAACACACCGCAGATTATTATTGATCGTCCTCTCTTGAAGGTGGGATGCACCCTAGGAGAAGGTGTGCCGTTTGCACCATACGGCTCCCCCAGCGCCCGGGCTGCTCACACTGAAACTACTTTAGGTCCTATCTATGATCCCAGAAACGGGATATTACATTTCGTCGACATTCAGGAGAAGAAGGTCAACTCTCATATGGAAACGACGTTTGTTATCACTCTAATGTTAAGTACTTGCAGGTCTATCATCTCAACACACAAGACAACCAGCTAGCAGTAGATCAGTACGAAGATTCTATCACTTGTCTGGCTCTGTGTAGTACCGGCGTCTGTTTTCGCCCTGTTACCAGTCTGCGAAGGTTTTGACTTGAGTTCTAGTTGGCTTGCGCAGCATCCCAGGGGTTCGCTCTACTCGATGGCCCCACTCTGAACTATTTCTGTAAGCCGATACCTGCCGATCAACAACCGCACACTCGCTTCAACGACGGAGCCTGCGACAGCAAGGGCCGTTTCTTTGCGGGGACAGTGTATTCTGAAGGACACGATGTTCCCGGGATGTTGTATAGATACGATCCGACCGATCGCAGCGTCAAGGTGGTCGATGAAGGACCGTTTACAGTGCGTACTTACTGCGTTTATACCGTTATTGGCACAATCAAAACATATGTTTCAGGATTCGAATGGTTTAGGCTGGAGTTTAGACGAAAAGACGTTGTGCGTGTGTAGCATCCTTGACAAAAGTAATTCTCTGACCTAGGAATAAGCTACTTTACCGACACAAAACGAAACGTAATTTACGCATACGATTATGACGATGGCAACTTGTCGAATCGTCGCGTCTTCATCGACGCCAACAAACTCAACCTACCCGGCTTTTGCGACGGGCTATGTATCGATGAAGAGGGATGTATCTGGGGCGCTCGGTAAGATGGGCGTCCCCAGCGAGCTATCGTGATGTAAACCTCTTTCTTCACAGATGGGAGGGATCTCGAATTGTTAGGTTCACCCGCGAAGGGAACGTCGACTTTGAGCTCTTTTTTCCCACTGTGTGGCGTGTAACTGCCTGTTGCTTTGGAGGTAAGTTGTAGTCACATTTGAGCTGACTTGGTTCTGAATGAAGCTAGGACCGAATAACGACCAGTTGTATGTCACTACAGCGCATTGCAGGGCAAATGGGGATGTAAATGACCTGCAGGAGAAGTATCCAGACTCAGGGCATCTATTCGTTGTTGATTTTGGAGGTAAATACCGCGGCAGTCCACGACACTACTTTGGAGGTAGATAGGGGTAGATATTGATGACTAATGCAAGAGAATTACATAAGCGTACGAGTCTGGTTCGAGTACACGGTAGATGCCGGCAGCTATGCAGTTGGAAACAAGGTTTGGATCGGGGCCAGTGGCTTCCTCCCTTGTAGGCCGCATTCGAATTACACCGCTCAACTCCTCAAGGTAAGTAAATCTGGTCTGCATATACTCCCAACACCACTGAATTTCGTTCCCTCGACACCCTAGGTCTGTCCCCTTTTCCCCCCGCTTTTTTGCCAGAGAATACCGTGAATATTGACCTCAATTTCGCAGACTTCGCGATGGCCACATTCTCTTCGACACCCATCGTAATTGATGGCAAGGGTCACCTCCTTGGTCGACTGGCCTCGATCATCTCCAAGCAGATCCTTAGTGGCCAGAAAATTGTCGTGGTTAGGTGCGAGGAGATCAACATCTCTGGCAGCTTTTTCCGCAACAAGGTATGACTCCAACATTCGACGCGATGTCCTGTTGTAAATATTATCCTCATCAGCTCCGATACCACAACTTCCTCCACAAACGCCACATTGTTAACCCCAAAAAATCCGGCCCCTTCCATCACCGTGCGCCCTCGAAGATTCTGTACCGGGCCATCCGAGGAATGACTCCTCACAAGAGCGCCAGGGGTGCCGCTGCCTTGGAGCGCCTGAAGCTCTACGAGGGTGTTCCTCCTCCATATGACCGCAAGAAGCGGATGGTTGTCCCGGAGGCTTTGAGGGTGTTGAGGTTGAAGCCTGGTCGCAAGTACTGCACGGTCAAGGTACTTTTTGTCCTGCGATAACTGGACTCTCAATGTGCTCATCTAATTGCAACAGCGTTTGTCTCACGAAGTCGGCTGGGGTTACAAGGACGTCGTAGACCGTTTGGAGGAGAAGAGGAAAATCAAGGCCCAGGCATTCCATGAACGCAAGGTATGTATGTGCCTCAGCAAGAGAGTCGTCGATATTTATTATGTTTTCAGCTTGCTGCTATCAAGCTTCGCCAAAAGGCCACCCTTGACAAGTCGTCGTCCTTTGAGAAGCTTACCCAGGTCGGCTACTAGCTGCTATAGTACTATGATGTTATGTGAATATCCATACTATGTTACTGCAGTGTCGTTTGGTGCCCTTCTATTATATGATGACCTTCTGAAAGATATAAGTGTAATGTGAATGAGTCAGAGGCTGGACCAACGCTAATTCAAATCGGCAGCCAAAAGGCGCGCAAACGCGCAGAGCCGAAAAAACAGTTTTTCTCAGTCAGTCATCATCGCCCTTTCTCTCTCCCGTCATCCTCCTGCCCTCTTCTCCCTTTTCCCTTCTTCCTCTCATCCCACCCTTTTCCATGCCTTCCGACTCTTCCGAACGACGTGATTCGGGTTCGTCGCTTTTTTCTCCATTGTCTCCTCGACGACCCTCATTTTGTTTTCCGGATTAATTTTACAGCTTCACCGCCCCAATCGCGCTCTGCTTCACCCCCCAGTCACGACATCCTGACCCTGCGCGCCCTTGTAAGCACCAAGGATGCAGGTGTCATCATTGGAAAGGCTGGTAAAAACGTCGCCGACCTGCGAGACCAGACCGGTGTCAAGGCTGGTGTCAGCAAGGTCATTCCTGGCGTACACGAGCGGGTGCTCACAGTTACGGGCCTTGTCGAGGCCGTAGCAAGGGTATGTATTTTTATCAAAATGTTTGGCGATTTTCTTTGATATTGGTACCAGGCATATACTCTCATCATCTCGCAGCTCGTCGCCTCGAGTCCTTCGTCTCCCATTCCTGCCTCGCCCTCTACCTCCCATACTTCCATCCGTCTCCTTATCTCGCACAATCTCATGGGTACCATAATTGGACGCCAGGGACTAAAAATCAAAGCCATCCAGGATGGTTCCGGTGCGCGTATGATTGCCTCGAAAGACATGCTTCCGCAGTCAACCGAGCGTATCGTAGAGGTCCAGGGCTCTCCAGACTCCATTGGGCATGCCATTGAGGAGATTGGCAAATGTCTCCTGGAAGACTACGAGCGAGGTATGGGCACTGTATTGTACCATCCCGGAACCAGTGAGGAGCGTTCTGGGAGCCGACGATCCACGAACGGGTACTCCAGCAATTCCCGCCGCTCTAATGGCGACGTACGTGGCCATTTATCGCCGCCCACCTCTCCCAGCATGGGGCCAACCTCAATGTCGGTTCCACCCGCCAATCTGCGTACCCAGAATATCTCCATTCCCTCTGACATGGTTGGTTGTATCATCGGTCGGAGTGGGACAAAGATTACCGAGATCAGACGCCTGTCCGGCTCTAAAATTTCTATTGCCAAAGCTCCCCACGATGAAACCGGTGAAAGAATGTTCACCATTGTCGGTACCCCCGAAGCGAACGAGAAGGCCCTGTTCTTGTTGTACAACCAGCTTGAGAGCGAAAAGGAGCGAAGGGTGGGACGCGAGCAGCCGCAGGAATTGCAGGATTAACACAGATCGCTCTTTCTCGCTCGCATTCAATGCGCCAGCCGCTGGAAAGTCGGTCCAGCTTTGACGATGCTTGGGATCTCACCAACGCCGTCTTCGCCTTTTGTCCATTTTACAGTAGTCTAAGTCTTCCCCCCTCTGTTCATATGTTCCGCCTTCCTATCTTCTTGAACCGCCAATCCGCCAACTCGTCGTCTCGGACTGTGTCCCTCCTTGCTGTCAAAATGCCTTACATACTTTCCGCCTTGCTCCCTGGCCAATACTTACCGTTGATGGCTGAATATATCGTACTGCTTTCGTGCTTGTTGACAGACACTTTAAAAGTATGTATACATGACTATCATACGTTTGAGCTACTTACTGGGGGGTACCTGTGTCGTGTACGTGTTATTTTAATATTTACTCACACGTGGTTTGTACAAAAATTTCTTGCGCGTCGCGAATGATGTAATCACCAATTGCTACTTTTGAAATGGCCAACAACTCACCCTACAATAATGCTGCAGCCGCTATACAATCTAGCCTTTCAAATCCGTATGCTCAGGCTTACTCCAGTCACTATGCTCAGGCGTATTCGACTGCGCCCCAGGGATACGCTGTCTCTAGCACTTACACTGCAGCTTCTTCGTCTTCCAGTCCTCGCCCGATGAATGTGGGCCCTTCATCTTGGTACCAGACAGGGAACAGTCGTTGCACATATAAGAGTTGCACGTTTACAGGCTCTCAAAAAAGCGTCGAGACCCATATGATGGACCGGCACTTAATCTTCCCTCCTGGATGGGACAAGCAGAAGAAAACCGACAACTGGGACGCGGACCCAAGTCTCAAAGGGTATCTCAAACCTGTTGTGCCATGTTTCATGTATGCCTGATTTTTGTTCAGCAAGCCTGTACCCATACAAGGGACAACCCTTGTCCTGGATTCTCCCGAAGTTCTGGATTCATGGCTCGCGGAGCGTAGGAAACGTTGGCCTAGTGATCACAGAGTACAAGAGAAGAAGAGGAAGCAGGAGGAAGCTATAGCGCGAGGGCAGTTGTCCGTAGAGGAGCTCGGTCTTTTTAGCAGGAAACGGCAGAGGACAGCGGGTAACGAACCTCGACCGCCCAGCCGTGGACGGCAAAGGGGACGTGGACATGTCAGAGGTGCTGCGGATTCTGGCTGGCGTGGACGAGGGCGAGGGCGAGGGCGAGGAGGTGCTCATCCTACGCCGGTTCAACCATGTGTAGAAACCGAATCCAGCTCCTCGGATAGCGATAGTAGCGATAACGGTGAGCCGGAGGTTTTATCATCAAAGGTGACCTCGAGTCCTGCGGTAGATGATCCACCGGCCTTGCCGTCCAAAAGCATTGTCCCAATAAGCAGGCCTCCACCGAGGAAACCACTGCAACCGACCCGACCCTCCCAGCCAACCCTTTTACGAAACGTAAGTGTCTATGTCTTGCTGTCGCCACCTAGCTCAGCATCTATCCAGCTTCTTCTTCCTGAGATACGCATGACTGTATCCAATCTTTCCCAAGCCATCCGGTTTCTGGTTCAGAATGATTTCCTCCGAAACGTTGAACTAAAGCCAGGAGAAGCTGATGAAAAGATGATCCAAGTCATCGGTACCGATGAAGTGCACCCGCAAGAGCAGTTATCAACGGAGTAATGTAGACCACTATAGCTACTTACAATAAGCTAGTCACTATGGTCATGGTCGCTATCGCAATCACTATCACATTCACTACCGCTATATTCATCCGGGTCAACCTCCAGCTGCCGGCTCTCCACATCAAACCCAGCGTCTTTTAATCCGTCAGCGATTTCGCTTGCTTTAGCAGGAGACGTCACCACCACGGCTACAGATGATGATGGATCAAAAAGAGGCAGGAAATGTGTCCGCAATGCAGCCAAGACATCTTCCTGAGTGACAGCCTGTAACTTCTCAAGTAGTTCAACTTGATAGTTTTGTGCGAGACCCTTCAGCGCTTGGGTCGTGAAGGAAACACTTGCCTACAAAGATGTCAGAGAGGGTTACCCCCACAGAGTTACCAACTTACCGCACGGCTTGCTGTTGAAACGCTCTTGGTAATGCCATACACGATACTGCTTTTGGCGGCATCAAGTGTCGTTGAATCGAAGGGAACCTAGAGCCGCCAGCTTGTCAGTTATCCCGAGAAAAAGGATCTGGGAGGGCAACGTACACTTCCGTCAACTAATCCTTTCAAGACATTTGAAGCTTCCTTGAAAGCTCCTATACTGTTAGAGCTCTAGGATCACCAGTCAGAAAAAATACCAGTTACACTGCAAAGACGAACTTACCCGGTACAAAGAGAAGCTTAAGAGCCCGGCTTCAAGGTCTATCGACACGTACGCGCCATATGCCAGACCTGAACCTCTGATATACCGCTAAGAAGTAATGCACTCATTACATGTTGTTTCCGTAGTTGGGAGGAAGTACGAACCCAGAGGTAACTCTCAGTGGCGTTCAGAACCTCAAGCGCGACACGGATAGCGGGATATTCGGGCTGCTGGAAACCTTTGAGACATTTGGCACTGTGGGTGACATATGAACTCTCTATCGTAGGGAGGCTCATAACAATCGCCTAGGAGTAAACATTTAGAATGTCCTAGAAAATATTGGACGAAAAGCAAAACCTTCTGAACAGGGTTTTCGCCAACAGCACTGAGCCTATCCGACACTAGAGGAACGGGTGCTAGAGGTACGTCCTATTGACACTACTGTTAGTCGGAGATTTCATATATCGACTATAAACGTACCGGCACTGACTGGAAATACTTAGGCCAGACACTCCGAGGCTGTGGTAGTTTGATAACGTCCCCTGTAACCGAGAACCGCATGCCGGAAGGATCGGTCACTAGAACAAAACATTAAGAACTATTCTTTAGATCCTGTAGGCTGCTTACTGTACTTCCGGATCTCCTCGAAGTCCTCAACTACTTTTTCCGGCTCCTCCTGTAGCCGTTTAACGAGCTTGGGAATGAAATCAATCTGAGGAAGAACTCCTCCCGCTCGAGATGTAGAGCTTTCATTGTAGAGGAGATCAGCCCATAAAGAGCCCAGGACCGTATTACCATCGCGTTTGAGTTCGGGAAGGGATTGTTGTATTTTAGCAACAGTTACTTGGAGCCTGACAGGTAGGAAATTGATTCAGAGGGGAAGCAAGGATGGCGAGAGACCGATGCCTACCGCTCTTTGTCAAAGCGAGCACCATAGACAAGGTCTCTCAGCCAGGCGACGGCAACTTCATAGCCAAATACTTCGACTTTGATGCTGACACGAAGAGTTTCGGCGAATGCGTTTGACGCCCCGAGTCCCACCTCATATGATACAGTCTCATCATCAAGTTTGTTAATAACCTCTTCATGGCTCAACCATTCGCCAGATTGTCTTTGCACAGGCAATGCAAAGAACGCCGAAAGATAGGTTGATATGTGTCTATGTGAAAAGATCATTAATTCTGGAGCAGGAGGAAAGCTCTCTAACATACGGTCTCAAATGATGAGGAACATTGGCAAGGGAGAAATAGCCATGAACAGTCACGAAATCCGACTATAGATTTTTTCAGTACATCATTAGGAATAGTGTCAGAAAACGCTCACCTCGACATGATCATATTGTATGAAGAAAGGTAGGTCAGAACCATCATTATGCACGTGTTGGGATAGTGATGTCTCCTCCGTTCGTCCTGGCGCAGACCTTCGACCTTTACCCGGCTCTTGGAGACTCTGCACTGGTATCCAGGATATGCTTTTGACATCGGGTATCGGGAACTTTGTCAGCACTTCAGTAGGAATCGGGAGATCATGCTCTGCTTTCGCATCTTCAAGCTCCTTTGCCGCCTTCTTGAGACCTTCTGGACCCAGCCTTTCTACCTGAGCAGCAACCCGGGCCTTCTCATCTTCCTCCAACTTCTTGGCCAAGACAGCGGAAGGTTTACCAATGACAATGACGGATGCTGGATCAATGAAGTACCTGGAAAAAAGGATGAGGGACAGGTGCAACTGATTATATGGTGCCGCCCTACTTCTTTAGCAGATCCGTCCACTGTTTACTTGAGAATGACCTTATCTCGTTATATTGGTTGATTTCGTCCATAGAATCCTTTAGTTCCGATCCATCCTCGGCACCGTATAGGAAGTCCGTGATGATGTTGGTGGAGAAAGTATCGCCTTTGGCTGATTCTAGCTTACTGCGCAGCTAGATGGACGTAAAGGTGAGCCAAGAGGATGCACGGAGGCCGATAAATCATGAAACCTGACGCTCATCACGATTGATGACCATAGCCATACGTTCCATGTCTATCCCTTCATTAGCGATACGTTGAAAAGTAGTCTTCAGCTTTTGATCGAAGGCGTCTAGATGCTCTGCTGGAATCGAGCCAATGTATATTGGAAGGTAGACGCGGGTAGCTCTGATGTCTTCGGAGAAGTAGATGTATGTGCTAAGATAAGACGGGTAAGACCACTTTGATTTGAGGAGGAGAGAAAACACCGACCATAGCGGTGATTCTATCTCAACGAATTCTTTATTGAGAGGCGCGACTGCGGAAGAGGTAAGGTATGTGGCTAAAATATCAAGGGCCTGTAAGGCATATAAATAAAGCGACTGAGTAACTTGTATTAGGAGAAATACCTTTCGCCCTAGGAAGTCATTTGTAGTAGGGCCCAGGAACGTGATGGTAACTTCGCCGACGCCTGCGGCACAATTGAAAAGAGCGTCACTGAAATGGAGTTATGCACTGACTTTCGTCTTGCTCGGGGAATTCTATAGTTTCCTTGATGGTTTCGGCGATCGGGGGTCTAGTAGCGCTGGCCGTTTCAACGAAGGGCCGCTTCCAACCCGACGGTCGAGGACCCTTGTTTTGTCCATGCGAGATGAGAACAGGCTCCACTTTGTTTTGCACCACGTCTAACAGTGACGAGGTGCCACTGGAAAGCTTTCCTCCAACGATGAGGGTCAAATTGTGCGGGACATAATACGTGGCATGATATTTCCGTACTAAAGGCCAATGCTAAACCAAGAAATATTGCAATCATAAAAACCGTACTTTGCTCGACCGAGAGTACCCTTAGGGCTTCCATAAGACCACCTGTTTCGCTGCGATAGGCGCAGCCTGGTGGATCCAAAAGTCGTTGCGCCCTGTGCAGAGCGACATAAGAAAGGAAAAACGAAGTCTTATAATGTACTGGCGTACCGGAGGGCCATAAGATCCCCTGATGTATTTTCTCGGCCTTGCATCTCACTGTATACCACACCTGAATCCTGTCCGCTTGGATCGATATGATGTACCTAATTCCATGAGCTTTAATGCACAAGTACAAATAAAGAATCTCACTTCTGTTACGAAACTGCAGATTACTCAATGACACGCCAGAAACGCGATCTATAGGGAAGTACTTACCCAGCTTGCGTTATTGTGGGGTACAGGATGTGATCAACATAGATAGGCAACAGTTGCAGGAATCCCTGTTCTCCCGCAGTGGAGACTGTGTAGGCAGTGTGATCCGTGTCCGTCCAGGCGTTAGTCCCATTAGAGAAGCCGCGGTTAGCCAAGTGGTCAATGATACCCTTGTACGGGTACTTCTCTGAACCCATGAAAACAAGACTACAGTGATTCAACATCAATCGTTGATAGAATGTCAAAGACGACGTACTGTTCCAGAGTATGGGGGCAACCAGAATCATCAAATACTGAGCCGCATTTCTAATGAGCCGGACGAAGAGATCCAGAATCTCCGATACGTACTTTCGGTGCCAACAACAAAATATCCATTGACTATGGGCGCTATTCATGGAAAAGAATGAGAGGAGCCCCGGAAAAGCTGCAAGCAGGATTACCTGTGTAATCTAGATGGACGACACTCAGACCCGTCACCCGACTCCTCCATTTCGAAACAACAACATCGGTAAAATCAAGTTTGACTCTCCTGACGAGATCAAAGTTTCCAAAGCTTTCTGAAGGAACAGGCATAGATGCGAAGCGTGCAGTGGTGGTTGCAGACGTAGAGGCTTGCCGAATGCGGAAGCTGCTAGGGAATGCGATACAATTGGAAGTCGACCTGGAAGGAAAGGGGTGTTGAATCTGACGCCTAAGGAGAGGATACCGCCAAGTTCTTTTGAGAAATGAGGGCAGCCGCTGCATCCAGCAAATTAGAGACGAATAAGCTGAGGTTAACCTGAATTTCGGGCCAATTTGTTTTTCTTAGCGAAAACACGTGCCACGGTGAATAGATCAATCACCGCTGCCCGTGAATAAATATCTAACTACCACGACGATCCAAGAAAATCATGGGCTGGCAAAAAACATTCACGTTATCCCGTCGCTCCAAGGGCTGCCATCTCATAACTGATGAGGTTCGGTTAAACATCAAAGAAGGGCTCGAAGGTGTTTCGGTGAGCTATTATAACCCTGATCAGTTTCCAATCAGTAAGTTCACCTCACCGCAGGTCGGAATGCTATTTCTCTTCATGTGAGCACCCCGATTTCCAAGAAAATACATTCAACTGTGATGTATGTGTAGCAAACACACGTCTTGTGCTTTGACTCTAAACGAGAACTGGGATAAAGGTAGGAGAGAGGTTTCCTGCGATCGATGATTGTTCTAACCTGGTTTTCGCACAGATGTAAGGAAAGGTGACTTGATTCGATAATAATGATAAAGTTTTTGTTGAGCGCTTCCGTTACAGATATGGACATGGCTTTGGATCACGTCGTTCCTGAGAGTCTCAACTGGCTACATACAGATGAAGGTCCCGAGTCAGTGCATTTTGTCATGCAAGAGACTGATACGATTGACTGAGATATATTAGTGATTCGTGAGTAAGCTCACCAACAATGCATACTGTCTATCCCTCTCAACTGTCACCTGGACAGCGTATCTCATACCAAAGCGACCTTGGTTGGACCCACTGTCTCCATACCGATAACCAACGGTCAGCTGAACCTTGGAACTTGGCAAGGTGTGTTTAACTTTGGCCGTTGTGGGATATACGTCTCAGATCCTTTTTTCTAATGCTAGGCATCTACTTGACTGAATTTCGGCACATCGCCCACACCCGGCAAGTGGTAGCAACGGTACTGTAAGCAACTCTCATTCGCTTCTTATCCGGATGAAGTAAGAGTCTTCTCAAGATCTTGATGCGATTGCGTTGTCGTTTGGCAATACGGCTAGTATGGGAAAGTGTAGAATTTTCTGTTTTCAACCTGTATCTCCGCCCAAGGTTGTCCCATCAGACATCGTGGATATGATTTCATCATGATAAGAGACATATGAGCCCTGCTGTGATCTTGGTGAAAAGTACAAGGTGAGATATTGATCCTCACATCGCGGCAAAAAGATGCAGACGGCGAGAGAAGGAATTCATTCCGAGTCAGGGAAGAATCGCGGACCTGAAAACGATCAGCGATGAAGCACATGAGTTAGTATGCCCCGGGTTCCCACAGAACAGCGGCTGATGGAGATAATATGGGGGGCACAGGAAGGACCCACTGCATCGACACAGCGCATCGATCCTAAGGGCCGATGATCAATAGAAATTCCCAAATTGAGGGGAACTGTAAAAATAACCACGTGCAGCGCCGGCGGGTGAGTTATATATTGGCCGGCTCTCCAGATTAAGAGTGACATAGCCTCTCTTGTCTGAATTCTCTACCACCAGTATCTTGCCTTCCTAACCCTATCCTGTTCGCTTGACAACTCCGACACACTACCTAGCAACCGCTGAGCGACGTCCAATCACGCCCTTACCTCCGTTTCTCTCTCTGTTCGATACCAACATCACCACAGTCGATGCCCAAAGCCGCCCCTTCTTCCTCGACTCGACCAGCCCTCCGCAGAAACCAGGCAGGCCTACTCTGCTGATTCAAATTGCTACGATTGCTTATCCTGTGCGCTAGGCCTGTCGCTCCTGTCGTAAGAGAAAGCTTGTATGTAGCCTGATTCTCTTGCTCGACTCGACTCGATAGCTCAGATATTGTCCAGAAATGTGATGCTGCTCGCCCACATTGCGGCACATGCGTCAAGTGAGTCTTCATTTCCGGATTATCACCCATTACTTCGACTCACGCGATATGTCAGGCAATGGCAGTCCCTCGTAAGCGTCCCGGCACCCGTGGGATACGCGTACGTTCAATATTGCGCGTCTAGTGACCACTGACCCTTATCATGTTCTCAGCCATCCCAGCGAACCTCAGTGCTCGTACGATCCCGTTGAAGGCTTGACACTGGCCCCCGACACGGATCCCTTGGACAGGATCAGGCAGCTGGAAAACCAAATTTGTACGTCTTTTCACCCCAAAAGCTCGATCATGTCATTACATCTCGCGTAGCGCAATTAAAGAGCAAGCTATATGAACAACAGACCGCTCCTCGTTCCATTTCTCCCACCCAATCATCCTTACTTAATACCACTCCCGCCGATATACCGAGACCGCTTTCCAATGGAGGCGGCATTTCTCTACCTCACGCCTCCCTAATGAACTTAATCACCGCTGACAGTCCTGAATCTCGCTTCAGGAGTGAAAGCGGGAGCCCACAATTACTCCCCGTCGCATCAAAATTACCTACAGACCCATTCATGGAATTGCTTTTCACAGGCTGGAACCCTGATCTCCCCGATCCTGCAACCCTTAATCACTAGTACGCATTTGTTGTCTGGCGCACTCTCAGCGGTTGACAGTTTCCTTTCAGTATAGATGTATTTTTTCGGTGTGATCCTTGTGGCGCACGGGTGTTACACCGTCCTTCATTTCTGAATTCGATGCTATTGTCGCCTCGGGACCCGGCCTTTCCTCATTCTGCTATCCTTCACGCGATAGTTGAGTAACAACCCTGAGGCATAAATTTTGTATTGACGGATATTTATAGTGCACGGTGGCGTCTCGGTGGTCTCCTCAAAATGTAGTAATTATGCCAGATGGCGTCCGCCGAGACTCATTTGCAGAATTCCATGCTGGCAAGACTCGATCGTACATTGACAAAACAATGGCGAGCGGCGAAGATATATTCTCAGTCATGCAAGCTTGCATTTTGCTATCGTGGTACTTCTACCAAGAAGGGCGATGGGTAGAAGTGTGGATTTTCGCCGGTTTTCAGACCAGAGTTGCCGTTCCATTACGATTGAACTATCCTGGAACTTTCTCGACGCATGGGAATAATTCGCCCGGCGCTTACCTTGCCCCGCCCAAGGATCTTCGTGATTTGGAGTCTCGTCGCAGGACTTGGTGGATGACAATCATGTTTGATCGAATAGCGTCCGTTGGTGGATGGATACATGCTGTCGACGAACGAGATTTGGGTACGGAGTTGCCATTGCGTAATGAAGATTTTGAATCCGAGGCAGGTCCTTGCGCTGATTTAAAATGTACCGAGTATTGACGCTGATAGAATCTAGGCCGCCATCCCGAGCAATCCCCAGGACCTATCTACCCCTGATATTTTCACACGACATCCGCCACAATACACCGATAGCTTCCTATTGCTGATCAAGGCGGTAATGCTATTTGGCCGCGTCACTGATTTCAACGTTCGGGGAAGTCTACGAGCGGCAACAGCTCCCAGCAAAAACCAAAACCCCTTCTTCCTGCCAGGGTTTGAAGCGCTTGACAAGCTTGTCTCCACGGAGTTCCTGGAAAGCCTACCACATATCTTTAAAAATAATTCCGGAGTGACCGACGCTCCCGAGGGCGGCTCTCTTGATACGGATTTGTATATGGTCCATATAATTCCTCACGCGTAAGATTTGAAAACATGTTGCGAGAATGCAGGCGATGCTAAATTGACTTTACAGGGCCACCATAACGCTTCACAATCCCTATATGGACTTCAGTGACGGGCGAAGTGTCTCAACGACGCGGTGTGTCAACTCGGCGCGACAAATTCTAGCCGCATACTATATGCTCTCCGCAACATCTCTGGACATCACGAGGCTACACCCCTTTGTAACTGTATGTTTTCTTTTTGGTAATCACCAGCATTCACTTACCTCTGTTCATTAGATATGCTGGTACCTGGCGGCTGTCGTTCAAGTCCAGCTATGTAAGTATTTCATCGAGATTGGGGATACTCAAAGGGAATCCAGTGTGTGGGGCGAAATTAATGTACTCAGGTGAGAAGTCAACGGTGTTCGGTCTTGAAACAGTTACCAACTAAATTGCAGATTTGCGATGCTTGCTTATGGGCAGAGATCTCCCATAGGAAGTGAGTGATTCCTGGCATCATGCAGCCCTTGAAGCCTTATGATTAACTGCGATTATCCCACTAGCTCGACAGGAACGCCTGCTCCAAGGGCTTATGAGAGAAATCGTGCGAATGACCGCGCAAAAACAACCGCTGGAAGTTGGAGTTCCGTTGTATCCGTTCTCTTCTCAAACGTTGTGGCAGAAAGACGAATCACGAACAGGATCTGAGGAAGGCTCGACTGTCGCCCCATTGCCTGTCAGTCCCCAATACGAAGGGATCACTCCGCCTCAGCTCCCACCGAGCCGTGGCTCTGGCTCTGGATGGTCACCGAGTACAGGAAGCGATCACGATGGTGCGCATTCTCTACCCACGAACACTTCTTATGTGGGTTAGACAACCAGTGTATTATACTTTTATTACCCGGGCTTCCGTTTCGCTTGTACCCAATATGTTTCTACTGTACATGTATTTTACAAATCGTGCTGGATATGGATTACTTTTTCTTCTGGAATTCATTTGAAGTTTGCCCGAAATTTCTCTCCTGTTCCAGTAATGCATCGAAACGCGCTTGTTCCGTGGCTTGGTCGTTACGGGCGAACTCATCAGGGTTGGCCGAAGCGCCGAATTGTGATCGTTTGACGCTGACACGCTCATGGCTTTGCCGAAGGGTGTCCCAGGATGATGTGCCTGGGTTTCGCGCGTTAGCAGCCCGAATTTGATCCCAACGACTGGATGCTGTTGTGGGCGCTGCCGACGGTGTAGACGTGACGAAGGGCATGGGGCGATGTCCAAGGGCTACAACAACGAAGGTAAGACGCATACAAGGACCAAATCAAAAAGGAAAATACCTGGTGGAGGTTCATCAGGATGAGGTTCGGAAGTTGGAGCCGTAGCGTGAGCGAAACGCGCCTTGGCGTTGATATAAGTCTGCTTGACGCCCTCTGGGTTCTCAAGACGTTGCAAGACGTCGTTCTGCATGTCGAGATCAACTTTGCGAAAGTAAATCAGAGGAGCAGCGCTTGCTCCCGTCACGACCGCAAAAGTCCAGGGTTTGCGCCAGAATGGAGTGGCCTGGCGGTCAAGGACACGAATGGCTTGAATGGCGAGAACGCCGATGGCTACTGACCACTGAAAGGGAGCAAATGAATGATAGATACAGTATTCAACACGAAGAGATACTGACGACATTGGGGGCGGATATGGGTTTCTCATTAAAGTAATGTTGAAGGGTCTTGTAATCTGAGGGAGTAAGAAGGCCGTCGTCGATGTCTGGCTGTATGAGATGTCGCGAACTGGCTGACGAAAGGGCACTGTAGAGGATGGGACTGTAGAAGACGGAACGGTCGTCGTCCATGATGGCTGCCACAAACAGTGACGGTCAGTTTTTGGCACGTGCCTGCTCTCCCTTGCCTCGACTCTTGACCACGATCTGAGTGCCTCCCTCATTCGAGCCTTTGGTCTCGCTCTCCCTTCTTCCTTCTTGTCTCCCGCTTTCATGACCGCAGTCGCCTTCGACTCTGCTGCAAGGGACGTCCCGCCTTCAGCCCACTCAAATTCCGCCTTCGTCCCGTCTCCTCCGTCAAAATTACCGCTTGACCCTACAGCCGGCTCGCTGCACCATCCTCAGAACCACGCTTTCCCTGTCTCTCTTTCAGATCCAGGTGCCCTTTCTCTGCCTTTTCCAGGCCTTCGCCGCCTTCCCTGCTCATCTATTTCTAGGTCTATCCGCTCCTTCAACGCCCACAAGTCCAACGACGCCCGTTTCGCCATCTTATCCAGAGTCAAAACCTAAAAAAACTAATCCTTTAACCGATCTCGTAGACACGGAGAAGAACTATGTCGAGCAATTGACTGGCATCATCAGGGTAAGATGCGCTGTCTCCCTGCATTTCATTTCAATTTTATCCCTTCTTGTATAGAAAGTTGCTGCAGCATGGTCCCGTACCAACCTTCCCCCGGCAGAACTCGATACAATGTTTAGAAGTATTGAGGGTGTGTATAAGGCCAATCGAAGTCTGTTGCTGGTGCGTTTCCTCGTTCCTTCCTTGCACATTATCGCGTCATATTGCCAGCAGAGACTTAAAGAGATTGGTGCCAACCCTTCCTCACCAAAGGCTTTGGGCGACTTACTCATGCGATGGGTACGTACTCTTCAATAACGTCGTCCTCTTCATTTCACTTCATCGTTTCGTCCGTTACCAGATTGACGATTTGGAGACACCATATACCAATTACTGTTACAAGTACTGCTGTGGCTTCGATGACTGGGAACTTGTTTCATCCAATACTCGACTGCCGTCTATTATCGCCGCCTTCTCTACAGCCCTACCTCCTCCAACATCGCTCATCACTTCTCCAGACGATCCGCCTTTGTGGACCCTTGACGCTCTGTTCCTGCTTCCCAAACTTCGTCTCAAGTACTACAAGAAACTCTATTCAAGACTTCTAAAAAGTACAGTCCCTGGTCGGAGCGATCACCGACTCTTGGTTGGCGCTTTGGATAAACTAGACGGACTGTTAGATACATTGGAGCAGAGGGCGCAGATCAGGGTCACCTCAACGCAGTCCCCGTCTAACGAGCCCCCTATATTGCAAAGCGAGGACGAAGTGGTATTTGACCTTCGGACACAAAGGGAAAGCGCGGCACACTCACCGGCGCCAAGTGTACCAGTTCAGAGTGATGCTGACGCAACGCCGAACAGTTCAAGTAGTTCGGCCCGAGGAAGCAGCGTGCTAGGGTATGTTCACCTCATCAAATAAGCGTCACCAGTTCAACAATTGTCTTCAGGGAGCGTCTTTCCAGGGAGACCGCGACGACGTCGATCAGTCGCGGTTCATCTCAGACTATGTCAACCCCAATTTCTGACCTGGAGAGGCGGTTATCTACCGAACGAACATTGGACATCTTCACCATGAAATTAAAGGTACCTACATTATAAATATTTTCCACGGTCTCTTTTCAATTACGTCCGTAGAGCGTCCGCCTGCAAATGTCGCCGCCTACACTCACCTTCAAGCGGGAGCTTCGCTTATCCATGGATGTCACCATTACATTCACACCACGCGCTACGGGGGTAGAAGTTGTTCATCGCCAAGGGCACGTTTTTCTACTGTCAGATCTGTTTTTAGTATGCGAGAGGATGACGCCCGAAGAACGTTCAGTTGGAGGTACAGACGGTCCAGACATGTGGTTATGTTACCCTCCTTTAGCCGGGAAAGTTCTGCGTGTGTCCGAAGTGAGTGGTCAAGGTCAGTCGTTCTGGCTCTTTTTGTATTGCACCGAATAACAGGCACCGCATTCTGGTCGTTTAGAAACAGCATTGAATGTTGCCATCATGCGAAAGGAGCATATATTCTTGCAGGCGGAGTCCGTTCAAGCTCGCAATTTCATGTTATCTGAATTTCGAGAATGTATCGAATTTGCAAACTCCAGTAAGTTTTTGTTACCCCGAAACGAGTGGGTCAATTAAGAATCGTTTCCCGCAGTTGCCCCTGCGAAACAGCCACCACCACCTATGCCTCCTCTTCCTGGCTTACCATTGACGGACGTTCCTCAAACGCAAAATCCCATGCCGCCAGAAGTGAGTAGCAGGAGCCGGAGTATCAGTCCTCCGCAACGAACATCTTTACCGTCTCCGCCTGTACTCCAGCCTCTTCATTTTGATGGACCGCTAAACGGGCCCCCATCTTCATACCGACCCATCGAGAATGGCCGGAGCCCACCTTATTCCCCTGATGACTTCACGAAAAATCATAATAGCGATGTCCCGCAGCGAATGCCCTCTTTGGACAGTCGTCATTCACCTGCACCTAACGTTCAGCGTGTACCTTCGGTGACGCATTCATTGCACGAGCAGCGTCCTCCTGTTGGTGGACTTCCGAATATGCCCATGTCTATCAGCCCAGGTCAAGTCATTGCACCATCCAGGAGCACCAGCACCGCGTCCCACCACACTTACAATAGTAACCAACAACCTCGCTCGCCAATGTCCTCAGTCTCCCCGGGTGAACGTATAGCGGGGCCTTCGTTTCATCAGCAACCGCCGTCTTCCCCAATGCGACTACCAGGACCGCAGGGTGGTTACGGTGTTCCTCCGCGTCCACCCTCAGAGCCTTTATTATACCCTAATGCCATGCGGAAGCCACTTTCCACGCGGTCGCTTCATTCTCAGTATGAGCAGCCACACTCGGCACCGCCTATCCCTTCTCCCTCGCTCCCTCCTAATGGATACCCACCCAGCAATTTCATTCCGAGAAATTCCTCTTCGGGAAGTCTGCATGCTCCACAGCCACGTCCCTTATTACCATCAGCCCTCAATTCACGCGCAGCTTCTGGTATCGATCAGGCGGCTTCCTTTGCTGATCCAAGCCCTCCCAACTCCCCTGTTGAGGAAACACGGTCTCTTCCCACGGGCCCAGTGACATCCAGCATCTCAGCACAGATGAAGTGCAAAGTGTTCCTGAAACAACAGCACGCGCAGTGGAAGTCCTTGGGTTCTGCTCGCCTCAAGCTGTATCACCAAGATCCCACGAATATTAAACAACTGGTTGTGGAGTCTGAGAACAAGGACCATGCTGTTCTGATTTCTACGATCGTTTTGACAGATGGGGTCGAGCGCGTGGGTAAAACTGGTGTGGCTATAGAGCTTAGCGACAAGGGTGCACGGACGGGCATCGTGTACATGATACAGTTGCGCAACGAGAAGTCCGCGGGTGGTTTGTTCGACAGCTTACTAGCGGGGTCTGATAGAAGAAACACCAATTGACCGCATTCCGTTGTAACGGGGACTTTGCATAATTCATTAGGATAGATTTGTTTCAGTCTTTTTCTTACTTTGGCATACCCACTATCTTCGATATCTTTTCACACACTCAACGTTTGTTTTCCCTGAATTACGATATAGTTTAGGTTATTTACTTATTGTCTGTTGCAACGCTCTCTTCATGCATTTGGATCCGGATTTTCATGAAACATGATTAAGTATTTATCATAATGCGATGAATCCTCGGATATTCTGTACTAGGATTATAAGTCACGGTGGGGTACGAACTCTATCTGGGCACAAAGCGAAACATGGTCACTTCCGCATATTCCCTTCCTGGGTATTCCTGGGTCTAAATCAGCGGTCTGATGTGGGGACAAAAGTCCTGTAATGAGCGAACTGCCCTCCTCTGGCTCTATAATAAATATATAATCTACGAAACAGTATGATGGTTAGAATCTTCTTCCGACGCCGCGCTCAATGCATACCTAATACAGTTTTCCAGTAATGCGTGTAACTCGTCCATTCTGGCTCATGAGCACCCAGTCGCTTGGGATCTAGAGTGATTCTATCGCCAAATGTGGCGACGGTGGAAGTTGCGGATGACCTCCGAATATTTCTCAGCCCTCGGTCGTATGCACTAAGCATCGGCTTATGCAAAGCGAACAGAGCAATAAGCTCGGACGGCGAGAGCAATCCATCGGCAGGAGTTGCAGATCGAGCATTGGTGATGACCTTGTCTGGGTCCGATGCCTCATCCTCCTCGGAAGTTTCTTTGACCGGGAGAACGGTGGGATCTATGGTGGCGTGTACGACGTGCGAGTTTATTATCAACTCAATTTGTGCGGGTAATAGCGGGTCCCCGACTAGTAGCGAGTAGGCCGCGTCGTCCGGGGCAAAATTGAAGTCTATGGCATAAACTTCAGATGTCATCCTCAAACCTAAAAGAAGTAATTGTACGAACCACCAGCAACTATGCAAGGCCATTTTTGCAGGCCACGTTCCTTTCGAAACTTCAGGACTTCACGTCTGAGGATCCCGGCCTGTCTATTCGTGGGTGTGAAAGGTGCATGCATAGCCATAACATGTTGACTTACCTTGCCCGTTCATACGTGTATCTTGGGTGCCAAAAAAGATGAGTGGTAGCTACGATAACACCGCGGTTCTCATCAGTCGTACTCTTCAGAGCGACAATGGATCCAATATTTTTTGTTCGGAAGCTAGTTCCCTTGCGTCCGGGGCCCTCTACATCATCTCGGACCTCTTCATTGTCGTACTCAACCTTGAGATCACCAATTTTGGAGTACAAGCTGGTTTTGAAAGCAATGAGACAGCCATGCTTTTTATTAGGTCCCGCCGCGTAGTGATGTGAGTAAGAGGCGGCGTCAAGGACAGGAAGGACTTTCTCGAGGCGATCGACTTCCTAGAATAGTATTGAGTGGGACATCGCAGAGGGAAAATATTGAAGTACCTGCAGACAGAGAATATCGGCGTCCTGGGACAGGAGCTCACGATAGATCATATGTTCTCTCTGAGCAGCCTTCAAACAGTCACTGACTGGAAACAGCTCCCGGCCTTATTTCAAGTTGAAAGATGTTCTTCTTTTGATCTCAAGATAAGACGTACGAACTAAACATTGTGCCAATAACTTCCGTTCCACAGTTAATTACAAAAAGTTGAGGAATTGACGAAGAACAGACAAACATTCCAGGTAAGAAGCTTGACACAAAATCCTTCGCGCGTATCATCGCTTTCAGAGCATTTCAGCCAAGCGCGTTCCACAATCCTTCCTCTGTCTTCAACCTGAGGAGGAGCCGGATGGGTCTGCTTCTGTTTCTTCGCCTTGCGTGTTTCTTGGATTGCGATCTGCTCTGCAGACAGCTCGCGCGACCTTGAAACCATCGAAATACAACGACAGGGAAGGCGAGATAGGAAAGAATAACGCGCGAACCTAGGCGCAGACAAGAAAGGACGGACAAACGCTATGATGGTGAGCGGTGAGTGAAAAGTGCTTAGATTATGACGTCATCAAGATTGAAGCAACTAAAGATACAGATTGATACAGTAAATAAATACGTGTCCAGTGCGTATGTGATGACAGAACGAGCCCGTATAGGCCTCGGTATTACTCCTCGCCACCGTACCGCCTTCTTTCTACTCCACCACGACTACCAGGAACATTTCTATTTCGACAGTGATTGGCGTAGTGCCCCTTCTCCCCGCACTGAGAAATTGTGTTGGTTAAACCGCACATATCCTGATTATAAAAAACGTACCTTGAAGCATAAAACTTCATCCAAGTTCCTCCTGGGCGGCATCGAGGTGGGATTGTTGCCGAATCCTGGACCAGAACCAGGGGCGCGATCAAAGTCGGAATATCGACCATATCCTGGTGGAGGAGGACCAAGATCCCTGGTGGGCGCAATAGGTGGATCGTAGTCCTTTTGGGTCGGCAAATCGGGTTTGGGGCTAGCGTTGAATGAGCAACTGGTACAATAGATGTTCATATGGCAAAAGCACTTACTGTCCTCTTGGACATTCAGGACCCAATGGACACATTCCAGTAAGATATAACTGACACGCTACGCGTCGCACATGTTTTCGAGGGCATTCAGGACCTGTGTGGGAAGTGATGAGTACTTGACAGTATATGGTCCATCCGTGTAGACATACCTAACTTGCAAAATCCTCTCTGGTAGTCTGGACATTCAACCTTTCGTTCCTTGGGATGTGCGTAAAGGCACTCATCTCCCGCCGAACAGTACCCGTACTTGGCATACCACCAACATTCAGGCATCCGCCTTAAATTGTACTCGTGCAAGAACTCGCATGCATCGCCCTTCTTGCAAAGTCCTCGAAGCCAATGTTTGCAAACGGTTGAAAGACGCTCCCTGTCGCGAGGATGGGTAGGTACTTGCTTTGGCGGCTGGAAATTTTGTATAGATGGTGTAGTATGGCGTAGAGGGCAGTGCAGAGGACCGAGCGGACAGCCAGCAGAGGTAAGTGACAAACGACAAATTTGATCATCTACAGCATGGCGTCAGTAAATACAAAGGTTTGAGAAAGATCAGACTGACCCTTGTCGAGCTTGATACCGAGCTGCGACTTTACATATAACTCTGCCGGAAAATTGTTTTGGTGGAACTGAGGATTGATGATGTCCTTGAGAGTAAGAGAATTAGCGACCGTGGTCATCGTCATGGTCGATGACCAAGATGTGTTGACCCAGAAAGGAAGGCGCGCAGTCAGGGAAGGCGGGATGCACGTGACTAGTTCCGGGGTAAATGGTGATCGTTGTGATTGTTAGTCCAAGTTCGAGTTTGAACAGTCTGATGCTACATACTAATAATACCCCGTTCAAAGTCAGCGTAGCGGAGCCGTGATGGTCGTGGATCGCTATATAAGTCGTCCTTCGTGACCTTCGCTCCACCTTCAATGTTACCTTTCATCCAATCTTTCTTCGTCCTCGCTGTCTTTGCCGTCCCCCTTATTCTCGTATGGCGATGGCAGAAATCCCAGGCTCTACGCCTACCTCCAGGGCCAAAGTGGTCCTGGATTGGTGGTGTAGATATTCCAAAGCTGTATCCATGGCGTACATATACCCAATGGAAAGATGATTATGGCAAGTCCCTAATGATAAAATGTTACACATCTACTGACGGGTTGCTCAGGCGACGTCGTGTATATATACGCATTTATGAACAGCATTGTTATCTTGAACTCTATTGAGGCGATTTCTGACTTGCTTGAAAAACGAAGCGGAAATTATTCATCCCGACCAGTGCGCACTATGGTTCAGGAATTGTATGGATTTACACATCTATTTTTCTCTATCATTGATGATTGCATCAGAATGGGATGGGACTGGCTCTTTTCATCAATGCCTTATGGCAATCGCTGGAAAGTGAAATCGTTTCTTTCTCTCCGATGCGTCTCTTGCGCTGACGAAAAGTACCAGCGACACCGGAATCTATTCCAAAAGCATTTCCCTATAAATGGTACCTCCGAGTATCATCCGTTGCAGATTAACCAGACACATGCGCTGCTCCGAGATCTTGAATGTAGTCCCGCTGAATTCAGCCATCACATTAGAAGGTATGTATACTTGCTACACGACGTACTTTCCTGACACAGATTCTAGGGCAGCCGCAGCGAATGTTCTAGACATCACCTACGGGATCTATATTGACGAAAAAATTGGCGATAATGGAGACGACTATGTGAAGCTCGCCTCCTCAGCTATCTTGCCCTTTTCTCGTGCCGGCATTTTCGGCACTTACATGGTGGTATGTCTTCACATTAGACATATGATTCATATCCACATGCGCCCTTTCAGGACTATATTCCTGCATTGAAATATCTACCGCTTTGGTGTGCTCCCTTTAGGCGCAAGGCCAAAGAATGGCGAAAGCCAGCGCAGGCATTGGTCAATCGCCCATTCGAAGTGGTTCAAACCAAGATGGTTGGCAAATTCACTTGGGGTATGCTCATCGCTCACTGCCATTCAGGAAAATGGGACCGCAACACCATGTATCGTAGCCCACGAATTAGATGACATAGCGCTCGGCCGGGGAACTACAGAACTGCAGGTTGTTAAGAACGTTGCGGCTACAACTTTCGCCGGCAAGCTTGTCCCGTATCTTATTCAGTGATGTGTTTATAACCCTGCTTGTTCCCAGCCGGCGCCGACACTGTAGTTTCAGCTCTGCAGTCCCTCTTCCTCGCCATTGCTCTGTACCCGAATGTCCAAGACAAGGCGCAGAAGGAACTTGATCGTGTGATAGGCAACAGACTACCGGTGTTCTCAGACAGATATCAACTACCATACATTGCGAGTGTGATTATCATACTCTTGATCCGCACAAATTGACATTTCCGCATATTAGGACTGTATTTGCTACGAAGTGAGTTCCTCTACAAAAGGGCACATACCGTTATCAACACATTATACAGCTTCTAAGATGGAATCCAGTAACCCCTCTTGGACTTGCGCACTATGTTTCCGAAGACGATGAATACAGAGGTATCGTCTGATCAATTGAGAAAGAAAACCTTGTCCCAACTAATCATTTGTAGGATATAGGATTCCGAAAGGCACTACCGTTTTCCCTAACGTCTGGGCGATCTTGCATGATCCGTAGGTATTTGCGATATGCTGGAAACATAAACTAAACGACATGCAGTGAACTCTACCCCGACCCTTTTGCGTTTAATCCTGACCGATTCGAGGACAATGTCACAGGAAAGGGCCTTTCAGCTTCCGGAGTGAACGAAATCCCAAATGCAGCATTCGGTTTTGGTCGAAGGTGAGCAGACTTTCTTTTTGAGGAAGTAGTAAGCCTTGACGCTTTCACAGAATGTGCCCAGGTCGTTGGTTTGCCTTTGACTTCCTGTGGATTTCAGTGGCTTCCATCTTGTCTGTGTACAGGATAACAGAAGCGACCGATGTTGATGGACAACCCAAAGACTTTACTGGTGAACTTTATAGTTCAACCATACTCAGGTATGAGTGCTTTAGTATCTGGATGTCGATGGATAAACCGGTGTTCGTTTGTCTAGTCATCCTCTTCCTTTCAAGTGCCAGATAGAGCCACGGTCCTCCGCCGCAAAGGCATTAATTGAAGAGACTAACATGGAAGCTTGAACTTGAGAATTTTCGTTATGATGATCTAGACCGATTGTGTAACTAAACGAGTATATGTATTCTACTATTCAAGAATTAGATAGATCTTTTTCTATCGCTTCTACCAGATGCCTAAAAGCCTTCCCGCTCCACCGGCGAGTCTAACGCGCTCAAGCCCCCGCTTTACTTCACTTTCCCAAATGTCTTGGCTCTGCTCGGCTATGGAATCAAGTTCTACAAAATATATATCATGAAAAGGAACATTGTCGAGAGCCGGTCGTCGATCTACTCGCGAGATGCAGTCCATCCTCAAGGCAGCCAACAGTGCCATAATACTGGCTGATTTATTTGTTACGTCCACCGACAAACGAAGAAGAGCTCGGGTGCGCCGCTCCGTCATTGACGGCACATTGTTTGAGGGTTTCGCCACAACATAAAAACGGGTGAAATTCGCTAAGCGATACTTCCATGTTAGCGAAACGCAAGCTGATGGAAGGAAAGGGACTTCAAACAGTGCTGGTCTTGAATCCCTTCGTTCAGCATATCAAGGCCGTTGAAAACGGTCAAGCATGCTTTTGAGCATATAGCCGCACAAGTAAGAGGACTTGAGAGAAGGGCCTTCGCCGCCGCTGAAGTCGACGGCATCTTCTTAAGTGATGCATGTGGGAGATGCTTCTCGATGAATAACCGACATTGTCCAAGAGCCTGGAAGTTCTTCATTCAATCCACTCTTTTCTATCAGAAGTTCACTGACCTGTTCATGACTCATAACACAGTCGATATCAGAAAGTTTCACCCCCTTCCGAACAATTAGACAATGCTGGATTGCCAGAACAATTTCATCCCTGACAAAGATGGGATCATCTCTGCGTAAGCAGCCGTATGTTTCGATGACGGGCCCGAAAATCGAATTTTCTTGAGGTACTATGCCTATGTCGACTGTAGTAGACAGCGAGTCAAATACCTCTGATAAATTGCTCAGTGTGCGACATCAGGCTGATAGAAGCTGATCACCTGCAATGGAATTTTTTTCAATATATTCGACGTCAGTCCCAAATTTTTCGTATGCGGCCTATTATTGTCATTTTGTGGTGCTCCGGCAGGTCGATGCTCCTACCTGGTGTGTATAAGTGCCTAATGGGCCAAGAAATGCCACAGCTGGCTTGTTCTGCAACGGCAAGTCCGCCATCGCTCTTTCCTCGTCGCGGTCGAACGAGAAGCTGCGGTTTCGTCATTAATTGATCGCGGTTCAAAATCAACTTGGGCTCGTTCAATGTTTACGTTCCTTGCTTCCAAAAAAAAATCATACACAAGCTACATACATGAACTACATATTGCTACAGTGTCCGCCTCTTAAATACGAAACTATAAAGATTGACATTACGACATTACACCTGAAGGTGGACCGCCCGTTGTGACCATCCTATCTTCGAGCATTTTTGCACACCGATATGCCATTGCATAGCGCTGACCCACTTTTGACAAAGCAGTCCTGAAGTAGATTAGCACTTCGTACACAAACTAATACCACGTGAACTTACAAAATGAAGTCCAATTCAGCTCGAAGCGTGGAAATCTGGTCCTGACTGTTTGCCTCAATGGCGGCTTGCAAGAATCGAACAAGAACTCGGCCGGCAGTGAACCAACAAAACTAGTACAAAGAGCAAAGTCAAGACGCTGTCATAGGCAGTAACAGTTCAACGTACTGAACAAAATGAATCCAAAAGAGTGATGTCAAAACTCGTGGACCATACAGCATATATTAGATCCAGAATCGCACGCGCAGAGGTAAGGATCTTTAAGGCTGAGATACACCCTGATATCCGTACATCTGCATGAGGGTCATGCAGAATAATATTTGCTCTGAAAGCTACATCAATACCGTCGTAAAAGCGAGTTTCCAACGTGCTCACACATGAGATATTAGGCAGGCAGTGTAAAGGTGATTGTCGACCGTGTTGTTGTTGATAGGATTCCTCAAATGTGGCGGGAAAGAACTGAGAAAGGAGGAGATCGTGCTATCCAATTCGACAAAGCCAGCTGACATTCGAGCATCAACAGGCTCCGTCGAATTGGGGCTCATAGGTAGCGGATGATACGTAGATATCTGCTCGTCGCCGTTGTAATGCCGCGTCCTAAACCTCATGTTAAATGTTTTGACTCGTGCTGGGAAAGAATGTGAGTGTTTGGTTGTAACCGGAAATGTAAAACTCACATATCAGGATAGAACTCTTGATGTACATAATGAAGGAATCTATTTGGTTTTCGGGATGGTTGACCAGCAGATCCTTGGCATGTGCCCACTGTCTATCATGCGGGGTAACGAGTGCCTTTAGGATCCGATGAGTATCGAAATGGTGAAGCCATAGCAAAACATACCCCTTGTTCGTACTGGTCTCCTCGTAGCGGGAGTAACTGGGAGATGTCCGAATCGTCCATACTGTGAGCCCAGCCATTTGTACAACCATGCTGTCGTTCGTTTGCGTAAGCAAGCCAGAACGCGTTCCTTCTCATTTCGTCCTCGACTACCGTGCGGGCCGGAGGTAGGATAGAGGCTGGTCTTTGAGACACAGTTATGGAGTTGAACGGCGGGCACATGTTCAATCCCAGCGGAACCGCCAGACGCAGCGAGTGAGCAGCTGTGATAAAAAGCTAGAAGCGATGAAACATTAACCTCCGGTGCCGAGCAGTGCTTAACCATACATACTTCGACATGTCTAGACCGAAATTAGAATTGATTCCATAATCCAAAGAATAAACCAGACTGACTTTGAATGAGATATGTAGAACCAGCACAAAATAATATTTGCTATCAAAGATTTATATCAGTAGGACGTTACAAGATAAATCCGCCGGTCTGCCTACCTTGCAAAACTTGAAGAAGGTCCTGCCCTAGAAATTCAAGCCGTTGGGCTGTATCACGGGCCAGCTTCACCTGCTGCTCTGCGAACGAATCCGGACGTTCTTCCTTTGATCGATACCGTTCCGAAAATATTTCATCTTCCGGGAGTTTTTAAGAAACAATTAAAAGGAATTTCAGCGGCGATGAAAACGGACTTACCGGGCTCGACTTCAGACAAGTTAGGAAGGGGAGGTGAGGTAACTATACCGGTATAGAGGCTTCCCACAGCGCATATGGCATGCAGGACAGGCGGCGCAGGAAATCTAGGGTGCGCCGGCGGTAATGAAAGTGAGGCCATAAAACTAGTTGCGTGGAAAAGGCGAGTCGCATGGGGATGGAAGAGAAAGAAGACTTCGACTCTGAAGTATGCGTTACATGGGGTGATACAGACAGCGTAGTTGAAAACTTACAAATGGCGAAGCAGCTCTGGTTCAGGTAAATTTGGGGGCCAGTTAGGCCAGAGGACATCCCACCCAGCATGCGAAGAGGCGCCACTTGGTGTTTCGGAAATGCCTTGCTCCTGTTTGCCGAGAGGACTGCGAGATGTGTTTCTGGACCCTGGGTACAGGTGGTGAGAATTGCCATTTGATATTGAGTGTTGCGATGGACTCGACGATTGCGCCTCCCGAGCCTGGGGTGAAAAAATGGCCTGGTGTTGAATATCATGTTCTGCTGCCGAGTTTTCCTTTTGGCGCAGGAGCGCCTCGAGTTCACCTGTGGGTGGTCAGACGGTGGATTTAAAATGTAGAAGCGGCGAACACACTGATGCGATTTTCCAACCTCTCGTACTTGTTCTTGGGTGTTTCCGACGGCGCTGCTGTGCTTTCATGAACTGGAAATGGTGAGGACGGGTGCCGAGCTGAGGGCAAGGCTGCTCACTTTCGTCAAAAGTGCACTCGGGAGCGGATGGAAGTTGTGCGCCTGCAGGTGCATGAGATACAGCATGGCTATGGGAGCGCACACAGGTCGAGCAAGGCCGTTTAGCATCACTAAATGAAGGTTGGAGGATGTTGAAATACATCGCGACGTCGGGGACATACCATTTCTTTAGAAAAGCATGAGCAAAGAGAAATATGCAGCAGCAGCAAACAACTCACCAATTTCCTCCTTCGACACTGGGCCCGTCGATGAGCACCTGGAAGAGCAAGAGTCGGTAAGAAAGACGCACTTGGTGACAGGCCTAGAGAGAGGGTTAGAAGGTAAGGAGAACGGGGACTGGGGCCTACCTGATTTCGCTTGAGGACATTGGGGTGGGTACCATTGCTGTGAACAGGACCGGTTGTTGAGTGAGACGAGGAGGCCTGCTGAGCTTTAGGCATATTCTGAGCGTCAACGACAATAACGATCGGCGGTGGGAATCAACAGAGGTCGGTCAATTTCAAGCCTTCTAGAGGCAGTGCTGATAAGGTAATGAAAACGCGTTGGTCCTGCTTGTCCTTGGCAATACCTAAACAGGCTTACATCCAGCCACCATAACATGACATCCTTCCGTTGTATTGCACTAACTAATCCGAGAATTCTAACAACGTGCATAAAATAAACCAAAATTCGAAAACAGCTATATAATAACAATAATAACAAACTGTAACACCGGCTTATTGCAATGTCCGTCATGAATCTAGCTTGCCCAAACTGCCCAGGGATCTGGTCACGTTGTTCGCCGTAACATTTTCCACATTGCTCCTCAATACTGCTGCCGCAGTAGACCATACTTCATTGAACGTTTCATCTGTCAGCGACGAGTCGTACGCGACCAAGGCGGACGTAGCATTGTCTGCCCAAACGACTTTGCTGCCCGTGCCTGTGATCGTCCAGTTCCGCAAGGCGCTTCCCTCGTCGGATCCAAAGAACAGTGACCCGGATGTCTTCGAAAAGGACGACATCGAGTGATCAATGTCCGCTGGAAATATGCTGCCAAAAACAGCAATTTCCAGGGCAGGGATAGACGCCAGCGACGCGGCGAGCTCTGACTCGTTGTCGGGTGGTACCACCCTGTTTAACAGCACAAAGGTGGCCAAAGCAATGGCAACATTCGTGTCAAGGGACGCCAAGTAGTTCAACATAACATGTTCCAGATGGTTGAGTGTCCCATATTGTCGAGGATTTTGGGTGCCTTTAGATGGCTGAACAGATGATCCCGGCAAAGAACTCAACAGCTGGCCGCTGCGAATGACCACACGGGGGCCAACGTCTCGGTTAAGGACCGTAGCTTGTTGAGCAACTCCTGTTGTTGTATTCGCGAACGGAAGTCGAAGGCGAAGCACATTCAAAATTCCATACAACGGTCGGTTGGGATAACATGAGGTATCGAACTCAGAAACCCCCGCCGCTACTTCCGAAAGTCCGAATACTGAGACTTCAATATCATTGATCTGTTCGAGCTCAGATGATGACAGATTCGGATAGCATCCCAGAGGCGGCGGGAATGGTTCGGTAGATGAATTGGTCATCAGGGCAGCCACGGATTGAGACGTGGCATCGAAGGGAATTAGAAGGGGCGACGAGCCGATAATCGATAGGAAGACGGACAAATCATCCTCCCTTTGCTGCAAAACGGAGGTCCAGTATGTCGACAGTGTAACCTGGTGTTGAGTGGAGGATGCTAAATTTCGAACTATTTAGTGTGCGTTATAAATGGGGAAGAGAACCTACCGAGCGCAAAACTGTACATTCGATTCAATGCAGAAAGGGCTGTACCACCCACTCGACTGATCTGCTCATCAGTGGGCTGACCACTGGTGATGAATGATATGGCTTGTTGACTGATCGATTGAGTTGCAAAATTGAATGTGAACCCTGAAGCTGCCACAGCGAAAGAATCAACATCATCGGACACTGGTCCATCCGGTTGATTAGCTTCCGACCAGGGAGCATCCTTGGCGAAATCTCGCAGGTCTTTCGTACTGGAAACATCCTGCGATTCCACAAGATTCCAGAGAATGGCAGCCTGGGCCCATTCCGTACGATTCGGGGAATGTGATATGGTCAATGCAGGTGCAACATCAACGAGAAGAGACTGCGCCGAGCAGTTACTGCCCGTGGTGGTGCCTAGAGCGAGCCAAAGGGAATTGTATACATAATTAAGGGTGTGATCGGCGTCGAACAATTTGTTCATTGTAGGCGTAAGGTCGACGATGTTCTGGGCAAGTCCGTTACAGGTGCCTGTAACTGACGAAGTGCACACGCAGGTAGAATCTACACTTTTAAATCAGCGATATTGATGCTGAAGCTTGAAGAGACATACTGAGTTCGCAAGCCGCCCCAGCAAGACCAGCAGCACATTGTTGTAAGTCCTGACCTTTCCGACTCACCGTTACACCGACAGCAACACCAATGGTAATCAGGGCGACAGCGATGAAAATACCAAAAATGATCAACTTTTTCTTACGAGAGAAATGTGAGGTGCTTTTGGTCGTGTCTGAGCCGGAAGACCCTGGCGAATACACAATAGGCCCATGCTGAGATTTACGATTCCGATGCGTCCGCCAGGCATCACCATCCGTCGGAATGGCTCCATTATATGCAGAGGAGATACCTGCAGGGGAATCGAAATGGTAGAATGCTCGCGAATCATGAGGATAATACCCCTTTTCTAGCATGTTATTCAGTGTACCTGCCCGCGCCGCCAGGTCTGACAGAGGCATAATTGCTTCCCGTTGCCGGTTGGCAATTTCTGCGGCGATGGGGATATGCGGTATGGTAGGAACAGGCGGTAGGGGCTTAGTTCGTCTCCAATTAGGGAGACGCTGAACTATGGATTTGCTCGTGGACGAGACACGAGAAAGAAATGAAGGAGAGGAGCTATGGTTGGAATGAGTGGAATGCCGTGACTTGGGACGAGTAAGAGGGGGACGCTGCTTTGTTAGAGGCAGAGTCGAGCTAGAACGAATAAATTCTTTGTAGTCTGAGCCATCGCCATCGTTGTGTATTGATACAGTTCGCAACGTTGCCGGGGCGACTCCGACAACGGAAGCACCGGGCACATTAACGCCTCGAGAAAGGCTGGCTGAACGTATAATAGTGGGGGAATTGTCTTCCTGCTCCGAGTACAGTGTGTCGGAGTAATCAGTGGTAGGGGGCACTTTGCCTGTGAAGGAGGTTGGGGGATGCTGTCGGGGTCTGGCACCTTGTGGTTTGCGAGGTGGTTGAGATCTTAAAGATTTAGATGGTGGAGGAGGTAAAGGAGGGCGGTCGACGGGATCTGGATAACGAGAAGTTGGTGGGTACGTCATTTCTGATATGCCGCTAAATGCATCGCTGCTAATGGAGGTCCTGCGACCTGCACTATTAGGTGAAGGCGTCGAATGCTCCTGGAGCAACGAGGTAATGAATGATGTTGAAAGTAAACGGTCTTCAGCATCGTCGACGTCGATGCTGGAAGCACCATCATACCAGTCGTGAGGGGAAAAGGTGCCTGAGCCTGAATAAGGGGAGCCCGGCGAAGTCGAGGAACAACTGGTCGGTAACCGATTATTAGCAGGGGCACCAGAGGGGAGTGTTTGGAAGGGCGGAGATAGTTGTGACGTAGTAGATTGGTGTAAGAAAAGCGGCGCTATTATGGTACGAAAGGTGGGGGTACTTGGTGATGGAGGCGCAAACTCTGTATGCAGAGGCGTAGAGGGGATCGATGACGGTGGCTGGGGAAACTGAGATAACCGTAGGGACTCGCCGTTGCTGATGGTGCTGTCTGCGATGCCTGAGGCCGAGGTGTCCTGGGAAGCGGTCGATACATGTCGAACTGGCAGTCTCTCCGGCAAGACCATGTCAAGGTTAGAGGTCGGATCTGCACAGGTTCAGCAAGAACGTCGATAGTGAAACTGATGATGCAGCATACGAAAAGAAAGGATCCAACAAAATTGCCAGAGGTCGCCAATTCGTTACAGTGATCCTATCCAAAACTGATGTACAAGGTTGCCGCTGTCCTGTACATGCTCTGGGAGGACGGGAAGCCCAGAAGAGTCGCGACCGACCAGAGTACGCTGCCCCGGGCAACTACAAGAAAGAAGAAGTGACAGTGGGTAAAAAGAAAAAGCACAGGGATAGGAAGGCATATCGGTGGGCCCTTGCCCATGGCCGTTGGTTCCTGGGAATTGCTTGCGGTCATCTGATTGCGGTTCTCCCAGGGTTCTTCAATTTTCTGTTGAGAATTCGGGCACACGGTTGCCTGTTGAAACGTTGATGCCCCGCCATCGTGGTAAAATCTAGTTCCTAACAACAAGAATGTTTGAACACAAAAACAAGCATCCGTCGGTAGCATCAAGAGTGTAAAGAAGCAAAGTCAAAAAGCATACAGGTCGTCAAAGTCGAGTAGAAACATAAATGGCGTGATATTATATGTATGCCACCATCCAACCGCATACATCTGGCCCTCAAGCGATAATGCACGACTTTGACCCTTTACTTCTGCCCCTGTCTGTCCGTGGAGGTGGATTCACTACAAATTCGTTGATCAGAATGGAATAGAACGCGGCTGTAGCAAAGGAAGGTTCCTTACAGACTGCTCGGATGGCTTCGTCAAAGACGGTCTTAAGGCCCTTCTGTGTCAACGCGGAGCACTCTAGATATTTCACTGCTCCGATATCTTTGGACATCGCAACTCCCTGGGCGTACTGGATTGGCGCCATACGACTATGATGCCCGTTTAGTACATCATAAGATGCCCCAATGGATATATATTCACCGGTCTCGGAGTTTCTCTATCGTCGCAGGGTCTTCGCGTAGATCAAGTTTCGTACCAACAAGTACGACGGAGGTTTGCGGTGCATGGTGAGATATCTCGGGGAACCACTGCGAGTATGAAATGAGCGGGCATAGCGATAAGTATCTCTATCGTCGCTCACCTTGGTCCTAACGTTCTCATAGCTTGGAGGACTGACAAGAGAAAAGCAAATCAAAAAGACGTCCGTTTGAGGGTATGAGAGCGGGCGGAGTCGGTCGTAATCCTCTTGTCCAGCGGTATCCCATAATCCAAGCGAGATGGTTTTGCCGTCGACCATCACATTAGCAGAGTAATTGTCAAACACTAAGGAAAAGTTAGTGAATATGCCCAAATAACTATGAAAATATGATTACCCGTTGGAATGTATTCTCCCTGTGTATCAAAATCAATGAATGGCGAGGAGATGGGGTAATATCAACGCACAGGAAACGCATTGGTGGTGTATGAAATGAGAAGGCATGTCTGTCGTCCCGTCAGATAAGAATGGACAGTGGACAGCCGTGGCATCGGTCAGCTCACCTTCCCAACAGCGCCATCTCCCACGACGACACCTGCAGATGATCGTCAACAACAATGCCGTCCGGCCGCAGAATCACGTACATTTAATCGCTTGCATCCCGATTCTTCAGAAAGTCACTGGGACAGCAGCAGGAAGATGAGTGGATGGCTGAGAGGTTGGTGACAGAGTAAAGTGACGGTTATCCGACGAGAACGTCTAGTTCTTGGAGACAAAGATGGCGCTGAAACAGATACGACAAGTGTCAGAAACAAGAGATGAAAGGGCCTCAAAGGGCACGATAAGCAGAAATAACGGCACCTGTCCGGTGTAAGAACAGACTGGAGAAAGACAAGGAGAAAGACAGATCAACGGTAGGGCCTCACAGTCTCAATGAAGGTTCGTAGCCCATCAGTTATCAGCTGACACCGATCACGTAAGCTGCCGTCGGCCCCCGCCGGTTCTTCTGATCACGGAAACTGAGAGCCTTTAACAAGACCTAAAATGTAAATGTTGTGTTCTAGCGAAGTCACTCGCGTTACAGCAAAGACCAAGACTCAGAGGATAAATATATCCCAGCTATCAATGACAACAAAACGTCTCTACATTGTCTCTACATGAGTAACGTTACACTTGAGTTGCTAGTGCGCCGCCTCTAAGAACTGTGTGTGGGGAAAATCGAAGAGCTGATCTACATGCACTGACAATGGTCGTCGACCGTAGGCTAAAGATAATTCAGCTCCGGAGATATGAATAGAGAATGCAGGCACACCAGTAACGGACATACAACCGCCCTTGGTGCGCTCTGTTTCGAAAAATCTGGACGTCCGTTATACACACTAACGAACTCAAATCCGAGAGGCGATGGCGGTCTATTCTGTGATGAGACATCGGGATCAGCACGTTCTATCCCATTGAGCAAACTCAAGAGTGCTGCCATAATATACGTTCAACAACAGTGGCACGCGAAGTAACGCGTCGAAAAGCGCGATATCCAGCTATCATGATCTAAACAAGAGTGAATAGAACGGTATCAATGATCTCTGAAAACGAACATACTCGTTTCATTAGTGGTCCAGATGAATACTGCTTTGGTGCATGCACTTTGCCATCGGATACGTGACCACCACGGAAGCATCGGTGTGAAACTTAAGAACCAATAGCAGCGGAAGCGTGTGTGACACCCCAGGACCTGGAATAGACGGAAAGATGAACAAGCATGATTTCAGAGTCTGATTGTACACTTACCAGCAACAAAGATAGTGCTATTGAATGAACCGACATCAGGAAAGGGCCCATACAATCCATCGAAGGGGACCTTAACGGACCCTTTGTCCGGTCCAATGACGGCCAATCGATGGGTGAACCCCTTGCGAATATTTACTACAACACCAACTTTTGCTAACTCCTTGGCTGCTAGGAGTCAAAGACTTCAACAATTTGTCAGGCACCATCTCAATGTCACACCGGCTTTCTCCTCACGTCTAGAGCGTCATATCTAGAGATGGTGAAAGGATGGGCTTCAAGTAGTAGACGAGAAACTCCTCGAATGATTAGATAGACAATCCGGCGAGGACGCTCAAGACACGGGTCATCCGTATGCCGCGAACAAGTCCCCAGAGGTTCATCACTGTCACTGGTCAACTGGCAAAGAGGGATAACGTGGCATGACACTTGATATAATGATGAATGAGAACGATTCTGAGCGCCGATTCGTTAGTAGGATGAACCTGCCAAGGGATAAGAACCTACAGTACCAGTGAGGCTCATGGGCATAGAAAAAATGATCGCATCTGCCTGCTCTGACAGGGCGCAGAGACACCGTCAACATCAAGAGAAGAAAGGCACTGATCGTCACTAGTCCCATTCAGACCCACAGATGTTCATATTTACCCTGCACACTGTGATGGCAAGCAAAGCCTTTGTTGGACAGGCTGACTTTGAAACTGCACGAAGGAAAACCCTTGATTCGTTTAATACACACAGAGATAGACGCGACAGACCCTGTCTCTAGCGTGTATTCAAAGCAGCTGAAAGCACGCCTTGGCTGTCATACGTTGTATGTAGCGGAGCTACAGCAAATCAGCACGCGGATTTAATGAAGATCATGGAGATACGAACCTTGTCGGGAGTGACGCCTGTGATCACCAGGTTGAGATACAAGCACTGAATTCAAGGTTCAATGAGAATCAGTAACGTACATAACAAAAGCTTTCCCGTGTGTTACCAACGGAAACTGGCTCGTAGGAAGGCTCCCAGCGTGGTCACCGAGGAATATAGGACCAGGTGTCCCATCGGCAAGAGTATCTATCGGGAGATATATCACGATTCAACGAATGATCACTAACTATTCTGATTGCTGATGTATTCCCTAGTAAGCGGCGACACGATACAGATGCAGGTGAGGAACGCCTCTGCAACATTCAGGGAATAGTACTCGACGCCGACAGTGACCCGGATCGAAAGGATGCGGTAGAAGTCGAGAAATGCCAACGGCAATCTCTGAAGCTGTACCTTGTTGCTCTCTGGGACCACCGGGGCCTTCTTATGGCGTAGTTGGTATTTCCCAGCGAGAAACGATGCGAGTTGACAGATAGCGATGAATGCATCGAAGCACGAACCGAGCCACCGTAGCCGATCGGGATACTCATATGTTATAGTATTTACGCTATTTCCTATCCCCGTCATTATGGGGGCTATAGAAGACGACAGAAGCAACAGAGAAAACATCCACAGGGACTTGGAGAGAGGGCCCGGAAGGGAACATAGCCAGAAGTCGACTAGTAAATGAGAACGAATTGGGAAAAGAACGATGCAAGCTAATCGTCACAACACAGTGCTACCAGGTGTCGTCTTGGTAGGTATCGTGAAGTATTGCCTAGTAATAGCGAAGGATGTAGATGGCAGATGGCCGTCTATACCGGGGGACGGGTTTTGGTGCCAGTTCCGAGCGTCCTTGGAGCAACAGAGATTATAACACGTCTGTTGTGGAATTGAACAAGTCGAGTGTAGAGATGATATAGTGGTGGTTCATTGAGGGGTATCACTTACTGAGATTAATGACGCATGATCTGAAGGAGAATGACGTCAACAAATACAAACTTGGGTTCGTTCTGTTTATCATGTCTTCTCGAAAACGGAAGAGTCGCCAAAACAAGTCGAGTCACCATGGAACACATCTGGCCACACCGACTGATGCGTCTTCATCAGCTAGTCAGCTCTTTATCCAAGCGTATGAAGCAGACATAATACGAGGTCCTCGCGCAAAATCTGCTGCAAAATCTTTACAAGTGGACATTGGTGGAAGCCATTCGATAGGCGATGGTCTTATACGCTTGGGTGAACCTGGGAGCGACGCAGATGAATCCGAAAGAGTTTGGGTGGACAGGTATGAGCATTCCCTGTCTTCTCAATACGCTCAAACACATTGAATTGGTAAGACTTGCATGCATATCTAGCTAAGGGTTCCGATTGTTTCTCTATTTTATCGATGGGCCGTAACAGTTCTGACAGCTTCGTTGCTACAGATACGATGCTCGCTTGCTTCTATATGATATCGACGTTGAACGTGCAGGACGTTCTGTTCTTCCAGAATCACCTGGCGGGTGGTCTGATTTACCTTCAGACACGGAAGACACCTTCTTCTTTTCTCCCGAAGAAGCGGATGACTACCATCGCGAGAAGAAGAGACGCCTCAATGATGAAGCCAGAGAGGAGCGATTACGCGCGCGCCTCGCTGAAGATGGGGAAGAGGATGAACAGTGGGGAGGGAGCGACGAGGAGGTACGGCTTCCTACTCGTTGAAGTGCATCCTCGATTCCCTGACTCTGATTTCAGCCCGAAGAATCTGTGAAAGAGGTTATGCGTCGGACAGCAAAACTCATTTTATCAGCAGCAAACCCAACGCAGATGGAGATGAAGGTCCTAGTTGATTTCGGTGACAAACAGCCAGCTTTTGCATTCATGAAAGGCCGGTGGAGTAGAGCGTGGAAAACTGTCAAAGCGACAACACGACTGCAGTTGGCAGAGGAAGAAATGCAGAGAAACGCCAGCACCGGACTGGGCGGGCTTGCGGATTATGGAGACAGCGACTCTGAAATTTGAAAGCTTAAGCTCGGATGCCGGATAAATGCGACGTTTCCAGAATGCCTAAATCACACAGGGTATCCACGAATAATGTTGTCCGCTTCAGTGAACTATCGTAACATTCATGTGTCGTTATCTCCGTCCCAATCATCATCGTCGTCGTCGTCGTCGTCGTCTTCTTCCTCTTGTACTGCAACAAAGTAAGCGGAATTGGGATATGAAGAAGTAGTAAATACTTGCCTTGTTCCAGTAAACTGGCAAGTTGTCCTACATAACAGTTTGCCGTCACCCTCAGCTTATGGTCAGAAATAATAGCGTCTACTACCCGGAAATGCGCCGGGTCTGCTCGAATCTCCTCCAGACTCTTCGTCAATTCGCGGTGTAGTATGTCGAGTCTAGAGACATGTTCATCGTAGTTCTCGCCCCATGTGGAACCTGCCACGAGTCAGAAAACATCAGTAAAATTGAAGAACTTACGCACCAGGTTCTTCCACCATCACCGGTTCAGGGGTTACAGGCCTCTTGGGAAAATGCTCTGTCCATTCCCGATCATCTGCCCACGATACCGTCTTTACAGAATCTCCGACACTGGACCGCTTCAACTTGATGCAACTCCTGCGGCGGACCAAAGGAGGTCTAGGTACAGGCGGTTCCGGCATAGGTGTGATGACAGGCGGAGTCTCTGTTTCGAGAATATCTTTGAGCAGAGATGGATCTGATATTCGTAAAAGGTGCGGAAGTGGTGGTGGTGACGCGGGAGGTGTCGGCGCTATTGTTGAGGAATCTGAAGAATCATGTTGTTCCTCGGTATCAGCGGGAGGAGGACTTGTGTCAGCTGTGTGAGCAACCTGCACCACTTCGGCGTCAATAGACTGCGTGGCTTCAAAGGCAATGTCCTCCGGTACAGACGGAAGAGGCTCTGGTATTTCTAAGTCGTTCGGTGTGGGTATATGTGATGGTGATGGCTCCTCCTTGACAGCCTCTGTCAAAGGAGAAACTGCGCGACTAGACGTCGGCATATTCTTGAGTGGATTTGGCCTTACTTCCTTCAGAGAACGAGTCTGGCCCAATTTCAGGGCAGGGGCTGTAGAAGGTGCTGGCGCAGCGAGGTCAGACTGCGTCGCGCGTGCACACCGGACGCAACAAGAGTTTCGCGAATGCGTTTTCTGCACGGTGGGACGATGAGCAGCCGATCTACCTTTGTGTCGCGACTGCTCCTGGTGGAACCAGGTTTCCATCTCTTTCAAACGAAAATCTTCGGGTGCGATCAGGGTCTGGAAGACAAATGGATCTCCTCGACCAATTCGCTTGGGAGGGATCACCCTTGATAATCGCTGGCATTTGCGTATCATCCGGTCCTTTGCACAACAGATAGACAAGATAAGTCAAATACCGTAAGGAAGCGGAGAGTAGACGACACCTTGAGATGCCTGATCTCGAGAATTCGCTCCCAGGACACAGTAGCGTGCTTGTCCAGCTCTAGTACCTCGAACTTCAAGAGCTGCTCGTACATCGACGCGACCGACGGGGGCAAAAGAACCTGCGACCAAAAATAAAGTGAAAAAAAGTGGGATCATAAGGATCAGCAGCGTACCTTGAGCTCATTGGGCGTATCGGTGGTCTGGATGTACCTCCAATTTCTCGCGGTGGTTGGATCATAGGGCTCTAGCTGGCCTCTGACTGGACTGACCCGGTAATAATCAAGATGGAAGGCTGAGGAGTGGAGCATGCGAGTTGGGTACCCACAACATGTCGGCCTGACAAGCCTGATATATATATGCGCGAGCCGGTCCTCGTGGTAAGTTCTCGTAAATTGACATTCCTGTATCAGAAACGAACCTTCCTCATTCAAGCCACGCGCCGCCACGAGGCGAAAATCTGGCAATATTGGTATGGCATTAAGGGCTAGCAAGGCAACGAATTTCGTTAGCTTCGATGGTCCTGAATGGCCTGTAATATTGGAGCGTAATAAGTTAACTTAAATAAGCCGGTCAGGGAGGACATAGCCGGAAGAAGATAATCACGTTCTAAATTCTGCAAATAATGATATACTCGGAAAGAACCTTGCAACCCCACTCTTTTCTTCTTTCCGTCGTACAGCGGCGCCATGGCTGTCGCTCGATACGAGTCCTTCCTCCTCAATAATGTTTCCACAATCTCTTCACTTGAATCATCCCTGAGATCTGTCACCTGGTTTCTACCAGGTCGATTCAAGGATGCTGAGCTGGCTTCTGAAGCACGTCAGTAGACGCCCGTTTCTGTTGATGTATGCTCAAAAATTTCCCAGTGTCAACGTTGCTCAACGTGATGAGCATGTACCATGACACGCTGCTTGCCAAGGTCGTGCGAAGTGATCCCAAATACCACCCACTCATCCCAACCTCACTTCATTCGCGTTTCACAAGAGCATGGACCGAAAAGAGCAACGTGTACAAATGGATCGCTCGGACGCTAGAACTCATACGTTATACGGAGCTGGTCATCGAGATGGGCTTGCGCCGGAAGGTTTCCTCACAGAATCGTTGGCGGAGCATACTGTTCCTTGAGGCGATCAAGTACGTCCTCATACTATTATCGCTTTCTCCAACTTTAATTTTCGTTTTAGGGCTGTCCTTCGCCTCTTTCTTTTACGGATCACAAGGAAACCATTAATGTCGCCCCCAATACCTGAGCGAGACTTCGATCCTACTGCATTGCCGCCTTCCCCAGCGTCCAATGCTTCATCTCCTACACTCGCGCCCTCAAGCCCTTCATCTTCACCTCCTGTAACGCCTGACCATCTCAAAAATAATCACTCACCCTTGTCACCGCATCCATTGCTGGTCTCTCCTCCACCCTCTCGATCCGAAAGCACCGTTGAAGATTATCTCCTTCCCAAGGCTTTGACATCGTCGTCAGTCAAACCATCTCTATCTCTCGTCAGAACGCTGTCTGCGCCTCAGGAATGGCTCTCAGAAATTGTGTACATCTTGAGACCTCTTGTCTATGGTACGACTAGTCTACTCGACTCTTCCGATGTGCTGATAAATGATTGACAGCTACACTACTATTCACTGACCGACGTTCCAATCGTGCACTTATGACCGCGTTGGCTATGGAACTAATATCGCGGAGCCTGCGACGGACTCCCTCCACCTCCGCTCAGCTCGAGCGTTCTGAATACGGACGGAGAGACAAGGATATGATTTGGTATCTCTTACGTGGCTCTATTTGGGAAACCTACACACGGTACGCGGGTCTGCATCGCATTGTCAGTTGGTTATTAATCCTATTCTTTAGACCTAAGTTGGAAGCGGTAGCTGAAAAGACGTCTCATGCGCCTTTGCTGGGACTATTCGGTGCTTTGATGAAGGACTGGATTCCCTTGATCGACGAGTACTATTACTGTACGTCTTATGCATTGTCCCTCTTCCCCATCTGACCCTTTGGTTGTCGCAGATACCGCACCTTAGACAGCGTGTCGAATGGCCCACGGATCCTTCGATATCAAGGTCCCCGTGCCTTATCCACTTATTGTTGTATTATGTAGTCGTATTCAAACACATCTGTGTACGGTCCATCACCGGCCCACCGGCTAAATCATCAGTGTCAATGTGACATCCATCTGATCGCCTTGAGTTTTCGTCTTTCCCTCAGATAACCATGTCGGAAACCCCTCAGATTCGTCGCATCGTGGTATGCGCTTTAACCTGCCTTTTGTATCCATGTTAGTTAAAAGCGTAGACCTGCCACAATTCGGGAGGGCAAGGCACCATTCAAAGCGACGCCGCCTTGCAATGGGCGGTGAGTTAAATGCATATCGTGATTTTATCTTTGTTTTATTCAGCCCTTAATCTCAGGACATCCCCGTCGTTCAAGGGGGACGGGCCGCACCTATCTGGCGTACATTGGATTCTCTTCCCACAAATGACAATAATTCTTCGTGCGTTTCAAATAAATATGATGTTTCTAGTCTGATATCCTTCTTCAATCATGAAGCGAAGATGGGGGACAGAGGTCCCTCGACCCTTCCATTAACATTGGACTCGTGCCCTCGAATGGGTCCAACTGTAGCGCCACCGAGTTAGCGCCTGGTGCTGTAACACCAATGGTAGGATCCACTGTTTCCGTTGATGATTATCATCTACACTTATATTCATCTCAGCATCGGACTTCATCTTTGGACTACGACATTCTCGGTATGTCTATTGATGTCTTTGCGCTTCACTTACGATTTCACCTTTGTAGTTCACGGACAAGTTGTATTGCTCATGGAGGATGGCATTGAGAGGTTGCTCGATACTCCGGGAGACACGGTCGTTATGAAGGGCGCCTTGCATGCATGGAAGAATCCTTCCGAGACTACTTGGGCACGTTGGGTAACTGTCTTACTGTCTGCGGAACCCGTCCAGGTGAACGGGAACGTTCTGGCACCTGAGTTGGGTGAGTAGAGCCGACCGGCCCGGTCTATTTCCGTTCATTGTAAATTGCTACCCATTCCTCCATCGACTAGTAGTGATGTCCCCGTGATATATTTTGCTAGATCGCTGGCTAAGAAAACGACAGGACCGGCAATGTCGTCGGGGGCTTGATGCATATCAATTTGTTGATCATTACAGTGCGAACATAGCACGAACCTCCGAGGCGACCGAGAGCCGTCCGTTTGATCATGTATTCCCGTTTGTCGGAATCAGATAAATCTTCCTTGTTGATGTCTGTAGCTATCGTACCCGGGAGAACTGCGTTGGCTCTTATACCATACTTGCCGAGCGCTATGGCGCAGCTCTGCATGAGGGACAATATCGCGGCTTTCGTTGGCGTATAGTGGCTGCAACTTTATGAAAATGCAGTTGCGAGAGTTTGTATGAAGAAGATACCATTGGAATTCGCCACCAAAGAACGCAGATATCGAAGAGATTGCAACAATCGCGCCGCCTCGGGGAGTCTGATTCTTCATTTGATTTGCGACGGCTGTCATAGAAGTTAAGCAAATGATCGAGTGTGTATATTTGTTCAGATTACCTTGTACGATATAGAATGATCCATCGAGGTTGACCTTCCGTGTTCGTTCATAGATTTCGAGAGGCATGCTGAGAAATTCATGGAAAGGACATATTCCAGCATTGGAGACAAGAACATCTATACGTCCAAAGGTATCGACGCCTGATTGGACAATCTGATACAAGATATTCAACAACAACGACTGCTGATACGATCCCCCTACCTTGGTTGAAGTAGCGGGATCAGAAATGTCCCCATATACCGTGACAACTAGGGTATTGTAGGTTTCAATTTCAGCTTTCAAAGACAAGATCTCTTCATCTGTTTCAAAGTAATGCAAAACCAGCCCAAAAGCACCGTGTTTGGCAAATTCTAAAGCACTGCGCCAAATGTTGTCAAGATCGTTGAATGTTATTGCAAACAAGAGAAGGCATACCAGCCGCGACCAATCCCTCGAGATGCACCGGTAATGCAAACCACTTTGTTGGAGGCAAGAGCCATTGGGAAAGAAGGCATAAATCTGAGGGGATCGACATGTAGGGTTACCGGTACGATTTAAATAGAAAGGAGGGTCAGTGACCGGACCGTCCTGTCCGTTGTTCTGGTCATATGCATGCTCTTTGTAGATGGTTTCCCGGATATACGTTTCTGTCAGTTATCTCTGGAGGATCTGAGGATTTGTGAGAAATAGTCAAGGCTGCTTCTGACTCGTCCTGAGTACTAGTGCGCGATCCATGTTGTCAAGTCTGAATCTCCAGACCGCCATAAGATCTTCAAGTCCGGGGATAGATAGGAAGAGAAGAGTAAATCTCAATTGCATGAAGCTGGCAGTGCTGAGGTGATTCACGTATGGTTGGCGGTTGCATGTACATTTCGTAGTCACAGTGAAGGGTTGTGAGGTATGGCCCCGAAAAGGAAAAAGACGTCGTGTGCACAGGTAAACAAGACCAAATAGCCGCTCTCGAAAAACGACCATGTCTTCGCCAAACGGTAAGATGGATGTCGACAAATCCCCTGCCCACAGGTCGTACGTTATCCTTCCCTGACAGTGCATTACAACAGTTGACCATCTTCCTAGGTCCCGTAACCACTCTACCGACACTTTGCGCACCAAGAGGTCTCATATATCTCATTCCCGAGAAAGAGAACGGAGGGATAGGCGCCGTGATGACGAGAGGAGAAGGCGGAGTCGCAGCCGGGACAGAGGAAGTGACAAAGCCAGAGATTCTACTCGTTCTGGAGACCACTACAAGGACAGAGAAAGAGACAGAGACAGGGATCGTCGCAGAGATCGGGATAGCCATCGAGGAGAAAGGGACCGGGACAGAGGGGAAAGTAGGCACAGTCATCGTGACCGTGACTACGACCGCGATACCAAGGACCGGCGCAGGAAGCGAAGTGAGCACCTGGATGACCCCGACGCTCCTGAGCCGGAGGAACGGTCGAAGAGGGCCAAAATTTCAGACAGTGGCTCACCTCGCCCTCCCTCTCGAGACAGTACCAGAACATCAGACCGCAGGGACCGTTCCAGTGACCGCAGAAATGGAGATAGATACTCGAGGCCACCTCGCGATCCACGGGACGAATTCAACGACCCCCCGCGTCCACGAAGGGACTTTGGTCGGAGAGACCGTCGGCCCCCTGATGGCACACCTCCTTCTCCTCCACGCGCTAAGAGTCCTCCCCCAATCAAGTATATCTCTTTTTCTCAGTGTAAATCCTTTTCACTCATTGGTAAACAGAAGACCTTCTCCTTCTTACGAGGTTCCCGTTGACGAGCCATACAATCCTGATGAACCCAAAGAAGACGACTCGGAAGCCCGATCGGTATTCGTATCCCAACTAGCAGCACGGCTGACAGCCCGAGATCTAGGTTATTTCTTTGAAGACAAACTTGGGGATGGCACAGTTATGGATTCGAGAATTGTTACAGACAGGCTATCACGTCGTTCCAAAGGGTATTGAGACTCTCATCATATTTTTCCTTATCTATCCTGACTTCTACCTTCCAGAATCGGTTACGTCGAGTTCCGAACAGTGGATCTGGTGGAAAAAGCCTTGAACCTTTCGGGCACTGTTGTCATGGGTTTACCCATCCTGGTACAGTTAACTGAATCGGAAAGGAACAGACTTCATCCAGGTGATGGGTGAGTACAGACAGGAACACAGTGGTATATGGTTGGTCTCTGACCATCTCCTAGGAATCTCAATCTCCCTCCAGGTGTCAGTGCCCCGCATGGCGCCATGCAGTACGTGTTAGCTTTGTCTTGGACAGAAACATACACTGACGACTTGATAGACTTTATGTGGGATCCCTGCACTTTAACCTCACAGAATCAGACATCAAACAAGTCTTCGAGCCATTTGGAGATCTCGAATTCGTGGATCTCCATCGGGATCCTATGACGGGCCGCAGCAAGGGCTACGCCTTCGTTCAGTAAGCATACATGTCAATACTGCGTCTATATGTGTTAAACGAGCAACAGATATAAGCGGGCGGAAGATGCCAAAATGGCGTTAGAGCAAATGGAAGGATTTGAACTTGCTGGCAGAACGGTGCGTTGACTCTGACACCGTTCACTGCTTTGACTTTTGACTCATCTTTCAACCTAGTTACGTGTTAACACTGTTCACGAAAAGGGCACAGCTAGATATACCCAACAAGACACCTTGGATGAAGTTGGCGGTAGGTTGCCAGCGTGCATTTTGACGAATGGCTGACCCTATTTCAATCATAGGTGGTAACTTGAATGCAGCTTCTCGTCAGGCGCTAATGCAGAAACTTGCTAGAACTGAAACTCCGATTGCTATCCCCGAGCCAGTGTAAGTGATGACGGAAAGAGCAACATATGTGTGTGACTAACCGATCGACAGAGCAAGGCCTGTTCAAGCTATGGAGTCTAGGTCTGTCCTGTTGAAGAACATGTTTGACCCCGAGGAGTATGCCATTTTTCGTTGATCTTTGAGGCGTTTGCTGACTCTGACATTCCAGGGAGACCGATCCCAATTGGGACAAAGAACTTGCTGACGAAGTCAAAGGTGAATGCGACAGCAAGTACGGTAAAGTACAAGCCATCAAAGTCGAGAAAGAATCACAGGTAATAGTATTCCACTGTGTATCAACGTCAACGTCGCTGACATCATTTAAGGGCGAAATCTACGTCAAATTCGACGCCGTGGAATCGGCACGAAAAGCGATACAGGGCTTGAATAGTCGCTGGTTCGGTGGCAAACAAGTATCAGCAAACTTTATCTCGGACGCGATAATGCAAGCCCACCAGTAGTCGGTTAAGAAAACTTCAGCAGCTTGAGAGATGTTCCGTCTTGGAACGCTACTAAAATTCATCCTTCTCGTCACACAGATACACATTTTACAATTCGTTTGATCGTGCTTCGTTCCTTTCTCTGTGACTTGTATCTCAATTTATGTGTTGTGCAGATTTTATATGATCAATGCAGAGCGGCGATCCCTACGCCACATGCACTCATAGGCAGGTTTCATTGTTGACGTTCATGAGCGTCTGCAGCTTCCTTCATTTCTGCAATATAGATGTTCAACGAGTTATGAGGGCTTTTCTTACGTCGCGCCATACAAGGCGCAGGCGCCGAGACACTAAGACAACCCGACATCTTCGTCGGTTTTCCTGGAATAGGATGCAGGTATTGGCAATATTCTCGTTGCCGACGCTCCTACTAATTACAGGCCAGAAATGGCGGTTGGTAGATTTTGAACAAAGTTCGTATCTGCGTTGTCATACAGCTAGGTATTGGGCGCTTTTTCTCCAATCGAATTGTTCCCCTCCTGTTGTATGAGCCATGTCTAATACATGTACCGGAACTCAGGAGATTTATGACCGCCCCCAAGCGCTTCTGTATGAACATCGGCTGCCGTGAAATTATCACTGACTCCTTGGACTTTATTCCTTCTTCTATTTTCGACACGCATCCATATTCCCGTTCTGCACGAAAGTTCAGTCAAAGCTTCCATCGAAAGAGAAATGAAACACCAAACATACCCTGCTACGAGTATGAGGCAGAGACCACCAAATGCCGCTGCGTTGTCGAATCTTCAGAAAAGTTGACAAATCCTAAGTTTAATTATCATCACCTGAAGTTGCAAGGGCTGTATTAACCGGGATGTGGTTAGTTATACTGGTAACTTGAAATGGGCAGGAGAACAGGAAGTACCTGGGATATACTTGGGCTCGTCCTGTGCTCTGAAAACATTGGTAGAAATAAGACCCGATGCGTTGGCGATGGCAACTTTATGAAGATCAGTAACTCGTGAGGCAATTGTCGACGTGTCGCATACCCATTACCGCAGTGACAACCGCGCGCCGGGACTCCTGAGGCGTATTGTTATTGTACCATGTTGCAACCAACACGGATGGCGCCGAAGCCTAAAGGAAGGAGTGAACGATGTGTTTTTCGAAGTGTAATGTACGTACCCCCATGGTCAAAAGGAAGCAAGCGAAGTACGCAACCTATACAACGTTAATCATACCCTTGCAGGTTTAGTTAATGAGGCTTACCCCCTTGTGTACTACTACGTCGATGGACCCAAGGACGATAAATCCAACTAGAGTTGTGGCCAGAGGTATGCAGATATGTATCGAACGCTCCAAGAAGTAGTCCGATGAAAATGTGAGGATCAAGAGCGACACTGTCCCAACTATGTTCGGGGCGACCGTGTATAAATTGGTCTTGATTGTGGAGTATCCTAAGCTTGCTACGATCTGGGGAAGGAAGTTATTGACAGAGGCCAAAGGGACACCCAAGCTCAAACTGATAATGGCCCAGAGCCAATATAGTGGTTCCTTGAGGGGCCTGAAGGCATCACGAATATCTAGTTTTTCGTCGATCGTTACAGAAGAGTCTGCCAGGATACGTGACCGGGCTATGGCCTTCTGGCGTTCAGTGAGGATGGACCAAGTAAACGGTGAACGGGGAAGCCAGAAGTAAGCAAATATGGCAAAGGCGCAAGTGCTTGCACCTGTGGATAACGGCGTCAGCGCGTACACTACAATATTGGTTTGTTGCCTGCCTTCGATCCAGAACAAGTACTGCCATCCATGGTACTTGGGATTCCTTATCTGAAAGACTCCGAATGCGATAAGGCCTAGAGATATTTCAAGAGGTGAAACAAGTGAGAGAGCGGGTTTTTGAGTATATGGTTTGCTTTACCTGAAAATGCTCCAGCTATCGCAGCCGCGGCTTCATAAGACAACAAACTTCATTAGCCAACACACAATACAGCGAAACCTTACCTCACCATAGAATAGGCCAACACGAGATGCAAGCTCGCTACGCTTGTAGAACGTCGATAGATAGAAGACCTGTCGATACAGCACGCTTAGTCGAAGAGTGCCACCGGCGTTTGGATATATGGTCTATCTTACCACACCAGGCAGCATCGCAGACTCGAAGATACCAAGGAAAAAACGAATAGCAAAAATCTCTGCCTTTTGGTCAGATATTATCTCACCAAGACAGGACCATTGGACATACGAGAGAAGTTCTTCGCTATACCAGCAAAGAGAGACCTGCCAACGAAATGAGCTGTAAAGAATACCTGAAGCCTCGAGCAAGATGACGAACATGGAGCCCTGCAAACCGAGACTATAAGAGTCCTGATAAGTCAAAAACGTATGTCAGTCACGTACAAATCCGATCATCATCAGAGGCAACACTCGAGCGGCAGAAAACCGTTTGACTAAAAGACTGATCGGGGTGCCAAAGCTAGATATCACAGATATTCACCGGTGGTCATTCAAACTTGGTAGTAATCTGCTTACAGACAGAAGGGAACCTGTATGTCGCGTTAAGTCGTAAAACGCACGCAGATGAATGGATACATACATAGAAAATCATCACAAGAAGATAATACTGTGCTGGGACGTTAGATAATTTTAGTATAATTCTTCGGTAATACCATACCTGGTTCCCTACTAAGCCAAGATCCTAAGAAGAGCATTAAGAGAAACCACTCAACGTAAAGTGATTATTCACTTACGTGGTCCCATCCATCTGTCTTCGCATTACCTACATTCCCCTTATCAAGGGCATTGCAGAGGTACCTGGTCGTTTGTGTTAGACCGCCGGCTACGAGCTGATACCAAAAATAGCCTGAGATTCTTACATGAAAGTCAAGGGTGGCAGGATACATATGTCAAATAGGCGCAGAAGACGATGTTCTTCATCGGAGGAGAACTGCAAGCTTTCGGATTCACCATCTGCAAATTTGTCGTCCTTGGGGAGGGCGGTCCCAGCGTCTTCAATATCGTCCATGGGAAGAGAGAAGGAAGCGGGATCACATGGATGCTCTATGGGCGTTACGGGATGTTTAAATGCGCTAGCGCTCAGGCTAGTACTAGCACATGTACAGTACGGCTATCCGTGACCATGCGGACGTTTGGGAAGGGCCGGTGCTTCCTGAGCAGATAAGAGAGAAAAGAGATAATCGCACGGAAATTCGGTCATCAAGCTCTATCTTCCTCATCATCCATGCAAGAAGAAAGCTTCGATCGATCACATGATGAACGGACCGGAGCCGAGACCGGACCGTTCATCCGAAATCAAAGGGAAAGTTTGAACGGAAAGAGCAGAGGGTCAGCAACCACTATCATGTCCATCGAAAGAATCAACTCCTCTGAAAACTCTTCGTTCACCCACATACTCTGTAAGCTTGTTCCCAACGACCATCCTCTCTTTCACAGATCTTTCCTGATAAGTACTTCAGCTCATGCAACCAAGGTCTCCGGCCTGGGATTGATCTTTCTCAGTGGTACAACTCCCGTTGACAAGACCGGGACACTCGTTCCAGGAGGAATACAAGAGCATACAGTTCGTTGATATGCCTTCATCTCGCTGACCACCATCTGAAAGCCAGATATCAATAGGCCCAGTGTTTGACTAACCTCGGAAATGTCCTAGCAGCGTCGGGCTCTTCGTGGGAGAAGGTCATTAAGGTTAATGTGTATTTGAAAGATATGGACAACTTTGCGGCCATGAACGAGATCTATGAAAAGGTGAGACGCAAGTGCCGCCTCAACAAATAGATTAGCTAAATTGCGTCAGACGCTGCCCAACCCAAAACCATCCAGGACTTGTATCCAGGCCGCCAAGCTCCCAAACGATGTCGACATCGAGATCGAAGCGATCGCGGCTGTATAGTATGGAGTATGTAGTGAATGCAAGTGAAAGAAGTGAATCAAATTTACGAAGCCAATGTCAACGGCCATCTCTGCTAGAGCGGAACCAAGTAGTACTGGGAGACGCGGACTTGCAGGAGGTAAAAGTTCGTAAAGGACATGGATCAAGCGGCGGCACTTTTGCCTCCCAAACATAGTAGGAACGGAGTGTCCGATGCCAGCCGACGCTCAGTGGAGGCTAAATACAGCATCACACGTGGTGTCTGCAAATTCAAATCCGATAGTCAGAATCCATACACCACCAGAAGCCCTTGCTTCGACTCATCGTGCCTGCTTGATACGATGCCCACACAGACGAAGACGCCGATCAAGCTATTGACCAAGTCGTCAAAGGCCCCCTTGGTCGAGGAATTTGTGGGGAAGTCACTAGATGGTCTAAGGACCCCAGCTATGATCATCGACCGAAAGATATTTTCCGAAAATTGCGCGAAGATGCATCGAAAGGCGGCCGATTGGGGTGCAGGATTCAGAGCGCATCTGAAAACCCACAAGGTAGTATCACCAATTCATTTGAGGCATCGAGTATTGAATCCAGGAATAGACATCGGAAGGAGTGAGACTTCAGCTCGTCTCTAGCGTGGATAAGACCGACAGAGTTGTCGTTTCGACCTTGATGGAGGCCTGGGAGGTAGTAAACGCGGGTCTCGTTCAAGATGGCACCGTGAAAGACGTCAGTGATTACTAAAATTTTTCGACGACCATTGAGGTCGGAATCAACAGATACTGTATGGCCTACCCATCCCCGTTAATAAAATAGCGGATATGTCGGGACTATGGGATACTATAGCTGTAGACGGCGGCATCGTGCGAATTCTGCTAGACCACCCTGATCAAGTGAAATACTTGGATGGATTTGAGAAGCAGCGCACAGCACCTAGGAAATGGTCAGCGTTCGTTAAGATTGACGGTGGACAAAAGTAAGCGAAGTTCCGTTTGAATATAGACTGAAACTGAACGTACCACAGACGGGCAGGTGTCTCGACCATCACTCCTCATTTCGAAACCCTCCTAACAGCCATCTTGCAATCTTCCTTTGTCTCTCTCTACGGCTTCTATGGGCATGCTGGGAACTCTTACGCGTCAACATCACTTTCAGAGGCCTCTTCCTTTCTGTCCGGTGAAGTCCAGACTGTAAATGATGCAGCCGATGCGGCCTTGTCGATATTGAAGGAATTAGGACTGGAAGCCCCGGAGACACCCTTCGTGTTGTCGGTCGGTGCGACACCAACGGCACACGCGGCGAGTGCAGAAGCGAGAGCGACTCTGTCTACACTGCTTCACGGCACGCTCGAACTTCACGCAGGTACGCGACCGTCCCATTGAAGCATACTTGGTTACTGATAAAATGGCCAGGAAACTATCCAATGCTGGATCTGCAGCAGCAACACACGAGTCTGATAAACAAGTCGCAGATTGCGCAACGCGTCAAAGCCACGGTCATCTCTTATTATCCGGGACGAGGCAAGGATAGTACAGATGAAGCGCTTATTGACGCTGGCGCAATCGCGTTTAGCAAAGACACAGGCCCATCGGGAGGATACGGAGACGTGCTTGGCAAGGCCTGGCGAGTTGGTCGGATATCGCAGGAACACGGTATCCTGACACGTACAGACAGCGCCGGCCCAACATTGCAGCTGGGCGAGGTGGTCGACATTGTTGGGCAACATGCATGTTTGATTGCTGCGGCGTACCCTTGGTACTACATAGTCGACTCGGATATCGAAAATGGGGAGAAGATAGTGGATATGTGGGTTCCTTGGAAAGGATGGTAGTCATGGATGTATTTTAGCAGTCACATCATCGTGACAATATGTGACCACTGTGCCTTCCCACGGCCTTGCCTCTGGTGCCAGTGAGCATCGCTTGTGTCTGCTCATCACCACGATGCCGTCCAATGACTACGACTACGGTACAGAGCTAATTGAAACTTATGGTATAGCTCTGCTCGCTGTGTTTGTACTCCGTTCTAACTCTGCCTAGACTTCCTCATGAAGTACATCATCATTGGTTCGTATGTCTCATGACAACAATCTACGGGAAACTCCAATAATTTCATGATCACAGGTGAAGCAGGCACTGGAAAGTCCTGCTTGCTACATCACTTCACCCACAATTCATGTCCGTATCTCGCGTCCCTCCACCCCACCCCAGCCTAACGTCTCGCCGTAGTCAAAGACCATTCACAACATACTATCGGTGTCGAGTTTTCGAGTCGAACAGTGAAACTAGGTGAAAAGCGGATAAAGTTGCAGGTCCGTAGTCCTTATTCTGTCGATGCTCGCATTCTCATTTATAGATCCATCTTAGTTGTGGGACACGGCAGGCCAAGAACGATTTCGGTGGCGTGAACTGTTCCTTCTCTCTAAATGTAGCTCATGTTCGACACAGGTCAGTAACACGCAGTTACTATCGTGGTGCCGCAGGGGCAATTCTAGTTTACGACATCACAAAGTTGGTCTGTCTCTTGCTCCTTTTTGTTCATTTAACCCAATAGCTGAGTAGCCGGGACTCGTTTATAAATCTATCCCGGTGGCTGGCTGATGCACGAGCCTTAGCTAGTCCGCATCTCGTAACGGTCCTCGTCGGAAACAAGTCTGATCGCGAAGAGGACAGGGAGGTAGAGTGGGCCGAGGCAAGCCGGTGGGCTGCTGAGAATGGTACACTTTCGGCTTCCCGTGGATTGATTATCGGCTTACTGTTAGCTACATCGTCAGACGTACATTTTTTAGAAGCGTCTTCTCTCACCGGCGACAACGTCGAGGCACCGTTTCTCCTGGCCGCAAGATCCATATTGCTCTCGATAGAATCTGGGGCTCTTGATCCAGAGAAAGCAGGCAGTGGCGTCAGCTATGGTGATCGAGCATTACGAAGAGTAAACAGCTCCAGCCGACTGAGCTTCGGAAGTTTGAGTGGACGTCCAAGGCGAGGAACCGTAAAGCTCAAAAGCTGGATTCCAGACAAATGCTGTTGATATATTTTGATCAACGGGGACCTTGTTACGGTATGGATTGTCCACCCCAGTCCTTCAAACACTCATGTTCTATCCGTTAGGACCGAGCCTCTCCTCGCATGCTGCACTCTTCTTCTAAATCTTATCATCTCGGAATTTCATGTGTCTTCCTTCCTTCGGACTCATACCCATTCTCAGCTATACCAGCGCGTGCTCGCACTCCACAGCTCGTGGGTGTAACTATATTGTCAGGTGCATTATCATATTCACTGTATCTTCAACCATGCATTCATTTTCTCAGCACCACTATACTACATCTACATGTTCATCTAGACTTGCGTTGTAACTATTCGTAATTGTCATTCGCCTTATAATATGTACCTTGTTGTCTGGACTGATTTCATGCATCTCCGACGACACTCTAAAAACGCTTGACATTAGCCGTGGTCTATCAAGCTTCACGGCCCGGTCCGAAGATTTGAGATTGCCACCTCCTTGTTTGGTGCGTAGCTCGCATCACGTCCTGATCGCTTTCACATGTTCTTCGTAGATACCGGAAACTGTATGTAGATGTCTTTTGCCTTACCTCATGGGCGATACAGTGCGGATTTCGCTGCATACGAAGACCGGTCAACTGACCGGAAGAAGTGACGCATTTCCCATTGATATTTCGACATTTACCCGCTCGGACGGACCCTCCACGTATACAAAACGTATAAGCATGGCCGTCCTGAGAGTACTTCCTTTACCCCCCCTTAATCTCCTCCCTATGGGCACAACGTGACGATGCGTTCGTCGGACAGAAAATGAATAGCACGTCAGCGATACAGTCAGGCAGGTCCATCTTTTACGTACCGTTTCATCTCGACGTGCGCTTATCTCTTCGCCTTCAAGTAGTGTCCTCGTCGTCATCCGTAGCCATTTCAGGATCAAGCGCACCATTGACATCGGTATTGGACCAGTTATCCTTGAGACCAGGATGCTCTAACGCGTCTATAGCTGATTACAACAGTGTCTTCTTCATTCGCAGCCGCCGAGTCCACCTTGATCGAGCCCATCATTTCTACTACTTCTGTATCCGCTGCGTCGTCCGCAGAATCCGCCACGGACAACGCCAGTTTGTCGTCGGTGATAATCCAGTCGGACAGGCAGGCTGGCCCATCAGCTGCTTCGCCGATGTCTAGCGGACAAGAAAGACAGGCAGAGTATGTGAAATTAACAGCTCTACTACTACATTTTCTTACTTTCGACGTTTGGTTTCTCTCTAGTATGTCTTCAACAACTGCGTCCATATCGGTAACGGACAGAACAACGCAAGCAACTACGACGTCGGTGCCTGTTGCAGCTCCTCCGGATGCTGGCGATGGGACGTCTTCTACGAGCACTACCTCTTCGTCGAGCTCCTCTGAAGTCGTTATCACGACCTCGTCGAGTCCTACAACTGTTCAGGCACCGCCGAGTACCAACACCGTAACATCGACGCAACCTGGGATAACGGTGACTACCACAAATCCGGGAACGACCAATGACGCGCCTGCAACCTCCGGGACTGCGCCGGCTACAAGTGAAGAGAGGCCGCTCGATAGTGCAACGGCGGCTACAGCCACAGTCACTCAACAAACAGGCGCGCCGGTATCTGGATCCAGTAATATTAGCAGTAAGAACGGCGATTCGGATTGTCTTTCCTTCGCTTATCTTGCCACAGATGGGGATAATAGCGGTGCTTCCAGAGCTACCGGCTTTGTAGCGCCAAGCGTAAACCCGGTCGCCTCAACTGTCTCAACCGTGCATTCCACGCTTCCTCAAGCAATCGGAGTTACGGTTACCGGTCCAAATGGTCAAACGTCGGTTACATTTCCTAGCTTCGTTACCGTCCTGAGCACCGCAACGGAATCTGACGGCACCGTGGTCACCGAGTCTGCAGTTGTCTCTAATCCAACCGGCCTGGGGCAGCCAGACAAGAACGGCAACTCCTCGTACGTATTTCTCTTAATGTTTCAATTAACAAATTTAAATATGTTCATAGATTTTTTAGTAACACAAGTGCTGTCGCGGGAACTTTTGCCGCCGTTGGAATTGTTGTATTCGCGGTCCTTGCGCTGCTTTTGGTTTGCTGTCGTCGTCGGCGCAGACAGAGGGCACGGACCAGATGGCTGACCGCTATCACACAACCCCCCTCGTATCCTTTGCATGATGACGCTGATAGGGACCCATTCGAAGAAGATGATCCCTTCGAGGATCACAGGAACCCACCTCAGATGGCCCAGGTGACGAATGTTCCGCAGACCACCTATATTAACAGAGATCAGCGGCATGAGGACTCGGAGCATGTCGATACAGAAGAGAGTACAGCGAATCTTCTTGGTGCCCGAAATTTCGCCGCTGCACCTCTGGGCACCGGTCCTACTACCCGTACACAGGAGGAAGGACCGTTCAGCGATGTAAACGCGTTCTCGCCACAAGAAGCAATAGGTCTTGCTATCACGACCAATTACCCAGTTCCATCTCTCCATTCCAGACAGTCCACTCCTTCTCTTTACTCTGACTCACCGCGGGTACATGGTGATGCGGATTCTTTCTATGATGTCGACTCAGGCTCGCCACCACCCGTTCCCCCGAAAACTGAAACGCGACCGGCGGCACCGCCTGCAATTCCTCGTCCTCCCCGCTCAATTTTGAGAGGGACTCCTCCCTCGAGAGGTTCGGAATACAGACCTTTGACTCCTCCGGACTCTGTTGAATCCCAGAGATTTTCCATATCGTCTTCTTCTGCGGGTCCGGCTACTCCGACTGGAATGGGATTCGCAACCGGCAGCAGTCTCGACCATGAAACAGCGAAGCTGGCAACTCCGCTTGCGCCTACTTTAAGCCCGACTGCCATTCTCACGCGGCGAACTTTACTGGACGTATGTATTTTTGGTATTTTCCCTCATAGTCTTATCAATGACTGAACTTCTGACAGATACGCCCACGGCCTAGTCGCGACAACGTATTGATGAATGCTTCAGGAAGGGTGTAGTATATCTGCATCTAGGTACCGGCTTAAGATTATTACAGAGTGTGCATTAGGTGGCTCTGTTTTTCTTTATCGTATATTTCACTACATTGTATATGTATGATGGACATTCAGTGCCTTTGCACGACGCATTGTATCACGATTCATATATTCATGTGTAACAATGTATTGACATATGCCGGTTTCTCTTAGAGTAGGTTAGTGGTGGTAGTAGCAAAGCCGTAGCTCTGTGAAAAAGGTTTTAAGCATTCCACGGATCCTGAGAAGCACGCGAAAATTAAGCGTACATTGTCAGTATTGTACACGACGTTCTCATAGCCGCCCTCCGGTGATGTCGTGGCCGTAGCATCTTTCAGGAGTACACAATCGTATCCCCGGAAATAGGCATCAACGAGCGTCCCAAGCACACACTATAACGAAATGCCAAGTCATTCCAAAGCTTCGTGGAGCAACATAATGCAATGATACTGATACCTGATCTGTATTGACACCCGCGAAAAACAGTGTCGTGATCCCGTTCTCCGCGAGAAAGAGGTCGAGCGCGGACTGATATCCCCACAAACCGCTCATCCTGCCGTTCATCGTGAGACATGAAAGCTTCTATCAACCACAATGCAATTATACCGGTTCTTGTGGATCCAGAAATCAGTTCCTAGATCCTTGCCCTTGAGGTATTCTTCTTGCAAGGGACCGTAAAGATCTGAATTGAGGGCACCCCGCATGAGGAGCCTCCCGAATGGTCCTGGTAATTCGGACCCGAAGCCACCACGGCCGGCCTTTGTGAATCCGCGGACGAGGGAGGGTGGGATAGTTTGTAATTCGTGGTCAGTGAGACCCCAGTTCCTGGAAATTTCCATACGTTCTGGGTCAGGACACGTTGGAGTAGCAGGAATGAAGGTTACCCACACCCAGAGCACCTTGATATTCTTCTCTCGCGCAGCAGGAACGAGTTTCATGAGCGGCTCCACGCATTTTAGCCCGGTGGGATGGTTCCTGAGGTCGGGATGCAGAAAGAAGCTAGTATGGAGGTAATTAAACTAGGTCGAGCAGCGACGAGACGGGGCAACGAAGTACTTTTGCATGTCAATTATAACAATGGCGCTGGCCTTGGCATCGATGCGAATTGTCCGTTCGCCGTCTACAGCAACATCCAGCTGACCAGGAAGTAGATCAGGCGGGGTATCGTGTTCTGCGATGGGCGCTGACAGTGTTCGAGTCAAATCAATCAGTCCAGAAGGATATTCCACCCAGAACGATGCATTGTTGCCGTATTTTGTGACCGAAGATACGGGCGCTCGTAACTTAGTAGCCATTCGGGATTGTGTAGGGTGGGGGGTGGTACTTATCGTAACAAGTGAATGTGCCGCTCAAGGCAAGTCGTTATCTCGTCTCACAGTCATCTGATAAAAAATGTGTGGGTATTATTGATAAAAAAAGACCATGAGAGAAAGCCATACCGACTTTTACTAATTGAAAAATACTAAGTATATAGACTACGACGCGTCGTGTCCTAGACATCACGTGAAACCCCAACCTACAAGCAAAATACATACAGACTGAGAATGCGTAAAGGGATATCTATGTATTCGGTCCATATGCAATGTACTACAACTCGTATGCTATCAACAAATGCATCGGTCTATGGTTACCAAATACACTATATAAAATATGCTAAAATGAAGTAATGAGCGTGCGATTTCGTGTCAGTGTCTACTAAACAACAGGTTCAGAGGTCCATGAAGCCCCCTTCATGCAAATGGGCGTCAGAATATACAAGGTCCACAATGCGGATGAGGTGTCAGAACCTCATGTGAGTAGGATGGAAAAAACTGCTAAGACTCTTGGGAAACCTTATCCGGAACATTTCGAACCTGTAGAGTAAATGTCAGCGAGCGCGTTATAAAGTTCATGAGAGTAGACTCATACACCAAGAACTGGACGTGAGTAGTCTTCATCGTCCCTAAGGTCAGCCTTGTCACTGTCTGAATCATCTTTGAGCCGCCGGCGAAGGTCAGGATCTAGCCGGTCATCCCCTGTACTCTCCGAAGAGTACAACGATGAAGTGGCGTCGTTAACTTCACTGTTTTGAGTGGTGGGCGACGGCTGATTTTTGATATCTGAGAGTCTTTGTGGATTACGAGGCGGTGGAGAAGGAGGTCCTGAATTATCAGCATTGTTTTGGGACTGATAGAAGGATGCCAGAAGTGGTTCATAACTTCCTGCACTATGCGACGCGGAATGACTGATCCTCTGCTCGCTCGCGTTTCCACGAATGTTACCAAACACGCCACCGCCAGCACCGGGTGGAGGACTCGGACTTCTGACTGGCATGTAATCATCCCTGCCCATTGGATGACCAACGTCTGCATACGGGTTGAAGCCACCTTCCACATTGTCGATGTAAGCGGACAGTCGACCGGCACTCGGTATAGAACTCCGAGGAGAATGCTGAGACATTTGCATTCTGGAGCCATCCTCATTGTTGTTGTCGTCGTCGTCGTCCAGGGGCGCACGGTGAAAGCCTGCAGCGGTAAGAGTGGCCGAGACGGCATTGTCGTGCTCCATTCTCCGAGTGCGACGCCGCCGACGGATGTAGAAGAATATGAACAGTATTATTGATGCTGCTGCCAGGCCAACGAGCACGAACACCCCCGCAACTGCACCTTTGTTTTGGAAGAAGCTGTCATTGAGAATCAGCAATGACGTTAGGGCGTAGATGCAAAAAGACATACGACGAAGTCCCGCCAGAGCCATTGTCCGAGCTGAGGGTGGGGTTGACACCAATTTGCGTTATAGTGACGACACCCCCATCAGTGCCTGTACTTGTTACCAGACTGGTAACAGCAGATGGCGCACTTGTTGTTGTCTGGCCGGCACTGTTTGTCGTGGTGATGAACACAGTACTTTGCAAGGTAGTTCTAAAAATAACAATTTAGCGCGAGAGCGGTGATAACATTTTGATACGAACACGGTCTGGACGCGTGCAGAAGTGGTGGTGGTTTCGAAGTCATTGTTCGTGGATGACGATGACGATGATGTCGTTGTTTCTGTAACTGTAGGCGTGGACGTTGTGGTGGGAGTGGTGGACGTTGTAGTAGTTTCAGACGTCGAGGTGGAGGTTGGTGTAGGTGTTGTGGATGATGACGTCGTCGTTGAGGAAGTGGTCTGTGAAGTGGACGAAGTGGTCTCAGACGTCGTTGTCGACGATGATGACGACGTCGTGGTGGAAGATGATGACGACGAAGTAGTAGTTGATGACGACGACGACGACGATTCGGAGGTCGTTACAGACGTGGACGTTGTAGACTCCTGCGTACTGCTTGAAGTAGATTGTTCAGAAGATGAAGTAGACATTTCCGTTGTTGAAGTATTATTTGTCGTGGACGGTGGTGAAGTATTAGAAGAAGAAACTGATGTTGAAGTCGCCGTAGTGGGCGACGCTGTTGTGCTGAGTGCAGAGTAATGATGCAATCAACATGAGGATAGCAATGGCGCATAAACACGGACACTCACGAAACGGGAAGATTCGAAGAAGTCGGAGAAGTAGATGCCATGTTCGACGCCGTTTGAGTGGGAGATTGTGTAGCGGTTTGAGTGGCGGTTTGAGTAACGGATTCGGTTTGGGTAGTTTCCGTTGGAGATTGAGTAGCAGTTTGGGTAGCGGTATTCGTTGGAGGTTGGGTGTCGGTTAGAGTCGTTGGAGAATCAGTCGCAGCAGTTGTTGGTGCAGTTTGCGACGACATGAGCAGGAAATTTCAGGCAGAATGGTGGGGAGTAAAAGGTAAAGGATAGCAGTCAGAAAGTGAAGAAATCAGAAGAAGGAAGGCTGGAGCGCAGAGACGAAAAAAAGGCAGTGAGCATCTAATTTTTGGGACGACAATGAGCTCAAAACGCGAAAAATGCGTCGACAGTGATGAGGAACTTGTGGGCTTGGAAGAGAAGGCTGCTTTGACGGGGCTTACCTAGATCTGAACTGGATTGTTGTCTCTTTGGCCGGTTGGAGAGCATCTGAGTATCATTTGCCTCGTCCTCGTACCTCCAAGCACCGAAACACTGGCCTGGTGACGGGAAAAACAGGGAAAAAACAAAAAACAGGAGGGCGCAGCGGGACGGTGGTAGGGAAAAGTGACTGCCAGAGCCAGCTGCTGCCACTTCTCAAATTCATGCACAGCCACATTTCAAATTCAGACTGGGCCGTAGTTCCTCCTGCAACCGACTAAATATATCAATCAAGCCCTCCATGTGCCTCTTTCTAGCTAGCCGACCTCCAATTATCTGCAAGAAAAACGACAGCAAACTCCCGCCAATACGACTGCGAATCCTTCTTATCTCTTCAGCGGCCGAAAAAGCCCGCTTTGGACGGCCATAAGCTTACGAAACACCCAGGGCTGCGCACGGAGCCTGGTCACCGCTTTTGGTAATTTATTTAATTTATTCCCCGTTGAGATTAGTTTCCATTTCACGTCGGTCCTTCCGCCATGACCATCAACAAAGCCGCCCAGTCCATTGCCGGCCCTTCATCGGTACCCAGCCCACCGTCGCCCCCACCCCCGCCGTTCGACGAGCACAGCCATCTGCTCATCGACTTTGACGACGAGCATGATGACCCTCCTCCCGAATTCGCTCCATACCATGCTGAGTACTTTGATACCGGGAACGGCAACATCGTTTCGCACGACCCCCATTTGAATACGGACGGTATGCGCATCTTGCTCTGTGCCGTGATGGTCTTACTCAATACCCTTCTTCAGGAGAAGCACTCTATCGATTCCTGCTTTCTCAAGCAAGCACACCTCCGTCACTCTCTCTTCACTGTCGCGGTACCCATACAGAGACACGGCAGCGCACGAAGGCAGGTCCCAGTGGGGGGACTGAGAGCTACTCCGAAACTGTCGTCGACTTCGACTTTTACATTTCCCTTGATCAGCTTATCCTTCCAGAACCCAGTCACTGGTCCGTTGCAGACTCTGACCCTGCCTATCGCGGTCGCATGTTCAAGGAATTGGACTCGTCTGGTAAAAGAAAGGCGAGGTGGAAGGAAAGAAGAGCTTTCCGTTCTTGGATCAAGGACAGAGATGCACGCGGCCTTCCCCCATGGATTTCAAGTATTCAGGCCACAGACACTTATCCAACCTTGGAAGATTCCACTGTTCTGAGATCTTCCAAAACTCTTCGGGCCTGGGCTGACGAATACTGCGCTTCGCCAAAATACCTGAAAGAATTCGTCTACGTCAAAGTAAGCTTTCATAATTTCACCGGCTCCAGTTGCTCACATCGCTTACAAGTCCGTCTACGGGTGGAATTTACGCAATCTTGAATCTGTCATTCGTTCCATCATCAAATCGTCTCTCTACACTGGTGATCTCGAAGTGAACTTTGAAACTTCCGGTAAAGTTTACATCAGACCCGATAACCGTCTCTCGAGAACCCTCTCCAATAAATGGTTGAAGTTCCTGTCCATTATCCTTTTCATATTCCCGTTCATCTGGCTGTTTAAGCGATTTCATAGCAAGGGCGGCGGTAGGTGGGAGGTCTGCGGAGGCGCGTACGCTCTGAAACGATGGCAGCCGCTAGACTCCGAACCTGAACGCCCTCTAGACGCTAAAGGGTCCGTTGCTAGGGATGCTGTGATTGCGCGCTCTAGAGACGGACAGGCAAAGAAGCTCGTCGGATCCAGGGAAGGCGAATGGCTGAAGCAGTGGCAAGGCACCATCATGCGGGCCGTGCAGATGCGATATGAATCCATTGAACCTATGTTGGTTACTACCGAACAGATTCTCAATCATCCCTTACCCATTGACCTGGACGGTTACTAACTCCTTACATCCTCAGTATTTATTTACCACTGGACTGTGACCTCTCAATATATCCCATTCAAGAAGGATGCGGGCAGACTAGACTTAAAAGTCCAATCGGAAGAAAGAAATGTATAAAATGCGAAGTTCCAACAAACGATTGAGAAAGCGTGAAGTAAAGTAAATAGCTATGGAAGAGAGACAAGGGATATGAGTTTATAGAGTACACTGCGAAATTGTTTGGTAGATGTATGCCAATGCTATGAATGAACATGTTGATTGAGATTCACATTCGTGTGTAGAAATCCAGACGAATGTGACGTCAGTGATGGTGTGTAGGCTTGTCCTCCTCGCTCGGATTCCCGTTGTTGATATCTTTCAGACTCGGAATACTCCTCGCCATCCAACAAGGCGAGGGCCGTCTCCAAAAACCACATGTTCTTCTTGATGAAGTGCACCACAATGGTTCCGCCTGTGCGACTGTTCTCGTATCTTGTTTTTCTACCTTCTCGGTGTGACCATGCATATTCCGAAGACATGGCGCTCCCTGCTCGTTTCACGGTCAACTCGACCAAGTCACAATAAATTGAAAGACATAAAGCTGACCTTCGCTGATGGCAGACATATCGCTACCTTCAACAAGAGCTTCTATTGCTTCATGCGTTGACAGACTGGGTATCGGAGGTGAATACCGCACGCCGAACGTTGAAACACTTGAATAAGCCCAGGTTGCCGGTGCAGGAAGAACGCCTGTATTGATTGCCACAGACCCGGTCACCTCTTGCGGAACATTGGCCAGATACGATGCCACGCTGCGCTTGACACGAGTTACTTCTGACGGGAAAAGAAAGCCGTGTGCGTATCTAGACCTGAGGTAAACGGAGATGTCACAAACAAGATATGTGCAACATACACAGTGCCAGACCGCGGATGGTCATATATCCAACAACGTTCGCTAGCCCATCGTATCTCAGAAGCGAGAGGATGCATCGTCATCCATTTCGCGGTCTGCTTGTCCTCGGCACCTTTTGTGACTCCTTTGACCGTAGGGTCCTTACCTACCCAATCAACCAGGCTCCAACTAAGAGCGTACAACTCCCCAGCCATAAACCGGTGCAGTCGATTTGTAACAAGATATCCCCAATATATGAGGGGATCTTTCACGTCTTTCTGCTCATCCAATATCGTCGTAAATTGATTTAACGATGCGGATATAGTCGTATTGTTTGTCTTCCAGTGTGCTTCATCCCTGGGGTGTACAGCTGGGTGAGGGTCCGTATGGTTGAGATGATGAGATTTAGGAGTTTCGTGGAGTGACACGCGAAGTCGAGACTCGAGTTCTGCCATCATTACAAAGGAATCGTCATCGACTTTAACGACGTAATCCGGTCGTACCCAAGATCGAGAACGTCCAGAATCCTGATCCCGCCACGCATGCACCGAGTCATGTGGAGCGAGGGCTGGTGGTGGGGTGGTCAGGTTTAAGTATGAGAAGCGCAGAGGGGGTGTGGGGGTATCAAAAAATAGAGGTGGAACCCAAGCATTGAGCGATGCCCAGGAGAAGAAGGCATGCGTCTTGCCTCCGTTCATGTTCTCAGAGACAGGTAGAATTACAAGATCATTATATACTGGAAAGCGTCAGTTTAAAATCTGAAGCCAGCGGAACGAATACGCACGTTCCATCTCGAGCTGAATCTGCTGTTCCCAATCTTTCCGCGGTTGACCGAGGATGAATCGAACGACCGACCGAGAGGTTCCCACCCCATTATCGCCGGGTCCTGCACCTTCTCTACTTCTAGGATGACTTGCCCAAGTGGAGCGTATCAAAGAACGTCTTTCGAAGGCTGAATCGATGGAAAAGACGCCAATGAAAAGACCGGCTGGCGGAAGTGAATCTAGGTTCTCTGGAGGAAAGTCTTTTTCCGTTGACAAAGGCTCTGGGTATGGATACGGATAGGTGGATGACATGATGTAGTCCGTCGGTGAAGCCATAGATGGGATTGAGCAATAACCACGCCATGGCAACGGCTCCTTGTCAGGATTGAAGATGTATATCAAAAGAAGTCGGAGGAAGATAGCAAATGCAGTGAGGAGTATGAGTGTTAAGATCTGTATTCTGTGAGTAAGAAAAGAGAAGCAGAACAATGTAACACAGGCATACAATGGTTATGGGCTGCTGAGGAACGAGCGGATGTCGCACAATCCTTCTTGTCCATTTCTTTAACGTCCGCAGGGCTCCACCGCCTCTTCTCCGTTTTCGGCGCGTAAACGACCACCACCGCCTGTCTTCTCTCCATGTTGACGGTGTCCGCCTTGTCAGCAACGGCGAGCCTGACTCGCTTTCCGTTTCAGACGAGCACGAAGACGATGAGGCATGTGAAATGAAGAACTGTGGCAACGGAGACGTAGAGCGCGATGGAACAGGAGTAGAATTGGCGGTAGATGAGACAGAGGTCCTTCCTGAATGAGACTGAGGTAGGTACAGGAAGGCTGGTCGTGGTGAAGGGGTCGTCGCCGCTGGCTGAGACGACGACGGCAGTGGTATCCTCACCGTATCATCCGAATCTGTACTGATATCGTCGTAGTCGTCTGGACGAGGTGAAGGAGGCAGTTGAGGCGTTTGCGGATGCAAAAAATTAGCGGAGAAAGACATGGATGGAACGAATGTGATTAGGCCGTGCGCAGCTCGGAGCCAGGATAAATTAGAGAAAATGTCGAGCAGGAAGAGCGGCCACAGAAGAAATGCTTCGCCGCCGCCGTCGCGGACGTCGAGGAGAGGCTTTTGACGGTTATCAGGCTAGGAGCGTCTAGGAGGTATCTGAGGATGTGCCAGAACGGCCCAATCCTTCTGGTATGTATCACGTGACAAACATAGCCACTATCTCCTCGCGCGTTGCTTACACTTTCACCGTTCACCTCGTCGTAACTTCGCCATGGGCAAGCTGAACATCGCTCATCACAAATCATATCACCCGTATCGTAGGGATAACATCGAACGGGTCCGACGGGATGAAGAAGAGGCCCGGGAGAAAGAGGCACGCGAGGAGGGAAGAATGATGTTGGCGGCAAGTCTCCTTTCCGTAATACATGACCGTGCCTTACTTTTTCTGTAGGATTCAGAGGCTAGAATAGACTTGCTCAGAGAGCGAGCAGGGGCTGCTTCTCACCCTAAGAAAAAGGGGAGAGATGATGATATGAAGCTGCTGGAGGCTGCTAAGGAATCGCTGCCCACGTCTGGAGGACACATTAATTTTTTTGAAGATCTCGAACAGGTTCGTAGTCTTGCTGTGTTCTGCGTCCAATCTGCTAAACTCAATGTAGAACGCCATAATTACGGCTGTGCGTTCAACCAAGAAGGCTGAGCCCAAGGAGACGGAGAAAGGAGTGCCATTAGCTCCTCCCGCCAAGGATCTCAGGCCATGGTATTCTGAACGCAACCGCGATCGAAATAACGCGGAAGTAGATGAAGCTGTCGAAGAACGAAGGAAAAGAGACACAGCACGAAAATCTATTCACGATCCTCTAACATCTATCACACACCAGCTTGCTTCCAAGTCTTCCTCCTCGTCTTCATCTTCCTCACGACAACGTCCTCGCCCTGCAAGCGCCCCTGGCCAGCCTCCAGAAGTCAGCGCGCGCATTACACGTGAATTATCTGAAAGGGAGCGCGCCTTGGCTCTAATTAGGCGGAAGAAGAAAGGCAATGAGACGCCAAGCACAGTCCATGGGGGCATCGCTGAATCTGAGTACGGTGATATGTACAACCGAAGAGAGGTAGAAGAAGCGCATCGCGGCCGCTGGGAAAGCAGCTCGAGAAGATATCAAGGGAGGCACTGATGTCCTGGGTACGGCAACCAGCTGCGGTTGTCTATAATTGAGATGCGCTTTGCGTGAATGTGGGTCAGCAATGGTGCAGCTTACCACTTTACGGTTTTATGATTCATGTCATCGGTACAGGATTCTGTATTACGGATACGAGTAGCTGAGTGTCTTCTTTCAGGTGAGAAAACTCCGCTCTTTGATGTACAAAATGCGAATGATCCTTTCCTAGCCCGGAGGTCCTCGTGTTCCTCACAGGTAGGTCATGACGAACATCCGCTCACCACTCTTTGGGTTTTCATCATGTACAGCAAGTCAACACTTTTCCTCACGTTGCGGTTACCCTTCTTGCTTTCGCTGCTGAAAGCGAAAGGTTCCGATACCCAACGAGCGCCACCAAACCAGTTGGACGCTCGATGTTTTCTGCTTTAGTTCTTACATATAGACATAAATCAGGACAGCATCATAACACTTGCCGGATCCCCTTTTGCGACGCTCAAACTTACAACAGTCGCTGGTGTCAAGTTCAATGTTCAAGTAATTTGGTTGAAGATCTGACCGATGAGGTCCATGGTAACAGACCGAGCTGCAGAATCGGTTTACTAGCTTTCAAGATTGTACACAGAACATTCAATGCAGGCCTTCCGCATACACCTTCTTCCAGCTGGACCTTTCCTTCATAGCATCCCAATACTCGGACAATCGGCCCTTTTGTCCCAACTTGAACTCCATTCCAACATGGTGTTGCAATCTTGCAACCGCAGCAGAGCCATCGTCTGTCACGGCGCCTCCGGCTAGCTTGACTATCCTCGCCAACCATGCAGAGAGGTGGATGTCCGCAATTGACAGTTGGTCTCCTGCATGACGTTATGATGAGTTTGACATTGAGATTAAATAAACCGGAACGTAGCCTGAAGATGCTTACCGAGAGCGAAGGGCCCGATAATATCCTTCTCTACTCTGAGAAGAGTACGACCCAGCGACGCACGGGCGCATTTTGCCATTTCAAAGTACTCTGCTCTCTTCGACTTCTCTTCTGGATCCAACGCAGACTCTGAAACATCTGCGTTTTTATACAACCCCAGCAGTACTTCGGTTGCAGCCTTTTTTTCCTTCCAGAGCGCCGTAACTTTCTCGGAAACTTGGATTGTGCCGTTGTCAGCATTAGAGATGTACTTTGATAAGACATCTCTACGTGTATGCAGCGCCGGCAGCATTTCACGAGCCAAGCTCTTCAACGAGTCCGTGTCTCGAGCGTTCATATATCTGAGATTATTGGGATCGACTTCATCGGTATGAACGAGTTCTATCATTTCGGCTGAAGTTTCAGTGAAAGCGATAGTAGCTGGAGTTAATGATGGTGCGGGGGCTTGCGAGGTTGTGTGGGTTTGCGACCACGGTGAGCGGGATTTGTCAAGAAATTCAATGATAGCCTGATGGCGTGTCAGTATCCTACTGTTATGGCATGAGCTAATGCCAACCTTGCTTTCGGTAATCGCTCTGTATCGGCTTTCCACGTCCTCAGATAATGTTTTCTGGAGTGGAACGACCAAAGTTGGAACCATTGCTAGGACGATGTCACGTTGAGGCCTTTGGTGAGATCGAAGTAGTGCAGTACCTTTGTTATTGAGACGTAGGAATGATGGATCAAAATTTCCACCCTTCTCTTAAAGTTTTGTTGAGTATACAAGATCAAGCTGTACACGCAAGAAGTTGAAGAACTCACCCAAGTCGACGACGCGAAGATCGACCTCGTCCGCTCCGTACCCCTTCTCCTCCCTATCTCAGTAAATTGTGGAGAATGATATGTCAAGACAAGGAACATTCTTACAACGCGAGAAGAACTATTCAAGAGAATGAGATCACGGACTCAAACTGTGATGTGTAGTATGCACTGTACTCACCGGCGGACGACCATATGGAGTCTTGGGAATAATAAAGGACGGCTTTTGGGATGCTTGACATGGTGGTTGGAGTTGGAGTTACGGGCAGTGTAGATGATGGCGAAGGTAAAGCAACACTGGCAGTGAGTTTTTGAATCACGAATGACATCAGATGACATCATGCCTAGATGTCACGTCACATGATCAAGTCATGGGTGTGACAACTTTAGTCTTGCCCATTTTCTAGAGTTTTCTATCTTGAGCCATTACTTTCATTTCCTCTCCAAAAACCGCTGCAATGTCTACTCTTAGGTCAGTTATATGCCTCACTGTATGACAATGAAATGCTTACAACTCTCCACCCAGACACGAATTCTATGAAACAGACGAACGACTCACTCTGTCGATCTTTGATCGCAATGCAGAGCCGTCTGAAGTGAACGTCCAGTTTGAGCCCCGCAAGGTTCGTATGCACTCTTCCCGGGCATCTCTCTCTGCTGATATATATAAGTTTACCTACGCGCACGGCGACAAAAGTCTTGTCCTTGCGCCACTTAAAGGTCAAATCAACCCCGAATCTTGCGAGTACACCGTTGGCAAGGTGAAAGTGGAAGTCAGGCTGACGAAGATGGTACCCGGTCGCTGGGGTGCACTGGTGGGGGACAGTCCTGATCGTAAGTGGATGAACAGCTACAAGTGAGCATAAGCGCTTGATTTTGGTTGCCGCGATACAGCTCTTGCGTCTTTCCCCTCCGCCCCTGCTATGACTACGACCTCTGTCAAGCCTAAGAAGAACTGGGAGGGCATCACTACCAACATACTCTCTACAGAGAAGGAGAAAACGACGGATGAAGATCCTAATGTCGGTGGTGACAGCACTCTCAATGGCTTCTTCCAGAAGATCTTCCAGGATGCGGATGAGGACACCAAGCGGGCGATGATGAAGAGCTACTCTGAGAGCGGTGGTACTACACTCAGCACCAACTGGGAAGAGGTCAAGGCTAAGCGGGTCGAGGTGAAGCCTCCGGCAGGGTCTGAATGGAAAAAATGGAATTGATGCTTGTCACTGAATTTCTTGTGCCAATATGCTCTGTAGCTGTTCTGTAGTTTTCCATGGTTGTTTGATTTTTTTTCGAAATCTTGTTATCGCATCATGCATCATGCATCGATGAATGGCTGATATCGATATTATAATTATTATCATTGTACCGCGCGTCAGTCTGCAACAGCCATGTCCCGTCTTACCATCATCGTCGCTGCGACCAAGAGTAACGGTATCGGCAAAAACTCGCAGCTTCCATGGCGCCTACCCAAAGAAATGACATATTTTGCTCGGGTCACGTCCAATGCACCAGAGGGAAAACATAACGCGGTCATAATGGGGCGACACACCTACGAGAGCATTCCGCCAAGATTCCGGCCTCTCTCGAATCGTATCAACATCGTCATCAGTAGAAACAAACAATATGATCTGTATGTTGTTTTTCTATGTACAAGCACTCTTTTGGTGACAATGACCAAGGGGATCAACGGACGATACGCCAGTCTTCCTCGAGTCAGGCTTGCGGCACTCGTTCGAGCGGCTGCTCAGTCTGAAAGACTCGACACACCGTGCCTTCGTTATTGGGGGTGCATCCTTGTACTCTGAGTGCCTTCAGCTCTCACCGTCGACTATCGTTCCCTTCGTGGACCGGGTTCTCCTCACAAGAATCATTTCACCTAGTTTTGAGGATTGCGACGTTTTCATGCCAGACTTTCTTGCTGAGACCAACGAAGCAGGGGTGCCAGTATGGGAAAGGGCTACACATGATGCATTGAAAGAATGGGTCGGAATTGAGGTCCCGGAAGGAGAGCAGGAAGAAAAGGGCATCCAATACGAGTTTCAAATGTGGGTTCGTCAGGTGTAATGTATGGATACGATATCCCTAATATTTCCTTCCTCCTGCTACTATTCGTCTATCCTTGTCGCTGTACAAAAAGTCAGAAGTCAAACGATTGAAAACATGCATTGCTGAAAAGACGCACCTGCTTGTGCTTTGGATTTTTGGAGCAGATGACATAGACCCTTCCCTTCCTCCGAACGATGCTGCAGCCTTCGCACATTGTTTTGACGGAAGATCGCACTTTCATGCCTCGAGCAAGATGTGGCGTCTCTGTAAGGGATTGGAGACCATGGCGGTGAGGATGATGGTGCACCAGCGCCGGGGCAAGGCGAAGGCGCGAAAATAGCGGTCCGCTCGAAGTCCAAAGAGCGCGAAGCATGGCGGTCTGAAGAAATTCAGCCAACTCGGACCGCAAAGCGACACTTTCGGGGCACGTGATCTACGCCAATAGCGGACTTCGATTCATTAAGGCGCGTTTCCTTTTTCCTTCCTTCTCCTTTGGTCTTTACATGCCTGCTGGTCACCATGCCGCCACCACCCCTCGCATCGGGGGGAAACTTACAGTAGCCCTTTTCATCGTCACCCTTTTTGCTTTTGTAGTAGAGAGCGAGTTCACACAAGTAGGTCGTCCTCGGCGTCTTGCTGGAACAGATGCTTATCTACCCGTCCTAGTATGTTCAGACAGACCTTGGATACAGACAACCATTTCTTATCTTGTGCGTCAGATTCTCAGCTCGGCGTTGTTGATTATACTGATTCATCTGGTAGCTACGTCGTTCATTCGTCATTCGCTTTCATCTTCCCACTCCATCTCTTATATCTAAGGGCGACCACTAAGTACTCCACAAAGTCCCTCATAGACGGCTTGTCAATAGCTGTTAGTGACCATCTTTCTCCTTTGGCGGGCCCTCCAAGCTCAGCGGGCTTCCCTCGGTTCCGTTTCGTTTTATTCGTATTCGCGTTAACTATCGGAATCACTTTACCGGGCCTCCTTTGGTTTGCTGCTATCTCTCTGGCTTCGTGAGTTGCATCCTCACCGTGACTTTCATGTGCTTTTCTGACGGCTTTACACAGAGTCAGTGACGTGACGGGTAGGTCTCGATTCACCCGCTATAAACGTGTCTGATTACAATCTCAGCTATTTGGAACACGAACGCATTTTTTGCGTACATAATTTCGGTGCAGGTCTTTCACCTCAAATGGGAGTCACGCCGACTCCTGGCAGTTGTATTGGCCACGCTAGGCGTTCTAGTCGTGGTCTATGGGGGTAGCATGTCCACTTCTGAAGAAACAGGCTCGGAGGTGCTGCAGGACTTCAAGCGCCCAACTGCGCCTCTGATCGGCGACCTGCTAACGTTAGCGGCATCGCTCATTTACGCGTTGTATCAGGTTATGTACAAAAAGTACGCTGCTTTACCATCCGACCCGGAGCTTGTTTCAGAGAGGACATACGAGCCACTCCCGGAGGCGGATGATCTAGACATTGAGAGCTCCAGCGATGTGGATACCAAGGATCCCGACTCCGCCTGTCCACCTCCATTCGGATTCCATCCGAACTTCCTAACATCGGCTATCGGAATCTGTACATTCCTTCTTCTATGGATACCTATTCCCGTCCTAGACTACTTTCAAATCGAGATTTTTGCCTTTCCGGACAGCTGGCGGACGGTTTTGGCTATAGGGACGATCGCTATGAGCGGCGTCGTGTTTAACGCAGGGTTTATGGTAAGTCTTTCTGGGGATATTCTTTATGCTGTGACTGAAAATTCGCGACCCCAGATTCTTCTAGCCGCATGGGGACCAATCATGACATCAGTCGGAGGTCTCTTGACGATAGCCCTCGTTTTCATTTCGGATGTCATGTTCGGCGCCGGCATCAAAGCTGTTACTATGGGAAGTGTGGTAGGATCAACAATGATAATAGCAGCCTTCGGAGTATTGGCATATGACATGGCTAAGCACTAGATCAGAGTACCTTATAATATAAAATGTATGTCTACCATTTCAGTCCTAATCTTAGTAGAGATTCAGACACCTTTTATTGAATAAATATACGTGACTAGACCATGAGTATGGAGAATTTATAACACAAACATCGACAGGAAGATGGGGAAGACAGCAATAGAGAACGGAATGCTAAACCCTAAAGTAAGAAAAGAAAGTATGATTACAAGAGTCAGAGAAAAGAGCGGCTCAATATCTCCAAATTGGCCATTCAAACGACAGGGTGGTGAAAAAAAGGGGCACAGCGGTTAACGAAAACCACCTTTCGTCGACGTTCTACGGAGGGTCATCCTCATATACATCGCTGGCCCTAGTCTACAATTTCACCACAACGCGTTGGTGGCCAGAACTATGAACACAGTTCCACCAAGAGGCTACCAGCTATTATATTCGTATATCGTCGGAAAACCATCGTAAAAATCATGCAACCGTGGCCATACTGCAAATAAACGTTAGGATATCACAACGAAAGAAAGGGACCAAGTTGCGGACCTTTTCCGCTTTGCTTTAGTCATTTCTTTCCGTAGTGCGGCACCGTCGAGAGGTTTGAGCAACTCGAAGGCACACAGCAGGTCCTCTGACACGCTCATACAAGCACCGTAATTGTCGAATTCTGATGGAAGATCGTAAGGACAAATTTGTTACGTGAGCCAAGTAGAACATGATTGGACTCGCCTCCACAATAGTTTGGTGCGCTGAACACTGTGACCAATGTTCGATCGTTCCAAAACTCGTAACCATCTTCTACAACCATATGTGCCCGGCATATGAGATCCATGTCGTATCGAACCAGGAACTCATTGATGATAGCTTTCCCAAAGCAATAGCTCACTCCCCTCTCGTTATCCTCCCAATCTAGAGCTGTATCAGACGGATCTGACCAGAGCAAGTCGTTCAGCAGACCATAGTCTGGAACGTCTGTTGGTCTTTGTATCCGCTTTATATCCTCCATAGAGTGGAGAGAAGGTGATAGGCCTCCGTGAACGCAGAAAATCTTGGAGGCAACGACAGCGGCAATGGGTAGACAATTGAAAACATCGATGAAGGTTTTCCACGTCTTGATATTACAACGTCGTTTGCACTCATCATAGAATCCGTATACTAAGGATAGAAAGAATCGTCAGTGACGTATGGACACGCAACAGCTCCACAGCTCACCTCGCGTCACGTTAGCACATTCATGGTTCCCCCTCAATAAGAAAAAGTTTTCCGGATACTTGATCTTGTAGCAGAGAAGTAAGAGGATAGTCTCGAGACTTTGTTTGCCACGGTCGACATAATCCCCAAGAAAAAGGTAATTTGCGGCGGGAGGAAAACCGCACATTTCGAACAACCGTATGAGGTCCGAGTACTGCCCGTGAACATCACCGACGATTTTCACAGGAGGCGATAATTCGACAAGAGTAGGTTGGCTTAGGAAGACTTCTCGGGCGGCGAGGCAGATGGAAGTGATCTCTGTGTTTTTAAGGCAAAGAGATTTGCTGACTTTCCCCGTATATCCGACATCGAGAAGCCGTTGTATCATGTCGTCGACATCAAACGGCCGTGGTTTCTCCTTTACACCTCCGTTCTCGCTTTGAAGTCCGTTACTGGAGGCCGATCCGGGGCTGAACATGTTTGAATTGGACAGAATAGTCTGGGTGGCCGGTATATCTAAGGGAGCAGGAGAAGGTTTCGGGGAAACTTGAGAGGTTGAAGACGCAGACGCAGGTGCTGGCGAGGCAGGGCTTGGCGGAGGAGGGTCAGTAGAAGAGGGGTCGACCGTCTTGCGAGAGGTGCTGTTTCCCGAGTCCGCTACGGCAGCACCGTCAGGATCCGATACATTTATTGCAGGCGTTCCGTTCGGTAGTGCTTTGTCGACACCGTTAACTGCATCAGAGCCCGTTGCTCGGGACAAGGAACCTTGAGGCGTGCTTTCTCCCACCTCCTCCGTCACCGTTTCAGGAGACGGTGAATCGGCCTCCTTCTCCTTCTCCTTGGTACCCTTCTTCGACTTCTTGGACGGCTGCTGGCCCATCAGAGGAGAGTGGTGGCCAGACGGTAAAGGCGACGATGGTCGACCCTTGGCGAGCTTGGAGGTGAATACGGAGAAAAGGGTTGGCGCCAGTGTTGCAGCGATGGGAAGGCAGGGGGACGTAAAGGTGTATATACGCAGAAGGGCCTGCCTGGAGAATGGAAGGAAGGAGTACAAGGAAGGGGCTGAGCAACACTGGGAGCAACAACAATCAGGTCAAGCCGTGGTCCGTGAGAACAACGCCCGATATGGCACCTTAGCTTGGCTATTTCACACAAATTCACCTGAGCGAATATTCTTTGAAAATTCTCACTTGTTTTTTTGGCAGATGTCTTTGATCCCCGCTTCAACTCGCTGGACTTAGTGCTGCGCAATTCATAGTGGACATAAGCATGGGTTATTTTGTAGCAAAAGTCGACATATAATGATGATGCAAAATAATCCCTCGCCTAGAACTTGCCAAATGCCTTGGCCGCCGCCTTGCTCTTCGACACCCGCAACACATTGAACCTCACCGTCTTAGACAGCGGCCGACATTGTCCTGCCGAAATACGGTCAGATGAAAATGCAATGATGGTGCAGCATCTACATACCGACTGTGACCATGTCACCAACGTCAGCACGGAAGGCAGGCGAAAGATGGGCAGCCAAGTTCTTGTGGCGCTTCTCGTATCGGTCTATCATAGATGTGAGGGCAAAGTGCAGCAATTCTGAGAGCCCTACGTACTGTATTTGGGGATGTAGTGGAGGTAGTCCCGTCGGATGATGATGGTACGGGTCATTTTTGTCGAAACGACCTTGCCGGTCAGAATACGGCCGCGGATTGACACTTCACCGGTGAAGGGGCATTTCTTATCTGTTACACGATGAGTCTTCTCTTTGTCGAGTCCTGGAAATCTGCCGCACCAATATATGTCCCACTGATAGCTTCTGAGGGAGTCTTGAATCCCAGACCAACATCCTTGTACCAACGTTTATCCTTCGTCGAGACCTTCTTGCCAGCTACAAGTAGACCCGTCAGAACGAGTATTGCATTGCATTGGAGGGGACGCACCACGCGACTTGGCGTTTTGGAAGATGGCTTGCTTTTGGAAAGCTTTTTCTATCTACAACACACAGACCTGCTCAGCAAGTAAACACTGTGAAATGATACTTGTAGCGCACCTGTTCAGCCATATTTGTCTTGAGGACGTCGGGGTAGGGCGAGGCGGCTTGAGGCGTAACGTTTCGAAAATTTGTTGATAGTTGTTGTGGTATGAAGGGCACAAACTTTAAACTCGACTATACAGTCACGGCAATTCCCGTAAAGCCGCCTCTGTTTGAGTAGGAGTCTGGTATGTCGCACTTCGTCCATTAACCGCTTTCCTTGGTGAAATACGGCATTGCTCTGAAACTTAATGTGCCCAGCTTTAACGACTGACAGTCCCGTTCTATAATGGCGAATTGATACTACTTTCTGCAACAAAGTTCGATATCGTCCGAAATACAATCTCTGTGTACGTATGTTTATCACGCGTCTCTTGTCTCGTCCAATGGGCCGCCAGCAAACCCTAGGTCCGTTTCGTGCCTCATCTTGATCCTCTGTCTTCGTCTCACCTCTCGCCTAGGCAAATTCTTCGAAATGCCCAAGTCTGTCAAGCCTGCGCCACCCCAGCAATCAAGTTTGAAGGAACTGTGGGCAAAGAAGAAGCCACCAGCCAAGGTCGACGCGTCTCGTGTCAAGGATGAAGCTATGGACATCGATACGCGTCCTGCAGCCAAAGGTACGCGCGTCCTACGCGTTATACGTTGCAAAGTCTCAGTCTAGTGTATAGCTGAAAGTTCTAAGCGCAAGGAAGTCGTTCCAATAGGTGGGACAGCGCGCTCATACACGATTGCCTATTTACATTGATTATTAGTCGACGCGCCTAGAATCAAAAGGCGGCGAGTGGTCGAATCTGAGGACGAGGGTGAACCATCTTCAGCAGCAGGTTCGATATCGCTTCTTCCTTCAATCATGTTTGACTCAGCGGTGCCCAGAGCAATGCCTGCCATCTTCCCCGTCATCTTCAAAAGCACCAACTTCCCCCGCGCCTTCATCCAAAGTTAAATCCAAGGGCAAGTCCAAATCCAAAGTAGTCACTGAGAAAGAGACTGTGTCTCAGGCCGGAACCAGCTCTCCAGCGCCGAGTGATGATGAAGGAGACGATGAGGTTATGGACGAAGATGTTGAGGACGAGGGAGTGAAGGCTACCGGTATAACACCCGCCTCGAAAAGGTACGAGGACCTGTATCCTATGTCTCAATGCTTGTTTTAACGGTACATAATAGTGCTATAGTTGCCCTGTCCAAAGTTGAAGACGTCGACATCAAGGGGGGCTGGAAAACCGGTGATCCGTATGTCCTCCTTCGACACCTCCGTTATCGTGCTAACCATTAACAGGGTGCCATATGCAGCCTTAACCAATGTGTTCTCCAAGATCGAAGCTACGACGAAGCGTTTAGAAAAGACCGCCCTCCTCACATCATTTCTGCTTCTTGTTATTCAACGAAGTAGTTCAGGGAATGCTCAGTCTCTTCTCCAAGCAGTGTATCTCTGCATAAACAGGGTAAGCATTTCTATCACTCCATGCGTTGATGATCTGGACCTGTCAATGCAGTTAAGCCCTGATTATGTGGGTATTGAACTGGGCATCGGTGAAAGCTTGCTCATAAAAGCAATTGGAGAGTCAACCGGTCGCACTATTGCCACTGTCAAAGCTGAGTTGAAGAAAGAAGGGGATTTAGGTTTGGTAGCCATGGTACGTTAGCTCCAAAGTAGTCCCTATTCGTCCAATCATTTGTCTCTTAGAACTCGAAGAATCGGCAAAAGACGATAGGAAAGCCTAAACCACTTACGGTTCCATATGTGTTCGCTAGCCTCAAGGAGATCGCACTTACTTCTGGTCAATCTGTCAGTTAGCTTCCATTCTCATCTGTCACCCTTATTCATCTTCGACGTAGTCACAAGCTAAGAAAGTTTCTATCATAACGAAACTCCTTGCGGCTTGTCAGGACTTTGAAGCCAAGTATATAGTTCGTAGTCTGGAAGGGAAACTTCGCATAGGGAACGCTGAGCGCTCTGTACTTGTCGCCCTTGCTCATGCGTCAGTCCTTGCAGAGAGAGAACGAGGTATGATACATAAGCTTCCGGATGTGTAAGCTTTACCCCTTACTATTGCTCTATAGCGGGGAAGAAGTGGTCGGACGAGAAACTAGCTGCGCGTCTGGAGGAAGGAGCGAGTATTATGAAGGGGGTATTTAGGTATGAACCCTCTTTCTCGCACATCTATGTCACTGATTGATCTGGGGAAGTGAGCTACCCTCTTATGACGAAGTGATTCCCGCCTTACTCGAGTATGGCTTGGACAATTTACGAGACCGCTGCAAACTTACTCCTGGTGTCCCGTTGAAGCCTATGCTTGCCAAGCCAACCAAGGCTATCGGTGAAGTCCTAGACAGGTTTGAGAACAAACGGTTTACTTGCGAGTATAAATATGACGGGGAACGTGCTCAGGTGTGCTATCCATGCTTATTTTCAGATGAAGATCCTCATCTTGGAACATAGGTTCACAAACTTGAGGATGGTACCGTCAACGTCTTCAGTCGTAATTCTGAAGATATGAGCAAGAAATATCCGGACCTCGTTGAACAACTTCCAAAGGTGAGGATGTTCGGACATTGTTTTTTCAGCATACTCAAGGTATAGTGCAGTGTTTCAAAGAATCAACCCAGTCATTTGTATTGGATGCTGAGGCTGTTGCATGGGATCCTGTCGCTGGCAAAATACTCCCCTTCCAAGAGCTGAGTAAAAGGAAGCGCAAGGACGTCAAAGTAGAAGATATCCGAGTACGGGTGTGCTTGTTCGCCTTTGACCTTTTGTATCTGAACGGTGAAGTACGCTTTGAGTATTCTTCTGATCAGGTCATATACTGAGTGAAGCCAACAGCCTTTACTTCACAAACCGCTTCTCGAACGCCGTGCTCTTCTGCGAGAGAACTTCAATGTTGTGTCTGGGGAGTTTGACTTTGCCAAAGCGTCGGATGGTGAGACCACCGATGAGATACAAACTTTCCTTGAAGAGAGTGTCAAGGACGGATGCGAAGGTCTAATGGTCAAAATGTTGGAAAGTGAGGCAAGCTTCTACGAACCAAGCCGAAGAAGTGTTAATTGGCTTAAGGTAAAGACTCCTCTGGACATATACCCATAGATACTGAGATTTTTTGTTAGCTAAAAAAGGACTACTTGGCCGGCATTGGTGATTCCCTTGACTTGGTAGTTGTCGGTGGATACTACGGCAAGGGAAAGCGGACGAACGTCTACGGCGCTTTCCTCCTAGCCTGCTATGACAGTGAATCTGAAGAATACCAGACGATATGTAAGATAGGAACGGGTTTCAGTGAGGAAGCTCTCCAGTCTCTGTACGATTTGCTGCAGCCACTGGAGATGACCAAAGTTCGGGGTGATGTTAAGGTCGGGGGAGCGAAGCCGGATATCTGGTTCGAACCAAAGATCGTGTGGGAGGTTTTGACGGCGGATTTAAGTTTGAGCCCAATTTATACTGCAGCTCAAGGACTTGTACGTGTAATTCTTTTGGTGTCATTCGTTACTGATATTTTGCAGGCGGACGAGCGAGGAATATCACTTAGGTTCCCTCGTTTTATACGGATACGAGACGATAAGTCTGCGGAAGATGCGACCGGGCCGGAACAGGTGAGTACCGAATTTGTTCTTTGATGCGTCAGGACTCTAAAAGGGATTAGGTTGCCGAAATGTATGAGAAACAGGCCCTGGCACAGAGTAGCAATAAGAAGGGGCGTGGGGACGCGGATGACGGATTTTGGTGATTTGTATCGTTTCTGGAGGCATTTATGTATAATATATATGTGGATGAAGCACATGAGATAGCCACTGAATCTATGCGGTGTGGGTGAATATCTGAGGAACGAGACTACTTGCCAACTTTCTTGGCCTCTTCTCTCGCCGCCTCGACCGCCTCTGTGACCTTGCCTTTAGGTTCTGCCGTCAGCCCTAACTTCTTTTCTCGTCCGCCATTGTACCAGTAGTTCAAGAATCTGACATCTTGAACGCTTTGCGCCAGGGTGTTGGTCGTGTGGCAGGCAAAGAGAAGGTAATTACGCGGCTGGACGCGCCAAGCTGGAGACAAAATCAGGTGCTGTGTCTGATAGACACTGGAGATTCGTACCGAAACGCATGAAGACGAGACTAGAACGGGATTAGAGCTCTGCATGAAATTTTCTAGGTGACAGGAAGAACGTACGAATAACATGCAAGGGTGGTTGTCATTGTGCCAGAAATGAACTCTTCATCCTTGGACAAGTCGGCAAGAGCAGCGATAGGGAGACCCCAGTTGGCGACCTAGAATTGGGTGAATGACTGCTGGGACCATGAATGTGGGGAAATCCGAACTGGGCCCCAAAAATGAGTGCCTGTTCAGAGCGTTGAGGACGTCGTGAGCAAAAAAACGGCAAGAAAGCTCACTGAAAAAGTATTCGCGTGCTGCTGGTGACCGCAGCCAGGTGAAGAAGGTGGACGCCATGGTCGACAACGAAGCTGGAAAGAAAAGTGGGGCAGCCGATGACACAGGATGACCGTCCGCGCTTACGTGAGGACTGCCTGAGCGCTACAAACTGCCTCTCGGAACTGTGCCAGTGTTTCGTTTGTTTATTTCTTTTTTCGTGTCATTTCTCCCATTTCCTGCTACAATACTGCAAGGCGAAATGGCCCTTGGTCGGATTTTGCTTAATATATGATTAGCTGGAAAAGGAAGGGCCTTCGAAGCCTCATGTTCTTTCACTCTGCTCTCTACTGTCACCACTTCGATATCGATCGCGTTCATTAACAGCCATGCAGAGCTATTCGAATTATGCTTACTATCCGGGCCAACAGCAGCAGCAGCAACAGCAGCAGTACTTTTCTCCTCCATCGTACCCGACTGGAGCGAACAGCGGATACTCGCCCTTTGTCAACTATGGCGGACAGCGTCTAGCAAGTACAGCTCCTTATGCCAACGGAACTCCTTATCCAACAAATGCTGCGTCGTTTCCACCCAATTCTACGCCTTTTCCCCAGCCAAAGCCCTTCATTCCACCCGACCTCGTTGCACAGATAGTGCCTTCGAAATCGATGACTAAACAGCCCAAGGCCCCGAAACACAGATCGTCGACAGTTCCTGCGCACGGCTCCGCTCCAGTGAAATCTGCTATCAAGAGATCGTCTACCGCGAACGCTGTGCCTTTGCATCAGGTCAGACTGGAGAGGCAGCGTACGTCAAGTGGGACCAGCAGGCCAGCGACTGCCCCGTCGAGGGAGACTGTGACGCGAACGAGAACAAAGTCGGATGCCCAGTCAGCGGTGGCAAAGGCGAAAGCCTCGTTTCAGTCCTGTATGCACCATGGTTCCCCCCTGAGCCACTCGTCTGACTGTCCATCTTTTCAGGCCAGATGTTCATGACTTTCCATGGGAACAATGAGCTTGTCGTTGAACATATAACAGAGGCTGCGATGTCTGAAATAAGACAACAAATATTCGGTATTTGGAAAGACGGCATTGAAAGCGATGAACAGCGAGACTCTATATGGCGGGTGAAGTTCAAGAACACTCCATGGAACATGTCTGGTCCTCACAAGAAAAGGTATTTGCTGTTACTCGAGCAGTCGGAACGGCGCACCGACTTTATTTAGGGCTTGGGACATGATTGTGACTCTGTTCCGGGTGTTCGCAATACGGGTGCGTTTTTCCCCTCATGGCCTTCCATGTCCTCATTCTTCTCGCAGGGGTACGCGTTTCAAACCAGCATCAATATTGGTTTCCAGGTTTGTCGGCAAATGTGTATTCTCTTTGACACTAACATCTGTCTTCCAGCCCCCACGGCTCGTTTTCGTGGCTCGCGCCATGGACAAAACCGCTCGCTTCTTCCTTGCATTCTTTACAAAAGGTGGACTGCGGATCAATCTGATACATCCCCCGTCCGTCGTTCAAGACACCATCGGACACTCACTAATGGATGCATTCCCCGATATGATTGCTTATGACGAAGATATCGACCACATTCGATCGATAGAACTGAAGCGAGAGGCAACTAGAAGTGAGTCTTGCTTGCTGAAGTTCAGAAAGATGTTGTCTTATATACACAAAAGAAACTCGCCGACTGAATTTTGAACCTACCCAATCATGTAAGGTCGATTTCTGTGCCTATGATTAACGTTTGATGAAATGATGATTACAGCAGCGTCGACGGTGGACGCTAGTTACTTTCTTCTTCGGGTCCTCCGAGCACTCAGTGACGTTGGCTTCAATTTGGAGACCACGATACCTCTAGGAAGCAACTCGAACTGGTCTCTACGTTCCAGTACGGATATAGGAACGCATAGAGAGCTTTATGTCTTCAAAGGTGTCCCTTCGCACCGAGTTGGCTGAATTGTCGAATAGAAGGACTCGGAAGCTATGTACTATGTATCGAAAAGTAATCTATCTTGATGACCAGACACAGTGTATTCTATTATCTACAGGCTTCATATATATCTGCCTATACCATTTTAACGACTTTACTACCATCGACCAGACCTGCCAGACTTTTGGCAACGACCTTGCCATCGGGACCTTTCCGTGCGTAGAGCTCGTCCCACCAACCGAACAGGAAATCTCGAGCGATAAGTTTAAACCAGGGAGTAAATGAATTTCCTGTATCCAGTATGAATGTACCGCTGTGTACGGAGATGGACAACTCACCGGGCTCATCAAACATGGCTTGCAGTTCTTCCTTGCTAACGTACTTGTAATCCCGGATCTCGTTCAAGTTTGGTGTAACATCCACGTCAGCAGTAAGGAAGAGAATGTAGTCCACTGCATATCATGAGCCATGAGATGATTACACATCTGAACGAGCACTTCACCTTCATGTTCACCCCAGATACCGTCAGACGGGGCAAGGTAATGAATGCGAGTGAGATACTGGAACTCGTCGACAGGTGTCTGGCTTTGGGGGATGCCCAATTCATGGTCCAACTTCCTTGATGCCGCCACTCGGACGCCTAGCTGTTCTTTCTCCACTTTCTCGGCCTCAAAGTCGTCCAAGGGATGCGAGCAGCAGGTATTAGTCCACATGTCCGGGAATGTGATCTTTTCGGTCGCGCGTTGTTGGAGCAGCAGCTTGCCATCTGAAGGACGGAAGACGAATGCAGAGAAGGCTCTGTGAAGCAGACCCTTGTTGATATTATCCATTAGATGGCCTGGATACCATGGTTAGCATCGACGGCAACAGAAAATCCAACCCTTACTACTTACATGTCTTTTTGTCCATGGCACCGATGGCATTGTCTTCCTCGTCTACAAGAATACATCTCTCATCCATGAGCTTCGACTGTTCGGGATCATAGTTGGACAGGTCGATGCTGGCAAGGGCAGCGCGAGCGGCGAGGACAGCAGGAGAGCTCATTTTCCGACACCTGTTGAGATCCAGACGATAAGGAATAAAGGTGCGAGCAGACCGGGTGCTCCGTTTAAATCCTGATATCAATAGTGAATGCAGCGTGTCAGAGTATAAGAGTGGTCCGATCCTTTTCGATCGGTCTGAAAGTATTGTTTGTCTGACCGTGATTATCTACGTGTTACATGGATCCTAATGGTGTTATCAATTTCAGTACAGTCGTCTAAGTGTTTATATACAGCTACAGTTCCGGGATCATCGATTGGACACTCTGGTCCTGGATATATGGTTGAAAGTAAGTGACGAAATCGGACATCATTGACATGGGGAACCGAAACCTGGGTCTGATCAGAAACATTAATTAGGTACTAGGAGCAAAGAAATAGGCCCGTAAGGCTGTGGCTGTCGGAGATGAAGCAAGTCCTTGGTTGCCAAAACTGTGAAGACCTTGTTAATCACGTCCTTACTGTAGGTTTTGTCGACACGTACCCAGGCAATGATAAAAAGCAGCAGCAGCAACATGTCGAGTACTTGTAGTAGGAGGCGCTATTGTGTCAAATGATAGATCGTTTGAAAAGTCAGGGAGAGTTTGGAACTGCATCTTGGCATATCTGATTGGATATCGTCGAATCAGAGTATTGCCTCTAAAGATTTATGAAACGTACTCGAGAAAGTTGAAAGAGTTGCGTTCAAGTGTGACAAGATTCAGGTCTGATTTCTGTGATTCCATTTGCGAGGCGTGGGGACCCTCCTCCGGATCAACTGAAATTCGCCGTCATATCGTCGAAGAAACACTGAAACAATGTCATGAATACCTTCGAACCGGTAGTCTGCCCCCACTTGTGACCCCCGGTCGGCAACACTTGGCGACAGGCCGAGACCGGTTGCGCTTACACTGGGAATGAGAGAACTTTCCCCTCGGCTAACAGAACTTCCCCTCATCCTGATATCAGCGCGGTCAACGCTAATTCTATCGCTTCCGTCTGCAAATCCTCCGCCCCCACTCGAGGAGCTGAAGACGCCAGCATTATCCCAAGGAAACAGGGAGCTGCGCTGAGACTGAGTCAGAGGTTCCTCGGGGGATGGGTCAATCCCAAACTGTCCGCCAACAAGAGACGGTGGTCTGGAGACTTGCCGACCTTGTCCGGGCTCCTGGAGCTCATCATTCAGCATGCTATTGATCAACGCATGGATGTTCGTACCTCTGATGACCGGATCTGCTGTCCAAAGTCAAAATCCATTGGGACATCTTGGAATGGATCCGCTACGGCAAGTAAATACACCGAAGCTTTCAGTCCGTACGAAAAGACATACCATCCCTCCCAACGTCCACCCCCATGTCTACATCCATGCCAAAATCATCATTATACGGTTGTTCAGCAGAGTCTGTGAATATTTCTTTTAAAGTGTTTGGATTTCTAATCTTGCGCCGTTTGGATGGAGGTTCATCTGAAGCCAGGAGGGTATTTAGACAAGGTGCCACACAAGACCAGCATAAAGTACCTGTAGGGTGAATGAGAACCGCTCCTGTCCTTGCTTCAACTTGAACTTTGAAATTCTCTTGCCAAAAATCAACAAGTACGGGCGCTTGGACTTGCGTAGGCATCATCAATACAATAGACACAGAAGAGCAAGAATAATCCCATACTGCAGTCCGGAACCCCCCAAATAATGTCTTCGAGTAAGCGTCCATTCCCTTTCTCCAATTGTTTGTATTCATTTTCCTGCCTCAAAAGCTTTTGCCCTCGCAAATATTGCGCTCGAGCAGTCTGGAGTATCTTATTGTTAGATGACGGATGCCGGACGTAGCTAGGACTTACCTTCAATTCTTCGTCAGTAAGTTCAGTCCTAGCATCCAAAAGCAATCGTGTCTTCTTGATCTTTTTCTGAGTTGGAGCGCATGCATTCTGGAATTGTTGCGTTACATCTTTCAACGGGTGTACAGGTTCTGCGTCCTGGGACAAAAGTTGTTGAGAAAATGTTAGAACAGGTGTTATAGCGCGTGGGGTATTTGGCTGCGAAAGAGGAGGCGCATTCTCTTTCTGGATGTCGTTCGTCTTGGATAGTCATGAGGAATTAGATCTATTGTCTATCCAAACTAAGTAGATGGAACAAACCTTTCTCTTACGCTTCCCTCTGTCAACGGTGGGAGTCGCGGTGTTGCTTGCCGGAGGCAGCATCAGGCCTTGGGTATCTTCGAAGTTGAAGTCCAGATCCATGGGCATATCGGCTGGAAAAGCAAAGGCATCACTTTCAAGGATATTCCTAAGATAACGGTGAACCCTCGCAAGTCACAATATTTGCGAATGGTACCTTCTGTCGGTATCTACGGCTTTCAATGGAGTACCTCCCCAGCCCTCACCTAGTTCCCTAGCGAGCTCGTCGCCCAGCAATCCGCCTAGATCCGCACCATCAGAGAAGAATGGATCGTTCATAAATCCACCATCAACTTGAGATGAAGAAGGGTCCTGAGAAAGCCCTGGAGCGTTGCCATTGAAGGAAAGGTCGAAGGAGGCAGACAAGAGATGATCATAGTTCTCCTTCAAAGTGCAGAGTTCGGCGCGTAGATCTTCCGCGACGGCAGGCGGACTAGGCTTCGATGTTTTCGACTTCGGTTTAGACGATTTGCCGTTCGGATTATATTCAGCATCGGGTATATCTTCCTCCAATTCGTCTTCTAGACTTTTCCTTGAGATATTGAAGATGGCGAAAGCCGACGGTGCTACGTACCTCCAGCGTTGAGGAAGGCGTCCCAGTCCTTTTTGAAGGTGTCAAGCGGAATCAGATATCTGTAGATGAAGACTCACGGCAATAAACGCATCTAACTCATAGTTGGGATTGGTGTCGACGATCAATGTTAAAGCTGATGCCCTTTAGTAGATGGCGTCAGTTTCATGCCAGAGGAGCTGCGGTCGTGATATACCGAATTGTAGGCTGGGCCATCTGTAGCTGCACATCTCCAGGAGTAGCTTGAAATTCTTGAATGACCTTCTTCAAGGAGGCGACGCAATGCGACACGTCAGTGAAGAAGATGTCCTGCTTGACTGTCCAGATTCTTGAGGTTCAAGCAAATAGGATGAAGCAGTCATCCACACACCCTTGTATACCCTTGGATAAGCAACACGCTTGAGTTGATTTCGCGTATCATCGATGAATGCTTACCGTGCAACACCGACCATCAAATTACTCGACAGTCGCAAAGCGAGGGGTTCTGAGGGTTCTGCTATGAGATCGCACAATTGAGCAATATCAGCAGTCATGACAGATCTTTTCGGGAGTTTCTTGAACGTTGATTTGGATCCCAAAGTCGCGGCAAGCCTAGTCGGGATTGTCGTGGTAGTCCACAAATGAAAACAACACAGGACGTACCAGAGAAGCCCAAACCCGCTGTCTCGTCTCGCGAGCAGTTCCGGAGAGAAAAACATATTTAAAAAAAGCGATAGGGCGCGTAAAACTGCAACGTGTAAGCGTCATAGCGACTTGAATAGACGAAATAGAATCTCTACCAGATTAAAGTAGTCTAGAGGTTACAGAAACAGAAAAATGACAAAGTCGAATATATTGTGGATGTATTGTTCAGAGAGAGGGACAAGAAAGCATGGGAGTAGAGAAGATGGAGGCAAGCGAGGCCGGGATTGGGCATATGCAAGAACCACGTCGGAGTTTCGATTTCTCGATCTGCAGATCCTTGCGCCACACTTTCCAAGCGCAGATGCTGAGTACATGCTTTGTAGTTTATGATGTCTTCCAGCGCTTTCCTGCTAATCCAACGAGTCGAGTGAATAGCTCGTCACGCCCTCCCACCCACCGGAATATTTCCTCCACTTCATGCTCATCGTTCTCCGGTGACCATTTTAAGGACAAACCTTTGATCAGCCCCATCTTCCTCACCCCACGTAGACGGGATAGAGGGAGGGTGATTTTAGGCTTCGTCGTTGTCAAGGGGGTGAACAGGAACATTGTTGAAGTCAGAGTGATGAGTCCAGGAGTCGTAGAATGTTGAGACACGAACGCTAAAGATGGCTTTTAGGAAACGAAATACCAGCAGAAACAAGAACAGTACTATGAGTATCCTGTGGCGACGTAGGCTGGGCTATTGCAATTGCAGAAGAAGGAATGATAGGTGAGGTATGATCTGGCATCCACTTCACATCGACAGTGTCAGTACAATATGGAGGAAGCGTCTGCTTCAAATAGAGTCGTACCTGTCCTTTCATCAGGCGCTTGCCTTCACCTGCCCAAGCTTTGCCAACTGCAGCCCGCTCACTCCACTTCTTCCAGTCTGGACCTGTGTCTTTACCGCGCGATGCAGACATCTGATTGGAATCGACTTCATCATGACCCTCCCTTACAGAACTGTCTGCCGCAGCATCAGAATTTCTGGAATCTGTTTTTTTGCCGGGTTTGGTATATTTTCCTGATGCTATACGAGAAGATATGAGTTCCATGGCGTACTCTGCATCTGTAGGAATATTAGCCAGTGGTGGAGGTAAACTATATTAATCTTTGTGAGCATCTTATTGAAAACCGCAATTACAGTGAGCATACCGAGCTCTTTCTTGTGGAGATAATGCCATTATGACGGGCATCACGTGCCAAAATAGGAAACCGACCACAAAATACACACACTTGGCAATAACCCTCGCAGGAAGGAGCAGCGTCGCTAAGAATGTGCAAAATATAAACTGTATGGAGGTTTCAGTCTAGTTCGATAGACTAGAAGGTAAAGGGGACTAACGGCACCGTAGATTCGAGACGCACAATGTCGGCGCCAGATGAAAAGGCTAGATATGTCGAACGAATTGGTCAGGCATGAAGGAGATGAAAGGGGGAAAACTACTTTTTCATTCTTTCATGAAAATCAGCAACTGCATTAAGAATATGGAGGCCCAGACGCTTGATATCTCTCTCCTCCTGGCTCTCTGTTTCATCGTCGAGCACTGTAGGCTCGTCGTTAATAGCATCTATTGTTGTGCTGTAATCTATAGCCTCCGGAGGGCTTTGAGAACCATGTTGCGCTGCGGAGGCCTTCTTGGCCTTTGATTTCCGTGGTTTGTTAAGTGGTTTGTTCACTATTCTGAATAACCGCCACATGTCTCTGACCCCAAAGGATGAGGAAGCAGATAACCTGGACGATACCGCATCGCCCAGCTTGTTTGCTCTGTCAACCTCATGAAGGCGTTCCCGAAGCTCATCTATAGTTGGGTAGGGCAAAATTCTTCGGCGGATCAAAGCATAGAGTATGCGTAGAAAAAAGGCAGGACACAAGAGATCGTGATACCATAATATCCAGAATATCTTCAAGGTAAATCAGGACATGAAGAAGTGATATATAACGAACGCACGATGCAATACATTGAACTACGACCGGTATCACGCCATGATGATAGTCGATGCATCCTTACAAGAAAAGGTACATAGATGGGAATAGTAGCCAAGTAAAGGCGCTGCACTGCAAGCTTCAAACGTCCTAGAGTGAAAGGTGGTGCCGGAGGGGCTGAGGGAGGCAAATGCGGACGTATCCATTGCTGCTCGCAATAAGATAAAATATCAGAGTTTTACGATATGTGGCGTACATTAGCTACTTGTTCTGGGATATTCTGGGCAGAATGCTTTTCTGTCGGGCGGTCATTTTGCGTCTGTCCGATGACCCATACAGAGTCTCCGGTAGGTACTGAAGCATTTTCAAGAGGCGTGCCAGAGGAAGTCTCCGAAACTCGGACTTCTGTTACATACTGGAACGTAAGTCAGGAGGGGTAAAGCACTCATCTTGATTCTCGGCTACGACGCACCGTAGAAAAGATAGTTAGAAACCGGTCCATTTCCTCATTTTCATAGAATTCTCGTAGCTGCTGTTCGGATAAGTCATCGATATCATTTTCAGTACCAAGAGGTAAGGTTGCTGTAGACGACGACGACATGGTAGGTGGTAGGCTTAGGGTGGAGTGCGGTGCGGCTAACCCACTACCGAATTCGGATGATGACAACGCGAGTCGACCACGTGATGAACGCGACATCAAGAAGGTAACGGTTGGACAAACAACAAACAACTAGCTTCCAACTCCCGCTACCGAATCTGCCATGTCACAAGCAGGCCTCTTGAAATGGGGGAACGACATACGGCAGTCGATGGCAAACGATCCAGGAAGGCAATTCTTTCGCGACCAGATACAAATGCACGGCTTTCTCTTTCTCGACGATTACCTTGATAATATATTGGCCGGTGCTCGACAGGAGTACGTACCAGCCAGTTGCCTTCCGCCATGCATTCTCACCCTTTCACTTCAGTGCTCTCATTGACCTTGTCAAGACGCCAAGTCGGAAAAAGGCGGTAACGAAACAGCCCAGGACAGCGTCGAAACTGAAGAATGTTGTGGCAGTGTTATTCAACGTGCGTACTGTAGCCCCAATGTGGACCCATATGACTTATTATCGCCGTAGGATGACGGCGACAAGGAAAATACATCGCCTGTTAATTCTTTCCATCACACACTTTTACAGACGAAGTCCAAAAGTCCAGAACGCCGTGTCGACGAGAACCTCTCTCCACGTCCTCCTTTGGGACCTCGTTCCATGCACCCTGAAACCGATCTCTGGCCCTTATCAGAAGCTGCAACTCCACCTAATGTAGCAGTCCAAGCAATTTCGCGGACGAATCCTGATCAAGAGTACCAAGCAGCAACTGTCCTGCCTGTTCCCTCTATGTCAGACCAGAACGAATTATCTGTAATCGCAGAAGATGAAGAGCCTGCAGAGAGGTCTCGTTCTTCTCTACGCATTGCCGAAAAACTTGCCACCATCACCGAGCCAGAGCCGACAGACGCTGAGATTAATGTATGCTTATCCCATACATCCCATAATACGTCTCAAACTGGGTCAACTTCAGCATCAGCCGACACCTTCCATTCTATCATTCTTGATTCCCCTTCTCTCACTGCTCATTCCTGCGCTAAGGACGACGTTCCTCCTTTGCCGCGCCTCTCTTCACCACCACCACCCGTCCTGGACCTTCCAGATCCGTCAGTGCTTGAATCGGTGGATACCCAGACCTATCCCCTTACTGCAGGTACCACCGATGAACCCTACGGCGAATCAGTTGAACCTGGGTTCGGCCAGGATGGTACTGATCAAGATGTATCTCCTGCTGAAGTATCACAGCAACAGTCCACTGTGCCACGATTCCCGTCTTTACCTGCGCCTGTACCGCTTCACAAGTCCGTGCGCGGTATAGAACAACAGCTGCCTGCCATAAATCCCATCACACCTGGAGCTGCGCTTGGTGGCAATCGTACATCTTGGCTGAAGAAAGCGCGAGAGGCCAAAGCATTGGTCATTGGAAGAAATCCAAGCAATGTTACCCTCACCGGTACTGGGATTAATAATACCCTCAAGAGGAAAAGCAGTCAGTTCTTTTCGGGGGCCCTCACTGAGCTCAGCGACGAGAAGCACAAGGTCGCCAAAAGTACTGAAACGGACACCGCTCCCCTCCAACTCAGAAGGGACTCCTTGGACGGCGATGTCTCAGAGCATATCATGCCGACGCAGAGTCCAGAAGATCCCTCGTTGGGCACAACTGGCAAGTCAGAGGATATGCTAGGCCAGTTCAAGAAGACAGTCGAAGGTTTCAGGACAAGAGTTGGGCAAAGTATTGGGAAGTCTCTGGCAGGCGCCGCCGCCGCCACTCTGGCAGAGGCCAGGGCTGCAGCTGAAGCACGAGTGGTCGAAAAGAACTCCCAGCAGGAAGACGATACCCAAGCCCTTGGACCGGTCGCAACGACGAAAGATCCCTCTCATCTGGACATACAAGATTCTCTGACATCGACCCCGGTGGAGACCGGCCCATCAGTGATTGAACCCACGCCATCAACGAGAACTGGAGAGCGTCTCAGCATTTCCGAGTTAGTTGCTACCTCTGAAAAGAATGTTTTCAAAGAGAAGATACACGCTAGTGTATTTCAGCCGCCATCAGCTACAACCATATCTTCTCATGACTCCAGTGGCGCACCTTCTTCGTCGGCCTCCACAACTAACCGTCCTCTTCCTGTCTTCAGCAAGGCTCAGCCTGTGTTCCGGCCACCATCTCCCAAACCCGTCTTCAAGGCCGGACCATCGGGTGTTAAATCCACAGCATTCTCGACGCCGGCTTCGATGTCATTGGGCTTGGCTCCTCGTCTACCATCGCCACCTGCCCCTCATAAGCTCAACCCGTTATCAGCACAGTCAACTATGGAAAGTTTAGCATCTGATGCTATCTTCGATAGTCAGAATGATCGTACTTCCTGGCTACCTTCGACCCAAGATACTGAATATGACAATGCTTTCGACTCTCCGTTTCAGAAACATACTGAAGTGCTGGACGAAGACGACAGTTGGCCTATGGATGAAAAACTTGCCGAGGGTGTGGAATGGACGTTCGGCATTCCGTTTGATCGCGAGGACAGTTTAACTTGGAGTAGTGCTCCCACGCAGAGTCAGAAGCTCGAACAGCTGGATCATGTCTCTGAGGATGTTCCTGCACCCGCAGTGCCAAACGACACATACGACTTACCTGCGAGCGAGCGTGAGGTGCCTGGATCTTTCTGCATGGAAATTGAGGATTACGGCGAACATGACGAAGCCGCTGTCGAAGAGGAGGAGCCTGACATTGATCCTGGCAAAATGACTGTAACGTTGGTTGAAGTAAGTGCATGGATAGTATACCTGAGTAAGATCTAACCCGTTCATTTAGCCTGAAAGGAGCCAGAGTCAATTATCTCTGGCGTCATCCGCTTCATCGCAATCGCACGTTGGTTTTTTGGGACAAGCGTCGAAATTGATGAGCAGCGTCTTGGGTACAGGCAAAAAGCCTAAACCGGAAGTGAAGAGTCTGCAGCGTGCAGCTGCGGCTGCCAAGAAGGTAACACTCTTGTTGCTCGTAATTGCACGACTGACTTGGGTGATCGTTAGGAACAGGAGGAGAAAGACAAGAAAGCCGCAGTGCTCAAAAACATGGAGAACCGACGGCAACTTGTATTACAGAAAAAAGCAGAAGAAGAGAAAACTAGGGCTGTTGAGCAGGAGAAAAGACTCAAAGAAGAAGCGGAACGTCGGAAACGAGAGCGGGAAGAGCATACAGACAAGCGACCCCTTAAACCAACTGTCAAAAAGGTGAGTAGTGTTCTACGCGGAAGGGTTTTGTAGCTCACGACCATGACAGGATGAGGACACGACGAAGAAACGGAAATTAGCAGCGGAAAGTGAAAAGAAACCAGAGATCAAGAAACCCATGCTGAAACTCAACTCCGGCAATCCGAAATCGGCTTTCAAACCGGCGCCCAAGCCAGTTCCCGCTACAGAAGGGAAAGGCAAGCTAATGTCCAAGTTCAACGCCCAGACACCGTCGAAAGCGCCGATGCTAGACGATGTGTCGCAACCTTCTCAGCTACTGCATTCACAAATGGCTGCTCGAGCAAAGGCGCAGATCGAGGCAGCGGCTGTTCCCAGCGAGAGTATTGAGTTGCCCGATGTTCCAAGCGAGTACTCTGATTCGGATGACGAAGATAGAAAGATGAAGAAGGCGGGCGAACTTCCTCTTTGGGCGCAGTCGCCTGAACTACGGCAAGCCCTCGAAAACCAGGCGACCATCAATCCTGATGATATCTTCGGCCCTGTACCAGTTCTACGAATGGAAGAAGTCTTCCGGACCAGAGCAAGTCGTTTTAGGGCTAGAACTAGCTCAGCGAATTGGATAGGTGCTGATCGTTTGACCCAGGAGGAGCAAACGGACTATGTGAGGAGAATGGGATACAAGTAGTAGTTAATTTTTCTATTCCTATTTTATTTTATGGCGGTTACGCATAGCATTTCTTCAAGATCTCTGTTCATATAGCATTCTATCTCCAGCATTTGTATAGTCTATCAAAACGATGGGCCCCAATTCGTCAATCAAGGATGCTTCTGTTACAGGCGGTGCATGCGAAAACCTCGGTTGCCCGCTGCCGGTGGATCGGCGTTCTGTCACGATGTCACAGGCGTCACCTGGCCCGTTGCTGCTTGTTTGACCCTGCTTTGACCGACTCTCACAACCACAGCTGCACTGTACAACTTCAACGAACCAAGCCACGCTGTGGCATCCCTCATCCTTTATATCTTTGCTTTTTTCCTCAATGTCATCCTCATCTTTCTCATCTCCCGAAATAACGCCCGCAATGGGACCGGACATTCGTCCAGATTTCTCGTACAAGAACTCGACACACGACGAAGTGCTGGAGGACCTTTCAAGGTATGTCTGTACTGGGCTTGAAGATTTTTTACTAATTCTGAATTCAGTCGCTTCATTCTCAATCTTCCAGACGAGGAGCTTGCGTCACTAGAACGGATATCTTTCCAGGTGGAACAAGCGTCAGTGACCCTTTTCAGCTTGCCTTGTTTCGCCTAACATCTGTCCAGTCACTGGTTCTACGAAGATTTCATACGAGAGCAGAATTCGAAGCTACCTTCTCTGACGCTCAAGAAGTTTTCCGCTATGCTCTTCAAAGCATGTCCCCTCCTTCACCAGTGGAGTCATGATCATGAACAAGCCTTCAACACATTTATGCAATACAAGACACGGGTACCTGTCTGTGGGGCCATCATGCTAAACGAGACCTGGGAGAAGGTGGGATGGTATATTTTTGCTGTGTGATCCTGAAATAATTCCGCGCAGTGTGTGTTGGTGAAAGGGTGGAAGGCCTCGTCAGGATGGGGTTTTCCTAAGGGAAAAATCAACGAATCCGAACCTCAGACAACATGCGCTATTCGAGAGGTGCAGTAATTGGCGTTTGTGTTGTCTTGGGTCCTAACGCTTCAATTTTACAGGTGTTAGAGGAAACTGGCTACAACTTGGCTGGTCAAGTAAATCCTGACGACGTGATAGAAATGACGATTAAGGAGCAAAAAATTGCGATGTACATTGTTCCAGGCGTTCCCGGAGACTATCCCTTCAAGACGAAGACACGGAAAGAGATCAGTGTACGCCTTTGACCCCTTTTAGTCCCACTCAATTCTAATTGTTTCGTGTAGAGGATCGATTGGTTCAAACTTTCGGATCTGCCAACATGGAGGCGTAATAATGCATCCCCTGGGAAATTCTATCTAATCTCACCATTCATTGGGTACGCCTCACTGTTCTTCCTCTTGCTCGATTGATTTAATAGAACTCCCCAGACCCTTGAGATCCTGGATTGCTTCACATAAGCCTCAGGGCTTAGCAAAGAAAATCAGAACGAAGGCAGCGCCGTTTTGTCCCAGTTCACCTATTCCAGAAGAGCACGATGCCAATCAGGAATCAAGTTCTCAGTCGTCGTCTGCCGATAACGGTGATCCTCAAACGCCTTCACCTCAATACACGCAATCCTCAGTTCACCCCGTAGTACATGATGATTCCCAGACCATGGACACTTCAATTATGGACCCCCATTTTGCGCGATTATTGTCCTCATTGACAATGTCCGGGATGGCCAAGGCTGAGTCCAAAGAAGTTCAACTGTCTGTCAGTTCTAAGGAGTCGGATACTCCTACGCCAGAAACATTTCCGTCTATTGGTTTGCGTCCAACTGACCGTGAAGCACCTATTTTACAACCTTCAGATCCATCCCGTCCACCAGCCTCTGACATGCCACTACGACATACATTGTCTCCGAGAAGACCTACTCCATCTTCTACGCACGTCAGCCCCAGCCCATCTTCTAGCGAGAACAGAGCGATGCCAGCAAATACATCTGTCCCACCCGTCGAGCTGTCCCCTGCACTCTCTGTTCGTGTTTCGAGAAGGTCTTCGAGCATTGCAGATATCTCTCCTTACCTTAAAAAACATGGACCACCACCAACATCTGCTACTCACTTGAAGCAGTTGGCGTTGTTGGAAAGCGTTATTGGTGAATCCACCACTATGTCACGTCGCCTAGACCAGGCCGAGCAGAATCTTCAGTTTTCTCAGCGTCCTCCTCACCATCCTCACTCCTTTGCCCCGGGTTTCACGTTTCCTCCTGTCGCTGATCGCACCGATGTCATATACTCTTCTGGATCCGATGGTCGACAGTCGGTTGCAGGAGTGCTACGACCGCCGGCGTTCATGCAACCTGCATCCAACATGGTTTACGATGATCCGTTCAAAGTGCGGCCCAGGACAAGTCTAGCAGCTCATCGTCCGATAATGCCTTTACAGGTAGGAAGTTTGGGTCACGGACAGATGATGACTATGATGAATGGACAAACCCATCCTTCAACTATGCCTCCTCATGCAACTCCATATTCGTCATTTGGATCACCTCTCGGACCGCAACCTCCCATTCCATACGGTGCCGCGTCCCTTGGCTACCCACCAATGTATGGTCCTAGTTCCGTGCCGAACTCTCATCCAGTACCCGCTCCCGTGCTTTCGCCAAGGTCTCCGGTAACGCAAACACCCTACGCATCGCAACCCATGCACCCACACAATGCCGCAACTACAGCTCTATTAACAATACTCAACAAAGGCGGCGTGTCTAATTCAAGCAATGCATCATAGATGCCAGTCTAGTAATGCCACATTCTCTTGGTTATTCTATGTTCTCCTTTACATCATAACCACCGTCTCTCCTTCCAGTTATACATATATCCTCAGTGATGATCCATACTATCAGCGTGCTATATATCATATCCTGTGTTACTGTTAACGACTTTCCTCTGTTTCTCACTTTTCCTTTTCTTCATGTTTTCGTGCAGCGTGTCTTGGCATTGTATCCGTCTCTTTATATCCATCGCATTCCTACAGTATTCTGTCTTTTTATCGTTGCCCTATCCTGGGCGTTAGTTTACGTTGTGTCATCTACTGTGTTTTGCTCGGGTTTAGGATCGCACTAGTTAGGGTCTTGGTGCAATTGTAACATCTCAGACAGTCCTTCGTAATTCAAACCGGACGCACTAGCGCTTAACATTGACCCTCGATAACGGAAGTCCGACTGATTCTGTGGTAAAGTATAAGCCGATCTGTCTTCTAGTATTGCGTATCTTCCGTCTTTATATTCATCCCCATGGCCCGCGGCCGGGCCTATAGAGCGCTTCTAGTCCACCCTGACAACAGGAGATACCGCTACTGGCTGATCCAGAATTGAGTTTGTGATGGCTGTCGATGACAGACGTAATTACTTGAAACTTGAATACTCCACTCAGTCGGTAGGGTCAGGAAATAAAGAAAGAGAGGCGCGGCCGCGACCAGACAGAATGAATGATGTCGAATGATGACACAGAAATCTCGTATCAATCAGATCCTGTCACTCGGATACACGTCGGATCCGTACTCCGCCACAGAGTAAGCTAAGCGATGGTCAGCCCCGCAGATATCGCTGTTAAGGAAACAGGGTCCTTTTCTGTCATTGCTGGTATTCTCCATTCTTATATTCTTTGCGCATGTAACATGAGGCTAGGAGGCCAGGAATGGCGCTGGCAATGAGAATTGTGAATGTGGAGAGTTCCACGCCCATTTGCGGCAGCGCTGACTAAGTCCCACGTGGCTATTGGTGCTTTCCGTTTTTCACTTGCCTAATGACATTTAACCTCTAGACATCCTCCATTCTCTCTCTTCCTATAACTTTCGTCTCTCCTTTTGCACATTTTAGACGGTCGAAATGCTAAATGGAAGTGGGATAAAAATTTTCTCTGGTATGTGCATCGCCAAAGGGTCGGAAGTGGCTAGCGTTTAACCGAGCTCTTCTGCAGGGACTAGCCACCCGGAACTAGCAGAGATTATCGCTCGTCGGTTCGTGGCCAATATACGATGCTTATCGTGAAACAGCAAATTAACGGTCTGCTTAGAATAGGTCTTCCACTATCAAAAGCCGACGTTACACGCAGTGGGATTGGAGAAACCAATGTTCGCATCGCTGAATCCGTGCGGGAGAACGACGTCTACATTATCAATACCGGATGTGGCGCAGTCAATACGGCACTCATGGAATTGTGCATAATGATCCATGCATGCAAGATTGCGAGTGCAAAAAGGATTACGGCGGTGCTCCCCCTGTTTCCCTATGCACGACAGGACAAAAAAGATAAGAGTCGGGCGCCTATAACGGCCAAGCTGGTGGCGAATATGATACAGCGTGCAGGATGCGACCATGTTATTGTGAGGAATTTTGTGGAAATGTTGCATGCAATCCTGATGCATGAGTCCAGACCATGGATTTGCACGCCTCCCAGATCCAAGGATTCTTCGATGTACCAGTTGACAAGTAAGTCAATCGTTGTTACAACTGCGTGACCTGCTGACGATGATTATTACGGTTGTCAGTGTGAGTTTGCATAGCATACTTCATCTCGAGCGAGCAGGCGTTTACGCAAATTGAAAGCTGTACGCAGAACCTTCTGCAATTCTGTACATCCGGACACACTTCGATCTGAAGAATGTCGTTATAGTCTCACCGGATGCGGGCGGTGCCAAGAGGTGAGTCGTTCCATCCGTCGGATAGATGGAATTCACTCAAGTGATCCAGGGCAACATCGATAGCTGATCGGCTAGGAGTTGACTTTGCATTGTTTCACAAGGAGCGCAAGAAGGCCAATGAAGTGTCTCGGATGGTTCTCGTGGGCCATGTGAAAGGCAAGGTCGGAATTCTCGTCGACGATATGGCTGACACCTGTGGTACATTGTGTCTTGCGGCCCAACACCTCGCAGAAGCCGGGGTGGAGAAGGCGTATGCGTTTGTAACACACGGCATCCTGAGCGGGAACGCGCTAAAATCCATAGAAGAAAGCACGCTGGAAAAGCTCATTGTGACGAATACTCTGCCTCAGGAGGAGAACCAGCGAAAGTGCGCTAAAATAGAAGTCATTGACATTGGAGTGGTACTGGGGGAGGTCATCCGACGGAGCCACTACGGAGAGAGCGTGTCGAAGCTATTTCATGAAGTTCCGTACTAGCAGCCGCAATCTAGAACGTGCTATGTTATTTTGTGTTAATTTTTTTGGCAATTTGTTTTTATGAATTTGCAATTGCGGCGGTACGGCCGATTTGGGGCCGAATTGACGGTTGGTGACCGGTGACGGTTAGAAGTCCGGTAGACAGATTCGCCAGATTTCCAGATTTGGCCGAGCAGATTCGGGTTCAGTTTCGATTCATTGTTGCTTCTGCGCTTCTTTGCCCTTCCTGCGAGGCTCCCCTCCGTCTCTCCCTCCAACTTCCATGTCCTTCGTCCACTAGCTCGCACTGCCCACTTTTTCCTGGCAATGCTCCCCTTGACATGTTTGCACCTTCCCCCAGTACCCAGAACGCTGTCGCTACCCATTATGTTTCTCTGCCAACCAACCACCAGCGCGCCCAGCAGCAACAGCAGCAGGCCCCAAAGAGTCCTATCAATGTCGTCGGTATACCCTCAGTTCATATCCAAAACAATAAGCTTGTCGTCGGCTCCTCCCAGAGTAGTCAGTCTTCCCGTCTTTTTCTTTTCTCCTCGGTCTCAATGGCGTAATAGGCTCGACACGCTCGTATACGCCTCTCAAGGTCCTTGGTGATGGCTCCTTTGGCACCGTATGGCTCTGCGACTGGCATGGAACCCTACCCCCGAATACCCCACTTTCGCCTATGCAATGTGGGGCTGGCGCGCGCGCAGAATGGGTTGGTAAGCGTTTGGTAGCAGTGAAGCGAATGAAACGAAGATGGGAGGGCGGCTGGGATGAGTGTCGGAAACTCAAGGAACTTGAGGTGCGTCGTCCCTGCTATCGATATCGTTTCCACCTAACCCTCCGCTAGTCGCTCCGAGCAATACCGTTCCACCCCAATATCATTCCCTTGTATGATTTCTTTCTTCTCCCCGCTACAAAGGAACTCTACTTCATTTTCGAGTCCATGGAAGGAAATCTCTATCATCTCATCAAGGCCCGCAAAGGCAGGGCTCTCGCTGGCGGCCTTGTCTCCTCCATTTTCCTCCAGATCGTCTCCGGCTTGGACCACATACATGCTTCTGGCTATTTTCATAGAGACATGAAGCCAGAGAATGTCCTCGTCACTACCACTGGTCTTTTCGACTATACTTCTGTGTCACCGGTTGCCCTACCAAACGCTCCTCCCGAAAAGGACGTTGTAGCCATCATCAAACTTGCCGATTTTGGACTTGCCAGGGAAACAAAGTCTAAGCCTCCGTATACCGAATACGTCTCCACACGATGGTATCGCGCACCCGAAGTTCTCCTGCTTAGCCGAGACTATTCAAATCCCGTTGACATGTGGGCGCTTGGGACTATCATGGCCGAGCTTGTTAATCTGCGACCCTTGTTTCCCGGACAGGATCAGGTAGACCAGGTGGCACGCATATGTGAAATCCTCGGCGATCCCAGTGATGAATATGGACTCGATTCCTCTCACAGTCCGATGGGCGGAGGCGCATGGCCCAAAGGGATTAAAATGGCGAAAGACGTAGGGTTCAAGTTTCCCAAGGTATGTCTATCTCATTGCTTCGAAAGTTGCGTTGCTGATAGTATCATCCCAGACTGTACCCAAAGACATCCACACTCTTTTCGAGCGTACAGTACCTTTGTCATTAATCCACTGTATTCGCGATCTTCTCCGGTACGACCCTGACACTCGGTTAACTAGTCGGCAATGCCTTCACCACCGCTACCTCCAAGAGACAACTCCTCGTAATAATATTCCCCTTCCGCCTGGCATCTCTGTATGTCCTTCGATACCAACCGACCCCATACAACGAAATGGAGTTTCGCCGTCGCCGTCGCGTTCTGCTCCTGCTTCCCATCCTTATTCGACCCCCCATCTTCAGCCTGTCCCGCCGATACCTTCTGCATCCACATCGCATCGCACCCCTCTGTACGCTCATGCAGCTCTCTCCCATAGCTCATCAAATACCGATGTTCACATGCACCACACCCCTTCCCCGCACTCTTCTGGTCTCATTCAGGAAGAAACTAGAAGTCATATTTCCACTTCTTGGGCGCCTTCGTCTTCTGTCGACAAGGACTACCCGATGGACATTGCTCCCAGTGCAGAGATTACAGATGACCCCATGAGCAACGGTCAACCGATGGATGTCAGCGGCTCTTCTCCTGTTGCGCCAGAGTTCCCCACAAACGGCGCTACGCAACCGGGCCACAAATTACCCAAGCCTTTCGGCCTTGGCTTTGGCAGAAAGCATACCAAGTGGAGTCTCTTCGGTGGTGATAAGCATCATGCCTTACCTCCGCTTCACGAAAATCCACCGGCGCAGCTCGGCGCATCCACCTCGACACCTTCGCTCAAGCGGCAACAATCTTCTAGTTCGGATGGCAGGTCATTGCGGGAACCTTCACCTACGCGTGACAACGCTCGCATCGCGGATATGAAGAAGATGAACAAAAAGGAGGCAGAGCGGTTACAGCGAGAAGCCGAGAAACAGCGTCGCGCGCTTGCGGAGAAGATGCAACGTGACCAAGCGAGAGCTGTCATGCAGAAACGTAACCAGATTGTGCAGAAGACCACGGGTAAGGATGATATCGAATGGCTGGCGGGTTCTCAGCAGCGCCTCGACTTTGAAGAGAAGGGGAAGCAGGCTGCAACGGGCCCAATAAGGCAGGCCACTATCCACGGTAATGGTACAACGCCCTCGATCACGGTAAACGCTGCATCAGGCAGGTTCGCGACTCAGGTCGTTGAGCAACCTGTAGCGAGTGGGTCAGGTGATTGGCGTAATCGAGTAGAAAACGAGCGCTTGACTAAGATTCGGAGACGAGACCTAGACGACGACCATTCGATATCTTCGTCGGACGTTCACAGTGGCCGGAATTCCTCGATTTCATATACAACAGTGGACAGTGATCCCGGACCGTCATCAAGAATGCGAAATCGGCCAAGCATATTTGGGATAAACCGGATGACGTCTACATCTTCATTGCGAACATCGTTCGACGACTTTGCTTCATCGGCACGGTCGTCGAATTCATTCTCTTTGGATGGACAGCTAGCCAACGATTTCCGGGCGCGCGCGACAGTCAATACTGATACGCCGCCTCCGATGCAAATATCATTGTCACCATCACTATCCCCGTCATTACCCCCATCCCCCGCTTGGATGCAAGTTGCTCCTCACGGCGAGAACTTGTCATCACGGCGAGGTCAGGCCCCTCCTTTCATCAGTATGCCCCGGCCTACCCATCCCATACAAAATAAGCCTTTTAACCCTTACGAATATTCGGGTCAGCTGCACGGGCACTCGCCGAGTCCCGGGCATTTAAACAAGTCCGAAATCAACCCGATATTCCAAGTGGTGAGTTACAAATGGGATGAGGGAGGACTAGAGCCTGATGATATTGTTTCTGGTGACTTCACTCAGCCCCCAATACTTCCACCTCCTCACCCCCCACCTCTTGATGGCTCAATGGATGATCGACTATCTTCCTCCTCTCCCACTTCCCTCCCGCCCTTCTCCGAACTCGATGCAGTTGCAGGAGCAGGATACGATTATCCACCACTTTCCCCGATGTCTTTCACGACGCCTTCAGAAGATGGAGGCTGAGCCTCATAACGCCGCCGGTTGACGGCCTACATTCGTTTGGTTATCTATTTTCTCCGTTTTCGTTATCGTATTTTTGATCTCCCTGTGTGTTTATCTCTTTTGGACCCCCTCATCTGCTGCATTGTCTATCACTCTACCGCACTCTGCCCTCTCTCGGTCTCCGCAACACTCATCACACCACATTCATTTGCCAGCCGGGCCCCGGGAGGTGTTACCCAGGCATATGCATTAGTTTCTTTCGTCTCCGCTGCATCCTCTAGTTCTCTTTCATTATCGTACTTACTTTTTGCTGCCACACCCCAGCCGGAGCTATTAGTAGACAAACTACATGTATTTTTACGCATGCCCGGCCTGTACTCATACATACTGGGAGCTGTTAATCATAGAAATTTGGCAAACCAGCACTTGGACGGAGGCACTGTAACGAAAAGAACGGCTTGGAAGATGCGCAGATGATCGTCAGTGGACGTTCGTTCACACGTCACAGCAGACCGCTTGAGTCCTGTCATACAACAATGAAGGGTGCATTGATGTGTTTCCACGAGTGTACTGATTCCCCATTTAATTCATTACCGCCATGTACAAAACACCGTATGTTACTCGGTAGGGTTCTTCTCAACATTCTATCAATGTGCGTGGTGATTTTGCTGGAAACGCAGACCGCTATTCGGGGTATGAGTACAGATGATACATTCATCGCAGCAGACTCACCAGTATCTGTATACATGGGAATAATGAAGGAAACAATTAGGAACGAAGGACTGTCAGTGAAAGCAGTTACGAACCCGCAAGAACGAGGCCCTGTTTGGTCCTACGGTCCACTGTTCAGTTCATCCAATTTTCACAGCCGGCCATAGTGACTCACCAAATTGATATATATTTTCGGATGCCCCAGTGGTCCATTGCCTAAAAGAAGTTGTTTGCAGGACAGTGAGAAGAATGGAACACGTCGGATGAAATTGGAGAGACGCACCCCCGTCGCAGACGGCCTTCCTACCGTCCACCAGGCGTATGGGCTCTTCGGCAATGAGCTGCATAGCGCTCAATGGAGCTGGCTGGGTCTCCATGGCAGTCTGCTCGAAGCGAGGGTTTGACTGTCCTAGTGGACGAGGCTGCTGGTTGGCTGACCATGTCGTAGGGTAGTTGGGTGCTTGGGCAGCGAGAGGGTTGGATGCTGCAGCAGGATCAGGGGTAGCAGCAGTCGAGTTTGACCGGGCCAGAGCCTTTGCAATGGTCGAGAGAGAAGACTGTCTGCCTTGGAACAGTCGACGGCCAAGCATGATGGCGGGATGAAAGTAGAGTTGCCTAATGCGGCTGCGACGCTTCTCTTTATCTTGCAGCCAACATGCCATTCAGTCTGCGCGAGCTGCTGTCCCAGCCCTTTGGCCCACTGCCAGAAACTTGCCTGGATATCGATTTTCTCAACAGAAGACACCGGACTCTGTCTCTGCGGTCCGTCAGGATGTTTCTGCCCGGACGGGAAGGAACTGGGTCGGTGGCAATCCATCATCTCAAGCTCGTATTCTAGGCTTAGTCTAATTTCGACAGCTTGAATAAGACGGAATTTGTGGATGGCTTTGCTGACAATGTGCAGTTCGTGGGGCGCTTGGTAATCGAAGATTTACGTTGGCTATCTACTCGTGGATACGAGCAGCTCCAGCGCGAGTTGCGAGATAGGGACATCGACACCAACAACCTGCGGTATTCGGACCTCACTCTTAGTGCGATCTATGGTCACAGACCGGGTGAAGGATCGAGAGTCACCATATGGCTACTATGCAACAAGGGCATGACTGCTACGTTTCTGACATGTACGGTGAACTACCTCCAACTGACTCTGTCTTTTACTTACCTCCTTCGATGTACAGCCAACCTTCACTCCAGAAGCTTGCTCTTACAATCCACCTCGGAGAAAAACTACAAAATCACATCTTTTGACGTGCATACATATAAACGCAGTCATAAATATCTCGAGCGGTACCGCCTATTGGCGATGGTTGACGAATTCGTAAAAGCCACAGAAACTTCTCTTGCTGACTACACTATCGACTGGCTGATAGAATGCATCCGTCAGCGCCACGATGTGGACAACTCTGAAAGGCGTATCCTCTATGATAGCGAAGATTCCGAAATAGAAATCGAAATAGAATGGGATGATGAAGGAAACCGAGGAAAGCTCAGACGTCCGCGGCGCGCGCGTCACTTGTCTAAGGCGGAAGCTCGTTCTGTCCTAGCCAAAGACGCGAGGTGGCTGTTAGCAGAGCAGTTGAAACGGCGAGCCAACAAACGTACCCTGAGTGTTCATGCTCTCTGTCGATTTTGCAGCGAGATAGCACGTATGAAACGATGGAATGGGAGGAGACGTCCCAGGGTTGGTAGTGAACTCTCTGCCATGGCTCTCTTCGGCTTTGATATCAACTTAAACAAGTATTACCGAAAGGGAAAAACGCGGGCAGAATGGCAGAAAGAGTTGAAGCGCGCTGTGAAATATGAGAGGGAAAAGAAGAGCAAAGCAGAGAGTTTGGTAAGTCCTCAGCTGAAGAGGGATACACTTTTTGGGCTCAACTGCATTAGCCTATCCCAGCAGTCGGCGAACCTGAACAGATGCTTCCGGAAATTTTGCCAGTATATCATTACGATGACGATATGTCGCAGGCTTCTACGTCTGCAGCATCCGATGCAAAGGACGGAGACTTGCGACATTCGATCGGTCGCAGCATACCTCCATGGTTAGCCACACCACCCACATTACCGCCTCCAGGCACTTTTACATGGGACTGCAACTGTGGAAATCATATTGATGTCCTGGAATGGTGTAAAGGTAACAAAGCTCGACGCACTAATGGCACGACTCTGCAAGATTCAGATATACTTTTCCGTCGTTTGCTCCGAGCCATTTCTGATCACTATGAGGATCATCTGGAGCAAATCGGTATTCTGGAGAAGGTGGGTCCTTAATTGTGCTTTCTATGTAAGGTGACGTCTTACTTTTGTACCTTTAGCTCAAGAATTTGTATACGAGAAGGGACAGGACAGATGCTTGGGTAAAGGCAGAGGGTCATTAAGTTGTAACGTGATATGTAAGGCCGCGGAACGTTCATGCACTGTTTCTCGTTGTACAGCGCCCACGACGAGGGACTTGCTTACGTGTTGATGTGGGGGTGAAAATAGGCGTCGCCGTCCTTGGACATGTTTCAGCCGCCCGTCGCTGAAGATCTAGGGCGACAATCAGGTAACTAATTGCTGCAAAGTGTTGTCAAAGATCTGCTGTTGCTCTCGGATCACCGAGTATATTCCGGGCTATACTCCTCGAGTAGTACTGTGCTAGAAAATGCTGGAATTATTGACTGGAAAGCGCATGAAAGCACACGAAAGGTCCAGTAAGCAATATGAAAGTAGGGTAGCCACAGGTGGACCTATATAGGTATATACATGATGTCATCAGGGTCGTAGTCGGAATGTCCTGGAAACTTCGACGATTGTCGAACTTTGTCGAACCGTCCAGAACATACAGTTGGTAAATGAACGTCTGAATTTAAAAAGGCCTCGACCCAACTCTCTTCACTGTTTATACCCTTATCCTCATCATGACGAGCAACTTTGATCTTACCGACAAGACAAATGAAACCCTGAACACTGCTATTCAGCTGGCCAAAGATTCTGCAAATGCTCAAGGTACGCTTCCCTTCATTCAACAGCGCCTGTGAAAGACTCATTTTTCTTCGCAGTTGCACCGGCTCACATTGCCTTTGTCCTTCTCAACGAAGAAGGCGGAGGAACACCTTTGTTCGCTTCTGTGGTTGAGAAGGCTGGAGGTGACGCGGTATGTAACTACCATTTCTCGGATGCAGGACGACGAACTGATAACTCTTCCAGGCAGTAGTGAAGCGCGCACTGAAGAAGCTCCTCGTTCGGCTACCCACACAAAGCCCTCCACCAGATGAGACCTCGCTCAGTTCCGCCTCCCTTAAGGTTCTGCGGGAAGCGCAGAGCATCCAGAAGACGATGAACGATTCATATATTGCTCAAGACCATCTTCTTCTCGCCCTTTTGAAAGATTCTTCTATTGCTCCCGTTATTCGAGAGGCCGGCCTCACCGAAGCTACCCTCAAGACCGCCATTCAAGCAATCCGCGGCAACCGCCGAGTCGAATCCAAGAATGCTGAAGCAGGTTTTGACGCTCTGCACAAGTATGCTATTGACTTGACCACCTTGGCAGAAGGTACGGGTGTTAATTTTATTGTGATATACAGACATATATTGACCGTTTTGTTTAGAGGGCAAGATTGATCCTGTCATTGGTCGTGACAACGAGATTCGGCGCGCGATTCGCATTCTATGTCGAAGGTAAGACGACTAGTTCTTTTTGCGTTCACATACTAATCTGCCTATCAGGACTAAGAATAACCCGGTTCTCATCGGTGAACCAGGTGTCGGCAAAACATCCATTGCTGAAGGCCTCGCTCAACGAATCGTCAAACGTGACGTCCCCGCTAGTCTGTTTTGTCGCCTGTTCTCCCTTGACATGGGTGCCCTCATGGCGGGTGCCAAGTTCAAGGGAGAGTACGAGGAACGTATCAAGGCCGTCTTGGACGAGGTCGATAAAGCTGCCGAAAACGGAGGCACTGGAGTCATCCTTTTCATCGACGAGTTGCATCTTATTATGGCCGGTAGAGGAGCAGAAGGTGGCGGTATGGATGCCGGCAACTTGTTCAAACCTCTACTCGCTCGCGGCAAACTCAGGTGTATCGGTGCTACTACCCTTGCCGAGTACCGGAAATACATTGAGACGGACGCAGCGTTGGAACGACGATTCGCTCAAGTCATCGTAAACGAGCCCACGGTATCGGAGACGATCAGCATACTTCGTGGAATCCGGGACAAGTATGAGGTCCATCATGGTGTCAGGATCATGGACCCTGCTTTGATTTCCGCAGCGACGTTGGCGCATCGTTATCTGACATCCAGACGTTTACCCGATTCTGCCATTGATCTTGTAGACGAAGCATGCGCTAGGTATGTAGAAAGAATTTCATCACTGCTGCCTTTGGTCTAACTGATTTTTCTTTAGCGTACGCGTCACGCGGGAGACGGAGCCCGAGGAGATTGACAAGCTCCAGCGTCGCCTACTCGAACTCCAGGTCGAAATCCATGCATTGGAGCGAGAGAAAGATGCGGCTAGCAAAGAGCGTCTCGTCCTTGCGCGAAAGGCTATTGCGACTGTCGAGGACGAGCTGAAGCCTATGAAAGCGGCGTATGAGACAGAGAAGAAGAGAGGCGATGAAATCAACGTCGTCAGGCGCAAGATTGACGAATTGAAAGCTAAGGCGGAAGAGGCAGAACGAAGGTTTGTAGCTCATACTCTAATTGTTCCATTTTTAAGTTGACATGTATTTTCAGATACGACCTTGCCACTGCTTCCGATTTGAAGTACTACGCGTTGCCCGATCTGGTGGCGCGCTTGAAGCAGCTCGAGGACAAGAAAGCTGCAGAAGACGCCACCGCTGAAGGCGGAGGAACAGACACCGTCACTGCGGAGCACATCGCAGAGATTGTTGCCCGCTGGACTTCAATTCCCGTGACAAGGCTCATGTCTTCGGAGCGGGAGAAACTTCTAAGGATGGAGAGGATACTGTCGGAGAGCGTAGTTGGTCAGACGGAAGCCGTCAAGGCTGTAGCAAACGCCATTCGACTTTCTCGGAGTGGATTGTCAAATCCGTCGCGTCCGATTGCTAGTTTCTTGATGGCGGGACCGTCGGGCACCGGGAAAACCCTTATGGCTAAAACTGTGAGCATTGTTTACTTTCGTGCATTGATTTTAACTGACTGATCATCCATAGCTTGCCACACTTCTCTTCGACTCCGCTGATGCAATGATTCGTGTTGATGGTTCGGAGTACTCTGAGAAGCACTCCATTGCCCGCTTGATCGGTGCACCACCCGGTAAGTGTCGAATTGTTAATCACTGATACGCAAGGCCGCTAATTCGTTCTTTCAGGATACGTTGGTCATGATGCCGGAGGCCAATTGACCGAGTACATTCGTAGGAAGCCTTACAGCATCGTTTTGATCGACGAGGTAGAAAAGGCTTGCAGGGAATTTGTTACTCTTTTCCTGCAGGTTCTCGACGATGGTCGGTTGACGGACGGTCAAGGCAGAGTTGTTGACTTCCGTAACACTGTCATCATCATGACCTCTAATTTGGGTGCCGCATACCTCAATGATATGGGTGAAGGACCTGTGACTCCCCAGACAAGGTCTTTGGTTGTGGGTGCCATCCAGTCACACTTCCCTCCGGAGTTCATCAACCGTATTGATGAAACCATTGTCTTCGTAAGTTTCCATAGTCTATGTTTAATTCATCAAACTTATCGTTCTTTGTAGCGCGCGTTGTCTCGCAAACATGTCCTCAAAATCGTTGACATCCGCCTGCAAGAGGTGCAAGAGCGTCTCGCCGAGAGGCAAATCACCCTCGATCTCGATGAGGCCGCTAAGCAATACCTCATGTCGGTCGGATACTCGCCCATCTACGGTGCACGACCTTTGAACCGAGCAATTCAGAGCGATCTTCTCAATCCACTGTCGATGATGATCTTGTCAGACCGTGTCCGTGATGGAGAGGTTGTCCAGGTACGCTTTGATGGACCTCACAACCGTCTCACCATCATTCCCAACCATGAGGGAACGGTCGTAGAGGACTACATGGATGTTGATGATGACATTGAAATTGAGGAACTTATGGACTAGATTTGACTGGACTTGTATCTGTACATTAGTAGTGTATTTATCATGGGTTTGCTAGCATCATCTGTAATAGTAGCATCTCAACGCACTTTTTAGCTTGTAATTCGTTCGTGCAACGTTCGTGAAAATAGAGTGAGCCAATCCACCGGGTCTGACGGATAAATAATTTTATGTTTTATTTATTTTATTCAATTTACCATTCAAGTCGCGTGATCGCCATCAGGCTATGGTCGACTTGGGGAATGAAACATGAGGATGAACGATGACCACTACGTGCATTCTCTAGCCGACTATCTGACTATCCCTTTCTCCGGAGATCTTCGGGAACATCTAGCTCTCTCTATAATGACCTTCTCCCCGTCAAATCATGCCTCGACCTCAGGGATTTTCTGGTTCGGCATCATCTTTGGCCTCCTTGCCTCATGCCTGCAGTCAGCTGGGATTACGATTCAAAGAAAGTCGCATGTTCTCAATGAACGTCTGCCGGAGGGAGAGAAGCGTGTCGAACATAGGAGACCGTGAGTTTCTATGCCTTGCGTGGCCCTCTATTTCTCCCGCTGACAGTTTTAATCATATCTAGTCTTTGGCTACTGGGGTTCGCCGTGTTTATCTCATCCAATGTCGTTGGCTCTTTGGTCCAAATAGCATCCCTTCCCGTCGTCATTCTCGCACCGCTGGGCGCTGTGTCGTTGTTATGGAACGCATTTTTCGCACATTTGATCCTTGGAGACGTGTTCTCACCCTGGATGATCCTCGGGACACTGTTCATCGCAGGCGGCGCAGTACTGATAGCCATTTTTGGAATCGTACCGGAGCCCACTCGTTCTTTGGAAGACCTTTTAGGGTTATTTAGACGACCAGCTTTCGTGGCATATTTCTCGCTGCTCGGAGCCGTTGTTCTCATTAGTCTTGCCATTGTATGTTTCTTTTCATTCTGGCGCAAATAGTGTTCTTATATATCTACCGCAGACACACATTGCAGAGTATTCCCTTTCCCGACGTATCGCCCACTCTGATACAGAGTCTAACACACCAAGCGATCTTCCCTTTAATCTCCCGGCGGACCCGTCTGTTTTGACAACAGGTATTACCGACACTATCACCGAAACCATCACGACAGAGCGGACACCTTTACTTGACCGCAAATCACCACAATCACCTTCACTTAATTTGTCAAAGCGCGATCCTGATCACCGTTCCATCAATCGAACACGTCTCATCCTTGCTATCTCCTATGCTTCATTCTCTGGTATCATTTCAGGAATGTGTCTTCTCTTCGCCAAGAGCGGGGTTGAGCTTCTGTTATTGACATTAAGAGGAGACAACCAGTTCTGGCGCTGGCAAGCATGGGTTCTCGTCCTCGGCTTAGTAGCATTTGCGTTACTACAGCTGTGGTACCTTCACAAAGCCTTGGTGTTGGCCAGTCCAACACTGGTCTGTCCATGTGAGCGGAGTTTTTCATTTGCGTGTGTAAATCACTAAATATCACATGCACTGTCAGCGGCGTTTTGCTTTTATAATCTATCGTCGATCTTGAATGGGCTGGTCTACTTCAACCAATTTTCCCTTATCCCTCCTCTGCATCTGTGCCTAGTAGTTCTAGGTATTGTCGTTCTGCTGGGTGGGGTGTGGATTGTCAGCATACAGGCTGGGGATGGAGAAGTTGAGCCATGGAATGGCGACAACGATCTTAGTGACGAAGAAATGCTTGAAGAAGCTGCTCCGAACGAGCCGGAAATCACACTCTCAGACAGCCCTACTGCACCCATTCTCTCTCGCCACATCAGAAGACCAGACGTTGAAGAATTGCCATGGGGAAGTCGCTCAGAGCCTATCATGTCTCTTCCAGCAGCTACGGGCCTGGGGCTTGACCTTGGGTTAGATCGTCCCCTACCCCCTCAGCCAACTATTTCCCTATCAGAAGCATCAGAAAGAATTCAACAATCACACATTACTAGCTCCAATACGGGCCAGTCTCACCGGAGAAGGCCGACGATGGATGACTATACCCTTTCGCGTCATCATCACCGTGCACCATCATATACCGCCCTACATTCCCATTCACACACGCATAATTTGCAGCTGTCGCCACCGTTGAACTCGCGGAACACTGTTTCAACACTGGCTGGAGCTGGTTTCCAGATTGGACTGTCTGCCTTGAGTCCAGGTTTCTCGATCGTTCCTCGGGAACGTCGACGAAGGACCAGCGGCTTGGGAATGGGCGCGTCCATTAGCGGAGAGGAAGGTGATATAGAAAGGATGGAGAGGGCACGGCGAAGAACCGTGAGTGAAGGGAATGTGAGAACGGATGTGGTTCTGGATTCGGAACACCGAGACCCGGAAGATGGAGCGGATCCTGTTGCACAGAACAGTCCCAAAGGGAAGGGGAAGGGGAAGTCGACGAGACGCTGGGCATGGCTTAGAAGGACATTTATAGGACGGGACTGAGTATTTGTACATGCTAATACCTTTTTTACATATTTTAGTGTTAATATTAGATTCTGACGCGGCGCACGTGATCGCGATGCTTCGATTCGCATCCGTGTCAGACGGTACGTACTGCTAGTTGGATATAGACTATTTCAAGCTCCCAAAGCTCGTATTTTATGCATATTCGGGACGCGCATTTTCGGGCATCTCCCCTTCAGGAGAAGGGGATCCAGGGGTGTGAAATTAACGATATGACTAGGAACGCGCGAACGAAGGAAAAATTTAGACCCTGCGCAGGGTCGCAATAGACTAATCAAGTAGGCTACTGGCAAAGGTGGAAGCATTTTTGCTTCCTTTCCTCTCTTTTATCTTTAGCAGCTACTTGTTAGCAGCACTGTCCATTCCTTCAACTGCCGACATTCGTTTGACTTCTTTTTTTTTTGTGACTTATCGCCATCGATGGCGTTCAACGGTGCAACGAGCGCAGGACTGGAGGTGGAGCGGCTTCGGTCCCGGTTTTCAGAGCAATCGCTAAGCGAGAGACAAAGTGGCTTCGGCGGAGGAAAGAGAAAAGTTACAGGACCCAAAAAGGAGAACGGGTTGGACCCCAGAGGTGGACCCCAGTTGGACCCCTCAATCAGTAGTCCGATCGGCAACAGCAGTATTGGTCACGGCATATCTTCTTCCATTATCAAACACGGCGACGACGACCAGCCCAACGACGCCCTTGCCAATGAGCTCGACTATATAACTGTCACTGCCCCCAACGGCCACTTTCCTTCTCACCAGTTCCGTGGCGATAAGGCATCTCGCATTCTTGGTATCAAACATCGCAGGAGTATGGAACCCATTCCCGCTTCTGCTCGCACCTCAATCGTTTCCACTCGTTCCGCCCGTGATGGCCTTCCTGCACCTTCCTTTACGCCTACTTCTCCTCTCACTTCCCTCTATGTAGTATCAGGCCTCCCAAAGTCGCCTCATACTTGGACTCTCGCCGACCCAGACTCTGTCCTTGGTCTCCATCACAGCGATGGTGCTGTCAGTCGTTGGTGGCGTCCAGAAGTTTTGGGTAGCACCGTCAGTCCAGGCGCCGGTGGAGGAAAGAAAAAGAAACGCGGTAAAGGTGAGGAAGTCATGAAGGGAGCCGGCGCTCTCAGCAAGCAGGAAGTCGGTAAAATGCTTTCCAAGGCCCTCAAGGCGCGTTCATTTTTTCTTCAGTAGCTCCTGTATACATCCTTATCATTTTCTATTTAGCTCTCCTTCACTCGTGAAGTTGAAGTCATTGCTTCTACACTGCAACCAGCGTCTACTATTCACACATTTACCTTTACTCTACCTGCTCCAAGCACACCTCTTGCTCCCTCTGCATCTGGAGAACTGCTTCGCGCCTCTGTTCTCTCTTCATCGGAAAATCGCTCTTCAGCGGCTACTTTTTCATATCCTTACTCTGATGACCCCTTTGTCCGCCCGTCGTCAAGCTATCTCGGCCCCCCCAGTCTTCTAGGCCATGGTGCTCATAACCAAACGGCTGCTTCCCCAACTGACACTGCTTCCAAGAGCAACACAGTCGCCTACCATGGTGTCTGCCTTACGGTCTGGTCCCACGCCGATGCTGAACGTAGCACAGCTATCCGCCGCACTCTGGAGGCCGGACGTTCTCGTAAAGAGTCAGCTCAGTCCCTTGTGGCATCACGTATCAAGAACCTCAGAGCAGATGCCGCTGGTCTTGGAGGAAATGACATCGATCCCAGCGTCCAAGCTCGCCGAAGCGCCCGGAAGAGCGCTCGCGGCCCCTGGGCAGATGCAGACACTGACGGGGAAACCGAGGGCGAAGGTGCCATGAGTGAAAGTGACTTCGAGGTTGCTAGCACCGTTGGCCATGGACCAGGAGAAAGCACTCTGTTCCTTCCTGGAGATACTGTTTTCTGGCTTCCATATGCACTCAGTGAGTTATACATTCAACGGTTTCTATCGTTACATCTTACATCTTACGCCCGTTATTTTCTCAGCCCTTGTCTCGCGGCACCCAGTGTACGATTTAATGCGCGATTATCTCACACTCTCGTGGGCTCGCTTTTCCAAGGATGTACAATCGCATACATTGCAGATCTCTAAGATCCTCGCTCACCCAGCTCCCCGTGCTGGAGATCTTATCAAGTTAGATGCTAGCCCTCGCGGAGACAGCAGCGAGTCCAGCTTGGAAGTTATTGCTCGATTCCCAGGAGGACTGGACTTTGGCCGAGGATTAGTGGACATCAATTTCACCATGTGGCCGTTGTTCAAGTGCCTGAACATTGACAACATTCTGACCATATGCGAGGTACAAGATCACACTTTCATCTCTAAACATAGGGTTGACGGTCGACATCCAGATTGCTTTGGCCCCGACTGGCCGAATCTTGTTCTTCTCCAGGCATCCCGCCTTACTGGGGGTACGTTCATGTTGCTATGTAACGGTATTATTCGCTCACCGTGCTCAAGATTGCCGTCCATACTATCAAGTACCTAGCAGAACTCAGGGGATGGAATGGAATTGCGCTTCCTGCGGTCCATTCTCGCGACGCCAAGATCTACATTGATGATCCCGGCCCGTGGATCATGGGTTTAGCGACAGAAGCGAGATATAGCGTCCGTCCTGCATCTGAAGTCTGCGTCTGTGACTTGTAAGTCATTTCGGATTCAATTATGTTTTTGATTGAATCTAATCAACTTCTCAGGGATATTAACTACGTGTTAGTACCGCGCTTTTACATGCCCGACAACGTGTTGAATGATTTCTCACAGGAGTTGCCCTTCGCCCCCGGCTGGCATTGTTTCTACGAAGCAACAAAGAGAAAAATATAGGCAACGCCTATTGGCTGCATTTGAGTCACATTATCATCCGGATCACTCAGTGCCCAGGTTTGTACTGTCCTCTCCCCGATTTTTCACATATTCATTTGCCCCGTAGTGAGTTCAAGGAGGCATTTCCGGCAGGCCGCTTCAGACCGGTTTGCAAGATTCAAGCCAAACGTGGTGCCTCATCTACCGCAGTTGCTGATCAAATCAAACCTCCTGACTGGTGGCACTCGACGCGTATCATTCAGGCTTTTGATAGCGTGCTACAGGATAAGGTATGTAGATACATTTCGAACTGTGGCGTGCCAGTGACGCGTATCTTTCGTTAGTACAAGAAACCGTCGTTCCTGCGAAGGATTGGAATGTTTGGGAGTGTCAGACGGCCCCCTCAGCTTACAGCAGCAGAACAGCTTATCCAGCTATCCATCCGAAAGCGTGCTACTGCCTTCGTTGACGCGCGAGATGACCTGGAAACTAAGATCGGTCGTCTATCCCGCCGACTCAACTTCCTAATGACCGAGTCTGATTTGTGGAGAGATAAATTTGTCACCTTCGAACAGTATGCAGAAAAACTGAGCGCGGAGGCCAATCAACTCAGAGCTAAAATCAACAAAGAGCAGAGGGAGACCAAACGATTGTCCGGATTGGTGACTTTGACGGCAGTCGAAAAGACCAAGCTACAGAATCGTGAGTGCATCATTTACATATCAAGGTGCTCTGAAAGTGACATGTTTGTTTTATAGAGCTGAAGGAAACGGAGGTGGCACACAAGGACGCTATGTCCGAGCTAGAGACGATGAAAGAAACCATGGATAGGATGGAGCAAGAACGTACCGAGATGATTGCAGAGGTCGAGGCCCAGATCGAAAGGGCGCTGCTTTCCATGGCTGTTGGGGTAGAAGAATCGGACTACGGGAGCTCGCGTCCCAATAGCCGTCCCAGCAGTCGCCTGTCCTCCTTCTCAACTCCGCGATCTAGGCGGACCAGTGACGCTGGGAAAACGCGACATCTACGTTCGTTTGGGACGGAATCAACATTAGCAGAATCCTACGATGAGGATAGCGTGGAACCGGTTGAGAAGATCGAGCGCAAGACAGGGACAATCGAAGAAGATGACGAAGATGAACCTCCTCTGTCACCCGCGAGGAAGAAAAGGTTCTCTGCAACTGAGGTTGATGTCCCTCAAGATGGAATGAATGCTGTGGATGAGGGAATTAGCCAAAAAAGCGACAAGATTGCTCAGAAGGTCTTGGAGATACAACAGAAGGTTTGTTTCGTTATATTTCACTTCTTTACGATGCTAACAATGCCACGATCAGCTTGAAACCGCTCTTGCTACTGAACGTCGAGCAGCTAAGTGGAGACGTCAGGTTTCGCAGGAGAGCGAGGACGATGTGTCGATGTCAGAATCTGCTCGTTCTCAACACTCATCGAGTAACAGGACATTCACCAAGACACCTACAAAACACAGGAAAAGGAGTAGTACTGCCTCGTCGAGCCAGACGAGTACGCACACCGAGGAGGTTCCCAAGTTGCCAAAGTCGCCTCATCGTACCCTGTTTATCAAAACATCAGAAACGGGCAGCGCCACGCCCACTCGGCGTTCAATGTCAGATGCGAATCGTGACGAACAAAGTACACCAGAGCCCGTTCCCATTCGAAAAATCTCCTCCGGCGCTTCACTGAGTGCGACGAGACCCTCCCAAGTAACGCCAACAACACCAGGACTTACTCCTGTTATTGCTGGTGCCACCGATGACTCCGACACTGACTTCCAGAGCGCCTACTCGGCCAGTCCGCGTGGGAGCTATGGTAGTCTCGAAAGCACTCGGGGATTTCCACATGTCAATGGCGGCGAGACTGCGGTTGGAATAGTCAACGATTTGCCTGACGATTTCGGCAAGCCTGTCCCCATTTTCAGCAAGCACCGAGAACGCAATGACAGCGCGGCCACTACTACCCATATCCAGCCGAAGTTGAGTCCTACTTTAAGTCAGGACACCGAATCGTTGCCTTCTGAAGCTTCGGAAGAGCTGAACTAACAGATATACAAATACCCCTATGCATATTCCCATTCTAACTAATTGTCCGTCGACTATTTTGTCTGTTTTGGATCCATATTATTTTATTATACATATTTGCAAGTGTGTACACAATTGGTTTCTAGTAGCAAATACTATACAGTTCATGTTCTATCCGTTAAAGTGAAGTCCCAAGGAATGCTTGTAAGGTTTATCATCCTTCCATTCGACGCCGCAGATTGAAAGCTCTAACCACCCCTGCAACCCTGTCGAAGAACCAGCTCTGGGAATTTTTGTCTGGTATAAAGACAAATTTGTCATGCTCCCTCCCAGCCTTGTGCGCAAAGCGAATACCGGTATCCTCGACCGTCACTCCTTGGACCTCGGTGAGCGGAAGGTCCCAGTCTAATCTGAGCCTTTTCGACCAAAATGACAGCACCCGGGACGCCGTAAGCAGGACTACATTGTCGCTTCCAGGGGAGTCTAGATAAAGTTATCGAACATCAGTGAACACGAAAGATGAAAGCAGATTAACCACGAACTGAAATGAGCCACGTAGCTTTCTTTGCGATAGACACCATTGTTAAGATCTCGCATCCAGTATTGTCCCATAGCATCGCGAGATGAGTATGGCTAAACATCCTGTTAACAGTGCCAGAGACAATAAAAAGGAAACTGCTCACAATTAAGACACCATCGGAGGGTACTAGACGAGGCTATCAAAGTATTGGTAACTTATAAAGAAGAAAAGAAAGGGCTTCACGAACCAAGCGTACCCGGTCCCTCTCTGGGTTGTCGAATACAGTAGTGGTATTTCGCACACCTAATGGGGAAATTTCCAGGTCTGGAGTTGAGAACTTACTAGTGATACTTACCAGCCGATACGTTCGACACAAGATCAAAAACACCAACAACAGGTTTAGTGACCGCACTAGAGAAACATGAGAGGATACAATAGGAGAAGGAGATCGCATACCCAACAACCCCTTTTCCGACACCTTTGAAGAATCCATATGCACCTCCAGATTCGGCACCTTCGTAGGGTTTCATCTATTAGTAACGTTAGTAACTGCATCAAATATGAATTGACCGGATATGTACCACAACACCTTCAAAGGCACTGGCAACGCTTGTCGCTAAAGCTTCCCCGCCAGCAGCTACGCCATAGCTTTACGCAATGTGCTGTCAGCCTCGGATGGCAAATAGCTTCAAGTTCACGTACATGGCATGACGCGGTTTATTTCTGCGCTGCGTCATCCTTCGACGAGCCTGATACTCGGAATCGAATGTTGCCACTGATATACCTAAATGACCAAGAGTTAAAAGCAATGCGAACTACGGAAATGCTATCTGACCTTTGCCAACGCTACTGGTAAACTTTGTCATACTATCGCTAAGTCCAAAAATTGTTTTCTTCACGAAACTCGCTGCACCCTGGTTGTCGTTAGATTGATGCAGACACACCACAGAGCTGTTACCTTAGCAAGACCAATGCCCAACTCTTTGTTCCCGTGCATAACAACACCATTGAAGGGTTCGTAGAATATATCTGCGACCCCAGAGCTGACATTGGTGAAGAGACCAACAGGGTTACCAATGAAGTCAGCCGACCCTAGGATACGGTAGAGCTGACGAAGGACATCTTGTCGATAATGGTACGTTATGCGGCTCTGGAGCTCTGGGAAATTGAGGCGCATATCCTTTATCGCAAGGGCGTTCATCTCCAGTGGTGCATCATTGATGTTTCCTACTGTCATCGTCAGAGCATTCACAACGACAGCCAAGGGGTTCCTAATGCTAAGCCTAACAGGAAGTATTGAGTACGACTTCAGTGAGATTGAGGGATTGCGGCATACTTTTCCTCGCTGCTGACTCTTTCCGTACGCATGAAGGATAAGGATAACTTGATGGGTTGCAGTTCCAACACTTCAAAGTATAGTTCTTGACCAGCGGTTGTTTCTTTTGGTTCTGATATGACATCAGCGTCCTGGATTAACACACTGATTTGCATGTTAATTACGGTTGAAACCTGAAGACCAAAGACTCACTCGTCCACGCCTGCCTCCCACGAGGCACCTTGAATCTGAGTGAGGTCGTAGATGGAGAAAAGAAGGTCTTCGTCAGCTTCAATGGTCAATGCTTGTAACAGGATGGAACAATATTTGATGAAGAAAACGCCGTGTTCTAGATTATATTAGTAAATGAATAGATCTCCTAGTACGAACATTACCTGCATCATTCAGCCAGATTATTGAGGCTTGCACAGTTGGCAGGGGAGCGACTCCGTTGGATTCTTTGGGCATAGGTGTAGGCTGGAGAATGACTGGATAAAGAGCATCATGTAGTTGATTGTCGATCTGCAGGTTCCCGCAAGAGATATTGACTGTCTGTGCCACTGGACTGTTGGAATAATCAAAGGATAGTGTGTTCATTGACACGAATATAACTTCGATTAATCGGCGGTTGACCAACGAGATCCCGATACCGGCGAAGTTAACGCTGAATCCAAACGTCGGGACAATGTCTTCAGTGATGGCCTCAAAAGCTTCCGAACTGGAGATGGTATCCTGTCTTGAGATGGAACCGGAAGCACTTTTGTTCTTGGGCTTATAGAGACTGTGCTCTGGATTATAGTTCGTGATTCGCAGGATCTGCCTATGCCCGTCCGCACGGACATCGAGAGAGACTATCCGATTGCGTTGTCCGTCCTTTGGATTCACTGATGAGATACTACTCGCCACAAAAAAGGTGCAACATACATTAAATCTGAAAGGGACTAGATTGCCGATCTCCATAATATCAATGACACGACGAGACCCATTGATGGCCAAGGTGATGTTTTTGTCTCGTGAAGCAGGGTAATCCCAAGCATACGGCAAGGATGTGTGAGAGGCTACGGTGTAAATAGGATTCGATTTTGTTGCACGGTTGGAATCATCACGGGTGTCCTGTAACAAGTGTAAGCCACCGGAAAATATTGCCAGTAAAATCGCTATACCCGCTGGCTGAAGGAAAACGCGGAATCACTGCCATTTTCTATCAGGAAAGGCCATTCGCTCCCGCCCGACGCAAATGACACGAAGATGGTTGATCCGTCAAGTTTTACATCAGCACGTATCAAACGCATGTCTTCGCTCTTCCCTCCAGGACTTCTTAGCCTGAAGTGAACAGAACCTATGTCTTCTATGTTGATTGGCGGTGACCTGATAATGCCATTAGCTGTAGAAAAACTGACGAGCTCGTTCTAATCACCATTGAGCGTTCAACCCTGGAAATGCTACCGTTAACAACTTTTCCGGGGCAGCCCGAAGAGTGGTAAGGGGACACCGTTCGCCTGGGCTCAGTGTTGAACGGTCTCCTAGAGCAACGCCATGCACGCGGAAAACAATTGGCTCAGGTAGTTTGTTTTTGACCAGGAACCGGGGAGCAAGCGTTAAAACCTTCGTCAATTTGTACTTTCCTAATCCTTCACCCCAGGATAGTCCAACATGTAGCTCATCTAGTTTCGATGTCTGGGATGCTACGACCAGAGCCGTCTCTGCAGCGGGAGCCTCCACGCTAAAATGCTAAGACAGGCGTGAGTTGAGATTCGAATAAACGGTCGTTAAATCCGAGACCTTTGACCAGGCGGAGTCCCCCAACTTCAAACAGAATTCGTGCCCATTATCCGCTTGATGAGATAGTACTAAGACAAGGTCAATGAACGACCTAGCTTGAATGGCAAATAAGGCATACAAAATGGTAGTGGCTTCGTAAGTTCGTCTGTGAGCCAAATGTTATCGACGGATTAACAAGGTAGATAAAGCCTGAAAAACCTGGACGATCGTCTCCTGCTACATCTTGAGATCGTGTCGATCGAACCGATCGGATAGCAAAGGGCAATCCTGTTTTATTGACAACGACGTAAGGGCTGTATATTTGGACCTTAAAAGCGCCTCCTGAATCGGGATACCGCCTGTGGGGAATTGTGTGTTGGTGTTAATGTGCTGGCAGTTAGGTGAAAAGTAGGCTGACACGTAGTTCAATTTGAGCGTTAACTTTCTGCCCTTGGGATCTTTGAGACTAAGTCGCTTTTCTACATCAAAGTCAGAGTTTTCGTCGGTATTTATGATGGCAAATTCGCTTTGTTCGAACACTGGAACAAATTAAGTGCTCTTCTTATTCATTAAAGACGAAGGTACCCACCGCTGTCCTCTATGTCAACATTGAGCAAGACCAGGTGACCAAGTTCAACAGAATGTACAGGCATTACTCCTCCTTTACGCAGATAGCTTCGCCAATTCTGGTCGGTGTCCTTGTCATAGACGCGGTATTGGAGATTGTATGGGAGTAGATTCTCCAGCTCTAGAGGTGCCCGAAGCTTCAGATCGATCTTCGGATATCTCCTGGCAGAGCGTTTAACGTTTAACAATAACCTGATACTAACTTGAACTCGCTCACCTCAAACCGGAATCCCGGAAATCTGTATCGACACATGCCTGGAAGCGAAACGCGGCTTCACGCGGATCATTATGAGGACATCTGACAGTAAAGCTTTTTATTGAAATCAGGTCCTCCCATCGGATCGCAGGACACCACTTGTACCCGAATCCCTCTAAAAAGCGGGGCTCAATAACATGATTTCTGCAGACAAAGTGCGACCTACGATCAGGTTGTATTCTGATCCTGTGACTGGCAACGGCGTCGATAGGTATGGCGTAGTCTTGACCAGGAACGATTTTCTCGAGAGAATGGACGGGTTGACCACGGTCATCAACAAGCGTGACTTCTAGAGGATAAAGTGTGTGATTCTCAATCTTGTAAGTCGAACGTATGGTGACGACTTTGACGTTGTCGATAACTTTGACTTCGCACAGTAGGCGATTCACAAGCTTCTCAGTTCGTGGCTTCAAAGGGAAGGTAAATTCTCCTTCTCTGTCGACTGGAATGCTTCGAATCCGCTCCCAAGGTGTGCCAACCACCTGTACACCTATGCAATGCTGTCCAGACGATGAAACATGCTGTTGATACTTTAACATGGGCTGTAACAGGTAACAGATTAGGGCAAAGCTCACCTCTCTCAGAGCCTTCCAGTCGTCAAATCGCCAGTCCTTCGTTTCATCATTCAAGATCTTGACAGATTCCCCGTCATTTGAACCTCCATTACTAGTGTCATCTGACCACGCCTGGATGGTGGAGCCTGTTCTATTACGAATGCGGTAAGGCGCATAACTGCCGCGGGCTCTTTGAAGAACACGTTCTCCTTCTTCGCTCCACATATTTGCCGTAGTAATGGCTAACTCTGCAAATGTTGTACTGAGGTTCAAGTCCAGACGTTCTCGAGCCGAAAGTCCAATATTGATACCGCTAGCAACATCATCTTTGGAAGCCTGCTCCGCGTTGAATAAGATGATCGTGGGTAATAGAACCAGCAAGCTTACTGTGATTGTAAATGTCCAAGGGTCGATCACTGAAAGAGGCTACGTGAATAAAGGCAGACTATGACCGAGACAAACATACGAGGTTCCCAATGAGAATTAGTGAGGTTCCAGTAACTGATGTGCGTTGCCATTGTGGTCGTAGCGTGCAACTATGTAAGAAACGGTTAAAATGTTCCTTCATAACCGATACAAGAGACGTACTGCACCCGACCAGTCCTTTGCGCCGACAATGAATCTTTTCACTCTGAGATGTAGCATTGGTTGCTCATGCATGTCTCCAATCAAGACAAGACGGAATCCATCAAAGGAGCCTTTTAACTGTTCACAAACCACGTCAATGAAATTGTCCATACTTTTGAGAAAAATGGCTTCACCTGTTCCTTTGTCATTGATATACGGGCCTTACCGACTGGATGTGAACGACTTCTTGTAGCACTCTTGGATAATTTTTTGATGGATACCTGGGTATCAGATCTTGGAACAGACTGAGAGCTAACGACTCGGTTGGTGGGACCATCCGACCGGAAGTTTCCGTGAAGTTCAATAGCCTTATTGACGATGGTAGTAATCAGTTTGATGTCGCGGTATGATGCTCGAAATACGATGGGTTTAGCATTGACTTCAATGCTTGTCATTTGATGCGACGTAGTTGACCGACTGTCCAGTGAAAAGGTCATGTCGACATCATCTAGGAAACGGACGGTCTCGGACTCTTTCCCCATGGATATCAGGGACATTCCCAGGCGGTTGATATTGAGCGCAAGGATACCCTAGCGATCTTGCATGAGCGGATGATATGTTTGCACGTCAGCAGACATACCTGCTGTGAAAGCATTATTTGCTTGATAGTGAGCTTGATAGATTGCGTATCAGCGTCAGCGTCATTTTCGAGAACATTGACAGAGACATCGTGTAAGTCGATACGGAAATCCAGACTTGACTGGTTATTTTCCAATCCGACACTGTCGCTTGTCGGCTGCGTCGCAGGCTGTTTCTCGGCATCACTTGCGTCAAAGGCGCTGGTGAAAAAGTTGATCAATCGGAATACAGGATCGACAGCGAAGATGATCTGAGGGGAGTCGATAGTCAAAATAGCCAAAGATGAACCTTGGGAACCTCCAGCCATGGTATAGAGAATCATAAACTGGTTGCGATCATGCTGGGCGGCTGGGATGATTTCTCGGAATTTCGTATTGCCTGGTCTAGTATTGCTCATAGTAAATGACTTGAGCACCACCTGGGCTTCACCGGAGCCGTCTGATAGCATTTTGTACCGGAGTTCGCTCTGATTCAAGGCAAACCTCGCGATACCATGCTCTTTGAGTTTAGCGGCAGTGGTAGCTAGTTCATCATACAAATGAAGCTTCACCGTGTCGACAGTCACGACTAGATCTATGGTGGTCCAACTGCGACGGTCTGCAGAGGGTACTATCTGTAGTTCGGGTCCCAATTGCACCAACGTTTGTAGAGAGTTATCTGTAGCGTCGGGCGTTGGAGAAGGACTAACTGACGCCACCGATTCTGCTTCGGCGTATCCTTCGGGGGCTCCGGCCAGAACTCTAGGTATTGCTTGACTCAAGCGAATGAGAATTCCGTATTGGACTTGCGTCAAATGAAGTCGAACATCTGAGATCTTGACGGTAACCTGTAATCCCGAGTTAACAGACAGGGTTTGCATACGCAAAGGCGAGCGTCCTACCTGTGTATCAGGCTGGTCGATATCATGAGCTCGATCTATGCCGATCGCTTGAGCTACATCCGCAGTTACATCGATATCATCAATGATTTTGAGTCCAGAGGGCTCATCACCAGAATAGATGTTGGAGACAAGTTGTATTCCTCTCAAACCGGTGGTGAACCTGTTAGGCTCTGTCTCCGATGAGCGGGCCGAGATTTCTCCTAACCGTAGTACGAGCGCGTCTCGGGAGCGTGCGGCATCTGAAGGAAACACTACAATAGGTGACTTGACGGAGACGTCAAATCGCATCCGTTCAATCTCTGGAGCACTTTGAACCGCAGCTTGGGTAGCTGCATCGTACAGGCCCTTCAGCTTGGCAAGCTTCACTAGGAACAAGTATATGTCGTGCAGAGGCATTTCCAGAAAATGGAGCTTGACAGAAGCTGCCTTCAAATCCACGAAAGTTTTGACGCCATTGTAAGCTTCCGCATCTGGGTCATATGTCTCGTACAGAAATTCTGCAAAGTTCTGCCCCTCGATGGACATGATCTGATCAAATTCTGGTCGGACCGCGTACAGTTCGGAGTCGTTACTGAGCGACAAACTTCCGAGTCGGCCAGATACGCGCATGGTTTTAGGCCGCAACAGCACGTCAACATCTGCCGTCGACAAAGACAGTGTAGCCAGGCTCGCCTGCCCGTTCACAAGTACAACTATTAAGAAAATTACTAAAGACATGCGTAGACCACGATCGGCGCTTACCTTGAACGCTCGCTAGTTTGACTGCAACATGTATTTTCCCTCCTTCAGCGTTGCTTGCCTTGGGGGTGCCTACCTCTAGTGCACCGGATTGTGCTGGTTGCGCGACTATCTGATTGATAGGTTGAGGAACGAAAGTGGTCATAATGAAATCGTATAATGTGAGGACTGGTTCGGGCGCTGCACGGAAGATGAAAGTAGAGATCTTCACGTCGACTTTTTGTTCGATGCCATCATAGACACTGAAGAACTGGGGTGATTGCTGCTGAATACGGGTGTAACTGACACTCAAGAGGTCCTTGTCCTGCGACGAGTCCAGTTCCAAAGAAGACATGAATTTGATCGGATCGGCGTCCGGCTGAACGAGATCCATAGAAAGTGACCTGTGCGAATTTAAATTAGAGAGCTCACATTATCAAGTGGGCGCACTTACCGTAGATTCACATCCACCTTCATGTCATATTTAGCTAGCGCAAAAATCAAAGAGAACTTGTCGAGAGATACATTTCCGAGCGGTTTCTCGACGTTGTCAGCTGTTGCCTTGGATAGATTAACTTTGAGTTCATCCACACGAAAATCGAAATCGAAAATGTGTTGATGGATATCTGGCCGCTAAATGTGACGTTAATAGGCACTCCAGATTAGTACAGGTGATTGACAAACATCAACAAATTCATCACTAGCTTCATAAAATTCATCTTTTGACGCGGCAGCTTCCCCGCCCTCAGCGTCGTCCTCGAGGTTGTACTCTTGTTCTCCTTGACTGAAAAGACCTGGTGCAAGTGGGAACTTTGCAGTGGCGTGGTTCGACGCAGGTGGTGCGTCATCGTTGCCGAACTTCGGTATGCAAACATCAACAAGTCGCATTAGCGATTTGTACTTGGTATCAGACAGGTTGACCTGTAAAGTCGGAAGGTTTCCTGATACCTTAAACCTCGAAAGACTCAAAACAGATGGTACAATGGAGTTTTGGACCTGAAGGTCAACATTAATACGCTCCACAAGGTGCAGCGCGTTGTCGTTCTCCGACGTCAAAGCCCTACGACACGATTCAAGATCATTACCAAGGATGAACTGCAGAAACCATCGAACGTGAGAAAAATTCTGACAGGAACCATTTCACACTGACCTGGGCATCTTTCAACTTCAGTGACACTTTATCGTACATCAGACCCTCGAGTCGCTTGTGGTCTTCGTCACTGTATTGTTGATTACGCTTGAGATGGACCGCCCGAATGGCGTCTTTATCCGCCAGATCGCTTTCAATTGCCATATGACCGGCATCGATGAGTAAATGCTTGCAGTATTTTGACGTCACACTAATGTCAATGTCAATATAGGCAAGATCCACTTTCTGGAAAGCTCACTCCTCTGGGATGATGATGACAGGCGCGTTCATGTCCATCTGTATGTCGATCGTTTTGTGATTCTGGAGAGCAAATTCCAATCCAGCGCGTGTTTCCTTGCTCAGTCCTTCTAAGGTTTGGCTAGCAGCATTCTATAGGATCGTTAGCTTTTGTACCAAAGTTCCATACGGTCTTACCAAGAGCGCTTCGACGGATTCAAGCTGGCTTTCCGGAGGTTTGAAGAATTTGTAGATCGCTTCGACGTATCCTTTGTGGTAAACAATTTCCATGTGTCGCATGCGAACAGTCAAGGCGTTATCGGCACGTTCGTCGAGTGGCTTGTGCTCGAACTTCACGAACAAGAAAGAGTCATCTTGGTCCTGCTCATCCCGGGCACTCGGAATGTCTTTGACCGATACAATCTGAGGATGGAGTGTCCCTTGAGTAGTACCGTCGAACACTCCAAATCCACCGAGCGAAACAGAAGCTTCTAGATTGTCTGCTCTTTGTATGGCGTTGGCTCGGAAATCGTCGAAAATGATGGAGATGATTTCATCAGCCGTCCCGTGAGGATCCGTCCTCAGAACGAAAGACCCTTTATTCAGCCTGGCTGACAGGCGAGCTTTCAATGAGTCTCGCGGTGCTTCAAGAGCTTCAACGACTGCACTCTTCTCATCGTAGTCGAGGACCTCATAAAGCTGCTGCCGCTGCTCGTCAGTCATCGGCCCGCCAAACGCGGGGTCTTCTTGCTTGGTTTCTTCAGAAGAACCCCACAGCCAACTGCCCCAGCTCTGCTTCGCTGGCTGTTGCTTGGTCTTCTCCTCTTCCAATCTTTTCCGCAATGCTGTATCCTTGCGGAGTCTAGAGCGAGCGATAGACCTATAAAATCGAATGTCTTCATACGAAAGTTTTCTTTCCAAACCGTCCAAATCTTTTTGGTCCTATATATTGAAATGAAGAGTGTTTCAGAGTGGAAAGAAAGATGCCTCATGCTTACCACCAGAGGTAGGGCGCCCAACTGTTTTCGCTGAAACAGATCAACATACTTGTTTCTGTCGTCCCGGCGTTCTGCGAAATAGCCCCATGTCCATTTCCTCTTCTTCTCTCTCACTTCTTCCAATATCGCTACTCCAGCAAAGTGTAATCTGGCACTAGCTGCATTGATGGAAAACTCCTCATCGCCAGGACGGTATTTGCGATACTAGGAGGAGGTGAGTTCTGTTATTTGGAATGGCGACCAACCTGATTACCTGATGCTGTCTAATATATACATGATACATATCCAGGAGAGATATTACATCTCGATATTGATGGTCGTCCAATGCGACACCTATCTCATCAAAGAATAGTTGCAAGTCGAAACGAGGCGTTTGGTTGTCCACTTTATGATTCACGACAACCTAAACAGAGGTCAATAGAGGCAGCGGGTGAGGGCACTATGCACGGACTCTGCCTTCACCGGATACTGGCTTCAATATGAATTGGTGCTCTGCACTCTGCACTCCGGACGCGATCTGATCGTCGTTAGCGGATGTTGCTCAAGCATATATGCCAACACACCATATCGTGAAATTTCTGGATGGATTCGGCGGGAGGTAAGCCGGCTATACTCGAGGAGTCGGTGTCAAAGTATACTGCCAAGGATTGCAGATTCGCCAGCTGATGGAAGGTTAGACTGTGTCCAGCATGCGTGAAGTGAAAACAACCTTGTGAATGGCTCCGGCGGTACTCTCAATGAAGGAGGGCTGCCACTCTTCGTCCACTGACACCGCTTCAAACCCTGCCAGTGTTAGTCCGGCGGCGAAGGGATGCTAATCGAGACATTAAGTTATTTCCCCGATAAACCAATAGCATATGCATACCCCTGGAACGCTCAATTTATCCTCATAACGAATATGGATATTCTTGACAGTAACTTGTAAGTTGTTGATTACTTTGGCCATCAGGCTTTGCCATAATCCCTGGTTTTGTGGTGAACTATCTGGAACGAAATCATGAGATGCTTGGAACACGAAATATTTGCCACCCACCTGAAGTAGTCTCGGCCTGGCCGCGCATGTGTAATAGTTCCGCATTTTGAAGGCGCTCGGCTTTGGCAGCCTGGATTCTTTCTTCCTCCTCCTCCGGGTCATAGCTAGACTGCGTTGATGGAACTACCAAAATGTAGACATCCTCGACCAGAACCTCGACCGGCTGGTTTCCCAGATTCATCCAATGCAGGGAGAGGGTGAACTTCCCAAGGTGTCCTGCGCGCTATGAGACTGAGTCAGAGAGACAGAAGCTAGAAACACACCTTCTAACACGTCAACTGGAAGCCGAAACTTATCTAGTGCGCCCTTTTTCAATCGCAGGTTTTTGAGCGTCAGCTGACCTATTGACAGAATCAGTTTGACGACACAAAACACCTTGAGAGTAAGTACCTTGTCCGATTCCATAATTGACTTGGTTCATATCCAAGTTCTCCACATACGGGGCAAGGATACGGTTGAACAGCTAGGATTATTGGAGACTCCAAATGAGTAAGTGTGCTCCATTTTTATGATAATGTAACACCTACAACATTCAATACTTCCTTCCCCGGGTTCATCCACCACATGGTGAAATGTTAAAGGCGTCGTAGAAGAAATAATGCAAGTGGATGGAGGGTAAAGCGCAAATGAGGAATGTGCGTCATAAGCGTGTCAGCTTCTAAAATCAACAACGCCACACAATGTAATTTTGCATCATAAGTCATGAATCATCATTGGTTCTGATCGTTCCTAAACAACTGTAACGTTTCCTGTTTCGCTTTACTGTAAAAGATTCAAAGAAACCACCATCCTGATGCGACACAACGGACTCTCCGAATAACAAAAATTACTCCGTACCCAAATGTAAATTAATCTGTCCTCCCTGATGAATTTTCTTGAATTGTATTTAGATCCCGTGTCGATCGTGTGTTGATATCGAGGAATGTCTCAGGCTCTTGGCAAATATAGCGCCTCCGGTTCGCCCCGCAGCGCCTCACCCCGCTGCCCCGCGCCCCACAATGATCCCCATGGACGCTAATGATGAAGGGATCAGACTTGCATTCAACTTGCACGTTCTGGGCGCACGGCTTCCACCTCAAGCGTAGTACTTAACCTTGTGATGCTCAAGTATTCAGTACTCAAGGTTCTAGCGAATCTCGCGAATCTGCGTCTCGGAGCCAAGTGATACACTCGTATCATGTTTGTAAATGTCTCATGCCCCCAAAATGACTTTCTTGCTACCTCCAGACAATACTAGTACGTATGTTGATGTCTAGACTTTATGCCATTGGCTCTAGACTTACACGTCTTGCGGAGAGGTAGTTCCGACCGTGTCCGTGGATCCGACCTTTCCCGTGACTTAGACGGGTCGCCCCACTATAAATTTCGGGTTTGCCTCGCCTTCACGTCACCTTCAACTATTTACTATCACACACAAAATGGTGTCCTTTTTGACCGAGTCTTCATTGCAATCTCTAGAGGTGCCCCGCCTACTCGAGGACTCACCTGAGCCTCAGTTTGAGGTCCCGCTCAACGAAGTAGATGCCCTTCAGCGTCTTCTTCGTATGGATTACTAACGACCCCTTCATAGTTGGGAAATCTTCATGACGCAGTCGAACCGTTTACAAAGTAAATACCATCCTTCTCGTCTATTAGCACTTCCTGATTGAGGGGCGCTAGAGCTATTATGCGGTCGGGAAATGCCTCAGTTCGACTCCACTGCACTGTGCCGACGTGGTGCCCCTCGTCAGACATATGTAAGTCAACCCTTGCCCGCCTATCTCAAAAATTAATCATAGCATAGGCCTTGACCTTCACGATTTACACGACTTACGGTCTCGCTGTCTCTTATTTATCCACGATCTGCTTCAGGCTTTGCGTTCCTCTGGAGTACGTAGGACACTTATTAATCGTTGTATCCGAAAACTGGTCTCTAATCGGTTGACGGATATAGATTCACGCGTCTTATAGTCTTGCGCCGTCGAACTCGTCTCTCTGTCTCGTCTGCGCTTCTCCCCCTGACCTGAAGGGATCTCAAGTCACATCTTTCGTTGTCGACATCCTGCAGCACACCAAACTGAGCAAAAGGTTATTCGGTTCCATATTCTTCCCGTCCCGCTTATCCACTGACGATTACCGTGACAGGGAGAATGTTATTCTTGCAGATCTAAAATCGTGCCCTAGCCTTATCATCACTTAGCCGTCTCAATCGCATGGACATGTTCATTTTCGTTGATGGGAATCTTTTGGTTGCATTCATGTATTACCCCGAGCAATTGTACATCCTATAATCATCGCATTCTTAACACCGTGGAACTAGTACAAGTGCCCATGAGTATCTTTTCATACGGATGAGCCCGGTAAATCGAAGCCGCAAAACTTGGAACACAGGCAGACTGAGGCCGAAGAAGTCTGTAGCCGTGTGCTATCGTCCGAAAATATCACGCCAGAACCAAGTATCTAAACATAAAGGCTACGGTATCTTAATATCACGTCTAACGTTGCTTCGATGCCGAGGCCCGAATAACGTTTTTCTTCGCTGCCTACTCCTTACGCACGTCAAATCGGCGGACATCGTGTGGACAAAGTGAGCCGAGGGGCAAAACACATGCCTTCGGATCACGTGAAAGGGCCCCAACTTTTTGGATTTCAACCCGGTGCTTCGAGTTTTTCCTTCCATCCGACGAAATGCTCGCCGACTTTCTTGAGGCTCATCTCCCCTCCCTTCCCCGTCATCTTCACTCTTATGTACCAGGCCAGACACCACTTTCGACTACGTCCTCGGTCCTCGCGACATTATTGTCGTATCTCGTCACTATCTTTGGTGTCCAGGCCATGATGAAAAATCGCCCCCCTCAGAAACTCAACACTCTTTTCCAAATACATAACGTTATTCTCAGCGGTGGCAGTTTCATTTTGCTCGTTCTCATGGCGGAGGAGATCTTGCCAATTTTGTGGAAGAGGGGTATTTTCAAGGCCATCTGTGCTGAGGAGTCGTGGACACCTGTGAGCTCTGGTTGCTTCTGCTATGCGCCGGTTCTTACTCTTTTACAGCGAATGGAATTCTACTACATGATCAACTACTATTTCAAGTATCTGGAGTTGATTGACACGGTATTCCTCGCGTTCAAGAAGAAACCTCTGGGTTAGTGTTTCTTGCTTTCTGTACTTGTTGTTTCCTCAAGGGATATGCAGCGTTCTTGCATGTTTTCCACCATTCTGCCACGGCTCTGCTCTGCTACTCTCAACTCAACGGGAGAACCAGTATCGTGAGTGACGGGTTTTCTGACGTGGCTATTGGTCTGATCTGTTCATTCTAGTCATGGACTGTCATTTCCTTGAACTTGACTGTGCACGTCTTAATGTGTAAGCCGCGGGCTGACGTGTATTTGATGAAACTCAACGTCGTATCAGATTATTACTATTACGCAACTGCTGGCGGCAAGAAAATCTGGGTATGTCACGCTTGCTTAGTGTGATTAGCTCAATGCTAACGGATCTCTAGTGGAAGAAGTACTTGACGTTGATGCAAATAATTCAGTTCGTCATTGACCTGTTTTTGGTTTACTTTGGGAGTGAGTGTTGCGTCTCCGGGTGAGCTTTCGGCTGACTTGCGATCTAGCATATCAACATTTCGTTTTTGCGCGTCGTAAAGACCTTCCTCACTTTGGGAACTGCGCCGGGGCTGAAAGCGCGGCTCTCTTTGGTTGTGGACTTCTGACTAGCTATCTCTTCCTGTTCATCAACTTCTATTTCCAAACGTACAAGAAGCCTGCTAAGGGATCTAAAGGTAACGGTATCGCTAACGGAAACGGGAAAGCGTGGGTGTTCTGTTCGATTCCCTGGGCGCTACTGAACATACCCTAGGCACAAGAGCGAGTAGACAGCACTGGTCGGGTTAGACATGATGATGGACGATAACGTCGGGCACCTTAATATTATACCCGTGGAAGCATTACTGTTGTCAGCATAATAATAGATTTGGCTTCCACCTCTTGAACAGCGAGCGCGAAATATGAAATGATTTGTGGCGTATCAGTTTAGCTTGAGCGCCGACAAGTCGTCTCTTTGTGGACAATGTGGCAGTGAAACACAGCTGATCATTCCGTTCTTCTCACTCGTCTTCCATGTCCGCTTCCTGGTCTTCCCAGCCTGTCGACCCAGAACACCCGGCTTCTCCCACAGAATTCCTCGTCGCCGCCGAGCTCTACGTTTCCACAGCCGCAAGCCTTGCCCTCCGCAAGGTCCGACCAGCGCTTCCTATTCCCTCTCAATCTGCTCACCCTTCTCCAGCCACAGACCCTACGTAAGAAGCCCATTAAACGAGCTGCAACCCAGCAATCTAATGGCCCATCAGAAGACAGCAAGAAAATTAAAGGTTCGTGTCAGGTCTCGTCTCGCAAGACGCGTGCTCACCATTATCAGAGAAATCAAGTTGGATTGCTCTAGCAAGAGGCTCGGCAGGGACCGGTCAATGGCGATCCGCTACGTGCAAACTCACCGCAGAAGAGGGCGACAGATGTCTGCTGAACATCTATGTGGACGTGCGTTTCTCTTTTGGACATTGCCGATCTCGATGATGTATTGCTCTCCACTTCAGGAATTAATTCTTTACCGAACATTGTATATTCACCTCGTCAACCACACAGACATTCGACACGCTGACACCTCGCTCTTCTTTCGCAAGCACTGCCTGGGGATATATTGCGTAAAGTAAGGATTCGTCTCTTCCTATCACCGTGCTGACCGTGTGCTAGCCAACGATGGTGCTCCCCCAACACTACCGAACCTGTCTATCTCCAGTTCGCAAACTCCGACCTTTGCAACGCCTGGCTTGCCCTCCTCAGATCCTACGCTATCGCAGAGATATACGGCCGGTGGGCCTACCCGGAAGACGGTGGATCCTATAGAATGTGGCGACAGGTGGAACTAAAGGTTATGCAAGGCCGTAACCTGGGAAACACAAGACCCGTGGATGACAAAAACGAATCAAGTTCCGAGTTCGATCCAGTTGATTTGGACGTCTCGTGCGAAATACATTTAAATGATGTGTTATGCGGACGCACTACGGTCAAGAAAGGAATAGGCTCGCCCGTATGGCACGAAAGTTTCACTTTTTCTGATCTTCCACCATTTGAAACCCTGGATGTCCTCGTATGGAGAGAGAAAAAGGTCTTCAAGCCATCTCCCTTGGGCTCTGTCTGTATTACTCTAAACAACTTTCGGAGAGGTGAAGCAATCGAGGGCTGGTTCCCGGTGCTTCAAAGCGGCCCTCTCGCTAGTGATCTTCAAGTAGGTGATATTCAGTTGAAAATCAGAGTGGACGAGTGAGTTGCTTTGTCCTATTATCTAAAACCTCACACTCACCGTGACACAGGGAAATAATACTCCCCTCCTCGGCCTATAGCTCTCTTCTAAATGTAGGTAAGATTTCTATCACTAGCGTTTCCGATGTTAATTCATATCAGACTTTTAATTCTCGAAATTTCCTCGACTGGATGAACGATTTTGAGAAGAAGCTCAACGTGAAGACGCTTGCAGGACAACTATTATACATAGCAGTGGCAAAAAACAACATGGTCGAGCAAATCCAGGAGATAGCCTACCGGGAAGTTGACGGAACACCTTCCTGTCAGTCGAGCTTACGGTTCTGTTTGATTAAACTCATCCCAATTTTCAAGCAGCACATCAGACCTTGTTTCGCGGCAACACAACTCTGACTAAAGTCATGGAATTATGCATGACATGGTATGGAAAGGCTTTCCTGGAGGCGAGTATTGGTTCCGTGCTTCGTCAGTTATGCCAGGAAAAGGTCGCCATCGAAGTGGACCCGGTGCGAAGCGGGAAAAGTCCAAAAGATATTGAACGGGGCGTTGAGCTCCTCATAACATGGTGTCGGAAATTTTGGGACCAGATTTATTCGGTCCGGAGGGAATGCCCTTAGTAAGTCACAGCTACATCTCATATCTTCGCCCGCTTACGACCTTGCCTCGAAGTGAAATGCGACGTCTATTTGAAATCATCAAAAAGTTGGTGGAACGGCGTTATCAAGATAGCGAAGTCATGGCAGAAAATCGCGACCTACAATGGCAAAGTGTCTCGGCTTTCTGTTTCCTCCGATTTATTGTACCTGCAATCCTACATCCCCACCTTTTTGGTCTTTGCCCTGGTATGTGGAATGAATTGTCTGTTGCCACAAACCACGACCGATTAGTTATAGGTCTACCGAGCGAACCCGTACGGCGAAGTCTGACCTTGATTGCCAAGGTGATCCAGAGTCTTGCTAACCTCAATGCAGTAAGCTTTCGACCCTTCAGTCCCGTATATTCAGTTAATTCCCGTTCTGTAGTCTGTTCAAAAGGAGGAATTCATGCGTGGTTTGAAAGACTTTCTGCAAGAAAGTCTACCGGCCATGGTGGATTATCTTCTTATAGTTTCAACACCGGGAAAGGACGGTTATAGATCTCCCAAAACATCATCGTCCGGTCGCCATGATAGAATCCACGTCGTGAACTCTCTGAGACAGCGCGCACCTGAAATGACGAAGCTCAACTTGGAGGCAATCCCAATGCCTCCACATTTACTGGATGTACCCAGGCATCTTGCGATCATCACGTCTGCCGTCATTAGGAACTCCAGAGATTACCTTGCCGCCTCTCACTCTCTCGCAGACAAGGATGATCGGTTAATGCACGACTTATGTTCTAAATGCTACGACATCGAGGAGCAGGCGCTGCACCGAGTCAGTCAGCTGGCTTCACAGATGTCTGTTAGTCAACGCCGGCTGAACTCCTCCGTGAACAATGGGCGCTCTGATATTCGATCCCCTACTCTTTCTCCAGCCTCTGCCTCCACGGGGAAAGAACGACGCCGTCGTAAATCTGGACGCCCGTCTACTGCCCCATCACCCATATCTGATGTACCTAAAGAGCAAACGTTCACTCCTCGCGGTTTTGGCCGGGATCCAGAACCACCCCTTACTCCCGCGAGCGGGAGCCGCCAGAAAACTCGTCTACGACACTTCAAATCACCCTCAACGGATTCTATCACATATGGCGATAGCCATACCACTTCTATCCGACGGCCTCCTCTACAGCAGGAGGAATCACTGGTGGATCCTTACGATGATTCCAGAAAGAGAAAGAAAGGCTTGTTCCGTGGTATTTTGAAACGATAGAGATGCGCAGTAGCTATTCATTATTATTATATGCTTCGTCCCGGGTAGGATTTAGTCTGTACAATAAATAAGTCAACTGTTTTTATTTACGTTATAAGACAGCTTTCCCGACCGCTATGACCCGGCCTTCAGTGGTTTCTGGATCAATTTCAGAACCTCCGCGGCTACCTCTTCATCAGTACTTCGTATCGTTAAACGGCAAAGCTGTAGAAGGTGTGAATACGATGATAGAACGCTGAGTGACTGGAGAACTGACCTTTGCTTCCTGATTTGGCTCCAAACGCAGTAGACACCCGACCTTGCCATCCACGGAAGTATGCAACACGCCCGCCGCCACAATGTTGTTTTGATTCGGATCTATGTCATCCAACACATTGAGATGGTGTCCTGCTACTACTCTATTATTTTTGGCTAGGTCCAGTTGCCCAGAGCTTGTCAGGTCGACAGAAAACACGACCTGGGCTTCCCGCGGAGGTCCGCCTATGAGCCTCCAACGCTCGAAGAAATCTATCTGTGTCAGACTGACGTTCTCGATGAATTTCGTCACAACGATAGGAAGGCGGACAGATATGGTCTGGTGAGACCCCGCCAAGAATGAGATGGTGAGGATTGGGGGTACAGAGAACGCTTTTTTACATTCGACATGCAGAAGCTGTTGCGTCTGTGTACGCGGCGCAATGGTATTCGGCGGGATCTTAGCAAATGTTACGGACAAAGCCGCTGGGTCGCTGATATGTATGGTGGTAGTGAACGATGTCAGAGCAGTGGGGACCTTGTTACCGATATAGATGGCGAGCTGTCCAAGGTGGCCCTGATAGCGAGACTTTACTCCGATTTGGACCTGGACGTCTTCATAGAGGACTCCCTCGGCATTACACATGAGTTTGTCAAACCACCGTTCTACACTCGGGCCGGTGGCCACATGAGGAGCTGAAGGATCATCCGAGGTAGCTGAAGGTCTACTGAGGTCCAAGCCCGCTAGCGAGCCCAGAACATCGTGGCTATCCGGGGTCGCAGAGGCTGGCTGGGAGGACTCGTGTCCATTGGTATCAGGGTGTAGTGTCGATTTCCTTTGGACCGCCTCCCGGTCCAGATTTGCCTCCTTACCTCCGTGAACCCATGTGCGTTTATCTTCTGTGTCTCCATGTTTTCTGTTCAGCCGACCAAGAAGAGCACTAACGCGGGGCGGATACGGTGGCATCTCTTCACAGACATTCTGTAAAAATTCATCGTCGTCGGGTCTCGACGCCAATGCGTAGAACTCGCATGCCCGCTGCTGCAACTCCGCGTCTAGAACATGGCGATATCGGTCAAATATGGTCAGAAGCTGAGGCTTGATCTCAGGGAAGACGTTGACCCATTTGATGTATGTGGACAGAAGGAGAGAACGTGTAGAGGCGACACAGAATTGCGATTTCGAATGAAGGACCTGGAACTGTTCAATGGGACTGTACCCAGGTTCATTCGCAATCAAGTGACCATATTCACCCAGGATATAGCCTATAGAGACAGTAAGAAATCTGGACAATCTGCAGGGGCGACAAGATCGGACCTCCTACTTTAACCAAGCTCTCGTGAGTGGAGGGGGATTTCAGGTGAGCGAATATCACTTTGGCAGCATATTCTTGCAGGTCCTCCGTGTTTGTAACAATTTGAACTACTCGGTACCAAACCTCATCACCAACATGGTCTCCAGCGGCACTGATCAGTCGCAGAATGGTATCGACATACCACTTGTACGAGCTAGCATATTTTTCAGTAAGTATAGCGATTTTCAAAACCATTTCTTCGCGGAGAGCATAGTCGGCGACTTTGAGATACCGAAGAAGCTCGCCGACGATGAGTTCGGAATTGTCCAAGTCGCACATACTGTAGAGGAGGTCCAACGCCCGACGTCGAACGGATATATCCTTGTCCCGTAATGACAGAATGATGGTCCCTTGGTGCTTCTTGATCGGTTCCAGCGAGTCTGCGCGAGCGGCGAGATGTGCCATCGTATCAAGGCCAAGGTATCTGACATTGGTCTCCTTTGACGAAATAAACCGCGCAAGAAGGACAGCGGCTGTGCCGACAAGAGGAGAATTCGTATCAAGATGAATTGCTAGGCCAATGGCTTCAAACAAGACGGCATGCTGGGCGTTGTTGTGCTGCACATTGCGCGAAGGCTCCGCGCTGTTGTTCATGATCGTCTGCAGCACTTGATGGAGTACGGACCGTATAGCAGGGTCCTCTGGGGCGATATCAGAAATTCAAATGAAGAGAACAGTCAGGTCGCGCTTACCGGAAGGGGGATAATATTGCAGAAGACGGAGTAGCTTGACTTGCAGCCAAGGTGAGGGTACCTTGTAATAGGCATAGGTTGCTGAGTATTCGTGCTCAATGACAAGCTGTCGAACGGTCAGACACGAGACGATTCGAGAACTTAGAAAGCGCATGCACCCGTTGCAACCTATCAACGGCCTTCGTATAACATACTGCGAAAGCATCTAGATGATCTTGTGCCATTGCCATGACCAGACTTGTAACGCAGATGACAACGCCCTGTTCAGGCCACAATGAGTTACCAGTATCTCTCCAGCCAAGTGAATATTCACCAAATCCTCGTCGTCCATTATTGAGACTAATCGTAGTGCCCACTCTGCGGCAGGTATGACGTCCGGATGTTTACGATATAGTCGAAGGAGTGTCAGTGCTGCCTTTTTCTTAACGAAACTCTGTGATGTCCTTTGTGAAAGGGTGAGTTGTGGGATTATGCAGCAGGTCCCGACGTACGGTGATATTAGAAGCCGATGCACATCCACGGAAAGTGCCTCTGCCATTTCACTTCCACCAACATTCGCGATAGCATGTAAGGCCAGACAGTTGTCAATTTCGTTGTTGCCGTGCAGGTCTTTTCTTATTGAATTCACGACTAGCCGCAGGAAATCCGAGTTCTCGTGCATCAAAAGGGTGACAGCCAGGTAACCCTACGATGAAACCTCGCGAATTAACTGACGTCCAGATGAAATGAACTCTTGGCATGCTTACTATCTGTTTCTCGCTGTATTTCGAGCTGGATATCAGATTAACAGCCTCCATGTGCCCAATGTCGACCTTATAGCCGAGAATGTAGGTGAAGATGATCTTAGCGACATATCTGCAGAGTGCATGGTAAGCAGGGATCCAAGTCAATGAAGCAAAGGTTCTTCATTACTTCTTCTTCTGGTATCCGTCCAGGTTTCCTTCTGCAGGGGGAGGTCAGAGCACCACAGCAGAATCCCGACGGCAACCTGACCTTTGAATTTCTTCCTGATATTGGCCATCTCCTTGTTTATTCTCTTTTCTTCCAGGTCCCTAACCCTGGCGCCGCGAATGTCCGCAATGAACTGTAGAATAGCTAGATTGGTGAGTGGTCCACAGGTGCCGCTGGAAGGACTTGCCTGCGTCAGCCCACGCATACTGGTCGCCATGTTGAGCCGGCAGCCGCGACGTGTACTGCCAGTGACGCGATCTCGTCGATAAAGTTATGCACAGCGCGCGTTTAGTGTATGTTGGAATACAATGCTGGACTGGCCAAGGTCGGACGATTATAGGAAGCTGATTACCTCACGCCGGGTAGCAAAGCTTACCTTTTGGCCACGATCATCAACATGGATTCTTCCGAGCTGTACCATGTCAAGCAGCAATTCATCCTTGGTAGGACCTTGCAATTTCTACCAATATACATTATTCATGTCTGAGCAGGTGCCTATAAGACTCTCATTGGCATGTCCTTACCGGACGCGGAATCCTCAGATTTCACCCCAATACTCTTATATCGAGCTCGGGCCCACATTGCCTTGAATGACCCAAAATCATCCCTGAAACTACTCCCAGCCGACTCTGAGAATGTGGCAATCAAAGCGGTAGCTGCTCTCGCACGCTACGTGGATACGGAGGAGACGGAGGACAAGGAGTCGGCATTGGAGGAGCTTCGAGACCTATCAGTGGAAATAGAGAGCGACGACGTCGAAGGGACCGAGCGGGACAAGTCCATTGTCCGCGTTCTTGCTGGTACCGCTTTCGCTAGAGCGGGAGAAGTCGAAGAGGCTTTGGAAACACTGGGAGTCGGGACTGAAGACCTCGAAGCGTACGTGGCCTCAAACCCGCCATACACGTATTACTGACCCGACCTAGTGTCGCCGTTATTGTGCAGATCTACCTATCTATCCACCGTCCTGATCTCGCCAAGAAAGAGTTCGAACGCTCGAAACGTTGGGCTGAAGATGACTTGCTGTTGCAGCTCATCGAATCAACAATAAGCCTCGTCACAGGGAAGGACAGCTACTCCGACCCATTATCGTTCTACACGGAGCAGCTTGGTAACCCTTCGCTGTCTTCCCCGCATATCCTTACCTCCCGAGGCGTGACGCGCATATTGCGGGGTGAGATATCGGAAGCCAAGTCTGATCTTGAAGAATCTCTTGATCAACAAAAAGGCGACACTGAGGCTCTCGCTGCCTACGTTGTGGCGTCTGGGCTTCAAGCACAAGAACCATGGACGTACGTATTTTCTCCTTGAATTATTACATTCCAGTCACATATTTTGTCCTTAGAAAACTTCGCGCCGCAGTTCCTTCCCATCCTCTCGTCAAAGATGTCGCATCCAAGGAGGCCCTGTTCGACGAAGCTGCTGTTAAGTTCGCGGTTCCAGCAGCGATGGAGATTGGAGCTTAATAGGTTTCAAATTGACATTTCGGAAGAATGCTAGTCAGCTCTTGTTAAGCTCGATGCTTCTCATACATGAATTCGGCATAATCATCCACTCCACGTATGTAAGAGGTGATCATAGAAAGAACAACTTGCTATCACAGTGTGGTCTCCCTCCGGCGTAGTATACGACCAATCTACGCCATAGGCAAGTGATTCGTGTTCATCGAATCGTTTAACAATTCTACCATTGCCTGTGTTCGCACGAAGAGAGTCATCAGACAGTAGATGGTCGAATGAAACGATCTTAAATCCGTCGTGCATGCATGCGACGAGCAAATCGTTTTTCCTGGTCGAGGACGGATGCCATTTGACTCGCCAGGCTCCTCCGCCGACGTCTATCTGGCTTATAGGAACTGATGGCTTGCGGGTATCGAAAAGGCGGACTAGATTATCGTAACTGTTCGTAACCTATGAATATAAATCGATGACACTGCAGAAGTGGACCGACCTTCCGACAGCAATCAAATTTTCAACGTAGGGATGACTCTGGATAGATGTTATTCCTGCGTCAAACCTGTTCGATGGTCAAAAGGACTTTGCGTTAGGAAAGTAGTCCGAACCCACCGTTTGTTAACAAATATGGGTTTCGTTAGATCTTCTCGGACATCCCATCCTTTCATTTTTAGATCATCGCCTCCTGCTTACAGTAGGAGCAAATGCTAACTAGTAAGGAAACGACGCTTACCGGAGAACACCATGTTCGCGTCCCAATAATTCCATGCAGCGATCCACGGCTCATAATCGTGAGCATGCCAAGAAGATTCTACTGATAAAGGACCAGTCCCATTTTCTGGCCGTAAGATACTTAAGGATCCATCCGAGAGTGACACCACCAGGGAGCCCAACTGTCTACGAAAGGCGTAAATATCGTTTCCGGAATTGAGGAGACATACTTACGTTCCAGGAGTTCGTCTGTTCGACCAATCGAGGGACAGGCAGAGAATTTCGGAGGATTCTGCAATTTGTATGCCTTGGATTTGCCGTAAACCAGTCTATGCTTCATCTTAGTTGATATAACCGCCAGTTTAGACAGTACATTACCTCTTGCCATTTATGAAGCGTAATGTTCCCCTCAGAGTCAGCTACACCCAATGTAGCTGGACTACTGGGAGACATATGGCACCTGAGCACCAAGTTAGTAGAGACAGAATTTAACAGATCGACAGCTTTGCCATTTCATGTCGAGTACTGCGGGTAGATCAAAGCACTGAATTTGTTCACTTGCAAGACGATTAACTCGTAGCTGAGCTCATTACAACTGTTGTCAACTTACAAGTTCGTACCACTTGACATCCTGAACACCCGACACTGGCCCCGCCTGTGTTGAGGAGTCTTGCGTTCCATATCTCCGTCCTCCTGGTCAAGTTTGTACGTCCCTACAACAAAAATATCGCGCAAATTTTCATGCGGGCAAAACTCGACAGAATCTGCGGGATATATCGTATCGAACATGTCGGAGTAGGAAGCAAGTTAGAAGAGAGCACCGGAACTACGGCCCGAGTCGACACTAATGACGTCCAGGACCAGAGCTAAGCCACTCTCTCTTCCGTGCAATGGCTGATCCTCTCCCTCCGCCTTCTTGCTTGACCACCGACGACTATCATGCTGTAGACGCTGCAAGAAATCGCTTTGTGAAAAAGTCGCGCTTTCCCATCTTTTCTTCTGTGCCCAACCTACGTCATGTCTTTTCATTGCACAAGCTACGGTCGCGAGAGCAATCTGAGGAACACGAGGAGCAAACCGAGGAGCAACAAGAGAGTCGAGTTGACGAACCCGAGGAAGTCGCCTCATCTGCCGTCGAACACGACGCCCAGCTCGAAATAGGTCTCCCAGCGTTTGGGGTCGATGCTGACGAGAGCCAGACTGAGTTCAGATGGGCTGTACTGTACGAGAATCAAAGGGGGTAAGTTGGGCCTTTAAATTTGAGTACCATTCACGAGCACTGAACGCCTTTCAGCTATACATTGTTCTCTCTTCCTTTCTTTTCACGGCGGTCTCTCCTTCCCAGAGATCCCTATCCTTTCACGGTCCCTTGCGCCTCCAACAAACGAACCGAACAACCGAATTATTCACTAACTCAATATCCACTACCAGATGGAAATTGGGAATGGGTGTCGAAATCATGGATGGTTGACATGCAGTCGGATTCAGGCCAGGTGCAGTACGATGGGTTTGAGTACAACTGGATGTTCCGGAAGAAGCATTGGTCGGCAGAGGTCGGTGGACTCAAGTTTGTGCGACGGCGACGTTGGATCAGGCTGATGAAGCGGCCTGCCAAAACGGTCCCGAAGAAGATTGACGACGACAATGGGACACTAGGGGTACCACAATCTGTGTCCATGGCTTCGTACCTTCCGGACGAGCTCCTTGAACAGCGTGCCGATGAAATATGGCTGAAGGACGACCTACACGCTCGTTGGGCTGAGTATTGCAGGTTGATGAAGGCTGCTGGACGCGACGCGAAGAAGCTGGAGCTGTGGAAACGCTGGCTTATTGTGAAAGATGTTCGTCCAGACATTGCCAGTTTACTGGCGGTATATGTGCGCATCCTTACCTTTTTGTTGCGGTCAAGAATTAACGGCTTACAGGGCGACGATATTCGCGACTCTTTCGTGTATCCGGATTCTCGTGCGCAATTCACGGCTATGCTGAAAGAAGCTGGAATGCTGGACTCGCTTTTTTCTAACAGTGGAATACAATCGACACATAGCTTGGTTGATTTTTGGAGTTATGAACAGGGTAATAAATAGAATATCACATGTAACCGGCCAACTATGTACTCTGCCTTGCATATGGCTTCCATGATACTTCTCCTACATGACCCGCCTTCCAACCCATCCAGCGCAGATAACCCTTCGCACCTATGCCCTAGCAATCTCCCTTTCACTTGGTCCGGCCCTTGCCCCCTTCCTTTCGTCTCTCCTTCGCTCACAGCCATCGTCAAAATACAATAAAAAGGCCCTCAAGGCTCTTCTACGGCAAGAGTTGGGTTTGGGTGGATTCGCATTTGCCATCACCCTCGCTGTGGGTGGTGGTGCGACCGTGAGGCATCTGTGGATGGGCTTTGACCACGCCGACAGCAAATACGCCAAGATTGCGAAGGATAAGTTGGCCCTAACTTCCACTCAGAAAACCTTCATTTCGTATGCCTTGTCATCTGCAATCGGTATACTCCTTCTACAAAAAGGGCGTAGACGCTCCAATGTCCAGAATGTGCCATCACGCACCCTGGACCTGACGCTCCTGCTCTTCGTCAGAGCCATCGACGCGCTCGTGCAGTCCTTCGTATACAAGCGATCTTCTCGTGTTCGTGTCAGAGAACGGTCCGTCGACGTCGAGCATCGACCTGACCTGCTCAGGCAGCGCCTGCTGCGCGAGAAGCATCAGACGACAAGGAACGATATTCCTGGCTTTACTGCAAGGATCGATGCACTCGTTTTCTGGGCGTGTAGTGCCAGGTTTGTGGATTTGTATTGTCATCGAGTTTTCCTTGTTAAATAATGTCTCTCAGAATCATGTGGTGTTTCTTTTACCAGCCGGAGAGGTATGTGGGTTCTCGTCCCTACTTCGTTGGCTAATAAGATATTGACAGGCTACCGCGTTCCTATGTCAAATGGATCAATGCCCTTGCCAACGTCGATGCCCGATTACTCAGAACACTGAGGCTGATCTATGAGGACCAGTGGTCGTATACTCAAGGATACACATCAAGTCCTGCCATATTGGAGACCTATGCGAGTGATCTTGGTTACCCCGCTGCTTGGGGGAGCCCATCCGTACTCCCCTCGGTTGGCGGTCAGAGTGCCGACATCATCTGGAACAAATTGGGCGTGACGAGTCGCCCCGGAGTAGGTGGTCTCCCTTGTGAGCTGGTACACGGGGGTGTGGGATCTCAAATCGGCTTAGCCGGAAGTTGCGCAACAAACGCCGGAATCAGAGCAGCGAAAGCGCTTGCTCAGTCTATGGTCATCTATCTTCCGGTTTGTATTCATTTTCCGAAGCGCGTTCCTTTGACTGACCTCGCCATGTAGGTACATTTCTTCCCCGTCCTTCTGACACGTCCAAAAATGTTCTTTCGACCCCATCGTATTGTTGCTACTTTATCAAGCGCGCTCAGAAGTGCATCTTTCCTCACTGCCTTTATCACATCATACTGGTATGCCATATGTCTGACGCGTTCTCTCTTGTTAGCCCGCGTTTTCTCCTCCGTGTCTCATGATTTCTGGGACGGACCGTATGGCTGCATTTTGGCTGGTTGTCTGTCATGCGGAAGCAGCATTTGGATAGAAAACGGCCGTAGAAGGGGCGAGATGTCCCTATATGTCCTTCCTCGAGCAATTCGAACCATCCTACCTGACACATGGATTCGAAGTGGTAATCGAGGTGTTCTAGCAGCTGAACGGTTCGTTTTTTCCCCAGTCTTCTTAGGATCAATAGTTTAACTCAAGTATGAATGTAGCCTCGTGTTTGTCCTCTCGTTGTCGTCGCTCATTGCCACGGCCATTCATCGGACAGATTCTTTACGCGGTCTTTCACGGTGGACTCTCGCGTTCATAATGAACGGACCTGATACCGGGTTCTGGAAAGGGCGAAGATCTTTTGACCCAAGTGTTCCAGTAACCCCGGATTCTCCAGTGTCGAATGATGAGGAACGATAACTTGTACATTCACACAAAACGTTTGCTCGCCTTTTCCATATTGTAGTTGTAGAACGCATGGTACCATGAGGTGTGATTTGTGCAGTGGGATATTACAATGTACTAAATTATAACATAATACGTGGTGTCTATGAGGTTACCGTCCTCTGTAACTGTTGTTGAAATTTTGCCTTTCGGCGTGGTATTTTGTCAGTATTTTGACAACGTCCCGGCTCAGGAACGTCAGCTCCTGCGTCTCCTCCTGAGACAGAGGGCGGACGTCCTCCTCCGCCTCGTCCTCATCCTCACCCTCAGACTGCCGCACGTTCGCTCTACCATGGCGTCCACCCAGAACAAGACCCGAAAAGACCCGAAGCATACACCCATCCAGCAGCTTCTTCAACCTCATGAGATCCTCCAAGGCAGAGAGATCTCCTATCATGGGTATCCAGTCGTCGCAACGAAGAGCATTGCGAGTGATTTCTAGTTTGTGCGCTCCAAAGAGAATATACGTGGCATAGTTGAGTTCCGTGGCCATAGAAAGGAATGTCGCCCCGTCAGTCGACGAACGCTTCTCCAAAAACGCGAAGATTTGTTTAGGTCCTCTATAGGAATTACTCTTGTCGTTGTGTATGCTATTTATTTGCATCATTACTTTCTGTTAAGTTTGTTACGGTCAGAAAACTGGCAAGAAGAGGAAAAGTATGTGGGAGTACCTTATCACGGCGCGTACGAAGAGCAGCGGGAGCGAAGCCCAGGGCAAATTTGGGCTGCGAGGCCACCGTAATCAGCGCCGCTAGAATGGGCAGTGACCCGTTGTGTTCATTGAGCTCTGGAGACAGCTCGTCCGCGTAGGCACGTATGGGGCCTTGAGTAGTGGCTCTCAATACACCAGCCTGTCGAAGCGAGCTGAGGATCTGAGAGCGAAGCTTCTGCATGCTCTGCAGAGTCAACCTCGAAAGGAAGTTATCTTGGCAGAACTGATGAGCCTCGATAAAGCGGCGTTCCGACATCATTTTATTCCAGGCGTTATACGCCTTCCACGTTGCCAGTATGTCCGACCGGAAATCAGGCGGTAGCCAAGAGGCCTTTGCTTTCCGCGCTTCAGCTTTCATCATCATGGGGCATAGCCATGGGTCACGGCTGCTCAGGATGGCAGCTAGAGTCAAGGCGTCATCGAGACAGCGGAAGAAGCTGCCGTATAAAACAAGGCGGCCAACATGGACGTCCACCGGTATCTGCAGAAGGATTCGACCCAGTGCCGTCAGATTCTCCTCTGTATCTAGGGCACCTGCGACCCTAAGAGCCTCCAATGCAATGTCAATGCGCTGGGGATCCGGAGGCTCTATGGTGGCACCAAGAACAGACTTGACATCCATATTGGGGAAATTGAGGGCCTTGACATGCATGACGACGTTTGTCAAGTCGACACGCGCCATCTCAACTGTCTGGTAAGTGTTCAGTGCCTCGCAATGGCCACGACTCAGTACACCATAATACGTCCCCGGTCGGTGCCGTCCAGCACGCCCAGCACGTTGATTGACATTGGACGATCCAATCCAGGAAGTAACAAGGGAGGTCATGTGTCTCTCGGGATCGTACCGGTTTTCTTTAAGCCTAGCGGAATCAACCACGTAGACCACGTCCGGGATTGTGACGGATGTCTCGGCGATGTTCGTCGTCAGAATAATTCGCCGGGTGTGTGGGTTTTTTGGAGGCCTAAAGACAGCTTGCTGAGCTTCAAGAGGTACCGTGGAGTGAAGAAGATGGATTTCAAAGTCATTGAAATTTACGATCCATCTTCCTGTGGTCAGTAGTTTCTGGACTCTACTGATCTCCTCCCATCCGGGAAGAAAGACAAGGACGTGTCCTTCGCTAGATTCCTGAAGGATATGCGAGACGGTAGCAGCGATAAGAGGGAAAGGGATGTCCATGTCTTCGTCCTTCTCCGTTTCAGCCGTGAGGGAAGATTGAGGGGCCATGAAAATTTTCTCCTTGGTCAAGAACTTTTTGACTGAAGGTTCTGCCAACACCCATCGCTCGTCGCCTTCGGTAATAGCCGGCAAATAGTCATCCAAAAACTTCTTCTCGACGGGGAAGGAGCGCCCAGGAATGCTGATCGCTTTAGCAGGCTGATTATTGTCGTCGGGGAAGTAATTCTGGAAAAGTGTGGGGTCGATGGTAGCGCTCATCAAGATAACCTTGATAGGATGACCCTTGGCCTTTCTTTCCGCGATAAGGCGTTTGAGGACGACAAGGAGGAGATCAGTATCGACGTCGCGCTCATGTACTTCATCGACGAGGACGTGGGTGACATGATCGAAATCAGTATTGTTGGGGTCAGCGAGAACGGACTGCATTTTCCTCAAGAACACTCCAATGGTGAGGAACGTGATAGATCCATCCCTTTCAGGGAGTTTGTGTTCGAACCGGACTTGATATCCCACAGTCTTTCCCAGTGGTTCTCCTCTCTCCGTGGCAACCCTGTCTGCGACACCCAAAGCTGCTAACCTTCTAGGCTGAGTGCACAGAATATTACACTTGGCACCTTCTCCTCGGTCGATATACGAGTCTAGGATTATCTGGGGAATCTGTGTCGTTTTACCAGAACCAGTGGCGGCCATGAAGATGCATACGTCATTGGCAGTAACAGTGGATAGAATCTCCTCTTCTCGCTGGTGTAGAGGAAGAGCCAGCCGCGTAGCGCGAATTTGTTCCGTTTCTGGAGATTCGAGGTAACGTTTGCGACGCTGTTGCAAGAGATAGGATTTGTCTGCCAACTTGTCGCTGGAAGTGACCCTACTTTGATAGCCCGTGCTCACCGGAACGATGGGTGCAGCGATGGCGGACGGCTTCGACTGATACAGCGTACTGCGCTCAAGATCAACGCAAAGGTCGCGAATGTCGTCGCTCAAATCCCTGTTCATATAGAATGGGACATTTGGTCCGTCACCCAGGTGGTCCCCCGTTCTGTGTTTGCTGATGAACTCCTTCCAAAGATCGGGGTCGCACTTTTCGAGGTACTGCACTACATCCATGTAGACAGCTTGGGTACAGTCTTTCTTGTTCCGGCCAGCACCAACACCGACTTTGCGCCCGTTGATAGACATAATAGACTCCCAAACATTACCATGAGAGTTATACTGAATGTCGGCAGACTGGAAGTGGAATTTGCGGCAATAGTAATCAAGGAATTCCGTGGCAAGCGTAAGGTCTAGGACAGAATTGTCGGAAAGTATGACCGTAGATGATTGAGATGAGGGTTTGGCATCGAACTGAAGAAAAATAAGAGACGTATCGCTGAGTAAAGGAGACGCGACTCACAAGTCCCTGGTTGTTTAGCTGGTATACTAATGATAGATTGGCAAGACGATCTGAGCCTTTCACGGATGGAGCGTCACCAATACCAACTAAGGGTGGGTCGAAGAAGTGGAGGGTGATGGTTGTTCTAGGTCATCGTGAGTGCATGAACGGCTCAGGAATAGACAAACGTTGTACCTTGACAGAAACTGACGATCATACCTGCCGTTTTCTCGAACGTAGTCCGGTCTTTCACCATACACGGAGGCAAGGTTATGGACTGCATTCTTAGGCTCGTCAACATAATTCGCCGGTGGTTGGGCCAGAGGATTCGAGCCGTAAGTATTTTTGATGTAGGTCATGTCGTGCAGTGTGGTGAACGCGGTTCCTTTGGCATGTTTGCTGGTTGGCATGGCTGGTGGATATAGACGACGGGGAGTATCTTTCATGCCGGGAACATGGAACCGGGGAGAGACGACGGTGGGAGAAACGGGGTGAGGCGTAGGCGCACGACGTCGAAACAGATTAGTATCGCTGTCCTTGTGTGATACATTGGGGCGCCGGGAGTTGCTTTGTGGAGGCAGGTGATGTCGGGCCTTATCCTGTGGAGGCAGTTGATGTTGTTGTGCATTGAAGCGCTTGAATGCTGCCGACGTCGAGTAGGACGACGACGAGGTGGGTACCGACAGGCGCAGTAAAGGCGTCGTAGAGCGAAGTGGTCGTATGGCAAGGCGGCGCCTGCACCACACTACAGTGGACAGACGCATTAATGGTCCGTTGAGGTGAGATGCAAATGCACACAAAAATTACCGGGATCTGCCGAAACATATTTTAGATCTAATCTATGTTTTTAATTTCATCTTATCTATCTCGCAACCATTCCTCTGCTGCTTTCTCTACCCCTCGTATATATTTGAGCCGTAGACCTGCTTGTTTTGCTGCAGACCAATCACCCCGTTCAACAAGTCTGGAGATCTCCTTGAACGCATTTTTTAATTTTTCTGTACAAATCATCAGCTATTGTGCGTTCAGGATAGCTTCAAACCTACCTTGACACTCGCCAGCGACTTGCAGTACTTCTGCTTTATCTTCAGCATCGTCAATAGTGTCGCGGGCTAACATTATTTCTGATAAAAATTCCATATCTTCCAACTTGTCCGTTTCTTCCATCGGTACACCATTGAGAGCTAGCAGGTAGTGCAGTCGCGACAACGGATCTCGTAACGTCTGATAGGCTTCGTTTACTTGCGAAGAGAGAAGCTGTGCAACATCTGTCTTTCCCTACGGTGTGTGAGCTATGATTAATACAGGTATGTACAAACCGCACTTGGCCCTTGGACGTCCATGCATCTGGATGACATGCTACTTGTGCGCGTCGGAACTGGCTTCGTAGTAAGCCTTGGTCCAGGTGAAACTGAGATGGGTTATAGTCAAAGCCAAGGAGATGATAATAGTTGATGTCAGAGGGTATATTTGTTATTGAACCGCAGTTCGAGCAGGCGGGCAGAGTCGAAGGAAGAGGCTGATGGCACGCAGGACATGACCTAGGCAGGGTGCTGACGGTCGACAGTGATAGCGCCGCTCGTGTATTATGGAACGGGCGCTCGAGGTGACGAGCTGCACTGTGTGATGCTTGCCGAAAAGTGAAGGTAGACGCCAGACGAGAGAACATGGTAGTAACAAGGAAAGTCAGCTTTGATGACGTCATCGAAGGTATTGTACATATTTCAAATTCACAAATTTGGCAAGCGCCGCTCTTCGTGTACGACACTAAGTGTTTGCCCGCCAGTCCACGATCCACCCGCCTCCAAATTCACAAACCCTCGAACATATCCTGGCTCAACACAAACAAAGTTTTCCCTGTGATGACTCGGTTAGACACGTACTCCACACAATGACATGCAAACTTACCATCCGTTTTCTTCCATGTCGCCAATTTTCTGACCAGTTTCCTGAGGATTCCAGACCACTACATCCTTGAGATTACTCGACGTTATGTCTAACCCGCCACCAGGCCATGTCACCTCGTACTTCCCATTCGCGTTCTCATACACGGAGTCTGTAAACTTCTTGACGTCGACGCCTGCCCTTGCTTCGACTTTCGGTGTCGATTTGCCTTCCTCTGTTGATTCCGTCTTGTCATAATATGTAAAGCCTTGAAGGGGGCCCACAAGCACGTCGGCGGACGGAGCCCAGATGTAGTTGTGGAACAGTGCATGGAACTCCAAGTTATCGACGGAGGTGGACGTATTCTGAATATGAAGGTCTGTCTTCAAGTCGAATTCTGACAGTGTCACTACGTATGTCAATAGGAATGGCTTGCTGTAGACTGCTGCGATCGCTTCCGTTGGTTTCAGTGCTTAAGAGAGTGCGTGAGTACAGAGCGTGATCCAGCCCATCGGCGACTCACTGAGCTGGACAGAAACGTAGTCCTTCTCATTGATCGATGTTCCATCCCAGTTCCAAACCGAATTTCTGGCGAAACCATGCTGATTCAAACGAGCATGATCTGGATGTGTTGGTGCTCCGAAGCATGGGAAAACCACTGGGATGCCTCCGCGAACAGGTTTGCTGCCATCTACTGCGGCCTTTTGCGATACGAAGAGACGTTCAGAAAGTTCTGGGTTGCGTTTCGTTCCGGATTTCCATGAGATGACGCTGGCGCCATATAGAAGTACTTCGACGACAGGCCCCTGGTACCTTCGAGGTCAGAATACTGGTAACCCAAGATCTATTGTCGAAGGCATGCCTTGGGATGAGACAGGACTAATTTTCCGGAGGTAAGCTGGACGGGCATTGCTGATAAAGAGTACCCCTATCTCTTGCGTCATGTACAGCCCCGATCCGTTGCATCCGCAGCCTGCCCTAAAGTAAGTCTCCTATTTATATGACTCCCCGCTGTTTCACGGTTCTCCGAGCTACGACGATGTCGACTCCCTTGAGCTCCTTCGGTCCCTGTTGGCCAGGCAACTCTCGCTCCGGTGACTCTTGGGACTTTGATGTGGCGAGTACGAGGAGTTCTGCTCTATCGGCTCGCCCTGTGCCTTTGTGTGCTCAGAGTCCCCGCCAAAGGCAAGCCCTGTCGTTCTGTGCTCTGGCGCAGTTCGGAATACATACATCTTTTGACACTGCGACCGACTGGTCTCGAGTAAGAGACTAAGCTTGCTTCAGTCTTCTTACCCTGCCTGCTTTTTGCGGGTGGGCCGTCGCCATCCTTTGTCTACGAAGATAAATGTTTTATCATGTCCGCATGCTTACTGACTCCATCTTGGATCCTATCTGAGTGGACCGCTCCGTAACTACAACTCATGGGAACCGCTCATCTCTGACGGCTTGATTCTGATATCCTGCTGGAGACCGCTTATCGCGCGATGATACCGATAATATAACCGAGTACAGTCTGCCGGGCTGCCAGGGGTTTTGGGGTGTACGAGGATCTCTGGTCTATCGACGCCCCGTGCGCACATCGTGCGCACCCTGGTGGAGGCTCGGCAGATTCGCTGTTGGCTATCATGCCTATACTACATCTTGTGGTACCAAAAGTTGGCTGGAACGCTCGCAGTCACCCTCTCGGACTCACGTCGTACGAAGCTGGCCACTCCAGTCATCGGCGCCGTCATGCGCAACTTCTTGTGCCCCGAGGTCTCTGGCTGTGCGGCTGTTCTCAGTGTTGTGGACGATACGTCTGTTCTATAACGGGGCTCCGGCCTTCATTGCAGCAATGCATATTGCTTGTTACGTGGGCTATCATGCCTGAATTTGTGTCCGACTGTCGAAGTCGGGGAACCGCATTCCGTCTCTCATGACGAGTAATCTTCCGTGATGTATCATCATGCGTATCTGGATATTCATCCACGTTCTCAGCGCTCGGCGCTTATTCCAGAGGACAACTGCGGCCCCGCCCAGTTGCCCTTCTGCCTCGCGGCTCTTTGGGACTGTACACCGTACGGTCGCAAAGATGTCCACTGGCTATTCCAGTGGTTTCCGCACAATTTTTGGTTTTTCTTTCTTCTTCGCGAAGAACTTTCCCGTCATCGTCGCAACATTTCAGTTTTGTGAGTACATCTCATCGTTGTTTTTTCTCTTCGTGTGCTAACAAATTGTGCAGTGGCTAATGGTGGGGGATGGGGTGGGTACGTTAGGGGAATTTAACATTTATTCTGTAATTCTACGTTCTACATAGAAATAATATTGTGTATCTCAAGTAAAATGCGCGTAAATTGATGAGCCATTTGGCAATGTTACTGTGCAATTGACAAGAAAGGCAATTGTCGCCATGTGGCTCGCGCTGTCCGCTGGATTTGGTTGACCTTCGTTTGCCTCTACACACGATCAACCCAGCACTATTTTTCTTTCTTATCACTACCATCGTCTTAAATATCGACAACGAGCGATAACTGCGCGATAATAATACGAACTAATCCCCGAACTGGAGCACCAACATGGATCCCAATTTCCCTACTGAAGATGTATGTCTCTCCGGTGAATATTACATCGCCATGTTCCCTAATCACGTCCTCAGATCGCACCGATTGCGATTCTTATGGACGAATTACGCTCAGAAGATGTGCAGCTGCGTCTAAATGCCATCCACAGCATTCCGACAATTGCACTGGCATTAGGCCCTGATCGTGCGCGAGAGGAACTCGTTCCATTCCTTCAAGATTCGGTCGATGATGAAGACGAAGTTCTACTTGCCCTTGCAGAGGAGCTGGGGACCTTTGAAGACTATATCGGGGGCAAGGAGTATGCTCATGTGCTGTTGGGGGCACTGGAGAATCTATCTGCTGTCGAGGAAACTTTGGTTCGGGACAAGGTGAGTTGCATACTCGTCCTCAACTGATTTTCGAAATATTGATGGTTCTTCTGCCAATGCTTAGGCGGCAGAATCAATCACCAAGATTGCAACTGTCCTTTCGCCGTCCCAGTTGGAAGAATACTACATCCCCCTTCTGAAACGTCTATCGCATGGCGAGTGGTTCACCTCCCGAACGTCGTCTGCTGCCTTGTATTCCGCTGTTTACGCCAATGTTTCTCCTGCGATCCAAGAGGAGTTGCGGAAAGGGTTTGCTGCTCTAGGCTCAGACGACACGCCTATGGTTCGTCGAGCAGCAGCAAAATGGCTAGGAGTAAGTGATGGCTAGCTACACAGACTGAACGATTCTGATTCTCCTGCTGTAGCCGCTTTTGAAGCATTTCTCTACGCCGCATATTCTCACCGATGGACTACCGATATACCGCAGGCTTCAATCTGATGACCAGGACTCCGTTAGACTGTTGACTGTTGAAGATCTCATCGTTATCGCTCAGAGAATGTCCCCCGCGGAAGTCAAGGAACAGCTTTTAAAGCAAATTAGGCATAGCATAGGAGACAAAAGCTGGAGGGTTCGGTACATGGCAGCTAATCATTTCAACGAGGTATGTACCACTGTTTCAGGATTTTTTTCTATTACTCATCTGAACTGGCAGCTTGCGGAAGCCGTTGGTGTTGAGATCGTTAGAGAGGAATTAATTGGACAGTTTGTACAGCTGCTCAAGGATAACGAAGCAGAAGTCCGAACGGCGGCCGCTGGTCAAATACCAGGTACGTTACCCTTATTTGAACTTCTAAGAAGTTTATTTCTCAACACGTTGGGCAGGTTTCTCAAAGCTCCTCGACAAAGAAGTCATTCTGGCTCGTATCGTGCCATGCGTCCGTGACATGTCTCAAGACTCTTCGCAGCATGTCCGCGCCGCTCTTGCCAACCAAATCAGCGGACTAGCACCATTGCTGGGACGTGAAACCACGATCGAACACCTGCTTCCTCTTTTCCTCCAATTGCTAAAAGACGACTTCCCTGACGTGAGATTGAATGTCATAAGCAAATTAGAAACCGTCAACACCGGCAAGTTCATTTTTGCTTGTCATTCAGATTACTCGTTGACAGGCGATTCTAGTTATCGGCATTGAGCTTCTCTCCGAAAACCTTCTCCCTGCCATCGTGGAGCTAGCTGAAGACAAATCGTGGCGAGTACGTCAAGCCATCATTGAATACATTCCCCTGCTCGCAAAGCAATTGGGGAAGCCTTTCTTTGACGAACAACTGGGAAATCTTTGCATGTCTTGGCTTGGAGATACCGTCTTCAGCATACGGGAGTCCGCTACCGTAAATCTGAAGAAATTGATTGAGGTCTTCGGTTTGGATTGGGCGAAGATTGCCATCGTTCCAAGAGTGATGGGCATGGGGCAGCACCCCAACTATCTGTTCAGAATGACAACAGTTCAGGCAATTACCGTACGTTCATGCCATCATAGTCTACCGACGCCTAGCTTATGCCCTGTTAGATCATCGCGCCCTCTCTAAGTCTGGAAATTGTCCAGGCCGAGATAATCGACCCCCTCCTACAGCTTGCCACAGACGCGATACCGAATATTCGCTTCAATGTCGCGAAGGCGCTGGAAGTTTTGGCCGCAACATACAACGATACTCCTGAAGGCCGCTTACTGGTTCAGAGAATACTGCCCGCTTTAGAACAATTGAAAAATGATCAAGACGCGGATGTGCGGTATTTTGCCACGCGGGCTTATCAAAAGACCGGAGGCGTGTCTTGAGGTCTGTTCGCTGTTGGTCCTATTGCGAGGCACTTGTTGATTCATCCATAGCGGTCGTCAATACAAAGAATAAGAGGACTTCTTTCTACCTGTCTTAGCACGGCTATACCAATATCAAGTTTCCTAAATGATGAAAGTGAATGTTTGAAGTGTTCCAAGGTGTCCTTCTACTACATTCGTCCCGTCATACCCTTGTTTTTTTAGGTGGAACAGGCACAATTGTTGCCCGCGTGGACGTTGCTCCAGACATGCTGACCCTGCCGGCGCCGGTTCCATGCCAAGCCTTTAGGATCTGTTGGGACCATCGCTAGCGGTGTCTCTGACCCACGCTCTCTTCTCGAAGCATATTGATACTGAAACAATGATCTAGTGATGAACTGTAATCTGAGGATGGTCACACGGATTATTTGCATGACAAAGAGCTCAAGAAAGATCCAGGAGATGGGAAAAGGCAACAGATTCCCGTGATGGCCATAGAATCCCGATGGTACTTAAGGCCTAAGGGATGCTTCTTCGTGTTCTCATTCTTTTTTCTTCTTTTCCCCTTCCATCTCTAAAACGCCAGACCCAGATAACACCTCCCGCTCTTTACTGACGTCCTTTACCAGCATGCAATTCATTCTCCAGATTGCTTTGATTGCAATCGCGCTACCCCTCGTCGCCTCTCATAACGGTGGTGGTAGCAGCAGTTGCTCCAAGAACGAATTCTGGTATGTAATTTGGTATGTTCATCTCTTAGATACACGTTTATTCGATCTCCCAGGTACGACGACACAAGCTGCTGTCTTCCTACAGGCGGGCCTCCTTCTAAGCCGAGCCCTCCGGCAGGCCATGATTGTCCTTCGTCGACACATTACTGGAGCAAGGACAATGGGTGCTGTGTTCCCTCACAACCACCCACCCAGAACCAGCCGCCTCCTCAGTGTCCGTCAGGTTGGGATTGGTATCAGGGATCGCACGTTTGCTTGCCTCACCCCACCCCTACCAACCCGCCCTCATCTCATCCATCCGGCCACCACGGCGGTTACCGTAAACGCGATATCCACAAGTCTCGTTCAGTCTCCCTCTGTCCGTTCGGTTTGGATGCTTGTCCCATCGCTGGGTTGACTGGCAATGGTGATTACGAGTGCATCGATACGTCCAGTGACCTTGAGGCGTGCGGTGGATGTCCCACTCTTGGAGAAGGTGAAGATTGCACTGCGATTTCCGGGGCTTGGAACGTTGCTTGCGAAAACAGGCAATGCCGAGGTGATGATCATTTCCTGGATCTGGTATATACATCTGATGAAAATTTTACAGTCTATACATGCGTCCCTGGTTACACTCGCTCTTCCGATGGGAAGTCGTGCGTTGCCTTATAAAATCTTATATACGTCTTCGAACATTTGAGGAACCATCCAATCTTTTGATCATTACCTTCATTTATAACATATCTGGACCTTGCCTCGCTCTAGATAGATTCAATATCCCTCTCGGGATTTTTTCTGGTTCTATTATTACCGTTCCTGTTTCGGACTTGTGGTTATGCTGTCAAGACTGTTAGCTTGACGATTATATTTATCCCCCGTTCAAATATTCCAGTGCTTGAATTGTTAGCGGCCTTAGTGCAGCAAGGGGCGAACAAATATCCCGCGGCAACTCGCGATGATGACTCCCATGACCACACCTATGTAACTTGAATGTAAGGCAAGCCATTTCTAACAAAATTTTACTAGCAATACAGTGTGCCATCGTCCTTCATTATATACATGCCATCAATCGCGACGAGAAGAAAAATAAGCATTTTTGTATTACTTGTTTTCCGACCAACTGAAATCTATCGTCATGTCTACACCGTACCTCCGTAGGTCATACTGTTGACGGAATAGCGAATGTTTAGCCTCTGCGTCAGGCGTCGCGTAATCATTTGTAGATGTGTCCGCTACCGCTGGGGGAGGATCGCTCGACACCGAGGAGCTGCGAGTAATCATGGACCATATCGATTCCATGATGTTACGTGATGGATCCGACGGCGAAAAGTCTTCATTCATTTGAGCGATGTTGTTGGTCGCATTAACGGATTCTGCCTTCCATTGACGCTCCAGGTCATCCTTGAGTCGATTAACGGTATTGTGCTCCCATCGGGACATATTAAAGGGCTCAAAAAAGGCCCCGGAGGATAGATCGCACCAACAGCGATCCACTGCACGTATTGTGGTGGGCATTTGGGCACGATGTGGTAGAGACGAGAGCGAGGCAGTGAGCGCGTGGCTGTAAGTAGTGATATGTTCTGCCCACGGGTTTGTCAGAGGTGTGTCGAGCGAGAAGGGCTGCCAATAGCATGAGGAAATGAATAGACTCGTGATGAGAATAATGCAGTAAAAACTAGACAAGAGTCAGCGGCTGTTCGACAGCACGGGAAACGCCTGACCATGGTTTTGCGTGCATCATCAATGACAACAGGAAGAGAAGGAGGAAGTATGGGGGAGCCGTCGGCAGTGGCAGCAGTAGCAGAGGCAAGAACCATCGAGTGCACCTAGAAAAACTGATCTTCAGCACTGGATACGAAATAAAAAAGCGAAAAAAATAATGGCTACCACATGATGGCGGCGAAGATGAAGGCAGTAGGCGCTATGCTGTGTCGATGTTGTCGGCTGTTTGCTGCAAGGTTCTCGATCCTTCCAAGGTTGTTGCCAGCTTCCATCTTTTCCCTCTATTATCATCACCCACGCGATGACTACTCATCCTGAAGTACTATGGGCGCAGCGAAGCTCGACCACTGACGACGAAAAGGCATGCTCTCTCGTCGACCGCGATCTCTTCTCTGACTGACGCGTCGCCTTTTTTTTCGGCGCTTGTTTAGAACATCATCTATCTCACTGTCAATGTTCCAGATATCCAGTCTTCGACCCTGGAATGCAATCTGACACCGACCAGCCTATCGTTCAAGACAAAAGCCGGAAAGTTCGTTTTGTCTTATATTACCTCTTACTACTTTACTGATGCTGTGGTCAGCCCAGAAAAGGGTATCCCTGAGAAGTCATACGTCTTCGACCTCCACTTTTTCGAGGAAATTGACCCTGAGGTATGTTTTTTGTCCACCCCAAATCGGTTTGCTTACCCGATGAAATGCAGAAATCTTTGAGGCGTCTGAATACTCGTTCTCTCTTTCTCACACTTCGAAAGAAGGAAAAGAAGGAGGAATTCTGGCCTCGTCTTACCAAAGAGAAAGTCAGGAATGCCTTCTTGAAGACGGATTTCAGTAAATGGGTCGACGAAGATGAGCAAGACGGTGCCGCGGTCGAAGCTGAAGACGACATGGAGGCCATGGGTGGCATGGGTGGCATGGGAGGTGGCATGCCAGGAATGGGTGGTATGCCAGGAATGGGAGGCATGCCAGGATTGGGAGGAATGGGAGGAATGGGTGATATGGATCTTGAAAAGGTATATTCGTTACTTGCTGTGACGAACATCAACTGATGGACTTGTCTTCAGCTAATGGCTCAGATGGGTGGTGGAGCAGGCGCTGGTCCCTCTGGAGCTGCAGATGACGGTTCCGACGATGGTTCTGATGACGACGGTCCTCCCCCTCTTGAGGATGCTGAGACGGCCAAGTAAGCCTGTAGAAGAAAATATTCATTACTGGGTCTGCTCTGATCTAGCGCGATGATCCTGTTTCCTTGCCGCGCGTATGCACGACCACTGGCATTCAAGTTGTAGCTTTTAGAATTTCGTAGCAGTAGTATTTGCACTCGAATCTCAAAACTGTTTTGTTCGCTCTACTGTCCTAAAAGACGTTCGAAGATCATATTTAAGAGTCGTTTGTCCTAGAACTGACTCCTATGATACTATCGTGTCTTTGTTTGTCAACAGCCTGGTAGTCAATTTCACACCCAACACTTCTTCACTTGTTACTCTCGTCTCTTCCCGTTCTATTCAGTCATGGGTACGTGTCACTGCTATCCGTCTCGTTTTATGCTCAAAGGACGTTTTAGATTATCAGGTACGTCAACACTGATGAATACTCGTACCACTTTCCGACCATTGCATCGCAGAACCGTGTTGGATCGAAATTCGGTGGTGGTGGTGTTGCCGGAGCTTCAGAGACAAATGTTGACCGGCGCGAACGTCTCAGGAAGCTTGCCTTGGAGACCATAGATCTTGCAAAGGTGTGTATTGGCCTTGGCTTGTTGCGCTGAGGCTTATTCCTTTTGCAGGATCCATATATTCTTCGCAACCATCTTGGCTCTCTCGAATGTCGTCTATGTCTGACCCTTCACACAAATGAAGGCTCTTATCTTGCTCACACCCAAGGGAAGAAACATCAAACTAATCTTGCCCGCCGCGCTGCTCGTGATGCAAAAGACACGCAGCTGATGATTGCTCCCACCCAAAGCAACATTCAACGAAAAGTTTTCCTAAAGATTGGCCGACCGGGATATCGTGTTACAAAAGTACGGGATATGGACACTGGGAAGGAAGGTATGATGGTCCAAGTTCATCTTCCCCAGATCAAAGCAGGAGTGATCCCTCGGAGACGGTTCATGAGTGCCTGGGAGCAAAAGAGGGAACCGCCGAACAAGGCATACCAATATCTCATCGTATGTCCATCTCTTATTTTTTTCGTAGTCGACTGTCGGATACTCATCCGCTTTAAGGTTGCGGCCGAGCCATATGAAACTATCGCATTTCGTATACCGGCTCGCGAGATTGAAGATGAGGCTGACGATGCTGGATACTGGAATTGGTCTCATTGGGATCCAGATACCAAACAATACAGCTTCCAGTTCATGTTCCGTTTGGCCTTTTAAACAAAACTTGTTGGATTACATACGGTATCGCATCCTCTATTGTACAACAGTTACCGAGCCTCATTGTTTCGATTAATCTGCAGCGTCGTCATATTGTCACTCCTTGACTGTGGCGTGAGTGGCCACAAACTCTGGTGACAATGATCTTTCACTTCTGTCCTCTATATCACTGTCTGTCAAGCACTTCGATGCCTATGAGGTTTTCGGGCAGCAGTTCTTCCTTCGAAACTAGGCCCGATTCGAACATAGCATCCAGCCATTCTGAGGCATACTGAAGGTCTGGGTGATGCCAGGTGTTTCGCACCAGCTCTGGGTTTGTCAAAGAATATGGGTAGAACCCGAAATGTGTCAGGCGGCATCGAACAGAAAGTCATGGTAATGTCAGTACGCAAATATACAGAAATCCGCCTGCGTTGGTTTTGTTCCTGCGATGAAGTTCCTTGGCTCTCTGCGTTCATGCCGCTCTCGTAGAAGCAGGTCGAAAACTCCGAGTCAGCAGAATAACAGTCAGTCTCTGCCTTCCGGAAATCGGAATTCCCTACTATTTCCTTTCCCGGATATACTCTGTCCTTCTCCAAGCCATGTCCGAGTTTTGGGCCACTAGCTCGTCCAGTTTTGCCTGACGTACTTTGCTAGGAAATGCTGCTTGCTTTTCTAGTCCGCAATATCAATGTATTCGTACAGTATGGAGAACACAGGGCCTGATCTCATGAGCCATGCGTTTATCAACCTTTTTCAGCCCTAAACTCACCATACACTGTGCTGTGAAGAGGGTAATAAACTCACTGTTCGATAAAACATGCGGGAGCGCGTCCAGCAAGGATGTCATATACACAAGCTGGGTGTCAATGATATTTGCAGTGATATCCTCCGGCGCAGACAATAACACGCCGGTAATGTGACCTTGGGCAGGCTGAACCGCCCGGGTAAATCTTTTCTCGATTCTGACAGAGTAACAAACTCTGTTCTGAAGCATATGTCGAAGAACCGAAGGGGAAGTAAGGTTTTATAAACATGCGTTGCGAACGGTATAGGACGCTTAGGAAACAGATGCAATCGTCTATTGCTATGGTGTCGTCCAGACATGAGAAAGCCTGCGCTCGGTAACGAGTCTGACTGTTCTGTTGATCGCAGAAACTTGGGTGTGACCTGGTTTTTGGATTGGACCGCTTTTCGGGATGATGGCCGTTCATACAACGGGGCTCATGACTGTTTTCTGACTTTCTAGCGAGAATTCAACTTCCGCGCAGAACAAGATAAGGAAATGGTGTGCCTTCTTTATAGCTGTTCGCATCTCTCGAGTTCCCCGTCGTCAGAAGCGCGCAGAGACCCACACGGTGTACAATGTCTTCCATCAGCTCGCAGGAAAAGGACAAGCCAGACGTCTCGACAGTTCAAGTTCAAAATTACGAGGAAGAGTATGAGGAATTCAAGGTGCGTCGTTTGGAGATGATGTTGCATTCGCCGTTGTCAATTGTGTTCTCTTCGTTTCCGCTGTAGGCCTTGAGCGAGAAGTATCAAGGAGATGTACTCGGGAAACTGCTAAGAAAAATTGACGTATGCTACTCGACGTCAATCGGCTTGCTCAGAATCAGACTAATACTTTATAACAGTGTCGTCTGGTGCCCGTGTTTGCTCTTTTGTATCTGATGTCCTTCCTGGACCGCGGAAGTATATTTTTCATGACTATTTCCTTGGACAGAACTCAAACATACTCCTCAGATGTCGGAAATGCGAAAGTAGCCGGCCTGACGAAGACAATACCAATGACCGACAAGCAGTATAATACTGCTCTTTCTTTGTTTTTCGTGTTCTATGTATGGCACCATCTTGGCAGTCGAAGCCTCTTAGTCGGCTGACAGCATCGTTTGTGTAGATCGTTTTCGAGATACCTTCGCAGATGATGCTGAAGAAGTTTAGGCCCAAATGGTACATATCTTGCCTGACTTTGTCTTGGGGACTTGTAATGTCCTTGACTTGCTTGAGTGAGTGCATCCCAATGCTCTTTTGTGGATACGTTCGGCTAATTTTTGCAGTCCAGTCGTATCGCGGCTTCATGGCGGCCCGCAGTCTCTTGGGTATAACAGAATCTGGTCTATTTCCCGCCGCTGGATACACTCTGTCTATGTGGTATTCTCGTTCCGAGATGGCATCTCGTGTGGCTTTATTTTTCTGCGCTGCGTCTGTCGCCGGCGCTTTGTCCGGAATTTTGGCGTATGGTATCAGTTTTATGGACGGTTTAGCGGGTATGGAGGGATGGAGATGGATCTTGTGAGTTGGCTGTCGTTCTCTTATGATGCCATTTTCTTATGACTGGGTTGTAAAGCTTAGTGGAAGGCCTCATGACCATCGTGTTAGGGCTTCTTGGTCCTCTCATCATTTTAGACAGCACGGCCTACTGCGGGAAATGGCTCAGTGATGAAGAGAAGAAATTTCTGATTCTACGTCAAAGGTACACTGAAACCGTAAGTAACATACTAACAGTGCGGTGGTATTACTGTTTGACAACCAACTGACTATCCGGCAGGGTCCTGTACCGCCTGCAGAGCATTTCGATTGGAAGTACGTTAAGATGGCATTCACCGATTGGCAAATGATCTTCCAAATTGGCATTTGTATGTAACGCATTCAGATTGCTACTATCTAGTGCTAATTCAAAGATACTGTCAGTTGTAACTCATGGTGCTCTCGGTATATTGTTCTGCCTCTGTTCGATAAATTTTGTCTCAATGCTTCTATGTTTTGAGGTTATTCTATCTCTTGTAAGCGACTTCATCGTCACCCCGGTCAAGTCCCCAGCTGACAATCCTCATGCAGTCACACTACCGGTTATTATAAAGTCTCTGGAGTTTACCACTTATGAGTCATACCTGATCCCCGTGCCTATCTACATCGCCGCTTGTGTCTTGACCTATTTCAATAGCTGGTGGGGTGACCGGAGGAGAAGTCGCTTTGTAAATCGAGTCATTTCCTCGTTTCGTTCCGTAGCTGACCTTCTCCTCGAGTTACACATCGTCGTTCCCTTCACAGGTGCAATTATAGGTGTAGCCATATGTTTTGCATCTGCAGGAAAAAAACATATTGCTGGTGTGAACTTATTTGGATTGATGTACGCGATACCTGCGATTGCTTGCAATATTCTACTGATTTTGGGCACCAGTTTGATCGTGTTCGCTTCGTATTCTCCCGTTCCTACCAGCATCTCTTGGATGGCCAACAATGTTATTGGTTATAAAAAGGTAGTCCGTTTTATGTTCACCGGCCTAATTGATAGTTATCGCCAGGTCATTGCAATGGGAATGCTTATGGGGATCGGCAACTGTTCCGGCCTGATTGGTTCAAACATATATCTCACATCTGAATCGCCGAAGTACCAGACTGGCTATGGCGTTTCACTCGCACTAGCCGTCATGGGTATCATTTGTGCTATTGTATTGAAAATCGTCTATGCAAGAGAGAACAAGAGCAGAGACCTGCTGACTGTTGAGGATATTGCAAGAGACTGGGATGATAAGAAGCTGCAAGTTACCTACCAGCTTTCACGGCGCGCTCACTGACTCTTTGTTTAGCGCCGACGCTGCTGACCGCTCACCCTACTTCCGCTATATCATTTAGAACCATCATGCGCCGCTGCACATTTAGGACCCGAGTGAATGAATAACCCTGATTTCACTCGTTCCAGGTAATGACGGTAGAGTCATCGTCGGGAGTGTCGGGGTGGTCTCGTTTGCGATGAGCAGTGACACGATCACGGGAAGGGAAGAGTCGAAAACAACCTGTATCATAGATAATCTGCGCATCAACAATACATATCAGTACCGTACCTTGACATGCGCAAATGAAAAGTGGCGTCCTTGGATAGAAAGGTGAGAGCGCAATCAGCTTTTTCCAAGTTTCCAACGTACTCTGGGGGTGAAGTGACCTTGGCTAAGGTCTTGGCAGCTTCCAAGTCCTCTCGGGTAGTAGACACTGTCACATAATTTAAAGCGTTGTTTGTCCCAAGTGGATAAGGCTTACGCACGGTCACTGAGGGCGGGCTGTGGTGGGAGTACAGAAGCAATCATCTTAACCCTAACCCCACACATCAGCCCCGCAATTTCAGGCTCCAATTCAGTATAAGTACCGACATCACTCTATGACCGTTGCATGCGCCGCATAGCCTGCTCGTCGTTCGTCGCGATGCCCTCGAAGCCAAGGACCGCTTCCCAGGCGCCCTCGACGTCCACCTCGACGTTCCGCAAGTCATCTCAACCTGTAGTACGGTGGCTTGAAACGTGGTCGCCGTACCACAATAACAGTTCAAGTAAATCAACAAGCTCATCGCAGGCGTCGTCTCCGGCGTCATCCCGGTCGTCGACTCCCCCGTCACCAGCCTTAGCGTCGCTAAACGAGGCCCTGCATGAAACATTACGTTTACCCACACGACCACCTTTGGCTCGGCTACCAACGCCGCTGTATACATCGCGTCTAGGACACGGTCATTCCCCGCAATTTTTCGACAGTCTTACACGGACAACATTACCGACATCATCACTATCGACCGGAAGTCAACTGAACTATTCCTCTTTTCCACTATCATCTTCTCCGATATCTTCCCAGTCTTCAATTTATCAGTTGCCAGTCATACTCGGCGATTCTCCGACCCACCGCACTTCCCTAGATACCCTGCGTTCAGTCTCTCAGCGCGATCGCCGCCGCAGTTCACATTCCATATCCTCAGAGAGAACATCTACGTTTGATAGCACCTGGCCCAAGAATTGGTGGTGGTTTCAAGCTGAAAACAAAGAAGATGTAGACGGAATGCTTGGTGAAGATGATAGAGCAGACACGGTCGAAGAGGAGCGGGACCGCATTCGGAAGAAGTGTATGTTTCTCGCCCCCACGTTATGAAATTCCAGGGTTACTCATGTAACATAGATCGCTCTCCAAAAAATCCGATCGTGTTTTGCCATGGTCTTCTGGGTTTCGATTCAGTAACTATTGGACCTGCAATAGCTCCTCTACAAGTAACCCACTGGCGCGGGATAAAAGAGGTGTTAGAAGCCAACGGATCAGAGGTTCTTATCACCAGAGTTCCTGCTACAAGTACTCCCATCGACAGGGCGAAAGTGCTGGAAGAAAAAATATCTGCCGCTTATCCCGGGCGTAGCGTGCATCTAATAGGTATGTCTTCCACTGTCACTCGTTCTCAATTTCTCACGTACGACTTTGACGAAGGTCATAGCATGGGAGGGCTTGACTGTCGCTATCTAACTTCCAAACTTACTCATCGAAATTTCTCTGTTCTTTCCATTACCACCATCGGGACCCCTCACCGAGGTTCTGCGTTTGCCGACCATTTCCTTACTACACTTGGGAAAAGTCGCATGCCTTCTTTCCTGCAATTTTTGGATATGCTACCGAACGGTGGAGGTGATGGAAAGGCATTTGAGTTTCTGACACTCGAGAATATGCGTCGTTTCAACGAAGAAGTCAAGGACGTTGACGGTGTTCAATACTTCAGCTGGGGAGCTGTCTATGACCCCGGGTTCGTGGATACTTGGAAATGGTCGCATTCAGTGGTGCTAGAGAAAGAAGGACTCAATGATGGGTTGGTTTCTGTGAACTCTGCTAAATGGGTAGGTGCCTTTCATTGTACCTCGAATTGCCATCTACAATTCATGTCTTATAGGGAACTTACCTTGGCACCTTAGAGGATGTGAACCATCTTGATCTTGTTGGTTGGATTAACGCTGCACGATATAAATGGGCAGAAATGACCGGGCGCCATATCAACTTCCGACCGGCAACATTCTACCTTGGTGTTGCAGACATGTTGGCAGAGAGAGTTGAGGGTCAACCTAACCTTCTCACGGATGAAAGCTCTTCCGATGGTCGTCCTGGCAACGGCAAGGGTAATAAGGCTGGACGTGGCGCGACTATAAGGGAGGACTCATATGACCAGACAGCTGTGAGTGATGAGGCGGTGACAATGACTACCGGCGAAGATGTCGACGGGGCTACCGGGAAGACGAACGGACTATCTCGCGTCGGCGTGCATACCACTGAACTAGATAATCGGAAACACGAAGATTATGACGGCTCAAGACCACGACTATAGTGTTACCCATATAGCATTAGTTTTATCATACAGCATATTCTAATTTTTACTAATACCATGTCCACATCATAGTATATATTGTACATATCAGTTGTATCAATGTAGTTTGCGAGGATGTAATTCGCCGTGCGTACTCAGGGTCGGCATAAAATGCTTCAGCTCATCGTCATTTTTCTCTCGATGATCAATGCGGATATCAAAATGTGGTCAAAGCACTGATGCCCATCCGGAAATACCGTCAGCACCGGGTCTGGAAGAGGAGGAGACGATGAAATTGGTGGAGGGATAAATGTTGCAAGCTGACTCCTCGATTCATCCGCGGCGTAGCACTGATACAACGCGTGTTTCTTTAAAACCAACATCGGAGAACAGGAAGTGACTAATTGGCTTACAATGCACATAAATGACCCGTCTTCAAGCACTGTTCGACAATCCCAGCGAAGGGATACGTTACCGAAACCCCACCACCAATGCCGCTATTGGATGCTATGCAATAAGCGAGCGCTCGATGGGATGCCAGCGGTTTTCATTTACCGGTGAAGATTGTATATTGGAAAGTACGTTTGATATACGCGTACTGAAACCCCCCATTATCAGTATTTCCCGGGAATGGTTTATGGCTAACCTAGGAGAAGTTCATAGACGATGTAATGGAATCAATAAGGAACGTACTCAAATTCACCCAAGAACACGCTGTCTTCCGACCCCACTCTATGAACACTTGTTACGTACGATATTGGGAGAAACGGATTGAGGTTCAGTGATACCGAGATAGTGTATGATGGTAGGGGCTCAGATCCAGATGTTGTTGCTGTGTCAGTTGGGGGTATCAACAGCATGGTTTTTGAATTCCAGTTGGTAAAAGTGTATGTTATTGGGTACTCTGGACGCTCGTGTGTCCAATATCTTCACGTCAATGTTATTTAGTCAATCGTCGCTGAGCGCTGAGCACTAGAGTAGGTGAATAAGCGTTACTTACCGTGGTGGACGGGCATTCTCTGACGTGACGTAGCTGTTTGGCGGATTCATGAGTACATAAAGGTAGGAACTTGAACGAATGGCATATTTCGACGCACTCTGGAAGAATGGTTGAGCTGGGGGATGGCGGTCGGTCTACAAAACAAAATTTGAGCATCCAATCCACAGAAACAGATGAAAAAGAAAGGCACCTAATATCATGGTGGTCGAAGAAAAAGCAAGGAAGCGCTGTTGAAGCGGGAGATATAAGCTAATCAACTTCGATCGGAACGTCATTATCATTTCATAAGACAAATTTTCATTTCTTCCTTCCCTCCATCATCTCTCGAAAATACTATGGTGAGCACTACAGGATACTGTGTGATGCTATTCAGAAATCTGAAACAACGTATAGCCTCCCAAAGGTCGAGATCACAATCCAAGCGGGCTTGGCCGAGCAATTATCAACAAGAAAATCAAAGATGCTCGCAGAATGCAGGAATCGGGACTGGTGAGAGGTCCAAAAGACAACATCGTGGTTCATATACTCACCAGTTTTCAAGTAGTATGTTACAGATGTGGATCCAACCTCTCGCCTAAAATCTGTAACCCAAGAACGAGATCTAGACGAGTTTTTGAACACTGCTCAGTTAGCAGGCACAGAATTCACAGCTGGTATGTGAAGGATCGATTCTATCGATACATCTGCTAATCATGCTGCAAGAGCGGCGAAATGTCAAGGTCATCCAACAATCAGCCAGTTCTTCACAGAATCCATATCTTCTAAATGAACAAGAGGAAAAGACAACTCTCCAGAGACACAGAGAGAACAAGCAGCGACTAAGGGTGCCTCGACGACCTCCATGGTCGAAGGGTATGACCACAGCTGAACTTGACCAGCAAGAAAAGGCTGCCTTTCTTGACTGGCGTCGGGGTCTAGCCGAGTGAGTCTGGTTCTCTCTGCACATTGAGTTTGGATGCGACTCAACCTCTAGACTTCAAGAAGAAGAGCATTTTCTTCTCACTCCTTTTGAGCGCAATATCGAAGTTTGGAGGCAGCTCTGGCGTGTTCTTGAGCGCTCGCATCTTGTTATACAAATCGTGGATGCTAGAAACCCCCTCCGATTCCGTTGTGAAGACTTGGAGGATTATGTCAGGGATGTTGAAGGGCCCGAGGGCGAAAAAGGAACTGGGAAGGGCATTCGGAAAAGCTTACTGCTTATCAACAAAGCTGATCTTTTGACCTCTTATCAACGGTATGTCCAGCGCTTCTTTGGTCCATCGAAAAGTTTGATAATTTGGGCAGCCGATTATGGGCTGATTATTTCGACGAGCAGGGGATCCAGTATGCGTTCTTCTCTGCTGCCAACGCAGCAGCTCTGCAGCAGGCGAGACGGGATGCCCTGGCTCAAGAGCAGCAAGGAGACGCAGTTCCGCAAGGGGACCACAATAACATTGCAGACGAAGATGATGATATCAAAGAGTCATCTTTGAGCGACCGAAACCATCCTGAAACTGAGTCGGACTCTGATGAAGAATCCGACAGCGAAGACTACTTTTCTGCCGATGACGAGCCTGAAGAGGAGCAGGATCCCCGAGCCAGAGTTCTAACAGTGCTAGAATTGGAGGACCTCTTCATGAGGATGGCGCCGGACCTTTCTGGTAGGCAGAACGTCATATCTGATATACGTATTTTCTCAAGGTGTCACATAGCGTTCACTGACTCCAACGGCAAGCTCCCTCAAAAACTACAGGTCGGTCTCGTTGGATACCCTAACGTGGGCAAGTCCAGTACAATCAATTCTCTGTTGGGTGAAAAGAAAGTCAGCGTGTCATCAACACCGGGGAAGACAAAGCATTTTCAGACGATACATCTGTCTGATTCGATCGTTCTTTGCGATTGCCCGGGTCTTGTTTTTCCGCAATTCGCTACAACAAAGGCGGACTTGGTTTGTGACGGTGTGCTACCTATCGACCAGATGAAGGAGTACACAGGACCGACCACTCTCGTCGTTAAAAGGATACCAAAAACTGTTCTAGAAGCAACGTACGGTTTGTCAATAAAGGTCAGGAGCAAGGAAGAAGGCGGAGATGAACAAGTCACCGCAGAGTCCTTCCTAATCTCACATGCCAGTGCGTTTTAACTCAAAATACGAAAACGGTATGCTGCTGACAGAGTCTTCTATTCACAGTCGCTCGAGGATTCATGCGATCGGGGCAAGGGAACCCCGACGAAGCCAGGTCGGCACGTTACGTCCTCAAGGACTATGTGAATGCCAAGCTCTTATTCTGCCACCCACCACCTGGTGTATCAGAAACCGAGTTCAATGAACAAACACATCAGATTGCACTGCGACGTGTACAAGGAAAGAAAAAGGCCCCAGTAACACGCGTCGGAAAAGACGCAGATACCTTCGTTGCTCCTAATGTTGGTCCAACTATTGATGGCAGTTCGACTGCTAACTCTGGGGGAAGGACACAAGTACTTGACGCGGAATTTTTTCAACAAAACGCATCTCTCGCAGGACATGCCTTTGTGAATGGGAAAGCATTTTCGCGCTCAAAGCAGTTTCCACATCAGAATTCAGTCACTAATGATGGGACACCAGTCGGACCCAGACAAGCACGTATTGCTTCAGTCTTGGCGAACCAAGATGGCGGGGGAAATAAACATCACAAGAAGATGAAGAGAGTGAAGCAGCGGAGCGGGAAGGGGTATGATTAGGGTAGTCACATGACCATCGCGTCTGGCATACGCGTCTGTGGCGTTGAAATAGACTTGTACTTGTACTACCATCTCCTGTCACTCTTTTCTTCTCTGCCTACCATGCTTGGAGCTGTATCGATTCAGCAACCACTCAGGTCATCATTGTCTAATTGTCATGGAACAGGCCAGTCCTCATCACGCAGAAGCCGGCCGTCGATGTCGGATATATGCGCGAAATTGGTGACCGTGAAGAAGGGCCGCAAAGAAGGTACCTTGTCTCCTTTATTGCCTATCTCTATGCTACTGCATGTCTTCTTTGACAGCGATAGTGTTGAGTCTGAACAAACCTGTAACCATAGGCAGAAATCCGGACTACTGGTGCGTTGGCAGCTTCGGAGATCAGATTCGTTTCTCATCCGCCCCAGCACCTACGTTGTTACAGACGCTTCGGTGTCAGGTGTTCACTGCAAGCTTTCCGCGTACGAGTCTTGGTTCTCCTGCATCATCCTCTTCATCAGCTGTCTCTTAGCGTTCGATCTCCCAACGGCGGTGTTATCGTTTCTTGTCAAGTTAGGACTCTGCTCTATTTCCCACCTTCCTCATTACTCGTTGTTATCTAGGACATGTCAAAAAACGGCATCATATTGAATGAGCATCGAATCAGGAAGACAGCAGTCATATTAATGGATGGTGATATGATACACATCCCAGACTCTCTCAGTACGTTGCTTCATTTTTGCCTTTCCGACAATCTGAAACTGCCTTCAGCTTTTACCTGTATCCATCTTTGGAAGGAGCCTGTCGAAAAAGTCACTGTCTTCGACCCTACGCCTCCCCAGCAGCCAACACATAAGGTCCGATGTTAATAAATTATGATGATCCAGCATGACTCACCCAATTATGATAGCAAATCGGCGCATACATTGTGACTTCTCAGTGCTTAGGAAGTGGTTCCTTTGCAACCGTCCATCTTGCTCTTGATACAGCGCACCAACGACAAATCGCCTGCAAAAGTATTCGGACGAAGAAGGAGCACGAGATGAATCAAGTAATGAAAGAAATTCGGATTCTTATGGCTTTGAATCACGCAAGTACAGATTTATCAGTCGGCGATCACACTTTCATATCTTGACAGCCTAATATCAATCGTATCTACGACTCTGAAGTCAACGGCAACTTTATGTCGGTACTCTGTCTCTCTAGTCTTGCATTTTACTGACGTAACTTATAGCCACATATTCCTCCAACTCTGCACCGGCGGCGACCTATTCACATACATCACTAGCTATGCAGAGAAGGACAGCCGTTTGTGTGAAGCTGAGGCGAAGTACATTATGTATCAACTCCTCAAAGCTCTCATGTATCTTCATGATAAAAGTATCTCACACCGAGGTATGACAGCTTTTCTGAGCTGATGCGGATACTGATTTATGACTAGATATAAAGGCAAGCGGATGTTCTTTGCTGCTCTAGTGCCTGGTTTACCATTGCTGTCGTCAGCCTGAAAATATTCTCCTCTATTGTCCCGGTCCATATCCGCGAATACTGATCGCAGACTTCGGACTCGCTCGTCCTAAATCATATCAGGAAACATTCAATGTGTGCGGTACTGTCTCGTATCTGCCGCCAGAAGGTATCCTTGCACTGGATCAAAAACACCTGGGATATGTTGGGTGCGCGCTATCTCCTCCACAGTAGAACGGTATTGAGAATTTGTAGGATGCCATCCGATTGTTGGAGTGCTGGCGTTATTTTATACATCATGCTATCGTATGTGGATGCTTTTCTTCTCTTTCAGCGCCTGAGGACATTGTTCCGTGCTGAGACCATATGACCAACACTCACTATCATTGACGTGCAGAGGCACACATCCATTCGACTATGAGGCAACCTTCGGATCATCGGATAACTGGATCAGTCATATTCAAGACTCTCGTGATCCCGAGTTTTCGCAATTCTCACAAAGCTATCTAAGCGGAGAAGCTCGGCTAAAGGAAAGAATCATCAACGGGACTGTCGACTTCCAGAGAACACCATGGGATGTTCTCTCTGATGGTTTGTCTGGCTATCCGACACAATTGCGTTCAGGGACTGACCTGTCCATTTTAGCTAAGGCTCTTGTCGGACGTCTTCTCATACACAATCCTTTGCACCGCGCTACTGTCTATACCGCTCTCCGCAGCCAATGGATTACAACAGATCTGGAAGAACTAGATGCAGCATATCGAGATCGGATACTTGCATTCCAATGAAAGATCTGGGTGATATCCGTGTCTCTTTCTGGATAGTCGCTCTTACTCCGCTATTTGAACACTTCTCGTGCTGCCTACGGCTCTTCTGCTATTGTCACACTTTGGCATAGTTTGCATATTACTATCATAGACAAGTGCACGGAATACAAACGATACAGTAAAATTGTTCAACTTCTTGCTTCTCCCCATTCATGCTTTCAAGAAATTGGCATGGACTGTTAGGATAACATATTCAGTGATAATCATCCCCTGCGCAGAAACATATACTTACAGTGGACGTGATCGGCAGCAAAGGTCGAAATCTACGGGGCCCGCTTCAGGCTGGTCCGACAAAACATGCAAACAGTAAAACTTACGAAATAATAGCTGTGATCGTACGCTTCCTGGCTCCTTACACGAACCTGAAATTCGTCGTAACCAGCCTCTCTTGATGCCTTGAGGAAGTTTTCCGGAAGAAGTTGGCCTGCCTTGTAGAAGTTGTCGCCGGTTCCCTGTGGATGAAATGAGCCCTGAAGAAAAAGTAAAGGAAGGGACAAATTCCAACATAATCGATGAGGATGTGTACCGGCTCTTTGTAAGCCGAAATCAGGTCAGTCGCGTCATATTTTCCCTTGGCCTCTTCGACACCTCCCTGAAGATAACCACTGAAAGCCTTTTCGCCCCAAGGGCATCTGGTAGGGTTACAAATTGGAGCAAAGGCAGACGCAGATCTGTACTGTTTCGTAGTCGACGAGAGATACAGCGTTAGAGCACCATGTCCTCCCATGCTATGACCAAAGATCGATTGGCGTTGCCAGTCCTTTTAAGTTTAACAATAATTAAGATGTTCTTCAACCAGATGCGTGGCTGCTAGACTTACGATGGGTAGGCCGGCTGCTTGAATGATCTCCGGGAGCTCCAACGTGATGTGAGTGTACATGTTATAATGCTTTGAGTACTTGGGGTTGGTCGCATTGATGTAGAAACCGGCCCCCGTCCCGAAATCCCAGTTATCGTCCTCGCCTTCGATACCTGCCCCGCGGGGGGAAGTGTCGGGAAAGAGAATAGCGATTCCTTGAGCAGATGCAGGTCCCAAGAATGAACCTTTCTGGGCTCTTGAGTTCAGACAGTCAGCTCAGATCATGTCACGATCGGGAGCTGCGATTACCGACCCATTGTCCTCAGTGCAAGTCAAGCCCGATAGATACACCAGTACAGGTACTTTGGTTGTCTCGCTGGCGTTTGGCGGAATGAAAAGATTAAAATTCGCAAAGAGCCCGCCTAACGCAGCAGACTGAGGTCGAGATCAGTGGTGGGTTGCGGGGAGGGCATTGTAAAATGAAAAGACCTTGAATTTATACTTTGCAAGCTCCCCTTCAAAAACTTTGTTCGAAGACGTCTTTTCCAGCTGCACGGACATTTTGGTTGATGTAGGTGAGACTTAAGGAAGATCGATCCCTATGACGTCGGTCACAATCTGATCTAATCTTGCCATAAAAATCATAACGAACAAAATAAAATATACACAGAAACTTATTCGGTGGCAGCTTTCTTGTTTCGCGTCCAGTGCCCCTAATAGTCCTCACTACTTAGTCTCCATGACATAGCCAGATGGGCGCCCGTTGGCAGTACCAGTAACCTCCATATCATCATCAGATTCGTTCTCTTCACTAGTCTCCATGCCATCGTCAGAAAGCCTCTCCTCCACCAGCTGAGCCCTATTCTTCTGTTCAGTTGGCCAGCCATGTGTCCACAGTTCAGAATGGTTGCGCAACATATGCTCCTCATCTAGGTTACTACTGTCCTCCATAGCGAGTGGTGACTGCAAGCGGCAAACGCCGAACTCAGTCATATCGAGTAGCATATTCGGTGCGAATGTTTTCGAACCTGCTTCTGACCGGTTTGGTGTGGTGGGGGACGGTGGTGGAGCGCTGGGGACTAGATCGGAGTGTGCATCGGTGTCTGCGGTCTCCAGGAGAAGTGCTTCGCGTGCCCTAGATCTTCTGGGAGGAGGTTTAAGAGGATGTATATATGGCTCCGGGCTTGGAGCTCGAGGCGGAACATAAGAAGGATCATATGAACAGGTTTGCTGCGTACTCGATGGATCGAAGTTGCTGTAGGGGCGCCATGGTGCGAACTGAACTGAAGGAATCAGGATGGTGTCAATCGGGATGCCAACTTCTTCAGCATAGGCAGTGAAATCCATGTTGGGCGCTGACATTGGTGAAGAAGCTACGCTGCAAAGATATACTGGGAGGTCGAATAGTTTGAGTTATCAACTTCAGTCCACCGTAGTTTATATATGCTAAATCAAGTCCAAGGGGTAGAACAATGGTCATAGTAAACATCCTATACAATGAAGCATTGCTTGACACGGTCGCGTGGCTGAGCCGCAATTTCTGGAGAACAAAGACAAATATTTCCTTGCTTTAGTGTCCTGCCGAAATAAGAATCATAGTGGGAGGGAATTTGTCTTAGTAGAAGAATGGTAAATGTCCTGCGTAAGTTGTTCTTGCGCACAATGTCCGCGTGTGGATGCGCCGGAGATCTAATTTATGGACCGATAAATCTGCAGATGAAGTGGGCGGTGGCAGCAACCAACGCGAGCATCAGAGAGAGTGAACCCACCTGGATACCAATTATAATCTGTAGACCTCCTTTTAGTAAACATGAAGTCGCAAGGACTTCTCGATTCTAAGTTTGATCAACTAGCGTACAGGTTCCCTCCAGAATCAATGGGATCCTGATTGGCATGGAGACCTGCCGTGTCGATATCAGTAAGGAAGCGATACTTTCTTCTGATAATTCATAGCCATATTTTTCTCGTCACGCTAACATAGGTTGCCTTTCGTCGTTCTATCATCTAAAAATAGATCTATGACAAATCGGCGAGCCATTGAAGGCATCGTAGAGCAACCTGTTGACTGTGATCTGGTAGATGATATGATACATCAGCTCATAGAACGAGCCATATAGTGTTATGGAATCTCACTGATGCAGAAGGCGTGAGGAACATCGGGGCCGATGGCGACAATGGTACGTGGAGAAGACGTCTTTAGTTCAGACATAATAACCTGCTTGTGTTTGCCGACCCATCCGTCTTTACCAGCAAAGTAAATCTGGATTCGATTGTCATGAGAGGCGATGAATTTAAAGTCGGCCTCTTTGACCGATTGCATCTCGTCGTGCGACATTTCCAAGCAAGCTAACACAGACTCGGGTGAGTTAAGAAGCCTTTGAAGAACAGTGATTTGGTGGGCCGGCCAATCCCAGAACAGAACTTTGAGCAAGAAGGCAGGGATGTAAGTACCGAAGATACTCGTCAGCTTGGAGGCAAGGATTCTGGGAAGTGGATGGAAAAGCCACTACATACAGGGTGAAAACAAGCATGGAGTGGTAATGCCAGGTAGCACCCACCGATAGAGAGCGTCCATTCGGAGTATCCGCTATATATCGAATTGTTGGTGTTATCAGATGAAGATTGGCGATGTTCTCAGGACGTGCTTTTAGAACCTGGCGGCTCTGGTCAGTCGACATCATGACTAGTCTAATATCCCGAGACCTTGCCTGCAGAGAAATCCAGCATCCAATGCTATGCGTTATGATAACGATTCTGACACTCTTCCCATAGTATCCAACCAGGGCGTCTACAGCTTCAATACCGCCTTGGACCTGGGACGACAAGCCGCAGTGAGAATAAGGAAGGGCAAAGCTATGACCCAAGTGTGAATGGGCAAGTATGGCAAGATTGTTGGAATGATATTTTTCGCGTATGACAGACAGAAACGGAACATAGAATTCGACTAAACCGGGATTTCCTGTTCTCAGTTAGAGGACGGAATCCAGCGGTTAATGTACACTAGTATTTACCAGGCTTGAATAGTATAATTGTGTCGGGCACATTGCCAGAGCGAGTCGGCCACCAGAGCGAATGGACCGTTCCAAGCGATATCTTGTGTGTAGCATGCCGATACTCTGCATTGTCGTGGTGCAGAGAATCGAGAGGTTCGAGGAAAGACGGAAGAGGCATTCGTTGAATTTGTCATTGTCTCGCAGCAGCATTGGCATGCTGATTTGGGCTTGACAATATCGCCTTGCAACGACGACCATCGCAGTGGTTGATGTCGCGCGCTCCTCCATCTTCTTCTCGTCGCGGCCGGTCGCCTTCGTTTTCGAATGGAATTCCTACAATCTCGCCTCCCCTCTCGGCGCCAGGTACGACGATGGCCACCAGGCCCTTGCAAATCAGTCGAAGTTCTTCGCGACCAACGACTCCCAGTAATAGCTCCATAATATCGACTTCTCCAAGGGCTACCCCACCCAACACTGCACCAGTTGGTCCTTCTCGACCTCAGCGATCTGAGCTACGAGCTCGGGTCTCTGACTTCAATGGAAACGACCGAGGGTCTACGTCTTACCGAGACAGTATTAGTACAACGCGTTCTGACGCTTCTTCCTCCCTTCACTCTCGAATGATGACAAGCACGCCTGTTAAAACACGACCGCCAAAGCCTCAGCGGCTAAACAGCTTACCCACCGACGATGAACAGACCCCGACACCGACATCACTGTCATCGGTCATGTCTGCCTTTCAGTCTGCAGGAAGACGACGTGCGATGACGAATGGAAGCGACGACTTGGAGTATCAGAAGGAGAAGAGAGCCGAAATGGAAGCTGAGAAAGCCAGACAACAGCGAATACGAGACAAGGTGCCTGGACGGAGGGTGAATGGTAAAGCTCGAGCAGGCGATATTGACGGTGTGTCCCTTCATAATATTCTCTTTCAATCCCTGAATTGTGCCCTCTAGCTGTGCTCGATCAAATAAGAGACGAATGGGCTTTTGTAATTGACCCAGATGTGAGTATGTTAGCATTCAACAGCAGTGCGTCTCGCCAATTAATATGCTGTAGTTCAACCCCGTGGACCTGGCACTTCAACTCCTGGATGATTCATCACTTGGGAAGGATATTGATTCATTTCACAGTACCAAGAATCTATTGTTCAAAGCCCTGCAAGGTTCTGTCGACAAACATCATCAGGCCTTCGCCGCCGCACTTCCTCACCATGCCAACCTCTTGAATCACCTGGGCGATATGCAAACACAGATAAATGAGACGCGAACAGCTTTACAGGAATCAAAAGATGCGTTAGGTAGCAAACGTGCTGACCTTGTACAGCTTTGGGCGAGAGGACAAACTTTGGAAGAAATGATGCGACTTTTGGATCAAATGTGCTTGCCTATTCTCTCATCACTTGTGCTGGGCTCATATGTTTTCAGAGAGCATCTCAAGTCTGTGCCTGACCTTCTAGAGACTCTCATGTCAGAAAAGCGCCTCCTCCAGGCGTCCGTTCTGCTCGTTCGAAGCCTAAAGATAATAAATAAATCTGAAATGCTTGAAATTGGGGCTGTCTCCGACTTGCGAGGCTATTTGTTGGGCCAAGAAACGGTACCGGTATTTCTGGGCGTTTCTGTATTCTAACGACTAATCGAACCTCTAGGCTCTGCGAGAGATCTTGACTGATGAGCTTCATAGTCACTTGTATCTAAAGTCGTTTTGGTGTGACTCTCGTTGGGCGGCTTATACGCCAAATCAGCGGACATGTCAGTGTTATCACTTCAATCTGGCTCTGGCCTTACTCAGAATCTCATACAGTCCCCAAACTCGATTTCGAAAATGACTCCCTTCCCACTCCTTCTCAGACATCCCCATCCTCTGCCACGTTTCATCGGACACGTCTTGCACGCTTTATCGACGAACTTACATTACGACCCAATGACCCACCCCATGACCTGGATGACCCTAATTTTCGCAACGGATTCCCTACCCCTTCGTCTTCCTCAATATCTAATATCACACCTGTAATGCAGAACTCTAATCCTGAGACCGACTCCTTTGCGTACATGGAAACGGTACTCGAATCCCTCGCGGTCCTAAGCCGACTAGGCAGCGCCCTGGACAATGTCGCACAACGCGTGCCTAATGAAATTTTCAGCCTGGTGGAGACAACCCTGGATGAAGTTTCAGATCGTGCTGAGTACGGTCGGCGTGGATCCGTGTATGCTCTTATGCGGGGTGCAACGCGATCCGAGGGCGTGTACGTCTTTACGACGAGTGCGTCTTCCATGAGCAACAGGGCCGCAGGGAAGGGGGATTATCTCAACCCGTCGTGTCTGAGATTGTCTGCTCTTGAGTCCTCTGCAAAGCAAGTCGACCATGAGATACTAAAAGATTTCTTTTGGACGCTTTATTCAAAAATGGATGCTGTTGCTCAAGGTCTGAGGGTGATTTACGAAGTAGCCAATCGAATCGGTTCTGTAAGTGCATCGCTTATTTCATACAATCTCGACTTATGTTGGTTCCTTGTAGCGGCGAGATTTCAAGGATGCAGCAGGGACGAAGCCTGGCGCTCTTTTCCCTCTGACAGACATTTGGATGTCAGTGCAGTCCGAGGTCAGTGTTTTTTCCGACACGAGGTTTCCCCTACTGATCACTATTATGTAGATACGAACACTTACCTCCGACTATTTAACCAATGAAGAGCAAGGCGCCGCTTCTGGCCGAAATCCGGTGTCTTCCATCAATGAAATTCTTCGTGAAGGTCGTTATTCGAGAGACAGGACGAAGGTTTTTCGCTGATTTGCTATATAAAGCGACGAATTACTGATTACCCGTCCCACACAGGGGGTGTTCCGGTTCGTGGACAGTGATGTGAAGTTGACCAACAAGTTACTACGGCCTCATGAGGATGAGTTGACCCGTGTTCTTAAAGACACGATGCCTGGGCTGGTCCAGGGTGCCTCCGATAACACTGTACAAGCCGCCCTCTCTAATGTTGGTGTGGATGATCGGATACTTGGAGCAGGTCAACACCATCGACTACTCATAGAACCAGATACATTTCATGTCACTGTTCTTTTTGAGCCGACACTGGCTTTTCTCGCTCGTGTTGCTGAAACTCTACCCTCAGGGACAGAATCGACTCGGGATTCGAGTGCGGTTTTGGACGACTTTGTCTTGAAGGTATATCTTCCTCAGCTAGAAGAGAAAGTATCATCCTTGTTCCATGAGGCCGTCACCGGTATTGCCACTGCTTGTTATATTATCGTCAATATTCATCCTGCTACCAGGTCACGACGCCTTCCTTCCTGATCCCTTGTCAGCGAAATTCTGCCGGGAGCCTTTAGTCAAGGTGAAATTTCCGTAATTTCTCTTCATCAACAAGTACTCATGCAGTTTTCAGGCAAGCACACAGCTCATGGCATTGATAAATTCATTGTGTACCATGCTCCAAACCACCCCTTTCCACCGAGAAAACTATGCTCGATTGATCCTTGGAGTCATTATTCAGTTCTATCAGCGCTGCAGTGACCGGTTCCAAGACTTAGTTTCGATACCAGCAGAAGAACCGCAAGCAGCGCCGCATGTAGCGCTTGCTGTTCAATGGGCACAGCGGTCAGAGTCGAGTCCTTGCTTGAGGGAGCTGCTGTCTATATCAGTAAGTCCTTTCGTGGTGGCGTGATATTAGCGTCTCACAGCATCATAGCCAAGTGATATATCAACACACCAGCAACTTTGTCGACAGGAAACCAACCTCGAGCTCGACTTTCTTGGTCAGGACACGGTTAAGGAAACGGATCTTATCCCATCAATACGCAACCTGTCTGCGTTGGCGAGTCTATATCGCAGTGTGGTGAGTATCCGTATGATGTCACTTCTCAATCCTCCTGACAATTTCAGGCTTGGTTTGCTTCCGAGCTGAAAGCCTTGAAGTCTCGACCACCGGACGCGCCAATGAGTCCACTGAGTCTGGAACCTTTGTCTGCGACATCTGCCTCATCTCCGGTCCTGCCGCCTCCGCCGGCAGCCTTAACAGAGCCTTTGGCCCTTCCTCTTTCAAAGGAAATGTCCCTGTACGAATTTTTTCATCGACGTTTCACAGGCGCTTACACATACCCAGACGCTTTGGCGCGTTGCTCAAGACATACGAACAGCTCGCAGAGCTTATTTTGGATACAATTAGAATTGACATCCGGTGTCGGACTATATATTATCTTGATTCGGCACTACGTTATGCGAGTTTCCTGGCTCGTCAACCTCCGTACACGCTTGCTCATTTTGCTTTTACAGGGCAATTATTCCATGGAGCAGGAAGCAGGGGAGCCAGATCCCCACGTAATCGATCTCAACAATGAACTAGGAGAATGTGATGAGTTCCTTAGCAGCAGCTTGCCGGAGTCGGCAAGACGGCAAGACACTTTTTTTCGCGCGTATGCCTTTTTTTCATCTATTCTCCTAGATTTATATTCGTTGGGTTGGGATACCTCATGGAACACATTCTGATCGCGAATGCTCGGTATCTTGGTGTCCCGACTAGCTTTGGGATCAAGAAGATTATCCGAAATATGCTCGCTCTACAACAAAGCGTCAAGGCTATTACAAACGACCAAAACAGCGAGTTTGAAAAAGCGAAGCGCTACTACACGCTCTTTTTTATATCACCACAAGTAAGCATGCCGACGGTGCTTTTGGTTACTGTTCTGATTCCTGTCGCTGTAGGCGATGCTTGACGGGATACGGCAAAAACAGCTGTTCACTTTCGATGAGTATCTGACAATGTTACGGTTGCAATGCGGAGTCGACCAGACAGAAGGAGACCCTAGAGCCTCCAAGGCAATCAATCGTAACTATAGTATGTATGTTATAGACTTGCATGGGCTAGAAATGGAGAATTCGGCATCATAATCACTATTTATCGTAGCATACCAACATATTTATTTAATGCGGGACTATTTCTTGCGCTTCTTACCAGTGTCAGGCTTCTGTGAGTCTTCGAGTGTTGCCTTGTTGTACCAAGCGAGCGCTGCCGAGTCAACTTCGCCATACTGGTGAACAGGTACCACAGATACGGCAAGGGACTGGTCAGACAAGGACACTGCGTATCTTCCGTCTTTCGCCCCTGATTGATAAGTATAAGTGACTTCGGGGAGCTTGCCTAGTAATTGCTGATATCGTCGGCGTAGCCATCTCGAGGGGTGTCGCGCAGCGGGAGGGGATGGAGTCTGACCAGTCTTTTCCATGGTCTGAAGCTCTCTCCGGGTGACTGGCCTAAGCCCCTCCTTCCCACGTCCGACAATACTATGAATGTCCTCAAGAAGTCCTTGTTCTTGGAAACCAAAGCCTCTAATCCCGGCCTCGCGAATGGTCACCGGAGATGCATCCGCCGGCGTGTTACTGAAAACCTTTGCTTTGACTTCTAACGGAGGGTATACCTTCGTCGCTTCCTGGGTAAAGAAACGCCATCGAATATTGACTTCGCGTCGCTTGCTAAGAGGCCCCAGAAGTTTGGCGTCTTCAGATGTGGGGTCGGCACGCGAGGGAAGTGTTGGAGGTGTCTCGAGATCCTCAAGAGTAAGAGCTTTTTTGGTCGACCGGCTTGCTGGCGAGGTGAGCAGAGCGGCGAGCTCTTTGGGGTATACTGGTGGTCGAGACTTTTCAACGGCTGGTATAATGGGAGGCGGTTTTTCGGCCTTGGGGTCTGTCAAGAGCGGCTGTACGTTGCTGAGATTCTCGACAAGACGAAGAAATGGGTTCACTTACTTGCATTAGCTCCCACCGTAGCTTTCCTTTTCTCCCGTATGCAACGTCAAGAACGTGATTGAACGCAGGAGTGCTTCCTTGAATAGCGGCCTTGACGGTGGCCAATTCCTGTATGCCGTCGTGAGAACAGATACTGGGTGCATTTACAGAACACGAAGACCTTTGTAAAGCGCTTCAACTTTCGGCGGCCCAGTCCTGTGGAATCTTTCGTTTCTACGATTGCCCGCACATCGTCAGAGGCCTTGATTCGATAGAAATACCTGCAGGTCTATTGAGCGGGAAAGAGCAGAAAAGCAGGATTGCGCACCTAAGGTATGCATGGGGTAGATATCGAGTCTCGCGGATGAATTCTCTGTAAACGGAGAATAGCTGACGAGTAGATTCCGGCAATGTCATGGAGGCATACAGCCAAAGGAGATGCCGCCGGCAACCAACGGTTCCCTTCAACGTTGACGGTGCCCTACATGCGTTGATTCTTACCATGAACTCGGGGTTGGAAGAAGAACAACATTTATCGCAGGAGAACGGGCGTCCTGCGTTCCTTGCTCTGGCCTTCGTTGGGTTAGGATGGTATATCGTTATGTGGGCAGTGGGCTTGCTTGGCTGCTTGGCTGCGTACGTTTTTCTTCTCGTCTCTTGTGTTGGATTTACCTCAAGTTTTATAGTCGAAGGAGATATAAGCAGAGGCCCCGCTCCCGTTTAGCTACGGAATCCCCAGGTTCGGTACCTGGAGTGTCGATTCTTCGACCTCTGAAGGGTCTCGACACCAACCTTTACGAAAACCTTGAATCATCGTTTACTCAAGAGTACCCCAACTTTGAAATTCTCCTCTCTGTCGCACACGAAGATGACCAGGCACTCCCTGTTGTGAGAGAGCTAATGGCAAAGTATCCACATGTGGATGCCAAAGTCATCGTGGGCGCGTCGTACTATTTTCATAAATGACCGGTTGCTTATCATGTTGCAGGAGAGGAAATCGTCGGCGTCAATCCCAAAGTCAATAACCTCGTGCGGTCGTACCGCCAGGCTGCAAACGATATTCTCTGGGTGCTCGACTCCAACGTCATGATACATTCCGGTGCCATGGCGCGGTCAGTTGATGTTTTACAGGGGAAGAGTCGATCTGGAAGGCGCATCGCTCTCGTCCATCACGTTCCTTTCGCGGTCGTGAACGAGTCGAGGATTGGTTCCAGATTGGACGAAGCCTTTTTGAACACGAATCACGCGAAGATGTACATTGCCATTAACACCGTGGCTATCGACTCCTGCGTCATGGGAAAGTCGAATCTCTATCGCCGTTCCGACCTTGAACGAGTCAACGGTTCGCGGAAGCCGATTGCTCATCAAGACAATCAGTCTAATGAGCAATGCGGGCTGCCCGCCTTTGGCTGCTACCTTGCCGAAGATAATATGATAGCAAGTGCGCTCTGGCATGAGCTAGGGGAAAGACACGAGCTCTCTTGCGACGTCGCTCGTAACGTTGTAGGAAAAATGTCGCTTGCTGATTATATTCAACGGCGCGCGCGATGGATTCGCGTCCGCAAACACATGGTTCTTGCCGCGACACTCCTAGAGCCACTAACAGAATCCGTTGCCGTTTCAGCCCTTGGTTGTGCAAGCTTGAACTATTTATTCGATGTCCCTGCACTACCATTCCTCCTTCTTCACTTCGTTCTATGGCTTTCGGTAGATCTAGATGTGTATTCTTCTCTGGCGGGACACCGTCTCCCTGCATCTATTCGGTGGGAATTTTTGGGCGCGTGGGTTGGTCGGGAATTATTGGCGTTGCCAATATTCTTCTATGCAGTATTCGGGGACACAGTCGATTGGAGAGGCAGACGATATCAGGTCCTTCGAAATGGAGAAGTTCGGCCTGCTCGGGAAGGGCGCTGGTTCGGATGGACCAGTAGACAGTCAGCTGATTATGAACCCCTTGAAGTCGAAGGACACTAACGCAGTTGGTTGTTGGTAAAACTAAAATTTCCATTATATGGCGTGATGACAAGCGAGTGGTACAGAGTTGTAAGTGAGAGTTGGATACTTGAAATTATATGCTAGTATGCAATACGAATGTTCCGAGGAAAGGAAGGAAAATGACGGTTTACTCGTATTTGATTTGGCCCTTCTTCGATTTGCCTTTGTACCGAGGAATTGTTTTCCTCTTTGTTTCGCATTCTTCTTTTAGAATATTCTGCAGCTTCTCATCCAGATAGAGAGCCACAACGTCATCGAAAAACGAGTCGGACCATTTTTTCCACATCGTCCACGCTGCTTCCCTCAATTTGACATTTTTCCGACGAGTGTACGTCCAGTCCTCGTCAACAATGGGATGTTGGGATGTTTCGCCCGCCTTGTACCATTGTCGGCGATTTGAAAACCAGACATTGACTTGAGAAGGAGTCCTGCATGGTTAAAATTGTTTAATATGCAGAAGATCGTACATGAAGTTACGACTTACCGGTCCCCGACACGGGCGGCAATGATCTTCGTCCAAAATTTCGGCGGATGAGAAGTAATATCGTCGTACACCTTCTCTAGCAGCTGAAGGCTGGTCGGTTTGACGGGGGAATTGGGGGTAGTTTTTATCGCCTTCGAGATGCACTCGACGGACATCCTCCAGTTCATATCCTTTCTCCGTGTGATTATGTTGAAAGCCTTGCCACCAACTAATGCGACTTTGGTCCCTTTGTGTGCGGCCTTCTTGAGAAACTTGGCCACTTTGCGACCAATCGCTGGACTAGACTTCCTGGAGGATGCTGATTTCGAGCTCTGGAGGCTCGCAGCGTAGTCGGAGTCGGAGTCGGCGGAGGAGGGGCACGGCGAGGACGCATGGGACGAAGTAGGACTGGGACTCTCCGAAGGGAAGCGTTCGTTCATGGAAACTTCTGTGAGCTGAGAGGCCGGCTCCGACAGCGCGATAGAAGTATATTCAAGGGAACCCTCGGAACCCTCGCATGGCGTAATTACATGGAGGGCGCTTCCGGCATTTTTTGCACAGTAGGGACTAACGTACGCATAGTCGTCTGGAGATGCAGTGGGCCCGTACTGCTCGATGAAGTGAGCAGCCGACAGAAGAGTATCGATACCGCTGTGAGCCATGGCGTGAGAAGGTGAAGAGCACTGAAGAGATTATAGTTTAGTCACAGATGCAAAGAGGTGCTTTATACTGCATTTGTGTGGTGCAACTCTATTGTTTCCAGAGAGTAGACCATGGTGGCATACCATATATCGGCAGGCGCCGGTAGATCATAGCACATTTACTTTGCAGAGCAATTCACAGAACAAGACAACAAGACCATGAACCAGACAAAGACAAATGATAGATCTTGAATGAATCGACAATGTCAGGGAGACATTTTTTCAGATGATCGAGATCGGGGGCCCAACTTAGTGAGTAACAGGACCATTGTGAATGTTTGAAGACCGAACACGAGGCTTGTGATGTGAAATTACTCGGACCCTATGAAATACAACGTATTCAAAGGAGGGAGGCAACAGGAGGCAACGGGCAAAGACAACAGAGATGTCGAACAAGACATATATTCCCTTTTTAGTCCTCGCGAACCACGTGGTGGCTGTGCCAGAAATCGACCTGCTCACCGACGCTCAGCACCAGGCTAATGACCGACCAAAGGCAACGGATTATCGACTCGGTATTCTCAAGACGGAATGCTTCTGGAAGCATTGAAGAAAGTTACGTCTCTCATATCAAAATACTAGAAGATTCTCCAGAAACCGGAGGCACAAAACCCAGATACATCCTTCTTTCTCGTACGTCTACCGCCAGCCAAAGTATCCGCGGAAATGTGCTTCAACTTTATCTTTTTGCAGAAACGATCAACGGAAACGGCTTTCTTCACAAATCGAAGCTGAACACGAATGGCACGTTCTCTGTTGGAAAGACGTGGAGACTCCCAGAGCTGCGTGCGGTAGAGGTCACCAGTGTGCGCGAATTATTCCATGAATATCGTCGCTCGGTGCTCAGCTTTCTTAGGTACAATCTTTCAATATCACCTTGTCCAGGACCTACCGATGGCGGACTGAGAATGCAGCGGATCAGGTCAAATTTCTAGAGGCTCTCATCCCGCTCTTCCATACCGTTACCGGCGGGAAAGCGCCGTTGCAAGTCGAAGGATTTCCAAGTACCGAGGATATACCCCGTATGCTTCCTCGTGCTTATTATCCTGTTGTTGCACTTATGTAGATCTACAGAGGGCCGACAGCGAATCCAGAATGATTACCTGCGTACACCAAGGACCCCGTCGCCGTCACCTTACGAATCAAGCAGTATGCAACAGCCTCCTTCATCCGCAATCCCGCCCACAAGCTCGAGAATGCTTTCACAGAGCCAGAACGACAGGGATCAACCTCGGTCGGACTCGCAGTCGCGATCAGGGTTACCTTCTCGACCTGCTTCTCCTGCCTACTCGAATCGCAGCCATCCATCTTCTATCCGTATACGAGAACCATCGTCTTCGCGTGCCAGGCCCTCATCCCCCGCATATTCTCAGACCAGTTCTATCCCCTCCGCCCCAGGCCGGTCGGCATTCCGTCAGTCTGCTTCCTCCGCTGCTCCTACTACGGCGCCGCCATATGTACAACCTTCTCGCCCTATTCAAAGTGCGAGACCTGCGAGAGATGTAAGAGACACTCCAACGTCATCCGTCATCCCGCCCACAGACGATCGATTCATGCTCGCGGCGGCGCCTTCTCAGTCCTCACGCCCTCACGCCACTCCTTCAACGGCACCCTCACATCGTACGCGTAAGCAATCAACGCGTGCAACTACCGTACTTATTCCTGGAGATGGATCTTCCAATAGACGAGAAAACACGCGCGTGTCATTCTTTGATCCAGCTAATCAAGTCACCATCGATCGGCTGATTGGTAGCAATGCCAATGAGGTCGACGGCGAGGAGGAGAACACGCAGGCAACTATGGCCAATGTAGAAGAAATGATTGAGGGCTATGAGTGGGCTAGTGAAGATATAATAGGAAGAAAAATAGCACGAGGTGCCGCTGAGATGATAGAAGCTAGATTGTTGGATGAGCTAATGGCACTCGAAAAGGTCGGCGGTAATCATTTTTTTCAACGAACGCATATTCAAGTTACTCTTCAGGCCAATATCCATTCATTCCTAGAGTCGGATGACCGGATAGGTATCGTACTTAAATATATGGATGAAGCCATAACGGAACTGGACAGCATGGGGAGTCTCATCCAATCGTACAAGATACATTTGAACGTGAGATCTGGTGTTTCAACAATATCTTGCTCTCGGCTGAGATTCATACATAGGCGGTCGGCGACGACATCTCCTATATCCAATCTCAGAATCGGGGTCTTCAAGTCCAGACACAAAACCAACATGCCCTTCTGGCTGAGCTAGAAAACCTTCTGGTAGAAATATTTATGCTTTACAGGACCTCAGACACACGTTCTCATTTTTTTCTTTGCTAGCAAACGGTTCATGTTGACAAGGAAGTGCTCTTGACCTTGACGCAGGATTCTCTCAGGGACTCTAATAGTATTCAAAGAATTGAAGAAGCTGCTGCTGAGCTCTACAAAGCCCTACAAGCTGGAAGGGATACGGATATGGCCGCCACCATGGAAAGGTTGCAGGAATATCGGACACATAATGCACAATTCTGTAAACGCATATTCGATTACCTGTCCATAATGTTCAGTGCACAGGTAAGTTTACATCCTCTAGAAAAACACACCTCTCATTCAACGGTCCACAGTCCAAACTACTTCTGGGAGACAGCGATGGATTAACGAAAACTGACAGGCGTGGCAGACCAACGATAAATTCACACACGGAGCTGGAGAACTATCTAGGGAGATATTCGGGTCTTATGCTGTACTTGAAGGAGATGGACGAGGCCGTATATGCCAAATTATGCGCGGTGAGGACACAGTGTCACGACCAGTCACCCTCACATAACTTATATTGATGATAGGCATACTTCTCAGCCCTCAACGATCTACATGGCACTCAAATTAGGGCCATGCTTTCGAGTTGCCTCGGCTTGATCAAGAAGGCATCGGAGGAGGATCAAGAACAAGGTAGATCTTGGACAAGGGTTTACCGAAGGGCTGATACAAAATATGCTTGTTAGGTATCGGTTCAGTGGCCTCCCCGCCGATCACTAGACCTACTGGCATCAAGCGTGCAGGGACATTGATTCGTTCTCCACTGGAAGGCCGTAGAGACAAAGATAAGTCTGACGGTACCATGAGATCATCTGAGGTCGGTGCTCCCCTTTTAAATGAAAGTGTGCAAGTCGTTCACCATTTTCTGCAGGTTCTGGGGCTTGCCCTGGAGCAAATTGCGCCTACCATTTATCATGAAGAAGACTTCATCACGGACTTTTTACAGATAAATGATGCGGCGTTGACTTTCGCTGACTACATGGGCCTTGACAACTATTTCCGACGTCAAGCCGCGCGCAGTGCCAGTGTCAGCCAGACGACAATGAAACTTGTCCGGGGTGCTCTTGACCTCATTTTCAGCTTCTTACCCTCGGAATTGAAGACTTGGCTTGACAACGCATTGGCCAAGGATAAGGCGTAAGCTTTTTGGACCTGACGAGTCCATTGGCTAACTGTCATTCTAGACAGATCTTTGGTCTAATAGCGTGTTTGGAACGTTTTTTGGCTGATGCTGACGACAGAGGAAACAACTTTTTGTTGGTCTTCTCGAAAAGCAGCATACACGCCTCAAGGGTCTTCTCGATCGTCACGTCGTAAGTGGAATAATACCCTGCTTTCTGATGTGGGATTGACGAAAAACAAAGAACGAGCAAATCCAAGGTGTTGAGCGAACAAAGTTGACGAGCAAGAAGCGTAAAGGTGTAGCTCCCTTCGTGCGACTGTTCCCTGGTTACATCGGACGTGTCGAAAGCCAGCTTCTCGGTACCGACGGTCTCGAGGTACGAACTATCGTCGACGGAGCGTACGAACGTATCGTGGATACCATGTTCGAGTGCCTCAAACAGATGGCCAAAATGGACGGCGAAGGTGAAGACAAGGGACAGCTGAACTACCATGTCATCCTGATAGGTATTTTTATCGTTTGTGGCGTTGTCCAAAAAGTCTGATCGATCCCGGCAGAAAACATGCATCATTTTGTGGCAGAAATCTCCCAGATGGAAATAGGTTCTGTGGCGGGGTTCCTGCGCAAGGCGGAGGCGATATATGATGAGAACCTGGGTGCCTATGTCAAAATCATACTTCGTCGGCCGTTCGCGAAAATCATTGTAAGCCTTTTATAGATTGTCGCCTAATGGATCGGGCCGGCTGACCGCAATCAGGACTACTTTGAAGGTGTTGAACGGTTGCTGAAAACTACCGCGCCGAGCGAAATTGCGACCAATAGCAGTTACAACAGATCTGCGCTCAAGAAAGCTGTCAAGGAGTACAGTAGCAAGGACATTCGGAAATACACTGACGCCCTCTTTAAGCGGGTGGAGAAGCACTTTACAGAGGCGTCTGAAAAGACAACAACAGAGGAGAGCGGTGGTATTGCTCCTGGAACAGTGATGGTGGGGGTCTGGAAGGCTTGTGAGGAAGAGTTGTTGAGAATCACGGAGCTGTTTTCCAAACGGATATCGCAGTGCTACCCAGACAGTGGTGTTTCCTTAGATTATTCCTCGGTGGACGTTGAGGCGGCATTTAAGCGTCACCGAGTCGGAGGAGCGTGATGCATTATTATTATGAACTTTACTGATGGGGGAGCTTGTACTGGGACAGCATGCGAAACGTGTTACACAAGCATACTATTTGTAAAATGGCGAAGCGAAAAGAAAGATCCTTTAAATATTTCGTGTGTGAATTCAATCAACTAACCAATAAGAAACTTTAAGCAGCGGCAGAAACTGGAGCAGGGCCTCGTTGCTCAAGGCCAACACCTGGAATATTATCAGTCGAGGTGGAAGAAGCCGAGGCACTAGGCGTGACAGGAGGAGTCGCAGGAGCGGCACGCGCATTTCCGGTCTGTATAGCACTCAGCAGGGACGGGCCATACGTGCGCCACAGGCCCATGGCGGATTCTACACTGAAGCCGGCGGTCGGGGGAGGGGCAGCTGCGGGTGGCTGTCCTGGAGGAGGGGTCTTGTTGACCACACTCCAGAGAAGTTCCCACACGGCATAAAGACGGGTGTGGATGAAGGTAATGATGCTCCCTTGGATGGAGATAATGCCTGAATCAATACTGTTGTGGTTTTTGACGAAGAAGGGCTTGAGGTAGGTGTCGTATACAAAGGTGGAGCCCTGAAGAAGAGATGAGGAGCTGGTATGTGTATAGATAAGGGGGTGACTGACCTGCGTTTGAGGAAGAGAAAGGAAAAGCAAGAAGACTGTTTTGATTTCCCAGTGGAATGGCAGCCTGGAGCACGATAAGGAACTGGTGGTCATGAGACATTGAATATTTACCAGCTAATCAACCAGCCGACGAGATATTCAAATCCGACGAAAGCTCCAATCTGCAAGTCGAGCATCAGAAGAGTGTTAACATGTTCAGCATCGTCTACATACTACTGTCCAATACTTGGCAGTTCTTTGCAGCTCGGCCTCCGGTACAGGATGTTGAGAGAGAAGCTTGAACGTGGCGAAGCAAGGCAAGAAAAATGCGAACCAGGCGCTGTTTCATCTCCGAATGAGACGGAAAGTATGAAAAGAGAAAAGAACAACGCACCATAGCGCCGAAAAAATCAGCGAAAACATGAGGTGAGAGATGAAAGAGGGACGGAAGAATTTCCAAGACAACCGTCCAGGCGCGACACAGATGACTAATCGGTTATCCTAGTCTGGTTCCTTCACGGACTCTGCCAGCGCCGACCAGCGGCAGCGTCGTCGGTTTTCAAAGATATTGTGCCTATTATTTCGAATTTCCTGGGATTGCCGGCATTTAATACATTATTTTACTCGTATTTTAGTCGTTTAGTACGCTGTTTACTATTGAGCATCAGAGGGCGCTTGTTCTTGTTTGGAATCAGCCGAATCAAGTTGTCTCGTGGTTGTTGAATCTGTACCTCTTGCTCCTCCTCTTCCATCTGTCTCTTTTTCCTTCTTCCTTTACGTCGATGCACTCGGCGTCCCACAACGCCCAGAAGAAACCGCACGACATGGGAGACGACAAGGGCGACAAAAATGAAAAGCCAGCCGTGAAAACTCTCAGTCGGGTTCCACGTACGTATGATACCTTCAGTCTGGGATGCACGGCGTTAAATATACTCGATCCTAGGTGCTTGTGTTCGTCGTTTGTTCCCTTTTCTCCACCCCGACACGTCTTACTTACTCGCCACTCCCAGAATGCGTGTCGCAAACAAAAGATGCGATGCGAGGGCGCCGATAATCCGCCATGTCGACGATGTCGGAATACGGGTCTCGAGTGCATGTTTGAGCGTCCAAACGTGAGTCGTTGGTAATGAATGCCGTATGAGGACATGCTGACCTTCTAGCAGCGAGAAGCTACCTTGACGGGCGAAGCGGGTCTCGAGTAAGTGGCTTTTCATACCCGATGGTCCGGTTCGCTAATTCCGTGTAATCCTCGATGAAGGCGAATCCGGAGCTTGGAGGCCCACGTCGTCGAAATTAGGCACAGCCAGTCATCCATCCTAAATTCTCTTGCAGAGATACAGGCTCAACTACGAGGTTCCGTCTTTCCGGTCCGACCTCCTCCCCCAGAGTTCATGGCGTCTTTCCACCACCATTCACCCATTATGCATTCTCCTGCTGCCCAGACTCCTTCTACAGTTCACTCTCACTCTGCTGACATTCAACCTTCACCCACCGGTGCCCCTCCCATGTTCAACCGCGGCCCGGGAGCAAACACGCCCGGAGCATCACGCTCCTCTCGACCTCCTTACCCAGGTGCCGCTCTGCCGCAGCAGAGCCAGATGCCCCCTGCCGGTGAATACACTGGTCCTCAGCCTGGCCCACCTAATGCGTTCCCACCGATCGCGTATACTCCCGGCTTTCAGGGTCCGCAAGGCCCGGTTTTACCGCCATTTTCCAGCATCCAGTCGATGGGTCAACCAACAAGCCCACAACAAGCTCAAGGGAACGTTTCTTCCGTGAGATTCTATCCTCCGGATAATGGTCAACCTGGTCAACGTACCCCGCATATGGGAACTAAACGCCCAGCGACAAGTGGCGAGTCTTCTGAATTGGATGATGAAGACAATGGTGAACTTCCTGCCTCCGGACTTGTCGCACCTTGGGAAGTATTGCGAGGCTTGGCTGATGTGGCCATTGAAAGAGCGGCCAAGGCACGTGTCTTTTGACGACCCTGCATTCAAGTTGAACAGTTGACTGATGTCGGACTGTAGGAAAACGGTGATAGCAGTGATGCACAAAGCCGACCGCGAACGCCAATTTCAGATTCGCAAGCGAGGCCCACTAAGCGAAGGAAGATAAGACATAAAGGAACTAGGGTGCTCACTTTCCCCGACGGTAGTTATTGTTCGCTTCAATCCGATGTAACAGAACTGATCGGCATTTTTTCAGTGGTTACAAAGAACATCATTAGCGAGGCCGAAGCAAGAGACCTGTTCAGGATGTTGGTGCTCCACCCTGACCTTATTGTCAGCTCTTCTGACACTTTGCATTTAGTTTTTATCATGGCTGCTCGACCTTCTTGTAAGCATTGCTTTGATGACCTTGTCTTCCCGCTAACTTTCCATCGCAGACCTGTCTTCGATTCTACTATTGATACATTCGAAAATCTTCACCAAAGATCTCCTTTCGCAGTCGATGCCATCTGTATGGTCGCTTCGCACGTTCGTGACGGCGGAGGTCAGTTCATGCGTTTTCCGTGGTGTTTTTTTTCTCACTATGATGCTCGTAGGAAAATCGAGCGAGATATACCTCAGATGTTTAGATGAAACACAAGCAATATCGTGCGCGACGTTGTTCTCCCCCGTTGCTCGGATTGAAGCCGTGCAGTCTATGAGTAAGAGTTTTTCGCGTGCTCTGGAATTGTAGTGACAGTTCTATTCTAGTACTTGTATCAGGCTGGTCTGACAATGGGTGGCTAAGCGGTGGTCATGCTGTCCGGATGGCTTTGGAGTTATGTGGGTGCGAGCTCTAGATTGATCCTGCCACAGCTCATAGTACGTTCTAGCTCTTCACAAAGCATGGCCCAAGCTTCTCCAGCGTATGAACGCGAACAAAGCTAACGCCACCGATGACCGTGATTTAGTTACAGCGAGTCGTACATGGTTTACGCTATACCTTTTCGAGCACCAGTGAGTGGCGTACGTCCTTGCTTTGTAAGGTCCACATGCAAATGTCTATCCCTTAGGCTTTCGTACGGAACTGGTCGACCTGCTATCTTGAAGGAGGATGATAGCATCAGGCACGCCCGTGCATTGTTGCAACACCCTCTCGCAATAGAGGATGATATGCGATTAGTTTCTACGTTGGAGTTGATGGCTATACGGGAAAAGCTGCATAATTCCCTATCGCCATCCGAAGGCCAAGTCCGCGATTCAGATTTTGAGGAGCTGCGACGGGCTGACACTGCCTTCCGTCAATGGTATGCGACGTGGGATACTGCATTTTCGCAGAAGTATGAGGATGCTGGCAAGTGGGCTTCTGAACGTTATTGCGATATTTCATTGACGTCGGCTTCTTGCAGCATTCTACCGCCAAAGCCTTCAAGTACAACACCTCCATGCTGAGCTGTTTCATAATGCCTTGGCTCTAAGGGGGATCAATGGCCCTGAAGATGTCGAAAATATGCCAGCCGTGCAACGGGATCTGGCCATACGCTCGATCCAGATTGCACAGCAAGGGGTCGATATCACAATTACTTCACCTGCCTACAAAGAGGGTCTGAAATATGGTTTGTGCGAGTGAATTGGTGGTAAAAATCAAGATAGCTCACAACTTCTTTCAAGCTGTGCATTATACGCACGCTACAGCGACCTTTACAGCATCATTCTTATTACGTCTTGCCCGTCTTTTGTGAGCTTGCTTTGCTATTGGGTTGCAACTTAACTTATCCATTCCAGCCCTAATGAATGCGATACCCAAGAAATCAAACACCAAGTAGAACGCTTGGCTTCTCTTATGGCTGATGGTAGGAAGAGCAGCTGACGAAACTTATGGCATACTCATATCCTTCTAGTGCCGGGTAAACGGTATGCATTGACATTGCAGTTGATGCTCAAAAGATTCCAGTCGCGGCGGGCTTCATCATCAAGCTCACGATCGCCTACGATCGGCCGTGAACCCCACCGTCAGCAACTATCCATGATTATGGATCATGGTGGCCAAAACGTGGCCGGTGGAGTACCATCGTACACTTCGTCGTCCTACTCAAATCTCACAGGATCACCGGAGGGACAGCAGGTAGTAGCGGCACAGGTTCCTGGCCCTGTTCCATATGCGCCTCATCCGCACCAACATCAGGAAGCAGAACAGATCTGGCGAGGATTCGAGTCGACTGCTAATGAGCAACTTCCGGTATGGATCTCCGATCAGTCGTTGGGTGGACAGTCCTTCCAGCAGCACGGGATGGATGCGTTCCTGCTACCCTCCGATTACCTGCCGCCAGGGCCGCAAATCTGGTAGATGGCATTGTCTTTTATGTTCTATGTTTGTATCCGGCTGATGAGTATTTAATACTTCAGATGTGGTAATGTGGTGTCTATGTAGAAGCCGGCCTGTATGCGTCCGTACTTGGAGTATTTGTGCCTGAATATTGATTCTCGGCCAATGCCGCAGTTGTGCCACTTTTGGAATTTGACTTAAAGTTTTGACTTGAACTTCATCCACCACTTTGACGCGTAAATGGCTCATGAAGCTCCCAGAAATCCCTGGAATAATGACGGACAGGGTGCTCATCGTGCTCCTCAACTTTCAGAGCAATCCTACCCGGGCGATACTTACCGACCCCAACGCCGTCCGTCGTCTCCTCCAAGATACCAGCGAACTTTATCTGAAGTCGAGGACGCGAGACCAGTACTCGACGAGAGCCCAAATGAATTTGCCAACGTGTCGAATTTTGTTCCGTCTAATGTTCAGTCAATTCATCAAGAGAAACCTCGCTTAGAAAAACGACGCTCTTCGAAGATAATACCTAAGCTGCCAAAGCATGTACCTGTTGGTCGCTTGACGAGTTCTGTGGCACATGTTGGCGTAGCTGGTGCTCATGCTTTCTCGTCTATTGTTCTGCAACGATCCAAACGACCTTCAATGATTACACAGAATGTTCAAGGTATGTACCCTGTCTGGTTGTTTTACGCTCCAAATTTCATCACGAACGTAGATATCGACCGACGGAGAAAGTTCCTTTTGAAACTCGCCAAGGCCCTTCTGTCGTATGGCGCACCTTCCCATCGTATTGGTTCCATGTTATCTGCTGCTTCGGACATTTTGGGTGCGCGAGCCGGTCAGTCGCTAACCATCGCACGTAGTATATCACTCTCAAGCCCATTCACAGATTTCGTGCATCTCCCCAATATCATCATTGTCTCCATTCGAGACGCCGACTCAGGTCCGACAAGAACCTACTTTGTGCGCGCAACGGGTCGAATCGCTCTGACGAAATTGCACGCCGTTCATCTCATCTACCGCGACGTTCTTCACGACAAGATCACTGCTGAGGCTGGTACTGAGGCTCTTCGCACGATATTACGGGCACCTCCCGCATATGGACTCCCTGTTCGCTGTCTTTTGGCATTCTTCTCTGCATCGATCATTTGTGTCGTTTCTTTCGGCGGGTCCCTCGTCGACATGTGGATAAGTGGCTTGTGCGCATGCTGTTTACAGTACCTTGGTTTGAGTGCTGCCCACAAAAGTTCCATGTATGCTAACGTTTACGAGTAAGCGGTTCTTCACACGTACAACTTGGCTTGGTCTGACCGCTGTACGTGACAGGATATCCGTCTCTATCATTGTCGCCTTCGTGGCGAGGGGTTTGAGCAATGTCCCTGGTAACATCTTTTGTTATAGCGCAATATCGTCTGCAGGTGTGGTCGTCATTCTCCCAGGATTTACTGTTTGTGCGTTTCCATAAAAGCGCCCCAAAAAAACTTGTGGCTTACATCGTGTCTGTCACAGTGATAAGTGCCTTGGAGTTGATGTCGCGTAACATATTTTGTGGCTCCGTCAGAATTGTGTATGCTATCATTTACACGCTCTTTTTGGTGGGTCTTCTGCACTTCCAGGAGAAAGAAAACTCATTGGTGGAGATAGGGATTCGGCTTGACTATTGGCTCAGACTTCTACCTCGTTGTCGATCGTAAGGCCCATCGTGCATATATTCAAGGTTCGCTTCCGGCCAATTATACATATGCGCATGGCACCTTTTCTATGACGAACGGTTCCGCACCTTTTATTCCTGTCAGCGGAGTGCTAGCTAAGGGTATTCAAACCTTCGAGCAGGCACACATCGTCAAAGGTAGAGATATCTTCTATCTATCAGCACTGGCACTAGATCCCTCATTACCAACCAAGGCTGTTTTCGTGACCCCTCGTGGCATTGGGCATTCCAGCCATTTCCTTGGTGGACTTTACTTTTCCTCGTTCCCCTCTACACGACTTGCTCCTCTTTATCCAATCTTCAAACCTTTCGGAGCATCCAACTTCCCGTCATGGTGATATTTGCATGCTGTTCCTACGCTGCCAACCGCGCTGCAAGTATCGTTCTCCCTAACCGAAGTGATATTGTGTCCGCCGCGGGAGCGTTCGTAATTGGATTGCTCGGGAATGTATACTCTCGTGTTGTCGGTGGGACTGCATTCACTTCTATGGTTACTGGAGTGCTATTCCTGGTTCCTGTAAGAGTGTTTCAATAACAATCTAGACATCGAAGTTGATCACCTATCAGTCTGGCATAGCTCAAGGCGGAGGTTTGACACAGAACTTTCACAGCTCCGCTGAACAATACTCGACGGGATTCTCTTTGGCGCTCAGAATGATATCCGTGGCTTCCGGAGTGACTATTGGGTTGTTCGTGAGCCAAGTCATCGGTATGCGGCTCTATCTATCTCTTGGATCGTGCTGATGAAGACTATTTTCACAGTTTATCTATTCGGAACGAGGAAAAACGCGGCTCACTTCGCATTCTGATTCATTCAATTCGACATTCAGCAAATAACTCTATTCTAATACAAAGCGTCCATAATGGTAATTATAGTAAAGCCGAAGATACAGACACCCATAATGGAGAATGAGGCAATAGGGAAATATAAAGGTGTATAGTAATTTACGACCCAAAGAGTTGGTTCAGTTCTTCCATACGACGCGTCATAAGCTCCGCCTTGCTGAAGTTTGAGCCAAGAGTCATGTTAGCAAGCTCAGTTTTCTTCCTCTGGACCTCTAAGAGGCGAGCTTCAATCGAGTTTTCGATAATTAGCTTCACAGTTGTAACGGGCCGAGTTTGTCCTAGCCGATGCTGGAAAACCGAAGTCAGAATCAGAGAGTGTCCTGAGATAGTCACAAGGACAGATCTCAGAACAGCTACTCCCACTGTACTTCGTCACAAAGGTAACTGAAGAAGCTTACGATACGGTCAACTGCCTGATTCTCGACAGCGGGATTCCAATATGGATCCATGAGGTATACGCGTTGCGCGGCCGTAAGGTTCAGTCCAACGCCTCCCGCCTTTAAGCTGACAAGGAGTACTTCGCATCCTGGGTCGTGCTTTAATGCGTCCATTGCGCGTATCCGTTCGTCCCGCTTCATTGTCCCGTCTAAACGGTCAAAGCGTATAGCTGCCGACTCCAATGCTTCTTCAATCCTATGATTATTGTGATCAGCGTCATGAGGCCCAAGCGAGAAGAAAAAAAGTGAATCACTTGTCAAGCATAGTTGTCCATTGTGAGCTGTAGAAGCAAGGCTTAGCACACTATGCCAAAAGAGACAAGCCATCTGACTTACAAAACTACCGTTTTCACAACGCCTTCATCAACCTCGACCCCCTTTTCATCCACCATATGTACCTCAATTGAATCCGGATCATAATTTGAAGAGTAGGGATTCGTCCTCGAGAACTGTACCAGGTCACCCAATAAGGCCTTGATCTTGGTGGACGGATGACAAGTCTCAGAACCTGTTCCACGTTGTCGCTTCTCTTTCCTGGCAGGTTTCTTCTTCGCCGGCGAACCATCCAGATACTCTGACTTGATTTCAATAGCGTCAGCGGGACACAAGCCGGTCTGGCAGGCAGAGCAGGAACGGTAAATGTCAGGTGCGACGTTCGGCCATGAAGGGTGTATGCATTGTCGGTAACACTGGAGGCAGAATAGATGCTGGCATCGCGTCAAGATGGGACGGGGCACGGAAGGACTGCTGGCGCGGGTCGGGGCCTTTGAAGAAGCCTTACCCTTCTTCTTTTTGGATCCCATCTCGTCCATTGCGTCATCTGGAGCCTCGCCGGAGGTTGTGCAGAGTTCTGAACCACATTCAACACACTGTGTTGTCGCAGATTCTTTCAAAATAGCAAAGATGGCGACTGCACGAGACGTCGTGAATCCTTCCTTTGCGATCGCAGCGACGATATCCTCGTAAGATAGCGTGCCATCTTGTTCAAGAAGATCTTTGCCCTCTACGAGCTCAAAGTGATCGCATATCTGGCGTAGTCGAAGAATCTTCTGCAGGATACCAACGTAGTTCTTCATGACCTCATTCTTGTCCGACATCTCGTTGAATTCGGCTTTGGAAGCGGTGAAGAACTGATCATAAATCTCTTGCTCCTGGGCGTCGAATTTCAGCAGCCGGAGCTCGTCTCTTCGCGGAGGCAGTGAAAGAATTCTTTTCCCATCCAGAGTCTTCGATTCCTTTGTTCGGCGCAGGGTTATTGTCTTCATCAACGTCTGCAGTCTAGCAATGCCCATAGACTGCCCAAACTTCACAGGCGTGCCAATGTACTCTGTCCAGACCGCTTTATCATCTAGCGGATGCAAACGAAGGAACTTGATGAGGGCGAAAACGTCGTCCAGTTTATTCTGAACCGGAGTTCCTGTTAAGCATAACCGCCGATCTGCCATTAGGTCACAGGACGCGCGACTGCCCACTGTCCCGGTTTCCTTGATACAACTGGGAAGAACGTAAGGGCCATAAACCATAAAAAGAGAAATTATACGTACTGAGCCTCGTCCAGAACAACACGGAACCAATGAATGCTCTGCAGAGCGCTTGACGCTTCGGAAGCCCAAAGACCTGGTTTCTTCCTCTTAACTCCCCCCTTCTTCGTTTTTGGAAGTCTGAGAATCTGATTTCCTCTCTCGTCAATCTCTACGCCTCCACCGTCGCTGCTTCCGGCGCCTTCCTCCTCCTCTTCCACTTCCGCGGTAACGAGACTCCGGTTCTGTTTAGAAAACTCGGATGCCAGTGTAGCATATGTTGTGATAACGGCGTCGAAATCTGCTAAGAATGCGGGATCCGGCCGTCGAGCATTGCCGTGGTAAATATACACCTTCAAGGACTTGCCGTCTCGTATTCGCGTCGGCTTTGTCTCTGACTTGACGTCAGCAAGCGACCCCTGCGACGGTGGCTGTGAACACAGAGCGGTAGCAGCAGCACCGCCGCTACCGCCAAAGACTTGGACTTCGCCATTCCAGTGTTCGCGAAATTGATCTTCCCAATTGGAAACAGTCGACAGCGGACAAATGATCAACGTCGCTCGACTTTTGGCCTTAATTCTGTTAGCCCTTACGTGTTCGGCTTCGAGTTTTTCCTGTGCGCGCTGGACTTTGGCTTTGGCCTTAGCCGATGATGGACCATTCTCGGACACATCGGGCATAGCCCAAACACTACCTGCAAACTGAGATGGAGCGGGAGATGAGTCATCTGAGCTTGATCCCCACGGAAGGCTCGGGGTTTCTAAGGGCGTAGATGCGAATGTCAGAGCGGAGTTGAGAGTGGCGGCTATCAGTGAAACGCAAGTAATGGTCTTGCCAAGGCCCATCTAGAAGGGATGAAAATGAGCAAGTGAGCCCAGTTAAACTAGTAGAAAAGACTGTATCGCACATCATCTGCAAGAATTGCACCTTTGGATTCCTGGGGCTCCTCGTAGATTTCCTTCTCGGTGACAAGATGGGTCCATACCCCATGTCCAGACATAGTCTTCCGCATTAGCCACATAGACGAATAGACACCTTCAGCTGTCTTGACTTCTCTCTCTCGTTCCATAAGAAACGTTAGGGCTTTCTTCTGGTGGGGGTATAGCTGTGTAGCAACCTCGGGAGCTGGTAATGAATGAGAAAAGGAATTCATTGAAAGCCGAAAGCTGAAAATTGCATACCGGCTTCCATTTCAGCCAATTCAACACCACTCTTCATATTCTTGAAAAGCTCGTCTACTTGACTGCGCTGAACTTCCACGCTTTTCCCTGCGGGTGTCGCGGTAGTCCATCTCCCATTACCCCCTGGAGGATATACTGTTCGATTGGGAGCGTACTGTACGCGATTATGGCCTCCCGGAGGAGGATTGTGAGGGTTCAAGTAAGGCGTTTTGCTGCTGACAATATCATTGTACGAAAACGGAGGCGTTGGGTGATCAAGCAAAAGACCACATTGGAAGAAATAATCTCCGACCACAGGAACATTTCCTTTGGGAGTGTATACAAGCATCGTGAGCGGAAGAATAGGAGCCTGGTGGCGTCAGTGAGAAACGCGACACGACATGGTTGGGGAGATACACGTACATTGGATCTACATTTCTGCACCTTGGCCTCTAGGCGTATAAGCCCTTTACCAACCATATGCCCCAGACTACTAGCGACCTTGTGTTCCACAATGCCAAAAGGATCACCCGTCGGAGTTTTGATGTTGAGGTTATCTGTGGTACCATCCGGTTTCGGTGCATGTTCATACTGAAGCTTCACTGAGCCCCATTCGACGTGTGGCGAATTTGGGTTTGTAGCCATCATATAATCGATAGGATAGAGGACAAGTGCGGTTACTGTGAGTTGGCCGATACAGACTGGAGTCTTGGGAGATAAATCGACAAGATTCGGAGGAGGAAGAGGTTTCTGCATTTGCGGCGGCGGTGACGGCGAGTCAGTGAGATCAATGATGGCGCGATCTAAACTGTGAGCCGAAGGCCGTTTCTGGGGAATAGATGAAGGCGGTACCGGCGGAGGCGCATGAAAAGAAGAGGAGGGTCCAGCAAAAGGCGGGCGGTAAGGACCATTATTGGAAGGATTAGGATTCGGAGCAAAGATACTGGGGACCATAAAAGAATTATGCCTGGCAATGGGCATCGCCATGGCTGGTTTCTGGTTGTATGACGTGAAGGACGACATTGAGGGCGTCGGAGAAGGCGTCGACGGCATGCTGTGGGACATGGGAAGGATGGAATTGTTAGGGTGGGTGATGTTTTCCAGGCGCATCCTCTTCAGTTGCCGTGGATAATCGTAGGTCTCGTCGGCGTCGTCGACAGTCAAGTCGATGGGATTTGACTTGTTTGATATGGTGAGATTGGACAAAGAGGGCGTCGACCGGAGAGACATGGTGGTGATAAGCAGTGACAGATGAGGCAAATACTGCTTCCCGACGTCGTCGACAGCGAAGAAGGGTGGTCGAAGGCGCCGAGAACGTCGACTGTGAAGAAGCTGTAAGTTGTTCCTCAAAATTCTGGCTCGGCACACCACGTGATACCCCGGCACCGACGGTGATGCGACGAATCTGACGCCGAAATGACAGGGAATGTGTAAGTAAACCGACAGAGTATCGGTCAGCAAATATTGTAGAGCAATGAAAAATATGCATTGTGACTAAATAATTATTTAAGCATACTACAGCAAGTCACTGCGTTCAACCCCCCGCTGTAAAGGGTCCAAATATTTCGAGTAAGCTCGAGCCAGTCCCTCAATTGCGGTGATGACAGACGGTGGAGATTCGATACCATCTCCACCGTCTGTGAGGATATGACTCGAATCTGCTCGACATGATGGATAAGCATCCGGGCTACTCGGCAAAACCGATGATAATCATCCTGACATATCATCAAGTCCATCCCATGGCGTAATATGCCGCCCGTGCTGCCTGTTCCTTTGCAATCTGTTTGTTCCCACCAACGCCCTGTCCCTTCTCGATCCCATTGACTGGGGAACGTAATGAGATCCAGAAATAATTCAGACTCGTAATGATTGTACTCACCAACACACTTGACAGTCCACTTTCCAGCATGAGGAGGACCGCTGAACTGGGCAGGATACTCGACGACCACCCGTCGCTGAGAGGCCTTTTCGTTGAACTGAGGCAAAAAAGCTAGGTGGGGCTGGGCAGGTGTCATTGGATTGGGCAGTTTTGGAGGTGGCGCTAGTTTGGCCATTGGCGCCGGTGAAAACAACGGCATGGGGGCTGGGAAATGTGAGAATTGAACAAACGGCTGCGGTGAGATGAATTGGGGTCTAGGGGGCGGAGGAGGCTGGATAGGTGGCGGCTGAGGTGTAGGCAGATTCTTCACCTTCCGCTGCGAAGGCGGTGGCCGCTGTGTCCCTTCTAGTCCAATTAGCGCATTGATCCACTCTTGCACTACATCCATTCCAAGATTCACGAACACACCGCCGACGTATGCATAGAATAACGCATTTGTTTCCTACAGCCGTATACTGAGCAACGGTGAACGTCAGATGCAGCCATGGAGTATACTGACCTCAGGCGAATGTAGCGTCTCATATAGGTCTGGAGTGCATCGGACCTTCTCCCGCATCTGGTACCGTCGAACCCAAGAGTCGATGTTCATCCAGGAGGTCAATTCTCTTTTCTTCGTCTAGTCTTGCCTGAACACCAGAGCATATTAACAGACAAGCGCCCACAAACTCACCTCCATCGCACTCAATTCCAGCAACGGTCGTTCATAGAACAGAGCCGTCGTCACCGCCATATCTAGCGCCTTCTCCCCCACCACCGATAGTCGTTCATTGTCTTCGTCCGGTGAGGCGCAGGCCCGCCGCAGTGACTTGTGTGTATATACTCGAAGATACGTATCAGGTTCTAGTTGCGGCAGCTGGACATTCTCAGAAGAACGTGTGCGTTTGAGTGTCGAATTTGAGGCGTTCTGGTGCGTTAAGTTTGAGTACATACAGGCAAGACTGTGGAGGGAATGAAGTATCAGATGGCAGAGTCACTAACTCATTGTGCCAAATAAGAGCGCTGCCTGCCCCTTCCAACGTGGCAGCATTCCCACGTTCTATGATAAACAATAAGGCTGTGTCTATTCTACAATACTCGATTCTGAATATAAGTCAAAAAACCAGGATGTGCTCTACTACGGATTCCGCAAGGCATCGTTATTATCAGCGGCCAACGCAAGTTCTATCCGCTTCTCCCTCTTCAGTACCAGTTTGAGGTACTTGACAGTTTCGCCGGTTCCGGGTAAATCTTCTAGGCGCTTGATCTCTTTGGCAATACTGTGTCAGAACGGCATCAGGTCAGTCTCATCGCAACATGAATCACACAGCCAACCTTCTGGGACCGGCCTTGACTAGGGGACAGTCAGCAAGTTTATGGTAGGTCTGCCCGCATACAATACAAGGAGCCTTCTCAGTTGGCTTCGCTTTCTTGACCTGGACTGACTCGGAAGTCAGCGGAGTCGGAGATGGTGCCCGCTTAGAGGGTCCGGCCATAGGAGATGACGGCCGGCCTGCGGATGCAGAAGCCGGGGCTTGTACTTTTGACGGACCAGCTACAGGCGCTGGGGCCGAGGTAGCACCGGATTGCCGTAATCCGTTGGCCAGCCGTGGCTTGGACTTCTTGACCACAAAGGTCTGCACTGGTTGCTTTACAACCGGATGCAGAGGCTGACCTGCGACTAGGTTAAGATGTCCACGATAATACAGGACTCGATCGATGGCTTCAACCGCAGCTCGCTGTTGACCAGGGTCGACAATTAGTAGATGCATGCAGTGCAATGAGCAGAAAAACATACCCGCTCTTCGAAGGGTTCGTCGTCCGCATGCAGAATTAACATCTCCCTGAATTCAGCCAAGTTCTCTGACTTGTCCGTCATTGCGCATTCTCCCAAACGATCTCCGTGCCTCTTCCCGCACAGTCCACAAGTGTCGACCGTGTTCTGGATAGGCGTAAACGGTCCGGTTTCCTTTACTTTCCTAACTTTCTTTGGCAGGGCTGGAAGCCCGGTCGTTTCAACGCTCGGCACACTAACATTACTAGCGTTCGTATGAGTATCGCTAGGATCGTCGTCGGATATTTCTGAGGCCCCGTAAGCAGACCCGTCGGACGTATTGGATGGTAATCTTTTGGCTTTATTCTTGGCTGGAGGAGCTTTCGGCGTATCCTCAGCATAAATACCAGCCTTGATTGAAGGACGTGTCAGTGCGATTCGGACGACTAGAGAAAAACCTTATAGTTACCTGCGGTGGGGCTGCGGCCTTTCGACGGACTCCCCGGCCTGTCGCGACCACCTCTCGCTGTTGGGTCTTCTCGTGCTCCGCGGTGATTAACTGTAACGTCGTCGTCCAGGAATCACCTTGATCCTCATCCCTCACTTCTTCCAGGGTATCACGATCAGCTGTCCAAACCTTGGCAAACGAGAACGCAGCACCGCCCTCCTTTGCTGACTCGTCCTGGTCACCTTCTTTCTCAGTCTTCTCTATAAGATTATCGACATCGTGGTCGGTATCTGGATATCACTATGAGATAAGAGTGCAGTGTCCGTGGCTGTTCAACGCACAGGTTATATCGTGTGTTGATTCATTTCCGGATTCAAAGAGAGCCTGAGCACCATAACCTAGAATCGACTGCACATTCTCTCCTGCCGAGTCGTCGTCGTCCATCTTCTGCACAATGAGATGGTCTAGCACCATCTTCTTCTTGCCAACTTGTACGATGCGTTCTATTGTCATGATCAGTACAGTATGGATATCTGATGGGTACCATCTCACCTTCCGCAGATGCGGTGACCATCAATTTAAACACTAGACATGTTTTCTGTTGTCCAAACCTATATGCCCTGGCGATGGCCTACGAAACCGTTTATATATGCAGTCTCAATCATCTGAGGAAAACCTACTTGAAGATCCTGCAAAGTGCAAAACATCAGGATCGGAGCCTGTAAATATAACCGCAACATACCTGGTGTGGATTGAAATCAGGATCGTATATGATGACAGTGTCAGCACTCTGTGAAACGACGGCTATAAGTCCGTGCAAATCAAGGTCCTATAGATAACTTACAAATAAGTTGATGCCAACGCCCTGTTGGACTGGTCAGAGCACAGCATACGCAGATTTATCGACCACCTACCCCTGCACGCGTCGTCAAAAGGTATATGAAGACATCAGACCCCGGACGATTGAATTCATCCATTCCCTTCTGACGCTCAGTACCCTTCGTATTTCCATCCTGAATAACAGTCAGAGTTTACGCTGCGTTCAAGACCGTTGTAACAAACCAGACGCAAGTATTTGATGCCTTCTCCAATCAAGAAATCTTCAATAATGTTCAATCCGATCACGAACTAATGCATCATGAATAAGAGATTCTCAAGTTAATACCGACGACTCACCTGACTGAAAAGTAGTACCCTATGTCCTCGGGCTTTCAACTTGGGCAATAAGGATTTCAGCAAGCGGAGCTTTGCACTGGCGTCAATCAGTTTCTCGTGGGTCTCTTGTGGCGATAGGCCAGCAGGCTCTATGTCTTCGAAGCACAGGTAGGGATGTTGAAGACACCTGAAGAACTATTAGAATGCCGCTATCGAAAATTGTTCAAAACTCACTTTCGCAATTGCATGAGAACATTGTTGATACGGCCTTTTGACTGCGCCCCAGTCTTCGCTCCTGGCTGAGTTAGAGCGGCGAGCAGCTCCAGGTTGTGGCCTATCATACGTGAATTAGATCATATCATACCGCCAAAGAAAACTTACTTAGGATGCGACGATAGATTTCCTTTTGCAAAGGTGCCATCGAGACGGGGACGATGACTTCGTTCTAAGGCAAGATTAGACCGTAGGTATCTAACCCTTACATGAACTCACCTTTGGAGGTAGTTGAAGCACTTCGCTTTTGATACGACGAAGGAAGTAAGGCCTCAACCTAGAATGGAGCTGCTTCACGAGCTCCTCGGTAAGTTCTTCGTGTTCCTTTTCCATAGCCTCCAAATCGTTCCACTGCTCGGGATCGAGGAAGTTCATGAGATTGAATAGCTCTCGTATGTTGTTATTCAGGGGCGTCTAAAAGTGATTATGAGCAAGAGAGAGAGAACAGATCCTATAGAAGACGTACGCCTGTCATAATGATCCGATGAATGCTATTCAACTCATTCAGCTTCCTAAACAGCAGGCTCTTGTCGCTCTTCACTAGAGATAATTGTAAGTTGCGTCGCTTTGATAAATAATGACAATACTTGCATCTTTGACCTTCATCGATTACCAGGACCTTCGGAATATAATCAGCATGTCAATCATCACTCACACAGCACGCAGAGATTTACCTCCCAGCGGGGTTGATTTTTAAAGACGGGCGTGAAGTCTTTCTGACCCAAGAGGGCCTCGTACGTCGTGACGAGCACATGGAATTTGGCGCCGGTTGTGCCAGCCTCTTTCGTCTTGTGCTTGAGCTCATAGTTTTTGACCACTTCGCGGGCTTTGCTTTCTCCGTAGAACGGTACCACCCGAAGGTTCGGCGCCCAACGCTCAAATTCTCTGACCCAGTTGGTGATGGTAGAATTGGGAACCACTACAAGAGCAGGGAAAGCCTTCCATTCAGATGCGATCTTCCCAATAAAAGTCGCAATTTGAACTGTTTTGCCCTTTGAAACATTGAATACAGACTTGGGGGAAATAGTCTGGTAACGTACCAGGCCCATCTCGTCAGCCAGAATACACGGTTGTTTGTTCCACCAGTTATCAACTAACCAATTGAAACCGTCGACCTAGCCAAAAGTGAGCAAGAAAACGTCTTAAAGAAGAGCCAGCTTTACTTGGAAAGGCATTAATTTCAGCTCAGGTTTCTGACCCAGATCCAAATCGGCGGCATCCATGAGTGCGTATTTACGCTTGTATTCATCCTTGGGCCGTTTTTCGTATGCAGTTATCTCATGAGCCTTTAGTTTCGGAACGTGAACTGTGCGGGAATTTATGTAGCGTGATAGTGCGGTTTCGAACGCTGGGTAAGTAGTGTCGGTCTTTTGAGGTGGAGAATCCCATGATGCTACCAATCCTATTAGGCAAAAAAAAACACCGGAGATAGAAACCGAACTGACCTTCATCATAACCAAGGTCTTCCCATTTGATGAAAGCCCATACAACAAGCTCAGCATTGTCAGTCGTGAATTCGTAGCCAGTGCGCGACTCCCAGTCTTCAACAGTTTCGATCATGCTGTCATCGGGTTGCTCTCCATTACTGAACGCGGCATCATAGTCCGACCCAAAGTCGCTGTTGGCACCGTCTTCCGTCTCCATCTCCTCGTCGCTAGATACCTTCCGAGATTTTCTCTTGCCTTTTTTGACTGCTTTCTTCTTAGGCTTAGAGCGCCAGAGACGAAGGTCCAATATACGGTCCACAGTCTTCCATTCAGGAGGAATCCGAGATTCGGCATCAGGCATAGCATCTTGGGGAAGCTGGGGGGTGTTCGTTCCAGGCTTTACTGAAGACGCCCGGGACTGATCCCCATCTTCAAAGATAGAAGCAGGTTCTTCAACTTCGATTGGCTTCCTTGACGTAGCCAACAGTTCGACTTTCGAACCGCCTGTTAAGAAATTCCTCAATTTGGAGGGATGGGTGGAGAGTAACCACATGTGAGGAACCCAATTGAGTCGACGATAACTTCGTTCCTCCCATTTGACCAAGTATTCTCGAGGTAAAGGACTCTTGTAATTAGGCGGCTCGCTCACGGGTCGAGGAGGTTCAACAGCATTAACAGGATAAGGGCGCCAGGCTAGGATCTTGTCCAGCGGATAGGTGAAAGATGCACAGTCGTGACAAAGCCAATTCCTCTGATAGTGTTCCGCGATCTCTGGTACTGTATCTGTTGCATGATTGGGCGGCTTGGGGAGATGGTCGTAGTGGGACAGTCGTTTGCAGGTGAAGCAGCGGAACCGGATTTCACGTGCAACGTCGACCTCCTTGACATCCTTGGTATCCATGTTTTCGGGACCGTTGGGCACCGAGTCTGTTATGCTGGCGCCCTGAGCCTTTTGCAGCCGTGATGGATCTGGCTCAATAGCAACCTCCATACACGTCATGCAGATGCCACCTTTCATGCAGGAACCTGTCAACCACGTCGTCAGGACAGTAATTCTACACGTTGTTGAAGATACGAACCACAGATAAATTCAGTTGTCTCAGAAACGCCTAATCCCGGCCTTTTAGTTGGGCCATCCTTCTCCACGTTCGCTGCAGCGTCAGGATTAGCATCGATCCACAAACTTCGGTCCCGTTCTCTGGCGGCCTTCAAGATTTCGTCGCGTTGAGTGCTAGCAAGGCAACGCCAATGAGCAGTAACAGGACATTTCAGACTGATAAGTGTCGGTCAGGGTTATATAAATTGACCGCAGAGAGAAAAAAAGGCGCACCATCGAACCCATCCCCCAAGTTCGCCAAGTCGCTCTACTTCATCTGCAGAATCAGGCTCAAGGTCATCATCCGATGTGGCCTTCTTTTTCCGGCCTTTGCCCTTTTTCTTCTTTTGCGCGGCTGCTTGTAGGACATGGGTAGGACCGCGATGGCATTTCTCACAGATTGAACGATGCGCCCTCAAGGCAGAAGACTCGTCGTCAGAAAACGGGTCGTAGTCAATGTCGGCGACAGGACGAAAGAAGCCATACGCGGGTCGCGAAGCAGACCCACGCCCGCCTTTCTTCTTGTTCTTAGAAGTCTTCGCTTTGGCTCTCCGTGATGTTATGTAGTCTTCACTGTCTCCGCCATCTGAGGATTCCCCCGAGAATTCGTCAATGTCAATCTTCATAGGCTTTCTATATCGTGTAGATCGTCTTTGGGGGGCGATGCTCCCGGCGTCATCTTCATCCTCGGACCCCTGGATGGCGTAGACTCGCTGAGAACGTGTCTTCGTTGGACTGAAAGGGAGTGTAGAACGTTTTGTGTGGGATCTCTGTCGAAGTCGTCGTGACGGTGCTCCATAATCGTCGTCATCCTCTGGTGAGCTTCCTTCTTCATCTTCGTCTTCTTCTTCAGAGTCCGGGACAATGTCGTCCAAGAAGGCAGGTCCAATCTTGCGCTTGCCAATCTTTAATATGACGGTAGGACGAGCGTTGGGATGGACATCACGGCCGGATGGGTCGAAAGGTGGCAGTAATCCTTCGGCTTTGCGTGTCTCTGAAAAGGAGGATGTCAGGATATTAAGGACCAGCTTTATTGCAAAAACGCGTACTATATATCTGCACTAGTTCTGCGTGATTCATTTCGAATGTCCTTTTGCGAAACTGGAAGAGGCAACGCGTCAAAATGTAGGTTGAGACGCGTCAATATGACGACGACACGCACCCGATGAGTTATTCCCTGTTGAAAGCGGGCATAATACCAGTCGATGCCCTGGTTGTCGCTATATTCACCCATCACTTCATCGACGGGAGGCTCGATGTCGCGTATCTTGCCCTTCTCTGGCATGTCTTTGTAACTTCTTCTCTCTTCTAAGGGGAGAACTGGGGGAAGAATGACGAATTTGCGCGATGGACCAGGATTGGGCTTGGAATCAACGGATACCAGACCGGAAGAGCTCCGTTGGCTCTCTCTATCGGGGGTCAGTAGGATGACTGGGTCGGAAGAGTCCTTGCCAGACATGGCAAAATAGTTGAGGGTAAGTTTCAAAATAAATTTGATATGCTGTTAATAATTGTGGCGGGAGCCAAATCATCCCAAACATGTGGTCGCATGTTCCGTGGCAGAATATTCCATGTTGCACTAGAACGACCATCTTGCACCGCTCACATTATGCTTCTATGCTCTTTTCACGCTCATTTCAGCTTTCTCCTTTTTTGTTGAAGAAATTTTCTGAAATAGAATGCTGCGCCGTAGTATAGTCGGGGACCACCAGCCCTCGACGATAACATTTGATAGTTCAAGATCTCTTCTGGCTATAAGTAGCTCTGAAGACGTCAAATTTCAAAGTATAAGCCATGATGGGCCTGAATATGGCCGCTCTGCAGGTTTTTATTCCTCCGTTTCTCGAGAAGCAAGAAACTATTTAGTTGGCTAGACTGAAGCCTGTCTAATTACACGGATACTGGTTTTACCACTCTACGAAAGGCCTTATCGACGGATTCTCACTTCGTATACACCTTGAGACAATGTAATCTCCATTACCAGCGTTATTGTTCTTGTTAAAATACCTCTGCAGCGAGGGTATGTCTGCGAGAACGAAAAGGGCTCACGACAACCCTTTGAAGCAGAATAAATACATCAGGCGATACCACCAGCGTACGGCTTCTCCCTGAGTTTGCGAAGTTGGGATTGGCCTACGTTTACAGGTTTGCAATCTAAGGGCACACGTACGAAAAATAGTGTACAGACCAGCTGGTTAGCGATCACATAATTCACTCTTACAGGGGTAGAATAGTAAAGTCGCTATACTGTCCATTGAAATAAATACCGATATATTGACCAGCCGAGCTCCGCTCATTATCACCGGCTCTGTTTCGAGCTCTTCGCAGTGCCAATAGTAGTGTTGTTAACCTGAAAGGAGGGGAGTAAGTATATATGCAAGTAATGCAAGGGATAATCGAAGTACCTTGGTAGCAAATCGCAGCGAATTCAGCGACTCGTTCAGATGAGCAGCCAAGGGCGAAAGATTGAGGATCATCTAAGACGTCCAATGTTAATAGTGCCTAGAAGTATAACCTGGTAACCAAGCACGTACCAATGTCTTGGAGCTTCCACTCAAAGAATATTGCAACAGGTATGTCAACTGTACCAATGCTCGGCATAACACCAGGCCACAAAAAAGTTCAATGCGCACCTTTGAGTTTCTGTACGGTACGTGTTTCTCCCCATTTGCGCCCTTCTCTCCTAGAGCGGAAATAACATCGCCCAGAGAGCTTAAACTCTTGTTAATATTTTGCGTCTCCTTCAACCGCTCTGCTCCAGGTCCCACGCTACCCGCAAAGCTCACATTTAGTCGCTCACTACCCGCCAAGTCGACCAGGTTCAGCCACCCTACACACCGCTCTCCATTCGTTTCATTGACACCTTTAATCTTTACACGGAACACGGAATGTGAGCGGGAAGAATGCTCGTTCATGAGTGTGCTTGCGACGCTCCTTCGAGACTGGGATCGAAGGAGTAAACTACGAACATGAGCAGGAGAGGTGAGATGCACGCTGGTCAGATTCGTAACAGTAGTTGTACGAGTCTGAGGATCATGTTTAATGTTGTACTGGGAAGAGGAAGTGGAGGAAGTGGAAGTGGCAGAAGACGATGACGCTAGGAGATCATTGATAGTTTCGTTATACTATGATGTCAAATGAGGGGCGAGAAGCAGAAAAATAGGCTATTAATGCGTACGATTTCAAGAAATTGTCCTTCCAGCGTATATTCCCAACCGCGCGACTTGAGATCGTTGGTGACGCGAAACACCTGATCGACAGCTCTTGGAATCATACCAGCCGTTTCTTCGGTCTGCATATATGAGTAAGATAAAGAGACGACAAACGAATGGCGATTACCTGACCGCCCTCCATTGTGAAGGATTTGCCAGAACCCGTTTGACCATAAGCAAATATACAAACATTGTATCCGTCCGTGCAGCTCTGCGCCAATTGGGAAACCTCTTCAAAAACCTCGGCCTGGGTTGCGTGAGGTTCGAACACCCTGTCGAAGGTGAAGCTGTGCACGTCCTTGCGCTGTTGGCCAGTGGCGCTCTCACTCGTCGATGTGACAACGATATCCCGTTTCTCCTTGCTGTAGCTGACATTTGCGAGCTCGGGAGATGGATCTGGACGTACTCGGCAAAAGACGCGAATGTTGCCTTTCAACTCCTGGATGGTGTTGTGCAGTTGTCGACGCACCGACTCGGCATCGACGGCCTCGGATTTCAGAGCCTCCACCTCAGCCCTGAGAGCTACAATGACCTCTGAGTCATTGCTTAACTGTTGCTGCATATCCTGCCCCGTTGATGTGAGCTGATTCACGTTCTCCCGCAGCTTTTGCACTTCTGTTCTTGCCAACTGCAAATCCTGGTCCAGCTCCTCCACTTGAAGTTGTCCCTTCCGTATGTCGTACTCGAGTTCCGACACCTGCATTGAGTGTGTCCGCTTGAGCGTGGCGATTTCATCGTTGGCGAGGTTGAGAGCATGGAGGTGCTCTCGAGCCTGCGACTTTGCCTCACCCAGCTGCTTTGTCAAGTCAGAGATCTGGGTGGCACGCGTTCCCGCTGTCAGAGTAGGGGGACGAGGCTTTGTGAGAGGTTTTGGGGCTGTGGAAGTGCTCGATTTTGACAGAGGCTTGTGTATTTTTCTGACTGGAGGGTCGTTCTGATCCTGAGCTTTTCGTTTGAGAGCAGGCGCCATGAGAGTCCTTTCGGGAGAGCTACTTCGGTATCGCGGTAGACGAGAGGCCATGGAGGAGAAATGGTTGATGACAAGGACCGAAGATGTCGTTGAACGTAACGTTGGCGTAAACGTTCAACACGAACTGAATTTGACGTGCAGGGCACGTGACCATTGTTTTGCCACTTTAAGTCCGCTAGCCTCACAGCATCAGAATTTGCTTCGGAATCATCAGGAACATTGGGCACCCAGACAAATTTGCGCCTTACCTTCAAAGTGCTTATAAACAGAATTTCTAGGCCTAAATCTATACATCCGTCACTGAAAACCGTTAGCATACACATACCCACCCAGCCATAGCCTCCTCCCCCGTGGAATGTAGCTCGACGGAACATCAAGTTGTGCCTCGGGCATGAGCGTGTTTCGCAGACACCCTCCTCCCACCTCCGCCATGGAGGACAGTCTATTTTTCTCAAATCTAAGACCAGGTACTAACAAAGGTACCACCCCTCAAGTGCTACGAAATCATACGCGATCCCCCTTCCACGAAAACGACGCGATCCCTACTCACACATCACCACCAACAAGGTTTTACGCCTACGGGTCCATACGACCACCAATCCACCTCGCATAAGCAGACGAAACGCAACAGCGCCATACTCCTCTCTTTTTTTCGCAGACCCTCACTTTACACGTTTAGCATACACATTAGATATAGCAGCTCAGAAGTTTACCAAAGCACCAGACCAAGAAATACCGCGTAGTGTTAGATAGTAACCAGATGTATACATACGCCCTAAAGGGCGTGAATACTATAAACGGGATATCATCATCATCATCGATCTTTTGGCTTCATTTCAACTCTTCTAGACCAAACAGTTCCACCGTGTTCTTCCATGCTTTTTCCGTAACCTTCTCAAATGGGACGCCATTTATTTTGTGAATCACCCATGCAACACCTCCAATCGCACACGGTTCATTCCTGCCCTTCACCGACCGGCCATACACGAATTGCTCTGGTTTCGTTGCTGGAGGAAAATATAGTGAGCGCAAGGACGCTGGAAGGCTATCTAGATGGGATTTCGATGCATGTGTTGAGGTCATGGTGCACCAAGGCGCATCTGTAAAGGCAGTATACTTCAGCAAGGAAAGGCAAGGATATAGACCCTTGCGTCACCTGTCTCCAACATGAACCGTTCAGGACGAATAGCTTTGGCCGCTTGCAGGTTGACTTCAGTTTTCAGCGAACATCCATTTACACTGTCGTCCATAGGTCAGACAAGGCAACAGCGAAGCAAAATGATTATAGGCGCCTTATGTGGAAGCCCATGTTCATCTAATTGCATCACTCAGCGTTGAGATGCACAGGAAGAACCGCCGTGCTCACCAATTCATTTGATTCTTCAACAGTCCCAGTGAAGCTATGGACTACACCGCCTTTACCTCCAGCGGCTCTCCCCCCGTCTTCACCGAAATCTTCCTCTCGTAGTATGGAAACAAAATCTTTATGCGCGGCACGAGAATGCAAGAACAAGGGAAGGTGATGTTTTTTCGCCAGTGCCAACTGAGAGCCTGCGTTCATCTAAGAAAAACATAATGGCCCGGACATTTTCCAGTGACTCACGAAAATGCGTTTTCTGAGTCTCTGGGGACGCAAAATGCGTGCGATCATAATCTTTTAGGACAAATCAGAATGATATGCATTTTCCCAGTATATGTCTTACCTAAACCGCACTCTCCGACGGCAACAACGCGCCCTTTACCTTGCTTGTGTTTTTCTAGCAGCTCGTCAAGAGCTTTCAGGTATGCCTCCGGTCCTCCGCGGAACTTGTCAAATTGTCCAGAGCGCGTTGGGTGACAACCAACGGTCGCGTAGAGACCTTGACGAGAATGAGACTTCGCGAAGATATTGTGACGGCGATCGTACCGTGCGTCTCCGCCAGCCCTAAGGCTTCTCGAGATTCATGAAGACTGCTTCCAGTTATTATCATGGATCTGACGCCTGCAGCGCGTGCCCGTTCGAGCATCGCTTCAAAGTCATCTTTATCGATGTCAGCGATTACGAAGTACTTCAGCTTTAGTCCGATCTCACCATCATGTTTCTTCCTTCCATGATGATATCCCCGAAAAACTGGGTCTGTTAGATTCACTATGAATGTACCGGTGAGATAAAGAAGCACCGAGGAGGATTTTGAGGACCTCCAATGTCTGCAATAGAGTTAGAATACGGCAATAGATGAGATTCTGCCAACTCACCTATGTATCTGAAGTTTCCTTTTACTGCCTCGGTTGCTGGTTTAGCAGCGATAATGGTAACAGGCATCGTGATGTATGTTCTACGAAAAGATGGGGTATGGAAGAGATGGTAGAGGATAGGGCTTCGCTGAAATAGTCGTCGGGTCTGACTCATCCTGCATGGACATGATTGTCACCGCTACCACCACGCCAATGCATGACGCCCATGACGCCCATTGGAAATAACACTCAGTCACAAAGTGCCCATTGAACGACTCGTCTTCATTAGAGTCTGGTTCAGTCCTAACTATCGCGTGAAAATCGCTTAGAGTCCGCGTCGGCCGGACCAAGAAGTCTCGGGACACGGTATACATATACCCCAGAGCTTACCCCAGCCTCTCACCTTATTACAATGGAACGGGTCAGACAACTTGCTTCCCATCTCTACACGCCTCAAGGTTCCGACGCTCTGCTTCGCAAGAGCCCGGACGACGTGGTCATCACCCTCGCAGTTCGCTCGCCCTTGTGCAAGGCAAGGAAGGGAGGTTTCAAGGATGCCAGGTCCGTCATTTCGCCCTTGGATGCCGTGTAGATTCATCATGCCTGATATAGGACGGACGAACTCATGTTGGAGATGTTCAAGGTGCGTGTTCTTCCCTGCTGCTCAGCTCGCGTCTCAACGGCATACAGCAAGTGATTTCCCAATCCAAAATCGACCCGGCTCTGGTCGGCGACATCTGTGTCGGCACTGTCCTGACTCCAGACGCAGCATATCATGCTCGAGCTGCATCTCTAGCTGCCGGTTTCCCAGAGTCTGTCCCCGTTCAGTGCATCAACAGGTTCTGCTCAAGTGGGCTTATGGCCATCACAACCATTGCGAACCAAATTCGAAGCGGCCAAATTGAAGTCGGTCTCGCAGTCGGAGTGGAGAGCATGTCTGAGAAGTATATATCATCACCCCGTCTTACCCGACGCAGAACTGATGTAATCCACAGCCCTGACAAAGGAGGACCGCAGCAGAGCGAACTCATTTCCGAGAACGCCGCTTCTCGCGATTGTTCCAAGCCCATGGGCTGGACGAGTGAAAACGTTGCTGAAGAATTCATCGTCACGCGTGAAGAGCAGGACCGGTTTGCCGCCCTTTCGTTCCAACGAGCCGAACACGCCCAGAACTCTGGATACTTTGACAAGGAAATAGTCCCCTTCACCGTATATCAAAAAGACCCGAAAACTGGTGAACGCACGCCTGTTGTCGTAACCAAAGACGATGGTATCAGGCCCGGGACTACGGCAGATAAGCTGGCTAAAATCAAAGCTGCATTTCCTCAATGGGGTAACGCGACAACAACAGGAGGAAACGCTAGTCAGATAACGGACGGTGCTGCAGCAGTGCTGATGATGACCAGAAAGAAGGCGGAAGAATTGGGGTACGCGGTTTTGGGAAAACATGTCACGACTGCCGTCGCGGGGCTCCCTCCGCGTATCATGGGAATTGGACCTATATATGCTATCCCGATGGCCTTGAAAAGCTGTGGGATCACTCAGGACGATGTCGATCTCTATGAGGTAAGATCTGCACCAGTTGGCCTGCTCACTGTCTAACATGGCCTGTAGATAAATGAGGCTTTCGCTTCTCAATGTGTTTACGTCCTGCGAACATTGGGACTTACAAGGTATGCTCCCTGGTACGCACTTAATCATCCTTTTGCTGAAAAAGCGCATTCAAACTAGTGATAAAGTACGTACTCTCTTTCTCCGGCACAAAGCTTCGTCTTATTCATGACATAGGTTAATGTCAACGGAGGTGCAATTGCTTTGGGCCATCCCCTAGATGAGTAAAAAAAATTTAATCCTGAGGTTGTCCTGAATCTCTTTGCTCTATACGTTGCACAGGAGCACGTCAGGTAGCTACTGGATTGAACGAGCTCGAGCGTAGGCAAGGGAAAGTGAGGATATTCTATTTCATACCAGATATTCTCTTGTTCATGTCAATCTAGATCCTTGTCACATCGATGTGTATTGGAACAGGAATGGGTGCTGCAGGTGTATTCGTACGCGACTAAGTAATGGAGAGAGATTGTATTTTTACCTGTTATAATGAATTGCTGGGGCTCATTCGTTACCCTTACTGGGTTCCACCATCCACCCTTCCTTGGTCCCACCCGCACATATGCTCACGATATCTACACGAGACTTAGCTGCACCTTTATTGATTCATTGATTCATTATTCCGTCGAAGACTTTCTGGAAGCCTCGCCCAATCGCTTGGCCAAGTCTTGAGCATACCCGCACATGGTAAGAGTTGCTTTAAGCATACGCAGTCAGTAGAGAGATAAAAATATGACACTGAAGAAGGCCACTCACGGTTCCATGATCCGGAGGAAGGAAACAATGCGCCACCGGTCACATAAACATTGCTGCAACCTCTGGGGCTATACTGTGGGCCGACCGACGCTTGCTTATCTATCTCCGGGTCGTCACTCATGTAGAGGGTCGAAGTCTCGTGAACTACGCCAGGAATATGAATACTCTCTTTTTTTGGCCGTTCTTTCCGCCAACTAGCAGATGCATCATGCCAGTATTCAAGATCGGCAGCCCTGTCATCTGCCATGACTTTGATTGCATCATATCTGTGGATGTACCATTGGATTGTACTCGTTACTCCTGAAGTCAGTGAAAACAACGTACGTAGCTTCGTCCATGATGTTCCAGAGCACCTTGTCGTCCTGAGATACATCAACTTGCAGGCGAATATTTGTTGTCACATCTGGGTTCTTCAAGTTCGGCTTTACCCAAGAATGCGTGTTCGTCTCGGATAGTTCTCCCAACGTCGCGCACACTGATGGAAAGTCGTTTGTTTTGTTCGCAGTGAGTCGGAGAAACATGTTAATAGGGAGTAAGACAAACCTAAGACGATATGACGCTCGGAATTCGCCAACTGTGCCTCCGTGGCAGCGGCAGCATAATCAGGACACAACCTCGCAGCATCTTCAGCGTCCGTTTCGGGATTAGGTGAGTGAATAGCCGTAACTTGGATGTGATATTGGTGCTGTGTTTCGGGGTCTTTGCCAGCGACATAGGTTGCTCCAATCTCGAGATGATCCTTGAAGCCGTCTTGTCCAGACTCGGCGGTAATAGGGAAGCGAGCGGCGATGTGAGTGAGGAAGTGACCGCTGAGGCGTGTCCCAGCACGATCTTGAAGGACATCTCCGAGAGAGTTCATCAAGATGGTAGTGGCTGGTATGGTGCCTGTTGCAAGAACAATGTTTGTCTTGCCTTGAGGGAAACAAAGGGCACCGCGAGACGTGTGAAGGATGTTTGCGCGGCGTTCGGAGTCTTCGGGATCGACCTCAAAGCGTTGGACCACGGTGTCTGTGGCTATCATGAGAGGACTACCTTCCCTTTTACTCGCCAGATGACGTTGACGTTCGTAGATTTTTAACAATGACCCGGGGGTGGAGAATTTGTTGAAAACGGTTTTGGAGAGGGAGGTGGTCATGCCCACAGCGAGTCTAGCAGATTCTGCGGAGTCAGCGTCTCGAATTTTCCCAGCTTTTACACCAGCTTTGAGCCTCTTGTTGATATCTTGCTGAAGTTTTGCGAAGATGGGATCGTCGAGCTCGTCTGTGGGGGTGACATGGAGGAGTTTCTCGGCATCCGTCCAGAATTCTTCTTGTGAGGCAGTTTCAAGCATCGTCTTTGGGAAACCCCGCATGAGCTCGAGAGTTGGACGAGGACACCAAGCAGACCAAAATGTACTGCGCCCGCCAAAGAAGGGACAGGATCCGTGCATGTACTATTAGAGGTATCAGACGGGCTATCATAAGTGAAGGATAAGTAAGAGACTAACCTTGAGCTCGCTATTGAACGTTTTGGAACTCAATTGCCAGGGAAAGGTCTCCGAAGGGCCTCCAAGAACGAGCTTGAAAGGAAGAGGAAGATTCTGTGATAATTGTTAGTATATGGGCGACTGTTAGGTACTAGAAAAGCGCCGACCTGGAAATGCTCAGGGAGCCAGAATCCTTGAAGATAGGATAATTAGACAAGTTTGTGTACAAATACCAAAAACTGCCTCACCTCCTCTTTCGAGAACAAGGATCTTCCTCTGAGGGTTTATCTTGAGAGCTGTATCAATATATGCCAATGCACAAAAGCCGCTTCCGACAACGACATCGTCGAACTCGCCATGATCTACGGAGAGTTAGATAACCGTTGTCCAAATAACAATTATCTTACCAAGAATAGCACTCCAAGTCTGGTCATCTACAAAGTAATGGCTCGCAGTAGCGAACGCAGGTGTAGGAGACTGAATGCCTGGCTGAGGGAAGCCCCAAGCGTTCGCAGGGGCATTGGGTGCGTCACCAACAGAGAGAATGGGTGGCTTTCCAACACGATGATGAAAGGAAGGAAGGGTAGAATGCGCGGTTTTGAGATAATCCATGGTGATTGTAGCAGAATGTAGGCGATATCTGCTGCTGCTGATACTAAGTACGTCCGGATGCTCTGAATCTTTATACTGAGTACCAAGAGACGATTATCGCAAGAGGGGAACACACTGATTCTGTCCGATATAGAATCAGGCGCGTGTATAATGCCGGCGGTCACTCCATCACGCCATAGGGTAGGTTTGTGCAGAAGGTTGTCGGACTTGATGTTCCTCCGAGCCCACAGTATACAAAGTAGGAGAAATCAGTTCTCCAGTCTTCAGTTACGCGTCAGCTGAGTAGATCCTTGGCAGCGGTGTTTGCAGGTAACGAGATCGCAGTACAACAGCATTCCTATCATTCCGACTATCCGGACCCAACTATCTGGCAGCCGAACTGACCCTTACGAAAGAAGTCGAAGGAGTCGGCGGTATACAATTAATTATGTCTGTTGCTCATGTGTTTTGTGCGTTCAGGTTCTATTGACCGCAGTCGACCCAGTGGCAGGGGCATGTGTCCATGGCCGTCTCAAGTGTTGATATCGATCTGCTATGATTTCGCACAGATAGCTCTAATTCTCGAGAGGATAGCATCTGTCAACGAGTCAACGACCACTTAGAGCTTTTAGATGCGGGGCTCAAGTAGTAGGACTAGACTCACTGTTGAACGTCAACATAATTCCTGCTACGTAGACTTGACGTAGACAGAACTCAAAGCCAGTCTTTGGCAAAGTCCCCATTTCTTGTTTTTTAGAGGAACGCATACGAGTGAAAGCAGCAAGCCAAGCTCGCCATTTTACCCGACGCTGGAGTTGGTGAGGAGCACACCTCGTACAAGTCCATCACTGAGGAAATGCTTTATGTACGCCATTTTCTGGCAGTGTAGGACTCAGGCCCGCATTATCTGTACTGCCCTCTTCAAGGTCCCCGTTTCAATTCTCCTCTTTACGAAATTGAATATGGGCGTCAACGGTCATAGTCATCAGGGAAGCGAGGGAGTGACAGGGGAGGTAATAGGATTGTTCTCGAATAGTCATAACATATCCCACACAAACTTTGCGATGAGATGGAGAGTCGCACCGGAATATAGTTCGTTACAGATGTTTAGGGAAGAGTAAAGGAAAGCAGCAGCATCCTTGTATGCAGTGGGTTCGCGTGGAGGAGACCACAAGGAATCCGGAGATCAGTATTGCACGATTCAGTCTCGGTACCACAGAACCGACATGCTTAAGCGGAGGTGTTGCTTAGACCTGTGACTGACCCGCGGTTGTTCATTGTAAGAAGAGATCGGCCGTGTCCACGTGTTGCTTCTAAGTTAACGCTGTTCCACCGTCCGCTGGAAGAAGACGCGGTCACCCTCCCTTGAAGTTTGCCCACACGAACGTGTTGGTAATGAAGAACAAACCAGGCATGATATACATGCGCGACTCTTCTGCCAAAAAAGGGGAGTAGGTACCGTACCACTAGTTTAAAGAAGCACCGTTTCAGCAAAAGATGAATCGACAGCGTACCAGGGAACATAAGTACCTTGAAAGTATTTTCTGCCGTCGTCCTAGGTCTGATACCATCGTCCTTATTTACGACAACAGGCGTGCGTTCACCAGTTTTCGGGTCTTTCGGTAAGGTGACTGTCAAAGTATCCAGATTTTTGAACGTGCTCGGCTCGTTGGAACGAAAGGGCTGCAAACCGGTCCTGCACTTCACGCGTGACGATGAATTCTTCGGCAACATTTTCGCTCGTCCAGCCCATGGACATGGAATAGTCACGATAGGTGGCGTTCTCGGAAATGAGTTCGCTCTGCTGCGGTCCTCCTTTGTTAGGGCTGTGGATCGGTTACATCAATTCTGCGTAGGGCAAGACGGGATGGTGATATATCAATTTGGCCGCTTCTGATTTGGTTCGCGATGATTGTGATGGTCGTAAGTCCGCTGGAGCAGAACCTGCTGATGCATTAGACGGAGTCAGACTCTGAGAACCCGGCAGCTAGAGATGCAGGTCGAGCATGATACGCTGCGTCCGACGTCAGGACAGTGCCGACACAAATATCGCCGACAAGAGCCAGGTCGATTTTGGATTGGGGAATCGCCTGCTGTATGCCGTTGAGACGCGAGTTGAGTAGCAGGGAAGAACACACACCTTGAACATCTCCAACATGAGTTCGTCCGTCCTATGTCAAATCTACAGGACGTCCAAGGGCGGAATGAACGAGGGCGCAATTGCTCTGGAGTCTGGACCATCCCCTATGGCATGAATCGAAATCGTCAGTTGGATGTGTATGCCAGGTGCCGCAGGTGTATTCGTACGTAACTAGGTATTCTAACGCATTTTATTTTTATGCGTGAGAGCGTCAACGTTTCTAAATAAATGCTTGTTCGAACGTTCATCGACATCCTTGGAGCTTCCACCTCCGATCTGGGTCGGTCTCTTTCGCAAGGCATGCCACTCTGGTTTCTGGGCCAGCCGAGAACATTCTAACCATATTGCTCAATAATCAATGTTTCAGTCATGACACGGTCCTTCCAAAGTTTCTTTATACCACCGAAATATCCATTGTTGATGCTGAAATGGCGTCGGCAATGTTCGACTGGCTATGGGCATCCTTCAGTGCGCACTTGGTATCTAAAGGGGAAGAAGCTCTTTGGGGGCTTCCCTTACCGCTTTGTCTCCTCCTACGCCTCTTCACCTTTGATCACGTTTACTATAAACTAGAAACTATTCCGCCAAATCGCCCCCGTGAACTCACTCTGAAAGTTTGGAACAGCACGTCTGACTTTCGCAGTAGTCTCTCGTAGACAGACAACGATATAGACCTACTGATGGAAGGGAGGGACGGTCTGTATGTAGTCTGTTGCTTAATCGGGCCATCTGCCTTGCAACCCAGTTATTACTAATTTGATGGGAAGCCGGCAGCGCGTAACTGATTTATTAACGGTCTTGGGACGCGTTTGAAGGCTATATAATGCTATGAACTTACGATATAGCGTCTCTTATTGCATAAAATGAATTTATTATCAAGGGAAAGGTGGTACATGCATTATTTTCTGTCCAGAAGCGATGACCGGCTTGGAATCGGCACTCTAAACTTGCCGCCGGTATCCTCAAATGCAATTCGGTTTAGCACAGTGCCGACGGACGGCAATCAACTTATGTCATGCTTTGTAATAACACGGTTGCAAGTAAACCCCCCGCGCTAAACAATAGACTACTTTCGCAGTGCGTACATAAGATGCCTCTCCCAATATGCCGCGCGATATCCCGAGGTCCCAGTCTATAAGCTGAAATCTCGGGAGAACATCAGAGAGATGAAAATGATACGAGATACTTACACTGGTCGCGTTTACGGAGTCGGCTTTGTTCTCCGAGATAGAGTCTTTACAACTGGGATATGATTTATGTGTAGACTTGTTCAACGTGTTTGCCAGGCTCAACGCATCCTTCGGTGCACCTAGCAATACCATTTCGGGACACGCCGCCTCTACCGAGGATGCTAACGACATTGTGACTTGAATGGGAACATTATTTCATCTCCAGCGTCACTTTTGCCAGGAATGCCATTCGGGGGCTGCTCTTCATCTCACGACAACCGTGACCACCTCCTAATGATCATGCCGCAACGTCTCTTGTCAGTGGAAGCAATCTGATATTGTCCACTTGGCTGTCCCCACTACATCGCTCAGTCCATTTCTATCAAGCGTTCAGGCAAGAGGATGTCCTCTCAAAAATCCATCAACTCTGCTGCGAACAGTATGATGGTTCTATGTGGTATAACGCCCTCGCTCGATATCTTTCTACCATTATAACGTTGAAAGAATTTCTGGATGACAATGAGCGAGAAGAGCAACTGAAGTATATTCATACTCCAGAGAATCTTCTTCCTGTTTGTATGACAGTATTCTCCTGCCAAAAACATGATCAGGATGATCTTGTTCTACCTCTATCTGAGCTTTGTCTCAAGCGTATGATTCAGAGTGGAAAGTCTGCGTCAAAGGGTTGAAGCGTTGGTTGTCATCCTTGCTTTTCCCTCCCGATACTTGGCATGACAGGGCCGCTGATTGCATCCAGAAGTTGCAGGTCAGGTTTCAAGTTCCTGACTTCGAGACAGATGACAGTCGTCATGGTACACCAAGCACTTCTCCGGACGCACACTCTACTTGAGCGAAATTACATTTTACCAGCTGATATCTTTGATAATATAAATCATCGTTCACATTCTCTGACGGCCAGTATATTGTAGTCATATTTTCTTCCCCCGGTCGCGACTGTACTTTCTCGACGATTTCATAGCAATTTGTCAGCCATCCGAACTGCCATAAGCCTGGCTTTACGAGCACGCCCTCGCGTCCGCTTGTTTTGGTTGGATGACAACGCTAGTGTAAGCCAAAAGATACGTGCATCAGCGGTCCATCCGTATATCAACAATCCAATCGGAAATGTGGTTGCAGAAATTATCAGAAGCGGTAATCTGAATGATGCATATAGATCGACCTCAAACTTTTCATAAGATTCCGGGACAATACCTGATTTCAGGGGTGCCAATCCCGCTATTTTTGACTTTTAGTCGGACGTAAATATTATTCAAGATGCGTGCACTGACTTGTCCTCCGACTGGTGACATCAGATCAATCCGTAGTCTGTAAAAGCACTGAATAATCTCACCTATGGATCCCAAGGCGATTGCGAGATAGTGCAAGCCCACAATTCCGAGATTTTCGTAATATTAATCAGTGTATACTTTGAAGCTGTTTATAGATGATCAGAAGATATCTTCAGATAGGACTGACATGCAAGACTGTGATACAACACTCCATATACTTAGACCAGCCATATACAAGGCAACGCCACGGCTTCAAATCATTGAGGAAAGCCAGCTTTTCTGCCGTAGTCCCAGGCCTGATACCATCGTCCTTGGTTACGACAACAGGCGCGCGTTCGCCAGTTTTCGAGTCTTTTCGATATACGGTGAAGGGGATTATTTCCTTGTCAAAGTATCCGGACTTCTGAGTGTGTTCGGCTCATTGGAAAGTGCTGCAAACCGGTCCTGCTCTTCACGCGTGACGATGAATACTTCAGCAACGTTTTCACTCGTCCAACCCACGTGGGTTTGGGACAGTCACGAGAGGCGGCATTCTCGGAAATGAGTTCGCTCTGCTGCGGTCCTGGGCTTCGGATTTGGTTTGCAATGATTGTGATGGTCGTATGTAAGTCCGCTGGAACAGAACCTGTTGATGTATTTGATGGGGGCTGACTCTTATTATAAACCGACAGCTAAAGATGCAGTTCGAGCATGATATGCTGCGCCTGGCGTCAGGACGGTGCCAATACAGATGTCGCCTACTAGAGCCGGGTCGATTTTGGATTGGGAAATCACTTGCTGTATGTCATTGAAACGCGAGCTGAGCAGCAGGGAAGAACACGCACCTTGAACATCTCCAACATGAGTTCGTCCGTCTTATAGTATTAGGTATGATGAATCTACAGGACATTTAAAGGCGAAATGAACGGGGCGCGATTGCTCTGGACCATCCCCTACTAGGTAAGTAGAAATCGTCGGTTGAAGGGTATTATAATGCACTGTATTTTTATACGTGGGACTGCATAATAATAGCTCGAAACATACTATTCATAGCGCGGTGCAAACTTTATGCGACTTCGCAACTGCGCTTCGATGGTCTAATTCCCACGCCACTGGGGAAGGACCGAGGCCACCTGTCGACCATCATTTCCTTTTCTTCCATCTACAGCTGGCCTTTTAGGCTGTTCCAAGCGTCGCCCTCGCAATTTTCTGCCTTCAACCTTGATAACGTCTTTCGTTACATTCCCCTCTTTTTTTCTAGCTTTTCTTCGCCGGGATGGCCAACTATAATGCCATTCAAAACAACGGCAACCATCCTTATGGTGCAGGCGATCCATACTACAACGAGTCTACTGGCTTCATAACGCCGGTTTCTGCTGCAAAAAAGGGGACCAGCAACTGGATCAAGTTCGGTATCCCTGTCGCCGTCCTTGTCATTGTCGGTGCTGTGGTCGGAGGCGTGGTCGGCAGCCGTTCCCACAAAAGCAGCAGCAACAACGATGCTTCTAGCTCGAGCAGCACTAACTCTGCAGCACAGGCTAGTGCAGCTAGTGCCGCCGTCACTGCTAAGAACGACATCGGCATATACGCCACCGCGACGAATAGTGAATTCATGGTTCCCTTATACCCCTCTACTGTATGTCACTTTCTCACTCCACACGCTGCCCGCTCACCAAGTTTTTAGACTAATGCAGCAGCATTCACTGCTCCCACCTTTGTTGATACCTCCAGTGCTGACAACGCCTGGCCAAAGGATTCTTTCAGCCCATCAAGCCCTAGCGTTACTACTGTACGAAGTGATCGCCCCCGACTGATCGCTCCAGCGTACAAATGGCAGGCCCTTCCAACCCTCATAGCCAATGATCCCTACCTCAAATCCTGGAACGAGACCATCTTTGGGAACGCTACGGACTATTACAGCAAAGATCCCGTTGTTTATCATATGGACGGTGACAGTGGTATCCTTGACAATGCCCGTGAGGTCAAAATGAGAGTCAAGGCGTTCGCCTATGTCTACCGCATGACGAACGACACCAAGTGGGTCGACCGTTGCTGGGAAGAAATCCAAGTGAGTATTTTGTGATCCATTTCAAGCATTTCTCATCTTTTCCCTATCAGAACGCCGCTGGCAATGGCTCCACCTCATTCGGTCCTACTGACGACAAATGGAACACGGGTCATTTCCTTGATACAGCCGAGTTCTCTTCTGCATTTGCCATCGCCTACGATTGGCTTTACGATGTGTGGACCGACGATCAGAAGACTCAGATGCGGTATACCCTCAACTTGTACGGTCTGGGTCCCGGTGTTGCAGCATATAATGACCCTACTGTCTACACGGGATGGTGGAGGACCAACACCACCGGCAACTGGAATTGTGTGTGCAATGCCGGTTTGACGATGGCTTCCCTTGCCATCTTAGGTGACGACACTACGACCAATGCAGAGACACTTCTTGGTCTTACCATCGACAACGCCTTGCAAAATTGTGCACAGGCCGTTACCGACGACGGCACATGGGCGGAGACCGCCAATTATTGGTACTTTGGTACCACTGGTCATGCCGAGATGTCTTCAGCACTGCTGACGGCCACCGGTTCTGACTATGGGCTGCTGGACAACAATGTCAACTTCAAGAAGACCGGTGACTTCCACATGTATGTCTTCGGACCAACCTCGCTGTTCGACTGGGGTGATCATGGCCCGAACAAATTTTCCTCCACCGCCAACTCCATCATCTGGTATGGGACTTATTTCGATGAACCGGTATATACCCTCTTCCAACGTGAGCAGCACGATGCGCCCGAGCCGTGGAGCATGTTCTGGTATGATCCCACCGTCGTGGGAGCATTCTGGGATGGAAAACCATTAGATTCCTTTTTCGATAATCAGCTTGATCAGTGGGTGTCGATGAGGAGCAGCTGGACAGATATCAATGCTCTCTATACCGCCATGAAGGCCGGAAAGAACCAAGGTCACCAGACCCACAATGATCTTGATGTGGGCGACTTTGTTCTTGACGCTCTAGGCACGAGATGGGCAGGAGAGCTGGGATCCGGGGATTATCTGTCGACCAACTACTTCAGCAATGATTCACAGATAAGTGACCGATGGAAGTATTACAGAAAGATGACGGAGGGCCAAAACACCATTTTGATTGGCAAGGCCAACCAAGATGTGACGGCTGAACCAACTATCCTCAAATCTGGGACGTCGAACACGACGCAGGGCTCTAGCACAGTATTTGAAGTCGACAGTGATTCAACTGCGTTCTGGGTGGCTGACACGACTAGTGCCTATTTTAATGCGTGAGTAATCATTCTTCTGTCGCCTTTTCGCCCGTTCCTAATTAGGTTCCAGGTCTTCGGTAAAACGAGGTGTACGGATGCTCAACAAACGCAAGCAGGTTTTGGTTCAAGACGAGGTTACGTCGACAGCTGATATCCAGTGGAGGATGCACACCAATGCAACAGTAACGGCGGATGGGTCGAAGGCCACACTGGTTCGTGATGGCAAGACGTTGGAGGTGTCCATTCTCAGTCCTAGTGGTGCGACCTTTACGACGTCGGCCGCAACACGATTTGACACGGATCCCACTCCACCCGAACCCGACCAAGCGAATCCAAACATTACCGTACTGATTATTGAGCTTAGTGCGGGAACGAACAATATCCAGGTTTTGTTCAACCCGCAGTGGAATGACGGCACAACTTTCGTGACGCCTTCCTCTGTCGATCTCGACAACTGGTCTTTGACGAGTCATAATTAACGCTTTACTACCTATTTACCCTTATGATTGGATACTTGCGGTTATAATCTACTTTATATACCACCGGACTTGAGCGGACTTGTAGGGGAACTTGTACGACGAATGTATTTGTTATCCTCTGAAACCAGAGTATTTGTCGGTGTTTTGCTGTGGCGCGGTTCCCCTGGCAGCGAGGCCGAAGAGGGCGTTGCCATTTATTATTGTCCACATATTTCGAGCATCCGATTCCTTCTTCACGACACTCTTTTCCACCTCCCACCCCCTAGAAGGCCAATAAGGTCTACTGAGAGAGCATTGATTGTCTTTTTCACCTTTGGGGCAGTGTAGACAGCGGATTGAATTTCATACGTACGTTGGCCAGCTCGTCGTCTTTTTTTCTCAGCCATCGCCGTCTTTACTGGCTATTTCGCTCGTTTTCTGTGCGGTATTGACTCTTTTCTTGCAGGATAAGGCCCTTCCTGTCTCTCGTCAATCCTGCATATCCGCCATGTCCTCGATAAGATTGTATAAAATCACTACCTTCACGCTCGTTATTTGCTTGGTCCTCGCCCTTGTTGTTTCTTCAAAGGCCAGTAGCCATGCTGGAGTTGTTCGCCGTGACCATGAAACTCTGAATAGGATGATGCGCAAGCGGGCTCCAGCTCCTCAGGAGAACGGCGGTGCTGCTAGCGTTTCCGCTACCGACAGCGCCTCGGCCAGTACCCAGAGTACCTCCCAGGCCCAGAGTCAGCCGACATCCTCTTCTACCACTTCGTCGCATTCAAGCATCCCTTCGACCACTTCAACCACCTCGACATCTATCTCGACTCCCTCGGTCAGTACTTTAATAGGGTTATCTAACTATATTAACAAAAATGATATAGACAACGTCAACCACCCCAACTTCTACCAGTTTGACCAGCTCTGCCACGTCGACCAGCAGCTCTAGCAGCAGCAGCTCATCCCCCTCCACTACCTCTTCGTCCTCCTCGACTACTTCTACCTCCTCTACCTCCGCTACCTCCGATTCTACTTCAAACACTGAGCAGACACAGCAGCAGCAAACCACCCAAGATGCTGCTTCTGTCACTCAAGGTGATACAGGCAATGCTTCGCATTCTACTATCACGAGGACTGCCTCAGTCGACGAGACGGCCTCTGCTGCTTCCGCCTCTTCTTCAGCTGAGGCTAGCGGTAGCACTTCTACTTCTACCAAGACTGCCGCAATAACCGCTCTCATCGTTGTTGCATCGTCTGTCGGTGGTATCGTCATCTTATGGACCATCTTCCGTAAGTGGAAGCTGGGCCGCTCGTCTCACTTTGACAAGCGTATGCAACCTATCGACTGGCAGCCTACGACCGGCGATGACGGCGGCGTTATCGGCCACCACCGCGCTACGTCAGACACGTCGTCCTTCCACTCCGGTCTCAACCATTCCAACAGTCTTTCGGGACGCAGTTATAACGCCGGATCTGAGTCTGGACACGGACACGGTCCCACAGGGGAATTGGGGCCTCTCCCTGAGCACGACTTCACTGCTCCCCCGCCAACCTTGCTCCCGTCGGGGGCTATGCAGACCTTGCTCGTGGACCTAGCCCTCAACAGCCTGAGATGCAGGAGACCTTGGCCCGCGGTCCTAGCATGACGAGGCCTGTCTATGATGTCGGTGTTCCCCTTCACCACCAAGTGGGGTATGGTTCCCAGGACGCGTATGATTACAGCGGTGGCGTCCCAGCAAGATATTGAGGATGAAGTGCGGTACCGATGTTATAGTCCCGATTTTCGGTCTTTTCCGACGTTCGTTTATCCCTCACAATCTTTTGGTAAACATACGCCGCTGGGTTTTTTACGGCTTTTTCTTGTTACTTTTTTTTTGTCACGTTAAGCGGGTTGCAAGGACGCTGTACCTTTCTCTTCTTAGCTGGTATACCCAAGCTCCGTTTTTGTGTTACATGATTTTTCAGTTTAATCCATGTATCACTCGTATGACTTACGCGTCTTTTCAATCATATGGCGGGTCATTAGACTTGAGCGTTTTGAAAGTCGTTTCATGTTTGACAGGTTGGTCAATTTTTTTTCATCAGTCTACGGGCGTTTCAGATGTCAACGTTCAGCGTTAAACTACATTACGCCTGGGTTCGGATGATCGGGATTAACAAGAGTAAAGTTCAATGGAGTCGCCGTCTTGTCTCGTCTTATGTAGTCTTAGTCTTTGTTCTGAGTCTTTGACATTATTCTCAATTGTGATATACAAATACACCGTAGTAGTTAACCACCGGACGCGTCGGTTTCCCCTAATGGTGTGTGGGCATATTAACAGACGCTCGGGTCCCAGCGGCGTCCTCAGCTCTCCAGAGGCTGGTGGTAGTCTACTTTCTTTTAGAACAGGACAAAGACGCAAACAACGATCAGTAGACATACCTTGTTTTGAGTGTAGAAATTGATACCGCTACACATATTCAGTTACCTTTCTCCACCAGAACGAGATGCCCTTACCTTTTACCGTAGAAGCCTATGTCTCCCAATGCGCTTCCCTGGTGTAGCATCCACGTATAAGTTCGGAAACGTTAGTTAAAATGAAGAGCATATTCCGTACCTTATTTCCACTCCAAGCAAACATGGGCAATGGCACAGGGATCGGAACGTTGATACCAAGTTGGCCGACGTTAACCTCAGATTCGAATTTCCGTGCTGTCGCTCCTGACTGGGTAAATATCGCCGCACCATTTCCATACCTATTTGAATTGATGATATCTAAGGCATCGTCAAGCGTATCGGCTTTCACAACCACTAAGACAGGTCCAAAGATCTCTTCCCTATTGCAATGGTCAGTAGTATACGCAAGTAACAGATATATCGGGGACACTGACTGGTAGCACTTCATCGTGGTGTTGGCTTCGATGACTGTAGGGCCAATGAAGTTTCCATCAGGATATCCAGGGACTTGGATAACCCGTCCATCAAGGTGTATTTTCCCCCCTTGCTCCTCAGCTGACGATATGAGACCTGTTACCCGATTCTTGGCAGCCGGAGAGATCAGAGGACCACTAGATCAACGTTTGAACATCAAGCAATATGATAAGGAGAGAAAGGCACTGAACAGATCTGCCCCACGCTCAAAGCCACCGTCGACCTTGAGGTTCTGAGCACGCTCCACGAGCTCCGGCAACCACGATTGTGATTCTCCGACGAGCAATGCTAAAGAAGGTCAGATTGTCAAAGAAGAGAATGGGTTATTTTGAGGCCGATAACCTACCGACAGAGATGGCCATGCATCGTTGACCAGCGGCTTCGGGAATCAATGACGAAGTCCAAGGTCAATCACTGGTCCTACATACCTCCAAATGCGGCACCAATAATCGAGTTGAGAACCAGATTTCTGTTAGCTACCAGAATGAAGGATTAAGCAAAATAACAAACCCCCGATCATGGATACACTCACCATCAGGTATGACTATAGCGTGGTTCTTGGCGCCCATATTAGCCTTGTGAAATGGGTGAGCATGCAAGCATCAGATGAGACAAAGTTAGACACGTACCTGAACGCGTTTACCGTTTTGTGTTCCCCTATATCATCATGAGGCATAACACGAAATACAGAACGAAATATCAAAACCTGTCATAAATGTACTTTCCAGCTTTGTCGCCTCCAACAAAGCTGATAGCCTTGATAGCAGGATGGTCACATATAGCATTGACCGTTGGGACACCTCCGTGAACGATGTTTAGAACACCGGGAGGAAGACCTAGAGGAAGGACTTAAGCGGACTTGGAGAGACTTTTGTGATTATACCAACCAGCACGCTGGCATAGCTCAGCTATAATCATAGCGGCGCCGGGGTCGCGTTCCGAGGGCTTCAGGATCAAAGTGTTACCTGTGACGGCAGCCATGGGAATTGTCCAGAGAGGGATCATTCTACATATAAGCGCGTCATTCGCTTTTGATTTCATAAGAACGCGTGATAGGCCGCTTACGCTGGGAAGTTGAAGGGAGCAATGCTTGCACACACGCCTAGAGGTACTTTCCGTACTTCTGTGTCCATATCTTTGCTGACTGTACCAAGCATGCTGGTCAGATGTGAAGGACAGCGAGTGTAGAAGAAAGACGACCTTCTATCTTCTCACCCAGAAGGGTAGATGTGATACCGATCGCTGACTCCACGACTTGCAACCCGCGAAGGAGGTCGCCATGAGCATCTAGAGGTGAGACGTTAATTCGTTTCCCCGCAATAGTTGATGTGACGGGCCTGGAAGCGTCTTTCCCTGCTCCAGCACGATGCTGCTAGCAATAGCATCTGCGTTCTGGCGAAGCAGAGATTGAAGCCTTCAGATAAGAGCTCATGAACAAGTAGGATAATAGACGCGGTGAGATCAATAGTACTCTATAGCGAAACGTTGACGTCCAAGGATACTAGTTCGGCTCCACGTTTTATACGCTTCGGAAGCTGCGTCGATGGCTTGTTCAAATTCTGCACTGGTCGTTTGGGGAACGCGAGACACCAGCGTTTGGGACGCCTAGAAGGCAATAAGCATGGACCTAATGGGGAACAAGCATACATACTGGGTCGAGAACATCAATCCACTCCGAAGATTTACTTTCGACGAACTGGCCTCCAATGAAATTCTTGGTGGTGCCTCCGGTAGCACTTGTTCCCTTCCATTCCGAAGACAATTGTTCTGCTTTAGGAAGAGCAGCAGCGCTGAGAGCGCTGAGAGCAGACGAGGAACTGAAGGCATGAGTACGGGCGATGCAACGAAGAGATTTCGCTGGTGACAGCATGATGGGCGTCGGTAAGTAGGAGGTGGAACAACGAACAACCCACCGGTTATTCGTACCGCGGCCGGGTACTTACAGGAAGTGAATCCTCATTTACCCCGGAGCTCGGCACGGGGCTCAGAATATGCACGTGACCATTGGAAATGGAATTTTTTGCAGCCAACTGCTCTGCAGGAGCCCGCAGGTCGAGCCAATCGTCATGAACGGCTACCACCAATATCCCAAGGACACCAGCGCCATGCAGTTCAACAATGGTCACGTCAATGGCTTCAACACCAATAGCTTTCCTTCTTCTAGTTCAAATCCGTACCCCGATTTTCAGGCGTCGGCAGCGTCCAACCAATACGCGAATAATATGGACATGAGGCAGCCGCTTTCGCAGTCGGGCCACGGAATGTCTAACCAGAACCAGTGGCCTTTATACTCGCAGAATTCGATGTCCCCAACCCAGATGCACAATCCGCAACCGCCTCAGCAACAATTCAACTTGCCGTGGTCGGGCCAAATGCAGAACCAGTCCTTCACGAACGGTGCGGGGGGCATGGGGATGGGAATGAACGGCTTCAATGTGTCTTTTCTTCCACAGCAGGTCCTTCATGATGCAGTTGCCAACTCTGCACCTGTTCAAAAGTCAGACGAAGATTTGCTCTACAGGGCCCTGATTTCGTGGCATACAAAGAACGGGTCATACAAGGATGCGCTGAACAGTCTTCATGGGGTGAGTCCCTTTATATTACCTTTAATCTACGCGTCATCATGGGGTTTTTAGAGAAATGGCCACTCTGCGAGTCTGTGGAAAGACTACTATCTTGATCATAAATTTCGAATAGACCGCGATATCAGCGTGTACATCAATTCTCACAACCCCCAGATGAACTACCAGCGACCCCAAGTCAAAGTCGTAACTGCAAAGAAACCTTCGATGGACAGTTTCAAGGTCGAATCGTCGCCCGTGGCTTCGTCTTCGACCCTTCCCCATCCCAGTGTGCAACAAGGTCGACAACAAAGCCGGCAGCGTAAATCAAGTACGCCTGTGTCTGCGACGTCCACAGTTCCTACAATCGGTCGTCGCAGCACCATTAATAGTCTTACGACGCACACTGCCGTCTTTGACCGACATCTGCCCCCCCCTCACGCGGATCTCAAGATACCTGACCCTCCTTCTCGTTCCCCCACCCCCCCCACTAGAATTGTTCCCCAAGGCCGTGGAAATAAATTCACACCTGAGGATAAAGACTTTTTCCTTAAATTCATCCTACGACGACTGAAAGAAGATCCGAGCTTATCACGCAACGATCTATGTGAATTACTGGCAGAAAAGGCCCGTGTTTACTGACTTGATGTTTCTTACACGTTTATGCTGAAAGTTCACATAGGCACCCCACCATAGTAGCCAGTCCTGGTATTCATACTGGTCAAACAACCACGATATGCCGGATAAAATTCTTGCTGCTGCTCGAGGTGACTCGCTTACTGATGAGGACGAATCTGAAGAAGAGAAGAAGCCTTCCACTCGTCCTCGTCCTAAGTATCGCGACTTGACTACCTCGGAAGAGGACGACGACGAAGAGGAAGAGGAAGAGGAGGAAGAGGAAGATGCAGAAGGTGACGACGATATTGAGGAAGAAAACGATGATGATCTTGTGATACCACCTTTCGATGAAAGCTCGATGGGACCGAAAGGTGGTCCGTTCACTGAAGCAGACCTGGCAATTACTGCAAGACACATTGCCACCTTTGCTGATTTTGGGGCAGTAAGTTTTCAAGAGAAATGGGTGCCTTTTGGCGAAAAGGTCGGGCCTCATTTTTCTTTTTTTGTCAAATGGTTCCCAACACTTTGTTTTTACAGTATACGCAAAGATCGCCAAAAGCATGGGCGGAATATTATCGTCGAAACGAGAATGGTATGACAATACTTTGTATTTTCTATCTACGACTAACACAGCTGCCACCAGCTCTTGAGAGGCTCGCTCGGAAAATTCGAAGACAAAATGAAGCAAATGGGCAATCAAGCGGCCAGGCAACTGGCAAGCGCAAACTTGACTCCGAAGGTGATGAGGGATCTGCAGAGCGCTCAAAGCATGCTAAGATCGAATCTTGACTTGATGATTTCTTTTCTTTCTGTGGCTTGTGGGCCGGTCTTTTTGCTCTGGACGTTGTGATCCACCCTAGTTGCTTTTTTGATTGCTTTGACGTTTACCTTCAGGTTATCACGTTGTATTACGGAGGCCTGGACCTTCCACTGTACGGTATAACATCTAATTTATAGCACTTACTATTGACGCCATACTTCTATCCCTTTTTTTTCAATGTACATACAGTGAATATGAGAGGTGTTAATGTCGGGGCCCGCCACGTGCATCGATAAGTGATATATTAGGCAGCCAGGGTCTGGGTATAGCAACCATCTTCATTGCTTCGCTCACCTTGTCTTTCTCTCTCACGTTCTCGCCGCCTTTCTCATTATCATGGATGAAGAGTATGATGTACGCAGGCCGTCGCCCAGTAACGCAACACCCCAGTTAACCCTTCCAAACAGGTCATTGTGCTCGGTACAGGACTGACCGAATGTATACTTTCGGGTCTGCTGTCTGTCGAGGGCAAGAAGGTCCTACATATGGACAGGAATGACTACTACGGTGGCGATAGTGCGAGTTTGAATCTGACCCAGGCAAGTTTTCCTACAGAGCGCGAGGTGAAACATCAGTGACGGTGATCCCTTAGTTGTATCGCAAGTTCAGACCCGACCAGAGCCCTCCCTCTGAGCTTGGACGCGACCGCGACTATGCCGTTGACCTCATTCCCAAGTTCATCATTGCATCCGGCGAGCTCACCAGGATCCTCGTTCACACTGATGTTACTCGCTATCTTGAGTTCAAGCAGATCGCCGGTAGCTTCGTTTATCGTGAGGGCAGGATTTCCAAGGTTCCCAGCACGGAGATGGAGGCCGTTCGGAGTCCTTTGATGGGGCTCTTTGAGAAGCGGCGCGCCAAGAAGTTCTTTGAGTTCTTGCAGAACTGGAAGGACGATGATCCGGCTACTCACCAAGGTCAGTTACGCATGCCGTGTATATCCTCCTCTTTCTGAATACTAGAATCAGGTATTAATCTTGACAAGGATACGATGAAGGCAGTGTACGACAAGTTTGGCCTGGAGCCTGGAACACAGGATTTCATTGGACACGCCATGGCCCTTTATTTAGATGACGAGTCAGTGGTTGTTCAATAATCTTTGCTCTGTTCGCTCACTTTATATTTAGCTACATTACAAAACCAGCACGCCCAACTTATAACAGGATCGTACTTTACACATCCTCCATGGCCCGTTACGGAAAATCCCCATACATCTACCCCTTGTACGGCCTTGGCGAATTGCCGCAGTCCTTTGCCCGTCTCAGTGCTATCTATGGAGGCACATACATGCTCGACAAGACCATTGACGAAATTGTTACTGATGCGGATGGCAAATTTGTTGGTGTCACCAGCGGCGGGGAGACGGTGAAGGCTAAGCAAGTCATCGGCGACCCAAGCTACTTCGGTGCTGGAAAGATCTCAGAAGGAGGCAAAGTTCGAGTGATAGAGGAACACAAAGTTATCCGAGCCATCTGTTTCCTGAAGCATCCTATACCCGGTACCGACGACAGCGACAGTTGCCAAATCATCATCCCTCAAAACCAGGTTGGAAGGCGAAACGGTACGTGCTGGGCTGTTTGTTGAACGTTCGACATTGATGCTCCTGATAGATATTTACATCGCGATGGTTTCTTCTACTCACAACGTTTGTGCTAAGGACGTTTATGTAGCTATCGTTAGCACAATCGTTGAGACAGACAAGCCCGAGCTTGAGATCGCTCCTGGTCTGAAACTTCTCGGTCCTATTCATGACAAGTAAGTATCATTTATCGTGAGAGGGTACATATCTGATCTTTCAATACATAGATTCGTCTCCATCACCCCGCTATACACCCCAACCTCTTCGGGTCAAAGCGACAACATTTTCATCACACGTTCTTATGACGCTACCTCTCATTTTGAGACTGTGGTCGAGGATGTCCAAGATGTTTGGCAGCGCGTCGTTGGCTCTGACCTTGTTCTCAAGAAGCGAGAGGTCGAAGTAGCAAACTAATTCACAACCGAAACTCCTCTTTCAATGTTTGTCTCATTCAGGAATCTAAATAAATTCATTGTACTTTTTGGTCGCATACAATCAATGTCTGAGATCTTGTAGTGACCCAAGGTCCTCACGGCAAGGAACTCATTCAAAAGAATGCATCCATATCAAACTCTGGCACCTTCACATCCTGCTTCGCGGACTTCATCAAATTTCCTAGCCCAGCTTTCCTAGCAAAGAAGTCGCCTTCGTCTTTGATGACCTCCTCCTGGATCACGGGAGGCAATTTGGGGCCAACGCGTTCTGGAGAAGCCGTTCGCGTGGGAGGTAAGGACATAATATCCATGTCGATCATTATTGATGATCGGCGCCGTAAACCTGGTTCGAAAGTAAATCGGGAACGACGCGATGTCGTCGGACTCGGCGGAGAAATGTCATCTTTACTGCTTTCAGCTTGATAGTCGCCGTTTATGAGGAGAGGGGATGGGCGATCAAACTCCCAAGACCGCACAAGGTCCAGTGCGAGAACATGGCAACCTGGAAAACATGAATCTTTGTAACCAGATGCAACTGAAAGGAATGGACCCACCCATTCTACAGAAGACGCGAGCGATCTGTAACACGAAATTGAATTCTGAGCTCCCGGAAATTTCACTTGTGCCCTTGGCTGCTTGTAGAGTCTTCGACCGTAACTGGGAGAATAGAAGGGCTAGGCTTGGATCGTCGTAGTGAGGCTCTCCGATATCAGTGACTTGAATGTCGAGGGCGCTGACAAGGTCCTGCAAAGGAGTCTAGCTACATGATTAATCAAAGGCGACACATCACGGGATAACGGCACTCACTACAAGCACCCGAACGCTCAGGTCCCTTTTATGCAACAGCCAGAACGCCCAACTAGCGAGCCATCTGTTACCATCTTTAAATGCCGTCGGTAACACCGTGTTTTGTAGAATATCTAGGAATACAGGACCCTCATTGCTTTGCTCAACAACGCGAGCTATAGCTATGGCTGTTTGAAAGTCCCCTAGCTGTTTTATACAGACGTTGACAGCGTCCTTAAGAGATTGTCCCAATAGGAAGAAGGCAGCAGCATACTCTATCATCAACATCAGATGTAAGCAACGATTGCGCAGTAAAAGTACACACCAAAGCGACGTTTGCCCAAAAGTGCGTAGGCATTCTTGAGCGCTGCTGTCTTCCATCGATGCTCAGAAAAATCATTGGACAAAAATTTGAGCATAAGGCCTTGCTCTTTATGCCATGCAGCTTGCCGCCACAAGCTATGCACCAGCTTCACCTTTCCTAGGGCAAAATAGAACAAGGAGCACGCCGTTGGGTCTCGGTCGACCATGTACTCGTTGCGAGCGATGTTCTCTATTTGTATTTTCTAGTCATCGGATGAGATATTATTGCTGATATTTGATAATAAAATGCAGTTACCAGCGTTTCCACAGAAGTCGTCCAGACAGATATGCCGAGGGCTCTGGCATCAGACCATCCCATCTTCCCATTGCATGCAGCAATGGAGGCCTCCAAGAGGAGACCATGACTCTCGCTGTGAAACGCCCAAATCATATCCCGGTATCTGAGTCGTTCGCGCCGGCCTGTATTTCGGGGAATACCGCCCTTCGAAGCTGGGCTGGCTGGAGTTGACGCACGGCGGTTCGAGATGTAAAATGATCGCATAGATATCAAATATCGCAGTCCATTAGAATCCAGTGACCGACTTTGCTCGTCTATCTATAGAATATTTAGCACGGGGTGATCAAAGGGCAGACAATTATCACCTCTAATGTCGTTTGTATTAATACCAAGAGGTGTGCATGTTCGTTAGGGGTTAGATGGCGCAACGGACGATCTTCCAGCGATTCAATTAAGTGCATAACAAGAGACCTTGAAAATTCTTTCTCTTCACTATGCGGTTTGAGTGTTAAATTGCGAAGGACACGCAAAATAGACCTACTTGTCATCCCCTAAGTCTGGTCCATCGAACAATTGGGTGTATCGCTTCTTGTGTGAAGCTCTCTGGGCGCGCAATCAGCATGCGTCCTAGCTGGACAAATTAGGAACACACCTGCAGAGCATTGCCGGCCCGAAGAAAGCGTTCGACAGGGACAGTAGCGAAATCTCTCGGTGACTTTCCTGCCTCGACATCCTTCGCCAGATTGACAATGATGTCTTTGACCAATTCCACTTTTTCTGTCAAACAAACAATCAGCCGACCGCAAAATGTTCACATCAGTGGCGTACCCCATAGAAGACACTGTAATAACATTTGAGGATGATAATCCTCTAATGGACCATTCTGGCGCGCCACGTAATCAAAAAGGCTTTCATCACTGAGAGTACTTGTAATACTTCCTCGTGAGGAAGTCACATCTTGCCCGTACAAGAACATTTGATGGCCTGCTCCTAGCAAAAAGGACCCATTAGCCAGCCAAATGGAGTCGCTGATTGTGTATGGAATGAAACTGGAGGCACAGGGTCAGCGAGGATACGAACAGAACATAGCTTCGACTTGACCTTTGAATGTCAATCTTCCAACAAAGTGTCCATCCGGGTCCTTCATCGAAGTATGTCATTCGCTGCTGACAAAGAAGTTCTACGTGGTGTAGAAATCCGACAGCCAAGATAGACTGCATATCTGGAGTAGAAGTCCAATCCAGGTCATTGATGGGTTCACTAAGCCTCCGATCAGTAACATCGCAAGACACTGCAGAAGACGTGAAGTAAAGACCTGAACACCCTCCGGTATTCTAATCCGGAGGCAAATTCTGACTCTTTCGAGTCCCAAATTGTCAATTCTTCCCCTTCTGGATTAGAGACGACTGTTCAAGCATAAATTAGCAGGAATATCAAATTTGCGAGAGATATGAACATACTCAACGCTGTCTTCTTAGCAGAGCTGCATTTCGCCCTTTTTATGGCTTTCCTGTTTGTCCTAACCGTGCCGGTGCAAACCCATGTCGAAGCGGTGGAGTTCTGTCTCCCATTTAATCCGGCCGGAGATGCCTCGGGACCGTTCTCTTGCGGTACCCAAAATCCTAATTCTCCAGCATCCGACACGCTAAGAAGTACGTCATGTTCCATCCAAGGGTGATCAAGACCCCAGGCCATGGGATCAACAGGGACAATCATGGCAGGAGGGGAAGATAGAGGAAGGGGGCCATGAGAATGCAGGAAGAGGGTCGTAGAAGCCTCATTTCTGAGTTGGATATGATAAACCGAAAGATCGTCAGTGATACCGATGATAGACTCGGCGTCGGATTTCGATGGTAGAGTAAAGAAAGAGCTAATTGAAGGTAAGATGAGTGAACTAGGAGGATGGGTATGTAATGTTAGCGTAGTATCAGATGTATTGTATGTTGCAAATGTCCGGCCTTCACATGAAAACAGTAAATACAGGCCCGTTCTGTGCATTAAGCAAAACTGACCTTTATCAAGAACGACAATTTTGTCACCCAGATCGCCGGAGCCTGAACGATTCAGCTCTTTGTCACCTTCAGCAAGTGTCCAGATCTGGCCTCCACTCTTGCGAATGACGCCCACCCCTCTACCTTCCGGTGTCCTAACGAACCGCACTATTTCAGAATATTCTTCCGGAGAGAATTCAGAGCCGTGTGCACGAACTCTAAGACCATCTTCTTGAGCATCGAAGAAAGCCACGGGTGACAGTTCATATGAGGTGAGGTGAGGCGCCGTTACGACAGTGATCGAGGATTTAGTAGAATTAGGCAGGAAGTACAGATATTTTGGAACACTCGGTAGTGTGGAAGGTGGAGATTGTTGAAGTGTAAATTTATTGAGGAGGGTTGGTGGTCTGCGATCGATGTTCTAAGGAAGGCATAAGGAAGTTATACGGAGCAGAGTGAGAAAGGCTTACAGTTACGGCAGTCACAACAATAGAGCCGTCCCCGAGTACACGTAGAAATAGATCCCACCCTTCTTCCTTTATGTCCTGGATTCTCCGCGTGCGAACACTATCCTGACTCGGACAACTTGTCAAAATCTCGTCGGATGACTGCCTAATGACCTCACGGTCTAGATAAAAGACAGAGGAATGCTGTATCTCAGGATCTGCCGAAGTTATAGAGAACGGCAGTGACGAGTAAAGATCGAGAGAGGCATGGAGCTGTAGGTACTGCGGAGAATCAAGGACAGGGAAGAATATTCGAAGGGTAGCGTCGGAGGTAACCGTGAACAGTATCAAATCGTCTCTGGAAACCGGTTGAGATTAGGCTGTGATAGATATCAAGACACAAACCGACTCGACACTCGCGAGTGACGCCATGAAACCTTTTCGATAGGCCGAGGATGGGGGATGACTTGGGTTTGTCGACCAGAAGTTGTAGAGTAAAGTTTGACGGAGTTGTCAATCTTCGAGTTTGTAGCAATATACATCAACGAGGGCGCGAAGCGCACTATGGGAGGTGCATCCTTTAGACTGGAAATACGTGAGGGAGCGCGATGCGAATGCGGCCGATTACTCACCGAACCATCCACTTCTGAGCCCAAGTAGGTAGGTCGTTATCAAGAATGAGGGTATGCACAGATAGACTTCTTTTGGTGGCGATGGCAAGGAGTCCTGGAAGGGGTCAGACGCGTCATCCGCGGTGAAGATAGCTGCAAATACCAGATTTGTTGTGCATTGCGGTAACATTATGGTGCGGAGGCAGAACAAGGGTTGAATGAATGTGCCAAGTGTCCTGCTGTACTCCAGAGAGAGACCATGAAGCTATTCGGTTGCCTATTGAGGCGACTATCTAAATAACGGTCAGCATATACAGGTGGTCAGCCGCAAGACGTGACGTACAAGTTTCATGCCCGAGTCTACAGAGATGCAGGACACGTTATTTGCTGTATGAATCAGGCTTGGGAACGCCTCCCAGAAGGCGAGGACCCTTCTGAGTTTCAGGGTAGCAGCATTGAGTATCACGACAGCATCTGCTGCAGAATATAACTGAGCAGGATAAGCGCGTTGAAATGGAATCCAAGATGGGCGACAATACCAGAAGTGTCTCGTGGGGCAGCACCAAGTGATGAAGGCGAGTAGTCGGTGCTCCAAGATAGCTCTGCTGGAGATTCAGCATGGTGTACGTCGCGGTAGTCGGTCAAGGGCTCATTGCGGGTGTAGAAGGTGTTTCGGTTTCGGACGGTAAACCCTAATTGACCGATATGGTATAAATAAATAAATAAATAATGCCTCGTGGCAATGACGTTGGTCCGAAACACGCAGTAGTCAACGGCACCGGAGCCTCGTTTTCCCATTCAGCCTCCACCCACCGTTCATTTCTGACTTGCCTTGCCTTCGTCGTCGTCGCTACCGTTCACGTAACATTATGCGTCTCTGGCGCTTTGCCTTTGCTGCTGCTTTGTTCAGCTTGCCAGTGCAACTAGTTAGCCCGGCACAGATACCGCTCACCGACCCATCTACTACTTCCACTACCCTCGTTGACGCCCTGTCTGCCGACCCGGATTACACCTCATTGCTCCTTCTCTTGCAGAGGGCGCGTCTCATACCCACTCTCAACCGTTTGAACGGAAGCACGCTCTTTGCACCTACAAATGACGCTATTAAGCACTATTCAAACTCTCTCTGGAATTCAGTCCTCGACGACCCCCCCTCGATACTAGCTGACAATGTCCAGGAGAAGCTCAGACAGCAGCTGTTTTACCATCTCCTTAATTATTCCATCTCTTCTCTTCCCGACGACTCTGAACCGATCAAGGTGCTTAAGACCCTGCACTTTCCCCGTACGCCTGTCGATCTCCCTTCCAAGGAACCGCCACCGTCCCCTCCATGGATGCCCATTCCCGGTGGAAGCCTTGGCGGGGAACCGCAACGGTTACGCGTAGCCTCTCGTAAGGAAGGCGTATGGGTGGGGGTGGATGCAAATGGCAAAAATGGGGCTGAAGTCATTAAGGGCCAAGTCGATGCAGACAACGGAGTCTTGCTTGGTGTGAACAGGATGTTGGAGCCACCACCTGACTTAGGTGCATCTTCATCAACTTATAATGTTTTCATGCGAACTAACCTTTCTATGCAGCCACGGTTGTCTCCAAACTGACCTCGGTTTCATATTTCCACAATATTCTCACTCCGGAGATTACACGTACTCTGAATTCCACCGAAGCCTTAACCTTATTTCTGCCTGTCAATGGTGCATGGGATGCCCTCCACCCTCTGGAACGTTTATATCTCGAGAGTGAATACGCCACCGATGACCTCAACCGTATTCTAAACATGCATGCCGTTGCAGAAGAGGAAGTTAAATGGTCGGAACATTTTGATCCAGCAGTAAATTGCACGTGCCCTTTCATGTGTCTAGAGTTAAACTGACATCGCTACAGTAACAACAATCGATGGCACAAAGCTCGAAATCGTCGTTTCTCCAGAAAAGACCATGATATCCTCAGCCGACCTGGTGGAACCAGACATCTACGCGTCCAATGGTGTCCTCCATCTTGTTTCATCTCTTATAATACCTCCGGGCGCTCTTCAGCTAACCCCAGAGAAGTATCTTCTCGCTTTGAACTGCACAAATTTTGTGTCTCTCCTCCATTCTGCCGATTTGACTTCTTTGATCAACGATACCGAAACCAAATACACGATTCTTGCCCCGAAAAACGATGTTCTATCGATATTCGGTCATAGCGACCTTCCCGAACGCGGCTCCGAGGAAATGAAGAAATTATTGCAGTATCATTTCATCCCAGGCTATTGGACACCTAAGAAACTGGTTTCCGGGATGTTGCTGGAGACAGCGCTGGAGGAGAAAGGTCTCGATGGTGGCAGACAGGTTTTGGCAGTTGATGTTCACGAGGACAAGTCTGACTCGAAGAAGGTATTCTTCGGAGGTGCCAGCGTTATTGATGAGCCGAGTAAGTACTTTTCAACTATCTCTCCTTCTCCTTATGTTCATAATAATCTCAGTTGAAGTCAACAACACTTTGATTTATTTCATCTCGCGGCCACTAGAACCTCCCGCTGACGCGCTGCAAACTGCGTTGCCTTACCTGGATCTGTCTTCTTACTTGGCGGCCGTCTTCTCTACTTCCATTGCAGAAACATTGAAAACGACGCCCCGCACTTCTCTCCTTATACCTCACAACTCTGCGTTCAAACGGTTGGGTTTATTGGTCTCTGCGCATCTCTTAGCCGCGTCATCGAAGCGGGATCTAGAGAATGTTCTTCTTCATCATACACTGGACACTGTGGAATATTCCGAGCGTCTACGAAACGGTTCTCAGCATACCTTTTCAAGCGTGGAAGGGTCAGATTTAACGTTGGAGCGCATGAAGAATGGCACTCTGTATCTAAGTGCAAGTGGTGGTTGGGCAGGAATGCGGACCGAGTTGTACATCCGGGATATCTTAACGCAGACGGGAGTGATACATGAGGTTTCCGACATCCTGATCCCTAGATCAGTCCAACTGACCATCGGGAAACTTGTCAAGGCAGCCAAAGGAAGCACAATGACCAACATAGTTACGAAGGCTGGATTCGACTGGATTCTGAACGGCACAGCGCCTCCTGATGGATCTCCGTGGGCGGATCAGGGATTGTCCGGTGTTGGATGGACACTTCTTTGTCCCACGGATGACGCGTTCAAGGAATATAATTTGACATCGCTGTTTGAAGATGTGCCAAGATTACAGTTGATTGTGGGTCAGCACCTTATCCCCACACCAGTAGGACGCTTGGGAAATCTCGTCGATGCTGACAGCGACGCGCTGAACAACAATCGACCGCTTCCTCTTGACGATTCAGCGACTTACAAGACTCTCCGCTCGCCAGAGTCTGATTATGGAGATATTGTCTTCCGCCAGCAGGATGACGGGTCGAATTCATACATCGTAGGCATTAAAGGTGCGCGAGGCACAGATGGCACAGCGGATTGGGCTAGGGTACAGGCATGGGGGAGGACGACCACCGGAGGCGGAACTGGAGGCGTCATCCAGATCGACCGTGTTCTGATGCCGTACCAGCCTCCCTGGCGGGTTGAATACGGAGCCCCCACCGTGATAGGTGTCCTGGGCATATTTTCTATTTGCGCATTTTTCCTGGGAGTGAGATGGATATGGAGAAGGGATACCACGGAAGCGACATATGAGCCTGCGGGGGGCTTTGGACGAGATGACGGGGATGATTCTTAAGTGTGTACAATGGATGCTAACTTGATAGAGGAACTGTAAGTATTAATTGCTGTAATAACTGTAAGATATTGGAAGTGAATACGCGGAGGTCCCAGATCCCGCGATAAGATAAAAATGCGGAGAAGAAGAACAGAACGGAAGCAAAGCGGGAGAGGCCGAAGGATAAATCACGTGCACCGGGACACACGCGTTCCGCATCCGTGCCATGAAATTGTCAGGGAGGGGCTTGGTACCCTGTTCATCCGCTCCTTACCCTCTTTAGACCCGTAGAAGCTAGACACGATGGTGCGCTCCTTTACCTCCTGTCTTTCCTTGTCCTCAGCCGTTACCAGAGCAGTGAAGCACCGGCAGCGGAAGAGACCTTGAAGTCGTCCTCGGCCACCTCAGAGTCTGTCAAGTCGTTCGTTGCTGGGGGATTTGGAGGTGTCGCTGCGGTCCTCGTCGGTGTGTTCAAGAGCTGTCGTGAACTTGGCCAGGGAATAACCAGTTGCCAGGTCATCCATTCGACTTGACAAAGACTAGGCTGCAGACTGCACCCAAGGGGGCATACACAGGTGCTTTCGACGTTGTCAAAAAGACATTGGCGAAAGATGGATTCTCTGGGTATGCCCCCAATGGATATCCTGTGAATTAGACTTACACTTCGTAGCTTGTATCGTGGAATGGTGCCTCCGCTATTAGGCGTCACGCCTATCTTTGCCGTGTCATTTTGGGTACGGTTATTCAATCGCCGTGCGACCGACCTTGCTGACATTGGTACAGGCATATGATATGTCAAAGCTTCTAATATACGCAGTAACTCCCAACAGAAAGAACCAGGAATTGTCTATCGGTGAACTGGCAGTGGCTGGTTTCCTGTCTGCAATTCCGACAACTTTGGTCACCGCTCCTGTGGAACGCGCCAAAGTCCTCCTCCAGGTATGTATGTCACTTCTCGTATACATCAGATGATTTACTAGTCTATAGGTGCAAGGCCAAGGAGGCAATGAACAGAAATACAAGGGCGTTTTCGACGTGATCAAGCACCTCTACAAAGAGGGCGGAATACGGAGCATCTTCCGTGGCTCAGTGGCCACTGTAGCGAGAGATGGACCAGGAAGTGCTGCGTGAGTATCTTTCCTCACTCAAACGCTTATCTGACCCCGGGTCAACAGGTACTTTGCTGCATATGAAGTTACCAAGAAGGCTCTGACACCAGCCGGCTCTTCACCTGCTGATCTCAATCTCGGTGCAGTCATACTTGCAGGAGGAACAGCAGGAGTTGCTATGTGGTCACTCGCCATTCCTCCCGATGTGATAAAATCGCGAATTCAGTCCGCACCCAGTGGAACATACTCCGGTTTCATGGATTGCGCAAGGAAGACCATCGCTCGGGACGGTGTTGCTGCTCTTTGGAAAGGATTCGGTCCTGCGATGGCCAGGGCCTTCCCTGCAAACGCTGCTACATTCGTTAGTCTTTCCTTCTTCGCCTTTTCCCAATTACTGATCCTTCTAATCCAGCTGGGGGTTGAGGCTTCAAGAAAGGCGATGAATGCCTTTTTCTGAAACGTAGGACTATCTTGTATAAACGATATTCATCACAAATGAGTAAAGCGCGAATGAAGCCGATTGCACCGGAACACCCTAAGAATCAAGTAAGATGCTTCTGAAGAATCGAAGGGTCAGGGTCGATACGATCACGTGATAGTTGGAACTACTTCCGCGGAGGTTGAATTGCTACAGCATTCCTTCCCACCTCCAATAACCATACTTCTTTCTTGATACGAACCATTCTCAAAAAAACCAAAAGATAAACTACCACCATGTCAAATATGTGCGTATGTCTCCAGATATCTCTCACACATGATAACCGAGTGATATGTACAGCACGAGTACTTCGAGTGACAATAAGGCGGCGAAGAACGTAAAAAAAGCGACTAAGCCAAAAGCATCTCGTACACTCTCTGCGTCGGAGTATGCTGTCTCTGGAACTAAGGATAAAGACTTGGGGCTGACTCTTAGCTAAGGATCTCACGGAATCTTGGACACTTCGAGACGTGGTCCACGCGTCAGAACATGGAGCAGGTATCTTACTCCGACATCCCTGAAAGCATTAAGCCCGATGTAGACGAGGTGCTCAATGTCTCCGGCAAGATACCTATTGTTTGGGTGAAGAAGGTAATGTTCATTGAATGGGAAAGTTTTCGATGCTCATCTTGTCCAACTCAGGATTCTGAAAAATACCGTTTGATTTCTTCCATTTGTCGACCCGGATTCCTAGATTTTCTTTCAGATGCCCATAAGGAATGCCCATCGCTCTTTTGCGAGGACCACTCGTCCATCGACACTTTGGCCTTGTACGATGATCTGGCCACTGTGTTCAAGGCCTCGAAATATCTTAAGAAAATGTGCAATTCCGAGGAGAAATTTTCTGAGGCTGACTTTGCTAAAACGTGCGTTAAATATGGTTGGTTGGGATTTGTACGTCTCAGTTTATGACCTCCATGCCAGTTGTGATATATTTCGAACGCCAGCTATATCTGAGAGTAGGCAACGGTACGTTTGTCTTTGGCAGGACTTTATCTTATTTCTTCTAAACCGTCCTGCAGAGGCCAGTGCCCAATCTCTCTTCCCCAGCCATTGTTAAGCGGAGACATATCCTCCGCGTCCCTCCGCATTCTGAATACAAAGACAATCATTCCGGACAATGTCATTCTAATCCCAACAGCATCCATACGCCATCTTTCTAATACTGAAGCGTCACCTTTCAAAGCGCTCAAAGCCCACCGAACTGTAGAGAAGAGTGGCAGTGCTGACAAGGCCTCATCCTTCAGGTTTCAAAGCACGCCCTGTGCCAATCTGCCTGAAATACCCGGTTGGCATGCATGTTACCCTGCTATCTTCGCTAACGCATTTATCCCAGGTTTCGAATTCGCAAGCGCTTTCTTCGAAGACAAAAAGCCTGTTCATCAGATGTTGGAAGATGCTTATAGACAGAATAGAATGTCTACCACCTCCGCAGTCAGGCATTTACACTCATTGGGAATCCATGTTCCTGTTTTCGGCCTGGTATGGGCCAATGGGACTGTCCGAGCCCATGTCGACTGGTGTAAGACAACCACCGTTGGTACAACAGAAAAAAAGGTAAGAAGTCAGCCTCTTCTATGTTCATCTGATAACAGGTATCCGGGGGGTTTCTGTAGGAAATCAAAATTCTGTCAGCGCCCTTTCCGGGGCCTGATGACGATGATGAAAGGACGTTCCATGAATGGAAACTGAAAAGGCCTAGCGATATATTGCAGGTCCATTTTCTCATACGAAACGTTGACTATTGGACTTGCCACGGGTTCCGTGAAAAGGTGGTGAAAGGTGTGAAGGCGTTGGAACAGTCCGTTATCAATGGAGGGGGAGCATACGAGCCGTGGAAGCGTGTTGGAGTTTTGAAGCTATCCAAAAGCAGCTCTCGAAAAGAGAACCGTGACGCATCTTTCAGTAGTGTGTCAACACTGCCTGCTCCCCCCAAGAATACCCGAACTCGCAGGAATTAAAGACTCGTGTGTATTTTGACTCTAAAATCTATGAGGGTATGGTGGAAATAAATTCAGGTGCTCAAAGAGACTAGCATTACATTACAGGGTGGACACGTGAAGATTATTACTTACATCATAAGTTGTTCTACCAACAAAAACCTGAATCTGCCCGTGTGTTAACGCCTTCTAAACGTATGTACATCTCCCATCCAAATTTCCCCTTGATCGGCCTTGGCGTCGACTTAAGAGCATACCCCTGGAGACTTTACGTCACCAAGAATTTTTTCCCGTGCTCTGAGAACCGCCATATTTCATACTGAAGAACTTTGCTTCAAAAAAAATCCCTAATTCTACTACAACGGTCCGGCTGTTTACGTATGATACAAGTAAATACGAACATCGGCAATGGTTGTACAGATATACATGCTTTTATTTCCAACTAGAGGGAATTTCGTTCACCACGCCGGCCCAGTGACATAAACGACCCTTTTCCCAGTCCTCAATGTAGGATAAACCAGAGCTTCCACGTCGACTCTGCTCAATTTTCAAATGCTTCTCAGCGTCACACCAGAAGAGGACCCAGGACCCCATCCTGACGTGACCGGAGCTACGCTCAAAATACCACTTGTTCACAGGGTTGTTGGCGCGACTCCGCCAGACGAGGTCACGGCCCTCTCCCTGACCTTCTTTCCCTCCGTTAGGGTTTACAGAGAAGGGATGACCCAGTCCGTAAGTCTCGTCGTGAAGGGCAACCCACAAGAAATCGACCGTTCCATCCCCTTGATGGCTAGGAAGAACGGCGAACTTGTCGAGGTACGAGATGGGATTTGATGCATCAGGAGACGGTTCGTTGGTTACGATGGCTGCACCGACGTAGTCTCCAGCGATAATCATAAAATCGAGCGTCTTTTCCAGGCGCCCATAAAACTGGTGTTCATTAAGCGTTCGGCCGAAAGATTGTTCCAGAAGGGTTGTCAATTTTTTCTGATCTATGTCTGCGGTGGCGCGGACCACACGAATAGGAAGACCTCGTCGTAGCAACGTGGGTGTATGAGGTGTGAGTTTCCGATTACCTTGTAGGAGTGCGTGAGGTAAGCTAGAGCTTACAGCAGGCTTGTTGGTGATCAGATTGGCGATGAGGGAGCTGGGAGATCGATGAGAAACCATAACAGCGGACGAACTAGGCGGCATATACGCCAGGCATTTCCGCGCTAAAGAAAGGTTTGCTAGACTGGTGGGATGAGAATGGTACCAGGATTCACGAAATGTTCCATTGATATGTTCGTACTCAGAATCAAGGTTGATGAGTAAATGAGGATAGCCTGAACGTGCGTACGAAGGGATGCCACCTTCGCGGTTGATGATCATGAGACGGAGGGGAGTAAGATCAACTTCTCCGGATGATTGAGACCGTGTAGTTTGAGAGATAGGTGAAATGCTGTCCTGCACAGCAGCCTCAACCATCCCACGTGCAAGAGATGCGATCACGTCGTTGGCGTCTACGCATACTGATCGACAGAAGGAATCGAGGGCAAACGGGGGGAGGACTGGGATCTCTCCTGCTCGAAGGGCGGAACGAATGGTATTGAGATCAGAAGGAATAGTGTGTGCCTCAGGAGGTGCAACATCGTGTTCTTCGCCAAGATCTTCGGGCTTTGGGCCTAGCCTGACGATGGCACCCAAGAGCGGACGCGCCCTAGCGCCTTGCTTTTCGAGAGCCGTGACGAAACGCATCGTCTCTTCAATGACAATGTTTCTCTCATCTGTCCCACCACGAATGACATTATCGTTGTCGATAACAATGACGCTAACAAGCCCAAGCTTCTCGAGGTAAACCATGCCTCGAGCAATGCTTTCGAGCTGCACGTCCGTGAAAGGGCCTTGAACCTTGACCAAGGCTGTGCGCCTGACGATGGGGTCAAGTATAGAGTCGATAATGGGAGTGGCCTGGGTGGCCTCAACGTTCACAGCACTGGCCTCCTTAGTTTCGGCTTCCATAATGTCGGGAGGCGAAGGCATCTTGAAATCAGGATGCTGGGACGCCACTGGCTTCGCAGCTTGCGGCCTGGGTCCGAAAGATGCCAAGTACGAACGAGTGTCGCGCAGGGACGGATTGGCCCGCAGGATGGATAGAATGAAATCCTAGACAGGCTGCTGGTGAGCGGAATATTGAACAGGCGACGCTTGACTCACATTATCAGACGAGGCTGCTTCGTCGCCATTAGGAACGGGCTGCTGCCTCAAGCTGCGGATGGTCTGCAGTGTCGAAAATTATCAGCAACAACACGGTACTCGAATAGAAGTATAACATACGGCATAGAATGCTTTGAAGGTTTGGGAACGCTTCATCTGCACTGAAGAGACGAGCTTCGGTGAGCAAGAAGAGAATGCCAGCATAGCTAGGGTAGAAGGTGGAAGGAGGGGGGGAAAGTTGTTGGAGTCTGACTCATGGAGGGAAATTTAAAGGAAAAGTCGTGCTCGAGCTGTATGCAAATTTGTGATTATCTGATAAGATCTTGGACTTATCAGTTTCCTTTTCTGTCTTATCTTCGGCGATCTCGCACAATTACATCATAGACCCAAGCATTGAGGATTGATACGTCCAGTAGCATTATTCCGGCGAAGACATGTCATTAACTTTCATGTACTGGAGAGCAAATGGCTCAAATGGCTCATACAAAAAATTTACCTCATACAGCCTACATACCATCCAATACAGCTCAAACAGCTCGTCTGAGCTGTTCGGCTGCGGGCATGATCATAGACGCGCGCGTATATACATCACGTCTCGACAAATCGCGTATCCATCGCATAAGATCACCGGCGTTAATTTGGCCATTCGAAGGTCTTAACTGCCTTGGGGCTGGGCATGTTGTAGGATCTCACAGCGTAAATATCCGGTACTCGCGGCTCTATAACAGCTGTTAATCAAAACGCCGAGATGTATATTTTCAAAGACGCCTTACGCTTGTGTTGACAACGATGATGTTATCTTGACTACACATCGCCGATATAGGTCCTGTTCCAAGGGCGGTGGGGACTGCCCTGACCCGAAATGGCAGTGATGTCCTGACTTCTTGTTGGAATATCAGGCTGCTCGAGGGAATTATAGTCTCATCGATTGCGAACATAGTGGGATCCTCTTGGTTGACTGGAGGCCAAAGCGTCTCGTTGGGATTGCCATATTGTGATGGACATCCACTGCCCAGTTCCCGCTTCAAAGTCATCTGATTGAAATCATACACATCGATTTCTTCCTCGTCGATATTGAAAGCAACGAATCTGGATCCGAACGTATTGCAAACCCATGAAAGTTGCATCACATTCACCCATTGATTCCAGCAATCGAGAATACGGGTGCCTTTCGGACCCCAAGCCAGCCATTCAACTTCCTTGGTTCCTTCAAGAAAGTGATGAAACTGCGCCAGCAGTGTCCGCCGCGGAATGAATATCATGGTATAGTTTTCTTGCGCCGTAAGAAGCGCCACGGGATATAGAATTTCATCAGGATGAACATGAAATGGGATGGAATCATCCTGATTCGGCCAGGCGGGTGAAGGGTCACACCTGACTGTGAGGCTCATGACTGTAGTTGAAGGGTGCAGATCTGGAAGGCGAAGAGCTAGACAGTGAGACACATCTTTGACGCACGTCTGCTCAGACGATTCCGCAATGAAGTCTACAACGAGTAAACGCAGGTTTGTGTCGTCAGTTATGGCAATTACGACGTGCTTTTCAGTCAAAAACGCGAACGAGCTGATCTCATGTCCAGTGAGGAACTAGTTCGTGCGATCCATCAGAGATTCAACATACTATCACTAGCAAAATACATACCAGTTCTTTGCGACCAGTCTTCCAATTCCAGACAACAAGCTCTTTCGCTCCATGGCGGCTGTTGTCGAACTCGACACCTACATGATCGCCAGATATCTGTATGATGTGGGACATTCCGTGATCCGGGACTTTCTGCGCATGTTTAAGGATGGGTACGGAAGCGAGACCGTGTGCTTTTCCACTGGACATGCACCGAAGATGGAATTGGAAAGAAGGATTGGGGTTTCGCCCCCTGATCAAGAAAATCAGTGTCTGGGGGAAAGAGAATACGTAGTACTGACCACCGTGGGGACTCGATGAGTACTAATAGTTTTTGTGAAGGATCCATTCCAAAGTCACGTATATGCAAGCCGGATAATGGAACGGACCATTCCTTTCTCTCAATGAAACGGGTCGACGAGGGCAGTTGCGTAAAGATGATACTCCCTGAGCCGCTATGTTGGGCTAGAACATTCCCAAAGAGCTCCCAAAGACGGCCCTGAAGCATTGGAATGCTGTCGCTCCAAGTACCGTCAAGTTTGTTCCATGCATCGTTATGTTCGCGCAACTGAGAAAGACGATCTGCTGAAGGTGGGGTAGCTGCATGGTCAACGTGCCCGTGACGTGCGAGCTCAATGGTGTACACAAGAGCTACGGTTTCATCTATCAAGGCCAAGAAAAACTGACAGGCCTGAACGGCGATGAGATCCAGAAAGTATGAGTATTTAGACTGGAGATTACCTGTTTGCAGGCGATGAGACTGCGAGCATCAAGAAAGCTGAATATAACAAGAAAGAGCTCGGTAGGAAATGCTGGCATCGCTGGATGATCCATCTTGATGACGGTCGGAGATAATCATGTGCACAAGACTGGCTGGGCAACTTTCACTCTCAAATTGGCACGTCCTTTAAGCTCGCCACCAGCATACACCATCATACATACCTAGACGACTGGATTTCGTGGTCACGGCCCTGCCGCTCAACGTTGGAAATATTCCCTTTTTCATCTTATCTTCCTTCTCCCACAGTCTCTCCCGGCGCACCCTACTCACCAAATCATCCATTTTACGGCCAGTCTTGAATGTCGAATACACCACGTACGTCTAGAGCCACCAAGGTATTTGCCGGTTCTCTTCCCAGGCCTTTACAAACTTAATATACGGCCTCATGTTTCCAGTTCTACCAGCAGGATATAGTCAAACGAAATTCGTCTCCCCATTCTTTCGGTATCGTTCTCGTGAGTGTATGCTATCCATGCCCTCTATGTATGCGCCGTTAAACCCTCTTAGAGATGCTGGCATGACGCTGAGGACATTCCCCCATCAACGGACGATCCACTGATGAGACCACTCGAGCGCGGTGAAGTTGGCGTAACATTTATATCTGAAGGCAGCGCGCGCGAAATACTCCCTGAATCTGAACTAACTCTTGTGGACCGTACCCTTCAACCTGGCGACTACTGCAAGCGAAGTATCGATGATGTTCGCTCTGGTGTGGTGACAAACATCCGTGTCAGGGGCCGTCTTCAGCATGTTATAAGTGGGGAGCCAGTGGAAGGATGGCGGAATTCCGACCAGGTTGTACCGGCCATGGAGGCAGAGATTGGTGACTACATTATTTACGATGATTGGGTTGGACAGGTAAGTGTCAGTGACCATGCCTGGAACCTCATGATCATTCATGCCTTAGCTTGTAGATTGTAGAGGTAGCTTTCTCGGTTACGATGTTCCCCTCGTTGTTCTAAACCAGTCCCTGCAGTTGTACGATGAAAATATCATCGAGGTTTCAAACGGTCAACTCGTCAGACTGCCAGAATTTAGCACCCGGCTTGCTATCGGTCAGAAGGGCTCCGTGCGTTGTGTCCTAACTTGTGTTACTTCTCGCGCTCATTGACCCAACAGGATATCCTGCCGTCCAGTAGCATGCAAAACCTGATTGGATTCTTTCTTGGAAGCAATAGAACTGACCATAGCGTTGACACCGTTGTTGCCGTCAAACACACCGTATATGCTGTAGCTTGGCTGGCTGTTAACCAAACGGTGCGCCTTGTTTAGTTTCCATTGCTTTATACCCTCATGTCCGCCCAGTTGGCCCCTAGCGTGGTTGAGAACCACCCACGCCCTCAACGATTTTGGTATGGCAAGGATATCTCCAAGCTTACTTTGATACGTGGTCGATCAGATTTCCAGATACGGATCGGAGACAAGGTTAACCTTGTCGAGAGAACTGGATATCCCGTTACCATTCATGGACGGAGCATGCAGGGCGTCCCCACCATTCATGTAGAGACGCTCACTGTCGCAGAGACAGAAACTACGGTGGACATTCTATGGCAAGATGGCACCACGGAAACGTTAAACTCCGTGGATCTCATCCCTTATCTAAACACCGATGAATATGATTGCTGGTAAGCGTCAGGGTCGGATAATAATGCCCTTGGTCTGAATCTTCGTATGATAGGCCCGGCGACCACGTTTTATGGCGTGGTGAAGACCAGAAGCGTCCAGCTATCGTGCAGTCCGTAGACGCTTCGCACAGGACAGCTTCTATTCTCCTTCCCGATAGCGGCAAAATCGAACTCGCTTCGGTACTGGAACTTGACGCTCACGGTGTGTCCGACGTTGAACCGCAATTTGGAACCGAGGGACTCGGTGTCCGCCTGGGAGATTTTGTTTTCATACATCGAGAGGGAACCACGAATGGCTACGATCCACCTAGAATACCACGCATAGGCGAACTCGAAGCTTGGGCGAGAGAAATGCCTTTCTATCCTGGCCATATCGAAGGATGGCGAAAGGAAATGGCTGAACTAGGAAATAATGTTGCAAAGAAACGTGGAACTGAAGAAGCTTTTCAAGATGGTAACATGAGGCAACCCTGGGCAAACGATTGTAACCTGTTCTGGATTGGAGAGGTCACGAAGGTCTGATTCCTTTCTTTGTTTCCCTTTTTAGAAGCTTTATTCAATCCGTTTGTATCTTCAGCTTCGACTTGATGGTCAAATTGAAGTTTCTCACCCCGAGGGATCAGTTCGCGTATATCCACTGCAACGCCTCACGAGGCTTTATGATAGCATCGAGCAACTTGAAGATGATCCTTGGGGTGATGAACATAGTCATGATGAGCATGAGTACTTGGAAGGTTCCGGGTACTGGCCTGATGAGAACGGAATATGGCACCACCTTGACGAGAGCATGGACGGATGGGAAGACATCGAGGATGTCGACGATACCATGGATGTGGATATGTGGCATCACGATGAAGATACTCCAAGAGTTTCTGGACCTTCGAGTCCATCAATAATTGACCAATTTCCACCACCACCGACGGTGGAAATGGATGCTGAATCTGACACGACGTCTGTCAATCCAGTTGTGGATACACTGAAGACCATGAAAGATGGCGCTACCATTGACGAGGAGAACGATGATTTCCCTTGGAAGCGGTTCGACATCCTACCGTCTGCTCCCCATGATCATGCATACTATGCCTCTCCTCCCGCGCAACCCTCAAAATCTTTCTTATCTCGTCTTCAACGAGAGTATCGCATATTGCAATCTAGTCTACCTGGTGAGGACAGTTATTTTGTATACCAGAGCCATCACTAACAACATGCAGAGTCGATCATTATACGCACCTACGAGGATCGAAGTGACCTTCTGCGCTCTCTTATCATCGGTCCGAATAACACCCCATACGAGGATGCACCTTTCGTCATTGACTGGATGTAAGGTTCTTTGACAAAAGCAGATAAGCATAGCTAACCTGCTGGCTGTCAGGCTTCCTGCAACCTTCCCTAGCAGTCCGCCCATCGGGCATTTTCTCAGCTGGACAAATGGCAACGGTCGAGGTAAGTTCCCGCTCTCCCGTTATGCGGCTCCTATAAACAGCGTCTCTTATCTAGTGAATCCGTAAGTCCAACCTTCTTGTACCCGATACAGTTCACACACATCTTTTTAGAAACCTGTATGAGGAAGGCAAAGTTTGTTTATCAATATTGGGAACTTGGGCTGGTGATCAGAACGAAACATGGAGTGCCAGTCGATCATCTCTCCTGCAAGCCTTCGTAAGCATACAGGGTCTAGTGCTCGTGAAGGAACCGTACGTGACCTGATCCTTGCGACGAGCAACGTATTGACAGCTATTCCAGTTGGTTCTGTGAACCTGCGTACGAGAAGCTGCGTGGTACAGAGGAAGGCATTGTTAACAGGCAAATTTTCATTTCGTTGATGTTTCTCCATGTAACTCATCTGGGATTTCAGTCGACTATACAGCGAAAAGGCCTACGTTCTTTCTCGTGGCTTTGTACGCCGAGCTCTAGAGATTCCTCTCGGCGGTTTGGAGAAGGAAATCAATTGGTTATATTACACTAACCGCCGACTAGAAAAGGTGGTGCGTGACTGTCGAGCGTTGGTAGAAAAAAGCCGGCATGAGTCCAACGTCACCGAAGAAGAACGGGACCTTGCTATCCCGAGGCTGACTGCTGGAGGTATCATAGCCGTAGAGCGGACGTTGACAAAGCTCCAAGCTTTGCTGGACTCGTCATCTTCGTTGACGTCATAGTCGGCCTTTTCTCCTTATTCATATTAGCATACAAGCAATGTAATCTAGTTCATTCAGTGCGAAGTGAACTGATGCGGCAATTATTGCAATAATTCCCCGTAATCATGCATTCTAACTTTTTTTGTCGCGTAGAGCGAGCACAGGAGATATAAAGACAATGATGCGATAAAAATATGAAGTATAAGACATCCAAAATGTGTATATGCGAGTGCCAATGAGTGGAAAAGTCACAGCGGCCATGACGATGGCGTGTAGAAGCTCTAGACTAGCATTGCTTGAGGAAGCTGTTCTTGGGGAATGGCTGTTTATAATCGTCGACCCATGTTGTGATATTGGGATTCGTATACGCTTCGATGTATCTGCATTTCAAAGTTTAGCTCTGTTCCGCCAACGAACAGCCAGACTCACTCTTCGATGTATGCTTGTGTAGGGAAATCATCAGGATTGCAGCCAACGTTTATGGAATCTTTTGGCTGATACACCTATGGGTCACCAACTTAAGCATACACGATAACAAAACGGGAGAGGCGGAAGTACCCGTATATAATCGATTGACATAATCGACGGGAAGGTGAGATGGTCGAGATCAACATAACCGAAGTTCTCTGACATGCCAAGGTTAACAAGAATGTACTGCGGGAGATACTAAGTTTTTGATTGACAAGAAAGGAAATGGCATACCATTGGCTCCTGAGGAACCGGACGAGCTGCTATTTCAACACGAGTATCTGCTGCAAGTCCAGGACCCTTCAATGTCCAAGCTGCTTTGTTGTTGTTGATCCATGTTATATACTGCAAAGAAAGAATGTCATGAGCACCGTCCCATATGTCTGCCTGAAAAGTACTGACCCCGTCATCATAGCCTAAGAATATTTCATAAGTTGCTGCGGTAACTACGCGAGCGATATAAAAGCCTCACCTGGCTTGTATTCGAACCCATAAACTGCGAAACAGCCCGTTTCTAGCTGATAACAATTCTGGTCTTCTCCCATGTCAATGCGGGATTCTCTATGCTAACGAAGGAACTCACCAGTGAAGGACACGCTTGATGTTGCTTGCTGGAACGCTCCACCGGTGTAAGTGTTAAAATATGTCTCCGTTGCATCATATATGATCATGTTGTCCGACGTGTTGAACCACTCATATTTAGCGTTGAAGGGCTAAAATTGTATCAGTTTCAGCAGAATGTTTCAAACATCGACATACCGCCCATTGTCCGGACTGCGACACCTCGCCCTGATCATTAGCAATCTGGGCCTCGAAGACATCGATTTCAGGTGCAGCGCGTCCGACATATGTGCCGTCCGAGTGCATAGGTCCAGGATGAGATTCTCCGGGACATGTGCAACGAGAGAGTTTCTGCCCTGGAAGGAACGACAATATGCCATTCTGAGCGGCGTCTCCATCAACAGTTGCTGCTTGGGGAAGTCCATTGATGGTCTGATTTTGAACTGTTCCGATATCGCACGCATCGTATGTATAGGGCCACTAAAGCGACTGATTAGACAGGAATTTCCATCCTATGCCAGAGAGAAGACTTACAGTTCCCTCCAAGGAAGCTCCGTAACCAGCTCGACCTACGAAGAAACAGTGTCAGAATTCCAGGTGTCACCCGATTGTCGCATTGAAATTTTATACCAAGGTTTCCCATTGTCCACACAGCAGGCCATAGACCGAGAATGTTGTTTGCACCCGGCAGAGTCACCGAAGTCAAAATCATACCGCCCGTGAAGCAAAACTTGTTCCAAGTAGACATCATTCCGCCTTGGTAGTCAAGACCGTGTGTTTCTTTCTTCGATAGCGTTATTGTCAGGGCGCCTCCCTTTGTCGTGATCGCGGCTGGATCATACCACTCCAAGTTGTTGGTCTAAAACGACGTGAGTACATCTTACAAGCTGACGAAACGCGTTAACTGACACCCCAGTAGTGCAAGTCTACTGCTTCCCAGTACGGGTCATCGCCAGGATAGAAAGTTCGCCCGTCGACGTTGAATTCGTCGCTCCAAACCAGCTGGTATTCATTGTCATTAGTAAAGGACTTTATTGTGTATGCGTCTTCCGGGGTATCGAGATCAACCATTCCCCAGTTGCCCGGCATACTGGGTACCTGGAAAGATGTGAACACAGTGTGTATCCATGTGGGCATATCTCATACCTGTCCGCTGGCATTGATTCCGCCTAGATTGAAACCGCCAAGTGAAGAAATATCGTGGGTGGTGAAATATGAAATTATAGGGTATCCGGCGCTGTCGGTGGGTCAAACGACTGCTAAGTGGGAGACAAAGGCAACGCACAATAGTGACACCAGGCCAAGACCAAGGACGACAATACAACCAAGGTTGGTTAAACCTCGGTAGGTGAATACGGATCCACCAAGATCATTGTTTCTGTCTCGCCGTGGGTCAGGGTTATGGAGGTAATCGTCTGGCTCAGGATGGTTGGGTGATATATCTGAACCCCAGGCGGCGGGGTCGGGCGATAGCGAGAACTAAAGGATGTCATGAAGGTCGGACCAAGGCGTGGGGACTAGACACCTGCCTTGTCAGAGATAGAAGGCGCCAAGGATGGGACCCGGCTGCCTTTTACGTTGTACGGCGAGTCGTTCTATCTTTGTGGTTAGCGAACGTCGCGGCGATATATGCGCGACTGACAAGGCTAGTAGTGCTGCTACTCGCTGTGCGCAACGATGAGGGACCTCTTGCAAAGTTGGCGTGGATGCCAAGGTTGGTGGTGGAGTCTCCTGGGAGAAGGCTTGTGGTCGACGGCGAGTTGGCCTGGTATCGCCGCTGGGAGTCGGCCAAGGATGGCATTGGTGGTAAAAGTAAAAGAAAGGACAGCGAGATAATCAAGGAGTGAAGAAAACGAAGGACGCTAAGAAAACAAGCAAGTCTTGGGAAAAGGAGAGCGACGCCAAACAATTCTCCCGCCAAGTCAGCTCCATGCCCCTTGTGGCAACTATTTCCCATGCCTATGTCTAATTTTGGGTAATAATGATATACATGTGCTGCTTATCTGCCAGCGCCCTCAAGCAATCCTAGCAAACCGCCTCGACGTCCCTCTCTGTCCTTCTCTTTCATTGCTCGCTGCACCCGTCGTAATCCAGGCGGTCCAGAATCCGACTCAACCTCGCTTTCTGCCAATTCTTCCGATAGCTTCAGCCGGTTGAAGACCTCTTCGTTTGCTTCATTGATGTGCGCCTTGCCATCCGGGTCTTTGTCCAGCGCATGCAACAGCATCTCCTTGCGCATTTGGTACTGCAGCAGCGTCGGCTCTGCAGGCGGGCTGGTAATCAGATGGTGCTTGGCGCCGAGATCGCTTGAACCAGGTAGCGAGGTCTTTTGCATCCATTGATCAAGGTTGTCAAGTGCAACTTTCGATCGCTTCACCCTGTCCCCTTTCGTTGGCCGTCCTTTTCGCTTGGGTCCTTCTTCATCTAAAACATCAGGAACAACAATTTCACGGGGCAGTGAACGTGGATTTTGGCAGCCAAGTCCGGACGCAGGGAGGATATGGAAAATTTGGGATGTCACAAAGGTCTTCAAAATATGAAGCACAGCAGGCTTGAAAGGCTCCAGTTCCGTGGTTGTCAGCGTGTCCGGAATCGAGATAAGAGTCGCATACTGATCTAAAAACAGCCCGTCGATAAAACTATAAATGGTTCTGCCCCTGGGCTCACCACAAGGTATAGGAATATGCTGGACAGAATACAGTGGCGGACAGACATCCGTCGGTTGAGTGTAGAAGAACGTGTACAGGCCGAACAGTGCAACGAGACTTGTTATTGGCTTTTCCAGATCCACAATGCATTCTGTAAGAATATGTAAGCATTGCAATGTCAAGCAAACACATTTCATACCAAGGAACAGTCGTAGAGTGGTATGCAAAAATGCATCTCTGCCTCTCGGGTCGAATATCTTCAAATGCAGCCACTGCCAGCCCTGAGAACACCAGATTTCCTTGAAGAGCTTGAAGGGACACGAGTGCGGCGAGTTTGAATACTGCTCCTCGAAGCTTTTTACTAGAACCGCGATATCGTCCCTAACCGCATTTACATATACCGAAGACGTGAAATACGACGGTTGAAGGCAAAGGCGACCTGTAGTCGTGGGAGCAACAGACATCGTCGGCGACAAACAACAGTCAATTGCGGCGCGTATCAGCACGTGCACCGTTTTCTCCCTCACCATCATGTTCCACCGACGGAACAGTGTCCAGTGCTTTTTCTGCAACACACAGACAGCGTTGCCCAAGGATCCAAGAAATTTCCGTTGCAACAATTGTGGCTGCTGGAATCGTTACGATGCCACGGGTGAAATCCTGTCCTCTGAACCTGCCATGCATGATGAATCTCTCAACTTGCGGTCGTTCTCTAAACGAGGTGCGTGACGCGTTATCTTCTAGTCTGTCAGTCCTTATACTTCCGACAGCCTCTCCCAACAAGGAACGCTTACCCACGATGTACGGAAAGGGCCCGTTCTGCCACACTTGCCAAACAAACCAGATGCTCTTGATGAATCTCTTGTCGAATTATTTGCCCGATCCAGATGTGGGAACATTCATTCTCTGTTGTATTTCTCTTCTCAGTGATTCTAGAACCCCGAATACGAACGCCGCGTAGAAATGCTTCCAGAGTACAAGGAATCTTTGCATATCCGCTACCCGCCGGTCTGTGCCAATTGTCTCCCTTCTGTCGAGGATGAGATACAGACCAAGAACAAGATGGCACGTGTGAATGCCCTTGGTGGTTTCTTAAAGGACACCAAGGGTAAAGAGCAGGCACGCCGCGTTTTGGCGCCCGAGCTAGCGAAGGAGAAGCTAACCTTGGAGATGTTGATCTGGAGGTGTCGAGGTTGTTTATGGGGCGCATCATTGCTGACTGCCGTCGTTGGATATTCTACTCGTGAGTTACCTTTTGCCATCAAGATTGTACCCGTTTCACGATGTTTGTAGCATTGCTCAACCTGCCAGTGCCATTATCAAATATTCTTGGCCCTCCTGTGCTGCCAATCGCGGCACTGCTATCGATCTTCTGGACATTCTGGGATCCCACCTATTCCTCCTTGCAAAGGGCCCGTAGAGAAGGCCGCAACGTACGAATACAGGGGAAGAAGAACTACATAGTGAGACACTTCTTCAACTTATAATCGATAACACTCACCCTTGACAGACGCTGCAAATGGTTACTTGGATATCTCGAATATTTACATCAATTTCAATGACCATAGAATGGTATATGCCACCATCAAACTATCTACATTTACTAGAGACGCCCATTTCTTCGCGCGCGCGCGCCTATTATATGATCTCCTTGATACTGGAGCTATTTGTAGGTCATTGTATCCACTTCCGTAGACATTTTCATCGATGCTGTCTAGGTCTTCATCTCTTCTTGTTTCGTGCTCCGATTACAACAACCACCAGCTATCCGTTTACTTGAACTAAACCAGCTGCCCTCCCGAGCGGCTACACCTAATCCTAAAACATCTCATTCTAACACTCCACTCACCCCGCCGATCGTTAACGATAACGATTTGTTTGCCTCTCTCACTCTCTCGTCGAAACCTGTTATCGCCAGACCTCCAATATTTGGCTTTCCCTCCCTTGGTCCCTCTGCCCCTCATTCTACCGCTCACCAACCAGAGCCTGATGTCGACGAAATGGACTGGACACCTACAAATGGACTAAGGGAGAGACCCCAAACATATGATGATTCCTCTTTCCTTCGTCCACAGAAGTTCTTTCCTCCAGAGAACCCCACAGGGCTGGAAAGCTTATTCGAGAGTACGCGGCTGGTCGATGATGTTACAATGAACGAACCGACATCTGAGAGGCTACCGACTCGCTCGAGAATTGCAATCACTCATATGTGGAGCTGGGGGTGGGTTTATCTATTGTCTACGCTGCCGTTTGCGGGAGTTGTTTTGTTCCAACGGTTGTACGGCAAGAGATATAGCGGACCTGCGCTGGCCACTGAAGTAACACCTCTGTTTTCTATACATGACGTGCCCAGTATCGATTAACCAATACATTATCTACGATTGAGGTCCAAACACATCGTCCAGGAAAGCGTTGGACAAAGCAACGCATTGCTGATAAACCCTCTCAAACCCGTTCTACCGAGGAATGGTTAATTCGGCAACAGGAATTACAGCTGCTACTTACAATTCCTCCGTAGTAAGGGTCCGAGATTGGCGAATTGCTTTCGAGGTAGGAGCCCCAAAGCCGTATGGTAGCGGTCGCATTGCGGGGGGCGTTTCGCTTTAGGGAATTCAAGTTGCTTTCATCAGCAGCAAGGATATGCGTAAATTCAGTGTAGTCCGACGATCTAACTTTCCGCGCCGCGTGAGATATGGGTATTTTGTGCTGTGATATGTAAGATAAAGTCAGGGTACAAGGGAGATTTGACCGACTTTTTTACACGTCGCCACTGCTCTACGACACCTCAGATAACGCGCATGAGAAGAAACCTGAGAAACGCACCTATCATCCGGATCCTCGCCTTCGTGGTAGGCTCCCGTCCCAGCGCTGTCGAGAACGATATCGTGTTCGCGCCTTTTAGCGACGTCCCTCATTACCGCTTCACCCATCGGGGAGCGACATATATTGCCTGGGAATAATATTCATTGAGAATCAATGTAAAAAGCACCTGGAGCATACCTAAGCAGACGATGAGAACCTTGACTTTATCTGAGGACATAGTCAGGAATGAAAACGTGGACTGTCTAAATATGGTCTTGGACGCCCGGCTTCGATCTTGCACATTAACCACCATCATGTCGCCACCAATTCAGCTTTTCTTGACGACCATTGCTTCCCAGCCAGCTCTACGGCAGCGCCAAGGTATGAATATCTCTGCAGCATGCACCGTCCTGAAACCGATCTGCCAGAGTACCTCCTACGCATCCTTCAAGTCAAGAAAATACCATTCACTTCTTACGATCTTGCCTCTGATGAAACTGCTAAGAGATTGTGGAAAAGGAAAGCACCACTAGGTATTTCCTCCATACTTAGGACCCTCCCCGGTGCTTATTCGTTGACAGACAAACAACAATTGCCTGGAATCCTTGTCGGCGGACGTTTTCCGGGTGTACGTCCTCGGTTCGTGATCACCATAGTGACTGACTGTCCATACTCGGTCTATTAGATTTTTGCCGAGTTGTGCGTACAAGGAAACTATTGTTCGTATCAAGATACTAAAACCAATGCAGCGAAGATGCCGTTGAGTACGATGAACTCGACACATTCCTCCGACTCAAAGAACCTTGGAACCCGGACGTAGACGAAGATGAACCGGCACCCCCAGTCCGGCCAATAGGTGTACCCGGCGCCATGATGCCCCTCCAAATGACCCCCGAACGCCTGAAATCGAAAATCCTTGCCAAACCTGTGTCTTCGCCCCTCGCAAGGCCACAAATTCCGGTCAACAAGCGCGAAGGCGAGTTTGATATTAGTACAGAACTCTCCGGCTACGGTCTGCAGGGCGTGAGAGTAACTGAGGATGAGTTACGGGACTTGGTCGCTGAGTTGGGGTTGGATGGCGATGACGCCGGTGATTTGGTGAAAGGGTTGAGCAGCGGCCCGTCGGACAAGGTGGAAGAGAGCGCGGCCCCCATGTCCAACGTCGCTGCTGGAACGAAATCTACAGGGAAGAAGGAACCAGAGATAAAGGCAGATAAATCACTAGACGCGAAGGTCGTCAAGGCACTGGAAGTCGGCAAGAAAGACAAAGAAGTATAAGTATTGTATAAAAAGATATTATACCCTTAAATAATACTCGGTAGCTGTAATATGGACTAGGAAATACGTCTTGAATAAATGAAATGTAGCATTGGATTCTATTATAGCTTGGTCATTGACACCAACATCCCGCCATCCAGAGTGATCGTCGCTCCGTTCACGAAGGCACCTGCAGGACTCGCAAGGAAGAGTGCTGTCCCTGCCACATCCTCTGGCTTCCCCAGCCGACGCAACGGTATAGTAGACGTAAAAATATCTTTGACAGCCTCAAAGCTATGCGCAGTCACTGCGCACAACGGCATCTTAGCACATAGTCGGAAACGCAATTATTAAACAGGCGTACTCTTGGTAGGAAAAGGTCCACATGCGATTGTATTCGAAACAATACCTTCAGGACCAAGTCTTCCTCCCAGATGCCGACTGAGATGGTGAAGTGCAGCTTTCGAAGCCGAGTACGCATATGTCTCGTGTATGGGTACAGCTATCCCTTCTACTGACCCAATCTAGGAGAAAAACGCGTTAGCCCAACGAGAAATTTGACAACAAAAACTGTCGAACATTGATGATACGCGCAGGATCAGCATACGTCTCGCCGTCCTTTGACAAAGCTGCCGCCGCTCGGAGCAGCGGGAGAAGTTTCTGTGTCAACGTGAACACCCGTTGCAGGTTTAGAGTGAGAAGCTTGCTGAACGCTGCGTCCTGTATTTGGATTTGTGAACTACTTATCAAGGAAAGGGAAGTGATTATACTTACCGGAAAGTCGTCTAGAGAATCGCCCCATGCCGCCCCTGCGTTGTTGATAAGGACATGAAGAACTGGCTCTTTAGCAGCAAGGTCATTAGCTACGCGTTCTACCTCTTCATATTGCGCCAGATCCGCGGGAAGAGGGATACATTTCCCGGGTCCAAGTGCATTGAGCTCAACAGCGGTCTCTTCACAGCTCTTGGCAGAACGAGAAGAGATATAAACCTTGACACCAAATAAGAATGGAAAACCAGAGGTTGTGAAATAACATACCTTCGCCCCGTTCTTTATGAATCCCGTAGCAATCTGGACAAACATTAGTAGTGGCCATGACGTTGAGGGGCGCAGATTTACCATTTTTCCAATCCCCCTGCTCCCACCAGTGACCAGTACGACCTTGTCCTTCACATTGAAGAGATTTTCAACTTGGAAGGAGCTCATGATGGTGGCTGGTCGAAGGTAAAAAAGGTACACATGGGTGTATCTCTGCGGCCCCGCATCCAGGGTGAGATCTGCATCCCCCAAAGGAATGCCGGTTCCTGTATTTGTCTTCCGTGCCGCAAATCATTGCTTAGGAATGTGATAAAAAGCTGCCGTCAAGGATCAGATCCTCAGACCGTCCATGCCCCGAAGAAGGCTGTATATATTATTGACCTAGCCAGATATGTGTAGTGAGCAGGACATGGTCTCAACGATTCGCGATGTCTCAATTCCCACGCAGAGATGGTTGACATTAGAAAGTTTTCAAATTTATAGGCCAAGAGCCCACGACGCACTGGCCTTATTTAACACGCGACTGGAGCAGTTCCGTCAAACGGACGAAATGATATCCGCATCACAGTATTCAACCTATTCGGAGGAAAATGGAATGATTGCACGCAGCATTATAAAAAGATGAGATGACGGAGTCAGCAATAGTAATACAGTATCATTGAAACAAGGCACAAAGTACTTCATCCACTCAAGGTCACTCAGAATCAGACAACCCATCCGACAAACGAGACCGACGCCGTCGAAGAAGACCTGAACTTTCACCAGATCCAGATCCAGATGGTATCGGCTGGTCCGAATGTTCCCCTTTCACCACCTAAGAGAAAAGCAATGAGGAGCCATTTTCTTGGAACAGTGGTACCGATACATACCGATCTTCGGCTCGAACTTCTCCTCGGTTTAGCAGTCCTTCTCCTACGAGGAGGCTTCTTGTCTTCGTCAGAGCTCGGAGGAGGTTTTCTCGGGGGGATTTCGTCATCAAAGGGCTCGCTCCCGACATCATCATCATCAAGGTAGCTTTTTCCTATGGGCTCCGACAGCATGGTTGGAAGGATACATAGACTGACCATCGCCAGTAGGGTGACAAGGAAGATCATCGAAGATATCATAGCCGAAATGAGTGGGAAGCGGGTTACAAGACCGCTGCATGACTCCGTCAGCTATGGCTCCGGTGAGTCGCGCAGGACGTACCGTATTCCCCGATGTACGAGAATGCCACGGAGGTGTACGTTGGAGACGGCAAGTTCACGACCTTCACCGCTTCCCAGTGTTCTCCAACCATCTTGACGACCGATCTGAACATAAGCATTGGCATAGGGCGTCCCAAACGTGTAGGAATGCAAAAGCGGGATGTCGATATTGAAGGTTGAGGGTTTGCCAGAGAAAAAGAAAGTACGAGATGGTAATACGATGGCCTGGAGAGGTGATCAGAAGGGCAGTTAGGTGAATTTAACAAATACGAACTGGACGGCGAACAACTGCTAGTGTTTGGTTACTATCCGATGATAGCCTCAATGACGCCATGAAGTTTCCCAACGCAAGATTCGATTCGGTGGCGGGAACGACAAGATGCAGCAGAACATCATAAGGCTGCTGCGACACCAACTGAGGAAGACTGCTTTCTGCGTACGGAGCGAGACCATCTCTAAGACATGAAACATTCAAATAATGGACACCGCAGCTGCTCGCGACTCACCCGTATTGAAGGAACAAAGGAGCCTCCCAAGAAACAGCGACGTTCTTCCACACTATCCATCCTGCGAGGCCAGAGAGACATAATGCCAAAGGGATCAAGAAAATAAAGACAGCAAGAGGTACTAATTGGGGCGCGAACGGCTTCAGAGACTTTGAGAGCAAGGAAAGCAGGTACTGGATTGAGGCAGATGCAAAACTAGACTGGGACAGCCCTCGAGGTTCACGCGATCTCTTGCGGTGCTTGTTTGTGGTGTCCATGAAGGATGCGGTTCATCTGTCGATGGTGGTCCTGCAGTAAGGGTCACACGTGGGTTTATTATGTAGTTTATCTGAAAATAATATTGGAAAATAATGTCGCCTTGACCATGTCCACCAACGTCCAGAGCCTGCTGGGTTCGCTTCCGTCGTCCGAAATCCTTCAGGACTACATCCGTTCCGTGTCTGGTAGTACTACCGTCGAGGCCGAGATTAAATCCTATCCCGACTTGGTCTACTTCAACTACTACACAATCGGCGTCAGCTTTCAGTTCAAACCGACGGATGGCTACCGCCCAAAGATGGGCCTGAAGGAATCTGATTTGGAGAAGGACCGTTTAATTCTCGACGGCCTCGATTTCTATAATATACCCAAGGTCGATTCCTTCGACCCGAAAACAAAGGGAACATCAGCGAGACGGGCAGAAATAGCGTTCTCCTCGTATCCTATTTCGCCTCTTACACTGAGCATCGTGCCCGATATCAAAGATAAGGATGGTAAAGTCCTTACCCGGCCTCTACATTTTGATGTTCTTCCTGCGAGTACAGGGAAGGATTTTGTCCAGTGTTTGGGAGAACCCGACCGTAAAGGCGGGGGGAGTGGGCCGTCGTCGGGGTCGATTGGGATCTGGTGTGAGTGGTCGCAGGACGGTATCTTGGTTGAGTTTGGCGGCGATGAGGCGAAGGGACCCCAGGCTTGGGAACGAGGAAAAGATGCAGTGTGGAAGGTAATCACGGTCTTTCGGAAGGTACGTCGGTTCCGACACTGTCAATTTTCACGGTCTGATTTGACCAGTGAGCCGCATGCCTGCGTCGCATTTTGTAGCCATAGTGTATCCATACGCTCACCACGCCGTCGGATGTCTGCTGACCACCGGTAGTATGTACAATAAATCATATGCGGATGAATCAAGAAGTAGAGAAACAGATGCTGTGATCGTATAAATATACCTTGCTTTCAACCTTCATTTCACTCGCTCATCGACTCAACCATGGCAGTTCCCGGTCCAGACAAGTTCACGATACTCGACATCAGCGGCAAGTTCTATTTGGTATGTGATTCTGTTCAACTATACAGTGATACCTGACACGCTTGTTACAGAACAAGACGTTGAGTAACTCCACCGACGAGATTCTGCGCCTTCAAGGAGTCAGCTGGTTGAAACGAAAGGCCATCTCTCTCGGAACAGTCACTCTGTACATCAAACACTACAGAGACGACGATGGGATTGAGAAAGTCGACATTGATCAGACCGTTGCTGGTATCTCTGGCACCTCCGAGAAGAGGTCGCTTACTTGGACGGAGAGGGAGAACAATGATGATATCTTTGGGCCTGTCATCGGGAAATCGAGAAGGGTGAACCTTGGCGAGCTTGAGGAAGAATTTTTGAAGACCGGGTGGACGGAAGATACCGTCGAACACGGTGTGATCCAGGCGTACGCTGTGAGCGACACGCCCAAGAGTGGAACTACCTGGATTGCGAACCAGGTAAGTCATCGTTAGTGAGAAGAGAAGGCGCTCATTGGTGCACAGACTTGGGGCGTCGAAGAGGTCAATGGTGAGCGACGGTATGCGCGCCACATCAAGTTCCTTGGACCCGCAGGCGAAGACATCCAAGCTCGCCTTGTCTATGACTATGGTAAGTGCCAGATGCTCAGACATCCGTGCGTCGCTCACTCCGCCCAGCGGGGCCAGTCTGATCGTGTAATCTTATCGGTCGTCATACCTGCTGACAAATATATATGTCTTATTTTTCGCCAAGTGCCTGTGATGATATGATCTACCGCGTGCTTTGTGTATATTATTTCCGTAGTCAGGGTCACAATCATCTTTGCTTTCTTCTGCAGCGTCCTTCATGCAGACAAGTGTCAGCTCTAGCAGCTCTTCCTCAAGTCACCTCCGTCGATCAAGTTTCTCCAATGATCGAATACTAACATCAAAAGAACCCTTGCAAAATAGTGACCCTGAAGTACAGACACCGATACTCAAAGCGCACTGGCAAGCACGTTGCAACGAAGAGCTGGCCTCTAGATACCCCAGGCTCCATGCCCTTATATCCCGTACCCTCGTGTACTGCAGAGGGCCAAGACCCAAGGTCGATTTACCCGGTGAGTAAGCCATCCGGCTGCTGTGTGAACTTCTTACAGACTTCTCCATTAAGAGCCCCGTCCATTCCTCGATATTGACGTGACGTTCAGAGGCTGCCACCTGGAATTCCCGCTCGAGTCCACGTTAATAAGACTAACCCGACGGTTCACCAGTCCTTGGCTACTGGCTGCACTCATTGCGGGATATATAATCGGCCTTGCGTTCTTTATACGGGCTCAATCTTATCTCACACCGTCAGATGCCTTCATCGGGTGCACAGATACTTTCTGGCTGGCCAATAATGGGTGTGGCGTCGATGGGGAGTCATGTGCGCCGTTCAACGACTCGTCCATGGACTTTCGATGTCCGGCCCAATGCTCAACTGTCACCCTCCAAAATCCTCGCACCGTCGGCGACGAACAAATAGCTTACGTGCCGCTGGTAGTTGGCGGTGGTGATGCCAATGCGACTTACCGTGGGGATTCATTTATCTGCGCAGCTGCTGTACAGGCGTAAGTGGATCGCTTGGCATCACTACAGCCTGGTTGTTTACACTTTTTCAGGGGACTCATCAGCGACAGCAAAGGCGGTTGCGCGTCATTAACGCTAATCGGGAACTACACTAACTTCTTACCAACAACCGGCCACGGAATCACCTCCATCGGTTTCGCAACCATCTTCCCCCTTTCATTTCGATTCCTGGGTTACACCTCGTTGACGCATTGCGTTGACTATCGCAACCCTGCCTTAGCCTTTAATATCCTCGTTACCTGCCTTCTATTCCTCATCTTACGGCCCAAGCCCCTTGTTCTATATTGGTGCTTAGTATGCATTGGCTTTTGGCATATCTCCCTCTTCTCCCAGCCACAGTCAACTCCGCCAGATCTTAGTGCCGCGTTTGGGACCTTCCTCCCAGCGCTGTTCATCGCATACGTGTTCTGGCGGCTCGCATTTCGCTTCACGCTGCCCCTCTACACTAAAGCGCCCATCGAGTACATGGTGTGGTACTTGGGCCCGTACTGGGTCGGGGTGCTCTCATATATCACTCTGGAGGCGGCCATTCCCATCAACCGTCTAACATCATCAGACCTCACCAAACGCTCGGGTGCCATTACGGCGCTGGTGGTGATCGTCATCATTGTTGTGGTACTGGCTCTCAACCAGGTCCGTGTTATTCGTAAAACGGGATGGCTCCCGTATTACGCTGGGTGGTATGCTGTCGGTGGATTGGTTGTGCTGGTTCTCGCGTTCCTGCCTGGGTTAGAGATCAGGGTGCACCATTATATCATCGCTATGGTCCTGATACCCGGAACGGCCTTCCCCACGAGGCTGTCTGCCATTTATCAAGGACTGCTACTCGGCCTGTTTTTAAATGGTGCTGCGGCGTATGGCTTTGACTCGATATTACAGACGGCAGATGAAGTATGTTTGTTTCTATGGCATTTTTTTCCCTATTTTTTTCTGTTTTTATTTGTTTCTATGCTTATCCGGGCCATACAGCTTCGACAGGATGCGCCTTTAGGATCAGACCTGCCCACTTTCCTTACTAACTCGATTAATTATATCGCTTCCATACCGTTCGAAAACCAGACGATCGCGTGGGATTCCCTCCCGGCCGGATGGGACGGATTTGCCCTTCTGGTGGACGATGTTGAGCGATACGTAGGCACGGCTCTCAACTTCTCATTGGCGGCGTTCAACCAGTCTCTACCGCACTTCTTCAGACTAGCGGTGAGTCTCTTTGACGGATGATGCTAGATGCTTCGCTAAATTCATCGATTCTAGCTGACATCAGGGGGCAACGCAGGTGACTTTACTATGCCTGCAACACTATGGCCGAATGGATCCTGGGTAGATCCACTACCAGGTCCTTCATAAAACCGCCTCTAATAGCACTCGAACACCCACGGACTATATATCGGATTACATGTAATATTACTGGCTTCTGTAAAATCCCTCTTAGCAAGACAATACGTTTAAGTGGAAAAGCAGGTGGACAATGCCGATATAACGTTTAATAAGATTGTAACGCATGGTCACTTGACTAGGTTACTGGACTCGAGCGTTGCTTGTCCGCGGTCTCAGTATCACCTGTACCGTCAGCCTTCTTCTTACGCATGCCTCTCCGGCTCTCCTTTGGGTATTCGCACTTGAGGGATCGTCGATGGCACTGGCTAGAGAAAGGAAAAGGCGTAAATTCAACGAAGATTATATATATCGAGAACAGAACTCACTTGCAGGTTCGATCGGGGTTGTCTGGCTCCGGAGCCCCACACGCGATTTTCCTCCCTCGGCAAAAAAAGCAGGCCAGGGGGGGCTTTCTATCACCGTTATTCCGTGCTATGGACTGTGCGGGAGGCCGCCTGGTGAATGGGGGCGGCGTGGGAGAGTGTCTGGGTTGTCTAAGGGGGATTTTATAATAGAAAGGCCCCCGGCTTGCACCTGAAGTATGGTCGTCGGATGTGGTATGTCGGCGAGGTGTTTTCCGAGACGGGATTTGTATCACCTGCGAATTTGGGGGCAGGCTCCGGGATGGTATGGCTGGAAGCGATGCATGTTCAGAGTCGGCCTGAGGTGAAGAATGAGGTAACGGATAAGAGATATGAGCCAATTCGGCGGCAGGATCGCTATCATCGGGAGATGCCACGACGAGATGAGGGTTGGGGGTTGGTGAGGGCGAGGCTAGGTAGTCCATTATTGGTTCCTCCTTAGGTTGGCAATGATGCGATCCGGAGGGGGAACCCTGTGCCTCAAGGAACATTTGGCGGTCAGGGTGGGCGAAGACGGTTGCCGGTGATACATAAAATTTCCTGTTATCTGGTGAAGACTTGGTAAACAGGGTCAGCGACGCAGGAAGTGGGAATAGAAAGGAGAACTAACCTGAGTCGGGGAGCAATCAGAACGTGCTTGCTCAGAGTAACAGCTGCCATAGTCAGGCGACTGTGGAGGGCCTTCGGGAGGCGAGGAGGCCAGAGATTCAGGAGGAGCCGATGCTTCCCCATTTGGGTCGAGACTGTAGTCATAGTTAAGTTGTAGTCTGGCGGCAGTAATGTTGGAGGGACGTTGGTCGGGATCGTCTGCTGCGACCTCGAGCTCAACGCCTGGCGACCAGAGCTGCGCGGAAGAACAAGGATCCGACGGCATATACTTGATGCCCGCCTGGCTGCGATACGTGAACCCAATGAGCCCGTGAAAATAGCCGTTCTCCTCATGCATGGGGGTCATCGCCCACTGATTCTGCACCAGTGCGGCTCGCCGGGCCTCTGGAAATGTGGCGTAAAATCTTTCGTCATCTTCTTTCTGCGTCTGCGCGAACGAGCTGAGGCTGGCGGACATTGACGATAAAAAAGGCTGCATTGCAGACGCGACGTGCGTGAGGCATCCTGGAAATCCGGTGAAAAAAGCGACGCACCTCCCCTTCAACGGTGCAAGAGCCAGAGTAGTGCTGGCTGTACAAGGTGTTGGGGTCGTAGATGCCTCCAGGCTGTCGTTGCGACAGGTAAAGAAAAGGGTCCTTCTTGGGCGCTTGGTGCTGCGATAGCATAGTAGACTCCATCCAACACGTGCAGCAGCACGTTCAACGAGGACACTGGCAGCAGGTACTGAGGGTGAAACGGTCGGTACAGGCAAGGACAATAAGGGAGGAGCAGCAGGAGATATATGCTCGTAGTGGGAGAAGAGGCATATAGGGAGCTCAGGGATGATAAATTGAAATGGTATTTAGCTGGGGTTCCCTTTGTCAGATGACCGCAGGCTTGCACACATGGACCTACATAGCCCTTCCTCCGTTCATTCTCCTTCCTTGACCCAAAAATTACCTCTTATCGCCTCACCTCTTCTCTATCGTATTTCTTTTTGTCCCCATTTTTCTCTTCATATTCTATTTGATTTGCTCGATTTGCATCCGTGAGCGCAAGATGCTTCCGCGGGACCTATTCTTCGGCTTCCAAACCCGATCCGCACCATATGCGTTACTTTTTTTTTCTTTTCCCCCCCGGTACGGATGCGTCGGTACGAACTTGAGCGCCTGGAAGTGGCTCGGTCGGGTTTTACGCCTTTCACAATGGGCCTTGGGCAAAGGACTGACAGAGCTACAAATGTTGGCGGTTACTGCTATTTTTTGCAAGACGTATTTTTGCTTACATATTGCTAATACATCTGGGGATTCCTACCAGACGATTTTGATTGCCAGCCTTTGCTAGGCAGCACGGATGCCTTGAGGCAGGCACGCTCACTCTCAGGAGTCAGGCGCCCTCTCATCCCAGATAAGTATTGGATAGGTACTTCTCGATCTGTCGAATCGGTTTTCGTCTAGACCAAAAAGCCGTTGCCGCCACCGCCACCACGTAACTGATTCTGCTGATGGCCCATTCAGACAACTCACTCATCGGCGCTTTCTTGCCGAGATAGTCAAGTAAGACCCTGCTCAAGTTTACTTTCCTGCAGGGTGTCTTTCGGAAAGCTTTCGGATATGGACAAGCTATTCAGTCGTCTCGTTTAGGTCGGCTATCCTCCGATCCTTCCCTGGAACCCACGGAGTCATCAGTCAACTAGCTGACAGTGGTAAGTAATTCTGCAGCACTTTGCTCCTGCGATCGTGTTGACGTCTTCCTTGTCTGTGGTCCTTCTCAATCTAAGCTCCGAAGGTGCTAGGCTTCTGATTTATCTAATTCTCTGCTCGTTGGCATCCGGTCTCTGCAAAAAATTAAATGTCCACCCAACCGGTATAATGAATTCTTGCGATCATATGAATTCATAATTACTGTACCTATTTGATCTTGATGATCAGTCGGAATTCAAACGGACTCAATTCATGCTCAACTTGGTGACCCAACGCTAGATAGTAGGATGACTCGGACAAGATAACTTGAGCTCTTTTGAACTCAGTCTCTCAGACTCGGAGTCTCTTTCAGTAGAAATCCTATTTCTGCATCTTGGAAGCTTCCCCGGACCTTCTTTAGCTGTTGTATTCAAACTGTGAAGTAATTGCGAATTCGACTAGTGTATTCAATGCGCCAGCAATCTTGCCAATCGACCAAGACAGCCAGTGGAATCTATCGGTGAGTACACATTTCGCCGAAGAAGCCCTAGACAGGTAAAATGTTACTTTTAATGGTACTTTTTTCCTCACTGATGGCGACTTTAGTATCTGATAACATGATATGTTGGTCCTTTAATGCACACGACAGCCAGAACTTTATTCGGGCTCTACCCGGAAACCTTGTCTCCACACCCCCCTTTTGTACCTTCCTTATAATAGCCCAAGAGGACAGATAACTAGTTGAACTTGCTGTCGGCTGTTGCAAGCGAAGTGAAATCTCTACTGAATTGTGCCTCGAAATTTCCCTCCTGAGTATGTCTAACGAAGAACATTACAGCTGTGCTTTTTTAATGCTGCGGAGCGTCTGAGACGGGGGATGGTGCCACGTTCTGACTCAAAAGAGATCGAACCCCGCGCCTGGTACGTCGGATGTACACGAAGGCAAGTTGTACAATGTTATTGGAATGCATAAGACCAGTCTATAGAGCTAGCGCGCTCGTTCAATTTTCTCCACCATCGTTTCCTCAAGGTCTACAGCCTCTTACAGCTGACAGCATGAAGTTCAAACAAGGACTAAAAATAGGACGATGATCATACACGTGGCTCGTGCGATTATTTCCAAAAGCTGTTAGAGCCACAACTGATTCGCCTCTGTCTCACACACACGCTGTATAAAGACGCGGCGTACCTCCAAAGAACTTGCTTCAGTTATCTTCTTTCCCTGGCTACCTCCGATATCACGATATCCCATCCTATCTCACACGTTATCCTGAACTGATTGACAATGCCTTGGGAACGGCGACCTCAGTCTACTTTCCAAAATATGGAGCCATCTTCCCATTCACGGGTGTCCAGGACACCTCGATTCAATAACCCCGAACGTGTGTTCATGAAGTCTAAAGTGCCGAATCACAGCTAATCTTACTTCCGCCGGACAATAGATTTCACGAAAGGCAAACACTCAGACTGGTATTGCAATGTATGCACTCCTCACCCGCGGCCCAAGTACATGAGTATGAAGGCTGCCTTGGCTCATGAAAAGAATGCACGCCACAATCAAAACGTAGTCAATGCTGAGTCTTGGTGGGGCCCACCGATCGTGGATTCTTGGGATTTTGAGCTGCCCAAGCAGGAGGAGATGACAAAGGACGAGGCCCGGGATTTGGAACACCGCTACTTCGTTGACCACGTCGGGGAGTACATCCCCTACTGGATCAGAGGGGTCGAAGCCGCGGAGAGAGGCGAGGTTCTGAAACTCGAAGATTATCTGAACTCGCTGGATCACGATGGACCGAAGGATCCTTGGGGAACCTGGAACATCACGAATCAGGTCAACGCGAAATCCCCCGGGGGTGACCATTCTAGCGAGTGGATGCACGATGATCCTTCTGATGACCTGGGATCAATATCTGCTAGCCAAGAGAAAGCTGGCAAGAGTCCGAAGGATACGGGTAAGAACAAAAGGCAAGAGTTAGGTGACCGATTCACGGGTAGTTCGTACGCCTTCGTGGAGGACATCGCACGGCAGGAGGAGGCGAATGCCGAGAGGAGGGAGCAGATGCACGACTTCTTCGAAGTAAGGAACAGTTTTTTACGCCTTAAAGAAGCCTTCGTTTCTGATTTACTCTTCAGATGCCTACGGACAAGAAAGTGAAACGCATTGACGAGCTGATACGAAGCTTGCAGACGAGCTTGCACACATGAATTTGCTGGATTTATTTACGTGAACGACCATCAGGATAATTTTTCCTTTACTGTCATACCGCATATGAGCATTACTCTCACAGCATCTACATCTACAGATTGATAGGGTGTACCGTAATGATACAGGAATGATACCTGCTGAATTCCAGCGCCCCTAACTCTGGCACAGCATCTATGACGTCAACGCTCCCAGTAGCGCTTTCCACTGGAGGCGGTGAAACTACAAAATTTATAATCGCTGGCGTACTGCGCATTTACATCTTTCACTTTTACCACCATGACTCGCGATCCTAATGACCAGGCACTTCCTTACGGCTGGATCAAACAGGTCCATGAATCAGGCCATCCTTACTACGTGAGTCCTTCGTTGTCTTTTGTAGTCTAGTCCTCCTGGTTGACACAATTTCGGCATAGGTTGATACCCGTGCCAATCCCTCGCGCTCCATCTGGGTGCACCCTTACGAAGACGACCAGTTTCTCAAGGAACACCCAGATATTCGAGAAAAGACTCACCCTGCCCCCGATTATTCCCCCGAAAATAGTGGCCATTCTTTTAGCAGTACTTCTGCTCCGCACCACAAGCGCGGGTTCTTTGGGAAACTGAAGGATAAAGCTATTGGCAGTAAAGAAGAACGCCAGGCCGGGAAGGATCGGATCGCAATGGTGAGTGCGCTCAACGGCCATACTGTATCAAGGGAAAATCAGAAACTTATTGTGATACAGCTCCAGGAACAGAGAAGTCAGCAGTATGGTGCTAACCAGACTTTTTATGGTCATGGCACATCTGAGTACAGGGCGCCCCAATATGGAGCATCACGGTACCCTCAAACGGTGTACCAGCAGCAGCCAGTTGTCGCTACGCAGCGTCGACAAGGTGGAGGCATGGGAGGTATGGGAAGCATGGCGCTTCCTCTGGTCGGTGGTCTGGCTGGCGGTCTTCTTCTTGGAGATTTGCTAGACGGAGGATTTAATGACCACAATGATTTTGGCGGAGGTGATGATTATAACGGCGGTGGCGGGGGCGGGGGCGGTGATTTCGGTGGAGGCGGTGACTTTGGCGGAGGCGATTTTGGCGGAGGTGACTTTTAAGCGATATTTGTAGCCCTTATTTCTATGTAGCGATAGACGTTTTATTTTCTGCATGTTTTACTTACGTTGTAACATTGACTAACAGCGAATGACCGAACTTGGAATGAACTCGTGTGAATTTCAGTCATTTTTGCTGAGCTCATCGTGGTCGACGCGACACTGTGGACGTCGCCCCCGACGTCAGGCAGCAGACCGCTTGCCTCCATACCACCACCACTCTCATACATGGCGCCGACATTGCCATCCTCCCTGAGCCCCCATATATGCATCATACCCTCCGACGATCTCACACAACTTCTCCAGTCCTCCTCTTTGCCGCCTTTGCCCGCAATTCTTCAATCTTTCTCTCCGCTACCACAAGGTCGGTTCACTCTTAACGGCTTTAGATCAATTAGAGAACTTGAGTTTGCTTGCAGTCACTACTCGGACGACATCCCTAACATCCGTGCCCCACTCGTCGTTTGCCTTGCGTTTCTCGGACCTCTCAGAGATAGAAACCGCATGCAGAGAAGACGAAGAACAGAGAGCGGCTAGGACACTTGACTGGATTGGTGAACGAATAGGCCGGAGATGTGCAAAATGGGTCGAAGATATCCAGAAACTTGGGGAGAAGGATGCGTCAAGGACGCCTTGGTGGGACGAAGTACGGCGCTGTGCAGAAGGAAACCATGTACCTTCAAGAACGGAGACTTGGAACCATCCAGTTGCAGGTACGTCCTGTAAACATATTTTCAAGAATTCAGCTGAAGAGTTGCCAGTCATTATGGGAGTGTCAACCAATGCGCCTAATCCTCTGCAAGCAATAACGGCGCTTCATGCCAGACCTCTAGAGTTCCCGTCATGGGTAGATCCCAATATTCTCCGGTGTACTTTGATTATACATCCCCAGGATTCTGTTCTGTCAGATGAAGAGTACGTCTTGAGCTTTACTTATCTGCATGGTATAGTCTTATGTCATTTAGAGCTGGTGCTCTCTTCAACGCCGTCAAGAAGCAATTTGGCCTGCATAGCTATCTTCTGCCTCTTGCATTGCCTGACCCACCCCCACCGCCAGTTCCAGTGCCCGCGCTGGTACCCCGCGTGCCACCCCTCTCATCTAATGATTCAGCGCAACCTGGACCCGCTGGACCTAATGGTGATGCAGAATACTCCAATGCTGATGTTACGTTGAACACATTGAGACTTGGAGAGACCGATATCCAACGAACCGCTAGATTCACGCGTGAATTTCTGGTTATGAGCTTGCTTCCATGGATGGAAAAATGCGTTGTAGAATGGAATGAGAATGTGTGTCCGTCATTCCTCAAGTTTATCAACTTCGCTGATTGTCCTAGTTTTCCTCAACACGACGGCTTCCATCTCGTCTTTTCTCTTCAACGCGTCGCTTTTTTGGTTCTCCCTCTCCATCACCCGCTCCGAATCATAATTCGCACCATTCAGTCTCCAGTATTCGCTCTAACACATTTGCCGGGTCGATACCGAGTTCGGGACCCCCTCCCCTCCCTCAACAACGCCGCCTGGCTGAGTTCGCTACCATAATAGGAGATTACAAGCTAGCTGTAAATGTGTGGGAAGCACTCCGTAAAGAAGGACAAGGTGGTTCTGTAAGTCGCGACATCTTGAGTAGATGCTAGGTTTTGATAATATCACTCAGGATATTCTCCCACTCTTACTATCTCCGTCACCAGCTGTCCCCTTACACGTTTCTACAACTTTGAACAGCATCCATCCATCAACGCCTGACCCACCTGCAAGTGCGCAGCTACGGGCCTTAGTGTATGCCGTCCGTTGGGAAGCAGGCATTGGTCATCAGGATTTTTTGAGTGACACGCTCGAGGGCGAACGATGGCTCGTCTGGGCCGCTGGAAGCGTGAGTTATCCACCTGCCTCTCTTTACACGTAATTGTCTGACAGATGTATATGCAGTCAGAGGAAGCACCCTCGGCATTGCTGCTAGCTCATGCTGCCTTATTGACCACAGGCAAAGGGGCACGTAGACGGGCTGCGTTATGGTACGTGTCGGCTGCGAATAGGCTTGAAAAGTGTGGAATTGTGAGCACTACTCGATGCCAATCGCGATGAGGTATCTGAATCATTTATGAGGGTAGAAGCCACTTACCATGTATTTTCTCCGGAAAGCGCATGAGTTGTACAAGGTGCGGCGACCGAAAGAGCTCTCACCCTCTTTTTGGGACTCTGAAGGGAAATCACCGTCGTCAACTGAGGACCTAAATGCAATGCTGTCAGTCATCGAACACCCATTAGGTATGCTAGGTTTTTACGTTCCGGACTAAGCGCTTACTTCTGCGCCAGGTCGCCTGCTATATACTACTGGAGATGTCTTAGACGCTGTCAGGTTCTTCTTAGGACTTTTACGGGGTACTTCTGGAGCTTCATCACGATTGTCAGGACTGGTGACAAATGTGGATGGAGAACCACCTGCACCGTCCACGGATAAATTGTTTCTGGATGACTTTAGAGTGGCTTTGGCTGTACGATGAGTTTCTCGTCGTATACTGCTTTGACTTATTTCTTCCGCAGCATTATATATCAACACCATCCGATAAGATGGCACTCAAAGATCTAAACCTTCCTTTCAATTTCTGTGTACCGCGGCAGTGCTGCGTTCGTCTTCCCCATGTAAGCTCAGATGAGGATCGTTGGAAACAACGAGAAGAAGACTGGGTGAGATTTCGTAAAGAGCAAGGGTCCTCAGAAGGTCTCGCCAAGGGAGGACATGCAGCAGTTGATGGTAACACTAACTTATTTTTTCATATTTATGATTCTCACATCTTTATTTCTCTTCAGAAACATTTTGGATCGACTTGGCTTTGCGGAATCCATTAGACACCGAAGTCAACCTTTCAGAAGTCACAGTAGTTGTAGAGGAGTCGAAGAAGCAAGAGCCGTCCTCGTCTAAACAATTTGTCGACATCCAGACCGTCGACGACGTGGTGCTGGGTCCTAAGGAGTCTAAGATAGTGCGTTGATTTCGGATTCACTATATGTGGTTTTGATGTTTTTTAAGGTCTCCGTTGCTATTAAAGCACGGCGGCCTGCGTCCTTGATCATCACTCACGCGACATATCGGTTCCTGTCTCTCCTCTTTACTACGGAGTCTCTCGCTTCTAAGGGTAAACGGCTACACAATACACCCGCGCAACGGCAAACTCCAACGTATACTCCGGATGTACTGATCAAAGCTGATGTTGCAGAGGCAAGCCACAAGTTATTGGCGAATTTCGTAGATGATCGACGGCTCGTTCTGGGTCATGGTGAAACTAGGCCTTTGGCACTTTGGTTGTCGAACACGGGCACCCGGCCAATCAACGAAGTGTGGCTAGTAGCTGGGGCGGAAGATGAAATATGGGTGGAAGATGACGAACACCTGGTTCCTAGTGCATCCGGTTAGTTTGTGTTGACCAGCTGAGGCTACCATGTTCTGATTGCTGGATTTATAGCGCCTGATCTGAGTGCTGAGACTCTGGACGTAGATAATGCTACGATTCCGGCTAGGCCTCAACAAGTCAAACTCGACTCTCCCCTACAACCTGGAAGCTCCGTCGAGTTGTCCATAGCTCTTCACGCTCATGAAACGGGACAACAAGAGCTTTGTCTCCTTGTTGTATATCGTGGGGTAATCATGTTTTTTTGCATCGTTCTTAGATGTTTGCTAACCGATTACTTGTAATAGGCTCCTGGACACTTTCGATCGGTGCAGGTTACTCGAGATTACGAGGTTCAACCTCTACTGAGGATATCTGCTGTCACGAATCCCTCATCCATGCCTGACGATCTATTTTTGCTGAATTTGGATATCGAAAATGTATCGCCGTCAGCTTTACTACTAACACAAGTAACGACCATGAGTCCGACCTGGCAGTGTCGATCAATTGCGCAAGATCCTTTGTGAGTTTCGCGTCACCTCGGTTGGGCATAACTCTCAAGTTTTTTGCAGAGGTCTTGTGCAGCCTTCTCAATTGTCGCATCTATACTTGGGTGCAAATCATTGGAAGGAAGCGGCAGATCCACAAGAATCAGTTAAATTTATCTCGAGAAAACTGTCGGATGTCCTTCAAAGTGCATCCCTTGATCCTGCAACGCCTCTTCCTACCCGTTTGCATTGTAGCCACATGTATAAGGTCTGCCCCTACGCCGTTCCCAGCATACTCCTTCTGATAGCATGCAGGCATCCAACCATCGGGCATCCTTAGAAGTGACTACTCGGCATTTCATTCACAGTGGCCGGCGCAATTACACGACAAGAAACATTTGCCAGTCGCACCCGCTTATACCCCCGGGAAATTATTCCTCGATCTTTCCATTATATCATCCAAATTCTGTTGATATAGTGGTATTTTGGGAGATACCAACTCAGCATCGCAGTGGCCATATTCTGTTAGCAGGGATTAACGTTGGAGTAGGACACGCGGCCTTAAGGGATATTGTGAACCTGGCTGAGAATGCTAAGGCAACGCGAAATATGTATGCTGAGACCCAGCGAGAGAAGGTGAAGATGCTTCAAACTGTGAGGGACAGCGAGTGGAATTCGGAGATGGATCCCATCGTGCTCACTGCTCAGACAACTGAAACCCTGGACCACGATTTCACAAGCGGGTAGGCTGTCCTCGTTAGGTTATGTTGTCAATCTCTCACGAGCATTGCATAGGACATGTCGCCTACCCGTTACTTTCACCATCAGGAACCACTCCTTGACGCACAGATCAAGTTTTGTGCTGAAACTGCTTCCAGAACAGTCTATGGACGCGCGCACTTCGTAAGTTACTCCTTCATCTTCGCGACAATTTCTCATCTTACTGTAGGAGTGTCATCCGACCATGTTACTCTGGCCGGCTATCCTTCCGGGGAGTGCTGAATCCAACTGAGTTGATCACAATACACCCTAAGATGTGGGCATCACGACCCGGTCTGTATGGTCTGCATGCATGGCACATGGAGGTAGAGGTGCATGAGCTTGATCAGGTTCTAGACGACAGACCACGGATACGACATCATTATATCCAAGAGTCTGGGCAGGCGCACCATTCTAACATTATTGTACGTGATACTCGGGGAGTGTAATCTTTGTTATATTACAACTACCATATAATCCGCCATTCACCATATATGAGATACAGGTAGTCTAGAGCTAATTGGAGTCGTCCTCCGGAGCCTTGGCTTTCTTGCTGGCTGCCAGCCGCTGTTTCTTAACCCTCGTGTTGAACACGGTCTGAAAAGTAAGGTTAGGGCGTTAGTTGCAGTAGCTGAAATGTGAATGGCGTACACCGAGCACAAATTGGATCAAATTGAAAAAGGGCACCCAGAGCTAAAGGGAAGAAGTTAGAGCACGATAGCATTCCTTTTGGACATTACTTACGTGTTGAGGGACGTATTTTTGGGCCACAAGCATGGACAAGGGCGAGACAACCCATGTAATCTGAGAAACATTAAGTTACTCAATTGTTAGGAAAGGGAGAGTAGCGTACACGTAGAACGGGCAGGAAACCAGCTTTTACGGTTTTAATTATGCCATCCAACGTCTTGGTTCCGTTTATAATGGTAATAGACGAGAGGTAGACTCAGGTAACTTTCAGTCTGGAAGCTGCACGAAGGACGACGAACGCACTTGTTGCCTGAATGGGCGCCACCAGAAGATTGTTGGCGATTATCTGCTGAACCCGTGCAGATGTCCCAGTCTTCCCCGCAAATGCCTTTTGGATAGCGCCGACAAGGACGTGGCTCATTGGGGCAGACACCAAGAAGCCATAGAGCGCCATCTTCAGTGCTTTTGCATCAATATGGTATTGGGCAAGAACGCGCAGGAAGAAGGGCGCATGTCGCGGTACTCTGGGCGGTATTCCAGCAAAGTTGCTGCCGAGAACCTCTTGCAGAAGACAGAGTGTTGCTACACGTGGTAACTGTTACGATGAGCTTTGCTGGCTGGAGATACTGCGTACCAGTGGTGATTGCCTTTGTGCGCAAAGGATGGGCCACCAGTTCATTGAGGTACTTGACGAGAAGGGGGTGAGGCCCTCTGGCGGTGGTGACGGGAGCGCTCATCAATGCTTACTGACGGCCCTCTGACGAGCGCCATCTTGTACATATGTCATTTGCTAGCAAGTGATCTAACCGGTTCATTGGTAACCGGATCCGGTCGGAGGTAATTTTGTCAAAATGTAAAAAGCAATAAGTACATAGTCTACATTTGTAGAGTAATCTAAGTGGGTATCGTAATACGAAAGCTCATTGACCCTTGACCCTAGAAGACTATCAGACTCTATAGCATGATGAATGGTATGTCAACGTACCATAACTTGACATAGTCGGCCAAGCTAACCATGCAAATGGTCTGCCATATACCGAGACCTATACGGGGAGTAACACCACGGTAGAGTCCCTTGAGACCATTTTCCTTGTAGATATAGGACAACGTGTTAAGAATCGTAAGCTTCTCGGGCCGGTTAGCATTCGCTGCTCCTTTTGCCATAGATTGCATCTAAATACCAGTTGATAAGCTCGGTACAACCACGATAAGAGAGACATACCTCGACACGAATGACTTCAATCGGTTGATTCCAAGTAGCCAGGGTTCCACCAACAGTCGAGGCCGCAATTTTCTCGAAAGCATTCAAAGAATCGTTCTCCCCTTTACCGCGGGCTTTCCGGATGAAAATTTCGGTCAAACGAGCGAATCCCATGCTGTCGAGTTGCAAGATCGATCAGCAATGCCTACCTAGACATCATAGGAAGGATGCGCGTACCGCGAGCCCCAGTTGGTGCACTGACGCACCGCGACAGCGTTGACACCCTTGTTAACACCAGCCAAGCCTTCCCGTTTGTAAATCTGAGCAAAGAGTGCCCACGTTGAAGGGGCCTTCACGCCGGAAGCAGCCGTTTTTTGACGCGTTATTTCAGCTGTTTTCATACATGTTGTGAAACCTTGACAAACAATAGATTAGCACAATACCCGCAATTAGCCCGTACAAGGTATAGGCTGCGATAACGTACCCATGGTCGCATAAGCTTGGGCAACACCGCCGGTCATGCCTCCCAAGAGACCAGCAAAGGCAGGGTTAATTCCCGTGGACAATGTTGCCGTCTCGACCTCTGATGCCGTGAATATTAACACAGCTCCCTTTGTTGAAGCCTCGATCCACGCCTATTAATCGAAATTAGGTCTCGTTCGATTAAGTTGGTTGCCTGCCACGTACCCATGGGATCAAGCCTTGGTAGAAACCAACAAAGCCTCCTCGACTCCAGACCGTTTTACAGGCCTGCAACATCGTCTGCGACCGGTTAGCAGCCATCTGCGTCTTGAGGACTTCTAAAGGCTGTCCAAGAGTCGTGACCTGGTATTTTTCGGTGAGTATTCGAGGCGAGAACACGATATCTCAATGCCATACCTCCTGCAAAACCTGTCAGAACGCGTCACAGCTCAAAAAATGGAGATAACGTACGAACTAAACATGCAGAAATTCAGACAGAAGAAGTCAGTTCCTACGCTCATTGCGCACTGAAGAAAAGGTGTACCATGTTCATGATACCACCTATAATATTTTGTCGGTTAGTCTTCACGTGTCATTCCTTCTGGCACTTACCAACAGCAATATTGGACCAGTTGACGCCCTTCTGACCGGGTTCTTTCTGTATGGCCATCGTGAATACGTCGAAAAAGGGTAAGGGAAAAGGAAAAAAGAGATGACAAGAGGGAGAAAGGGAAGGGTGAGCGGTTTAGTGGCCCTATAAGTAAATTCTTTGGGGTGATCGGAGGTAGCCGAGTTGTTGTACCTCCGTCCGACGAGGCGCTGCCATAATAAGGATCTCGGTCGGAGAGTCAGTCCGGTCTATTCAACATCTAACGCGGAGTGCCCCATCCGCATTTGTTGTCTTATCACACCAACAATCCGAGAATGCCAAAGTGGATAGACCTCCACGGTTCAGTCCGAGATGTAAAGGCCAAAATGGCAACAGTTGTGATAGGCAGGGGTATGCATGAAGCTAAACACAGTGAAGGATATCCGAGATAGAAGTAACAAGGCATACATATGTAGTAGGCGAAGATGTAAAATACGTCGGAGTATGGAAACTGAATGTTAAGGTCATCGTTAAGCGTGAGATATGCAGAAGACGAGGCAAATAGCCTGCGCATGTGTTAAAAGTTATCAGTCGTCAGAGCCGGCATCGGTATCCTTGCTTTTCAGCTGCTCAGACAACATGTCAAGGTCTGCTTTCAATCTTGGAACAAACACGGAGTTAGCAAACGCGTCAATCAAGGCGGCATCACGGAGCGCGAATGTGGCACCGGCGGAACAGCATTAAACAAAACCAGACATACCGAGTGATCTGCTCCGAACTGTCATCTTGATCTGACTCGAGATACTTGATCTCCATCTCCTTTCGTTCCACTTCGAGTTTCGATTCCTTCGCTTGAGTCTCCGCTGCTTCAAGTTTGGCAACTATGTCCTTCAAAGCCTTCTTGTGTTCAGCTTCCAGGTCGTGCACCTTCAGGTTATGCGCCTCATACAAGCGTTGCAGCTCCTCCTTTGTTACACCGGGCGACTGAGGGGCAACAGTACCGTTGCTCTTGGGAACAGCGGGCTCCGCCGCAAGAGCTGCCTTTGCAGTGGCCAGCTCACCTTCCAAATCAGAAAGCTTCACCGACAACTCCAATTTCTGCGTCGCAATTACCGCAAGTTCTTCTTCATGAGCAGTACGCAATTTGTTAACCTCTTGGGCCCGTGCCTCGGCCGCCTCCTCTAGCTCCTTTGTATGATTATTCGACATCTCAGTCAAGGAGTCCTTGGTGAGATTGAGCATGTCGGTAATCGCAGAGAGGTCGTCCTTGGTTTCGGACAATTGAGTTGTAAGCCGTGCGATTTCTTCGGCCTGTTCGGGCGATACCTCGGGAGCGGCCGCTGCAGCTGCTCGGGCTTCATCGCGCTGTGTAGTGAGGATCTTGACCTCCGCATGAGCTGACTCGAAAGATGCCTTAGCTTTCACTAGATCGTCTTGTGTGGCTTTGAGTTCCAGGGTAAGGCTGCTGATCTGCTTCTCAAGCGTCTTAGCTTGGGCTTCGAGAGTAGAGGCGTGCTCCGCCTCCAAATCTTCCATAGCAGACTGGTGGCTAGCAGCCATCTGAGCTATCGTGGCGTCGAAGGTTGTCCGAACAGAATTTAGATCTTTCTTGTGTTCGTCCCCAGCTTCTGTCTATACCTTGATGTGAGTTGGATCCACACGTCCGGAGAATTCAACGGACCTTGGCACGCTCAAAAGCTTCTTGGAGTAATTTGCTGTGCTCCTCCTTGACAGTATCAACTTTAGCATTGTATTGCGCTTCTTGCCCCTGAAAAACAATAGTGAGGAATTTGGCGGCGATTGCGCAGTCCCACGCACCTCCAGCTCTGCGGTGATCTTGTTGATCTCTTCCGAAAGCTCGCTCTGCCTAGCAAGGTATCGTTGTTCAGCTTCGTCGAGAGCACGAGAATGTATCTCGGCAGCCTTTAGTGCCTCGTAATTGAGTGTTTCGTGAGTAGAAAGCGCAGCGTCCAATTCGCTCTTCAAAGAATCAAGTTGGGCAAGAACTTTAGACTGTTCTTCGGCAGCAGCTTTGAGAGCGTTTTCATGCTCTTCCTTGACTGTTTTCGCGCTGGATGTGTATTCTGCCTCCTTTGCTTGAACATAGCTATTAGCTTTCTCGGCGGCGGCGGTAGCTGCAGCGAGATCATCTCGCAGCGCTTCCAGCTTGGTTAGTGAAAGCTCCCGCTCTTCATCAAACGACTCTTGGCTCTCCCTCAATTCCAAAATCTCGATTTCCAGCTCCGACACCTTGTGCGCGCTCTCTTCTTTCTCCTCCTGGAGAGAAGCAGACAGCGCCTCCAATGCGGCCACCTTGGCCGCCTGAACTTCCAGTTCAGCAATCTTGTCCTGAGCTTCGGCCAAAGCAAGAGCGTGGGATTTCCTCAACTCTTCCAAATCTACTTGGATTTCTGCGAAAGCCGCCTGAGCTTTGAGTAAAGCCTCATGTTCTATGGAAGTTGCTAAAGCCGCGTCCGACGTCGCGGCAGTTGTGACATCTTTAAGAGCCTTAATGTTGTCCTGGGTCTTGGCAACTTCGGCTTCCAGTTCCTCGACCTGTTCCTGAAGACTGGTAACAAGCTCGGTCTGGGACAACGTTGCAGCTCTTGCGTCCTCGAGCTGTGCCAAATGAACTTCGTGAAGACGGAGATGAGGTTGTGCTTACCTCTTTCCGCACGGCTTCTAGAGCAATATCACCTTCGGCGTGCAAACTCTTCAACTCGTTGTACGCTGCCTGGGCACTCTCCAACTCAGCCCTACTTTCCTCTGATTGTACAACTGCAGAAGCCTTCGATTCCAGCTCGACTTTGACGGCTTCTAGAGATGCATTGGCTTGCGATAATTGTGCTTTGAGCTCTGTAGCTTCCTCCGTCTTGGACGTAAGGGCATCCGTGGCATCCTTGACCTATGAAGGTGATCAGAGAAGCCTAAGCCACAGGGGAGAGTACACACCTTTGTTTGTAATTCCTCCAATAGCTTGCTGTCGTCCCGAACTTCGCGAATCGAAGAGATAGAGGATGCCGTACGGGTTTTTGGGGCGGTGGAAGCTGATTTTGCGGGAGGCGCCTTTGCCGAAGCCAAATGAGAGAGCTTGGCTGTGCTACTGGGCAAACTTTGCCGCGACGCTAGGGGTGCCCTCTTCACGGCATCAGAAACAGATGCGCGCGGACGAGCTGGTGATGTCGCTTTGGGGGCGTTTGGAGAGGCAGACGTGTGGCTCGCGGAAGCAGAGGCCGCGGTTACGCCAGTGGTGGGCTTCGAGTGATGTGATAACGGGGTCCTGGTGGGTGCTACTGAAGACCTTCGAGCTGCGGTAGCAGAGGACGACGAGGCTGCAGTAGGTCGTGAGGCCATTGGTGGTTTCGTCGAGGCAGAGTTGATGGATCTTCTCAGCGGTGGCACAGGGTGTTTTGCAGAAGAATCGGCAGCGTGCGGTGCTGGCTTGGTAGTTGGCGGTTTAACAGAGCCTGACCCAAACGTTCCGGAATTTAATACCTGATTGCGAGGATGATGTAGAAACAATAAGTTACGAACACCGTGAGACGTACCTTCTTAACAATGGGAGTTGTAGGACCGCGAGGCTTCGTCGTGGCAGGACCAGCTTTGACCGACATGGATGGCTTAGCAGTGGTGGATTTGGCCTTCTCGGACGCTTTGCCTTCCTCCGTCTTCGTCGAATTCTGGACTGACCTTTCTGGGATTTCGTCTACTGGCCGCGTGTCGCCATTGGCCGAATGACCGTCAACGGGGGTACTCTCCTGGGACGTTATGTCCGAGGGCCGTTCCACGTCTACAATATGATATTAGATGGGCCTCGTGTCGAGCATGAGGAGACTCGAGAAGAAAATCATACCCTCTGTAGATTCTACGATAGCATCAAGATCAGATTCCCTGGACGACGTGGACGGTACGTCGTGGATGTCGGTCTCCGCCATAGTGGAGAACGTCTTAAATAATGAACAAGAGGAGGAATGAAATGAAGGGGACGTGAAAGTGGGCTGAGCTGAGCTCGGAGCCTATGGAAGGAAATTTTGGCGCAATGCCTTTGCCAAATAAAGGAATTTGCCGGCTATTACTCGGCGTTAGCATTTTAAATTAGAGGGACGCGTCGTTGTGGCGTTCAGCTCGACGTAGGCAGGTGTGTGGCTCTGGTGTTTATGCTATACGCGTGTCATGGAAATTTACTATCAATGTACAACACCTATTGCTACAATCATGCTATTTGAGGTCTGCATACAGATTCAAGGCGTTCATCGCCGGCTCCTCCAAGTTATTATGGTTGTATCCAAGCACGGCGACCTGAAGAAGTACAATAAGCAGCAGAACAAACGTGCAAGTACGTAAGACGTACCCCTCCAGGCTCTACATTAAAATTTGTACCTACGTGACGACATGAGTTTCCCTTGCGATTAATTAGTACTAATACATTTCACGTACCGAGATGGAGGGGGAAGCGGATCCACCGAGCCAAAAGAACGCGACTGAAGTGGCCGTGCGCCACGATGACCACATCGCGAGTATTGAGACCCTCTTCCTTGTATTGACGATGGTATTCACGGACCTACAAGTGGATGGTAAACGGTGACAGCAGGATACAACAACGCAGCGCTCACTTTTTGGATGACAATGTCGACGCGATTCTGCATCTCTTCTACACTCTCACCGTCGGGGCAGCTGCAACGACCAGTCAAATATGGTTTTATCAGATACGTTATCAGGCCCACCCATCTTTCCAGATCTTCCAGCCGGGATTGCGGGCCTGAATTTCAGACGGCAGAAGCCCTTCGTATTGACCTGAAGATGGGTGTTCGAATGGATCCATTTCCTTCATAGAGAGCCTGACCGTAATCCCATTCTCGTACTTCTTCGGTGATGATGTGGTGTGGCATCTCGACATGGCCGAAGAGCAGATGGAATGTTTTGTGGGCCCGCTGGCGAGGAGAAACGAAAACAGTGCAAAGATTCTTAGGATCAATAATCTCTGAGCGACATCAGCGCCGCAAGAAGTTTGTTTGAATAGATACGTACTCCCGTCGCCGACGAGTATCTGAGCCTTGCTTTTGATTTGCTCTTCGCCCCGTGCCGTAAGAGGAATATCGCTGCGACCAGTCTGATATATACGTGCTCAATGCACGAATACGGGATAGGTATTAATGAGGAATACTTACGTGCCTCCTGAAGATAGCTGATAATGAATTGATTGTATATCACTGCAGCTGGACTTACCCGTTCATAGACCATTCAGTCTCTCCTACACGGATTATAATCGGATACAGAATTTTTTACTAAAGCACAGACACACACCATGACGAATGAGAAAAAGACGCGGCATTGGACGTGCCATCGTTTCGAAGAAGCACAGAGACGGTTAAGACACAAGCTGAGATATTAGCCCCTTTATACTTTCGGACTGTGGGAATATTGGTAATGCGTCCGGCTGATGACGGTGACTGCCCCTTTAGGACTCACTAGTATCTACTCATGTTTGACGACTGTACGTATATCCTCTCCTATAATCCCAGAATCCTTCGACTAATCTACCAAAAGATGTAGAACACGCGACCGTGGCCTCTTCGGTGCCATTTGCTTTGCCACCTATCCAATATGAAGGCTTCGAACCGGCACCGCATGAGCAGGAGGATCTCAGAGAAACTGGAGAGTCAGACTTGCCCGTGCGTCGCAATCACTGTTAAAGATGAATCAATATGCATGTTTATCTCTACAGGTCGACGTCAACTACGATGGTATTGCTGCACCAGTGTTCAGCATTGGCCAAGTGCAGTGTGCAATCAATGCGGCGCTTGTCTCTCTTGTTGTCTGCTCGGATACCCTCGTCATGGCTCTCAAATCCAACGTTCTCATCATAATCGAACTCGCTCATCCGGGTCTGCCAACGCGAATCCAAATTCCGCGGAAGGTGACGGATATGACGATCTACAAAATATTCATGGATCCTTCCGGCAGGCATATCATCGTCACTTCGCTGCAGGGAGAAAACTGGTATTTTTATAAAACCTGGGCGAAACCAAAACAGCTGAAGACGTACAAAATGGTTATCGAAAGCATTGCTTGGAATAAGACTGCTCTTCTTTCTAACTCTCAACCAACATCGACCCGTGAAATGCTCATTGGGACGCGTAATGGTACAATTATGGAGGCCATGTTGGTCGCAGAAGAAGACTTTTTCAAGTCCCACGAAAGATATCTGCAGTCCATGTTCTCCCTTCCCGAGAGACAGCCAATTACAGGCATCAAGTTCGACTTTTTTCCACCGTCTGACCCGAAGAAGGTTCTAGTTGTGGCAACCACTCCGTCGAGGATATACCAATTTATTGGTGTACCTGACAGCAGGTCAGTCGATGGTGGTCGCGTCTTCTCCAGTTTCTTTTCCAGCTACCGGGATAGTGCTCCAAGTTCGTGGCTACAGCTTTTCTTTGAATTTTGCATTAAACGAAGACCGGGACAGGGATTCTTGAACTACCTGGAGATCTGACTTATTCAGAATTGCATTACTATACACCTAACGCAGAGCAAGCATTTTCACTTCCTCGATCAATGGCATGGTTGACAGGTATGTCTTTAACTGGTTCACGGAGACCTAGTCTAAGACCCGCTTAGCCCCAGGAATCTATCACGGGAACCTGAATTTCGATTCGACTTCAGACGACTTCATTGACGCTGCCGATGTTCTCCCTTATCCCGCACTATCATCCCTTTCTACCAACGCGCCTCTGTCAATATCGCTTAGCGAATTTCATTTCATCATGTTATATCAAGATCGCGTTGTGGCTATATGCCATCTTGATGACAAGCTCGCTTTTGAGGAACCATTGCCTCTTGTAAGTCTTCCAGGTTATCAAAGGATGTGAATTTGATTAATGTCGAGCAGAAACAAGAGGAGGAAGTTGTTGGGCTAACCGCGGATCCTGTTCGAAAGACTTACTGGATTTATACCAATCAGTCAATATACGAAATACTGGTAGGAAACGAGGATCGTGATGTGTGGAAAATATATCTGGAGAAAAGGCAATTTGATATGGCGCTGAAATATTCCAAGGTAAATATCTGTGTGTGGTTTGGCATGCATATTAATTGTCGTCTAGACTGCTACGCAACGCAACCACATACTTTCGGCACAAGCAAATGCTTTCTTTGAAGAGACTCGCTACTTCCAAGCAGCTCAATGCTATGCTCAGTGTTCAATACCGTTCGAAGAAGTGACGTTGAAGTTTTTGGATGTCGGTGAACGTGACGCTTTGCGGTCTTATCTCATCTCTCGACTGGAGAGAACAAGAAGAAAGGCACGCATTCATCATTCATGCGGGGGATAGTCACTAATGGATTGTCTAGGACCTAACCCAACGACTTATGCTGGCTACTTGGCTCGTCGAGTTTTACCTCAGCAAATGTAACGAACTGGATGACGTTGTAGCGTCTGAATCCGTTTCTCACGATGTCGAGAACCTACAGACGGAGAAGACGATTCTAGAAGACGATCTACGACAGTTCTTTGAAACTTACAAGGTCTGTCTCACAGGCTTTTGGATATGAAATTCTCATCACGAAACCGAAATGTAGCAAAATCTCGATCCTCAAACGACCTACGAACTCATTCAAGGCCACGGTCGGACCGATATGTATTTGCACTATGCAACAGTGATCGGTGACTTTGACAGAGTAATTGAGCATTGGGTTTTGGAGGAAGAATGGGCCAAAGCACTGGATATCATCAACCGGCAGGTACATTAGACAGTGTGTGTCCTATGCAGCGCACTGACATTTCACAGACAGATCTTAGCCTCTATTATCGGTTCGGACCTGTGCTCATGCGCAATGCCCCACGAGAAACTGTGGATTCTTGGTTAAAGCAAACATCCCTTGATCCACTGAAGCTAATACCTTCCCTTCTACAAGTTCAACACGCGCTTCGTGATCCGCTATCCCCGAATCACGCCATCCGATACCTCAATCATGTCGTGTTCGAACAGCATAACACATCCCCCACTTTGCATAATCTTCTGATCACTTTTTACGTGTCGCCTACCTCACCATCATCTTCCCCTGTGGACGATGGACCTCTACTTCGATTCCTGACTAATGCCCCGTGCGACCCACTGACTGATAAACCTTATTATGACCTGGACTATGCTCTGCGACTGTGCAAGCAGACCGGACGCACGCAGCCATGTGTTCACATTTATTCGAAGATGGGTCTGTGGGAGAACAGCGTTGATCTAGCCCTGGAAAAGGGCGATTTGGAGCTGGCCCAAATCAATGCTGATATGCCTGAACAGGACATACCTCTGCGCAAGAAGTTGTGGCTTAAAATTGCCCGATACGTTGTTCAAGACAAAAAGGATATCAAAACGTGCTCCTATTATTTGTTCATCACACTTCTGCTGATCTTTGTGCCAGGGCGATGCGGTTTTTGGAGAACACTGATCTCCTCAAAATTGAAGATATACTTCCCTTCTTCCCCGACTTTGTCGTCATCGACGACTTCAAAGAAGAAATAGCACACGCCCTCGAAGGATATTCATCGCATATCGATACCCTCAAGAGTGATATGGACGAAGCCACACGGACGGCAGAAGAGATTAAAGAGGATATTGCGGCGCTGAAAAATCGCTTTGTGACCATCGATGCAGGAGAATCCTGTTCGTCGTGTTCGCATCTCTTGCTTACTCGGCAATTCTACGTCTTCCCTTGTCGTCATGCTTTCCATGCAGACTGTCTGATCGGACTCGTAAGTACACTTTCCATTATATCAACATCCGTCGGGCCAACATTCTTTTAGGCAAAAGAATACCTTCCGCCGCATTCACTGCGACGAATGATTGCTCTGCAGAACGAACTGGTGAAGGGAGCGGCTGGCAACCCTGCAAATGTGTCCAGTGCGCCCAATACGAGTCAGACTAACCCTCGGAATCCCCAGTCACGTACTCTGCTCTCTTCAAACTTCCCCAATCCTCTTCAGAACGGTACTCGGGCTGCAAACTTGTTGGGCCGTAGTGTACTATCAGCCGGCGACAAACTTAGGGATCTCATCATTCCAGATGCACTTGCTACCGCTGTCTCACCGTCCGCGTGGATTCCTGGTATGGGTGGCCGAAAGAACGAGATTGATACTGACGGAGGAAAGAAGGTTGAGAGACTGAGAGCAGAGTTGGACAACATGTTGGCATGTAATTGTCCACTATGCGAAGGCGTTATTGTTGGGTTAGATAGACCGTTTGTCAAGGAGGGTGAGGTGGATACGACATGGACGTTGTGATTGTATTTATGCACTGTCGTTTAGCATCACGGATATTATACTACTACATACACAGAGGATCTGGAAGCTCAGTCAACGGTTACCCGTTAATCTTCTTGCTTCTGCCAGCTTTTCTCCGTAGTCGAGCGGCTTTTCTGGCACCCATCTAAAATTGCGTTAATATGAAAGTAAGGACTGAAGGAAAGTGTCAACCTTGGCCTTCTCTTCTTCTAGTCGACGTCTCTCTTCGGCTGCCTTTCTTCTCTCTAATGTTATGTCCTTCCGACTATGAAAAACAGGGAATGAACACCTACTCTGGCGTGGAAGTGTCACAACGTACCGCGTAATTTCGGCTTGCTTTTCTTCTTTCAACTCCTTCTCCAGCTTCTTGATAGACACGGCTTTTTTCGCCTTCTCCATGCGATCATCCCAGCTCTTGGATTTCCGTCCGGCAGATACGAGACTTCGGCTGAAAATGTCAAGCGTCGGCGTTCGAGATATCTAGTTCATAAGTGGTGAACGCACACTGTAGCAGACTTCAGAGGCTTCCACGATTTAGATGAAACTCGTCCATTTGATGAAGCACGCAGAGGAATGGGGACGGCTTCAGGCGTCGACTGGGGTTCCATGTTAGAGTCTTGAACGAAAAGGAAATTTTGTAGGCCCAATTTTGTTTGCACCTGTTGCTGGGAAAGCGGCACATCGGACCGGGCTTGACTTGGAATTTCCACTTTTCTTGGTCTCGCTCTCATCTTTGCTAATGCCATCTCTGGGGAAAGGCATCTAGGATTCCCCATGTCCCATTGATTCTCTCGGTCAACTGTCTACTCGGACGTCCACAATGTCACATTATGCGGTACATACGGCCCTGAATCTGCCGACAGCAACCTCACACCCCTCCGCGAATTGCGTGCAATGGTCGTCCGACGGTCAAGTCGTGATTACCACCAAGTCGGCTGTATACATAATGGTGCGTGGCGATAACCCCGCCCATAGAACGTTCTAAAGGGTGATTTTAGACACCAGACCACGGAATTAATTTCGATACGACGTCGGTTCTCAGGTCTGTTGGCGAAGCGGGAGGTAGACCTCATGTAGGCTGGTTCCGGACGTTGATTCAGTTGAACAAAAACGCGACTTTGAGATGGCCTGACTATTCGCAAGGTGCGCTCTGCATTTCTCTTAAGTAGCTCGAACTGACATATCCTTTGAAGAGTGGGCTGCGAACTCCTTAGGATCAATAGATGTTTCGATGTTGGCGGTGACCATCTCGCCGACCTGCATGACCGTCGACGCGGGGTACGGCCCTCCGCGTGGCTCAGTGATTCGATGAACGCTCACCAATTGGCAGATGCGTAATTGCAACTCTGAGTTCAAATATGGATCTATCGCTCTGGGTGTCAAGCAAGAATACTCTGAAAGGAGAATGGACAAGAGTTGGTGTTTCCATAAAAACTATGGGTAAATATGTTGATTTCTATCCAGACACACGATGTGACGACTTTCCTAATGAAACAATACGCGTCGGATGATGAGATCGACGTGTCTAATGTCCTCAAGGCCCAGATCACCAGTGCGTCCCATCAGATACGACGCGTATATTCAGCATAACTCTACTTTTACAGGCATATCGTGGTCTCCTCAGCCCAACTTTGGAGTGTCACCAGCCCCAATGATCAATGGGTCACTACTCGTCGGCGGAAGTCGCGGAGGTTCCCTGGTTTTTATAAGGTAAAGACGACCGAGATTATGATTTAATAGGAACTCAATATCCCGTAGGTATAATGAAGGATACGACGTTGAACATACACACACTATATCTGTTGCGGAAGGATGGATCACAAACGTAGCATTTTCTTCTTGGACATTAGTTGGTCCCGCACGATGTAGGTGAGACTCTTATGTGTGCGCGGAACATCTCTCAAGTGAGATATAGGCGAGGCGCATGTAGCTTATGCCGTAGCCGATGGCACTATCAATCTGGTTAGAGTCGTTGGAGAGCTTCAAGTCTCGTCCGATGATTTCGGTGAAAACTATGATATCAAATTTTCTTTTTTCAAAGAAGAGCCGAATATCGGCGAACGGGATGGTCGAGGAGTGACAGCTTTACGATGGATAGAAGTCCCCGTAAAAACGGTGCGGCTCGTCGTTCATTCATCCATATCTTTCCTGAATGGCTCTTAGGATGCACTCGTCCACTGTAAACCGGGCACAGTGTCTCTAAGCACATGTCCTACATCAACACCTTTTTCATGGCATGGTACCAGAACACTCAAATTGAAATATTGCAAGCTTTCAGTGGGGTCATCACCTTTCCTTCCCGTATCAGGCATTCAATACGTGACTGGGCACGACGCCGTTGCTTTGACTCTTTTTGACGGTTCCATGCATATCATCCACAATGTTACAAATGACCCTTCATGGAACGGTTCCTCGATCACAACCCAGGCACTCTCAGACGCCGTCCGAGCAATATTCGTTCGCTCTGAAAGTGAAACTATTCAGGATATGGATGATAATCATATTAGCGGCATGGCGCCGTACGATAGCATGGGCAGTTTAGTATGGATTCACGAGTCCGTAATTCCTTCTGGTCGGGTGATCGACATGATTGACGTCTTCTAGGGCATCACGAACAGCTGACTTCAGCTATAAGCATGATGCACGGCATCAAAGCATGTTCATGGTGGCTCAAATATGGGACCAGAGCGGTCATAACAATATCCTTCGAGCACTAGAAAACACATTGAACTCGGCCAAAGCTTGTATGACATCTCTCTCCGCTATGGTATCGATTTCCTCACGAAAACCCCAGATACGTCGCCCTTGAACAGCCTCCGGCCAATATTCTTTCATATCCGAAGCAAGGATGAAGTATCAGCCCTGTACACCGAGATCGCCAAAATCCTATCAGTGAAGCTGCCTGATTATTCCACAGGCATCTCTGTCTTTCCATGGAACGGCCCCCTACTTCCAGAAACGAGACGCTCTTTCCGAAGAAGTTTGACGAAACATCTTTTTGGCTGGGATACTCTAATAGCCTTGAGGATGAGACTTTCGGTCTCTGATTACCTTTGGGTACGCCACTCCGCTATTTACCAAGCCCCGCCCATGAGTTAATTCTAGGGTAGAAACTGTCAGGTGATGCCACGAAACAGGAAGAACTGGGATATACAGCACAGGCGCTTCTCAACACCATTTCGCATCGTGTTCTGCGTACAATGATCCGCCATTTAGCCGCTGTTATGCACTGTCTGACAGGTTCGTCTAGGTAATCATTTATGAAGGCGCATGTTTAGAAGTCCACTTTCTTTTAGAACAAGATGTTCCCTTCGTGCTGAGGATGGTAGTGCAGTCACTCCTACCTGGCTGTCCTCCAGACTTGTTATCGGAGGGACAAGAGATATCCGAGAAAGTCAAAGCGCTTTTGCCAGATCAGGCATTGAACGGATTTGTTGAGCGTTGCCCAGCGTGTCAGGCCGAGGTCCCTCTTGAGGATATCACCATGGCTCGCTGTCCATCTGGTCATACATGGTGTAAGTGTTCTGAATCATATGTGACAAGTAAGCTAACGAAATGCGATGCAGCCCGATGTTCCATCACGACTTTTATATTGTCAACACCGTATCTTCGCACATGCATTGGCTGCACCCGAAAGGCGTTTCTTCCGCCATCGTCTTCTAGTGTTCCAGCTACTGGGGACTGGCTGCCAACAGCGGCTAGAGGATGGGTTGCCGAAGAACTGCTAGAAGCAGTCCATCGTTGTCTGTTTTGCGGCAACACCTTCGTAAGCGTTCTGTGAAACTCGCGTCGGTCGCGTCATACAAAAATTAGACGTGATGAATTGAAAAAGTTTTTGATTTACGTTGTCGGGCACCGTGCATTTTGATTTCGAAAGATCCTGTCAAGCGCCGTTATGCAGCTACGGAGCCCAAAAGGGAAAGTCCGTGCCGTAAGGGCCAGGTACATTCTGGTTGTATGCATATGTTGACGGAAGATCAGACATGTACTTGGAGTTGGCTCTCGGTGTCTCTGCCTCCCGCCACCATGTTGCGGTCGATGAATTCCCCTTCCGACCCTCATGACGACCACCTTCGCCATCTTCTCGACCAACGCGCAACTCGCGCTGACCTTCATTCTCGCGTTCCCTCTCTTTCCGAGTTTTCAGACACGCCTTCAATATACAGTCATCCTTTTTTCTCTCCTCAGCCCGCTGACAGAGACGTCGACACAAGCAGTCTGGCATCGCAGTCGCTATCCCGCTCGTCGCCCAGGCCAGGCAGGGAGCGGAATCGCATCAACGAACTCGCAGTCAGCATGCTTGATCTCGACGAGGACCCTCGCTCATCCTTTGCTTCTTCCTCTGTGTATAACGATGAAGAACAGGACGATTACGATGAAAATGACGAAGACGACGAGCCTATGCCTCGCATGAGCCTTCTTGGTCCAAAGATGCGCTTTCATTCCAAAGCGCCATGGGAATTGGACGAGGGAATTGTGATGGAGGACGAGGCAGAGTCGGATAGATCTCGGGACCACCCAAAGAACAGCTTTAGCCCCGTCGAGTCTCTCAAAACTAAGAAAACGAGTTTTGAGTCCAGACGATCTCAAGGCAAAGGTTCGTTCGAGTCGGTGTCGTCCCAAACATCCTACTCTCGGGGACCTTTTCAGTTAGTATTTTCTAGAATCTTATCTTCGTGTTCTGATTGTGGAATTATCAGTGCTCTCACTCACTCAAGTGCTTCTTCTGCTTCACTGGCTTCGCCGCAAAGTGGGCCACGAACCCCTTTTTCCATTTCGCGTGTTCGATCTCACTCACCCTCTCTTGCACAATCGCCGCTCCTTTTACCAACGTCTTCGCGCTCCCCGCCAGAATCTTATATTTCGTCAATACATGACGTCGGTCCACTTGATACGAACGCATCTGTTCGCTCCAACTCTTCTAGACCTTCCTATTCTTCAACCGAAGATGATCCCCATCCTTATTCTAATCCTAATCATGCTAGGTCGTCATCGGAGCAATCATATGACACGTCGGATATTCTCCCACATCTCGCCTTTCCTGCGGTCCCGCGCAGCGATTCATATGCGACAGTAACAGAGGCTCAGTACTCAAAGGTTTTCTCCCGCCCTGAAACACCTCAGTCAGAAACACCAGTCCTGTCAGCTCCTCATAGTCCTCGCTCCATCATTCACAGAAAGGAAATCTCCTCTCCCATGTCTGTGCATAGCACGACGATACGTCCCGCCGACATCTCTCTCCCCAGTGATCCCTCCAATCTCCCAGGATGGACTGACAGGGGAGCACCCCCCGCTTTTGGGTTAATTTCTTTGGAGGAGGCCAGAGCACAGAGATCACGAACCGCTACTGTACAGGCTGCTTCCACTCCTAGTTCGACCGATCCTGCTTTTCATTTTCCAACGAATGAGAGTGTCAATGGTCATAGCCCATCAAACGGTGTCGCTTCTAGGGCAAGAGCACGGTCCATAAGCGCTGGTGCTCGAGCCAAACAAGCCTTCAGCAACATAGTCAGTGGAACCCCTGTTAAGGTTGAACGTCGAGATTCGGAACCGGCTGTTGTTCTACATTCCACCAATTCTTCTCCCGGAGGAAGGGGCTTAAAACACAAGAAGAGTGGTTTCATGAGACTTTTCAATGGCGGTAAAGATGATAAATCACCACCTCCGCCCGTGCCTTCCTTATCTGACGGATACGCCGCTTTTAATGCCCAACAATCAACCCAGAAGTCTGTCAAAGCCCCATACACCGCATTCCTGTACCAGCACTTTCGCCTAGTCTCACAGGTGATGACTTGACGAACTACCCCTCCAGCACCAAACGCACCCATCCCCCGTTATCCATCAAAACCTTCTCACCAGCAACTATTGGCCGTCCAACACCCTCATCAGCAGCAGGCCCGAGTTTCCCTGCAAGACTCGGTGTTCCTAACCAGATACCACAGAGTGCTCCGGCTAATGTCACTGAGTTCCCTGCACTGAAGCTCAGGCCCATATCCACTATGTTCAGCGCCCAATTCGGTGATCACTTGATACCAAACAACTCGTTAACATCTCCTGATGTGGACACGCCTAGCTCCGCCAGCCCCAGCACCGCTGTGTCACCGACCACTCCTGTATCCTTTTCTCGGTTGAGTGACAAACCCATTGTCGTGAACGAAGGCGACGACCAGTCGACTGTCATCCGTGCTTTACAGGATCAAATTGTATCTGCGAAGAAGGCTTGGCAGCGGCACATATGGGAGCTTGAAGGACAGATTAGAGACCTGAAAGAGGAAGTCGATCTACTTCGCGCCAGTGACAGCGAAGGATACTGCTCTTCTTGTGGGCGGGGTAGTCGCCAACATGCTAATGAGTCTGACCCCGCCGATGGAGAATCCAAAAGCATCAGCGTCGTCAATAGACCCAGAGCGCGGACCGGGGCAGGTACTTCGCGTTTTGGGAGTGCCGTGTAAATTTTCGACTTCGCGGCGTGCCGCACTTACACACTGTACAACACGTCCATTCGTTTGCCACTCGTTTTGTGGAATCTTCAAAAATATTTTATTATCTATTTCATTCTACTTTCTGGGACGTTCTCTTCGTTTCGTTAATTATGACTTAACTATGCCCTCCACTGTTGTTGTAGTACCCTCTTTTTTCCTCATGACCGAGATTTATTACATATCTCCACTACATAATTCTCTTGATTTCGCCTTGTCAAAATCATCGTGTCACTCCTTCCTTAGTCTCTCGTATACAACTTCGTTCGGCCGGATTTCCTTGTAGACATCACAACTCCCTTGTTTTGAGTAGCTAAACATGTACGTAAATCATAAATCCTCTTCATCAGCTCCGAGAAGCCATCCAATTCCCTTTGAAAAGACCCTTGTAGCCTGTGAAGAGACGTCATCTCCATCCCTGGGTCGACTTCCACTTCGGGAGGTTTCATCGTCAAGATGAGAACGAGGTCTGCCTCGGAACGGAAAGTTTGCCGCTACAGTTTTGAAGGTCCTGCTTGCCAAGGCTGCCGCATCTGGCGTGCTCAGCAAAGGAGGAGAGGGCATGTGGAAATCTGCAAGCCGCGATCGGAGAGAAAATTCGTGGTGGTCTGCGGTTGCAGCACGTTTTCTAGGTACAGCTGCACCGTCGGCACGCCGACGCTGGGAAAGTCGGGTTTCTCGGTGCTCGATATCCTCTTTCTCTAGCCGTCGCCAAGCAGCGAGCACATCATGAAGCTGCTCCGGAGGACACAACTCTAGCGAACGGCCCAAGAGCGACAAATTTTTCTCGACGTCATCAAACTCTGGCTGCCGCCCCAATTGAAAGCATGCAACCCAGCACACCTCGCTGGCTTCCTGTACCTTGGATACATCTGCATTAGAGGAGCGTAATGTGAGGACGGTGTTGATCATGCGCTCGCTAGTTTGATACGCGCGCGTAAAATCCTCGTTCTGCAACGCAGTATCTGCAAGCATGGCCAATGTCTTCACTTCTGCCGTAACGTCCCCCCGGAATCCTAGCATATAAACCAACTCCAAGATGACCTCCGCGTGCTTATATGCGTCGGCGTTGCTAGAAAGGACTCGGGAAACGAGAGATAAGCGGTCCTTCGTAAGTCGGATCTCGATAGGCGAGATGGGGATCCCAGGCCTGGACATGACATTGAATGATGACAACCGAGATGTTGCTTCGATGAACTCCTTTTCTTTTCTGATTCGGTCCGACATATGGGGGACATCTAGACTGGAAATAAACATGCATGAGTACCGTTATGGAAAGTATACATTGAACCTTACCATTCATAAGCAAGCTTCATATCGCCAACTTTATAGCTGCCCGAACTGGCGTTGTCGTAGAATTCCCGAACGCATGTTAGACATATATCTTCAATGGTCGTCGGATCAAGCACCGAAATGTTACGGTTGGATTGTAACAGTGCCTTGGCAATGTCGAATTCTGGCTAATTATGAACTCACAAGTATGGAAAAGGAGCGAAATATACGCACTGCCAGAAATTAACAACCCATTGAAAAATATCCGAGTGACCTCTGCCTGAGATAAGAGGCCGAAAGCACCTCGCAGGTCACTGTTGCCCTTTCCGGACAACTTGATCATGTCCTCAAGAAGCCATTCCCAATCCTCCCGGGTATTGAGCTTATCTGCAAGGCCACCTGCTCGACGGGCCATTCTATTGGCCCATGCCTTCTGCTCAGCCTCATCATTCATGCTTTGGAGGAACCATCTGAGCGGCGCTGCAACACTCCATCGAGAAAGTATTTCTCCCGACTCCAGATGGACGTCGAGAACGTCTAGGGCTCGCGAAAGCGAGGACAAGGGTAAAGGCTTGAAGAAGATGAGTAGATCTGATGCTGTACATCGCGGCCGAGCGATCGTCGGTGTGACAAAATCACCCAGAGACGCAATGGTTGTATCAGCAGCGTCATCATCTAGATCTTCGTACTTTGACAAATCCCAAGCCGGCAAACATTCGAAGATGCGGCTCATTGTGGGCCACTCGTCTAGACTGACGCTTCCATACAGACAAGCGAGTGCCAAACGTGCCATGTCTTCGTCGTCTTTGATAATCCTCTGGGATGTGGGCATAGTGGGTTTGGAACCCTCGAAGATGGCAGCAATCACGCCCAGTGACGCGGTGAGAATGTAGTCATGGAGAAGATTTTTATGGATGTGTGAATTTGGATCTCCTGCCCGTTCTGCTCGTGACTCGAGGACATAGAGATACGGCATGACAAGGCGTAATATATCCGCTGCAATAGTTTCTGGAGTCGAATGGGATAGATACGCTCGAATGACCGCCCGTGAATCCATACTCCTCCAATTACTTAGTGTCCAGTCACCGGGCGAATCACCGGTAGGTGCATCGTAAACGAGACGCGTTAGCAGACTTAATTCTTCGCCAAGTTCGTCAAGGCCCGGTACTCCCTGAGATGCGCCATGTTGCACCACTGCTAGGGCTGTATCAATCATTCCTGTCGACGAGATAATTGTGTCGACACGATTGCTATACCAACCCGATAAGTCCTCCAATGTCATTAGATTGCTACACGCCTGAGGACCGTGCGGTGATGATTCTATTTCTTCAAGAAGTCCGAGGGAAGCTGTGGCTGCGTGGAACAACGGAACATAAGACGTATCTTCAATATCCTTGTCCTTCCACGGTGCATCTTCTTCCGTGTTCTCGCCAAACTTGACCCGAGGAAGAAACTCGAGGTACTCGAGAGGATCTGCAAAGCCCGGGATACTGTCATATATGATGAATCGGTGCACCCAGAGGACCGAACCATAACGGTGAAGTAGAATATGAAGGCAACGGAAGCATTGGTGGAGTGCCAATTGGCATGCCGAATGGATCAGTTCTTGAGTGATAAAGTGGGAAAGTGAAACTGGGAGTTGTGGGGACTTGGACGAGTCATGGGACACGGTCGCAGTCGTTTGGTCGGCCCAGGGATCATCCTCCCATTCCGTTATCTCGTCGTCTGCATCATCGCCACTTTCTTCTGGAGCCACCTTGCACATTTCAATGAAAGTATTCAGCCTATCCAAGCGCTGAAGAAGCAGGCCATGAAGACGACATAATTGCGCGTCACCGGGAAGGTCACGGAGATAGGCTACCGCAGAATCAGGCCGGCAGGAGTCGTTCTCTTTCAGTGATACGGCTGTATTTTCCAGTGATTCGGATGACCGGGGGCTAGAAAGGTGGGAAAGAGCATCCTTGCCCCGCTGGAAAGCCTGCCTCGTCCTTTCGAGGCCGACGTCAAGCAGGGCTTGCTGGACTGACACGTCGTCGACTATTCTGTCATAACAAGCAGCAGCGACCCAGAGGTCGTCTGGAACGGAGTGGAGGTGTTTGCCGACGTTGTCGACAGTGAGCTCGTTGTCTGGGAGAGCGAGCCAAGACGTGCAGGAAGAAGAAGCCATACTGGGTCCGATCCGACAGCCGACACGCGCTCAAGTGGACACCACGTGGATGCAAGGCGACCCACTGCAAGTTCAACTGCTACTAGTCTCAACGATCCGTATAAAGAAAAGTCGTTCTAAACTGCTACTGCGATAATATCTGCCCTGGCTTGCCTGCCCTTCTCCGCACTGACCCTGCTCTGCCCTAATAATGGCCGCTCCCGTGTGTGACCGAAGCCTTATGCACAGCTGAAGGGCTTTCTTCTTCTTCGTCGCCGATACGACAAAGACATATCCGAGCGTCTCCATGATACCCGAGATTCCGGATGCAGTATGTATTCGCAGGCGACTACAGTTCTTGCACTATCCAATTGGCTAAGATACGCTGCCGTAAAAGATATATATAAGACGCATTCCTTCAGAGGGAATGCCTTATCTCCAGTTTCAATATGCCTATCTCACTCAATCCTTCCCACTCAAACACGCAGACCTTTAAGGTCGCCGCTGTTCAGGCCGAACCGTGCGCGTCTTCGTCTTTACTAAGTCTTGTCCATGCTCATTGATACAGCGTATGGCTTGACCTTCAAGGCGGGGTCGAAAAGACTATCCGAATCATTAACGAGGCCGCTGCCGAAGGAGCCAAGATCATCGGTTTCCCAGAAGTCTTCATTCCTGGTAAATAATATCCCTGTGCTGATCTCTAAAAACGAAAATCTAATCAACCTTCCAAAGGCTATCCCTGGACTCCATGGGCTAACAATTTCATCGATGCTCAAGTTGTACTCAAGAAGTATCAAGCAAACTCTATGCCTCTTCATTCCCCGGAAATGGATAGAATCCGAGAGGCCGTCAAAGAAGCTGATGTTAATATAGTCCTCGGGTTTTCTGAACGCGATGGGAGTTCTCTTTATATCGCCCAAGTTACTATTACATCCGACGGGAAGATCGCAAACCATCGACGCAAGATCAAGGTTTGTATACAATGTCGGCCATCTATCGAACCAATGATATGACTGCTTTCATATTGCAGCCCACTCATTATGAGAAGACCATTTTCGGAGATGGAAGCGGTATTTTTTGTTATCTTGGGACCGTAGTAGCCCGCTGATAGTCTACCTCTGATAGCCCAGTCCATCTACAATGTAGTCCAGACCCCGTATGGAAGACTAGGATCTTTGAATTGCTGGGAACACATCCAGGTTTGCCATACAATTCCCTCATTTCCTCCGACAAATTACTCATCGCATTCTCCAGCCGTGGTTGAAGACCCACTTCTACTCTCAATACCCCCAGATTTTCGTGGGAGGATGGTGGCCTGCGTTTCCACCTCACACTGGCGGATCGCCCTACATCGTCAGTGGTGAAGCTTCCAGCAGGATGAGTCAACTTGTGTCCATGGAAGGTGGGCTGTTCGGTATAGTTTGTTGCCATGTCGTCAGCGAAGCAGGCGCTCGCAAGATGAGAATGCTCGGCTTCCCGTGGTTCACATTCCCTGGTGGAGGATTTTCTGTTGTAAGCCAACTTATCTTCAAGAGCATCAAATATTAACCATGTGGAAGATATACGGCCCAGACGGTGCTGCCTTAACCGATCCTGTCGATCCTGGAAAAGAGGTCGTCTTATACGCAAATATTTCCCTGGACAAGATTGATGAAGTCAAACTCGTCGCAGACATCATGGGGAACTAGTGAGCTCTCGATTCCTTTGAAATAACGTCATTCCTAAATATGCCTGTAGTTCTCGCTTTGACCTGTTTCATACTACCGTAGTTAACGGTAAAAATTGGAAGCCTGTTGCGTACGGTGACCCGGACGAACAGGCCGCCTTGAAAGCTCAACAGGCAGAAATCAACAATGCGGGAAAGGGATCGATCGTACCTAGTAAACTATGATCGTAGTCGACGCTTTTTACATCAACTGTACTATATTATGTATCATCACTCTGTGTTCTCACCCCCTTCAGTATGGCTTCAATCTCCGCAGCTCTCGTGCATTTCTCTCGATCTCGGATTCATTTCCGCTATCTTCTGAATCATCACTTCCCCCACCCACTTGTATCGATTGCAATTGCACATCGAGTTCCTTCCTCATCCTGATGCCTCTTTCCGCCATCGTGTTGACAAAGTCGTGAAGTTCGCGAATGCTAAAAACACTCCGCAAATGGTCAAAAGCCATAAGGTATAGGTCTAAGGCAGTCCAAATAGGTCAATTGTATCTTGATTCCACTGCGGACATTCGTAGCTACCTTTGGCAAGCGGGCATTCTCCAATGGCACGAAAGAGTAGCTTCTTTGCTTTTTGCAATTGTCCAGCTCGAATCTCAAACTCAATGTAGATGCGCCACAGTATTAGGCTTCCCCTTGTTCTAGGGCCATGATGTATCAGTTACCTGAAGATCCAGTGTAAAGCGTGTCTTACCTTTCACTTTCCATTGCCGTCGCCAATCCACTCCGAGTACGTTCAATTTCACCTTCCCATCTTCCACTCTGCCACCTCGCCACCCACACTTCCTCGATCCGCCGGCATACATCCTTCTCATCCCCAGGGTTTTCGCCCAACATATCTCTGACACGTCCCCAAATGCCTTGCCCCTTTTCACCTTCCAAGAACAAGCCAAATATTATGGAATTGCTGGGGTACTTTCGTAGCGCATCGCTGGCCCGATCTCTGAGTATAGAAGGAGTCATCGGGCGTTTCAGAACGTATCCATGGCGGAAAATGAATAAGAGAGAAGCGACAGTCATGCTTTCATCGGCGACACCAACGCCAGCTTGGTGTATGCGATCATCGAACACAGAAAGACTTTGAGCGAGGTCGTTCGAAGTTAGTAGCTCAAGCAGAACTCGTAACTTCGCCCAAGCCTCATTGTCTTTCCAGGCCAAATGTGTGTGGTTGGAGATATCTTCCAAGTTTCGTTTTGCTCGGAGGATGGCAACCATCCCTTGACTTGCAACACCCACAGCTTTGAGTATGACAGACATGGCCGCGTCAGATTTCTGGTCAAGCCATTCCATCTCTGCCCATTCCCACCACAGCCTACCGCACCAGGGTTGGTCTAATGAAACTGGTGAGGACACAAGAACCGTTGTGTACACTTTTCGAGCCTCGTCAAGCCGGCCCCTCTTGCGCTCCAAACGAGCATGGCCTGCCCAGTGTGGCAGAGAATTGCGGGCTGTGGATAGAAATGATCGTGAAACCTTGAGTGCACTAAGTGAAGCGTCAGCATCCGTACGTGCACTCGTGAGAGCTCTCTCACCTCTTCACGCTCGAGGCAGCTTCAAATGCTAAAGTTATGAGATCCCACTCATAATCTTCAGCCCCGAGCCTAAGCTGACTTAGAACCCTTCTGGTAAACTCCTGGTCGAGTCCATCCAGGTCTTCTTTTGAGTAAAATCCATCACCACTGAGAGGATCATCCAGCGGACTTAACACGCCGTGACCCCAACACTTGATAAGCATTGACCCGTGAGTATATTGTATCTCGCGGCCAACTAATATGCCGGAATACGAATCCGTGGACATGGCATTGCGTGTTTCGTCGGGGAAAATGGTGTTCAGATATCCGGGGTTCGTCAGGTGCATGCAGTTCCACCGATCATCCCAATTACCTTCATGAGGCAGGTCCGAGAAACCGGGAACATGCAGGCCGAGAAAAGATAGCCAGGTCAACCGAAATACGTCCTTTCCTTGAGCTGTTTGTAATTGCATGAGGAGCGGTCGGGTATCCGAGAACATGATGGTGGAATATGGATCCCAGTCGTCTTCTTCAGTGGCCCGGCTAGGAATATACGACGCCTTGTCCGTGTTTAACTCGGTTCGAGCCCACCGACGATACGGGTCAGAGTCATCTGATGAGGGTGGCGATGACGCCAGCACCGGTATCTCTCCTGTTTTACCTGAAGATACCCAGTGAGCCCATCCTTTAGCACCAGGCTCACCGAACCGCGCAACTTCTGATTCCCAGAACTCTTCCAAAGCATCCAAAATACTACTCATAGGTAGTCCATACAGGGCTTGAGGAAGCTCGAACGTCCTAAAATGGGCAAGTCAGATGCTGCGTATCAGTTTGAACATAACCAGGTGCTCACAATTCAGCTTGGGCTTGAAACAGGGCTGTGGCGCGTTCGACAAATCCTGCCGTACGGAGGGCCGTTGCTGAGCGCCAAAACACGCGAACCTTGCTCACCTCATCGTCTCCCAGAGCATCCAGGACACGTTTAGCTGCGTCAACGACGTAGTCGATGCCATTAGTTTCCTTCCTAATCTTCCACTCTAGCCACTCCATCCAGATTTCGATTCCGCCAAGCTTGAACCCGTCCTCCCATTCCTCTTGAACCTTGGCTTCGGGCCAAATCTCTTCACCCGCTCTGAGATATTTGAGCCGAAGAGGTTTTGACGTGGTATTACGAACGTCCGACGACAATGCACGAGAAAGGATCGATATGGTGATTTCTGCGCGCACTTTTGCGGAGTTTTTAGACGCGATAGGAACATTTGACAGTGTCCGCCACAGTAGTTGTAACCAAGTAGTGACAGATGAAGGATCATCACTGAGTTGCTGCTCAAGCACCTTAATCACAGTCGTCGGGCCCACCGCATCGGCATCCTCCTCTGAGGTGTCCGAGCCTTCCGCAGCTGATCCCTCGGAGTCACCTTCAGACTCTAAATGGGAATCACCGCCAGTGATCGAGCGGTATGATTGTTGGCTACGTTCTCGAATGGAAGAGATGCGCAGAAAACCGGTCTCATCTAATTGGAAACGGTCACTATGGCCCAATATTCGTCGAGTAGGCGCCGAAGTCACAAGGTTACGAGACTTTGAATCCGTTAGACTCGGGCCCTTTGTTGCTTCAATTTCATCGAAGGTAAAATGGGGGTGAAATCAACAACGTACATTCCGTCTGTGCATTCCAATCTCAATACCATGAGGTCCCCTATACAACACGGTCAAGCCTGGAGGTAGGCCTAGTACATATCTGCCGCCTTTTCCATGATTAGATGCCATAGAATTATCTAGCAACGACATACGGTTGATACACTTGTATTTGGGAATATCGCCCTTGTGTAGCCTTCCGTACTGCAGATTCAACGGGTCTCCTCGCCTATCCGAGTAGAAAAAACGCGTCGTCGAGACGTCGTCCGCCTCCGTAGCATTCCTATCACGATTCTCGTGTCTGTATTTCTTTACCTTCTCCCGCGTTGTTTCTTTCTTGGAGCCTTTTTCGCGATGACTGTGCTTACGGTGCTTGGTGTCGTCGCGCGGCCGACTAGGACCCGGGTCGTTGCTGAGTTCTTCTGGAAACGACTCGAAAGAAGGAGGGAATGATGAAAATGAGGGCGCAGACATGGATACGAATAGCGATGATGATGCGTCGTGTTTGAAGAACCCAGGATGGATTTGCAAATTGGGCAGGCTGGACCCTGAATTATGTAATTGCCTTCTTATATTTTACCAGCTTGAGCTGCCCTTCGAAAAAAGTGAAATCGACACAATGCGACCTCTCACTGAAGATGAATCCAAGACGCTCTTTACCAAACTCGCCAACTACATAGTCCGTTCGTTTCTCTTTCTCTTGTGTGCACGTCCTCATCCTTTTACAGGGAAAGAACCTTATTCACCTCATCGACCGAAAGGACGAACCATACTGCTTCAGACTGCATAAAGACAGAGTTTTTTATGTTTCTGAATCATCCATGCGTCTAGGATCGTCAATTGCACGTCCAAATCTTGTCAGCCTTGGCACTTGTTTTGGAAAATTCAGTAAAAGCGGAAAATTCAAGCTGCACATATCATCACTGGATTACATCGCTCAGTACGCCAAATACAAGGTTGGCTACGTTTATCTGTATATGTTGATCGTCGTCTGACGTGCTATCATCTAGGTGTGGATAAAACCCAATGGCGAAATGCCGTTCTTGTACGGAAACCATGTGGTGAAAGCACATCTTGGACGAATAACAGAAGACACGCCAGAACATCAAGGAGTGGTAGTGTTCAGCATGAATGATGTACCATTAGTGCGTATATTTTACCCCCACTTTGACAGCAGCTCATGCGTCGTAGGGTTTTGGTGTGACGGCGCGGTCGACGGTTGACACCCGTAAAATGGACCCAACGTCTATCATCGTATTTCATCAGGCGTAAGTACCCCCGTTTTGTTTGCCCGAGCAATACTGATTTATATTTGGCAGTGATGTTGGTGAATATCTACGTGACGAGGTACAGCCTTCCTATGATTTCCTCTCGCTGGAAACTGACCATTTTGCAGGACACGCTATTTTAGACGGGCGTTTTCCTCTTTGGTTTTATATCTCCGTCGAATGCTGTCATTGTTACTCTTCTGTACTATTCTATCTTTACTTCCGGGTTCGAAGTGCTCAAGACATGGGGCTAGGGTGTCCCTGTACCGCTCTCAGCAATTATTCTTCACGTCATAGGAATATACTCTGATTGCTCAATGCTTATACTACCATTAATGCTGGTTCATCTGTTCAGAAGAATAGGACATCAATACATTACTACTTGTGTAAAAATGGGAGAGCGACTCAACTTCAAGTATATTTGACTAGACGGATACACCGAAGTTCTTGCAAGTCCGGAAGGGTGAAACGGAGGGCTGGGCCGGCTGGGCCGTGACATCGCAAGTCACATCCCACGTACGCGCGAAGAACACGAGGCGGCGGCTTTTTGTTTTCCCAGGCGCAGACAGCGAGCTCGGTACTTTGACTAGTATCCACGAGCGCAACTACTCAACATTACAACAATTTCTCTCTCATTTTCCGTTTTATTTCCACTCCGACTCGCCTTAGTAATTCAATACGGCGACGCCCGCTGCACCACCAAATTAGCATCCTTAGCACTCGCTCTATTCACTCTCTCTTAATTCTTCGACCACCAATCCTTCATTCCGGCTTATAACGCTCGTACTCTCCACCTTATTACACGCATATAATGAGCCCTATTCCTGCTCCGACAATTCCTGGGCGGGAAGAGTGGCCGGATGCCGATTTCGACCTACCTGAAGGTCATACCATCCACAGCGACACCGCTTCCGACGGCGAAGAAGAAGAAGAGGACTGGGATATTCCCGAAGTCGACGTTCCACCACAGCCACTGGCCAAGTCGCGCCCCCTCATTTCCATCGCCCGCCCACTGCCCTCACTACAGCCCGGCGACGATGATAACGACGAGGGCGTGTCCACTATCAAGGCCTCCGCGACGATAAAAGCTGCCATTCAGAAACCTCTTCCAAGCACCATGGAGGAGGACTTTGAAGACGGGTTTTCCTTACCCTCCGAATTGACCCAATTGTCACTGGCTCCTTTGGCTCTCAATCACCGTTCTTCCAAGAGCTCTCTCGAATGGGGCGACAAAGACCATACTTCTTCCTCCCAGTCTTCCGATGCCTATTCTACCCTCGGTCTCGCTCACGCTTCTTCCAACTCCGAATCTTCTGTCTCTAACCCAGAGTCAGAAACCGACGAGGACGAAAGCGAACTCGAAGGGCTCATTATCCCTTCCGAAGTTTTCGATTCTGGCAAAGGCGCTCACCACCTCACCAACCTTTTGACTTTGAAGAAAGCCGCTGTTATGTCGGATCATCAAGTCAAGGTTGCTAGTCCTAATCTCGAAGATGATTTTGAGACGGGTCTGGTCATTGATGACGATGCTGATTTCAGCCCCAGCCGGTTATTGTTCAATACCCAGCAGTCACATCTGCGGCGTACGGAAAATCGAAGCAAGAGTGTCCCTCCTCACCAGAGAACTGTTTCAGCTACAAGGCCTTCGTCGCGACTGAGGTCTGACAGGCCCAAGTCCCCTTTCAAACTTGGCCCATCCGCTTCCCGAAATGCTCAAAAGTCCGGGCCGTCACCCTCGCCACCTTTGCATTTACATTCTCGTTCGAACACGCCTTTGACACTTTCACCTGCTCCATCTTCATTCCTATCTCCCAGACCTGGCAGTCTCCGCGGACAAAAGTCTCATACAGGACTTAACTCTCCACCGCCTCAAACTACCACGAAGCTCTCCAGGAAGTCGTCACTGTGTTCATTGATGGGGAGTGGCATTGGAGCGTCAGGATCTTCGGTGCCGAGCTCTTCAAACGGTGCTCGTTATGAAGAACCTACTGCTGCATCTCGCGCCAAGTCTCACAAGGCAAGAGCAGTACATGATTACAAAATCCCCCCCGCACGTCCTTCCACTCCTTCAACAAGCACTGCCGCCCATCGTCTAACGGTGCCCACTTCTGGTCGCCTCAAGTCGCGCCCGGCATTGCCGGCAGTTTTTTGTTCATCACCGTCGGGAAGCGTACAGCCACCACCTCTCCGTCGAACTGTATCACCCCTTCCACCACGTCCAGCCTCTACTTCTAAACTTGCTTCATACACGCCAACCCCTTTAGCACCTAAAGTACTTCGTAAACCGAAACGTATGCGCACATATGGGGATGGTACAGAGCTTGACGCTATTGAAGACTTGCCCACCGATCGAGACAAGGAGAGCCGGTTCAGGGTACAGCCCAAAGGCCATGGCAATCGCATTCCGGGTGGTAGCTTTGCCAAATCACCTAGAGACACCATTCGCAGGAAACCCTTACGTGAAAATTCTGGTGGTGAGTCTTGCCTTCTTGTATGCCCGACTAGTTTAACATATTCACTAAAATATTCAACTTTATCAGCCGAGTCCATAACGTCCCTAAACTCTTTCTTCTCCAAGCGACCATCGAAGTTGGATCCATCCAACTCAAATTCGTCGGGACGTTCCCCGCCAAAGAGAAAGAAGATCGGGTCTTCGACCCAAACGAAGCCTACTCTGATACGGAATCTGGGTGGCGTCGGTGGTCCTAAGGGTATGATATTTTCCCATGCGTGGAATGAATTCTAAGATAGTCCTTCCAGTTGTTGGTGACATGAAATGGAACCCACAAACCATGCGATGGGAAGGAAACGAACAAGTCCTACGTGACTTTGATGCTGTTGTCACGTCTACACGACCAGCGCTAATCACACATCTCACTGGATCATCACTGGGCTCTCCCACGAGTTCTTTCGGCTCTGGTGCGCGGATTGTGGGGAACATGGTCTTTGATCCTATACGCTTATGCTGGATCTCGACTTTACCACCAGAAGAGGATGAACCGGACGTCTTTGCCAATCTTGCCGACGACGAGGACGATAGTGATAGCTGGGAATCCAAAGCCGGGACCATCCGAGCTTCTGCTCAGTCAAGTGTGGCGACTTCATCCACTACTCCTGATCGTAGTCAAACGCGGACGCCTTCGGAATGTGGGGGCGAGCGTGGTTCGCGAGGCTCGATGGTATATGACATTGATGATACGTTTGTGCAGAACTGCCAAAAAGCAGAAGAGCGGCACAATGTTGAAATCAAAGGATGGAAGAGTTCTCTTTCGCGCGAAGATGCTCTGTCCGGACCTGACCGGACCTTCCTCTACGAGATAAGGGCTCTTGCTACTCGCAAGTACTAATATTATTTCATACCGGTCTCAATCTTTTCGATGCAGAGATGGCTTGTTTTAATGTAGACGGTAATTTCTATCATTAGAATCTTGTTAGTGTACGGACATTTTGTCTCTATGCTCTCGTCTTTTTGCTCTGTTGCATCTGTTTTTATGGAATCACTTGCATATGTTTATACTATAAATATCCTCGTAGAACGCCGGTCCGAAATTCCGAGTGGTTGTCTCTGTCCCACCGTGTCAATGTCAGCAATATCCAAGATACGTGCTGGAGTCGGTCGTATCTCCTTGTCCTGCCATGGTTCAGCAGCCGTATTCTCAGAGCTCTCATCGACATACCCACTTAAACTGCTGTCTCCTCGCATCGCTGAAGACGGAGTCGCTGTGGTGTATATCCTGACATACGGAGGCGGGCTCGTCAGCGGGGACCAAGTCAATCTGTCTGTGGATATCGGAGAAAAAGCCAAGCTTGTGTTACTCTCTCAAGTCAGTTCCATGCACCACGGCCTGTCCCTCGCTTCAATCCTCACTAACAGGGTTCCACCAAAGTCTTCAAAACCAGACCAGGCCATCGACTGGCATCTGTACAACCAGACCCCCATCACCTCCCGCCAACGACTCAAATCATGACTTTTGTCGTCAACCCAAATGCATCCCTCTTCTTACTCCCGGACCCCGTCACCTGTTTTCGCTCTGCCTCGTACAACCAAATACAGACTTTCCACTTGACAGCTGACGCATCCGCTGTCATTCTTGACTGGGTCACCTCTGGTCGCCGGTCTCTGGGAGAAGAGTGGGTTTTCTCCAGGTATTATAGCGTCAACGAGGTACTGGTGGATGGGAGGAGGATAGCCAAAGATGCTATGCTTCTGGACGATTCCCAAATTGACGCGAAGCCGCTACCTGAGCGGGCTTTGGCTGAAAGACTCAGGCCGTACTCGTGTTACGCCACTTTGTTCCTTGTAGGTCCCCAGGTGCAAGCTGTAATCGCTGAGTTGGTTCGGAGATACCAGGCCATTTCGGTCATGAAGATGAAGAGTCCAGACAAAGTAATATGGTCCCTAAGCCCCATTACAGGCTATGACTATACATCAGTCATTGTTCGAGTCGCCGGGGAGGAAACAGAAGATGTTAAAGGGTGGCTTGGAGAAGCGCTTGAACCTGTCCGCCATTGTATAGGAAAAGATGTATATCGACAGGTCTTCCGCTGAACATGTCTTAGCAATATACCAAACCAAGTGAGCATTAAATAGTAAGGAGTGGATTGCATTGGGGTGGTTTAATATATGGTTTGTGGTTATGGGTACATGAACGAAAAGTAAAATATTTACTGATTGACGAGAAATCCCTGCTAAAGATTAAAGATACAGACGTTGAGTATTCATTAAAGGTGTTTGTCGACTGTCCGTGATGCAACGGAGGGTGAAGGAAGGGGGGCGTCAGGATCCGGTGTAGGGAATGCAGCCTTAGGACGTTCTCCACCATGCTCGTCAAGCCATTTGTCCATGTCGTCGGCCTTGCCAACAAACGGCCGCTTTCCAAGCATTTCGATCATGTCCTCTCTGAAGTTGTCATAAGCATCAACATTGCTTTACGTAGACAGAGAACTCACCGTGTCAGAACTTCTTTTTCTAATAGCCTCTGTGCTACCTTCTCTACATCCTCGCGATGCTCCGTTAATAACGTCCTCGTTCGCTCATACATGGTCCTGCAGAAAAGGTCAGACTAGATAATCGAAGAGGAAGAGCAGGCCTACGTGATCATCTTCCTGACTTCGAAGTCTAGCATCTCCGCGGTCTTTTCACTGAACGGCTTCGTCCATCCTTCCCTGGCTCCACGATCTCCGCCGTAGCTCACAGGCCCGATGACATCGTTCATACCGTAGTTAGCGCATGCCTCGAAGGCCATCCGGGTGATCTTTTGCAGATCGTCCTGAGCACCTGTTGTTATATTCTCGACGCCAAAAAAGATCTCCTCAGACACGCGACCGCCGAGCGTCATACAGATCCGGTCAGCCATTTGGGGAGTGGATAGAAGATAACGATCAGGTGGCAGGTACTGAAAAGCATTTAATGAGAATCAATATGAACGTAATGGGTGGAAAAACTCACTTGCGCATATCCCAAAGCGCCAGCTCCTCGCGGAATAATGCTGACTTTTAGAATGGGGTCTGCATGCTCCAAAAACCAACCGCAAACGGCGTGTCCGGCTTCATGGTAAGACACAGTCTTCTTCTCCTCTGGACTGAGCACCTTGCTCTTCTTCTCCAAGCCGACGATGACGCGCTCGATGGCAGTGTCAAAGTCAACATTGGCAACCGACTCGGCACCGCGACGCGCTGCACGTAGAGCCGCCTCATTGCACACATTGGCAACATCCGCACCAGAGAATCCGGGGGTAAGCACAGCAAGTTTGTGAGCAAGAGCGTCAACATCCTTCGCAAGGTCTTCACTGAGTTTTAATGGAGCAAGGTGGACATGGAAGATACCCTTGCGGCCTCTGACATCAGGACGATCAATGGTGATATGTCTGTCGAATCGACCAGGACGCAACAGCGCAGGATCAAGAACGTCTGGACGATTGGTTCCGGCGAGAACAACGATATGTTCCTGCGAGCTGAACCCATCCATTTCCACTAGCAACTGATTGAGCGTCGACTCCCGTTCATCATTTCCACCGCCGAATTTGCCTCCCTGCGCTCGAGACTTTCCGATAGCATCAATCTCATCAACGAAGATGATACACGGCGCCGACTTTCTTGCAGAAGCGAAAAGGTCACGTACACGGGATGAACCAACACCCACGAACATCTCGACGAATTCAGAGCCAGAGACGGACAGGAAGGGCACAGATGCCTCGCCAGCAGTCGCCTTGGCCAATAACGTCTTACCAGTTCCTGGCGGACCTGACAAAATGGCTCCGCGAGGGATCTTGGCACCAAGCTTCTCGTACTTGGCAGGCTCCTTCAAAAACTTGACGAACTCCATGACTTCTTCCTTCGCCTCATCCATACCCGCCACATCCTTAAACTTCACCTTGACCTGTGCGTCTTTGTCAAATAGCTTGGCGCGACTCTTTCCGAAGCTGAAAATACCGCCTCCACCGCCACCGGAACTTCTTCTCGATAGCCAGTAGAGGAACCCTATTGTTGCGATCGTGGGTGCAAATTCTAGGATCGTGCGGATAGTGGAAACCTCGTCATGGTAAGCGACAGGAATGCGCTCGTGACTGGGGATGCCCAACTCTTGTTGAGCCTCGTCGAGCTTGCGCTCAAAGGCTTCCATACTGCCTATGGAGAAGTAGTAGTCTCCGGAAATGTTGACACCGGATGGGTACATAGTTCCAGTAGCATTTGAATGCAACTTGACGCGAACTTTGTGACCATTGACGACGATAAGTTTGTCCACGAGGCCTTTGTCGAGGAAGGCAGTACGGAATTCCTGCCATGTAATCTCGCGAGAGCCAGATACCCCGGATGAATTGAGAAGGTAATGGGCAGCGATAAGACCGCCGATCCACATCATAATAGTATTGGATCCGGGGCCGTTGTTGCCTCCGGGCGGAGGCGGAGGAGTCTTGTTATCCTGCTTGTGCTCGTCGGAGTCCGTTTTTTTGGATTGGTCTGACTGTGAATTCCGTAGCTTGTCCTTTTCCTGCATGATCTCGTTATGATATTGTCGGAAAAAGCCCTCCAGACCTTTAGGAATTTCTACCTTGTCTTTCTCACTGGAATTGTCCGGAGAAGGGGTAGAGTCCTTGGAGGCTGACGGAGCAGAATTCTGGGAGTCGGTCTCCTTCGCATTGAGGATACTCGAACTCTTCTCGTTTTCCGCACTGTTCACCTTTCCCTGACTATCTTCTACCTTCCCTTTGCCCTTGCTGGCTACCGGATCTTTGTTGGGTGTAGCCTTGCGATCATTGCGTTTGTCGGTGGGTGCACGGTAGGATCTGAGAGATTGACGAGTAACTGTACGATTGCTGAGGATGGCAGAGAGACGGGCGACCCGTATAGAGCGCGATAGCATGGAGGAAAGAAGGGAACAGGTGATTACGTTAGACACTGACGAACTCGAAAGTTTCGGCTTGAAAACGCAATCCACTCGGCAATAATCGGCTGAGACTCCAGCGTGATGCCGCGTCGGCGTGGTGCGATCCTTCTCTTCTTCTCTCATACCATCTAGTTATCTGGATGAAGGCAAGTGACTCCTACAGGGAGCCTGTTATTCTTTTACAACATAGGAAAGTTGCGAACCCCCTCACCGTTCCCCATCCTGCGGCTTTCTCGAGACGTGTGATCTGGTTTCGCGGTAAACCAAAAGTCCAGCGAATCACTCCGCAACCTACCTGTGTCGATTCTCTACTGCATGACTACATAAGACACCTTACTTGAATACCCCCGTGGAGCTGGGGGACACAAAAAATGCAGTCCGCGTTGTCGCTATCGGCCGCGACTTGTTTTTACCGACTAGTTTTTGCTCGCTTTGCTTTCAAGGGGTTACGAGCTTGTTGGTCATGTCGCCAACTACTTTTCCGATCGATTCATCGGATTCAGCTTTTTAGCTGTAGGGTATTGGTTGCCAAGCATTGTACAAAGTTCTGGAAAGTTACTGGCCCCAGTATGCACTTTCATCTCTACTTGTCAGCGACTCGGTAGTAATAATTAATCCCTGTAACTCAACTTCGAGGTGGGGCGACCCCCGAGTTAGCAACTATATACATAGGTTAATCAGAGACAGCGATAAAAATAATAGTCAAGAAGTGTTAATACAAGATTTGGCTTTACATCAAGAGTCATTGTCTTCAACCTCGAACGAACAACAGAAGGTTTCCTTGTCGAGTAGAATCAGCCCTTTACCATCGGGCGCCCACCGGATATCACGGGTGTCAAAGTCCTCTATAAAACACATAAACAAGGGCCGTAAATGATCAGAGAGATGACACATACTTGCGCCTACGCCTACACATTCCGCGATTTCCTCTTCAGAGCCACTTTCCCCGATCCATTCATCACTCCAAGTGTAGAGGCTAGGGCTTCCGCAACATATTACCAAACTGCCTTTGCGTACCGGATTCCACTTTGCACTCCTCACTGGGCGGGAATGAATAAGTAGACTCCGTAAACGCGGCACGAAGGCCGCATCAGGAGCGGGGAAGTCAAAAATATGCACATTCGTCGGCGTCGTTTCTGTCGTTACATGTGATTCAATGCGAATCGGAGTAGAATGGAGCAAAAGGCGTACCAAAGCGCACCAGGAGTAAGCTGCCGGTCAGATTCCATTCCATCTGGATGACGCCGCTTTTGGGATTGGGTTTAGTATGGTCAGGCTTAGTAAGGGTAATTGAGTGGGGGGAGGGTAGTTTTTCATCTGGATTTCTGAGGATATCAGAAAATTTCTTCAACGAGAAAGAAGCCTACATGATAAAAAACCCCGACCCTCAGTGGCCGCTAACCAATCGGCAGGTTCTCGCCATACATTCTACAGGCGCGTTGATCAGAGCGCCTTTGTGAAAGTACAAATACGACATACCACGCCAGCTGGTATTCGACTTGAAAGCTCCAACATACGTACTGGCGACCAACTAAGATTGTCAAGAATATGCACCTGTCGAATGTTTAGTGGGTTATTTATCCGCTCGTATTTAAGAACCTTGCTTTGTCGTCCCAGCCTCCGACAGCCAGAAAGTTTCCAGTTGGATGCCAAGCAACATTACGGACTCCAAAACCTGGGTCGGGGTCAGGACTAAATTTTGCAAGAACCTGACCAGCCAAAGTCAGAATGAATACTTTGTACTGATGAAGGATTCAGAGTGATGTTATTGCGCGCCGACACAAATGTACAAACCTCAAGGGGACCCTCCCACGCTGCAAGGTGGTTGCCATTCGGGGACAATGCGAATGATGCCAACGAAGATGTCGGCAGAGGAAAGTGCTGGCGTAAGAATCAGCTTCAAAGGGCAGAATCGCGCAATGATTTATGACACATACCCGAGCTAATTTAAATCCATCTGCAGCGTCGTACAGGCCCAGCGTATCTTTGGACCGATGCCGCTCCGCAAGGACAAAGATACGACCGTCAGACCGGAACGCATATCCTAGAAACGGCTTAGCAAATAAGAAAGGCTAGGATAGCAACGCAGATCAATGTACCTTTGTCAAGATGCAGGGGAAACTGAATATATGTCGCTGAGCCTGTGATCAGCGACCAGATAGTGACTCGTAACTAAATAACGGTTTAGTCCACGTCAGGACGGACGACGACACGGTCCTTACGCCCCATTCGGAAAAGCAAAGAATGGATCGTCCATCGGGAGCCCATTCTGCCTTTGCCAGACCTGCATGATGGATGTGCGACGTGCGAGACGATGTCTGGCATTGACGACGCACCTTCAGCGCCGGCGTCAATGCGCGCATGCCACTTCTCATCGTGAAGCTTGTAAACGTGTACTACGCCTTTCCTGGCACACGCCGCAAGCATATACTCCGAATCTGAGGACCAGGCCGCATGGGTAATGCGATTATCACCGGGTAACGCCTTTTGCTGTGGGAGCGACGCGTTGTTTGGCGACGGCGACGCGTCAATAGCGCTCGTTCGAACGATTTGGAGAGTATCCGTGCGCCGTACGATTAGTCTATCCTGAGTAGCAGTGAGGATCAAGTTGCCGGCGGGACTGAACGCGACGAGCGACGCAGACTGTTTGTAAATTTCGGTGAAGTCCATGCAGCGTTAGGGACGGCGGCAGCCGATCCGATTTACCGGTGGCTGTGAGAAATTTACCACGCCGGTGCGAGCAATCCGAGTCGGATTCTTGTCAACTTATTTCTCTCCGTCAGTAAGCTTCCGACCCGTAGCGCCTTGCTACAATCAAAGCGCACCTACAATGTACAGGAAATCTACCATGAGACAAAGGAGCTTTGCCTGCCGTTTCCACCCCTTATATAGTTGCATCTTTCTTCTGGGCTAATCCAGCACCCGCTTCTCTGACAACATGGCTGCATACATCCCGCCTTATCATCCCACAGTAACTACCCTGACTTTTGGTGATGCCAGCACCCTTCACGATGAAGCTATACCAAGTGTGGTGGTCGAGAAAAAGGACGCTAAAGACCCGTTTCTCGTCACCTTGGACCCAGACGAGCCTGAGAATCCCGATGTTCGTGCCTTGATCTACTCTTCCTTAGTCAATCTTATCCTTTCCAAAATAGAGCTGGTCGCGCCTGAAGAGATGGTCGATCACAATTCTAGGTGGTGTATTGGTATTGAACGCGTAAGTCCCCGGCTTCATTATTTGTAACGCGTCTCATATCTCTTTCAGAACGTTTGCAAGTTCCGCTCGTAAGCTATTATTATCTCAGCCCTGTACATGTGCACCATCTCATTTCTTTTTCAGCTTCAGGGATCTTACCCCATTTGATGGAGAAATACACGTTCTCCGAGCAGGTTGGTGTACTCGTGATATCCATCTTCGTAGCGGGATTTTGTGTTGGGTTTGTCAATTTTCATTTCATGAGAAGGAATCGACTGAAGCTTTACGAAGGCCTATTTTGTGGGGGCCTCTGTCGGAAGAGTTTGGAAGACGACCTATATTTATTGTCTCGTTTTTCGTGTATATGGTAAATCATGTCGTTCGTTTCACCGTGTCTATTACCACCCTTATACAACCCTCAGTGTTTCCAAATTGGTATGGCTCTATCGCAGAACACGGCCTCTCTGCTAGTATTCCGTTTTCTTGGAGGAGTCTTTGCGGCTGGCCCTCTGACCAACTCTGGGTAAGTGGATTTCAGCCGCTCTGTATACTCTGAATTGACATTCTGTGCTTAGGGCTATTATATCAGACATGTGGGGTGATAAAGACCGTGGAAAGGCACTAGCCGTCTTCGTCATAGCTCCCTTTGCAGGGCCCTCCTTGGGACCCATGGTTTCCGGGTTCATCTCAGTAGGAGGTACGAAGTGATTATTACCTTCTCGTAAAACGTCTAGTAACACGCAATTACAGGTGCATCCTGGCGCTGGTTATTTTGGGTTTTGACCATTTTTGTGAGTGCTATCGAATTCACTTCGCGAACCTTTGTCTGAGTATGTACCCAGGCCGGTGTTTGCTGGATTCTGATACTTGTAATGATCCCGGAGACGTACAAGTACGGATACTGCCGTTTTTATTATGCGGGTCGTATCTGACTTATTCACTAGACCGCTCATTCGAGTATGGAAAGCGCGGAGATTGAGGAAAGAAACTGGGGATGATCGATACTACGCGCCAATGGAAAGAAACAAAAGGACCATGGCACAACAGGTAGAGAATGTCTTAGCCAAGCCCTTCAAAATGCTGGTACGGGAACCTATGCTTATGGCCAGCACCGTCTATATGAGCGTAAGTTGATGATACACTGCTCACGTTCTTGCATGCTCACCGATTCGTAGTTCGTCTACGGCTGCCTCTACCTGCTCTTCGAGGCCTATCCTATTGTCTTCACAAAGGGACATCATTTTAGCGCTGGAATGACCGGTCTTGCATTCCTCCCAATCCTCATTGGCGCAGCCAGCGCAGTGGTCGTTGTATGTACTTCTAAGCCCGTAACAAAGCGACTTCTGTTCACACTTCGAACAGTATCTAGCGATTTTCAACCCTCAATATGAGCGGCTCATGGAACAATATAGCCCCAATCCTGTCCCGCCAGAACATCGCCTGGCTATGTCCTTGTACGCCTCGCCCCTTTTTGCGATATCATTTTTTTGGTTTGCGTAAGTACTCGTGATATCGTTGACCTTACCCTCTTTGACATGCTCTCCCTTCATGCTAGATGGACAAGGTGATTATTCTTATGAAATTCTGTCTCGTGGTCTATTGATATCGTATTCCAGTTATCCTCACGTAACATATTGGGCCCCATTGTTGTCTGGCTGGCTGATAGGCTTTTCGATAATGGGAATATTTGTGAGTGCACAAGTACACAGAATTTATTTGCTACTGACACTGTTATAGTTAAGCTTCTTTAATTATATCATAGGCAAGTCACGACCGTGCTTCTCGACACACCTAACTGAATGTAATAATAGACACATATCTCGCTCTCGCGGCGTCAGCACTAGCGGTCAACACTATCTGTCGTAGCCTCTTCGGTGCAGCCTTTCCTGTATGTATCTTTTTCATACCTTTTGCTCAATTGATCTTACGCAGCGCGTAGCAATTTGCAAATCAGATGTACGATGCCATGACTCCACGATGGGCATCATCCCTAGTAGGCTTCGTAGCCCTAGCCATGGTTCCCATACCTTTTATTTTCGTAAAGTGCGTAGTGCTCCTTGTCACTTGGAATACGTTCTCACCGCTACTAGGCACGGCGCGAAACTTCGTGCGAAGTCGAAATATGCTCCCATGGCACATACCGCTCCACTCCCGCCAAAAGAATCTGATGTTTCTGCAGCGTGACGATGTGGTTAGACTGGGACTGGGACTGTTTTAGATATCCACAGACCGCATGGATTACTGTACCTTATTCATAATCACTTATAGCACGTTGTACACATATTTTATCACATAATTTCACAACCGACGGTCGCGCATCGCTAGTCGGGATTCTAAACGCCGAGCCACATACGATAGATTGCGGATGGCGGCCGGAATGACGGTAGTTGCTATGGGTCTGATACTGATTATCTTTTATCGCTGGGCCTAGTTGTCGCTCGAGATCTATGGGATCACTGCCATACGGAACCGTGAGCCGCGACTGATAGCCTAAAGCATCAGTGTCAGCAGGACAGCGGCGTTGGGTAAGGATGCGCGCGAAGGGACTCAGACAAAATAGCTCCATGGCCTTTTCTCCCATGACTGCAAGCGAGTGACATTCGAGCCCGACGACGTCGCATTCCTAAAGTAGCCGCCGGTAGGAAGCCGTGAGGACGAATCCACGTTTTAGTCACCGGTTATGCGTCATAAACAAAGAAATCCGGGCGGATTTATCCGCAAAAGGGAACACCAGTTACTGAGTGGTTGACTTAGTCAGAGATGATTGCAAGATATGTGGAAAGATATAATACCCACCCGCTTCTCTCTTTGCTCGATCGTGCCCCTTCCTTTCCCCACCATGTCTACACGAGCCTCCAGTTTTGACGATACTCGGACGCTCCAGCAGCTACCTGACGCTGTAGAACCAACACAAGTCCAACCATCAGAAAAGAATGTTGTCGACCCATTTCTTGTCACTCTCGACCCTTCCGAGGACCCACAGGTAAATTTTTTGGAACTCGCCTTTGGCCCATCTGACAATATTCGGCTTTCTAGCATTGGACAGTGTTGCATAAATGGATTGTGACCATCCTAGGCGGTATCCTGGTGCTTAACGCGTGTGTACCTCATTGGCTTTTTTGCGTTCACTACTGATCCGTTTTTGCGTTTAGTACATTCGCGAGTTCCGCACGTACGTTCTCTGTTACCTCGTCCTTTCAATCTATTCACCATCCCGGTCCTATGTAGCGGCCGGCATCGTTGAACAAATTATAGAAGAATTCAATATGTCAACGGAGGTTGCGACTCTCATGATATCCCTGTTCGTCGCTGGATACTGTGTAGGGTATGTATTCATTAATTTGCCTCCGTGCGGCACTCACTTATTGAACAAGGCCTATCATCTGGGGGCCTCTCTCTGAAGAGTTTGGACGCCGACCGGTGTTCATCGTGGCATTCATTGTCTATGTAGTACGTATAACGATTGCCATCTGATCCTTCTCTTCTAAACTTTGCAAAAATAGTGCTTCCAGATCGGGATGGCATTGGCTAAAAATACTGCCTCGCTGCTCGTTTTCCGCTTCATAGGAGGAACCTTCGCTGCCTGTCCTTTGACGAATTCTGGGTATGATCTTACGATCTGCGCGTTGGAAATATGACTGACGTCTTGTTAGGGCCATCATCTCTGATATATGGGATGCCCGAACCCGAGGAAAGGCTCTTGCAATATTCACCGTAGCTCCGTTTGCTGGTCCCGCCTTAGGACCTACAGTTGCGGGTTTTATATCTGTAGCGGGTAAGCGCAGTTATATTTGAGCCGGCCGAGCCATCTGACTTGGTTCTCAGGCGTCTCCTGGCGTTGGCTTTTCTGGGTCTTAACCATCTTCGTAGGTAATCATAGACGTACAATTGTTTGTCGACTAATCCGCGTTTAGGCTGGAGTCTGCTGGATATTAATTCTTGTGGCAATCCCGGAGACGTACCGGTATGCATGCTTTTTCTCGGACCAGGTGCCTCAGGACTAATTGCCTTCACTAGCCCCGTTCTTCTCGTCAAAAAGGCGAAGGAAATGAGGAAAGAAACGGGAGATGATAGGTATTACGCGCCAATGGAAAGAAACACGAAGACTTTGGCCCAGCAAGTTGAGCATGTTCTCGCCAGGCCATTCAAGATTCTTTTCCAGGAGCCCATGCTTATGGCTAGCACACTATATCTTAGCGTGAGTTCTAGGTTCTTTTGTCACGAATCAATCTCACATGTCAGTAGTTCGTCTATGGATGTCTTTACCTTCTCTTTGAAGCCTATCCCATCGTCTTCACTGTGGGTCACGGTTTCAACGCAGGCATTTCGGGCCTGATGTTCTTACCCATCATGTTCGGTGGTGTTACCGCTGTCATCGGAGTGCGCTGATCTTACACTAGTCCCGCTCTCTTCTAATGCTTTACCTATAGTATCTCCTAATCTGGAATCCTCGTTACGAGAAGGAAATGGCTCGATGTGCTCCAGAACCTGTTCCACCAGAGTACCGCTTGCATATGGCCATTTACGCCTCCCCCTTGTTCGCCGTGTCGTTCTTCTGGTTTGGTTGGACCTCGGTAAGTTGTCGTGCAAATTGACGGAGGAAGTTGCTGACCGATATTATGTTTCAGTTCCCATCGATATCATACTGGGCACCACTGATGGCTGGATACGTTATGGGATTTTCCATCAGTTGGATATTCGTAAGTGTTCCATTTGACTCTGGCTTACCGAAAATCTGAACTCTTGCGCAGCTGAGTTTCTTCAACTATATTATTGGTATGCGTTGCAGATTCAATTTCCTGCTCCACATCATCTGATCCCAGTACCAGATACGTACCTTATGATTGCGGCTTCCGCCCTTGCTGCCAACACTGTTTGCCGTAGTCTGTTTGGTGCTGCCTTCCCCGTAAGTATCTCCTGACACATCGTTTATCTCTTTTGCTGAAGTCTATCAAAGCTATTTGCCACCCAGATGTATGACGCCCTCGGCGCCCGTTGGGCATCGTCCCTTTTGGGATTCATCGCGCTCGCCATGGTGCCGCTGCCTCTATTATTTATAAAGTACGGGCTTGTGCTCTCATTTAAATTCGACTGACACTGACTTGGCATTTGTAGATACGGTCATATCCTTCGAATGAAGTCCAAGTATGCACCAACGAAAATACTACCTGCGACGCATTCGAAAGAGTCGGATAAGACTGCTGCTTGAAATTTCACGATTCACGACTTTACACCAGGGCCTACTTAGCATCTTAACTTTATCTCAGCAAATGGTTTCCCTCACGATATGTATTTTTACACATTTACTAGGATCTTTGCACTATATCAGCAGGTAGATAGCTCATGATACCATACAACTTGAATAATTTAATGCCTGGACTCCGCTGAAAACAACTTGATGATGCAATGTCGATTATGTGATACGAGTGAACTTTTTAGTTGCCGGTCAATTCATCTTCTGTCCATCCGTATCGCTGTACATTTTCCGTTCTATACTAGCCAGTCATGCCTCCCATGGCGTTGCAAGGGATTGTTACCAAGGTCGGCTTCATGAACAAGACGGCTACGGTGACTGTGTCGAGGTGGATGACCCATCGAGTGACGGGAAAGGTGCGTTTTTGTGCCTCTGAACCAAAGCCTCTACTAAATCCTCGCCAGGTTATCGAACGGACGAAAAAATATCTCACACACGACCCGAATAATGGTTCGTCGCGCGTTTTTGTTTGGGTACTGTTCACTCTATCTTTACCATTTCGGAAGAATTACGCCATGACGACGTTGTTATCATCCGCAATTGCCCGCCTGTGTCAGCCAGAAAACGGTTTAAGTTGGAGACAGTGGTGAAGAGCCCTGAGGCGGAGCGAGAGTTGAAGAAGGCCAATGTCTTGCTGGAACTGGCATCATCACAGCCTACGAAAAGTGCATAGGGCCGTCGGGATGAAAGTGTCATTGTGGGCAATATAGATACAGAAAGAGGTGCTACAGGGAGACTACATTACGCTGCTGCTGCGTCTGGATTTTGCTGTTGTTGAAGAGCAGTCTGGGCAGCGGCAAACTGCAAATCATATAAAGGCTGCTTGCGATTCCGTATGAGAACCACACATACCTCTTTTTTCTTCTGCTCTGACTTGGTCTCTATGTCCTGTATCTGGGCTTCGACTCGTTTTCTGTGCAAGGTCAATGGTGGGCCGACGCAACGCAAGTAAAAACACACATTTCGCCCTTGATAAAGTCCAGCCGCGTATTAACGTTGGTCTTCGCCTCTGCCTGGTCCTGCTTCACAAGTACGGGCCCAATGAGTTTATACACCGCATTCGATGGCGTGAGTTTGACGAATTCCTGGGATAGATGGCCATTCATACAGGGTACAGCTCGCGCCAAAGGACAGACGGACTTTCTTCACGAGCTCATTCTCGGATTGCTGAGTTCCCAGCTTCTCCCTGGCCTCTACAGCCTTGGCCATATCAGCCTGGAGCTTTTGGAACTCCTGTGCAACTGCTTGCGCCTTTTCTTGAAGAGACATGATGGCAAGGAATGAAAACCCAAGAAAGGAAGGCGTTATCTTATCTTGACCAAATCGCAGAAATGATCCTCACACCGGTACGAATCATGGGTATCATAAGTCTTACCCGCCGGCATAGCGGAATATAAAGGCCTTCCGTCTTTACTTCAAGTCTCTTGTCCCATGATGTCCTTCCCCGTAAAGATTGACTGGTCCAAGGTCGCGAAGCCCCCTACAGTACTAGCTCGTTTTCCCAGTCGCCGTTCCGTCGTATACGGTACGAAAGGTATTGTATCTTCGTCCCAACCTTTAGCTACTGAAGTTGGGCTTGAGATCCTGAGGAAAGGCGGAAATGCCGGTGCGAGAGTCCACTGTTCCCATACCCTTCTCATCACTGACCAACAACTCCTCTTTAGCGGACGCGGCCGTCGCGACCTCAGCTGCCTTGAATGTAACTGAACCCAGCTGCTGTGGAATCGGAGGGTGACTATCATCATTCCGTGTATTATCCGAACCCTGATCAAAATGATAGAGATGCGTTCTGCTTGTTTTACGATGCAAAAGCCAAGCAAGTCAAGGCCTTGAACGGATCGGGCCGGTCCCCTCAGAAACTCACACTGGAGTATATACACCAACGTGGGATAACTGGACGAATTCCGGCCTCTGATATCAACTCTGTAACCGTTCCCGGTGAGTCCTAGAGCTGCTTGTCAAAATATCAGCTAGTCCTGACATAAAATGCAGGTGCTGCCGCCGCATGGGCTGATACTGTCGAGGCATTTGGAAGCGGAAAACTTACTCTAGCGGACGTACTTGAACCCGCCATCAGACTTGCAGAGGAAGGGTAGGTTTGTGATCACTCCGGCTTCTGTCTTCTGACATCATTTCCAGTGTCCCTGTTTCCGAGATCCATAGCCACAGTGTAAGTGAGAACCATTCAACACAACATTAGTGGAATGACGGCGCGTGTAGTGGCAGCGATCTGAGGTTTGTCACCTACTGCCTGCGATCGTTCTACGAGCTAATTTACATTTGTCAGAACCTCATCAAGAATGCGTCTCCCAATGGCGATGAGATGCTTTTGAATGGGAAAGCGCCCCTTCCAGGTCAAATCGTCACTCTCCCTAATCTTGCCAAAACATTTCGCGAGGTTGCCACCCATGGAAAAGATGGGTTTTACAAAGGGAGAGTTGCTTCGGCAATTGTAGAGTTGATCCAAAGCCAAGGAGGGCTAATGGAGCTTGACGATCTCACCAAACACGAGACTTCTTTTGTTGAACCTTTGAAGTACACCTACGCCAATGAAGTTTCGGTCTACGAGGTAATAAGGCGGTACTGGTTTCACGTTAAGGCACTCATGCTTCTTTGTCACTAGTGCCCACCTAACGGACAAGGTGAATAGTCCAGTTTATTTTGTTCAACGTGTAATTTGACGCGCCAGTCTTATAGGGTTAACCGCTCTAATTGCTCTCGGTATCTTGGAGAGTCTGCAAGAGCAGGGCTTTATCAAGCCTTTGTCAGAAATGGAACATAATTCTCCCGAGTACTTACACGTACTCGTCGAAGCCTTACGGTTTGTCTCTCCATCTTCATGGTCGCGGCGACATAAATACTCAATCCTACACTTCTGTGCCTAGACTCGCTTTTGCAGGTTAGTTTCTCCTAGTTAGCTCATGCTAGTGATTGTTAATGTCGCTTTAGACACCCAGTGGTATGTAACTGATCCAGAAACACGACACATCCCTACGGCAGAACTATTGAGCAATGTTGGTGGATTTTGTGCATTCACTAGGCATATTCTTGATGATCTTTGATAGGATTATCTTGTGTCAAGAGCTAAGCTCATCGACCCCACGAAGACTAACCCGAAAGTCGTGCACGTACGTAACAAATCGGTATCCTTTTCACTTGCAAACCGTATATTACATGCAGGGTAACCCATTTATATCTTCGGATACGGTTTACTTCTCTGGTGCGTCTGTCTCGTTTTGCACCATTACAAACGTTATGCTTAGCTGCGTAAAGTTACCGATCAATGGGGAAACGCATGCAGCTTTATTCAAAGCAATTACGCTGGTACGATATTGTCGTGATAATAACGGGCCTCATGAAATCTAACTGACATTTTACTCCAGGATTCGGGACAGGAGGTGACAACAGTTTTGCACCTTACCGTTATAACGCGTAATTGATCCAAATTGCAAAGCTGTTCCCAAAGGCTGTGGCTTCACGCTGCAGAATAGAGGAAGTGGCTTCTTGTTGCAGAAGGATCACCCCAATGCCTTACAGGTATGCATCATCGCGCAAGTGCGAGTGCGAGTCTGAAACATTACAGGGCGGAAAACGACCATACCACACCATCATACCATGCATGGTCACCAAGGGTGACGAACTATTCCTGAGCTTTGGTGTCATGGGCGGTTTCATGCAGGCGAGTAGCCTCTTCATGTACGACTAGCTGCCATTTACGAGAGCTCTATTGCTAGCCCCAAGGTCACGTTCAGGTACTCTTAAACATCTTGCGCGGATATACTCCTCAAGAAGCACTGGACGCTCCCCGATTCTGTATATCAGCTGGCAGTCCAGACACACAGACCCAAGAAACAGGAAATGCGGGAGACATCAACAGCGAGGTTTACTTTGAAGAAGGTATCCCGCTCGAGACTATCGCAGCGTTGAGAGGTGAAATAATTTTGCATATCCGCGTCTGGGTCTTTACTTACTGCTTCAATTAAGCAATGGGACATGACGCACGACAGGTTACTGGATTCGGAAGAGCGATGCTGGGTCGGGGGCAGGTCATCCAGAAGCTTGAGGATCCGTCTGGCAGATTGGTATGGGCGGCCGGCTCTGATCCCCGAGCCGATGGTCATGCTGGAGCACAAATATGAGATGCACATGTACAGTACATAAATCACGAATCCCTCTTGATGCCTGAGTTACGGGGTGCAATGTCGGATAATATTTGCTGGTCAAACTGTGACTGGGTGTTCAAGAAGCAGGAAGTCGCCTATAGAAATTATATATTTACTTCGCTCAATCCAACGACAAGTATGTCATAAAGGACATTAAGAGACCATCCTGCCACAAAGCTCGGCTAAAGATCAACAGGGTTTTGAGAGAATATATAAATTCTGCACTGAGAACTAGTGGCTTGCACCGACCAGGGTGGCGAGACGGACGGTCCCCAGTCTAACCGGTTTAAATTTCTATACTCTGTAGCTGTATGCTGTTCATGTACACCTCATCGGGGCACAGCTCATTCTCATTTTAAAAGCTGTACGAGCTTGACATCGATTAAAGATATTTAGCGAGATCTTACACCTAGCCATAGATTTCTGGCTTCCTCCCAAAGGTCATCAGTTACAGGTCTAGCTCACGTCTAGCTAGGGCAACTGTCAGTTCCAGGTAATGGCGCGAGTTACATTCTTCTATGACGTTCATTTCCAACTGTATCGGGGATCGTCAATCACACGACATCTTGCCTGTAAATGGAAATTACGCACTGGCTTGCTCTCTCCTGTAATCCCGAAGAGATTTGGTTCTGTCGGGCCCAGTGACCTTGCCCCACCCTGCGAGAGGAACCACAAGTGCCGTAGCATTGTCCTCGCCGCTCAACTCTTCCACAAATGCCAAAATGCGCTCAGCGGCGACCTTCGGATCCGGTGCACCCCTTGCCAGATCCGCCACTTCATCGTCTGAAAGTATTGACGAAACGCCATCTGAGACAAGCACCATGTAAGCCCATTTGTTTCCTGTAACAAGCCAGAATGAGCAATTAATAAGCGAGACGGGGAGCATGACAACCTTCCAAAAGCTTCGTTCTGATTTCTGGTTCCGGAGTAACACCGAATTTCTTGAATTGTATGTCGCCCAATCTTGAACATATGGATGAGCATACGCGGCGTGTAAAAAATCAGGATAGACTTACCCGCGTGTGTTTTCAAGAGCACCCATCCATCTAGAAAGATATATTTGACGTGCTTGACATACAAACCGAGTAAATGACATACCGTGACTCTCCAAACGAATCCGTGATCAAAGACGCGCCCATCATGCGCCGAAGACGTATAGATTCAACCCTGGCATCTGCATGGTGCTTGTCGGTCATTCGGAACACCTTGGCGCTGTCTGTGGAGCAAAGTAATATCCGCGTGTCACTGTAAACCGTCAATACTTGGAAATGGAAAGTACAACTAGTTCATGCTAACCCGCAGTGAGCAACCGTTAGGGCGACTGTTTTTGCAGAGAATGGTGCCGTTGCCGTGGCATCAAGAGACTGAAGAAGAGCAACTGAGGCAGTGGCACCGCATGATTGTGCTACTTCAGATACATTGCGATCGACCTATAAGAAATATCTAGACGAAATAATAAATGGAGAGATAGAGATTTACTTCAAAAAAGGCCTGTGTGGCGCGCGCCTCAAGATCGTAGATATGAGGATTATCGGGATCGTGAATCCATGGCTGGAGAGCGCCTCCCCTGAATCGTTTGAAGTAGCCCCCTAGCTCATGAATCCAGGCATATAATTCTGGGATGTCCGACTTCTTTACTGATTCGAATAACCCATGAAGTTCTTGACGAAGATACTGGGAAACCGCAGAGCCACCATGACTAAACCCGATTGATAACATTGAACGTAGCGAAATCTGGCCACGCACCCGTCATAGATGCCAATGAAAGCAATTTGACTATTGAATGGCTTCCCTGTCGTGTTAGGATCCCAATCAACTCTCTGGAACTTTTTGAGGCTTGCACGAAGTTCTTCTGGATCGAGATTCAATGTAGCGAACGAATAGAAATCTTCTTGATTACTAAAATCATGTTAAAAATGTTGACGAGCCGCAACAGAAACGTACCTTCTCGTCCCTCTGGAAGAAGCAACTCCGATTACCTTGGGGGAGGCTAGAGGGATACGAATAACGCCACCTTACAATATGTCAGAACCAATAAGGGGCGACACCGTGTATTGCACCTGGGGTGGCAGCTCGAAAGTAATCATGATATTTCCGGACAGGTGATCCCCCACTCTTTACAATGGCATTTCTGGTAGGCCCCAGGAGTCGAATAGACATTGACGACGAGGCTCAAAGTCATGCCAAGCCAGCAATAATACAGGCGACGTCCAGATGGCTGGAGGGGCTGTAGACACGTAAACCAAGCTGCAGGCGACGAATAACGCGTCGGCGTGGACGTGGTGGTAAGAAGACAGGTCAGGTCAGGGGCTGTACCCGGGATCGCCTCGATTTGTCATGCACCATCATGATGACGGCTCTCTCCTCTTGATATGGGTGCAAACCAGTCTCTCCCCAAGATAACACCGCAGGACCGCGCCATTCTCGAGTATGTTCATTTCTCTCTCTTGTCGTCGTATTCTCATTATCCCAGTCTCAAACTTCAACGAGACAAATTGAGGCAGTATCAGAAGAAGGTTGTCTAAGCAAGTTATCGGTAGCCGTATGTGCTGACCTGCGCTCAAGATCCAGGTTATTTTGGACAGGGAGCATGCTATAGCGAAGGAACATCTAGCAGCGGGTCGGAAGGATCGAGCTGTCGTTGCATTGCGACGCAGAAAGTATCAGCAGAGTCTGCTGTTGAAGACCGATGGGCAACTAGAGAACTTGGAAAAGCTCGTACGGACCCCCTGCTCCTCTGCACATTCATACACATTCACCTTCAAGCTAGGTGGCTTCAATAGAGTTTTCTCTTATCGAGGTCTCCGTCGTCCATGGCCTTAAGCAGGGCAACGATGTTCTGAAGGAGATCCACAAGGAGCTCAATGTCGAGCAGGTTGAGAAGCTCCTAGAAGAGTCTCATGAAGCTAGGGAGTATCAGAAGGTGCGTCCAACGTGCCGTCCTGTCACTCAGAAATCATAACGATTACCTAGGAAATCGGAGAACTATTGGCAAATCGACTCTCGCTAGACGACGAAGACGCTGTGCAGGCTGAGCTGCTTGAACTACAAGCAGAAGCAGTACGTTCCATCGCAGCGTTCCGCGTAGATATTTGTAATCTCACACTTTATTGTTTAGCTGGGAGTGCCCTCACAGACGCCGCCAGTCGTTCTTCCCGACGTACCGACGTCGGAACCAGCTCAGCCCGTTTTCGAAGGTTTGTGGTAACTCGTTCCATGTGGATCTTGGACTCACGCTCTCCAGGTCGTCGGCCAGCAGAAGATCGCGACAAGGTACTGGTGCCATCATGACCATTTTACGACAATGTATAATCTGCATACCATACACGTACACCCTGTAAATAATCCATACCTATCTTACACAGGACACCCACAACACTCACCAACCCTCAAAATTCCCGAAGCCAATCTTGCGTTTCTTCTTCACTTCCTCTGTGCTGCCGCCACCGCTGCCTAAGGTTTCACCTGGTCTCTTCGCCGAGTTTAGATACTTCCCAACGCCCGTCCCACCCTCGGACCCAAAGATGGTACTATTCGTACCTACTCGCGTGCCAAACCAGTTGACATCATCGCCCTCTTTCTTCTCTGGAGTTTTTTGTGCATTCCCATTTTGTTCTGTCTCAGCGCGTTTAGCCAATTTCTTCGCCAGCCGCGTTTTGTACTCCTCAAAGGGGTCTTGGTAACTGCGCGACCATCGCGGATTATTAACAGATCTCCGATGAGGAGTGATAAAGACGTACATGACGACTTCTGTTATCCGCACGGGCTTAGCGGGTCTTTCGGTACCCTCTTTGCGCGGTAGACGCTCTAAGGCGTCAAGAACGTCTTCTCCGCCAACCAATCGTCCAAAAACGGTATGCTTTTTATCAAGATTGGGGGCAGCCTTGAAAGTCACATAAAATTGGGAACTGTATTGCTTCAGCAAAATTTGAAAAGGATAAATGAGGAGTGTTTACCCATTGGTTCCAGCGCCTTGTAATTGTTTAGTTTAATTACAACGGAAATTAACGCAGAATGCACCTTTGTTAGCCATAGCTACAACGCCGCGCCCATCATGCCTTGCAGCCCCTTTCAAATCATACTCATCACGAAACGGAGTACCCCAGTACGATTCTCCCCCAGAACCCGTGCCAGTGGGGTCACCAGTTTGTATCTAAAGGAATCGGTTGACTTTACATACGTTAGAAGACGAGAAATAACATACCATGAAACCCGGGACCAAACGGTGGAACAGACAATTATTATATTTTCCTGCCCTCGCAAGCATCAAAAAGTTATAGCACGTTTTGGGGGCCTAAGAACATGAAGGATCAAGGTCGGCTTGCAAACGAATAAGCCTTACTTTTTCACAATACAACTCCAAATTCAAACTGCTACCGCCCAAACTTGGCACGACACGCACATAGGCTCGGCGTTTACCCACGTCTTTTTCTTTACCCTTGTTTTTGAGTGGATTTGATATGCTTTCAAACATCAATTCTTCCTATAAGATAGATCAACAATATAAAGTAATGGTCGGATGATGGCAACGTACCTCATCCCACACAAGGTTCGTTGGGCCAGTCTGAGGGTCAACAGAAGTGGAGGTTAGCGACGCGCCAGGAAGACCGCTTGAATAAGGCGAGATATTCCCTAGTTTTAGAAGTTAGTCTTTGGGTGCATTGAGTAGGAGAGACGCGTACAAGGAACCGGTTCCTTGGTCTTGACTGGAACAACACTAGCGGGGGGCTTCGCAACAACTGTCTTTGTGGACGTAGAAGAAGCTGATGCGACTTTAGTTGGCACAGACGCCGGGGGTAGTCCATGCGGGTTCTGCAGCGTTATAACGTCTGCCCTGTTTTGATGAGAGGCACTGTGGTCGGAAACAGAGTAGCGCTTACTTTTTGAAGGGAATATCGTTGATAAGATCCTTTCCACCCTTGATGCTCTCAGCAAGAAACACGTTCCCGGTGGTCGCGATAGCCACAATGTGTGAGTGCTCGCTGAAAGGCTTGAAGGATATAGGGTCGTGTATCTCATCCGAAGCCTCCTTGCGAGAATAATGCAGCGTGATGAGATCAGAGGGGGCCAAAGGTTCTTTTGTTATGGGATTGGTGTTGTTGTGTTGTCTAGGGATGTCAGAGGTTGAAGTAAATTCGGAATAACAGCACTCACTTGAGCCAGGGAATGATGTTCACCAAGTCAAACACATAGCCAGTACCGTCCGAATTTCGAGCACAGACAGGATGACTGAATGGCTGAAAAGAAAGAGCACAGCAATCGAAGGGTGTCCTTGCTCCAGGATGAGGAGCCTCTTGCTTGCTACACTTGAATACATGAGAATCCAGACACAATACAGCAACATATAGACGTACGCCTTGAAGCCTGTAGAGGACGAATGGGAACCAAATAAGCCAGCATGCTCAGCATGGGTGATATAGAGCTTGTCAGAATTTCCGTGGCCCATGATGACAGTCAAGAAGAGAACTTGGTTTTGTTTGTTTACATATTTTAGCCTCTGCTTCATGCTACGCCTTTGCGCGTCGAGGTCTCCCGTTCTCCTCGACTTCCTCGCGCCCCGTCTCATCACTCCAGCCCGTCATTACGGTCTCAAGCTTCCCAGTTATAAAATCCGAAAAGACGCAAACGACATCCTTGAAAATCACGGTCCCAATGCTCATAACAAACAGCTCCCATACCACAATGCGGACATATACAAGAATATTCTGGGTCGTATCCAGAAAGCCCTAGGGGCGGAGGATGTAGAGGCGGTAAAAAAGTGCTGGTTTGAGCTCAAGGAGCGCGACCTTCATCGACACCTCGCTCCCGCAGATTTTGCTCGCATCTCCACTCTTTTCATCAATCACTATATTCCCAAGAACGGCACCGACGTCCTGAGCACAGCGACACGAAAGCTTCTTGAGGAGATCTCGTTAGCTGCAGCCTGTTCGCGTAGCCCCGCTGCTCTGGCTGCCTGCATGAGCTTCTACATCTCCAGAAACGAGCCAAAACCTGTTATCAGCCTCTACACGAAGTTTCGCGAGATGCTGGGCGAGACGGACGACCTCCAAGCTGATGATAACGACGAGGATGTGGTGGACTTTGGTGTTTTTTCGTTCACGTCCTACTCAGCTGCCCGTACAAGTTCGGCGAGCTCGCTCGTTCCGGGTCGGGTCTCAATTCTTCTCTCTTTCGTCGCGGCTCAGGCTATGCTCGACGATTTCGCCGCTGCGTACGATGCATACCGCCAAACTATCATCCGGTTCCATGATTATACAGTAAAGGACTACCTATCTCACATCGCTAACGACGCCTTTCGCGAGAAATTGCTCCTGTGGGTTCGGCGGTTGGACATTGCGCGTAAAGTCCATCAGGCCACCCCCTTGACCATTCAATTGCAACAGCTTGTCGCCAATGGTGGCATCAATACCATACAGAGCCAGTATAACCGTATTAGGGATGGGTTATTCGGGGCAAACCCATTTCTCGCTGGAGACGCATCCCAGCTTGGAGGAACTCGTCTCGTTGCGATGACCGACCGCATATGGACGGCCTTTCTCACTAGTTTCCTGCAAAGCCGAAATGGCCACATGAGTGCTGACGAGGTGTGGGGAGACGTCTCACGTTGTGGGATAAAGCATCCCGTCTCGCTGTGGACTGGTCTAATAGACTCATACAGAGAGTCTCGACATATGGACAATGCGTTGAATGTGTGGAGAATGATGGAGACCAAAGGCGTACGACCAGACGCGCTCACCTACCGGGCCGTCATATCGGCTGCGTTAGAAGGTCGTCAGATTGACGAAGCTATCCGGCTGTTCAGGCAATTTCAGTCGGATCTCGAGGCGACCACGGAGCCGGAGAAATCGTTAGTCGTCTACAACACATACACCCATGGGCTTCTCGTCGTAGATCGTCTCGATGAGGCGCTTTCTATTCTTGAGCGCATGGAGGAAAACAAGAAGGAAAAACGGGTTGGTCCGGTACCTGACATCGTCTCATACAACACCTTCCTGGCATATTTCGGTCGCCGGGTGGACTTGAAGGCGCTTTCCATCATCATCAACCGGATGTCAACCGTCGGCCTTAGCGCGGACGTCTTCAGCTATTCCATTCTTCTGTCGGCGCTGCTCAAGATAGGCAAAGCAGATGCGACGACCATTGTTTTCAATCTCATGCGCAAGCAAGGGTTGGAGCCTAATATTGTTGTCTATGGGACAATCATAGTTGAGTTGCTGAGGGAGCATAACGAGCAGCATCTACGGGCTGTTTTGAAGATATTGGAAGAAATGGAGTCGGGGAAGATACCATTTCCGCCTACAGTCAAGATCTATCAGGCAGTCTTGGTTGAACTATGGCGAGATCCGTGGCTTCCTCCGAAGACCGGTATCGCGATCACGCGCGATGTTGTTGAACGGATGAAGAAGAGGAGAGTTCCACTGAATATCCCGCTGTACCACGTCTTGATTCGCGTTGCCCTGACGGACGAGTACCCGAACGGGGTGACGACGGCGATGTCGCTATACCATGAGATGGTTCAACGAAACTTACCAGTGACGTCGAAAGTTATCCATCTACTTTTACAATCACTGTTTGCCAAGGGAGAGTATGTACATGCGGCGAAGATAATGCGGGATATGGAGACGCTGGGTATGAAGCCTATCCCTTCCACGGCGCGCTTAATGAATCAGATACGGAGTTCGTTGAGGGAAAAACAGTATTTACCTGCTCAAATAGGTAGCCCAATGTGACATGATTACTATCTACCGCGTAACCCTACGCCAATGTAACGCGAATAAGCTGGAAAGAAGGATGAACAGAAAGCAGCGGCGAAGAAGTAAAAGTCAGCTGACCCCAGTAACTCCATCTTCTTCCAAGATATCTACCCAGAAGAGGGAGCAGTACGATGGAAAAAAGCTGTTGTAGCTGGTGGATGCTCTCCTCCCACTCCTGCTGGGCTAGCTGGTATTCGTCTGAGCCAAATGAACGCTCTGAGAGGTCGTCGAGAGAGATATCGGAGACGGTGTCCGACATGGTTAGCTGAGGTCCGTGGTGGTAGAGGACAGGTGATCAAGCCAAGCGGAATGACGACAATTTGATAAAGGCGCCTGCCTGCTGGCAGTGCTGCCTTATTTGCGACCGGCTGCCAGCAGGCTCCACGGTCTCCCGTCTCTTATAGTTACCGCGACGTACTCTTTCTTTCTCTCCTTCATCATCGTCTCATCCATGTATCATGGCCAATACGACGACAGTACAAGCCCGACCTCGCAACCGGCTCGTGGGACAGCCCTTACTCTATGCGATTTCCATATTCGCCAGTCTCGGCGTCTTCCTCGTCAGTCTTTTCTGCGTCCAATAGCCATTATCGCTCATTCTTCCCCTGCAGTTTGGATATGATCAAGGGTATGTCGTTAGCCGCGAAAAGGTCTCTGTCGCTCATTGCCGTTCAGCGTTATGAGTGGCGTAATCACCGGCCCTCACTTCCGCAAGTTCTTCAACAACCCAGATGCTGTCGAAATTGGCACAATGGTTGCCGTCCTTGAAGTCGGCGCTTTCAGTATGATTTCCGATATAGAATATATCTCCGTTATTGAACAGGTTCTCAGTCACCTCTGTCGCCGCCGGGAAGATTGGCGACCTCATGGGTCGCAAAGGAACCCTCTTCGTTGGCGCCATTGTTTTCACGATTGGAGGTGCTATCCAGACATTTACTACAGGCTTCTGGGTTATGATTGTGGGACGCGTCATTAGTGGCTTTGGAGTCGGCCTTCTTTCGTGAGCTCATCTCATCTCCACCTCACGGACTTTGTGCGCTCATCACGTCCGGCAGCACCATTGTACCTATCTACCAGAGCGAAATCTCCCCTCCGGATCATGTACGTTTTGATTCCTTCCGACCTACACGCGTTTGACTCATGTGTGTGCAGAGAGGCGCCTTAGCATGTATGGAGTTCACCGGGAACATCATTGGCTACTCGTCTTCAGTTGTACGTGTTGTTTACTCTTTTGTTGCTGGCGCAAAAGTCTAATTAATGCAGTGGGTCGATTACTTTTGCTCGTACATCGATTCCGATCTTTCTTGGCGCATACCGTTGTTTATGCAATGTGTAATAGGGGGCATTCTTGCGGCTGGGTGCCTTGCAATGCCCGAAAGCCCAAGGTTTGCTTCTCTGTCCTTGGGTTCCTGCATTTAGCTAACCTGGTCAATAAGGTGGCTTATTGATACCGACCAGGACGATGAAGGTATGAGAGTCATCGCCGATCTCCACGGCGGAAATCTACAGAATCATGTTGCTATTGCCGAGTTCCAAGAAATCAAGGACAAGGTCATGGAGGAGGTCTGTCTTTCTGGTATCTAGTTTTACAGTAACGCTCACCTGTTCCTGTAGCGTGCTTCTGGAGAAGCTCGATCATATGCGGTTATGTGGCGTAGATACAAAAGACGCGTTCTATTAGCTATGTCTTCTCAAGCTTTTGCTCAGCTCGTAGGCATTCATCGTTTCATGTCAAAAGAAGCCCGTTGACACGTCTCTCACAGAACGGTATCAATGGTAAGCACGGCCGTGTAAAATATGTTCTAACAGGCTGACATCTGGATCGCAGTGATCTCTTACTATGCTCGTAAGTCTGTTCTCCAACAGTCGCATACTTAGATTCTGACGATGCTCCATTAGCACGGGTATTCGAAGGTATGACGCGCTAGGAGCTGCTATTTCATAACTACGAATAACACATCTACAGAGGCCGGTTGGATCGGTCGAGATGCTATCCTTATGACTGGTATCAATTCTATCGTCTACGTCCTTAGTACTCTGCCTCCGTTCGTTATTCTCCTGCCGTTCTTGATGTGGACTTATTATTTATTGCCTTCAGGTGGTACTTGGTAGATCGATGGGGTCGACGTGCGATTCTCTTATCCGGAGCCGTTGTTGTAGGTACTCTTTTTCTTGATGAATCTGTTTGCACTAACTCCAGTCAGATGGCCATCGCTTTGGGCGCCACTGGATGGTGGATGTACGTCGATGTTCCACAGACCGCCAATGCAGTCGTAATCTGCGTGATCATCTACAACGCGGCCTTTGGATATAGGTGGGCTTCATGTGACTGGTGTTTCAAGGGAACTGCGCTAATGTATTTGGCTAGCTGGGGTCCCCTACCGTGGTTGTATCCCCCAGAGGTCCGAATCGTTTCGTCAATACTGTTTCTTATAACCTCACGTGTCTATAGATCATGCCTCTGACCATTCGTGCCAAAGGTGTCTCGCTATCGACTAGTACTAATTGGGCTTTCAACTTCTTGGTCGGTGAAACCACTCCGTTCCTTCAAGAATATATAGGATGGCGATTGTACCCCATGCATGGATTCTACTGTGTCTGCAGTTTCATTTTGGGTAGGGACATTATTTCTTTGTCAGAGTGAATGATGATTCTTACGACGTACATGCAGTTTACTTCCGTACGTATATCACCAGACTGCTGTAGAAGATAAGTTGCATCATATTTTTACAGTTTACCCGGAAACCAAGGGCGTACCTCTCGAGGAAATGGATGTTGTATTTGGAGAGGGTGCGTAGCTACGTATCTTGCTGTTTCACTCTATGGACTTTCATTTCTTGCTTTTACAGATGAACTCGAGGAACGCTTGGATAACGAGGACGACGAAGATGACTCTTACGACGAAACTTCGTCCCTCCTCGGAGACGGACTTCCCACTAATAATCAAGCGATTAACCAATCAGGACCCCGGCGACGCCGTTCCAGTGCTGGCTGGATCAGTAGAATGTTCAAGCGCCGCAATGAAGGAATTTCCCCACCAGCATAGGATATTGCTCACACCACTATTCAATACGGCTAATCTCCTAATTACCTGTTGTAGCATTATGGAAGCGTATGTCGTTCCCTCAACATTTTTGGGAACGGTGCTAATGTTGGGAGTAGCGTATATTGCGACGCTGCTAACACATACTTTGTATATGCATAGTAATAATGTCCCCTACATCTCGAACAATGCTATTTTATCATTGTACCCATTTTGAAAGTCCTGCACAGTGTACTGAATTATGCTCGAAGCCTAAGGTTAGACTTGGGTTGCAGAGGTTGCACTGCCGCTGCGGCGAACGCCGATATTGTCGGTTTGCTGTATCATGTGACCCATGAATCTTTTTCGGCGGACCACAACAGTGTGCCAACGATGGACTCGACAGTACCCACGGAACTGTCGTTACATTAGTCGCAGTGCTGAAGAAATTGTATCTGCATCTTCAAAATCAATACCTGATGGCGCCCCTGCCATCACTTTCGAGACTTTGGGTCTACGACCCTCTGTCGTAAACGCTATGCACGCAGCTTTCCCCAATATTCGGGATCCAACGGATACGCAAATGAGGCTTATTCCAGCGGTGCTGAGTGGTATGGATGTCCTTGTCACTGACGACACGGGCTCTGGAAAGTGCGTCGCGTCGTTCTATCGCCCAAACAAATCGTAACCTTTTTCTTAGGTCCTTTGGTCTCCTGCTTTCGCTCCTCAACAAACCCCGCCTACGATACAAGAACAAAGAAACTGGCCTTGTACGCGAAAACATGTCTATCACATCGCTGTTCATTGTTCCCCATCGTGATTTGGCGTACCAATTATACCACTGGGTTCAATGTATATCAAATGCAGCGTCCAGCACTTCCCCTGGCACCCCCTCAATCTCATCTGTAGCCCAAGTCCTCGTTCGCGATGGGAAGATGCACCTTGATTCTGGTTTGACTGCCTTACGCTCAACCCCACCACATATTCTCATTGCAACGCCACAGGCGGTGATGGATGTATATCGCCAAGAAACCGAAGCCCTTCCTTTCGTGGAATTCTCCACTGTGGTGGTGGATGAGATTGACTACCTCGTAGAAACCATGCCGCACAAGTCAGAGGACACAACGTATTGGAAGACGATCCAGAAACGACAGGCAAAGCTTGCACGACATCCGGGGGTGACCACGGAGCTACTTGATATCATCTACGCTCAACGGAAGAAGATGTCCGAGGAGAACCGGGAGGTACTTGTGAATGAGCCCTACCATACGCCACAGTTGGTAGTCTCTAGCGCAAGTGTCCGGAAACATCTTTCGAGCCATCTGTTCTATGAGAGTGGATGGATGAAGAAGAAGGATACAATCATCGTGCATGGGTCGCCGAATGCCGTAGCCCCACATAGTGGGCTCGGAGGTAAAGACGTCAAGCATTCAGTACTCGTGGTATCTGGGGCGAAGGTTACGAATATCGAGGAAGCTGTTCTGACGACTCCTGAAGGAGATCATGATGCAACGAGGAAGTTAGCCGAGAATAGCGAAGGTCCGCCGGTAGCTGTTGATGTCAGTGCTGAGCAGCGAAGCGGTAGGTTTTTACATCAATGATATGTGGAATTTTATTGATGATACAATTTGTAGCGTATGAGGGTAAACCTTCTCCGTTCAATCCCAATGCCTTGGAAGCTGTGGCTGTGGCGTTTGCACTTGATGTCCCTTCTGTCGCGTTGCTTGTTATACGTCCAGAAGCGTCCGTGCAGCGTGCTGTATACGATTTGCGGAGCATGGGTGTCAATGCTATTGCCCTGGATGTGGCGAACATGGAGCGAGGTGGTGCCCATCTCTTGAGCTACGGCGATACGAGCGAATTCAAGACGAACCCGACCTTATTAGTATGCACAAGGGCGATGACGCGCGGGATAGATTTTCCGGAACTCACACACGTGTTCATCATGGAATTTTTCCAGGGCAAAATGAGCGGGCAGACGGTGGACGAGTACCTGCATATTGCAGGACGAGTGGGGCGATTCGGACGTGGGGGTAGGGTGATAACGCTGGTGGAAAGGGGACCGGTGGCCGGCACGGAAACGAAGGACGGACGAAGAACGGGGGGAAAAGAGGACGCCAAGATGATGTCGATTCTGAAGAGCATAGGATGCAGCCCTGAGAGAATCGAATATTTTGATTGAAATGGGGACGGGACGGGTCGTCGAGGAGGCTGGGGTTCGTCATGATGAGTCGATCAGGGCGAGGGTTGCTACTGTGTCAGTCGCAGACCGTTGCTCTGGACAACGAGGTTTCCAAACATTTATTATGTTATTTTTAATTTGTTTGGGACGGAACGATACCGTTGGGCATCATGCAAGTACGTATCAGGACCGTATACCCACCCACACATTTCATCATGCGGCAGCAAGGCTGAGGATACCCCGAAAATGATAGATGCCAGTTATTTTCTGATGCAGAAGAGGGATCAGAATATATATATTTTATAAATATCTGCCATTATGCTGTCTTTTCCGGCAGGTGGCAAGTGACGGAATCAAGAGGCCGGTCAGCCGGTGTCGTTCTAGCTCATTGCTTCTCTTCACCTACGACGACCATCACTCTGTCACCTTTCATTCTCTCTTTTCCCTCTGACGATGCGGTGGCCAGTCACCGCCCTGCTTGGGGCCGCCTTCGTCGCTGTCGCTGTCGTCGCTCAGGGTGATAATAATAGCTCGACGTCCTCCAGCTCGACCCAGACCTCTGCTTCGACGTCCCGGTCATCATCGTCCGGATCATCGTCGTCGGCGTCGTCATCAGCGTCCTCCGCCTCTCTTTCTCTCTCGCTCACGACGAGCTCCAGGACTATCACGACCTCCACAACCACTAATGGCCAAAACTCACAGTACACGACCGTTGTTCCAACGACCTTTAACGTTACATATACCGCTACGCCTACCTCTTCATCAGCATCATCGTCATCTGCTGCGTCAAGCGCAAGTGCCTCGGCATCAGCTTCCGCAACACCTATAACCCTTGATACCAAACTAGACCCCGCCTTTGGAGTGTTGGGCGCCATTCTTATCCTCACCGGTCTTCCTTCTGCTTTCTGGGGCCACAAAAACCGGTGGTACGTCCTGCTGTCCAGATCTAACACTCTTACTCACAATACGTACATAGGTCATCCTTTTTCCTTATCGGTTTCTATACCCTGTCGCTCGTCTGCTTCGTCCTGATCATCAGGTTTGGTGTCCTCGAAGCGGTGAATCCTCCTAGCCAAACAATCCGTGGGATGTTCGTCCTTGCTTGTTCAGTCGCCGGTATTGCCGGAGGTGCTATCGCTATATTCTTCTGGAAGGCAGCGAGGTACTGCATCGGTGCATGGGGCGGTCTGGCATTTGCTTGGTGGATACAGTGCTTCCGCAATGGCGGTCTCATCAGTTCGGTGGGTCTTCGCTGGATACTCTACATAGGTCTGTTATTTCTGTCTTTGGCTGCCTCGCGACTAACGGATGAAACAGGGTGCGCTGTAATTGGCTTTGTGCTGTCTACGATCCCGAAGGTACGTTTTATTACACGCCGTAACCGCTCGATCGTGAGCCTCACCTTGTCACTTTATTTAGATCCACTACCATATATTGCTTATTTCCACGGCTTTCGTGGGTGCTTCCGCTTTAATGCTAGGCGTTGATTGTTATACTACCGCGGGACTAAAAGAGGCAAGTCTAAATTATTTCCGTCTATGCCGAATAGCGTTTCTAAGACTATCTTTGCTGTGCAGTTCTATGTGTGGAATTTAGGCTTCCGTTCTCTGTTTCCGAAATTTCAGGATAACGGCATTCGGTATCCGGTCTCGCAGTCGATCCAGATCGAGCTTGGCCTGCTTGGAGCAGTGGCGCTCATGGGAGCGGCTGTGCAACTGAGAATTCTCAGCGTGTTACAACACAAGCTGAAGGAAATATCTCTGGAACAGCAGAAGCAAAACACCGACGCAGAGCAGAATGCCGCAGGACGGTTCAATGTTGTACTGCGTGAACGGGCTCAATGGGAAAAAGAGCATGGGCATGAGCGGGTAGAGAGTGGGTATTCAAGTATGCCACTCATGAAGGATCTGGATGGGTCGTCGTCGCCGGTGACTCCTGATCGTCGTTCTATGGATTACCAGGACGCAGTCAGGCAACGATACCAAAGCGGTGTATCAGACTTCATGACTGCGCCTATCCCAGAAGATGAACTGCGCCGGGCAACCTCGCGTAGTCCACAAGGTCCTGGTGCACTGCCGACTCTTGATCTAGGTCTTGGAATCGAGAACGATGTACCGACGTCATTCATCTCCAAGGACCCTTTCACCGCCTCCCCCACTACCGACAAAGCACCCAAGAGACAACTATCGGCAGCACAGCTGGAGGCCATGAAGAAGAAGGAGGACTTGGTTGCAGAAATCGAGAACATTCGGAAATCAATTGATGCGTTGAGAGGGGAGACACCCACAACGAGTGCTTCCAACTCAAGGGGGCCGAGTATCAAAGCATATGACGCCGCGACTTCCTTATTGCTTCCTGCCCCGTCGCATTCAAGGCCTCCGCGAGAGCCCGCGCCGAGAGGCAGGGTACGTTCTTTGGACTATCTAGGATCGGAAATACTAGGGGAGAGCATAAGCCGGCCGACTAGCGTACCACTCAGGGACCCGGATTGGGACGCGTATGTTCAAGACCGGAAACTGCTACAACCTCCGCGAGGCGTCACCCCCCCGATCGGTGTGACAAAAATACAGATGTCACCTGCGGTCGCAGAAGCCCTCAAGGACCGGAAGAGAAAGGAGACTTCGCTGGGATATGCAGGCGCCAGTGGAAGCGGAGGCGCAACAGAATCCAGTGAAGACGTCCCGATAGCAAGGAAAATGCACCGACGATCCACTTCTGCGGGTACAAATGCGTATCTGTATCCGCCTGCACCTCAGCCGGAGCGTGAACCACCCGTCACAATTCTTCCGCCTAAGAAGATCGCTGCACCAGCGCCGCAACGCCCAGTTACCACAAGAACGAGAACGTTCGAGGAGTTGGCTGAGAGACACAAGGAGAAGATGCGAGATCTGCAGGGACCTGTGACAACTGCGCACCGAGAACATGCGGAGCTAGAGGCAGCAAAAGCCCGATGGGAAAAGAGTCGGGCGGCTGAGCGGGAGACGATGAAGAGGAGGGAGACTGAACGGGAAAGAGAGCTTCGGAAGCGGCGGGAGGCTGGTGAGAAGGACGGCGAAAAGACGGAGAAGAGGCGCGCCAGCGACGGCCATAAGAGAAGTCTAAGTGCAGATCGACTGGCGCAGCTGGGAACCGGAGGATCTCATTCGAGGCGACTATCCACGATGAAGGTCGAGGATTGGCAGCGATACCAGCAAGAAGTTGTGCCGGAGACTGAGAAGGAGCGCCCTGGTCGGAGGGAGAGCCGGCGACAAAGTGGAGTACCTTTTCCTGATGACAAGCATGTCAGAAGGAAAAGTCGGGAGCCTCTAAGTTGAGGTGAAAGGTGATGGTGAACCTTTTTTTGTTCCTTATTATTCTTGGACTTGATTTGTCTAGCATTTTTTCACATTAAGTATTGTATTTGGACACCTCCACTCGTTTTAGTCGACAATTTCCATGGACATTGAGCACAAGCACTACGCTAGAATATTGCATATTTCGTCTGTCATTGTTGTATGATCAAGTCCCACTCGTGTATGCCAATCAGAGAAAGATGTACAGTAAAATAGATTCTCTGATGATTTATTTTGGGCTGCCCGGTCGCGCCTTCAATTGACAGGCAACGTTATACGTACATGACTTGCAATGGAAGATTCGACTGTGAGGTGTATCCTAGGAAGTTCTTCTCTCCGAAAATGAAGATGAAATGGATCGCTTGTGCTCGGACTCGGAGTGATGGATACGGCGGCGCTTCATTATAGCTGTCACGACGGACGTCCATATGATGTAAGGGGACTAGGGTCACTAGGGTGAGCTGTGATACGGACATATGTACAAGTATGTATGCCTCGCTGAGCCTGAAGGGTCCCATAGATGTACCGGTTATCATCGATATCGTTTGCGGGCACAGATTCTATGGTTAACGACTCAGTCACAATAATCAGTGGGGATAGAAAAAAAACACTCTAATTTCGTATTCCGTTAATGCTGACTCGTACGGATTGAATGTATGTAAAGGAATAATTCCAGAACTCCACCCTCAACATCGCCGCCGACCCCAACTTCCTAATGCAACATACTGCGATGTGGTTACAGTGTGGCGCTAAGGGTTGGCTAGGCGAAATTGAAATTTTCCGCTTGAGGAGAGCGCCCTTTGGAAGCGCGCAAGGTAAAATACGAGGCACGCAGAAAGCTCGAGGTAACTATACTGACCGCTGTAGCTGCGTCCGAGCCACGTGGGGGCGTTGGGACCTTTTTAGACAAACAGTGCCGCCGGCTTTACCTTCACCATCACCACCGACGGTGAGCGTTGGCACGAACACCGCCCAGCTAAACGTCGAGATTTACCCTTATATCCAAGCCCGAGTCAGGTTATGGCATTGTCCAGGATTTTTATTCTAGGCCTCGGCGGCGGTGTGCGACTCCGACCTCGGCTAAAAATATATATATATCATTATTTTGGGTACTAAGTACGTACTATTTGCGCAGTGGTGCTGAGGCGGCCTCACGACTTGCAGCCCCAGTCGAGTAAGGATCGTTTCTGATGGTTGGAATTGTTTCAGGACGCGAGCATGGGAGGGGCCAATGCCAAGCGACCGCCGCTTTGCTTCCATGTAGGTAATGCATATGGATACTTACCACTCAGTGGAGCAGCATTCGGGTCCGAGTCGATTTTCAGCCGATGGTGAGTAAGTATCGCGGTGGCTCACGCGATGAGCGCCCATACCAAAGAGTACATTGCTACTGCTATCATTTTTCGTGGGACGCGTCGGCAAAATGTGAGCAGCGAATCATCATACCGGCCAGGCCCCCGTGAGGCTTTTTTCCCTCGGCGTGCTTATATTTTCTCTTAGGTTCCACAGGGCAGCGCACGAGTTTATAGATCGTTTTCACGTCTTGTCTATTTCCACACGGCTTTCTCAAACCGATGACTCGAGAGCGTCGGTGTGACCTTCTCTGCACGACGGGTCCCCCTATTTTGGACAGCGATGTGGGAATTTTTACCACGGCATGATTTGTGTGAGTTCGTGATATGCATTATTCTTATGGTGACTTTCGTTTGGGTCTGGCCCTGGTGCCTAAGCTATCGGACAAGAGTGCACTGGAAGGATTGACTTTAGGGTGTTAGACATCGTTAAATTATGAGAGGCCCGGTAGGCTCTTAAAGGGTAGACTTCTCATCTCTCTGCGCCGGCCCGCTCTTGCAATTGCAACTCTTTTCTCTCTCTCTCCACCACATTCCCTCAGGAATGGGCTCATCATTGACCCGTGATACAGTATATGCATTACCATTTCCTCCAACACATTTACACGGTCAACAATACTTGCTGTATATTGTTTCTCTCCCGATCCTCGGGTCCCACACACCGGCTTCTCACACCCAGCGACTCTCGAGAAATGCCTCACGCACCGAGGATGGGGATGTGTATAAGTAGCCCCTGCAAATATCCCTCACTCCATTCGCTTGCCCGACAATGCGTCTCCAAGCCTACTCTTTACTGACCTTGCTCCCGTTTGTCTACGGTGTAACTCACAACTTTGACCTCAGCATCGTGAACACGGTCCTTGCTCCCGATGGATTTCAGCGCACGTTAGTGTTCCAAATGGTACGCGAGATTCGTACTTTACTAACATATATTAACACAGAGTTATCGCGCCCAATGGAACATTTCCGGTACGTACGATATCGTTCGCTCACAATTCAGCTCACAACATACTAGGGACCCACGTTCAAAGTCAACAAAGGCGATGATGTGCACATCGTCACCACCAACGCCTTGACAGACCCCGGGATGAGAAGGAGTACTTCGATCGTCAGTCTGACTGAATATTCTGCATCTCGATTCTCTGACTTGATATGTTGATTAGCACTGGCATGGATTTTTCCAAGCTCGGACCTCGGTCATGGACGGGCCGTCGTAAGTGTCTACTGTTCCCATTTTGTGTGCCTGTCCCTGATTTAAATGCTGTAGTTTTGTCAACCAGTGTCCCATCCCCCCTAATAACACATTTGATTATGCGTTTAGCACTGCGCAACAAAGTGGAAAGTCAGTAGTGCTATTATTCTACGACTTGAGTATTGAAAATGCGCGTCAGTTACTGGTACCACTCACATCTATCCACCCAATACTGTGACGGGTTGCGCGGCGCTTTCATAGTATACGGTAATGGCGACTATATCTTGGTCCTGAAAGCATGGTGACTTATCCTCTTAGATCCCAATGATCCCTTGAAGCATTTATACGACGTCGATGATGGTATGTGTCTTCTCCTTAGGCACATTCCACTCAAACCAACAATACCTAATAGACAGCACCATCATCACGCTTGCGGACTGGTACCACGACCTTGCCCCGGACGCCCAGAATCGATTTTTCCAGACCGGTACTGTTCCGTAAGTCTTCTCTCATCTAAGTGTGTACCATATGCTTATCCTCCCACTAGGATTCCCGACTCTGGACTGATCAACGGTGTCGGGCGGTTCAATGGCGGGGTACGTCCTCTCTCCCATGTGTCCCAACTTCGCGCTGACCCCTAGCGACAGCCCTTAGTCCCCTACTCCGTCATTACGGTCGAAAAAGGCAAACGATACCGCCTGCGCCTCATCCAGATCGCATGCCGTCCCTTCTTCACCTTTTCCATTGACAACCACAACATCACCGCAATGGAGTTTGATGGGGTCGAGCATGATCCTGTCACGGTTCAGAATATTGATATATATGCTGGTAAGTTGACATACAGAAAGAAAAAAAAAGGTTTGCCGAGTTGATCGTGTGCCGTAGCCCAGCGCGTTTCTGTCATCCTCCATGCGGACCAGCCGATAGATAATTATTGGATTAGGGCTCCGTAGGTTCCATTCCCAATATTCCTCGGTATAGCCTAACACACCGTGATAGACCGACAGGTGGCGCGCCTGCTGGTAACCCCAACTGTACGTTGCTTTCACTTTTGTCTGACAAGCGCTCACGACGACGACCCAGTCAACCCCGACTTGACACGCGCGATCCTGCGGTACAAAGGTGCACCGGACCAGGAGCCCACGACGAACAACACGCCCGGAATCAAGTTGGACGATGCTAACATGCACGTAAGTCGTGCTTCCAGCCAGTCGAACCCCTAATTCTCACGTTCCTTGATAGCCAATCGCGTCAGAAGGCCCCGGAAAGGTAGGGTATTCCGACCGGGTTGGCCTGAAGCTCACGGCCCAAATTTATAGCTTGGAAGCGGACCCCCCGACGTTGCGTATGTTCTGAACATCGCGCAACCCAACCCTCCCTTCTTTGATATTAACGGGATCAGTTACATCTCACCGTCGGTGCCGGTGCTGCTACAAATCCTGAGTGGAGCGGGACAGCCGCAGGACTTTTTGCCCTCGGTGAGTCGTACCATGTGCTCTGTTTACCACGGGTATTTATTCTCTCCTAGGAACAAGTGAGTGAATTCAATGATGTGCATCTGATACGTTCTGACGCAGAATAAGATCTTCCTTCTGCCGCCCAACAAGACCATTGAAATATCTATCCCCGGAGCCGGAGGTAAGCATGTCGTTGGTCTTATTTACCGATTACTAATGTTAGTACAGCACATCCGTTCCACTGTATGTCGAGACCTAGTGTTGGAGTCCATCTGACCTTTTATCAGTGCACGGACACAACTTTGACGTCATTCGGGTATCGAATTCGAATGTTACCAACTTTGTAAACCCACCTCGACGAGATGTGATGCCCGGTGTGTCCAATAGCTATATTCCAGTATCAAACTAACACAGGGCGCAAAGTTAATGGAGGAAACATGACTTTCCGGTTCAAGAGCGACAATCCGGGGGCTTGGTTCTTGCATTGGTACGCTGCAACCGAGTATGTCCTTTTGGATGGAACAGCTGATTGAGATTCGATTCCAGCCACATTGACTGGCATTTGGAAGCCGGCCTGGCTATTGTGTTTGCGGAGACTCCCGCTGCTAATATTCAAGGACCACATTCGCAGGCTACGCCGCAGGATTGGGAGACGTTGTGTCCAGGGTACGACGCGTTGGCGCCTGAATTGCAGTAGGTTATCAGGGAATGATTATGCGTATTTATGCCGTAGTTGACAAATGACCTGTGCGTGGCTGATGCGGTTTACGGAGGTTAATAACAAAGTTAGTACTGCGATGATGTCATGCAGCTAGATTCCCATGGATTGAGGCCGCAGACCTGAGTGCTCCCACGATGTTCCGTAGGGCTAACGTATAATAAGGATTGACAGCAACGAGGGAAAGGGTAGCGGCAAGGGATGAGGCCTTGAGGAACATCGTATCGAATACCTCGAACAAACTCGACGATCGATCAATATTAGCGTGATCAGATATTTACGGCAATTCTTAGGAGTGACAGCTGAGGTATTTAAAGTCGCACCACCAACCCAGACTCCAAGGATTCAGCCTAGGTAAGTACAGGCAGCGGTCATATCACCTGGGTATTCACCGTTGAGCGGATATAAAACAGCGACAAAAAAGGTCAAGACGGGACGGTACTTCGCCATGAGCTTCTTACAACGATCCAAGACCGCACCCGATTCAATTCACCCTGGCCCTGCCCAAGTAGCTCGCTCAGTCTCTCACGAGCAGATTTTGCCGTCCAAGAAGAAGCAGCCGCTCAACGAGACGGCATCTAGCTCCAGGGTGTGGGCCCAGCGACGACCCCAGAAAAAAGGCGGATATATGCAGGGCTGGGGTCCCTCTGAAGAAGAATGGGATTGGCTGAAAGAACGGGAGGCCCGGCAGGGTGTCACTGTAAGCGAGGAGGAGGTCGAGGAGACCATCAGGAAGGAAGACAAAATGGGTGTTCTGTTCCTATGTGCGTCCACCATCATTCATCAGCCGCCATTTACTTTTTACTGATATTTTCTCAGCACAATTGTTTGATTGGGGCAATGAAGAAAAGGTCATGTCGCCGTACGACGATGCTTTTGGCGCACAAGACCATGAATCACTGTATCTCGCCTTGAGTGCACGGCGAGCAGAGGCATCGACAGCGACAACAGCAGCGACGGGCAGCCGCGTTGGGGAACAGCTATTTTGCGTCGAGTAGGGTGTTCGGGGTCTAGTCACGTGTATGATATTTGTGACAGTAATAACAAGATTGTGACAGCCTGTAACTCTCCCACGATTTTCTTTCCTCCCACGGTCATCAAGACGTCCCACGGTATAATACCATGGCCTTCTTCCTCCCCGACAATCCTCTCACTCCCCTTACTCCACCATTCATGGACCCAGTCCTCCAGCAACCGCCCAACCCAAAAGACCCGCCGCCCCCGCCCCAAGCTCCCGACGATCCCGACGACACACAGCAGCAGCCATCAGACTGGCCTTCCACCTCCAAGCGCAAGCTCGACGACTCCGACGCTGACAACGCCGACCCACACACAAAAATCAGGCGTATTGTCCGTGACCATGTCTCCCATGACCCCTCTCGTGTCGTCCCAATGACCACCGTTATCTGTCTCCATGCAGCAGTCGCCCAAAAGAGCTATGGGAACGAGAAGCGCTTCCTTTGTCCACCGCCAGTCGTCCATATCGAGGGCCCTGTATGGCAGATGCGTTCCCAGAACCTCTCCATGGCCGTTGTTAGCGAGACTGGCGAGCGCAGTTTCGAGCAAAAGGCGCCTCTTGACGCCAATATGACCAGCAGCTTCAAGTTTCTCCATGTCACCGGCAGTGCAAAGGCAAAGAGTTTCCAGCTCTCTCTCGACATCGCAGAGCCCACTCCAGGCTCCGCATCGTTACCACCCGAGACTGATGGTCCCCCAGGCAGAGTATGGGCTTCTTTCGACTCGGCACCAGTCACCATCATATCGAAACCGTCTAAAAAGACGGCAAAGACCCGCAATATCAGTTCCTGTATACTCGTTGGCGGGCCCGTATCCCTCTTTAACCGGATAAATTCCCAGACGGTCAGAACAAAGTACATGACCATCGATCACGCCCAGCTCTGCGCGAGTAATCTCGCGTGGTCGGCCTTCAACGTCAATGTCGTCAGCCGCCCCGCCGACACGGCCCACGTAAATGGTGAGAACAACGCGTGTCATGTGATGTGAATCCGTCCTAATCATTATTTTCCCACAGGCGTTGCCGGTGCACCTACGCCAGTCACCTACGGCAGCGAGATTATCCTCTCAGATACCCATTCCGGCATCAGCACATCCCCTCTTATTATCCGCAAAGTTGATAAGGGCCGTGTCTCATCCGAGGATGGCGGTCCAGTCAGCCAGATGCAAAAGATTACCCTGCAGAAGGTGAATTCAGATGGCACGAGGCATTATCTGAGCGCCGCTGGGCCTATTTCGGGCCCACCAGGTATTGTGCCTCCTCCAGGGCCCGGCATGGCTTCGCAGGCCGGCACGCACGCCCTTCTCTTCCAATCAGCTCGCGTCAGAGACGAAGTCAAAGACGGCGTCCACATCTTGTCGGACGAAGTCGATGATTATCTCTGCTGGACCATCGTCGGTATCAGCAAGTTTCAGTACACGTTCTTTGATGCCCTAGGCCAGAATAACACTGTCCCAGAGGTCCCCATCACCCCGTTTCCCACCCTCTTTACCGCACCGGTTTACCGTTCAGAAAAAAACACGGTCGAGCTGACCGTGTCCAATTTCTTCTATGAAGATCCCAAGGGTAAAGGTGCCGTCCCATTAGACGTTTACCTAGGGAATCTCGGTCCTTTGAGGGCCAGAGTCTACCAGCCGAATCAGCCGGGTGTGCTTACCAGTGTCAGCGGGTTCTCAGACCACCCAGGGCCACAACCAAGCGAGCAGACTCAGAGTCAGTTCATCTCCTCAGGGGTGCTGCACACGATCGTAATGGTCGAGATGCCCCCTCTTGGTGACGTTCTTAAAGCTCTTGAGGAAGATGCCCTTGCGCCGTCCGAGGGAAGTGTCGCCGGTCGTAGCTTACCTCTGCTCTTTATCCGCTCGTGTGATGGCGTTGGCTATCATTCGGGCAGAACTATCACTTGCGAAAACGTTTTTGGAACGGATACTGGATGGATGAGCAACAACGGTACCATACCCATCGAGAGCTACACGCTGAGGGTTATGTGATACCTTTTCCCCTTTTATTTTGGTTAATGTTTATGTCTGTACTGTATATTAAGTGACCCGTTTCCGGTTCCATGTTGTCGACTTTGCTGTGTTTTATATGTACATTATACCCGGTGGTAACATTGCGTGCGCATGCTATTTGCATGCTATATGGACTACAGTTTCATTGGGTGAAAGGCAAAATACATGCACTGATGCACAATGTGTAAGGAAGAATGAAGAAAGAGAATCTTAGCTGCCAAAGATAAGAACTGTATGGGTACGTATGATATTCATCAAAGCCATTACTGCCCAAAGCTGAATCCACCTTGGGGCGCTGCAACATCTGAGTGGAACTAGAAACAAGTCAGCGATGTATAGCGTAGCAAAGAAAGTAGCACTCACAGCAAAAGCGCCAGTCTGGTCTACATTGGTAGGAGCGATAGATGCCTCCTCCTCCTCATCAGGGAAGTACTTGTCCATCATGTTGAACGCCTTCTTGTAAATCTCCAAGTTGTCGTGCTGTTGGAGGTTATGAATCGTGATCATACCACCCGCCTCTTCAACATATATAGCGTATTGGTTCACTCCTCCAGGTCCAGCCGCATTCTTATCCATCTCGCCAATCTTCAAGATGTTGTCTAGTCCATCGAGCGCGACCTGGATGATCTTGTTGTCCATCATCGTGAGCAGGTCACAAAGGGGCTTGATGCATCCCTGCGTAACGAGATAACGGATCTGCGCTGGCTCCTGCAGGCCACCAGATGTCGCATTCGAAATTGCCCAGCACGCCTCCTTGCGCGTCTTGAAGTCCGCGTTCTGGAGGATGTTGATGAGCGGTGGGATGATGTTGGCATCGATAACACTCTGGATCTGGGGAGGGGAGCCTGCCGTGATGTTGGAGATTGTCCAGCAGGCTTCCTTTCGGATGCCGTCCTTGGGCGACGAGAGGAGCGACAAGAGAGCGGGAAGAGCTCCCGAAGCGATAACGACCTGAGTCTGAAGATCATCGCCCGTGACGATGTTTCCAACCGAACGGAGTGCAGGAGTCTGAACGGAAGTAGACCCGTGCATGAGCAGATCGACGAGGCGCCTGCAAACTCCAGACTCGATAACAGCCTGAATCTTGTCGTTGGATCCATCAGATAGGTACGAGATTGCCCAGCACGCGTCGATGAGAATTTCATCATCCAGTGAGTAGATGAGTTTTGTCAAAATCGTCAGGGCGGGAGAAATCTAACAAAAGGTTAAAAATATGCCGTCAAGTTGAGTAGTTAGCATACCAATTCCCAATCAGGCTGGGGAGATTTGCCTCGGCAAAAGTTGCTCAAGGTCCAAGTGGCATTACGGAGCATACTGAGCTTGTGCTGCTCACTCAACAAGGCCAACAAGGGCCTCAAAGCTCCAGCTTGAAGGACATAGTCTCGACATTGAGGGCTGTCACCAGCAATGTTGCCAAGGGCCCACACGGCTTGCTCGCGCACATCATGAACCGGTGATGACAACAGATTGATAAACTCCGGAACGGCTTGGGCACCAATAACGACCTGAGTGTGCTCCGCAGTTCCCGAGGCGATGTTGGTCAGGGCCCAAGCAGCTTCGAACTACAGATACAAGGGCAAGATGAGCGTCAGGAGGCGACAAGAAGAGAACGATAGGCATACTTGAAGCATCGACGATCCGGTACGCAAAAACTCAACAAACCGTGGAACAACACCGCATTCAATGACGCGTTCGATGGGAGGATTTTTCTCTTTGGAGAGCAATTTGCGGAACCTGGTCGTCGCGTCCAATTGCTTGTCAGCATCGTTGGAGAAGACGGCAGACATAAGGTCATCGGCGGTCTGTTCATGGTAGATATAAGCGAAAAGTCGAGTTTCCAAGTGGGTGATAGCTCTACGTACCTCAGGATCCCAGGTTCCAGTGGAGACTTCCTCATCCGAGTCTGCGCCTGTTGAAGGCACAAAATTCCTTCGCTTGGAGATATTTTCCTCTCGCTTCTGTCGCCGGATCTCGACCTGCTGCTCTTCACGACGGCGTCTAAGGTCGTCCTGTTTAAGGGCGCCTTTTGCCTTGTAGGCTGCGACGGTGGAAGCGCGTCAGAAAACGAGAAATTTTCGCAGAAAAGAGCAGGAAACTGACCATCTCGACGAGCCTTCATCGTACGGGACTCTGTGCTATCCATCGCTGTGAGTACAAGTAAAATGTGGCAGGAGATAAAGGTGGGGAAGGTGCAAATACAAGCCTCGAAAGCGGTCTTTGAGTGACTCGGGGCGCGTGACTAGTCACGCTCGTTTCATTGCTTTTTATTTTTCTCTTCCGTTCTTTCTGGTTCCACAGCCATTGTCGTTGCAAGGCCCGTTATCATTGTATTCTAATTTTACAGCTGCCGTGTAGGGCTTCCATCCAAAAACTTCTCAATGTTTTCCACTGTTTGTGCCCAGAATGTCTACGTCCTTTGTTCAATACGAGTATATAGAACAATTAACACTTGGACTGACCTTGTAATTCGTGTCATTGACGTATCCATTGTGTGGGCTCAGAGTCACGTTTTTCAACGTTCGAAGCGGATGATCCAGAGGCAGCGGCTCGACATCGTACACATCCAGTCCTGCGCCTGCTATCCTGTTATTTCTGAGGGCATCGACCAATGCCTCTTCCTGTACAAGTGAGCCCCGCGATGTATTGATAAGAAACGACGTGGGCTTCATGACCGCGAGATCGGCAGGTCCAATGATGCCTGTAGTGCTGGGCGCCAGGACCATATGCACGGAAACAATATCACTTTCCTTGAACAACGCTTCTTTCGAGCTAGCAAACTCAACCCCGGCCTCCTTCGCTCGGTCCTCTGTTAAATTCGGAGACCAGCCTAGAACTCTCATCTTGAAGGCCTTTGCAATCTATGCATTTTGGTCAATATTAATAACGTACTTCGGCCGGGATTGTTCCTTACCAGAGCTGTTTCAGCACCAAGTCTTCCGACTCCAACAAGTCCCAGAGTTCTGCCTGCCAGGCCGAACGGGATCACTGTTTGCCACTGTGGATTCTTGTTCTTCACGTTATTATCTTCAATGGCTATATATCGAGCCACTGCCAGGATAAGCGCCCAGATATGCTCTATGGTCGAGTTTCCAGCCGATTGGGTCCCTGATACCGGAATGCCTTTTGACTTTGCAAACTCTGTGTCAATGCTTCTGTTCCCCATTCCAGTGGTAGATATCAACCTATCAGATTCAAACTCGTCAGCACTGCAGTAGCTCGACATCGGTCTGGTACCCACTTCAGGTTTGGAAGCCTCTCTATGACAGCCTCGGGAAACTTGGTTCTTTCCCTCATCGTACAGATTATGTCGTACGGCTGCAGACGTGTCACCAGTTCCTCCTCGTCCGATATGGCATCGACGAAGACATCGATGACTACTCCTCTTTCCTTTAGACTTGACCAATCGGCACTTTTCAGAGCAACCTGCTGATAATCGTCGAGAACAATAACACGGATGGGAGATTGCGACATGGTTGTACAACCACCGCTGACATAATTTACGAACATTACAGCGCATGATGATTAAAAATACGGTCTTCTACGATCAATCCATTCTCACGTATCATTGTCAAAGGGATACTGTACGGAGATGATCAGAAATCGATAACAGGCGATCACAAGGCAAAACTCACCTCGAACGATTCTGGTGGATCGGCTTCTGGAGCACTCTCATCTAGCGCGATATGACGACCTGTGGGTACTGAACCAACCGCGTCACCGTTACCCACTGCAGGCACGGCTTCAGCAGGAGCAGCCTCCACGGGAGGTTCAAGGTCGATGAACTCGCCCTCCTCATCTGGCCGCAGATCGGTTAGCAGAAGGATCCCGCCACCTCCTGAATAGGAATTTACGCCAGAGCTCGATACTTTGCCTCCCTTTCCAGCTTTGACCGTCTTGGAAGAAACAGCTCTTACCGGCTGGTATCGCCCGTCGCTTGGGAAAGTTATGTATGAAAGTTGTGCGGGGGTAGCACGCGAGAAATTGGGCAGCATCTCAGAAGATGGCTCCGATTTTCGCGATTTCGTAGTGGTCGTGGTCGGGGATGTGGGCGTGACAGTGGGTTGTGTTGAGGCTTTGCTGTCATCTGCAAGATTGGACATTGAACCGTTTATAGGAGAGATATCGCCGCCTTTGGCAGGCGATTCCTCTGTTTTCATTTCAACATCTCCATCACCTTCCTTCTTCGTTTCATCCTATAGGGCAGTCAGTCTCTAGCATGAAATGCCTCAACAATAGGACCCACGGTCTCCATCGCATCACCCTCAGCAGCAGCTTTCCTCTTTTCTCGTGCCTTCACTTTGGCGGTCGTGGACAGGACTGCCGTCGCAACTTTAGCGGCTGCCTCTTTCTTCGGTGGTTTTGCTGCCGCGGGATAAGCGAACAGGCTTGGCCGGGCATTCGACACAAACTCGAATTTCGGCACCTGGGAAGAACGTTGGTGCAGTCCAGAAGAACAAACAAACAGTAGCTCACCTTAAGATCAGCGTTGAGACCAATGATACCCGTAGGTTCAAAGGCCAAGCAAGCACAATGAGCTAACGGATACCAATACCAAAACTGACAGAACATGACCATGCCAACAATTGCGTTGGTATTCCGGCTTCCTGCACGACTCAGCAAACTGATAGTAACGTTCCTACCACCAGCGTCGATGAGTCCCTGGCCAATAGCAGCACCAAATCGTGCGACAGGGTCCTCGTGCTTGTCAGAAACCACCTTCGTGTACAGCGAACGAGTGGACGCAAGAGATGGCGATGACGCATCCGATTGTTCCACAAGGATCATGCCTAGAGCGATAAACGCGCCTTGTCGAACAAAATCTACGCTATCCCGTGTCATAGGTTCCAAAATTTCGACAGCGTCCTAATAATTGTAAGTCAACTCATGTTCAGTGAGGTCAAATGAAATACTGACTTGAAGTCCGGTTCCCGCACAAGCAATTCCCAACGCGAGAGTGGCACCACAACGGACGTGGGGGTTGTAGCTTTCACTCAAAAGTTGCACGATTCGAGGCACCTGGCCGGGGTTTTTGAACAAAAGGAAAGCGAGGGATGTTACAGCTGCTCTTCGAACATCGTCGGAGACATCTGACACGGCGATGTGAAGTAAACGGCGAACTGCATCATTGTTCGCCGTTCCGGCGTAGGCAAGGGCCAAAGTGTATACACCTCCGTAACGAAGAATGGGGTCCTACAAGACAGTAAGTATGGGTTTAGGCAGAAGAAACGAGGCTCACCTTTTCCGCCAGGAGCAATTTGATTGTACTATCAGCTTCCTCCTGACGACCATAATAAACAAAGGCGACGCCGATTGCGAGACCACGAATAATCTTCTCGTGGTGCGTCTCCCGTGCATAGGTGAGCATTTCGGAGACCGGGTCCGCAGCTGCCGTGCCCAACATGATCAATCCCATCGCGTATCCGGAAGCCTCTCCAGCAACCGCCGAATCCATAAACAAGACAGACTTGAGGTCTTCGAAAGTCTCTGCGTTCTTGGATCCCATTGCCGCGATACCGAGACCGAGCGCGGCACCATGTTGCACAACTTCACCCTGAGCGGAGCGCAGGGTCTCGCGAAGGTAATCGGTAACCGAGCTTCCGCACCCCGCACTGATCAGTCCCAAAGCATACAGTGCACCGCCTTCAGAGTATGCAGCTCCCTGCATTGTGCTCTCGCCTCCGCCTTGAGGTAGGTATGGACCAAGGATCGTCATTCCCTGTTCAAAGTAACCTTTGTGGATGACGCCAAGGCCTGCTGTCGCGGAAAATTTGGACCAGTTTGACGCCAACCCTAGCCACTCCAAGTTCTCCCGCAGGAAAAGATCTGACGTCGTACCAGCGTGCATGAATGCGTTCTGCAAGGTGAGCGCAGTGTGATATATCGAAGAGCGTGACTCCAGGACGTCTTTGGTGTTTTTCAGTATCAATAAATCCACTTTGTTGTTTCGCTTCAAGAATTCGAGATATATCTTAACGGATTCTTGGCCAGTTAGTGTACTTCGTATCTTGTCAAAAATCTCCTTCGATTCCTGCACTTATTATTAGCTGTCAGGTTCACGAGACGACTTTGGCAACGCACGGTTTGGCCCTCGGGAAGATCACTCCGTACGCTGTCCAGGTAGTCGCGTGCGCCTCCTTCCACTAGGTCGAAAGCCAACTGGTACGCCATGAGTTTATTCGACGGCACCATTGACTTGAAAAGCGGTATGGTCAGACCGGAGTCACCAAGCGTGATAAGAAGCCGTGTCAAGGTGTGTACGTGGGATCCGTCGGTAGAAGATTGGGGGAATAGAGGGAAGAGGAACCGCAAGACTTGGTCCCGGTACGAGAGCGAAAACCCGGTATCCAGGGCTGCCTCCATCGCATATGACAACAAGGAAACATCGTTTGTGTGCTTGTATATGTGCTCGATGACGTCGAGGCGACGTGATTCGAGGGCAATACCGATGGCCTGTGAAATCATGTAGTGGATGCATCGGAAGTGTCTGGTTCAAACCCACCTGTTTGAATTCTCCATCCTCGATACAGCGACTGAATATGCCTTCGATGATATCCTGCAGCCGGGGATCAATCTTCTCGGGTTTGCCAGTGCTCTGTTCCTCGGTGCGTAGCTGTATGTAACGGTCAATGGCTTTGGCTAAAGAAACAATCAGTCAACGTTTGACGAGCCGAGTGGCGTGCTCACAAACAACCGTCTCGACGTATTCTTCAGAGCCTTGTGAACGAGCTTCACTTTCGAACGCGTTGTTTCCAGCACCGAGTGCAAACGAGAGGGATTCGTCATATTCTCCAAGGAAGTAATAGACTTTGCTGGCAAGGAGGGCGGCAGAGGCGCGTGCGTCTTTAGGAAGGTCGTCGCTTTCGTATAGAGACTCGCTATGGAATATATGAGAATACAGCAAGACAAGCAATAACAGTGTACGAACATCAGTGCAATGTGCTCCGAGATTTCAGCCCAAAAACGGGGAACCAAAGGATTGAGCGCCTTGAGAGCATGTTGCTTGAATACAGCATCCGGCTCTGAGAGCAGGGCAAGGACGCCAGCAGCAGACGATTGAGAACGCACGACCATGAGAAAACGCAACGAAGCAGGAGTGAAGTCGAAAAGGTGACGCGTCCGTGTCTAGCCAGATCCAGACAGCTCCGGATCCAAACAGGTGTAAATAGAGGTGCTATTCCGGGATATTCCTGAGCGCTGTTATTGCCGTCCGTCATGTCTTTTCTCGCCCGTAACGCTTTCCGCGCCGTTTTGCGCCCCCGCTACCGCGGATACTCTACTGCTATTGAGGAGTATACCTCTGAGCTTGTTCCCAACGCCAAGAGCCCTTTCCTTGCCGAGTTGCAGGCAGTTGAGCACCACGGTGCAGGTGTGTACCCTGTTATCTGCCCACTTTTTTGTCTTATTGTTCTCTGGTAGAAACCGGTGACCTCTGGAGAAAGATCAGGTATGATTGGCTTGTTTTGTGACCTTTTTATGTGCTCAAGGCCCACAGCTACTACGTCTGCCTCCCTGCCAGTCCGTACATCCCGCTTTGTCTTTTTGTCTGTTGCTGATGGCCATCTAGTCGCTGCATGTAGTGCTTGGGTATACAAGCTTGAAGTTGCCCACGAGGAGCATTTGGACCACCTTAGGCACGAGAATGACGGCAAACTACCTGAGCCCCCTGCCTATGAGTACTTGAACCGTCGCGTTAGGCCTTATCCCTGGGGACCCAACACTCTGTTCTTCAACGCTTCAGTAAGTCGTCACCTTTTTTGCGTCGCGCGTTTGGATTCAATATCGTTCTCTAGGTCAACAAGGACATGTCCGAAGAGTAGATTCATACAACATAATGTTGCATATTGCATGCGAATCAATTTGAATTTGTTGAGACCTTGTTGGCACCATCTAAGCTTTTCTTGGTTACAAGTTTCAAATTTTTAAAGTGTGCAAGTACTATGTCGGTGTGTATGGGGTTGTATATGTACTGAAAGTCCAGAAACACTTCTGTCATCTTAGGGAGGAGAGTCCATTGTAACTACGATGAGTCCGTGGAAACCTTTTGGTATCTAGAAGAATGTGGCCCAAGCACCCGTGAGGAGCCCCGCTGTGACGGTTGTGAGCCCCACAAGCACTGAGGAAGACACAGAATGGCCAGCAATGGCCGCATTGAATGCGGACGATGAAGCTGAGGCGGCAGCAGAAGAACCAGAAGCAGCGGCGGAACCTGACCGTGCTGAGCTGGAGGCGGCACGCGATGCTAGAAGGAACAGCGCATCAGCATGATTGGCAAATACAAACACAAGCTACTCACATGAACCTGTAGCCTGGCTCACAACCGACGAAGCTGCAGACAGTGCTGACGCGGTGTTACTGATACCAGCGCCAGAGAGTGCACTGGCAGCCGCGGATGACAACCCGCTTAGGTTAGTCGTGAGTCCTGTTGCCGCCGAAATGAGACCAGAGACTGAACACAGCTGGTCAGTAGCTTTCCTTCATCTATAACGACGGAGCTTACCATCGGCTGTTCCGCCAGAGGCCAGCGAGGCTACAGCGGAGGTGATTTCTGAGGCAACGGCGGTGTCTGTACCCGCCTGGGTGTCGGTGGCTAGAGCGGTAGCGGTAGCGGTGCCAGCGACGGCGGTATCAGTGCCAGCGACAGCAGTGTCTGTCCCGACGATTGTGTCGGTTGCGACAGCGGTCGTATCTGTGACATTTCAGCTGCATGCTCCGAAGAACACAAAAGCGGAACTGACCTTGGCGCCTCACGTTGGCGGCGTAGGCAGAGGCAGAGAGAAAGAGAACACAGGGAACAGAAAACAACATGGTGGGGTAAGAAAGAACGAAGACGAAGGTGAGGTTAAAAGAAAGGGAGGAACTGTGGATGGAGCACGTCGTTGGATCATATATATAGCATTCATGGTGTCGAGGTCGCTTCTAGGGTGAAACCTGGTTCTTCAATTGCCAAAAGATGCTGTGATTGGACAGGCTTGGGATGACCGCGCAGTTCGACATGGTGACGGAGAATTCATTGGAGCATCACTGCCCGCAATGGGTTTTAAAATAGATTGCACCCTCAATAAATAGGTAATGACATCATCAAATGGTAAGTACTGCACCGACAAGTGTACCGCCTGCGACTGCGAGCAGCCCCGCGAGTAGCGGCGCATTCAAAGTGAACATTCCGACAGCTGCATTATTCGTTGCTGCCGCGGAAACTGCCGATGTAAGGGCAGTGAATTCGGACCCTGCGAACGATGTAACACGTCCAGCTCCAGACGTCGCAAGGGTGATCGCTTCACCCCCCCTGCTCGTCACGACAGTATACGCCGATCCACCGATGCCTAGTAAACGTCGTAAGAACACAGAATCGAATATACATCAGAAATACTGACTGGTGATCTCGGTGAACACAGAACCTGCAGCCGAAGTAAGAGCGGTATACTCCGAGCCAGCAAAGGAGGTGACCACCCCTGCACCGGATTGCGCAAGAGTGATCGCTTCGCCCCCCTCACTGGTGACGACAGTGAATGCCGATCCAGCAGCCGCTAAATGGAAGCGATGAGCACATAATCTTGGCAAACTCGCAAGAAACACTAACAGGTGACCTGCGTAAAAACAGAGCCTGCCCCCGAAGCAAGGACGGTATATTCAGATCCAGCAAACGATGTTACTTTACCCGCTCCAGACGTCGCAAGGGTAAAGCCTTCTCCGCCTGCACTAGTAACGATGGTAAACACCGACCCAGCCACAGCTACACGCGAAACATGACTCAGAATATTAAAAGCGCATAAAAAAGCATGCACTTACATGTTACTTCCGTCGCAATGCCTGCAGCACCCGCAGTTGCATCGCTAAAAACCGACGCAGCTAACAATTGAAATTATATTTACTTTAAGACTCTACTGCGTATGCGTATGCAATTACCTGCAGAAGTTAGGGAGTCGATAGCGCTGCCAACTGGGGAATTGAATTTGAATATTATCAGAAGAATGGAGCGAGGGGGAACTTACCCTGTCGTTTTTCTTCGAGCTCTGGAGCAGCATACACAGAGGCGAGCAGAGAGAAGACGAAAAAGTGGAGCATGACGCGGGTCGTTATGCAGAACGGGACTCGCGTTGCAAGACTTTATACCATTGAAATTTGAGACCAGGGTTCCGTCTGAATCCGTCATAGCACAGCCCCCTCGCGGCAACTGATGCCCATCAGCTGCTGACCATTCATCTATTACACGCACCACCATGCCTCGCGCGATAATTTCACCTTCCGTCCTTGCCTCCGACTTTGGCCAGCTCACCGCAGAATGCAAGCGAATGATCAAGGGAGGCGCTGAATGGCTGCACATGGGTCCGTTCCCTCGACACTGACAGTTATTTATCTTCCTTATCAACGTTCCCAGACGTCATGGACGGGTAGGGCCTCGCATCAGCCAGATTTACAACTCATCCGCGTTTCACAGCCATTTTGTGCCGAATATCACGATGGGTAATTGCTGTATCTGCTGTATATCGCGTCCGGACCTCAATGCTGCTGTATAGGCGCGCCGATCCTCTCGTGTGTGTCCAAGGGGGTTCCGGGAATCTTCATGGACTGCCATATGATGGTCGCAGAACCGGAAAAGGTAAACTTGTCTCTATTTTTGCAGCCTTGGTGCTGAGGCTAGCAGTGGGTTAACGACATTGCGGACGCTGGCGGTGCGCTGTACTGTTTCCACCTCGAGGCAACGAGTGCGTGTGATCCCACGGTTGCCTAACGGACATTCATAACTCGAGTCCAGCCGATCCTCTTTCGCTTATCAGGACTATTCGTGGCCGTAACATGAAAGCGGGCGTTGCGATCTCCCCGGATACGCCATCCACAGCTATTACGGACGAGATTGCAAATGCTGCTGACATGCTCCTCGTCATGACTGTCTACCCAGGTTAGTTTGCTCCCAATGGACCGTGACGGAGTTGATGTTGTTGCAGGCCGTGGTGGACAGAAATTCCTCGACCGCTGTGTTCCCAAGGTTGCTGAGCTTCGCGCTCGGTTCCCTGAGAAAGATATCGAGGTCGACGGAGGTGTCGGCCCGTCGACAATCGGCGTCTGTGCACATGCAGGTCAGTACCGCGTATTTTTACCCAGCCCAACTTTTTCGACTTGCCTGTAGGCAGCAACGTCATCGTAGCCGGGACTGCCATTTTCGGCGCCTCCGATCCCGAGGGCGTTATCGCGCAGCTCAAGGCTGTGGTTAACACAGCACAGGCAGCAGCTAGATCGTAATAGTATACATAATCGTGAAGAATAAATTACACAAATATACGTAGAAAATAATCGTGAAATAAGGGTATGTCGTCCCGTAGATGTCGTGGTATCTATGTCATCCGTTAGCCTTCTCTACCACACCAACCATTCCCCATACATATTCGGCCGCTCGCCCCGTATATACGACTCAAACGTCCGTTTCAGCACAGTTGCCCAGTCCAGGTCTCGCTGGTCATCAGCCACCCTGTCCTCATCTAACTCCATCGTTGTATCCATTTCAAGCACCTGCTGTTCTACAGCCGCTTCCTGCTTAACCACACTCCTCGCTATCCGCTCACCAGCAACAAAGCGAGGTCCCAAATCTGGCCAATTTCGGGCAGGGTCAAACGGCTTCCACCTGATCAACCGAGTTACTACCACGACGCGCACAGAAATTGCAATACGAACCAGTAATTATGGAAGTGGTACGAGAACGCGCCTTTGAAGAAACCATCAAATCCAAGAGCCTCTGGCGCCGCATTGCTGACGGATGGCGTATCAAAAAAGTCTCCGAAGCTGAAGGATATCAGCGCACTTCTTCGGGGACTCGGAAACCTACACTCACTCTGTGAAATAAGGTTGCGGCGGCCGCTCGCGCTGATAGTATTCTGTGTTCAGCCACGCCGAATCAAATAGTGCATCCGGAAGCCGCAATAGAAGTCCTTCCAAATGCGCCTCCTTCGTATATCTTGACACCGTCATAGGATGAAAATCGAGATCGTTTTTTAGTGCCGTCCGAAACAGGAACGTTCCCAGAGCCGAGCCTTTGTTTAGGTGGAGAACCGCGGTGTTGTATTTTTCTAACCGCGACCACCTGTAAGCGAACGCGCCCTTCCATCCCCAGAGTTCTTCCCAGTCGCGGAGGAAAATCGTATCAGCGTCAAGATAGATACCGCCAAAACGATGACATAAAATGAACCGCGCCATGTCCGACAGGATCACAGACAAACGGTCGTACGACGATGAGGATTTGCTTCCCGTCCTATTCAGCATGTCATCTTCGTCCTTTTTCGAAGACGCACTCTTGTCCGCGGTCGTGTCATTGGCTCTAGTCCCGCTCCCGCTTGGTTTCTCCTCCTTGGGAACGTTGATGGCATGTCCCCCAGAATTGAACAGAGTCTCTCGTGACCGCCATTCGTCCTTCAGCTCGGGAACACCATCCAATTGTTCTGTGGTATTCCATAGTTTGAACTTGACGACATCTTTAAAACGGGGATGCAAAAATGGTGCTGCCCATGGGTTTGCTTTTAGCTGGTCAAACATGTCGCGAAGGGCGGTGGGGTTAGGAACTGAAGCTGCTGGGCCAGGATTGATCCATAACCAAAACTGTGGTCGACATGCTGCAGAAGCGACTGGGTAGTCCTTGATGTATAGGCCAGTATTCTGGGTGAAAAGGAAGGAGAGGAGGGCAAGATAAGGCTTGTCAGTGAAAGGGCCTGTCCAGAACATGTGAAATATCCGAGGGCTCTCTGGATCGCACGGAGAGTCAAGAGTCACATACGGACGGTGCTCAGCAGGCGGTGGAAGCCGGACCGGAGGGATCTCCCACTCGACGCCGCGCTTTTTTGTTAGGCCACTGTCGGGGTCCGTCGGTTCATGAACAGAGGTGACCCCGGGGGGCAATTCCATGTATGTTATTGCTGGTTCGATCTCCGTCGTGTTTGTGTCGGCCTGCTCGAGATAAATGTATTTCCAGTCGTCCATCCGACCCCTCCGTACGCGCTTCGAATTATCCAACCCGGCGCCTACCCTAAGCACTTCCAAGCAGTCACGGACGTACTATGGATTGATAAGTAGATATATGGACGTAAGCGACGCGTAAACGGCACCTTCTTCGCGGAATAGTCGCAGTGTTCCATGACGATATCCAAGTCAGCGACGCTTCCTGGAACAGGCCGGGGAGGATATGCGACTTCGGGAGGATGACTTTGAATGTCCAGATACACCCTCTTGGGCCCTACACCTTTTGTTGTAGTTGAAATCAGACTAGGTGGTGCTCGGAATCTCGGGGGAGGTATTGATGTTCTCCGCGGTGGTAAGGCAGGATTTAGTGGCGTCGAACGCAGCCCCAATCCCTCTGGCACTATAGATATTTCAGAAAGAGCATGAAAAACTATACACGATACGACACGCACGTTTCCGTCTGCTCGGATAGTGACCACTCTCTATCTCCCAGAGCCAAAACCTCTGCAGGTCCTCCCTTTTGTACACCAGTGACGGCGGGTCCATAAACGGAGCAGGCCACTTTTTCTCTTCGGTTCCAAACCTCTTTGCGAGAGCAAAAGTGACGAACACGAGGATCGCAAACGCAAGGAGAAGCACGAACGAGCCGCGTTTGCTGCCAAATTTGGATATGCTCGACTGGTGAAGACGGTGAGGATTTAAGATCCATAGCCTTAGATTCCGAGTGCGTACGCCCGGAATAGGCATAGCTATTGGAATGAACCATGCACGAGACTGTGCACGACGGTTCATCTTTTCCTGGACTGCGGAAGGAAGGGTCGACGAGTAATGGGGAAGAGTCATGTTGCGCCGGGGTGGTACTGGGAAGTATATGGACGACGCCATTCTTCTACTCATGAAGCTGGCGTCCAGCCGGACGTATACCGGGTCGTATCGAGGTCGTGTCTGGTAGAGAGATTATTCTTTCCCACGGGTGCTTTCTCCCATTAATTATCGAATGTTTTATCCGGGCCGGATCAGTAATTTATTTTGCTTATTATTTCAGAGTAAAGACATATTCTCAGGGATATGACGCATTTGAAACCCGGGGCTGATGTCTGTCAGAGGGTTCTACTTGGACCTACATATGTTATTGTCAGACGGTCCCGACTCTGGCTGAAGGACTGCTGAGATTCAGATTCGAATGGAGCGGGCCAGAACAGTCGATCCGCATGCTGCAGGATTCAAGGGCCTAACCACGTATGCCAACATTGAGAATGTTCGGACAGCGGTTGGGTGATGTCCCAGTCGTCTGCAACGTCACCAAGTAAAGGAAATCCAATAATTAAGTCGACATAATCAAGTAGTGACGCGACGCGTTATGTCACGAGGGAGAATACACAGTTATTTCTGCCAGCTCACTGTAGCACGTTTGCCGTTATCTAGATCTCCAATCATCTGCCCAGGTACTCGTCCAGATCCTATAGGATACGTTCTGGTATTGGCTGGCAGAAGCCCATTCAAGCCCAAGTAACGTTATCGGCACTCTAGCTCCGCATAAAATTCCGTACCGACAAGCGACGGCGATTCATCTTCTCACTCTCTTACCACCACCATCTCATCCACAATGTCCACTGATAGCATTCGTTCTCCCCTTGTATGGAGCTCCCAGCTCACAACGATGAAGGCCTTAGTGCCTACGGAGGAGACCAAGTTCATGAGAAAGGTATGCAGCCCTCTTTAGTTGGCGGGATCGTCACTGACGTGGGCGCAGACCTCCATTATTGCGACCATCGGTATAACAATCCCTCACTAATGTGTATCCCTACCGATGACGCTGTTGCAGGTCCCAAGGTCAACACTGTTGAGAAACTTGGCGAGCTTCGAAAAGCTGGCGTCAATGTCGTCCGAATGAACTTTTCCCATGGCTCATATGAGTACCACCAGAGTGTCATTGACAACACCAGGAAGATGGTTGCGTGTATGCTTTGTTCCTTCATTTAGCCCTCACGTCTTTGACCATTTATTCTGTAGCTGATCCCACGGGCAGGCCTGTGGCTATTGCTCTCGATACAGTGAGTCATGGTGGCCTGCATATACCCCGGTTCGGCACTCATGGTGGCTCTTCTCTCACAGAAAGGTCCTGAAATCCGCACGGGGTTGATGAGGGATGGCATGGATGTGGGTCCTTTTCGCTTTAGTCTCTCCTGGTATCTGTTCTAATGTTACTCAGATCGCCGTCTCCGCCGGACATGAGTTTATCGTCTCTACCGACGACAAGTACAACGAGATCTGTGACGATAAGGTCATCTGGGTTGACTACGTGCGCGTTTCACGCCTTGACTATGGGGATCATATCATTGATATTTCTTTTGGGGCTAGAAAAATCTTCCCAAGGTCACCGCTCCGGGGAAACTCATTTACGTTGATGACGGTGCAGCCCTTCATTTACCCCACAATATCATCATAGCTGATCTTGACACGTGTAGGCATTTTATCTCTTCTTGTCACTTCGATCGATGGAACGAACGTGCATGTCCGCACGCTCAACAACGGTACCCTTTCGTCTCGCAAGGGAGTTAACCTTCCCAAGACGGCAGTTGATCTTCCTGCCCTTTCTGAGAAGGACAAGGCTGATCTTAAATTCGGTGTTAAGAACGGTGTGGACATGATCTTCGCCTCCTTCATCCGCCGCGCAGAGGATGTCAAGCATATCCGTGAGGTTCTTGGCCCTGATGGCGCAAACATTAAGATCATCGTGAAGATCGAGAACGAGCAAGGTGTGGCTAACTTTGACGAGATCTTGAAGGAGACGGACGGTGTCATGGTCGCACGCGGTGACCTGGGTATTGAGATTCCGGCCAGTCAGGTATTCTTGGCGCAGAAGATGATGATCGCAAAGTGCAACATTGCGGGTAAGCCTGTCATTGTGGCCACACAGATGTTGGAATCGATGACGGTGAGCCTGTTCCTCGCTTTCTTTTTCCTTGGCTGTGATTGATTGGTGGCGTTATCAGTACAATCCTCGTCCCACGCGTGCGGAAGTTAGCGATGTGGCCAACGCTGTTTTGGATGGTGCGGACTGTGTCATGCTTTCCGGAGAGACGGCCAAAGGGTCATACCCCATTCAGTCGGTGCTGATGATGGCGGAGACATGTTTGTTGGCGGAGGCAGCTATCTGCTACCCTCCTCTATACGACGACCTCCGGACCATCCAGCCCCGTCCTACGCACACTGCGGAGACGGTTGCCATTGCTGCTGTCGCCGCCGCGAACGAGCAAGGCGCAAGCGCACTCTTGGTGTTGTCGACAAGTGGAGAGACTGCGAGGTTGATCTCCAAGTACAGGCCTAGGGTTCCCATTCTCACTGGTTCGTTGACACTTTTCTGTTGTTTGCGGAGAACTCACGAGTGTTTACTTGCAGTAACCCGAAACCAGCAAACTTCTCGCCAGATCCACTTGCATCGTGGATGTTACCCATTCTGGTACCCTGAGCCAAGAGGTATTCAGGACCACCAGTGGCAGACGGATGTATGTTCCTTTTCTTCTTTGCACTTTTTTGTCCTGATGTGAACTGTCGTAGGTCGACAATCGTATCCGCTTTGGCCTCCGCAGTGCATTGGCCTTGAAGATCATCACCCTAGGCTCGGCTGTCGTTGCCGTTCAAGGCTGGAAGGGTGGTTTAGGCCACACCAACACACTGAGGATCATCAATGTCCCCACTGATGCGGCGGATTTGGAGTTGCAGCCTTTGGATGGTTGAAGGCCGGAAATGAAAGGTCCAAAATAAAAATACAAATTTCACGCTGCGCTACTGACCGACTCACCTCACTTTTCTGTAACAACATGATTAGACTTTTTGATACGGATTTGTTAGATATTTTAGACTGCAACGACGGAATCAAATAATGCACTCGTTATGGGTGCGCCAATGATGTGTATCCTTTGTCAAGAACGTGTTACCAAGTACGTGCGTATATGAATGCTAAGCCCAGTAATGCATGTGGTACACAAACGTATGAACGTTCTTCGGGTGCTATGCAGCTGCGGTGTTGGCTTTGTCCTTTCACTCAACGTGTAGTTTTCAAATAGCTTTTTTCGCAAAACGCACATGACCGTTTATGAACCAAATCGTCGCTAGGCGCATTGTTACAATAAAATTGCAAATTTTATAGGAAGGAAAGTAGTAGTAGTAGTACTTCAAATCAAAGTTCATACTTGTTCCAAGCATATACTGTATAATTGGCTAACCGATATACAGTTTTGACGCGCGAGTCAACAGTCTGTTCTTCGGCTGTCCGGCCCGGACCTCACCACTGTTGCTGTTGACCTCCATCATCTCAGGCAATGGCCTCCCAAATCCTTCCTCTAGGTCCGTCGTATGCCATTTGCGAGCATACTTCCATCTGACCATACGAAAGAACTGATCGACAGATGCATCGGGTCGCGAATATGGGTCATCATGAAGAGCGACCGTGAATTTTCAGGGATTCTGTTGGGATTCGATGATTTCGTTAGTGAGTGTCTTGAATTCCGCAGCCAACACTGGCTGATGCCAGTCTCAGATATGGTCCTTGAGGATGTTACAGAGTAGTGCGTGTAATTTGACAAGTACTTGGTACTCTCCGGCTGACTGGGATCAGTGAGGCGACGCCCCAGGGAAAAAAGGAGACGCATCTCGCGCAGACGCTTTTGAATGGGAATAATATTTGTATGGTGAGTGCGATGTGCTGTCACCTTGTTCGGGCGCTGAGTCGGTGCAGTTGATTCCTGGTCGCTCTGGTCCAGAGGATACGTAGAATCCCTTTCCAACATGTATCTCATTTGTAACATATATACCGACGTGCATAGTACTTTAGCTACCGTGTGTGACAAAAAAGTCACATCTGTGACAATCATTTCGCGCTACCACCATGCCCATGCGACTTCGGTTTGCGATGCATGGAGTTCGTAACCGGCGCATCCTCCATCTCGTCGCGATAAATCAACGAAAAGCGCGAAATGCCAAGCCTGCAGAACTGCTGGGCATCTACGACCCAAATTTGCGTCCGGGGGAGGACGAGAAAAAGATTGAATGGAGCGTGGACAGGATACGGTACTGGCTCAGTGTAGGCGCGGTGCCCAGCAAATCAGTGGTCAAACTGTTGGAAGCAGTGCGTTCATTTTCAGTTTATTTGTTGTCTATTTTCTCAATCTGTAACTAGGGAAAGATACTGTCACCAGATTCGCCATACTCGACCGCCGCCCGCCTGCAACCCAAATACCCTGTTACACCGGAGGCTCCCATACCGTCCGAGGAGATAACACCGGCTACAGAGGCAACCTCGTAGAGGCGTAGACGTCAAGCGGACAGTAGTTGCACAATGTCGCTGTGTCCTGCTATACGAGCGAGTTCAGATGCAGAGAACCCGTCCGAGTCCTGAGTACAATGTATCAATAGGAACGCCTGCAGATATAACAACGGATTCACTTTTAGTACTGCGTTCGCGCCGTGGTCGAGTAAAATCTTGACAATGGCTGTATTGCCACGGTCAGCTGCGAGATGGAGAGCCGTGTATCCCTGCAATAACGTTGATGTCGTGTTCCAAGAAGCCCTCTGCGACGTACGTATTCATCCTGAGCATCCAGATCCGGTCTGGGTTCACCGTTCACAAGGGCCTCCAGCTTGGCTATCTGATTAGACACCGCGAGCCCGTGCAGGTCGTCGCCAACGACCTCGACAGGGCCCGCCATGCTGCTGACGGTGATGCCAAAGCCGCGTCCCGATTTCGGTGCGGTGCTGTCGTCGTCCCAGATATCGTCATCGTCGGGCTTTTGTTCAGCCTTGGATGGTGCAAGCTGGCTGCCTTCCGTCCAGCCTAAAGTCTGAGCCAGTTCCAAGTATCGGGCTTCCGCTTGTTCGGCGGTGGGCCACTTCTTTCCGCTCGCGTTCCATGCATCCCATTTCGCCCGCCCGGTCATATCAAATATCGAGGGCCGACTGCTGCCAGGGCTTGCTCCTACGGTGACATATTTGAACAGTCCGTACAGCTATCAAACAATCAGGATCTAACGGTTGCTGCAGTATGGGTCACGCAACCTCGAGCCTCGTCGTCGACGAAACGCCCCCCAGCGACGGCGCATTCGACAGATACGACGCTGCATCTTCAAATTTCTTAGACGGCGACATCAAAGTCCAAGTTCAAGATGGTACATTATGTAAGTGAATATCTAGATGTCAAAAATCTACACCAATCCTGCAGCTTTCATGGCCTGTAACACGTATCAGATCAAGATCAAATATGGCTGTGAGGGGGCCACTGACCTTCAACATTTCTGCTCCAATTTTAGCGGGGCTGTCGGTAACAATGGCGCCTGCTTGAGTGAGAGCAGCAACCTTGTCGGATGCGGCACCTGTCACAATTAGGTGATTAATTTGAGAACTGGGGAAACGACGGAAGAGGAGGAACCTTTTCCGCCCGAAATGATGGCACCAGCGTGGCCCATGCGACGGCCGGGAGGAGCGGTACGTCCCGCAATGAAGCCCACAACTGGTTTAGGAACTGCCCGGGTCTTGTTGTATTTCTCGAGATACTCAGCGGCTTCCTCCTCCATGGAGCCACCAATCTCACCAATGAGGACGATACCTAAATAATACACGTGAGAAGTGCACGGACATGTGCTGTCGAACGTTTGTCACCTTCTGTTAGAGGGTCGTCGAGGAAGACCTTGATCACGTCGATGTGCTGTGTGCCAGGGAACGGATCACCACCAATGCCAACACATAATGTCTGGCCCAAGCCAACGTCGGTGGTTTGGGAGACGGCTTCATATGTCAGCGTTCCGGAGCGGGAGACGATACCTACGAGACGCGTCAGAGACACGCATATATAGACCCAAGTAATGCACTGACCAATTTTTCCGGGTGTGTGAATGTGTCCAGGCTGGATACCCATCTTGCACCCAAGAGGGTTGATAACTGGGCCAGAATGTATAAGTTTTTCGTCACCACGTAACGGTTGGTCTGGAACGCACCTCCGGGGCAATTGGGACCCACAAGACGGGATTTTGACTGGCTTTTGAGCGCATTCATGACCTGCACAACGGTCAATGCTACACCGAAAAAGGCGGGATAAAGAACTTACCCGGATCTCGTCGGCCTGAGGAATACCCTCTGTGATACAGACAATCAGGCCAATCTCGTTCTCAATAGCCTCGATGATGGCGTCGGCGGCAGAGGGTGGGGGAACGTAGAGGACGGTGGCGTCCGGCTGGGTCTCTCTGACCGCCTATACATGCCAGAGTCGTCAGACTTGGCGACCAGCGAGAGACGACGCGACGTACCTCCTTCACGCTGCCAAAGACAGGCAAGCCAAGATGGGTCTGTCCAGCCTTCTTTGGGGACACACCTCCCACCATCTTGGTGCCGTACGCCAACGCTTCCCTTACGTGGAAAGTACCCTGTGTCGCGCTGGCTGTCGGTAACGATGAAAAACTACAGGAGAAAGGGCACTGACGGTCTTTCCGGTGAAACCCTGGCACAGAACCTTGGTGTCCTTGTTGATGAGGAGGTTCTTCGCGGTGTCCTCGTAACTTCTACGAGTCGCAGACTGAGAGAACGTCCGGCGTCCATCTGGCAACGACAATAAGCAAAATACGGTCAGCGAGGACGCCCTGTGCTCACTGCTTAGCAGGACTGACTGTCCAAAACGTCGAAACATTGCGTCGCGAAGGAAAAAAGAGAGAGAGAGCAAGATATAGATTCCGCCAAGTGACACGGACTGCACACGGACTTCCGCTCACCCTCAAGTGTTTGGCTTTATTTTCGGCCTGGACGACTCTGGTCCATGATTGCACAAGGTTAACCCGCCCCCCCCGCAATTTCGTGCCGAGTCTGGGGTACGGCACCGTACGCATTTACCTACCCCTTTAAAGCAAAATAATACAGGGTAATATCATCGGAAAGGATGCTCCAACTCTGCGATACCGCTTCGTACACTTTATATATTCACTTACCTACTCTTTACCTACCTAATTAACAGATTGTATCAAGCGAAATAATACAGAGTACATGACATTCTTCCCATCATCATCGGAAAGACGCTGCTCCATCCCGCCGCCTCTCCCGTGCTTTCCTCGATCCACGTCGTAACGCAAGCATGGCATACTTAATCTTATCAAATTGCCCCTCTGTAATCGCCCTGAAAGCCCACACACATTAGGCCACTCAAAAATCAGGAAGGATCACGACGCACCGTGTTATGTCGGAAAGAAATTCAGATTTTATCTCCGCAGGGACCTTTGTTGTGGGTATTTGTTGTAGTATGGGGGTCAGCCACGATAAAAGCTCGGACGGAAGAAGGTACGCCGTTGATCGGAAAATCGACACCACGGAGTTGGTCATTTCCTCGTAGAAATCACCCACCAGACCATCAAGCAGGTGCCCTACCAGCTGATAACCTTCTTTCTGTAGAACACCTTGAATGGCCGTGGCATATACAGCATGTTGGGGGGAAGGAGGCGTAGGTGAGGGAGATAGGCATTTGTGTGTTAGAATATCATAGAAAAGGTCCAACGCGACATCGACAATAGAGTCGTAAACCACCGTCAGAGCGGCCATAGAAGCCTCCAGCACCATTGGAAACGCGGGTGATTGGAAGAAGATATCCGGAGTGTGTTGTAATATATGCCTCATGAGATGCACATAATCCTCCAGGACTGGATGCACGATGTGAATATCAGAAGTGTTGCTCGATCAAGTAAGTAAAACTTACCATCAGGAATCTCCGTAGCCTGCTTCGTCTGAAGAAGAATTATCATTCTTTGCGTAGATCGCTCATAAATCTCTCGGCAGGCTGCCTGAATTGCATTATCCCCGCTAGCGCCGAATCCTTCCACGATCTTGCCACCAATCCACAGGTAGCTGGATACTTGACTAGTATCGAACATGTATGACATCTTCGTTAGGACAGAAACTGCCACAGGCCGCGCCGCCTGCCCATAGAAGGTGATGCCATGTCGCAGAACTCGGTTTGTTCTTTCCGCAACTTCGTATTCCGTACCATACTTTGTCAAGAAGTTGTCGAAGACCGCCCAGGTTTGTTCACACGTGTTTTGACAGGCGATAGGCAATTCCTCGCCGAAGCTCTGAATAACATACAGCATAGCTTCCAGATTTTCAAGACCATCTGAAAAAATAACATTAACAATCTCAGGAGCAAAAGTGACACCGTAACTTACCACAAACGCTGTGCATTTCGTCCTTGGTAACAGTAGCTTGATTCGTCACATCGTGAACCCGCGATAATATGTCGACAGAAAAAGTACGCAATGATTCAGCGGCTCTCTCCATGGGCATTGCAGATATGACGTATGCGATGGCCTCGTATACTTGACGTTTGTCATCTTGCGACAGTTTGGCCCCAGAAGAGTTGAGGAACGTATGGAGGGTAGGTAAAAATTCGGTAAGATGCTGTGGCAAACATAAAACTTGGGACTATTGCAGAAAAAGAGAAAAAACACACCTGTCTACAGTCCTGGCACATGTATTTCAGAGCTACACCGGCAGCAGCGCTGACTTCAGGATCAGGAATGTCGAAACCGGCCGATATATATTGTAACTGGAAGGAAATATAATTCGGATGCATGCCGATCCACTCTGTATACCGAGATATGATGAGTAGCGCAGCGTAGCGAACTCTTGGATGGTCTGGTAGTGTTGGTATGAGATCCATGATTTTTGGAACAGCCACATCGTCGGTAGGGACGGCCTCAGCACCCATAGAACGGAGCGCAAACAGAGGCGCTTCAATTTCCTGCCATGATACGTTGTTTCCGCGACTCAGCGCTGCGGCAATCCGATCGTATGCGGCAAGTAAACATGTATCGGGTCGAAGGACAATGCAACAATCCTTCAGCGTATCACCCATGACATGTCTGAAGGACCGGAAGTCATCCGCTTCCTGTCCCGATAAAGGCGTAGAATCTGGAGGAAAGTGTAAGTGGCCGATGATTACGCCTACAAGTGCTTGATATGCATTCAAGAAGAGAGGGGGGACAGAAGCCTTTTTCGACAAATTATTTGCCAGACGCATCCAGAAGGGGAAAGTTATAGGGACAATGTCGAGGTCGTGGTAGGCCGAACATTCTCCAATCGCCTCCACTATGGGGAAGAACGCCTCTGTGTGCTGCATAAGAAGCAGCCGGTACGTGTCTCCTGCCTCTGAGAAGATGCGGGCATAGCCTCTTATTTTCTCCGGATCTTCGTTTTCCTTGGTCAACTGGGGTTTCAGCGCGATAACCCTGGGAACAATGAGCTCGATGACAGGCATATTGGCGTCGACTTCTTGCGTTTCGTGAATAAGATCGCATATCACGTTAACGGCTGAATCGAAAAGCTGGTCGGATGCAAGTGCATCGAAGGCGAACGGGAATAACGCTGTCTTGGTCAAAACGGCCGGACTGATTTCCCCTGCGACCAGCCAACTTCGAAGACAGTTGAATACCTGTTCCTGAACGGTAGTCGTTACACCTGTGGGGCTCTAGATGACATATATCGGTCAGACCGTGAATAAATGGAACGCACCAGGAGCCTGCAAGTACATCGCTAATAACTCGATGACTTCCTTGGAGTGGGAAGTAAGGAGGGCATTTGATCGTTGACGGAGGTCTTCATTCTAGCGGATGATTCATATAGATAGCGTCTCATAAGATCGCAGGAAGATACGCACCGAAACCGGATATCTTGTGCTATTGCTCAGCTCCTCGGGTAGGAGCGTAAGAAATTGTAATAAAACGGGGACGGACGATGGATCTCTCCCAAAAATATCAATCATGGTTTGTACAGCGTTGTCCCAGGCTGGATACTGCACGGCTAGACCGACCAGTGCGAGACATAATTGAACGATGATGGTCCTTGGCCCAGCTTGGTAACTCCTGAGAGCCGTCAATAATGTATCTCGTAACGATGGTAGGTTAACTGTGTCGACTTGATGGAGATCGTAGGTAACCTTGAGTAGCAGCCTTAGCAGAGAACGAACTGAAAGGAAGGAGCCGACCTTGGATCTGAAGGTCTGTGCAGCAAAAAGCTTTGCTGCCGGGGGTGCATCGGAAGAAAGGAGAAGGACATTAGAGGTTGCCCAGGCTTCTGACTACGACAATGGCGGATGGAGAGTCAGGGAATTGTCGAAGGACGTCCACAGCGAAAGACAAACAGAATGTTGGAAGTCTTGAAGCCAAGTATTGGCATTCTCCAGTGATATTTTGTCTGGTGCTCGAGTGAATACGTCTAGTACAGACAGTAGCGGCTGGATGTTGTCCATCGCAGAGAGAGTAAAGTACAGTACAGTGGCTGAGAATAATTTACCGGCATCACGTCAAAGTTTAGCTTTGTTGACTTCAGTGGCAGAGCGAAAACAGTGGTATATTCTCTAGCCAACGGGAACCTCCATGCACATACACAAGAACTCGTCGAAAAGCGTACTAAAGAATAGCAGTAAAGAGGATATCCGTGTAAAAGAGTGTGCGAATTCACAAAGACCAAGTAAAAGTGTTAATACTAAAGGCACCATAGAAAAAATGTGTGAGCTAACGCGTGTCGTACATATGTAACAAAGAAAAGAAAAAGGTCCATGGCGCATAACCGGCGAGGTATTAAAGAGATGATATGGATTTCGAGCGTCGGCCGCGACCTTAAGTGCGGAGGAATCCCTTCCTGCGGCCCGTCTGTAAGAGAAATGGTCAATTGGCTAGATCTCGCAAGCCATTCAAAGGACATACCGCGTTCTTTTCGGGAGTCAGCGGCCGGCCGGTCTCGATTCGCTTCTTCTTCTCCTCGAGATCGGCGCGCTGTTTCTCCAGAGCATCCTTCATCTCCTTGTGACGGGCGTAGAGCTCCTCCTCGGATTGCTTGAGCTTGGACTCCTTCTCCTGGACCTTTTGCTGGAAGACCATCTTCATCTCGGCCTCCATCTTCGCCAGCTTCGCCTCGTGCATGACACGTTCTTCCTGTAGTCTTGCGGCAGGGCTAGAATGCACGAATTAGACAGATAAGGGAGGATCACCACGAGAAACTCACTTGATCTCCTTGAAGACAGTAGAATCTTGAGCAACACCCATGCTGAGAAGCTTTTCTGTTCGCCAGTTCTCATACAGCACGTCGTTAGTGTATTCCCTCAGCTCCTCCATGTAGGTGCGAACAAGCATTTGTCTTAGCTTGACAAAGTCACAATGATCCTCGTTATCAACTTCGACCACTCCCCAAGGGTATGCACGTCCGCGCACTTTGCGGCCATCGGGTGTGTTCACGGTCCTGTCAGAACCTACGACGGCGAAAGGAATCTTGCCGGCGATTTCCTCTGCCTCAGCAATCGTCTCCTCATCCTCGTTATCGTATGTAGGTGCCTGGAAGATGTGGATGTTATTGTGAGCAATGTCAGCGAGAATCTGTAACGGGGTGGCGTCAGAAGAGTAGACAAAAAGACGTTGCAAATGTATCTGACCCGCTCCTTAAACTCCGCAATCTCTTCATCAGTCATGGTGTCTGCCTTGGCAATGACAGGAATCAAATTGACTTTGGTATGCAGGCGGCGCATGAATTCGACGTCAATCTGCTTCAATCTGTATGTCTGGTCACAAAAAATATTCCTGAACGGAAATAAGGTGACACCCACGAATGGCCAGTGGGTTGGATGAAGTAGAGACAAGCGTGTACTCGGTTGTCGACAATCTTCATCCGGTTAACACGGTTCTCTTGCTCGAGGTACGAGTCAAACCGTGACTCGATGTTCTCAACGATGGGCTTCCAGCTGTGTGATGATCTGTGAGTACATAGAGATAAGAGAGGTGGAGGCGACAGACCTCTCATCATTGTTAACAAAGTCGCCGAACCCAGGGGTGTCAACAACAGTCAAGTGTAGCCGCACGCCGTTCTCCTCAATGTCTACACGTAAAAAGAGTTTAAAAGAAGGGAAAGCGATAAGCAGCTAACTAACCGGCCCCAATGCTCTCGATAGCGACGGTTTTCGGTCGCTCTGCTGAAGGGGGCAGAGGTTCTTTGGGGGGGTATAATGGCGTGTTGAACAAGGTGTTGATAAGAGTTGACTTTCCCAAGCCTGACTCGCCTGTAAAACAGAGAATGACGCGGTGAGAAAAGCCAAAGGCATAATTGAGATATCGAAGAAAAATGGGAGCATACCAACAACCATTGCAGTGAACTGGAACCCTTTCCTCACGCTCTTCCTGTGTACTTGATTGGGAAGATTGGCAAAACCGACATAGCCCATTAGCTTTTTGCGAATGACGCTCGATAGAGGCGCAGTAGACTGAGTTGGAACGAGTGATGGACTTGAGCCATTTCCGAGGCCGTTGGGAGAAATGTCGCCATTGCGAGAGGAAGAATACGAGTCGGCCATCTGGGAAGAATAAAGAAAGGGCGTAAGAGGAAGAAGGAGAGAGCGGCAAGGGAAGTAAAAAATTACAGTAGAGACGACTGGCACGATGGGAGGAAAGAAGTTGTGCGCTGTTTGGCTAAGGTGGCGTCGGCAACTGAGCTCGGCGACTAATCCCAGTTTAGGCTTGGGCAGGAACAGCGCCTCGGTTACGACGTATGTAAGTGAAGCCGTTTCTACTCCCATCTAGAAAGCGCTTACCCATGTTATAGGTCTCTTCTTGCTCGTCATTGCTAACCATGTTCCCTGTCGTCTTTTTTTAATTTTGGCTCACACGAGTTCTTCGTGCGGTCATGATCTCCGGCCTTGAGGTATCCTCTCGAATTCCAGCAAAGTACAATCTATGTCTAGTATTAAAAATTTAAAGGCATTAGTACGGTACGGTTGTGTCATCATGGGGCGTCTAATCATAGACCCTTCTTTCCCCTTATGCAGCGCATTCCTCCACGTTGATGAACATGTCGAATATTCTGTTCTCCTCGGATAGTTGCCATGGATCGACGTCAATCTCCACGTTTGGTCCGTTCCCCGTATAACTGTGCATCGTTCCGTACACTTCCTGGTAATCCTGGGAAAAAGATAACGTTCCATTCATCGCAGCCCGCTGCATTGAGGGCGCGTCAATATGAATGAAGCCGCACGTAACCTGAAATGGTACCCCGACCTCCATCCGTGCTGCATGTCCGCCGAAGTCAGGGCAGTCATGACGTGGAACGCCATGGCGCATATTCCCATTCTGAACGAGGCTTGTCAATGACTGCGATTCTGTCTCCGGTGACCGAATGATTTTGCCGTCTTTCGCCCGACGCAGAGTCTCGTCCTTCAGGAATGCACCTTTTCCTAGCGTCTTTCGGCACATGGGGTTGTATTTTTCCCCGGATGCATCCGGTTTAGCTCGGGGTTGTTTTGATGGGCCCTGAAGCGAGCTTGCCGTTGCAACGCGTCGCGCGAGTAGTGTAGACATTGCCGCGGCGTATGCGTTAGCGGATTCCATGATGTCAAGAATGAAGAGGGCGAGTATGGTTAGTCGTTGAACGTTGAACGTTGACTGCTGGTAGGCATTGTCACTCAGCTAACCTTCTTATAGTGTCCTTGGCTTGCTTTGAATGCCACCTAGAAACATTCCTTGTTCAAATTTTGATGCGGCATTGACAAAACAAAGAACAAATCAGTCACAATGAGCAAAGTCATAGTACTTGTATTCTTCACATCAAGATATGCCTTGTCTTGATCGTGAGTACCCTGCAAATCATTGCAAGTTGGTTGAGAAACTAAAGACTATGGATATTGACATCAGCAAGGATTTACCTACATTTCAGCAACTTACCGTCGGGACGAGCATAATGCCCAACGACATCCAAGTCAAATTTGCCACGGATGCAGTCGTCCAAGTCCAAAGTAGCAGTCAACACACCCTCTCCTTTGAGTAATGGTCCAGCTAACACCTCACCCAAAGGGTTAACAATGACACTTCCTCCGGCAATCATAACATTCTGAGGGTTACGTGCTGAAACGTCTGCAACCGCGTGATCAACAGGGTAATCCTTCTCTTCTGCATATTGACAAGCCGCAAGAACGAAGCAACGCCCCTCAAGAGCGATGTGAATCATGGAATTCTGCCACACAGGTCGGGCATCCACGGTGGGTGCGCAATAGATCTGGACTCCTTTTGAGTAGTAAAAATAACGCACTGAGAAGGCGCATTGAGTTAATTGACTGGCTAAGGTTTACCATGGTGTAGGACGAACGTAAGGGCATGTAATTCTCCCTTAAAGAAGCCGTGAGGTCAGAGGTGTCAGACAGTTCAATTTGCAACATTTGCAACGTACCAACATATAGCCGCCGAGATCTTAGTTAGAACCGCAGCTTCGCTTGAAGATCCGAAATTTTTGTCAACTACAGAAAGGGTGGAACCATTTCCCTGGCCCCAAATCAGTCGCTCAGATGCAGTGGGCGCAAGCTTGCGGTGCTTGGCGATATAACCCTGTTCTGGGTCTATGAAAACAGCAGTGCAATACAGTGTTCCACCGTCTCGTTCGATTACGCCGACAACAAGAAAAACACCTGTTTCTTTGCTGATAGCTTCTATCCGAGAGATCGCAGCGGAAGGGACTTCGATGGCCGCAGAGTGGTAACGTAAAAACTCGTCTCGTCCTTCGGCTGCTCTAAGGCCTACGACAGCACCAAAGGTGGACATTTTGGGATATCCTAGAGTTAATCAGCTAACATATACATGTATTTCGAAGAATCTGTAACACCTCCAATACTGCGAATGGTGCATCAGCATAGTCCGCGGCCACTAGTGAAATCTTACAAGGCCTCTGGAAATACAGCAAGCTGCGAGCCATCGCGATCCTTGGCTAAACGAGTAAGTTCTTCCAGTTTCTGAAGAGTAGCGTCCAAGTTGTACGCCTGACTGCATGTTTGCACTACAGAGGCGCGTATCGTATGTTGCACCATTGCAGCTGAAGGTTACAAAGAAAGAATCCAGGCATTGGAACTGCAACGATATGTGGTATTTTGCCGCCGGGATAGCGAGATAATGTCGTGACTCTCTCAGGCAATTCCCGAGTTGAAGTGCTTAGTGCGGGTAGTAAGTACCGGTCCGGTCCAATGTCATCTGACCTGCCCTAAACCAACCGAATGGGATAGCCATAAAAGGACGAAAAATTTTCGTTGCTTGCTTTCTCCATGGTGAGTCCGTGGGCACATTCGTGACCAGCGTTGACTTGATCCAGCAGTCTACACCTACGTCCCCGCCGAAGGTGCGAATACGCGATGAAGAGTGGGACCGCCGTATGCACGAGGTCCAGGTATCAAAAACGTGAGTCCCCGTCCCCTGTGTCTCTTCTATGATGATAAAATCAATGGGAATCTCTCTGACTTGTTTGATGAGTGCAATGAATTTTTATTATCTGATTTTTTCTATGCTTTCGTCTTTCGTTGCTGGAAAACTGACGATTTTACTTGGCAGGGACCTTAACCGTCTCATCATGGATTACTTAGTTATTGAAGGCTACAAGTCTGCTGCCGAGGAATTTAGCCAAGAGGCCAATCTGACGCCGCCCGTTGACTTTGAGAGCATCGAGAGCCGAATGAATATTCGCGAAGCTTTGCAACGTGGCGACGTGGAGGACGCCATCACTCGCGTTAATGATCTCAATCCGGAGGTGAGTTTTTTTCTCTGCCAAGTTCCCCTCGATGGGGATCACAGGATTAAACCTTTCATGCACCACTCTCAGACCTTCGGGTCGGTGAGGAGACTCAACCAAAACTTCAGTCTTCAATATGAGCATTTTTGTTTTCTGTATACTTGTGTTTGACGGGTAATCATTGATGCGTTCTACAGATATTGGATACCAATCCAGCGCTATACTTTCATCTACAACAACAGAAGCTGATAGAGTTTATACGGCACGGGCGGATTGCCGACGCGCTGCAATTTGCGCAGGAGGAATTAGCTCCTCGTGGTGAGGAGAGTCCGGAGTTCCTAACTGAGTTGGAACGAACGATGGCGCTCTTGGCATTCGAGTCGACATCGACGACACCTACGCCCATTTCGGATCTTTTATCGCCAGCGCAACGTCTGAAAACAGCCGGGGAGGTGAATGCAGCAATTTTGGAGAGCCTGAGTCAGGGGAAGGAGGTGAAGCTAGTGAGTCTCTTGAAGCTACTGAGCTGGGGTGAGACGACGCTAGAGACGAGAGCGGAATTCCCCAAGGTGGGGAACACGGAATGACACGTACACATGCAATGAAGGGACATTGAGGATCACCAGCGTTTTTATTACCCAGTACTGTGAAGACCATGTTGCCTGTATTTCTAGAATGTATCATTTTTGCGGATACACTTATCATCAAGAACTGGCGAAAAATCAAAAAGAATACGACGAAATTTTCTTGGAAAGATCCAGCCGCAGGTAGCCGCTTGAGCGTTTCCATGAAAGTTTTCTAGAAAAGCAGGCGGCAGCGCACTTGTATTACATCAGCAGAGTGAGATCCTGAGTACCTGGACTCGACGACCTCCTTCAAGTCGGCGCTGGAGCCTTTCCTTCCCTTCCTCCATCCTTTTTGCCGCCATTCTCGCCGCTGGATCGCTCGCTGAGCACGCCTGTTTACACATCGCTGGCGGCGACGACCACGCTCGACGACCTTTTGCCTCATTTCAACAGTTCATCATATTCCCACTGGCGCACTGTACATACAAGGCTCTGCCTCCAATGTCAGAGCTACCTAGGTTTCCCAAGCCGCGCCCTACTTTCCATGTCGTCAATCCCGGTTCTGATTCGGAGAGCAGTGACGACGATAGGCGCACTAATGTCAATCCCTACCTTCGCCGCGCGCCCCTTCCCAATGTTCCCAGGTCTTCTCCACCGGCCCCTTCTCCTTTGACGACGAACATGGCGCCTCGTGTTCCTCGCTCTCAGGCTTCTCACCAGTCTCTTTCATCGCCATCCAGCACCAGTTCTCCTGCTGCCGACGAGTCGACCCCACCCCCAAGCACCCCAGGCCTTCCAATACCTCCTGTGGATCTTTCTACCGATTATTTACCTCAGCAGGACCCCGCTATCGCATCATATAATAATGACCGAAGCGGGCGGAACGACATCCATATCTCCACCTCCCGTAACGTCACCGGCAAGATCTTTCAGCAGCTCAAGTCACCTTTTCAACACAGATCTCACCATCCTCGACCTCAGCCTGTGCCGCCTGCTCCACCTCCAGTCAATACGGTGCGTGTCCTTGTCTTAGTTTTTTTAATACCACTGATGATCATCCACTCGCAGTCTCCAACTGTTTCTACCCCAGACTCTTATACTTCCGCTTCTAGCCGTAGCTCTACCACTTCTACCACCACAGTTTCGGATAAAGTCTCTATTCTTGCTACAGCGGACTCTGATACCTATGTCAATGTTGACATAAGTGGAGTGCAGAGCGCAGCGGTTATTCGGGAATGTGTGTTCTCCAAGGTGTGTGATCCTTCACTCTGATATCTCCATGAAGGCTTAGCTCTGTCTAGTTACACATTGATGACGATGAACAGTCTCGCTTTTCCATCTATCGCACTGAAATAGGCGCCTTTGCTATTGGTGACGCGCTGACAGATGAAAAGTTGTTTGAACTCTGTCGAGAGTTGGGAGACTCCAAAGGGACACTGAAGCTTCTTGTCTCTCATTCATCTGCGCCTGTGCATGAGGCTGCACCGTCTTTACCGAGCTCACTCTCTCCCAGTGTTAACACTGTACCTCCTCCCGTTCTACCATCTTGTGCACCTCTAAGGCCGCGACGACGATCTCGTTCTCGCCATGGAAGTCTGTCCTCAGCTAGTGAACAGATACCTGCAGAGCAAGCCGCTGCTTACGACGCCGACGTTGACGCCGACAATCACAGGACGACCATGCGTCCACCTCCCCACCCTCATCTCAATACCGTAACTAGCGCAGTTACCGTTCCGTCCTCGTCCGGGCGTCGCCCGAGCGCTCCTGCTCGACCTTCTTCTCCCCTTATACCTCCCCGCTCAACTACGCCCTCACCTCCAGCTGTCAGCCAAAGTGAAGCAAAACAATTTGTCAATTGGTTCGGAAGCCTTGTGCCGGTTCCACCCCCTCCTCCGCCTCTACCATCCGTACCACCACCACCATCCTCCGCACCACCACCTTTATCACCTCTCAGCGCCACCTTTGACGACAGTAGCCTGACCCCTCCCGGCACACGAACTCATGGGCGTTCTGGATCCGATGCTGCTGCCGACAGAGAGCAAGCATTGAGATCGTCGGAACAATTTTTCGAGACGGCAGGTCGGCAGTGGCAAAGTCAACAAGGCAGCCTTGACCATCAGCCATCTCGAGATAATCTCCAATCAAAAGAGCGCCGTACAAGGGCAAGACTGGAGCCACAACGACGGGACGATGAAAACATGGGCCGCCCGGATTCTTGGGTTGTCGTTTCCCGTGATCAGGAGATACCGACCTCAGCACCTACCCGCCAGTCGCCAAAGCAGCCCCGAGTCAAAACTCCGTTATATCCCACCCGATACAAAGCTACGCAATCAGGCCGTCCTATAGTAGTGCCGGCTCCTCCGCGTCATCCTCCTCCGCCTGTACCTCATGCACCTCCCGAAATTCGTAGTCCCGGAACGAATCGTCCGGCTGGTCAGCCTCGAACCGTACCTTCAACCTACGTTGTAACTTGGAAAGGTGAAGAGAAGGCTGACCAAAAGTCGACCGGTACCCCGACTTCGTCTAGCGACCATTGGAGAACCAATCTCAAAACAGGTGCTAAGAGCATGGATAACCTGCGCGCTGCCGCCTTCAATGGTGGACATCCTGCTACATTGCAGCCTGGCATGCCTCGGCGCCATAATGGACAGACCTCTATGAATAGATCAAACGGAAACTATCCTTTCATGTCCGGAGCTAAGCCTTATGAGCCTCGGACAACTGCCAAACCCTTGCCGGTCCAAGGACCGTCTCAGCGCTCTTCACAATATAATGGCAGGACAACTGGATATCCAGGAGGCTACATGACACCCAACCAAGACCCATTCCCGAGACCGCATTCGGCTCTCAGCGATGTTATGACACTTATGTCTTCCCCGACAAACAAGTATCAGCGGCCAACACCGCCATATTCTAATACCATGGAATATTCAGATTTAGCACGTTCGCCTCCCACAGCTTCCCTGCCCCTTTCTGGCCCTGTACGATTCTACAATAACTCTCGGGATACACACACTGATACTATCACAAAGTCTCCACCACAAAGCCCCATCAGTCCGCATAGCCCAAGGTCAACACGTCAAAGAATGCTGAGCAGTGCTGAGGCTTCTTCATCGGGGACAATAGTAGGCATGCCCAGTGATACAGCTTCAGAATCTACATTGGGGACAGACCAACGTGCATGGCTTCCCCAGGTAGATCTGGATCAATCGGAAGGTACTATCGTTCCACCTCTTCGCCTAGACAAAACACCGTCTTTCCCTAATTCCAAGCCACCGTTTGAGATGTCATCCACGGGGTTATATAACAGCTCCAGTGAAGATGACTCGGACAGTGACCACGCAGACTCCGGTACATGGAAGAAACCCTTCTTGACGCTAGATACCACGCCAAGTACTATCCCCAGCGTGACAATACAGTCCGCTCAGTCCAGTGGCTCCCAGTCGACTCCTATGTCTTCATCACAGGCAACGAAGCTAAAGACAAGAGGGAGAGGGAGCACTTTTACTGACACTCGGCCGCCTCCAGAGGATGTCTATGAGCGTCTGGAGGAATTCTTCCCGGAACATGACTTGGATAAGCCTGTTATCGAGGCGAACTCTGGTGGTACCTCACCTACAGCTGTAGAGCCGGTTGCGGAAGTCAGTCCCGAACCGGCATCTATTGCTGTGCCTCCCATTCCATTCCTACTTGAGAAGTCGCGTGTCAAAGGGAAGAAGTCAATTCGACATGTAGCTGAGGAGCACAAGCGGCGGATCAATCGCAACTCCAAAGCAGATTCTTCCTTCGCTTCGAGTGTATTACGCAAAAGAAGCACAAAGCTGTGGGGTAGTAAGCTGGAAGAGGTTACCACAGCGCAAGCCCGAGCAAATATGGGTGGACCTTCTCCCGAATCACCCTCTGGCGGTCCGAGTTAGTATTCAACAACACCTATCTTACATAACTCAACTAATTCTTTTACAGCTACTTTCAAATGGGTCCGAGGAGAATTGATCGGTAAAGGGACGTACGGACGCGTTTATCTTGCTCTTAATGCCACTACTGGGGAGATGATTGCTGTTAAACAAGTCGAAATTCCGAGGACCGCGAGTGACAAGAATGATTCTCGACAAGTTACTGTAGTTCAGGCGTTGAAGCTTGAGAGCGAAACGTTGAAAGATTTGGATCATCCAAACATAGTCCAGTACCTGGGATTCGAGGAAACACCTTCAAATCTAAGCATGTGCGTCAGCAAAATTTTTCGCGTTCTCCGCGGCTAGCTGATTAAGCTTTAACAGCTTTTTGGAATACGTTCCTGGAGGCTCTGTTGGAAGCTGTCTTTTGAAGCACGGCAGGTTTAGCGAAGAGGTTACGAAATCTTTCACTAAACAGATTCTCGGCGGCTTAGAGTACCTTCACTCAAAAGGGATTCTTCATCGGGTACGTCTCTCATACTCGATGGTCGAAGAGCATTACTAACATAATTATAGGATCTGAAGGCTGACAATATTCTTGTGGAGATGTCGGGCGTTTGTAAGATTTCAGATTTCGGGATTTCAAAGCGGACGGACGATAACGGCGCGGAAACTGCTATGCAAGGGACTGTATTTTGGATGGCACCTGAGGTTGTCAATCCGCAAGGCAAGGGATACAACTTCAAAGTCGACATCTGGAGTGTCGGCTGTGTTGTTCTGGAGATGTGGGCGGGAACAAGACCGTGGCAGGGAGATGAGATGGTGGCTGTTATGTTCAAGGTAGTATTCCATGGATCTTTTTTGGGAGCGCTTGGCTGATGTTTCTGATCCATCAGCTCTATCAGTTGAAGCAGCCACCTCCCATACCTGAAGGTGTTATCCTGTCAGACCTTGGTGATGATTTCCGCAAGAAATGCTTCGCGATGTAGGCCGTTATTTGATTATTACCGGTATAGCCTAACAATCCCCACCTAGAAATCCCGAGGAACGTCCACCCGCACAGGAACTTCGGAAACACAAATATTTAACGCTCGATCCTGACTGGCAGTTTACTGGATTTAACTAGGATATCAATTACTGGTCTCCTTCGCCTCTGAACATTGTCTTTTCTCTTTCATCTCCACATTCTCTCTCCACTGCGCATCTATCGCTCATCCAATCGCACATTCATCTGTCCATCCTTCTTGCTACTCCCACACGTCTCTTCGTTGTCGTTCATGTCATTTGTTTAGTATAGTCCCATCGGTAACCATTTGTAGCCATCTATTAATGTCCTAGTAATTACGCTGTGACGTCATTCTACTACTTTACACCACACAGTTACCCCCGACCGCCATGAGTACTGACATCGACAACAACGAAGATGAGAGAAGGCGACAAGCCGCCGCTGAGGTTCTGCAGAGATTCTGGAGATCAAGGAATGGTAACGAAGCAAAGCAAGGATTAATGAATCCAGATATCCGCTGGAGGGATGCTGCAACGCATACTCGACTGAAGGTACACTTGGGTTCTCTGAAGTTTCTATTCCTCTGACACGTCTGACCTAGATGGGAAGAATAGTTGCCAACCGCAATGAGAATGCACCTTCAGAACGATGGAAACGCAGTATCTTTTTTGCAAGCCGATTACAAGACGCCAATAATCCCCTGCAACAATCTGGCGTGGATAAGCCTCAAGTGAAGAAAAAGGAGCTTGAGGTCCAGCATTGGCTCGAACTTATCGATGGGTACGTCTCAAACAATACAGGGAGTCCGTCAAACACTGAGAGCGAGAGTGATCGTAGTAAACACCGCTACGGTTCTAATCGTTGAGTGTCTTGAATATTTTTCCCTTTGCCGCTTAACGTGAAATAATAGTCAAGGTATCTGTTCTGTCGCACGTTTGCTTGGTATATATGACATATCCATTGGGCTGTAGTGGTATCACAAGCGTTGGCAGCAAGAAAGCACGGAAGATAATTTCTTTCGATGGTGCGTGTTCCAGCGCATGGTTCACCCTGTTGCTGAATCTTATGATATAGGCTTGATGTCGGAGACGGAAAGTCACTGTCGCTCGATGAGTGTCCTCGTTCCCAGCTTGAACAAGAGGTAGACGACTCTAACCTCCATGTCATTACTTATCTTCTCGTGATTCATATACTCCTATTCAGAGAATCCAGTGAGTCCGAGGGTCTCTTCCTTGGTGTATAAATCGATATAATGAAATGACCAGATACCTATCTACTGAGCAAAGTATATTTGAGTAATCTCATCTTTATTCCTTGCTAACGCATCAGCTTGGTAGGACTAAATTATCTCGTCAAGATCGATGCACAAGGCAGATTACGCTGGGACAGGAATAACGAGCTTATCGACACTACTGCTGGTCATTGGAAGGATTCTGGTAATGGTCAAGGTATCATACCCGAGGATATCCCTCAGCGGCCAGCTCGTCATGGAAGCTTTACGTCCTCAATATCTTCATCCTTGATATCCAGCGAAGAGAGCGACGAAGTTAACCATTATATAGGAAATGAGAAAGGGAAACGTAAAGTCACCAGAATGTTTCATCGGTATTTTACGATTAAGGGAATCACCAATCGATTGTTGAGGAAAACAGTTCGACGAAACACTTGGATCTTTGCTTCGGTATACTTAATATCACGTCTTTGGTTTTTTTACTTACCTTCATGTCAGGACAAGCATTGTTAGCAAAACTTCTGTCTAATGAGGAAAAGTGCTCATCTTTTCGCAGTCAACATCTTTATTGGAATCAAAGGTTACCTAGGTCTTGCAACGAATTGTTATCGACACTTAGTCCTTTGCATCGTAGACACAGGAACGTTCCAGCACTCGTCATTTCTTGCTGGAGGACTGGTTACATCTGCTGGTCTCATAACCGTCAGAGAGGGTGTCATCCATTCACTGTCGCCTCTGTCTGGTCATTACAGGTAACATTTCTCATGGTGAATCGTAAGTGCTTGAACGCTAATGCGGCTGGTAGGACGACAATCGAAGTAAGTTCTCACCTGTACATGCGCAACAACTTCATTCACCCTGCATAGCATTATCATCAATTCCTCAACGTACTGACAGAACGCGGTGTTGATATGCACAAGGTTAAGGCCAGCAAAGCAGAAATGGCGCTCTGGGGGTACGCTTAGCACAAGCTGTCATTGAAGAACGGATACTGAACAGAGTAAACAGGGTCGAGCATATCGCGAAAACGAAGAAAGCTCAATCCCGTATGGTGGAGAAAGGGAAGCAACGGGCCAAAGGAGCCACAGAAAAAATACTTACAGTGCCGAACATCAAAAGCGGTTCGGATACCAGTTGGAAAAGAGACATCTTCAGAGGCCACCGCACGCAAAAATCAGACCTTTCGTCAACGGAGAGAGGTAGCGGTCCCATCACTCAATCTGCGACGAAGGAGGATAATAGAATATCGGATTGACTTGATGGTACTTAATACAATTTGTTACTTCGTTGAAGTGTACATCACGCCCTCGTCCACTTGCTGCCTATTTCAGACACGCCGACAGGGAGAGCCGCCTGGAAAGCAAGATAAGCGTGATTTAAAGATCATAAAACCAAGGGCACACCTTCTCGTCATAATCATTCCACTCTCCTTCGCTAAGGTCTACCTCGGGAAATGGTTGTCCTGTCATTCCGACACATTTCCAAGTACCCTGGAAGACATAAATAAATTAAGACAGCCATAATATAATAGAGGGACTAACGCTAGGATCGAATCCTATAAATTCCAGACCCCTGCACTCAATCTTTAGCAGCGGTCCAAATTGTCCGTTCTCTGCACTGTAAGGCTTTGGCGGATAACTCGAATCGAACTTTGCAGAGCTCTCTCGTTTGCCTAGGTAACCTAAGCATCAGCACCGGCTCATGAACCAGAAGCGGACAACGGACACAATCCACATCGCCAGACAAAATTAGCAGTAGCACCTTTCCCTCCCGACACCTCTCGTTCTTCCTAGAGGTCCTGTGTGAAGACACGCAGCTCTCTTGCAAAGACGCGGGATATCTACCTTACGATTCACAGATACAAACTTCGGGTGAACTTCATTGCAGCTGTTACATTTGACCTACATACCGGGAAGTACATTAGTCCTTGCAGGGAAGACCTTTAAATCGATGAACCTGGAAGAAATACTCGAAATTCTCCGATGCTGGCACAAGATCCGTCACATTTTCTAGTTCTGCTTTGATGGAAAGGAGGAGGAACTATGAATGTTTAGATACGCCAGTATTGAAGGAACATGTACTTACGACCATGGTGGCGAATTACTTCAAGTTTTGATCGATGAACCCACGTGGCTACGCTCTCCTTCCAACTCCGACCTCTGCATTGCCCTCAATTCGCTATGGCATCTACCACCGATGCCCACGACGAGTTTAACCACCAAATTGCAATAAAGCTATCTAGAGCCCTTAATACCCTCAATCCGAACGACCTGCTTGCCCAAAGAGTGACGGACATCGCGAAAACCAACACTTTAGAAGGATTTACAAAAGGTGCGTTGATGACTCTTCGTGCTTTGCTGGTGGACTGACACTCATTCGGACAGCCGCAAGCACCTTTGGCAAGTTTAAAGATTCATTTCTGGCAGAGCTCTATGCCGACATTTTGTCGCATGCGAAGCAGGAAGCCACAGGCGTTGTTCCACAACCAGTTCCAGGCATAACTGTGCACGATAGCGATGTTCTGGAACCGGAGCCAGTTAGACAAGGTGGTCTCATGCAAAAGGATGTGGTATGTAGTCATTTTCCTTGATGGTCTGCCTACTTAGTTCTTCGGACGTTTTCAGCGACATACATTTCGCCAGCCGGCCAAACCACTTGAACCGCCCACACCAAGAACTTCCATCTTAGGTCTCGACCGTCTTGCAAAAGAGAAACGGGCTGCTAATATGGGTCATGATGAGGGAAATAGGAAGAGGGCCAGGTATGACGATGAAGCTGTCTTCAAAGGTACGTCAGTTGGTCTTAGATATCATTACATGCTCACTAATATCTGTTTTCAGTGCCCAGTTTACCAGCGCGCAACTCTAATATAAGGCAGCGAGGCGAAGAAACCCCTTCTCATCCGGGCGGATTGTCCGAAACTGGACGTCAGAGGTTGGAAGAATATCGAAAGAACAGGGAGAAGCAAAGAGGTTCGTTTGAGTGCCCTTTCTTAGCTTCGTTTCATAATGCTTTCTTTCCAGAGGGCATTCCTGCACCGCAAGGGCATCGTCCTGACGCACCAAAGGGCCTGGGTGATTTTCAGCGCCGGTCTAACAGGGACCGCGACCGGGGATGGAGCGGCAAGAGGGACTACGATGATAATCGTGACCGAAATCGAGATCGTGGTAGACGCGACTGGGACTCGACTCCGAAGTCTGTACGTGGTTCCGGTGACGCTCCTAGTGTCCGCGTTCCCAACGTCAGCTGGGAGTCTACACCACGCAATTATCGAGGGGATGACAGCTCAGGACGGGGTGGCGGTCGTAACAGACGGTGGGATGCCCCGACACCTAGGGCAGCTAGAGATGATAGTCCCGAGGGCGATGGCGCGTTGGGGCTTGACGCACATGAATGGGAAGAGGAGCAGGTTAGGCTAGATCGGGATTGGTACACAGGCGCAGAGGAAGGTGGAATCGCTGGTGACCAAGAACACAATCCTTTAGCTCAGTATGAAGATCTCAGCATACTCAAACAGGCAGAAATTGCCACCAAGCAGGTGGTGAGTGCAAGATCTTCTTATACTGACGCGGCCTTTGATAATTTTTTGTTCCAGAAAAAAATATCCGCCAGACAAGCTCAATATGTGAGAAGCCCCAGCCATATCTTTCGCGCCCCGTTTCTCATTTTTTCCCTTGCAGAATGCCGATAACGATCTTTGGGAAGCAAACCGAATGCTCACTTCTGGTGTCGCCACCCGCAGGACGGTTGACTTAGATTTTGAAGACGAGTCCGAGTCGACCGTCCACGTCATGGTCCATGACCTCAAACCACCTTTTCTGGATGGCCGTACTGTGTTCACCAAGCAGCTTGATCCCATCAATCCTATCCGCGACCCTACGAGTGACATGGCCATATTTTCTAAGAAAGGTAGCGCATTAGTGAAGGAAAAGAGGGAGCAGGCGGAACGTGCTAAAGCCGCCGCAAAGTTGGCGGCCCTCGGTGGTACCTCTTTAGGAAACATCATGGGTGTGAAAGATGAGGAAGCTGAAGCCGAAGGTATGTCTTCATTCCTCTATCACTTTTATTCAGCTCGGAGTTGCACATTCACGTAGTTTTTGTTTCACTTTTCCAGCTGAAGCAGAACGGCAAGAGAAGGAAAACAAAGGCGAGAAGGAGAACTATAAGGGCGATTCTAAGTTCGCGACACATTTGAAAGCTTCCTCCGGTGTCAGCTCCTTTGCCAAGTCAAGAACGCTCAAGGAACAACGAGAATATTTACCAGCTTTTGCTTGCCGTGAGGACCTGATGAAGATCCTACGAGAGAATCAAGGTTGGCATGTGTGACTACTTTTTTTTATCATCATCGTACTGAGAAGGTCGCACATAGTTGTCATCGTCGTGGGTGAAACTGGATCCGGAAAAACGACGCAGCTGGCACAATTTTTGTATGAAGATGGTTACTGTACACACGGCCTTGTTGGTTGCACTCAACCTCGGCGTGTCGCTGCAATGTCAGTCGCCAAGCGTGTCAGTGAGGAAATGGAGGTCAGTGTTTATACAAATCGTTTCGGACATCAAACTCACTGTCCATCTCATGCAAGTGCAAACTGGGATCTACGGTTGGATACGCTATCCGTTTCGAAGATTGTACATCCGCTGCAACGAAGATAAAATGTACGTTTTTTCTTCTGGAAGATGAAGATTCGTCTGACTTGTCTTCTCGTAGATATGACAGATGGTGTCCTCCTCCGTGAATCTCTAAACGAAGGCGATCTTGACCGGTATAGCATCATAATTCTTGACGAGGCACACGAACGGTCACTCAGTACTGATGTCTTAATGGGCCTTCTACGTAAAAGTCAGGCGCTAAATGTTTGTGTCCGAGGGCATTACTGACTCCTTCTAGTTCTTTCACGTCGCAGGGACTTAAAACTTATTGTTACCTCTGCTACTATGAACGCTGACAAGGTACAGTCCTTGGTGTATTTGATGCATCATGCCGTTTACATTGGTGTCTAGTTCTCTACGTTCTACGGGAATGCGCCCACTTTCACCATCCCGGGCCGTACATTCCCTGTGGAGATTTTTCATGCCAAATCTCCCTGTGAAGACTATGTCGACAGTGCGGTCAAGCAAGTATTGCAGATACATCTTTCGCTTCCACCTGGTGATATCTTGGTGTTCATGACTGGCCAAGAGGACATTGAGATCACCTGTCAAGTGGTGCAAGGTTTGTTGCATATCTTATACTCTTTGTACGAAGGTTGATCTGCATTCTCCAGAGCGGTTGGATCAGCTGGATGACCCAGCACCTCTAGCGATTCTGCCTATATACTCTCAGATGCCTGCTGATCTCCAAGCCAAGATTTTTGAGGCCACTAGTGATGGGCGGCGCAAAGTCATCGTCGCTACGAACATTGCCGAGACGTCTCTGACAGGTCCGTTAAGTTCATATTAATTGTATGTGAAATGGCCGCTTAAGTTTTGTCTAACAGTCGACGGTATTCTATATGTTGTCGATGCTGGATACTCCAAGCTCAAAGTCTACAATCCCAAAGTTGGTATGGACGCTCTGCAGATAACACCCATCAGCCAAGCCAATGCAAATCAACGGACCGGTCGTGCTGGCCGTACGGGCAATGGGTTCGTATATCATCGTGCTGCTCCGTGCCTTGCTAATCATATTGTAGCTTCTGCTATCGACTGTACACCGAAATGGCTTTCCGCAACGAGCTTTTTGAGAATACCATTCCTGAAATTCAGCGAACAAACTTGGCGAACACCGTTTTGCTATTGAAATCTCTCGGGGTTAAAAATCTCCTAGAATTCGATTTCATGGATCCGCCTCCTCAGGTCAGTATCCTTCGACCGTTTTTTGATGACTGCGTTAAAACTTAACTTCAGGCTAACATTTTGAATTCAATGTACCAACTATGGGTTCTCGGTGCTCTTGACAATGTTGGGGACCTGACAGCTATCGGGCGAAAAATGTCTGAGTTTCCAATGGAGCCCTCCATGGCGAAAATGCTCATTGCATCTGTTGAGTACAAATGCTCAGCAGAGATGTTGACCATTGTGTCCATGCTGTCTGTTCCTAGCGTTTTCTACCGTCCCAAGGAGAGAATGGAGGAGGCCGATGCAGCCAGGGAGAAGTTCAACGTTCCAGAAAGTGACCATTTGACCCTACTAAATGTTTTCAACCAATGGAAGAGTCATGGGTAAATACTGTCGCTAGTCTTCTTTTAGGCCACAACCGCTAATCGTCGCTCAATGACAGGTACCGAGACGATTGGGGAATGCGCCATTTTCTTCATCCGAAACTACTACGCAAAGCTCGCGAAGTCCGAGTACAGCTAGAGGACATCATGAAGTTCCAGAAGATGGAGCTAATATCGGCCGGGACAGACTTTGACATTGTCCGGTCAGTGATTTAAAGATGATTGGAGATTTCTTTTCTGACCTTCAAATTCACAGGAAAGCGATAACGGCAGGCTACTTCCATCAAGCAGCAAGGGTGAAGGGAATTGGCGAATTCGTTAACATCCGTTCAGGTTTGCCCACTCACCTTCATCCCACAAGCGCATTGTATGGACTTGGATGTAAGCGTTATTTGTCTCCCCTTTACCTAGTGTGCTGACAGATGTTCTTGACAGATACACCGACATATGTTATATATCACGAACTGATTTTGACATCGAAAGAGTACATGACCCAAGTAACATCCATAGACGCGTATTGGCTTGGTAAGCGCGTTCAGCACCTGTGATTGCAATGGGACTGATGAAAGATCAATATAGCGGAACTGGGCTCCGTCTTTTACTCTGTCAAGGAGAAGAACTTTGACGAACGCGGTAATCGTAAGCAGGCTGACCGAGAATTCTCCAAGAGGGCCGAGTTGGAGACGGAGATGGCGAGGCAACGAGAAGAGTGAGTATTCCCATCTAATCCAACAATGTGACGGGTGCTTACACTGCGACTTCAGGAGTGCCAAGAAAGCTGCAGAGGAAGCGCTAGCGGTCAAGACTTCAAAAGGAAGCAGCGCAAAAATCATTGTCCCCGGTACGCCCCGACATTCTGGCATTGGTGCTGCGTCTCGTGTTATGCAAACCCCGAGGAGGAGAGTGGGGATATAGATTGTAGCATATCTCGGATGTATTCTAAGTTTTATCATTATTGAAGACTAGTTTTTGGAAGTTGGGCGGTTGTTGATGGTTGTTGTGTGAGAGCATCCAAGGCAAAAGTTTGTGCGCGACTTGCGATTTTGACCGCGTCCGGGATGGCGTTTCGTGTTGCTCGTTGCCTCACTCGTTCAGTACATCGATACCAGTCACGACCTGCTTTATCTCCTAGTTTGCGTCGCAATTTTGCGGCATCAGCGTCACCGCCAGGGTCGGATGGATCCAAAGGAGGAGATAAACTGGCAGCCAGAAAGAAGGAGGAAGATGACGAGCTAATCACGGAAGACCTCCTCGAGGACATTTTGGAAGACCCATACGATGGAGACGATACCGTGTCTGCGGGACACATGATGCTCCAGCAACAAAGAGAAACCCTTCACTACCTCCGTCTCATCGAGCACGAGATGCCCAAACTTGTCGGTCCGTCGTGCATGATATTTCGCTGCCTTTCATTTTTTTTCTGACACCCTTGCAGCCTACCGGAAACCATTTATTCCCCCAACGTCAGCTACCCCGCTTGTAGTCAGGTCTCTCGGCTACGGAGGAGAACCGCATCCTGCTACGAACAAGCGTGTAGTGGTGGTGGCCGTGGACGACCTTCCGTTGAAAGACGAAGCGGCCATACACAGAATAAAGCTGCTTGCAGGGCCAAGATGGGCACCCAGACCACCGTCGGACGGTGGTTTCAGCAACCTCGATAATTGGGGCAACGGATACATTAAAATCTCTAGCGAAAACTTTCCAAAGCCAGAGATGAACCTGTCTTGGGCTAGTGATACGCTGGATAGATTAATCCAGGAGGCCAATGTAGGCATCCCATTATCTCTCATTTCAGAAGGAACGTAACTGATATTTCTCAGCGTCCAGGAAAGAACAAATTGGACGATGTACCCCTCGACCTCCGACATATATTCTCTAGGGCCCGTAAGGCCAAAAAAGGAGAGCATCTACGAGGTCGTATATATTCCCGACCAACTATCCATGATTTCCCGAAGGAATGGCTACCACCAACTGCCATTAGCGATAGCAATTGACCACCTAATAAACACTTCATCGTCGTTCCGAATGAGTGCTACTATGCCTTGGATACAAGACCGCCAGATCTAATCATGTCGAAGAAATCGTCCTTTTCAACTGCAGCTGAACATAAGGCACTACCGTCAGAGATACTTCGAACAGGCAAAAGAGACACGTCAAACCTTCTTTCCCTCTCCCAATGATGTTGTCTCGGTTTTTACCCTTTGAATTTTTTGACTTGTCGGCAGCCGGCGCAGGTAAGGATGGTTTGCCGCTGCCTCTTGCGGCCTTTTTCTCTTGCTGGACATTGGTTGCGTCTGCCTGAGCTTGTTGTATGACATTGAACAATTTAACGACTGTGGTAACTTAGTACGATGAATGAGAGGGATAGCGTGGTCGGACGTACCACCTCGTTGCGCAACTTTGCGCAAGGCGCGCTCGCTTTCAGCACCCCAGCCACCATAGATATCTCTGATCCTTCCTTTATCCTCCTTTTCCTTCTTTTCCACTTGTAAAACCTTCTTTGCCTTGGATTCCAACTTTTCATCGTTCCTCTTCCTCGCAACCGAGGGTTTTAGTGACAAAGGAAGCGCTGACGGGGCGTCAGTACCCAGCAGCGACTGCAGAGCAGTTCCAAAGGTTGATGGCGCCGTCGCTCTGATTTTGCGTTTCTTCGTTTGGCGAGATTTCTGTGGCTTGAGATTTTGAATATCATCATCGGAATTTTCATCGGATGCACTGGCAAAGTCGTCTGAGCCCGACTCGTCAGCGAGCTCGTCGTCGCCAGATACGGCAGAGTCATTGGCATGCTCATCGTCTGAGAGCCGTTGACGTTTTCTAGGAAGCAAAGATGCCGACATGGTGGAAGGAAATTAAGTCACGTTGATTGATATTATTTCGGCTGGCTGCCCTGACCACCGCTGGTTACCCAAATACCATACGTATACCGTTACACAATCCAACTCTCAGCGCTGTCGTCGTCGAGCACGTCGCTCGTCAGGTCCGTGCTTGGTAGCTACCCTTGCTCGGCGTCGAGATACTCTTGGAGACTCAGATTGGTCCCGGCTCATCAACCGTTGCCCATCGAGCGTGTTACCATCTCTGCAACGCGTGCAATCGATGCAGTCCATGCCTTCGTCGTCGCTTCTATCTCTCGACCTTTCCCCCGAGCCTGATCTTCACCCACTGTACCCGTCGACTGCCTATATCGCCGTTCTCCTTTCATCACATTCCGGCCTCACCCCAGATCAGAAAGCAGAGCTTGTCGCCCACTGTCTTGCTCGGTCGTGTATTTTCGGAGAGCTGTCAGTCCTACAGTACCTGTTGTCGGACCCGCAAGCGCAGAGCTATGTTGATTTGGGCATACAGGATGAAGATGGCCAGGGTCTAATCAGTCTGGCTATACACGGCTTTGGCGCTGAGTCAGAACGAGATGTAGAAAGGGAGGAATGCGTCCGTCTACTCATTGCACAAGGTGCTGACATGAGTCCCGACAAAAGTAAATTCAATTCTGCTACAAGTTTGGGTCATTTCTAATGCTATTCCAAGGTGGCTGGACACCGCTGCACCATGCGGTCCTTCTCTCGCCTCCGACACTCGTATCCCACTTAATGACCCACGGCTGTTCACCTTTTGACGTTACGCGTCGCAATCTTACTCCTCTAGACATCATTACTGCCCATTCCATTATGCCTGGAAGAGACGACGTTGCGTTGCTCCTGGAAGAAGCTATGCGCGGCGAGGGCTGGACAGGAGGGAGAATGGAGGAAAATAGACATTTGTTCGACGAGCGGGCCAAGCGTAAAGGCAAGCAGAAGCACGTCCAGGAAGACGTCGGAAGAGTTCTTGGTGTTCATTCAAAGTGGTGGGCACGCGACTCGGATGATTCTTCGTCAGACTCTGATGACGATGGTGATGAAGACATTGACGACGAGACGTTATTCGTGAGTAGCAATGTAGCTCGCGAAACCATGGTCTTGACTCTTATGAAATGCACAGACACCCCCCGTAGATTATTCTTCCATGCTCGTATTCTCTCCTTTAGCTCTACCGCTAATTTTCGACTCCCTTATCACCAACTTCCAGCCCTCTTTCAGAGATTCAACGCCTGCAAACACGCTGTACATGCTGGCACGTTTTGCGTGTTTGACTTGTGACCATACTTGGCTCGAAGATTTAATTATCGGTGCCACAGACTGTATAGAAGAGACCTTCTTCGTAAGTCGCCTTCTTGCCCTGATGTCATTTGGCTCATTCCATTGCTCAGAATAAGCCCGAAGACGTCACCTGCCTTGTCTTTTGGTTATACAACACGACTCTATGGCTGCATCTTATGCAGTGTGACAACTCCATTAACGAAGCTTGCGAGATGCTGGGATCTTTCGAAATCATCGAAGAAGTCATCAACTCGGTGTTCGGTAAGGGCCCTTTTATCTATGTATCTATTTCGTCCATTAAAGACTCTCCTTCAGTATTCATCATCCGATTTGCTGAGCGACGCGTTGACCAGTTGCTCGATTCCGCTCTACTCGACTACTCCTCTTTGGGTTCCGAATTTGATTCAATACAGTTTGAGTCGGAGTGGTCAGTCTTTCGTGCTCTTGGGATGAAAAAATCTCAGCCTGTCATGAATGCATCTGCGTCACGGAGTTCGACTTCTTCTCCACCGAGTTCTAGTCCGCATCGTCCTTCTTCTCCAACCTCGTACGGAACGATGCCGACGTCAACGTCTAAAGGCGGCTTTTCTTCATTACGACAGAGCTTTGCTCGAGCTCGCAATCCAACATCGGCCACTCCTTTACAATCACTATTTCCAGATGCTCCTCCTCCACCCTCTCCCGCTGACCTTATTTCCTTTTTAACGGCTCTGCATACACTGTTAACACTCTCCGATATCAATCCGGCATTAACAACACAATTATGGTCGCAAGTGATGTATTGGACATCGTGTACGCTCGTATGTATGTTTTCCGTGTCTTTCGTCTAATATCTCTTTAGGTGAAATGTTCAATCGTATACTCACACGGAAGAAATATATTTGCAGGTAATACAATGTCGCATAGTACAGACGCTAATATTGACTTTGGTCACGTAGATCCAAAGCCGTTCAAATTGGTATGAATCTAAGCAACATTGAAGAGTGGGTCGGTCAGATGGGCCTTCCTCGGGGAGTTCAAACCCATTTTACTCCTGTGAGGGAGCTTCTCAACTGGCTACAAGTGTGTCTGTATTTCCCGATTTTCTGCGCTCATTCTCATCTCTATGTAGTGTCTGTCATCGATTACCGAATTCCCTAATCTTGTCGCGACCATTCAAACCATGGAGTGTCTCAATCCTCTCCAGGTCAGTGTTGGAGACAGTATCTTTACGGCTAGCTTTAACGAGCATCTTTTTAAGATGAAGAGGGCTGTCCGTGACTACAAATATGAAGTGAACGAGGGCCGGATGACCGATGAGTGCGTTCAATACCTTACACAGCTGCAGAAGGATTGGGAGAGACACCGAGTAAAGTTGGGCGTCGAGGCCCTGCGTAAAGAGGTGCTTCTTTTTGTCATGCTGCGTATATACGCGCGACTGACACTGGGTTTTAGATGGGCGAGCGAGAAAGGGATCGGGAACGCGAGGAAAGTCTTTCGTCGTCGCTTAATGAATCTATGGATCAGTCCATGCAATCAGTCTCCTTTTCCTCGGACTCTTCGGATTTCCCACCGAACCAGAACATAGACGTGTTGTTTGACAAGGACGACAGAACTGCATCGTGGGAGCCTCCCAAGCCTCCACAAGTGCTAGGAGAGCTGCTGGACTCGCGACACATGCTTCCTCTGCTATTCCCCTCAGATCCTCGTATGTTGGCTGCGATATCGAGACCTCTATCCCTTCCAGATGACGGTAAAATGAGACGGCCGAGCTCGGTTCTCACTTCCGATTCCAGGAGCGACAGTTACGCTACTGTGGAAAGCCGCTATACGTGGCGGGCTAGGCATCGAAAGGTCAGACAAGTGGGGATAGGGACATTGAAATGGGTAGACGGGGTAAGGTCGGCTTCGCGTTGGGGTCGGTTAATACCTGACGACGAAGACATTGATTCGTCTGAGGAGGAGGGATATGCAAACGTGAAAGGACAGGTGCATGCAACACCGTTGACGCGCAAACCTTCCGGCAGAACGAAGGGGAGAGTGAGTCATGGAGGAGATACTACTCCCATAGATCGTTAATTAGTTAGTTAGAATTATTTAACACCCACTACCATACCAGCGAGATTTAGTACACTTTCACTTGTGTACAGTATAGTACACTAAGGCGTGCTTGGACTCTAATTTTTTTTTACATAAAGCGGGTCGCCCACGGTTACAGCATCGCGCTTGGCTGCACTGCCCCAGTTGACGCAGTACTGCTTCGAACTGCGCATCCTGTTAGCATAAAACAGCCACCACAACCACCACTCAACGTTTTTCTCATTTGCCAACAAACCTCCACACTGCTCCAGAATGGCTGAGGCAACCGGCGCCCATGTCCACTATGCAGATCAATCTCCTCCTACGACTACCCCCGTGGCGGGTACCTCATCCTCGGCGCTGCAACGCAACGACACATTCATGTCAACGACAACTAGAAGAAATTCTAAGGACGAGACATTCGACCACACGAAATTGGACGAAAAAGAGCAACCAAATTTAGTCCGAGGTGTGAGCACGCGAACCAAGGGGTCATACGCTGATTCGAAGCGCTACACATACGTCGACGAAGACTATAATCTCTACAAACATCCGCAGCAGGAAAGCCAGGATTCTCTTGTGCACAATGCAGCCGACATTGGGCGCTCAGGCAACTACCAAGACTTGGGTGAGTACTATTTGGACCCTTGCGCGTACTCAGCTAACACTTCATGTTACAAGAATACGCGGATCCTTATAATGCTGAAAGAGCAAAGCCTGTGGCAGAGAAAGCCGGCCCGTTGGCGAGATTCCTGGGCGAGGGGCGATACCCAATAGAACAGAGAATAGAGGACAAGAAACGCGGCATCGGACGACAGAAATATCCCTTTCTTGGTGTGTCGTTAATCATTCTCTATCTTCTTGAAGATAATCATACAGTATTGCAGTATGGCTCCTCACCCTCATAATGACCTGCACATTCATCTACGAGCTCGTCGTGAACTGGAAGCAGCAAGGAACTCCCGTTTCTTTCCACGTATGTCTATTCTCTTCTTCCACAAAAGTCTGAAAATCGACAGCAGAGCAGCCCACTGTGAACTACATGCTGGGCCCTTCTTCAGCGGCGATCATACATGTTGGCGCGAGATTTCCACCTTGCATGAAATCTGTTGACGGTGTTCCTCCTACACTGGAAATGGGCTGTAAGCACCATTTGTCCTTCGAATAGGTGTAGTTCATGAACGTATATATTCTCAAGGTATGAACAATACCGCTAATCCTGCCACCATATTGTGTACGATTGAGGACCTCTGCGGGTTTGGAGGCATGTTCAGTCTTGCTTTCAAGATGTCTGCGGTACTCACAAATGCATAGGGTTCCATGGCGAAGATCCAAATCAGTGGTTCCGGTATGTCTACCCTCTTCCTTAACGCCGCATTCCAATGACCCTCCCTTAGATTCATAACAGCAGTTTTCCTCCATGCTGGATTTGTACATATTCTGCTGAACATGTTTGCTCAGCTCACCCTTTCCGCTCAAGTGCGTGCAAGTGATTTTTGCTAATATATTACACCTGACATAAGGGTTCAGATTGAAAGGGAAATGGGAACTGGCGGCTTTTTCCTCACTTATATGAGTGCGGGCATCTTTGGGTATGAAGATTGTCTAGAGTAAATCGGGAAACAGCTGATATGCTCTTACCCAGTAATATATTAGGAGGCAATTTCGCGCTCGTCGGAATACCCTCATTAGGCGCTAGCGGAGCAATTTTTGGCACAGTTGCGGTGAGCCACAGGTTAGCGGCTGGCACTCAGCTGTGCTGATTGTATTCTCCAGGTGACATGGGTTGATCTGTTTGCCCACTGGAAATACCAATATAGACCAGTCAGGAAGGCGAGTAAAGACAATGGTCGCCCGATAAATTATATCGCTGACGGACAGTTCAGCTGATATTCATGACCATTGAATTGCTTATTGGTGTTGCTATTGGATTCATTCCTTGTACGTCCAACAATATTAAAATGATGTCCAGTTACTCACTCTAAATCTTAGATGTCGATAACTTTGGTAGGGATTGAATTAACTCGGTCAGGGTTATGTCTGACATCGAATATAGCTCACCTCGGCGGATTTCTGATGGGGCTGCTGGTCGGAACCACATTCTATCCTGTCATAAGTGTCACTAAGCGCCATAAACTAATAATGTGGACTTTCCGTATCATCGCTATTCCAATAGCGATTATCCTCTTCGTGGTTCTGACGAGGAATTTCTATAAATCGGATCCTTATGCTGGTGAGTGTTCTCTGTTCAAATACTAGACGTTCATCACTGAGTCCACCAAGCGTGTTCCTGGTGCCGCTACCTTTCTTGTTGGCCTACATCAGCAAATGATCACTGCAAGGGGTACGTTTCAATTGACTTTTTTTCCGCACCAAAGTTCTGACGATCTGTTTTTCTCTCCTTTCAGAACTGGTAAAGTGTTTATAAATGTGTATTCGGATTAACGTTGATTTTTGTTTCTAGGCATCGTCACAACTAATTCCACCAGCGTATGAACACGGTCTTAGTAGTACTGTAAATACCAATACCATGGTCCTGCACATACCTCTGACACTATTTATCATTCGGACAAATCTCCTGTATGCACGTAGAATTTACGTAAGATCCTGAATTAAATAATTCTTGACTTCTGACCACCGCCTGCCATCTGCCTGCAATATACTGTCCACAGCTGTCACTAGGAAACAGCATCGTTCTGTAATATTCGGCATCACGTTGAATGTCTTGACTTTCCTCTTTCACCCGTCGGCTTTACAACTCTAATGCCGTATTCAACTTCTCTAAATCCATTATGGCCCAACTACGTGGGAGTCATCGGAACGTTACTTGCCGTCGTTTTGGGTGTTGGTAGATATGCGCTACTTGGTGAGATCTCTTCATAGTTGTGATTCCTGAGTTCAGTATTCATGTTGTAGACTGGTGGGACCCGACGCATTGCCAGGCCTTGCTCAATAGCGGAACTTGGTTGGATCAGAAAACATGGCAACCTGACGGTGCGCAGGCAACACACTCTCGAAAAAAAGTGGAATAATAACTTTTGCCTTTAGGATGCATGCTACATATGTATACCGCCCAGGACGTCGCTACTTGCGCCCATTCGCGAGAATTTGCCTTCATCGGAGATTCCGTAACGCGCACCCTTTTTTTCCAGTTCGCAAATATTGTCGATCCGTCACTGCCTACAGGTCCGCCAGACGATGACCAGAAACACGCGGATTACAACTTCAAGGCGGCCAAGTCTAGTATCACCGTGTCCTTCCATTGGGACCCCTACCTGAACAGTTCTCGGACTCTCAACGTCATCTCCGCCGACGTATCTCTGTCACGGAGTTTTCAGCGGCCTGCTCTTCTTGTCCTGGGCTCCGGCCTTTGGTATTTGCGGTACGCTGATACCACGGGGGGTATACCCTCGTGGGAGGCCAACATGGAACGCGTCCTGGATGCCATAAGTCATGGTAGATCAAAGCCGGCAGACGAAGTAGTGATCCTTCCTGTTGAGGAGGTGGTGCCTTCAAAACTTTCTCGCGAGCGTGGACGAACAATACGTCTGGCGGAGATAGATGCCATGAACTCAGATCTTTTCCATCGCATAAACCAACCATCCCCAGAATACGCCCATCTGCCAGGAAGAATGCTTCCTTTCATGCCTGTTTCGCTTCCCCTTGTATTCAACAGTGTTCTGGATCCTGCTCAAACTCAGGACGGTCTGCATTTTTCCCCAGCTACGGTCAAGCAGCAGGCCAATATACTCCTCAATCTCCGTTGCAATGACGCCTTACCCAACCGTGTTCCTTTTGACAAAACGTGTTGTCGAAGATACCCATGGCCAGTGCCGATGCATTTTGTCGTTCTTTTTGCGGCGATTTTGTGGGGTCCATTGGCTGTGTTTTTCTCTCAGCCACCGGGTAGGCAGAGTCGCCTTTAGCTTCGGAATCTTGGCGTTGATATACCCTCTTTCTAGGCAGTCGATTAACGCGCGTACCTGTTGTGAAAGGCGAACAATTACCTCTCCTTGTTTTCAGTGCTGCTGTCGCGCTCATATACGGTGCAGACCGAACGGGCCTATGGTTGAAAGAGCAGAAGTCCTATAATCCATGGACATTCGGCTTTTTGAGTATCTGTAGCCTTGCAATCGGATTGTTGACCGTTAAACGAGCCGACAAGGATTTAGGGTTTCTCAATCGCGACCAAACAGATGAATGGAAAGGGTGGATGCAATGTAAGCCACTAATTTACCCTTTAACTATCATCCTAATGTGTTATTCAGTCGCCATATTGATCTACCATTACCTCGGGGCATCGAAAGTGTCTGGAATATACAACCCTATCCGTGTTCTTGTTGCTTCATACTTGTTCATGACGGGTTACGGCCACACGACATATTATATTCGAAAAGCCGATTTTGGTTTTCTTCGGGTTGCCCAGGTTATTTTTCTACCTTCTTTCCATGATCTCATTGACAAACATATTCGATGCCCTTTATAGGTCATGATCCGCTTGAACATGCTGACGCTTGTTCTAGCATACACAATGGATGCGGACTACCTATTCTACTACTTCGCGCCTCTGGTTTCTATGTGGTTCATCATCATTTATGCGACTCTTGCCGTTGCCTCTCAATTCAATGACCGAACCCCGATTCTTGTCGGCAAACTTGTACTATCGGCTGCGGTTGTTACCTGGTTCATGAAACAGAATTGGCTGTTAGACGGTCTTTTCCACTTACTTGATCAGGTATTCGGTATACGATGGTCAGCACGAGAGTGGGCGTTCCGCGTAAACCTCGACCTCTGGATCGTGTATGTTGGAATGTTCACAGCCATTGGGGTCATCAAAGCTCGCGAGCACCGATTAACCGAGCACCCTCGCTGGCCACTTGCAGTCAAGGCGACTATCGTACTCACGATTTTTGTGATGTTCTGGTATTTCGCATTTGAACTGACACAAGAGTCCAAGTTCACATACAACACATGGCATCCCTACGTGTCGTTCCTTCCCGTCCTGTCCTTCGTGGTACTACGAAATTGCAGCGTCGTGCTCCGGTCCGCTTCCTCGCGCGCATTCGCCTTCATCGGAAAATGCTCGCTCGAAACGTTCATCATCCAGTATCATTTTTGGCTAGCCGGGGATACGAAGGGTGTTTTACTTGTCATACCAGGGACAAGATGGCGGCCCATCAACTTCGTTGTAACAACATTCCTGTTCATCTTCGTATCGCATTGGTTCGCTAAAGCCACAGGGGAGATTACTGCGTGGATATGTAACGATCAGCCGAAGACGCTACCAGCCCCGGCGACGTCGCACCATCACCCCACATCTTCTCTGTCTCGTCAAACTGAGGCACCCCCCAATGGTGGTCAGGATGTACCCCTCATGCCAATACACGCAGATCAGGCGAATAAGACCGGTACACCACAGCCACTGAGGTGGATAGATCGGCTCGCTGATGGCTCACCGCAGCGCTCTCCCGGATTCGAGGGCTGGAAATCGGCTGCTCGCTGGTCAGCGGGTACCAAGGCGAGGACGGCCTCGATACTTATTCTTATGTGGTTGACAAACATTTTGTGGACGCGCACTTGAGAAAAACTCTATTACACATGTAATACACCAGTCCTTACTGCCACACCTAGTATATATACCTTGGATGGCACCATATCTATATCCTCGTAATACACCGACATGACTAGATAAAGAGGTTGTTAGAAAGAGCCCATGGATTGACAAAAAAGGTGAATCATTTGGTTGAAGACATTGTACTACTGGTTTGTGTCGTCACGAAATGTCGGACAGTGATGCTAATCCTAGGCAACATCAAGGAAGTAAGATACACACCTAACAATCACTATTGGTAGACAAGTCGATCTAGAGAAAAGGAGAAAGTCAGAATGAAGCTCGATAAGAGGCAACGAAGAAAAGATCAGTATTAGCATGGTATCTCATCCACGCTCGTCCTTTAGACGAGATCAGGGCTTGACTTCTATTTGTTCTATCATGTCAAGAGAAAGGGAGAACACTCACAAGCTGGGCAGTCTTGAGAATCATCACAGGCCTGAAGGGAAAGTGTGTGAGCGAAAGTTGGGACGTGGAAAAGGATGCGAGTCAGAAATTTGGGTATATGAAAACAGTTCATAAGCCTTGGCTTCGAAGTAGCGATTCATTGGTCTCGTCCTAAGATGAAAGGAAAGTGGTCCGTACCTTGCATGAATGTAAGCGTCGAAGAAGGGATGGGAGACGACTAAATTTTTTATCCTGAGTATTGAGGGCCGGCCTCGGGACCGACGTGACGCTCACGTGATTGTCACAAGCGTGCCACGGCTTGCACGGCTTGACTTTGAGGGCCTTGATCTTGGACCACGACTTGGCTTTCTTTCCTTCAAAGGCCCTGGCCTTTCTTCTGTATCCACCATGGCAAATGTTCTCCAATCACCCATCGGCTTCCAACCCAGACCAGTCAATCACGCCCCCTCTCCTTTTGGTTTCGGATTTGGTTTGAGTTCACCATCTTCCGCCATGTTCTCACCTGGCTGGCAGCAGGCAGCGCCCACGGCCAACCAGTTTTCCCCGTTCCAAAATCACAGTTCAAATCACCCGCAGCCAGTGCCACTTCGCACGGCAAAGAGGAGGCATGAGCCGGAGGAGGCGTCGGACGAGTCGATGGACCAGAGCCCTGGACCTGAACGGAGGATAAAACGTGCTCCGCCAAAGAGGGCACGGGTTGTGCCAGCTGAGGCCCCGAAAGACGAGAAGAATACAAAGGAAAACAAGGCACCAGGCCAGGAAGATAATGATGTCGACCTTGGTGTCTTATTAGGTCGGTCAAGCACATTTCGCAATCGGTGAATATTCATTCACTTTCTCTTACAGCTAGCCTTCCTCCTCAATCCCTTCTTCCTCTTCTGAACTCCCTTATCAAGGCCCAACCGACACTCAAATCAATCATCCTCCCGCTCATTCCTCGTCCAACTGTTCAGGTAGCCCTCAATGCTCTATCCGATTCTGCCAAAAAGCTCAAAGATGCATATCCATACTCTAATGGCTCGTCATTTGGTGCCGGATCCTCCAACAATAAGGTTAGCGTATTTGGAGGCAGCGGAGCTACTTTTGGCAAGTCTGTATTCGGCCACAGTCAGCACGGTCAAGGTCCGACAAGCTTTGTACCATCAAGCGGCGGCGGCGGTGGCGGCATGCGTGATGATTATATCGTCTCCCGATTGCGCCCCCACATTACAGAATTTGCCGCCGCCTGCATGTCTTATTTACCCTATTTTTCGTATGCCGCGGAGTCTTCTAACGCAACGACATTGCGAGCCCTACACAAGGACAAATCACAGCCAGCCGAGACATTCTTGTTTCTTTCCGCCCTCACCACCCATCTCTTGTCACAGCCACCCCTGGCGTTGGCGTCGCTGGTTCCTCTACTCCTGGACCGACTGATAAAGGAGTGGAATGCATGGGTGGACAGGGTGGATGCTGTTGTGAATCGAGAAGGGGGAATGTTTGGTAGTGAGACTGTGTCAACTTGGGCACGGAGCTTAGACGACCTTGCAGGCAGCAAGGACGAACGGTGTGCAGCAGCCATGCGGTTGGTACGGGACACATGGGTGGCCAAGGTTGGATGGTTGGTTGGTAGAACGATGCAGCATGCCATGGAGACGTAATTTACGATGGATGACCCTTTCCTTGATTTTATCACTGCTTCACTGTATACCTTTCTCATTCATAGTCACTTATAGCATACGTACTTACAAACGAACGCATTTTACACCAGGTCCGATAAATCCGAATCCTTAGTTGTTCGTGCTTGCCAACAGCTTCCCAAAAAAGTTTGTCGCGTCGACATCCACTAAGTTTGCCTCTGCTCTTAGGTTCCCATGCATGCAATACGCAGCATGGGTTCCTCGTCGTTCCGCCGTCCAAGTGACCGGGAATGTCGTTGGTATCCCTTTTCTACCGATGCTACAGGTTGCTGCAGGACGGGCTTGGGCGCGTCATTCTTCCTCGATTCCCCGACGTGCTCCGGATTCGAAGAAATCCCAGTCAAAAAAACGCCTAGTTTCTGGTGCCAAGGCCTCGTCGTCGGGTGTACAGTACGTTTTCTTGCGTTGTCCGGCTGTCCATGCGTACTTATGCACCTCTTGCTAGAAATCATAACTCTGGTGTCGCCTCTCTGGCATCTAAATCTCGGCAGTATGAACGGGCAACTAAGCGAGCGATTCCCCGCTTTCCCAAGGAATTCATTCCAAACTATTCAGTCTCGTATATGAGTCCTGAGCATCTGTCTGAATACGACAGTACACTCGAGCCTGGTCGTGCACCACCTATTCTTCCCGATGCAACCGAAAACGAGACTGACCCACCGTGGTATGACTTGGACATGTCACTGTACTCTACGATTGTTTCTAGGGACGACGTAACGACACCTGTTCGTCGTCTCCCACCGTCTTCCACCCGGAAAGCCCTCTTGAACAACCTCATACACCTGGCGCAAAGGCGACCTAACCCAGGTCTTCCTGCCCTCATCGACTACCACGCCCTGCACAGAGGGGTCCACTCAACACGGTCCTATAACCTCCTCATTGATCTTTCCATCCGTCACAAATCATTCGGCATGGTATCATCACTTCTGGAAGCCATGAGTGTCGAAGGCATCGACCACAACCATATTACCAAGAAGCTGCTCTTGCGTTGGTTGATCCACACTGACCGGCGTTCAGAGGCATGGCAACTGTTGGAGGAAACCACAACCTCACCGGGGTCCGCTCCTCTGCCTGTGGACTACTGGCTGGAGTTTTTCCATTCTTCCCGCCTCACTCCCCTCTCCCACACCGAGTTTCTGCATTTGATGAAAATCAGTCCAGTCAAGTTCACTGGAACGACAACACCGCGGGTGATGTCTGTTGTTGTACGAGCCATCCTCCGTCTGGGGAGGCCTTCGTACGCTCTTCAGCTTGTGACGACTTACCTGAGCGCCATGCCCCGAAAAGTCGATGCCGTGCTCGCGCGTCAGAATCTCAAGCTCGTCCACCTGGTTGTCTGTTACGGGTCAACGGAGAAAGGCATAACGAGATTTTTCCAGAGCCGACAAACATTGCAATCCCTTTTAGCCCTCCATCCGACTCTTCGCCCCACGTCGGCCACATTATTGATCCTTCTTAGCCAGCTCTCGCGGTGTAAGCGAGCCGGGAGCATCGCGTCCCGACTGGTGGAGGAATTCAAGGACCGTTGGGGCTGTGAGGTCGAGAATGCCGAGGTTAGACAGAAGGTTGCTAGTCTTGCGCTCAAGGACGTGCGGTTACGCGGGATTTCTCCGAAGATCTTACAAACCATCGAAAAATCCGCGTCGTCTAGCTCGCAGAGTGGCGGCTGTGAGGTTACCGGATTTCGATATGTGCCCCATTTTTGGTCGGTCTCAGGTGTCGAGGAACGAAGGCGGTGGAGACAACTGCACCGTCTTTACCGGCGACGCACAAGGAGCCAAGGCGCCACAGGGAGACGGGTTTCCAAACGGAGTCGGGGAGAGGTGAGTGGCGAAGAGGTTGGTGTTTTAGTTCGAGTTTAAATCATAACTTACAGCTCGATAACGGCCTGAGCGGGCCATGATGCTAGTCAGTGAAGCGCCGAGTTGCGTTGCGGGGGGTTGGCTGCATGGAAAGGATTGGAACATTCAAGGGGGGTGGCATTTTCGGGGGCCTGGTGCAACAATGGTGCGAAACGAAAAGCAAGGTTTGTCAAGTGTACAGACTATAGGATGTACGAAGTTTGAAGCTCAAACAACGATTTTGGGTGGAAGTGGTGACGATCGAGCGCTGGCTTTTGAACTAGTATTTACCTACACGCCTTGGGGCAAACTTTAGGCGTCGAATCGGGCATTTCAGCGGTGATAAACTCAGACACATTCGCTCTGTACTTTGAAGTAAGGAATTGTTTCCGAAGGTGGAGTCGCATAAGTTATAACAACGATTAAATAATAACGGCGTTCATTTCTGCAATAGAATGTAGGTAATCGGTGAAGAGATTAAATAAATGTGTTGACTGCCACGTGACGTTAGTAAAAAAAATCAAGTTGAAATCTGGCAATATTATCTGGTCTCCATACAGTCAAAATGGCATAGCGTTGGTTATGTGACCACGATGCACGATGTTCCTCCCTGCGGTTGCGCGACGTCTCTAGAAATGATGAGTATCATTCCGATTGAATGCTAGCTCGAGCAGACGGCGCCGTCACGCGCGCCTTGGATGCCGACAATTCGGAAAGAAGGCTGGATGATCGACGAGCGTTATGAAGACCGGCGGGGAATTCGAATGGATGGACGCGTCAGACAGACAGATCTGTGGGCAGCATCGTCGACTCAGTATCATATATTCAACGAGGTGTCGATTGTCAACAAAGAAAGAATTCGAAAGAAGGACGAAGTCGATCTGCGTCCGTCAAGCGTCACTCGTTGCTCTATACACACTCAATGAAGACGCACCCAGTCCCCGTTCCTTTCGTGATCCCGTTCCCAAAATGGGTTGATCCGTTTTGGCCACCATGGCCAGTATCTGTCGCCGTAGGACCCCCTCGCTTGGATAAACACTATAGGCGCAAAATGACTCGTCGAGAAAAAGATTTCAAACGGATCTGGACCTCGACAAAGCCCGATCGCGAACGAGATCTGAGATATAACAGCGAATGGTTGCCAAAAGTTGTGTTCCTCATCATCGCTTCGCGGCTTGTTCGCACGGTTAATACGGATGCAATTTGAATGACGAATGCTCTTGCTGGGCCTGCTCGTCATCGTGGACGCAACTACATAGTGCACAAGATGTCATACTCCAGTCAACGCGTCCGAGACGAACAACGGCGATAGTATGTCCGAATATCTGGGGCTGTCATGATACGTATGACCTATTTTTTTCCACAGACGCGGACGCGTAATTATTCACTTAATATCCTGTTTTTCAAATAGGCCAACATCCGAATGCGCTTAAAGGCTGCGACTCTTGCTCTCCCATGTTTTATCCATTTTCGCCCCATTGCATCCTCCCGCCATGTCTTCCAAGCACGTATACGGTATTTCCTGCATCAATGTCGGTGTTGGTCCAGGTGGAACCACCTCCATGCTCGCGTACGTTCTCGTCACCTCCTCATGTCACTCGCTGTCATCTCACCTTTTTAATATACAGACGGATCGTACGTCGCTCTGTTATCTTTACCGTCCTGTCCGTTCCCAACGTATTCCCCCCAAGGCCATTGTCGACTACCAAGGCCAGGTCGTTCTCGACACGTATGTGGCCCCGACAATGCGAGTAAGTAGTTCCCCGCCCGAAAGGTTCGATCGCGTTAACGCGTTCCGTCGCTAGATCACCGAGTACCGTACTACGACCACCGGCATTGAAGCCGCGCATCTGTCTTCAAGTGCGTCGTCTGTCAAGGGCCCGTCCTGGTTAGCACTTACTTACCTGTCTGTACAGAGAACGCCATGCCATTCAATAACGTCCAGCAGCTCGTCGCCAGCATAATCAAAGGCCATGTGCTTGTCGGACATAGTATCTGGAACGATCTCTCAGGTACCCATCTCCTCGTGCCACTGCATAGCTCGCCTTAGTGTACTGATCCCTGCCCATTCCGTGCAGTATTGGGCATACCCCATCCCGCAGTGGATACCCGCGACGTAGCTCTCTACCAGGTACGGTAACCCCCCGCTGTTCCCGAGATAAAACATTCAACGGTCTCTTTTTCCATTGGACAGCCATTTAGAAACACGCTGCGGTCTCCAAACCACATAATCGGCCTTCAAACTCTTTCGTGGCAATTGATGCGAAGGCGATGCCAGGAAGGTCATCTTAATCCTGTACGTCTTCATTCCACGTGCCGATCTTCCGAGGGATTGATATGGATTTCTCGCAAAAGCTTGAGAACGCCAGGGCTGCTCTTGATCTTTACCGTACTCATGCGCAAGACTGGGAGGATGCAGTCTCCAAAGGCAACTGGCCGTGCGCGCTTCCGCCAAGCACATTTTCGCGTTGTTATCTCTAGATATTACAGGCTAGTATCGGCTCGCCGCTCTTGATTGATTCGGAAACCTTTCCCTACCCTCTAATATCGCCGCATTATTGTACTTGTGTTTTAAGTTGTCGTATCTTACCATTCCCCTAATACACTTCTAATGTTCTGTGATCGATCTGCATGTTCTTCCGGTATATTTAGAATTGACTATGTTTAGCTTGGCCATGGTGACCAATTTAATGGAGAAGCAGATTAACATTGGACAGGGTCGTTTTCCATAAAGGCACCGAAAACAATTCTTAATGCGTGTGAAGGGATAAAATCGGAAGATTGACTGAGCTGGGAGTACAGGTCTCGAACTGCGTGAGAATTTCCAGAGATTCCAAAGATTCTACTTGTTTCAAAATATTGATGCGCCCCACGGCTATTGCCTTGTCTAAACATCAGGGTGAGTGAGAAAACTGATGGTGAGCCATGTCGAGATCGTACTTTCTCCGCTCCGAATGCCCGAAGTAGTGACTCATATACGAAGAGGGCACTAGCGTTGACGGGAAAAGATCTAAGGAGACACGGACCAAGACCACGGAAAAAGCCCCGGTATCCTTCCGTGGCTAGGATTTTCTTTGTAACAAACAAAAATGATGGTCTTTTCATCCAGACATCGGAAGCCGCGGGGTAAGGCTTGGGATAAGGATACGCCATCATACGGCTTCATCGATGCTTAGCTTGCTTCTTGAAACAATAAACCGGAAATTTACTTTTTGACGTTATCCGCGGGGATGGCCATGATCCAGAACGCGAAAGAACTGAAGCCGCCCGCCAAAAAGTTCGCAGGACCTGTTGCTATCTGTTCTCGAGTATAGTCAGGGATGTAAACTCTTTATGAACGTAGGAAAAGCATCACCTCATAGGCTGTACCCTGCAGTTTGGCAAAACCCCGCATGAATGCCTGAGGTGATATACCTTTTGTGACTGGGGTGTAAAGCGAGGTGACTCGAATTTACTTACCTCAAAAGATAGGAATAACCAACAAAAGTTAGTCCGACACACGACAGTTCCTGTGAGCCCACTGTACAAGCCAAAGATTCCTTGAGTACGGACGATCTTTCGGGCGCAATCTATAATTCCTCTAAATTGACGGTCCGAAGAGTTTCTTTGCATCTGAAGTTGTAATTTCACTGCGGAGAGAGAAAAGCGTCAGCATGATCAATCAGCGCTTAACGCCAAGATACGGGGAATATATACCTTTTAAAAGTTCCATCGGGGTAGCAAGTACCGTACTAAGGGATTTAAGGTCAGAGGATTACAACAGCATCCGAAAGATAACCAAACCTGGTCCAGCCAGCGAGAAGACCGGCCAGTCCATGTGCGGTAATTGTCAAGCGGGGAAGTTGCGTCGCGGGATTGAGCTCAGTCATACCGTTTCGAAAAAGAAACAGACGGTAATTATGGAGAGAACCCAAGAGCACCGAATCGATAGCAGCCCACATCACCGCCGGTGGAGTTGCACCTTTGTAAATTGCGAGGATACCCTTGATAAAAAAAAAAGCAAACTGTAGCGCCGGAGTCTAGTCCCGAAGACTCTCATAATACCTCATTTCTGATTGTTTGACGAAAGACATCAAAGGCCCCTTGGTATGTTCCAGGCGCAGAACATTGCATTCGCGTTTTGACGGTATCAAACCTAAGGACCCTTAAGCCTTTGAACATTCAATTAGCGGATCTAACTATCCGCAATAGGTCGTCAGGGTTATGAAATAAGTGGGGTATCAAGAAAAACTTACCAACTGACCCATGCCCCACAGCAACCTTTGAACAAAATCTGACATGAGACCAAATCTGAGTTGGACTGAGATACCGCAGTTACCTTGGTTAAACCTACAAATTTCTGGTCAGCTTGGCCTGGGCATGATACGCAACAAGAATCTAAGCCCAACCGCTTCCGATGCCGGCAAATGCTCCCACGAATCTTATGTGACTGCTCTGAGATGCATTTTCTGTCATGCTCAGAGATCAAGCACAACATGCGATTGCCGGCCGTGACAAATGCGGAATCTACCCGGTGTCCATCCAGATTGCCGGAGGGTAACGTGGAGGCATCAGTTAACGCCGTCCCACCATCGTGCAGCCATGGACGGAAGAGAACAGGACGACGCCCGAGCCGACGGGGAGCATGTGGAGACGGACGAAAGGCAATGCAGGATATGCCTGGACGGCGCCGATGCAGAACGGGAGCTGGGTCGCCTCATTCGACCATGTCTCTGCAAAGGGTCGATTAGCGTGAGTTTACCGTCGTTTCCTTGCCAAGTCGTTGCTGAGCTCGCTGTATGCGCAGTATGTTCACATAAAGTGTCTGCAGCGCTGGAGAAACAGCTCCACGGCGCAGAGTGCGTTCTTCTCATGCCCCCAGTGCCATTACAAGTATCGGTTTTCGCGTACTCGTGTCGTCGGCATTGCAACGAACCCAGGCAAGTCGCGATATCCTTGAGGGCTAACGGACGTCTCTCAACGTCTTCTGACAGTGATACTTGGTGCCATCTCTAGTGTTCTCTTCACAATCCTTGCGTTCATGTCCTCTTCCGTGACGACCTACCTCATGTCCTTTTTTCAGGAGCCCACCATCTACTATTCCTCATCATTCTTCTACGTGTCACCTTTTGAAGTCCTCCATGATCTCGTTCGCGCCGCTCTCCGTATTATTCAGGATGAAGATTTCGTCGCCGTCGTTGATGAGGCTTTGCCCAGAAGCCGGGGTGGCGAAACGATGATGGGTGCTGCGCGAGAACCATCAGCTCCGGGCGTGTTGAGAAACGTGTTACAGCGTTTTCTGCTTGGTCTGCCGTTAATTGGAGCGGGCTCGTTGATACACATGTTTTTGTCCCTTCCTTTCCTTGGTCCACTCCACTGGCTCGCCCGCTATCGGGGTAATCGAAGGAGGAATAACAACTCCCGAGATATAACAGCGCTGATCATTATCGCCCTCATTATCGTGGGCGCCGCTCGGTTAGTCTCTATTTCTTCGTTTCCGCGCCTCGACAGCTGATCGTGGACGTATATAGCGCTTTGTACAAAGTTTACCAATTGACCCAGAAAGTCACGAAACGGCTACTTTTACGTGCTGAAGATGCAATACTTGAAGTCAACTGATATGCAGGAAAGCTCTAATAATGTATATAGATGTACTAAAAAGTGACAACGACGTGTCATTATCACTAAATTGCGGCTCTTCACCAATTCCGTCTGAGCAATCGTTTAGCGTTCTCATATGTACTTTTGGTGTCTTTCCTGTCAACATTCAACTCCTTCAGGTATTGGTCAACGGCGGCGTCTACGCGTCCAACGGGGACTTCTCCCCGTCCAATTGACGAGTTAGGTCGTCGAGCTTCTTCCAGCCAATCGACCAGCAACACAGCGATGTCAGAGGATATCGCTTGGACGTTTGCTTGGGAATTGAATGGAGGTATCTGTGTCGATTTAGAAAAAAGTCCAGAATGAGAGAAATGATGCTTACATGAGACTCATACATCCCGTTCAGTACCTCCCATATTTCGACAAACGGAACACCACATTGAACCAATACTCGAGGCGCCCAACCATACGGAAGGACACCCTTTCTTTCCAAGGAGAATCGCACAAGGAGGTCTGTCAAGAGTCCTACACAGAGATATGAGCATCTAGGACTCTAACACGGGTACGACACTTACGAAGAGGGAATGCGCTTTCCGAGGGAAAGAAACGGCGTCCCAACCTTACAACTTTGGCCATAACCTTGTCGGCTTGGGTTTTTTCATCCTCGAATTCTTGTATTACTTCACAAATGATTTCAGCCAAAGGAGCACATAATTTGACAACAACGTACTTTCGTCGAAAATCTGCGTCCATATCGGCCGTACGATGCTCTCGTCGCGATGTTCCGAGACATGTATACAAAGCAGTTTGAAATCGGCGAGGTCGAATGGTATTGCGTAGTCTTGATACAGCTTGCGTAAAGATGAGATTAACGATGTCCGCAAAAGCATTAAAAAAACATACCTCAGATATCGTAAAAAGACGCTGATCGAGGTGCTTAATTCGCTTCCCCACCTCCTCTGCATCCCCAATATGCGGGTATAGAAAATTGTAAATATCTAGCTGTACCTGGGCGACGTCCAGTCGCTCCTCGAGATCGGTCAGGAACGCAATGGCAGTCTCATGACGTCCTCCCGAAGAAACGGGATGTGACTTGGCATTGCCAGCAGCAAGCGTCAAGCATTCCAGTCTGTCGGTCAGATGGAGATCGAAGCTAATATATCATGAGCAAAACGGACAGCGAGGGGTCGTTCAAGTGGATGACTGACTCGGTCGATTCGGCCAGCGCACTGAGCACTTCTGCAGCACGTAGTGGTTGACCGTCTTTGACGTAATATTGCCACAGAAGTTGGTACTTCTTGACAGTTGCTGGCTCCCGTCTTAGATGGGATTCAAGGAAGGTGGGCCTGATCTAAGCGGATGGTGAGTAAGGAAATTAGAAGCCTTAACTTACAATGACTGACCTCTAACAGATCATCCGCCAGACCGCGATCTATTAGCCAATCATACAACGTCGAGTGGAACATTTCGTCTTGACTGGCAAAGGCATATTCGTATGCATGGCTTCTTACTGTGTCCTGATCGTCGCGGGAAAGCGAGCTGGCAGCTTGAGAGCTTCCTTCGAAGACGTTTAGGGAATCCAGGACAAGTTCATAGCAGTGGAGCCGCCGTTCGTAGAATTCCCTGCGCACGTCGTTCGCGGGCATACCGGCCGCCCAATATTCCAATCCGATGTTCTCCGCATCAAAGACGCTTGCACACACGAGTGGAAGATCAACAGCTCCTGAGATTATTATAGTAGGATTGTCCAAAAAGGATATAGACGGGCAGGCATACCTTTCGCGTATGTCAATTGCTGGAAATCGCCGCAAATTTCCCTCAATTTCTGGAGGTCCAAAATACGAGCACCTTTAATGTATAACCTATATGGTCTGATTGAAATCCAAAGGCAAAAGAGCGGTACCCCAGACATACCGTAGTGATTCCGACAGCCAGTTGTCCTTCTCAGCCGGATTCTTGGTTTCAACAGCTTTCCGGATGTTTTCCTTCGCCTGACGGAAGAGTCAGCAAGTAAACGATACACCAAAAAGCAATAGGCACCTTATACAGCATGACGTCATCGGAGCTGCAGAACGAACCGCATCTTTGTTGCAGGACCTCGCTTATAGTATCCACCTAAGTGTGTATCAGCTACGCAAGTGGGAGAAAAGATCTCTGTTAATACTCACACTCAGTTGTTGCCCGATTTGCTGATCGATGACAACGTTAACTAAAGCTCTTGACACTGTCATTCCGTTTTGTGTGGTTATCAGGTCTTCGAATGTTAGCGATTTGAACAGGTTCTGTACATCGGCTTCGCATCTGGTACAACTCAGGTCTCACGATCAAAAGGATAAGTCTGGGGGAGACATACCTCGTAATGAGATCACCGATACGGTAGTCGGTCAATAGAAGGACGAATGAGAGAGCTTCAATGGTCCGCGTCAACAACGACATAAGCTCAACTACGGAGCTTTGTTCGGCCTGTCACAAGTCGGTAACGGCAGAAAGAGAAAGAGTAAGTATTATTCACCTTCCAAGCCTGCTGTTCTGATGCAGGAGGACGGACTGCCGTATCACCTGGCGATGAATGAAATAGATGAGGATTCTTATCCAAAAGGGTTTTCAATGAGTATAAGTTTTTCTGGACGGTGACTAGAACAGCTTCTGGGACAGTCGGTTCGTGAACGCCAGCAGCACTGAGGAAAATGCGATGAGCGATAGTCAGTTAAAAGGCTATTGAACTACCTTGTACGTGTCAGTTTCGACTTCCATATTCGCCTAACAAGGCGGGCAAAATAAAGAGCAAACCCTTCTCTACGACCACTGTAAAGAGCCTTCCCTCGAGCTTCATCTGATAGCTAATGAGCAACGAATACACAAAGGAGAGGGGTGAAGCATACTGTTGTAGACCGTCATCTCCGACCATATAGGACGCTCCCCAAAGTCATAAAACGCTTGCTTGGCCACAGCGGCAATGTCGGGAGGGGAGACGGCAAGAGAGGTGTTTTCTGTCGTGTCCACAAACGAGTTGCCGCTTGCGAGACCAAGGAGCATAGCACACGTCTGATTGCGCCCAAAACTAGAAAGTACGCTGAGCTTGGCAGGCGGGAAGATTCACTTGCATCTTACCTGTCCCTGAATTGGATGAGAGGTTGAACGTTGCCCTCTGACTGTACCTCCTCGATAACAGCCTTGAGGTAGTCCAGCGCCCGTCTTTTCATGAGGAAAGTCAGACCGACATTGGTAAGAATCATGATTTCTGGGGGACTTTCGGCAAACTGTGATGCCAATTCGTTCGTGACCAGCGGTGCAGGCAAACCTGTCTCCCAATTTCGTAAATTCCGGGGAACAGGCGCCATGGCCCAAGTCCTCCCTGGAATAGCTAACAGTGCAGCATATTCGATCAAAGGCGCCCTGTTACTACCACTGGGAGCACCCGAACCGCCATATCGCTGTGCAGATTGGGTATTCGGAACTATCTGGTCCAGATTCCCAATTCGCGTCAAATCCGGCGAGATGCATAGAAGAAAATCCTTTCCATCGATATCTGTTTCCTGAGCGGCCACTGTTAACCCATCAACATAGCAGCTGACGTCAAGACCCGTGAAGGTGAACACGCGACCTTGTTGCTGAGAAGGTATCGGTGCCGTGCCGTACGCTGCTACCGGTCGGAAAGTTGGCTCTTGCTCGTCAGGATGTGATATAGTGGTCGGAGGCGTTCGTACATGGAAGAGCTGAAGGGGACGAACACCGCTGTTGGTGGCATAACCCCCATACGAATAGGCAAGTGCTGGGGCAAAATACAGCCGTACACCCGTAGATGTTATTGCGACTAGTTGGATACCCGAACGAGATTCCGAAGCATCAATAGGATGAATGGCAATGATTCGGAAGTTCTGAGGTGTGACGGAAGGAGCACCAGGTACCTTGTCTTGAATAGATTTATACAGGTTTGATAACGTCTGAACGTGCTCCACAGACTTGTCGGAAGTCGGCTTGTAAACAGATATTGCGTTTCTCTCTGTAAGAGTGTAGAAACAGCGTCGGGCATCGTCAGAGACGAGGGAAACGATACGATCTAAATACCATTATAATCACAGTTGCAAGGCATTAACAAAATATACGTGCCTTCCACATTTGACGACACAAAACGGGGAATAAGACTTTGCATTCCACCAACGGAATGATTGATTAATTGGACGCGTTTTCCAAACCACGATTCCGTAGCTTGATAGTGAAGCTCGTATAAACTTCCATCATGGGACCCAGCCATGAATATTCGTCCGTCGGGAGTGCCTATGACCGATGACATTTGGGTGTCGGTATTCACGATGAGGTCAGTGGCGTACAGCTGGAGTGTTTTCCGTTTCACTCCCGGAGACAAAGCAACCCCAATTAGAACGACAGTCATCGGTGTGCATATCACCAACAGGTAGGATATTTCGTCAATGAACAATCCCTTTTTGGGTTTGACAAGTGCGACATTGGAAATCACGTAGGGCTGGTCCTCAAATGAACTTATTTCATTACTGGCAAGAAGTTTGAATTGTGAGCACTATAGATCAAGAAGCACACGCACCCCTCCACGTAATCCCATAGCAGCAACTTGTTTTCAACCGAGATCCATGTCCGTTCAATTTCAGGCATCAAGCCCATGCGAGTATTGACGTTTGTGTCTGGTTGGAAAGTTAGTAGCAGACTAGCAAGGAGCCTGGAGACATTACTGCTATAATGCTGGAACAGGGCATCAGGAATTCCCACAAGTTTTCTCTTTTGAAAAGGAAGACGGAAATCATCGTCGAAGATGCTATACACTGCTGGCCCAGCCTCTGGATATGAATGTTACAAGAGGCATAGGGATACGAAATATATCACTTACGGGTACTCAGTGTCTCGCTGAGGTCGGGAATAATTTGAACATCTGTAGCGAATTGTTCATGTAAAACACGGCTTGCACTTTGCAGAACGGTAAGATCGACTAGAGGGGCTGGTGAGCAAGTTACTAGAGCTTTGAAGCAGACATACCGGGCCCCGTTGGAAGGGAAGGAGAGGAGGACGAGCTGGCAAAGGCAGCAGCCATTTGACGCGGGGAAGCCAGTGGCAAGGGAGGTTGAACGCGTCCGAATTTGGGACTGTTTGGCAAAAGGCTCTGACTGTTTGTACTGATTTTCGGTCCTTTCCCTGTTTCCTTGCTTCCATGATACGCATCGTCGGCAATCCCAGGATGCCAGCATCCCTTGGGCGCCTTCAACCTGATCCGATTTTCATCTACGCCAATGGGATGATGAACTCGTCGCGACGTGGCCAAATTAATCATCTTTCGAAACTGATCTCCATCAGAGCATACCTTCCCGTGTTTCATGCGATAGTGTCTCTTGCCTGTTGACCTGCTACTGGTTACTGTAGTCACCGTGGCCATGAATTCTCCGAATACTTCAAGCAGGGCTCAAGCAAGCCTTGAGAGGCCTTCTTTCTCGCTGGCGACACGGGCTTCTGCTTATCTTACGAATATAGGCAGTGCGTCTTCTCTCCTTTTCCTTTTCAAGGTTAGGCGCTCATGCAAAGAAACTTGCAGGCGATCTCATCCCCAGCACCCTTCGACGACAAGCAGCACGCTTGTCTCATCACGCTTTCCCACCGAAACGTGCGTCCTGACGTGTTTCATAACTGCTAGGCTGAACCTTCTACAACAGCAATATTTCGATGGATTCGGGGAGAACTAATTGGGAAAGGGAGTTTTGGGCGCGTATACTTGGGATGCAATGCCAATACTGGAGAGATAATAGCTGTCAAGCAAGTCGAATTGCCCAAGAAGCAGTTTGAACAAACGAACCAGCAATTGGAAGTGGCCAACGCTCTCAAGTTTGAGAGCGAAACTCTCAAAGATTTGGAACACCCTCGCATCGTCCGATATCTGGGCTATGAAGAGAGCCCCGAGTCCCTTAACATGTGAGTCACCAGCTTTCATCCGTAGCTTCTGCTGACCATTCCAAGCTTCTTGGAATACGTCCCTGGAGGAACAATAGAAAGCTGTCTTTTCCAGCACGGCAGGTTTAGTGAAGGTTTAACGAAGTCATTCACAAGCCAGATCTTGGAGGGTTTGGAGTATCTCCACTGTAGGGGAATTATACATCGAGTGGGTTGTCTTTCCTTTTAGTGCAATACTATATACTCACAGCCACGCAATCAGGACCTCAAAGCAGGTGCGCCTCTTTGACGTTTCAAGTTATGTACCGGCTCATTATATTACAGCCAATATTCTGGTTGATCACTTGGGCAACTGCAAGATCTCTGACTTCGGAATTTCCAAGCGCGTCGACCAACTGGAAGCCGCACGCGCAAATACAGGCATGAAGGGTACTGTATTCTGGATGGCCCCGGAAGTCGTGTCTCCACCAAAAAGTGGTGGATATGATGTGAAGGTCGACATCTGGAGTGTCGGGTGTATAGTGTTGGAAATGTGGTCTGGCAAACGGCCCTGGGCCGGCCAGGAGGTTGTTGCCGTTATGCTCAAAGTGAGTTCCCATCACAATCGGTTGTCATTCTGACTCGCTCATGATCGATTGTAGCTTTATAAAGACAGGCTTCCGCCTCCCATCCCAAAGGATTTACATTTATCAGAGCTGGCTATATCCTTTAGGAATAGCTGTTTTGCTTCGTATGTAACCGTCTATTCCTTCAGCAATTGGTAACTAACTGTACCACGATCCAGTAACCCGGCCAAGCGTCCTATGGCTGCAGAGCTTCGGAAGCATCCCTACTTGACTCCAGTGCCCGACTGGTCATTCACTCAAGCTGAGGTCGAGCGCCCCCGGGAAAAGCTCGTTCTCTCTCTCAAGCGAGATACTTCTGTGCCAGGAGAGAAAGCGTCGTCGCGACGATCTATATCACGAACGTTACGGCGACCTTCCAGCTCATCTGCGCTGGGTCCGAGACCGACCAACCATCAGCACATGCACTTCAAAAATGCATCCGAAGCTGTGCTACCCGCTAAACCTGATTGCAGACCGCCTCCACTTGTGTTTATTACTCCTCCAAGTTCACCTATGAAATCGGCGTTGGGCTCTACTCCTGAAGACGACGATCAATTAGTATTCAACTGGGCAGCAACATCCGACTCATCGAAATCGTCATATCAACGCCGAAAAATGTTCTATGTCGTCAATCCTGATCCAGATGATTCAGATGATGAAAGAACCATTCGACGGTGCAAATCGTCCAAGCTGCCTTACATTTACAACCCACCGCCCCTCCCTAGTGCGGACGTCGAATCGCCCCTTTCCTCGACGCTTACAGCTTCGGATCCACTCCATCTCAACACTCATTATCCACAGTTCTCCCCCTCTCTATCATCCGCATCAACGCTAATATCTGCCTCAACCAATTATAGCACCTTTTCATCCAGTGATACCGATAGCGACTTTGGTGGTACACTCTGGCAAAAACCACCGATCAGTGCCCGGCCTCTCCCATCGCCTCCACCTCCACCACCTCCTCCTCGGTCACACTCAGACAAAAGGGCTTGCGCACGGCTGAGCCGAATCGAATGCAAGCGCAATTCTGCATGGCACCGCCCACACCTGGAGGACGTTTACCAGCGTCTAGACTACTATTTCCCCGAGCATGATGTTGATAGACCTGTCGTTAAGGCAGATAGGGTTGCTAGTCAACCCAAAGATCGCCGTATGAGGAAGTCGCTTCGGATGGTTGCGCAGGAGCAACTGAATCGCAATCTATCTGACCCAGAACATCGGGTGAAGTGCAATACCGCACTTTGGGGAGGTCGTATAGAGGAGCTCGTAATTAGGTAGAAACGAAAGGGTCAGAAAGGGTCAGACATCTATCTTACATTCATCGTATAATCAATCATAATCTCGCTGCATATTACCATTTTGCATATTTCGGACTGTAATTGGACTACTTTTCTGACGATGTAATGCAAAAAATCCAGTTGCATTCTTGCATGCAATAGTAAACACACGGTGACTTGTGCTACGACTAATTAAAAAAATAGATAACAAGGACTCCGTCATGTAGATCAAGCCAAAGATTAGAAATGTTCCTGTCATGAGAAAAGTAATCAGAACAAGGTATGACTAACATCGAGAACTGCAAACCTTTGAAAAGGTGAAGTTGACGGTGGATGAACTGTGGGCCGTCGTTGCCTCCTTGAGCGCTTTCGCGATCCCGCCCGGTCCGCAGAAGTAAGTCTAGACTTGTGTAAGTAGAGCATAAGGTAACGATTGAAGATGACAGCTTACAGCGACCTTGGTCTTCAATTGAGACTTCGAACCAGGAATGTACTGCCCTGCTTCAATAGCCTGCTTCATCTGTCCATAGATAGTCATCCAATCAGGGCGACCGAACATAGTACGCGTCCTGAGGAGCGTCAGAGGATCATAAGCAGCACCAGCGTCGTTGACCGCGATATTCCAAAGCATATCTTCCCCAATTTTCTGAGTAAGATAAATATTGATACGAAGGAAATTGGCTAGAAACGAATATGAGTTGACGCCCAATGTTCAAGACTAGCTCGACTCACGATCCGCTTGAGCAGCTTCAACTTCCTGCAACAAACTTTGGAACCACCCAAATGACGGCGCATCGCGGCAGACCCAGAAGAATTCGACTCGGCGCAAGGCACCAAGGCTACCACTTTTCTGTTTGTACCAGATGTGCTTTAAGATTGAAGCAAATGGTGTGACACCTGGTCGATGGGAATTAAAAAAGCTATTCGCGATAGAAGGAGAGTCGCATACCAATACCGGCACCAACAAGTACGGCTACCTCGGCATCGAATACATCCTCCGCTGGGGCACCATATGGCCCATCAATCCTGACAGCGGGAAGAGAGTCGGAGCCATCTAACTCGAGGTAATCACCTCGGGACCCCATGTCAGACTTCTCGTCTTTATAAGAGCCCTTCATGGCTGCTTTGGTCATCTCACTGACAACAGACGGGCCAACACCAAGGCGCTCTCCGAGCCCCATCGTGAAATCACCCACTTGCCGTATGTGGACAGACACATAAGGGTCCCCTGGTGCTGATGTGATGGTGAACTAGTTGACATTTAATGAAGCCGTGAGACAGAAAAGTACAATGTCAGGAACTCACAGGGTGCCATTGAAAGCGCGAAAGTTCTGGAACCTGAAGGAACAACCACTGTCCAGGCGTATACTTGAAACTAGGCTTGATGATACGCAGCTCCATGGCGCCTAAACGGGCATAAAGAGATGACGAGATGGAAGAAGGGTATCGTACGTACCACTTGGGTGTATGAGAACCTTGGACAATCGAGTGGCACGTCGAGCACGCCATTCACGATACACTCGTTCACCAAAGTAGATGATGCCAGGCCAGATTGTGAATCTCCAACTATTATACCCCAGGCAATGCTCAGTGGAGTAGAACGGGAATGTACTGATATAGTCGGGATTGACAGAGTCGCGGACAAAACATCCCGTGGCATGAGCATAGAGACCGATCATAAAAAAGAAGGCGAGGTGGTGGGTGTACCAAAATGCCTCGAAGCATTGCTTACGGATCTTCTGATGTGCGGTCCCGTACATCAAGACCATCATGAGGAGCATGAAGTGACCGGTGATACCACCCGCCTGGGTGTAGTGTATATCCAGAGCGATTTCCTTTCTAACCTCTGTATCGGGGATCAGTTACTGGCAACCAAGTGGCATGGAACAACGTACGAGTGCGCTCTACATTGAAAAAGTTGACATAGTGGGCCGTTGTGTGGACCATGGACCAAAATGCCATGGAATAAGCGACTTGTCTGTGGAACCAGATGTTCTCGTCAGCGGGAAAGAGCCAAGTGAGCTTTGGGCGGACGACGCGAATGATGTTTCGCAGCATGGGAACGAGAATCATGCCGCCGTCGAATGCCAGAACGAGGCCAGCGCCGCGAGAAACCCACACGGACCAAGTCAGAGCGTTGAGGGCAGCGAGTTTGGTGTTGGAGGCCTGCAAGGATTAAATTTGGGCACAACTAGACGGCCAGAACACGCACCTGGCTGTGCCAACCATAACCAAAGAGCGCAAAATGGATTCCGTAGAAGATGACATTGAAGGCCAGCCTCTTTGGACTGAGAAACTCCCTGCGAAACCAGCTTTCTCCCATGACTGAAGTTGAATGAAGGTGATAATACAGTAAAAGTAAAAGAAAGTCGAAGAGGTCCGGGGCCAGCCAGACGAAGAAGAGTGAGGAGAAGAAAAGAACGGACAAGAGTGAAGGAAAGAAAGGAGAAAGAATAAAGGGGACCTTGTGGCCATAGCAATCCCGGCGGTTCGGTTCGACTCGGCTGGCTCGGACTCGGCTATTTCGGTCACCGCAACCATCTATCTGCCAAAATCAAGTTCAATTTATATAATACACATGCTACTCTTCATATCGATACGCAACCATAGCCTCAATCCTGTGTACATCCGTGCTGAAGCTCCTCATCTTCACCTGCTGACTCTTGCTCGCCTCAATCGCCAGCGGATCAGTGTCAACCCATTCCCCAGCAGGAACGTCTGCAGAGTCAGACGTGTACGCTAGAATATTGAACACCGTTGGTTCATGTATCACCGGCAGGTAGGTGACCATCGAAATGATTTGCTTCAGAATAGCTCGGATCTCTGACTGTATCTCGGCCTCTGGTTTTGGTGGCCTGAATTAGTGTTAAAAACGCCGAATTGAGCTACAGTCGTGGTTCGTACGCTTCAGTTGCAGAGTCCGCTGGCGGCTCAACAAGTTTGATATCAAACACCCAGCGTTCTAGAGGCGTTCGAGTATCCTTTGAGATGATGGCGAGAACGAGTTGTGTGACGGAACCGGTAAGCAGCCACTCTGATGGACTGGTAAGCAGCGTGATGAAGTAGATAGTGCGTTGATCCTACTCTGGACTTGTTTCAGTATTCTAGCAAGGTATTAGGGTGGGCAACTGTACGATCATTAGCAACGGACCTTTCGAGGTAATTCTCTAGCGCGAGATCCTGAGTAACGAGAACAGTTTGCCCATACTTCTTCACCATATGAAAATCGTCAGACGGATACACCTCCCGTTGGAAGAGAATCCTTCGAACCCTGTCAGTGGCAATACGAACATCGATTCATAGTATACCCACGTGTTGACCGCATATTTGAAGAATTCAGTAACCAGCGCAGTAGAGCCCTTGAGGGTGATAGCTTGGCGGTTTGCCTGCTTTGAAGCCATGGTGAGAGTTGGAAGAAAGAGATTTGAAAATGCAAAACACGCGTCGCGTATAACAGACTGCAGTCACGTGGGCTGCTCTTCTGCTCTTTGCAGCCATGTCAGTCAACACTCCTCCCGGTTCCACTGGCTCCCCTGCTCCCGCTTCTCCTGCAAATAATGTGGCTACAGAGCAGCAAAATAATGCCATTGCAGATCGCATGGTCCTCGACTACCTACGTGCTCGAGGTCACGCTGCTGCTGAGAAGGCTCTGGCAAATGCCGTCGAGGCTGCCTCTCCCGAAGACAAAGGCAAACAACCAGAAACCCTTACTTCTGAAGACCTCGTCAAGGCTCTCGCAGTATTCGCCCAAAAGCCATCTCGACCAGGCGAAAATGTTCTCAAGGATCCTTCAAGTGTTCTTACCGAACTCACGTCATTGGGAAACCCATCCAGTATTCAGAACCTAATAGCCAGCATCGGCTCTGTTGGAGCAGAAGATATCCTGTCGTTGGACCCCACAGACAAACAAGAGGGATTCCGAGAGTTGGAGGCTTGGGTCGAGGGATCTCTGGATATGTATCGAGTAAGTGCTGTATCTGCCGTGCGAACTTGATGTAACCCTCAATAACAGCCCGAATTTCGACCAATATTGTTTCCAATATTTTGTCACTTCTATCTGGACCTCATACAGCGCGGTTTCAAGGATGCAGGTAATCCACAAGGCGATACAACAAGTTGTTCTGCTGATCGAGACTATATCAGCGCTTCGATTTTTCTCCTCCTTCTCGACTTCTCTCGCTCCATCTCACACTACAACACTACATCACCTCTCCACTCTCTTGCTTCCTGCCCATGTGCAAAATGACGAGTTGGCCCAACGCTTTCGTGATGAAAAATATGTCATTCGAATGAGTCGGTCAGGCTTTGGCTTGCTCGTAGGGTGGTTGACAGAAGGTGTCGGAGGCGAGGCTTCAGGTGCGGGTGAAGGCTTCTCAGGTGAGAAGGGCAAAAGAGGACGTGCAGCGGTCATGCGCGTGGTCAATAACCATCTTCGATTCGATGGTAAATACAATTGTGAAATATTCTGCGACATTCCTATTCACCCCAATGTACAGTCACTTCTTCCAACCCCACTTCGGTCGCGCCCAACACTTGGGAAGAATCTACGGGTCTACTATCATCGCTGATTCCTCAAACGAATGGTGCGACCACAAAAGTAACTGATCCTCAAGCCTTCAATACGTCGAAAGGCGACCTCAAACTGGGACCTAGACCCATAGCCGAGGATCTCCGTACAGAATCGGAACGCCAGCTACGAGAGCAGGCCATGGTTGACCGGGATCCCAGTGCTCAATATGACATGCAGTACGCCCGACCGCCTCTATTGCCTGGCGTTCTCCCTGTAACAGAAGCGGACCTTTTACCTCACCCCCCTACTTTCAAAACGACCGATGTGGAAAGAGAAGTCAACGCTGTACGAGATGCGCGTCGAAGAATTCGACTTGAACCTTCAGCCCTTAATAACATTGACATCAACTCTCCTCAAGCTAATACAGCGAGGGCCCGCGCTCTCCCCAGTATCTGTGCTTATACATTACACAATGTCGTAGAAGGGTGTGTTCAATTTCTACTACGAGGCGGATCTCTTACACCGTTTCAGAGCACCCTGCATGGCCTTTTCTCAAGATACGTCCTTAATGGCCGCTGGTTTCGCTGAAAGCTACATCAGACTATGGAGTCTCAAAAACGAGAAACTCAAGGGAATGAGGAGTGATTTTACTTCAAGCTCTGTCAAAGATAGTCCGTACCTCCCATTATCATTTTGGTCCATTTGAACTCAGACCCCGTCCCAGTCACGTCTCTTCGCAAAATCAAGGAGAAGAAAGGTAGTACGACTCGAAAGCTAGTGGGCCATAGTGGACCCGTCTACTCACTTGCGTTTGATCCCCTCAACGGCTCTGCAAGTCCTCCTCGATATCTGTTATCAGCTTCGGCGGACGCTACAGCACGTTTGTGGTCGATGGAAACGATGAGTAATGTCGTTGCTTTCCGTGGACATGAGAATCCGATCTGGGACGTCAAATGGAGTCCTATAGGAGTCTACTTTGCTACCGCGAGCAGAGATCGGACTGCCCGGCTGTGGTCGACAGACCGTACCAGCTGTTTGCGCATTTATGCGGGACACTTAAGTGATGTGGATGTACGTGTTACGTTTGACTAACGATACGGGCTTCATCTGATTTGTGTCTAGTGCGTCGAGTTTCACCCAAATTCTCTGTACCTTGCTACTGGGTCCAGTGATTGGACGGCGCGATTATGGGACGTCCAGCGAGGTGCATGCGTACGGGTATTCATTGGACAGCAAGGCGCTGTAACTTCAATGGCTATTAGCCCAGATGGACGATATCTAGCGACCGGAGGTATATGATATAATTGCGACCTCTTCAATGTTAGGTTCTAACGTCTGATGTAGGGGAGGACTTGGCTATCAACTTATGGGACATCGGTTCTGGCAAGAGGATCAAGAAAATGTCCGGACACACAGCGTCAATATACTCCCTGGCCTTCAGCGCCGAGTCGTCTTTACTGGTCAGCGGAGGCGCTGACTGGACCGTTCGATGCTGGGATGTAAAGAGCGCAGGTGGCTCGCCTAGTAAGCCACGGGAAAATGGGACTACTCAGTACACGCCGTTAGGCCTCGCAAGTAATGGGGCAATCGTCGGTGGTTCAAATGAAGAAGAAGCTTCTGAGACGTGCGCTTATTCGTTTAGCTTGCTTTCTACATGCCTGACCTCATTTCAGAACTGATCTCCTTGCGTCCTTCCCGACTAAAAGAACTCCAATAACGAGTGTACACTTCACGCCTAGGAATCTCTGTCTCGTAGGAGGGAATTATCTGTCTCCGGATGTACGATGATCCAAGCATCGTCATTGTAGAGCATTTGTAGGACCGTGTACTAATTAGTCTAACTTATTTTGCTTGTCGATTCAACCCCTTCCTCCTAGAATGTTACTAGCCAGCTTCACCGCGGCCTCCAGCTGCGAAGATTTTCCGTTCTCGATCAAGAAGGACGGCGACAAACCCTTCAAGATCTCCACCTCGCACGATATTGTTCACTTTTCTCTGGAAATTCTCGTTTTCCCTCCCTTGCGGACCATCAGATGGTTGTGACGATATGTCGTCGTCGGAGCTTTCACTGGTGTAAGACTGGGAGCTGTATTGCTGTGAACTTGAAGGATTATAATTTTCATCCTGACTGGAGAGAGACATGAAAGGAAAGACTTACATACTTATGGAATGTACCGTAATTTTATACCATTGTCCGCCTTTGTTCATGGTAGACAAAGGACGCATTCCCTGCCACTCGAACTTTAATTTAAAACCGTAACAGTCAGTCGTAAGCACGTGACGCTTCGCGCTACTTAAGTACTGCCAGCTGCCTCGCACACTGTTTCTACGCCTGCCATTTCTTCCTTTCGCCTACAGGACCTTTTCCCCCCGGTCATTCAAGCAGGGTGCGTCCCAGTCTCGTGTTTTTCTCACTCCCGTCGCCTGTCGTCGCTCAAACCGAGTCGCTGCTTCGCTCAGATGGAGAACATGGATGTAGATTCTGTTATGCAAAGCGCTAGCTCGCCGGTACAGCAGGTCCAGGATGGACCCAGCCAGGGAACGCCTGCGCCACCAAGTGAGTTCCTCGGTGTATCTGCGCCACGGCTGGTGCTGAACAGCAGACGTCATAGCGCTAGGGCTACCTCGTGAAAACTTCCGTGACATACAGGTCAAGGTCCACATTCGAAGGCCTGAGCGAGATTCTTGGGTGTATTTGGGTCGAGGCATTGTGTCGCAGGAGGTGGTCGGGCATTCGTCTAGGATAGGTGAGTGCTCTTGTGCTTCGCTTTCTTGGAAGCCTAATTAAGGCCGCCTCAGTCGTTCGAAACCTATCCTCCAACAAGGTCATCACCTCATTTGGCGAGGTGAATTTTTCGTGTTTTCTTGTACTAATCACAAGCTGATTGTTGGCCTTTCAAGGGTACGGACCTCCAGGCTGAGAGGAGAGGTAACTTTGTAGTCATCGGTTGCGTCGAGGGTGCGCGTGTCGTTTCTTGGTCTCTGAACGTGAGTCATTCTTTCGTTTTCATGATTTGCGTATTCATTGGACACTGCAGGCTTTGAATAACTCGGATACGCTTCGATTGATTGCGAGCATCGAGCTTGCCTGCTACAAGAGCAAGCAAGCTCTGACAGATCCTCGATTGCATTCCAAGACCCGCCGCAGAATAGAGCGCGTTATCAAGGATGACAGGCGCAAGCGTCATCGTAGGCGGAAGGACCAGGAAGCACTCGTTGACGCTTTTGCGAAGCAGAACCTCAGTAACGAGCCTATGAGCATGAATGCCGATGGAGATCATCCATAGTCGCAGGCAAGCTCGTGTTCTTCTTGAATATAAACGGCTTCCTTGTCAAGTTGTACTCATATTAGACATTGCTACTTCCACCCATATTGATTGCACGCGTGTATTTCACCTACATACATTTCACCCCGCTTGACCGCCGTTTTCACTGTTATTTAACGACTTCTGTTGAACTTACAGGCCAAGCCACTCATGAGGTTGTGTGAAAGGTTTTGGTTTTGTGCACTTTAATGATCTCACACGCAGGAGGGAACGGTTGAGGCAAGCTAATCACACAAAGATCATCGCAGAAAGAACAGGGACGCGACTGCCCCATCAAATATTGGAGCTGAAGCTGAATACACAGTACTTAGGAGACTAAACTCAACAGTCTTGCCGTATGAACATGTCGCGGGTGTATTGGTGTGGTCGGGTGCTATTCAACGAAATCGCATATCAAAGAGCGGAGCCGAAGGCAAAAATTGAATATCAGCTATTCATTTGATGAGCTTCGAAGTATGTCATCTCATAATGGAGCACAAACAGACATGGTAAGTTTCTTCCAGCCCACTCTCTGCATAGAACTCAGCATCAAACGAGTAACAGATGGGTACAGGAATCCGATTCGGAAACCATGTCACCCAGGGAGTCCGACGTCGGGTTGAAGCATCGGGACGTTCTTCTCAAAGCATCGACTAGCTCAACAACCCAAGCTCGTGGTATTTGGTGAATATGTCAGTGAGAACAGCTGCAGATGGCCCCCAGCCACAAAAAAATACACTCCTACACAGATAGATATGTTTTAATCGCCGGCGTGATAGGTAATAATATGTGCAAGGCAGAGAAGATTGAAAAGGTCATGAATGCGAATGATGAGACTGTGAATAAGAGAGCTGCGATGATGCTGAATATAAGGGAGTGTCATCAACTGTCCCAGACAATGATGAACCGGAAGGAATGGTCTGAGGCGCTTTCCGTTCAGAATACTGCGGGGGAAGTTCTACGACCCCATCTTCATTGGGAGGCGGCAATGGAATGTCATCAGCATCTGTGTGCAGGATGAATCGAGAAGGAGTATAGCTGGAGCCGGCCATAGCCGCCTTCCGCTGAGCAGACGTCATAGTTTGAGAACTAGATGGTTGACTGTGGTGATGAGCAGTGAATGGATCGACAGATGTCGGACTCTGGTCATAGTCCCGAGGAGAAGCGAAAGGATTTGGTGGTGAATCAGGCATTCCACGACTGTGATGGTCTGCGGCATCCGAACCTGGCGTCGACGAGGCGTAGTCTGTGCCACGAGTGAAGAATGGGAAAGCAGACCCTGACAGTGTGTTTGCGTGGCTTCTCGTGTCGTAACCATCGGCCAGATCAATATCCGATTGGAATCTACGCGAATGACGGCCAAGGTCGGTCCCGTCATCATAACGATTTTCGCGGTCACGTTTCCGCCGAAGGAAAAATAAGGCGAGGGTTATGACAGCAGCCAAAAATACGAGTCCACCTAAAACAGTGCCTGCTATTGCGCCGATGGGTATACCTGAGCTGCTGCTGGTAGTCTCAGAAGCCGCAGCAGAAGTGACGGTCGTGGTGGTAGAAGCAGTTGGGGAAGCGGAGGATGGTGCCGCAGTTGATGACGGTGACGAATCGTCAATGCATGACTGATCAGTAGATGTCCCGACAGTCTTAACATCGGAACTTCCACCTTGGCGCCCTTGTGAGTCGGCCATAGCGAATATGATGCTCGTGCCATTGTAGACGTCGGCGGTCCAATCGTATTCGGTAGGCCCATTCGGTGGGTCAATGACGAAGGTGTCTCCATTGGGAATTATTCCCTTTATGAAGATATAAGCACTGGAAGGCCGAGTGTCATCGGAACTCACCATGATGGTGACAGGCTGTACGGCACCGTCGTACGCACTGAAAGTGTATGTTCTGTGCAGAGGTTAAGCCAGTGAGCTGTAACATTTATCGATGTGCTTGCCTGCATTGTTGAAGAGCGGTGTTCAATTGAAATGAAAAGTCAACACCTTTTGGAATAACGTTACAATGTCGGACAACGCAAATACGGCAAACACGCTTACCAGGGTCCGTCAAATTACAGCTGCCTCCCAGGGAAGACCCGACGGTCAAGACATCAGTGGCTCCTCCTGCTCCAAAACCAGACGCATCCGACATAACCATGACAAACTTCTTTCCAGATGCGAACGGTATCTGTGTTTTATACGTTCCTTTCCCACCACTGTAGGCAGAATCAGGGATGGATATATTTCTTGGAGTCCCAAAGACCTATCATCACATATCAGTCTCGCTTACATGAATAAGAAAGGGCCAGGCGAACAGGAGTCAAAAGTAACAAGTAGGGAGCAGTGCCGCCTTCAGATAGTACCAATGAGCGCCACGTCAAAGCGTATGATATGAATACGCGTACCATTCCATGTTATACTAACTTCATCGCACTGTGTTGGTGTCCCTGCAGAAAAACTGAATGCAGCGGAAGAAAACGAGCAAGATAGAATCGAGAGAACAGTGACCAAGGAGAGACGGAAATGCATGGGGGCCAGAAAATTATGATAAAGAATGTGATATAAAGAAGGACGGTCGCCAGGGAGGGACAGACAATGGGAGACTGGCGGGAGTAGGAGGGAAGTAGGGGGAGGGAAGAAAGAAGTGATCTTGATGAAATCGTGTCGGCTAAATTCAGGTGATTTCCTTTTCTGGCGTAACTTTCTGCACAGCCAAAATGACATATGTTTTTTTCCCTTCTTTCCTTGCCTTAGTTACGCAGCATTCCCACTTTCAAAGAGTACAGCTTTCAACTCAAAGAAAATTAAAATCGCTCTCGCTAGGCTGTCCATCTCCATCTCCTATCACCGCCCCAACAGCGACCCCGTCAGAATAGGTCAGAATACTCTCCGCAAAATCATGATGGTATGCCCGAGTTCCTGATTCTAAATTTCTTACGGCTGCCTGATCACTTAAGGATGATACCAGAATTTTGGGAAGTTCAGCTTCTTACCACGGCTGCCAAAAAAAATACCGCCACAACACCCATAGCCAAGGTCTAGTCCTAGGTGACGCTCGCCTTGTGAGTTGTGGCCGCAATTAGGAAATGAGGAGCATCCGGAATGTACATGCACATGTCAAACAATCCGGAACGGCGCATTGGCGGTACCCTCGATCAACAACATCAGGACGATGATGCAAGCGGGTGGTAACAGCTGTCTCTCGTGGGGTAAAGAATCGGCAATGAGGACAGCTAGCAAGGCAGCCTTAACCTCGGTGGGCGGACTCAACCGATGGACTTGGATAACAGTGGCTCATGCGCTCTCTAAACCAGGTACCGTAGAGCCCTAACGACAGCCAAGGGTGCCATGATTCGGCCTTTACTAAACGAATACAGCCATAGTTTTGCAGATAGGGAATTGATCAGTTCTTAAACGACAAGTTCCGAGCCAGAAGAAAGCGGTCTTTGGACGGAAAATCGCACTTTGAAAGTCTCGCTATCTTTATCACCAGTGGTCCAGCTGACGAAGGTGTCGGCACATCTATACCACGAGGAAGGCGAAGCGCTGTTGCAAGCGGGACACGTCGTTCAGAACGCACATGTGAATGATTGAAAGGGAGAGTTTGGCCTCGCCGACGGGAAGCGACGATGATGTGCTGGTTATCAGTTGTACCTTGGTCGGGCTGACCGGGGGGCGGTGTCTAAAGTGAGCTGCTTGCCGGTCTCACTTTTAGGCTTATTAACTTTCTGTGACGGTTCTTGTGAGCAGATATGAAGAAAGTAGAGCGCCTTCAGAAGAAATGAACTCACAGCGACCAACGGCGTAAGGAAGATTCCTTTCTCAGAGTTCTTCTCTTACGGGGCAGCGTCTGCGTGACCACTAGGTTGCTAACCCATTCTTGAAGACTCGATGCGCACGTAGAAACGCTTGTCAGCGCCGATGAACTCCCACGTCTTTACTTACCTTCTTGCCCTGTGTCGGAGTTCTTCAAAAGTAAGGTCCAGTCTCGACTGCTCGGGGCTCTTTGAGCAGCAACGAAGCAACTGCGCAAAGAAACTGGAGAGCAAGTTATTTATAAAACCAAGGGTTGCGCGTCCTAAATTGAACTTCGCCTAGTGTCCAATAATGTTAAAAATTTAAACAAAATTATCCAAAATTATTATGGCCATATCTGCTTGGCAGCTTCGACTAGCAACTCCAATTTCTTCGTCTGATCCTATAGCGATAGTCCATTGTTACGACACCGTTTATAATAAGGAAGCGCACTCGTACCTCTTCAGTAATGGGGTTGCCCTGCCACACCGATGCGAAGCCGCATTGTGTACTGATGCAAATCCTGCCGAAGGCGGGGATCAATCATCGGTAATCAAGAAGAAAGCGAGTTCTCACTGATTCAGAGCATCTTCCTTTGACCGCGCTGGATTTCCTTGACACAAGGCATCTGCAGCTGAGTAGACCCGAGATTTCAAATCTTCGACCGATTCCATCTAGCAAGGCACGTTCAGACAGGGAACCAACGTGTAAATCGAACGGTGGATACCTGGCCGGTCTTTGTGGTCACCAAACCGAGAACCAGTGCTTTGTTGGTGGGAAAATCTTTCAGCGGTTCGAAATCACCGGATCGTTCGTTATCGTATTCGAGCTGCCGTATAGTGGGTAAGAAACACGGGGTGATAACAATGCCGCTGACGCACGTAAAATGTATCAACGTCAAGGTTGTTGAAAACCTTTTTGGCAATGCGATCGTAACCTCCGTCTGTAAAATGTGCCCCCTGTCAAAGTCCATGAACGTCGCAATAAACCCCCAAATCGGTGAACATACCATGAAGTTACCTCGACACATATGTACGCTAATGACCAAATCGTCCGGACGATCTTGGGTGGTGACATTAATGGCGCGGATGTATGTATCGAGCAATGTCTCTGGATCGATCCCCATCTCCTTCATCTTCTCAAGTATGCCGTCGTTGCAGAAGAAACAGAATGTGGGGTCGTCAATCTGAATGTGACCTACACATCTTGGTTAGCCCAGCCATGTGAACGGCCAGAAGCCCGGGTATTGACGTACGGCATCCTAGTTCGTATAGTTCCTTAAATTCAGCACGGTACGCGATACCAAGATCGTCGAAATATTCATCTATATATGTAAAAGGTTAGAACAGGACTAGCACTTTACGATGAAACGATATACCGTCATTTTTATACACATTGAGATTGTATGTAAAGTCTGAACCGTGTCGCTGATGAAACCACGAAGGGGAGCAGACAGTCATCTTGATATTTTTAACATCCTACAGGGAAAATGGTCAATGTGGAGTATGTACGAAATGACATGTGGATACCTCCGGTGGAACGATGCTTTTTGTGAATTTAAACTGATCAACGTAAAAAGGTTGTGTGCGTTTGATTTTTCCCTTGATGGATGTGGTCAGCTTGATCGCTCTTTTAAACATAGGAGGGAACGACCTACCGAGCAATATATCGTTTTATCAGTCGGGACACCTGCTGCTATCATTACGCCAATATGTGGCATGTACCCCTGCATCGATGATCAACACAGTGATGGTATATTTGTAGGCATCATATGCCCACCTTGAATTCACTCAACGGACCTGACAAAGAATTAGTAACAAGCGCGCCTCTGTAGCGACGAGTTACATACGCTCAGGCATGAATTGCATCCCCTCCAACTTGTTAAATACACCCTCGAAGAATAGCCCTCTAGTTCAACAGAGCTTTAGAGTATATCGAGGGAGGATATACTAACATACCGTCTCATTTCGCCATCAGTGATAGTCTTGATACCCACATCTTGCTGGAGCTTCACGACGTGTCGCACCGCAGCATCCTCGGCAATGGCGAGCTCGTCGAGGGAACATCCGTGACTCTCGATTAGACTGCGTTTCTGGAAAAGGTCTGTGGGCCTAATTAATGACCCAACATGCTCTGCACGAAACGGAGGGCTAATATGCAACTTGCGCGCCGACATAGATGATAAGCACGAGTAAAAGAGGGAAAGATAAAGCGAGGGAAGTGAAACGGGTGCTCCGAATTTGAGGAAATCGGAAGCTGTAGCTGATCACCAAGTCCGACCACTAGGGTAGGGTAAATTTGATGGGCCATGGCCTTGGGAGAATTCATTGCGTCAAGGAACATATAATCATGAGGATTACGGACTCGCAACGGTACCTACGGCGTGGCGTGTCGAAAGGGCTGTCGAATGCGGTTCTAAAGGCAGAACAGCAGGCCTCGGTTCTCGGGAGGGCATTGGCCGGATATATCCAGGGTTGGTAGTATCTCGACCTTCTGCCCAGTGCTTGTAAGCGAATCAATACACCGGATTCGAAGATTTTCAACGGCCTACTTTTCTTATAGGGCACGTGGACAGAAATACACGAATTAACACGATGGAGACGGGACAAGACAACCTGTCGAGCGCGAAAAACGCGACATTATGGCAGGTTTGAATGGAACGGAGAAACGAACACATGGATTTGGGTCAGCGAAAGCGAAGAACATCAGAGTAACTCGGTAAGATAGGTGGTCGTGTTCGTAAACTGTGGTAAGAAGCTCAAGGGTCTGTAAGGGTCTCCTAAGGTGCCTGTGACGATCGAATCGGCACTCTGACGAATTGGGACATGACTAATCGGGCATGCCTCCCGTCCCCGTGACCGTGGGGAGGATACGGTCTTTGCCGGGTCACACCTGTACAGTTGGTCGAGTTTTTTTCCACGCAAAGGCTTTGGTCCCTGCAGAGCACCAGCCTCGACGTACCTCAAGACTAACCCGTAGGTGCCCAACTTTTGCCGGTGTATCCGTCGTACTTAACGACTCGTTCCACAGTTCCGACCAATGGGTTTCGCACACAACAACGGTGAGTGAAATCCCCGTTTTTCATGCTCGACTGTGGAACTTAACGATATCCTACAGTCCTCCCCGGAAACCATTTCCGTAAAGATTGGCAGCGTCGCGTACGCACCTGGTTCGACCAGCCAGGACGCAAGCTCCGCAGACGCAATGCCCGCAAAACTAAGGCTGCTGCCCTTGGCGTCCGACCACTGACGCTGCTTCGCCCTGCAGTCCGTGGCCAAACCGTGCGCTACAACCGAAAACTCCGTGAAGGTCGCGGATTCACGTTCGCTGAGCTTAAGGAGGCTGGTATCGGAAAGAAGGAGGCCCGGAGTGTCGGAATCGTTGTTGACCACCGAAGGAGGAACTCGAGCGAGGAGGGAAAGAAGGTCAATGTTGAGAGGCTGAAGGTCTACAAGACTAAGCTCGTCGTCTTCCCCAGGAAGGCTGGCAAGCCCAAGAAGGGTGACTCCTCCGTAAGCTTCTGTTGTCTTTCTTTTACTATTCGATTTGTTCATGCGCTGTGTTGTAGGCTGACGACCTCAAAGCCGCTACCACCCGTGCCGCCTTCCCTCTTCCCGAATCATACACTGCCGAGGCCCCACGCAAAATTACCGAAGAAGAGCGCTCTTTCGAAGCATACAGGACTCTTCGTATCGCTCGCGCCAACGCCAGGCACGAAGGTGCTCGCAAGGCTCGTGCTGCCAAGGTTAGTGCTCGATGCCAGCTCTTGCATCACAAGACGCTAATCCGTTCTTCTAGAAAGAGGAGGAGGAAGCCGCAAAGAAGAAGTAATTATTTACGATGCTGTTGCTTTGCTATGCCTTTTTTTACTCGCACATGCTTCGAGCGCTCAAGCTATGCCTTATGCAGACAATATGAGGAGCTGTCCGTTACGATCTCGAGTGAACTCTGTGCTATCGCCCAAAGAATGAATGTCATTATCGTAATAGTCCTTTCTAGATGAAACAAGGGGGATATATCCTTCTAACCAACCTTTTTCTCCTCTTGACCCTTGATCTTTTTGTCGACCGCCTCTTTCGCCTCTGCATCAGCGACTTCCGCTACTATCTTGACCTGATTGACCAGTCCGCCGACATGCTTCAGGAGACCAACCACCTCCTTGTTTCCACTTACGAAACCAAACTCTGCATATGTTAAGCCCTGCTCCTGAGCAAACTTCTTGACCATCTCACTAGCCTTTCGGAGGTTGTGCCGCGGGAGGCGAGGGAACAAGTGATGCGTTACTTGGAGATGAAGCCCGCCGTGTATAAATTCAATAGATTCGTCGCATATAACGTCCGAGGTCGTCCGCAATTGTCGATGGGGGAATGACTCCGTAGGGCCTAGATCTGCTGTAGACATTGAAAAATGCGATAGTACGATCTGTAATATAGAAATCACGAACGTTCCGGTGATATCAAACGTGCGTGGGAGACATACCTGCACATGCAAAGGACTCGTCGTAGCGTGACTTACCAGGACATACAAGAGTGCCTTTCTCCATGTTCCACAACCGACGAGGAGACTACCGAACCACGTCCAGAAGAATACGATACCAGCGACCTCAAGACTCCAGGCCCAGCCGTGGCCTCTAGCGCGTCTGGTATCAAAAGCTCGGAAGTAAAGATGGGCGTAGGAAAGCCGGTACAAGTTGAACCGTGCAAACATCATCACGATATAGAACAGCTTGTGTTGGAGCGTAAGGAATATTTTGGCTGCCGCGTCTAAAGGCATTGTGCGTTTGTAGTATGTGGAATATAAATTATTGAAAAATGCCGGCGAGATGGCGAAGAAGGGGAGATGTTGAATGTCGGGATCACTAGGATATGTTAGATTATTGCGGTGTATCTAAGGAACAACATACTGATTCACATGGTTCGTAACAACTGCATGGCAATATAAATGAGAGGCAGTACGCTGAGAAAATAGAACTCACTGTGATGAATATTATGGTTCTAGACATAAGTTAGTGATGGAATTTGACGCGCACAATTAAAAAAAACCTACATCAACCCACCAGCCGATACTAAGGCCGCCTATCCAGTCGGCGATAAATGTAGACACGAGCCTGTCGAATGTCCAGTCTCCGGTCAAACCCATATGTCCGAGATCATGGGCGAAAAACATAAGTTGATGCCACATAAGACCAAGGAAGAACGCGGACGTGATGAGCCAGCTGTGATAGTAGGCATAGGCGCTAATGACGCCAAAAAGGGTGTACCGAACAAATTCTGGTCCGTAGCCGGTAAGGATGGGACATTTGTAGAGGCCTGCGTCAATAATGCGTCTGTGTAGGGCCTTGTACGCCGCGGACTGTCTTGCTTGTACGTCCAAGTCAAGATCAGTCGGAGCCGGGGTGATGGTTGCTGCCGTTGGACCGAGACCTGGCGAAGAAAGTTGTTCCTCGACAAGCAGAGGTCGGTCCCCTGAGATATACGCAGCCTCCCTCCTCCACTGGCCGTTCTCCCGGACCCATCCAGCAGCGACGGGGGGCAGAAAAGGAACCCAGTACTTCTCGTGGTGCTTGCCGATGGAATATTTTGCGATGAGATCAAGAGTTCCGGTTGGATGCAACGCGTCAATTTCATCTGTTGCATCCCGTCCTACAAAGTGAAGGATGGATAGGGCACCACCGGGATGCGCGTCGAGCCATGCAGTGGGTATCCTGAGGACGTTGTCGTGGTATATAACGACGTGCTGGCCCTTGAGAATGAGGGACTCAACCTCGTCGCGCCGGAGAGACATGGCGCGAGATGGAAAAATAAATAAAGGAATAATTTCGCCAAATTTGGCTTGGCAGATGATGACAAATATTTGATACCATTACTACAACCACGATGGCACCGACCGCCGTGGTTTCTTCTGATCCTTTTTCTGACCCTCATCCACCACGACCACCGCCAAAGAAGAGAATGCCTGCCCCAGTGCCGCACTCAGCACCGACTGGCAGGGATGCCTACGGCCGCGAACTCACCGATGCTGTGAAAGATACTGTTCATGTCCGTGGTAACTCTACGACCGACTATTCGCCTCGCCATCTTGGCAGGAGCCAGACAGCGATGTGTGTCCAATTCTTTTTATTTTCAGTTGATAGTTAAACAGCCGATGACCAGTCCAGCGCCTGCCAGCCCGCCTCGTAACCCAAACATGGGACGGAGATCCCATTCCCAGGATTCTGTGCCTGCAGTCTCACAGGAGCGACCCAAGTCGTCCAAGTCTCGCACCAAGAAGGGCTCGCAGCATGCCGATGTCATCGACAGACTCGATTTCACTGGTGTAGGGCCAAGTACGTTACCCCACAGGAACCCCTCGATCGTCGCTGACTAACAATCTAGTGTTCCACCATGACGGTCCGTTCGACGCATGTGCTCCATCCCGCAACAAGCACCCTCGCAAGGCGCCCATGGCTGCATGGTCTCCTGCTGACCAGCCCAACGACGGCCCATACCCGTCGGCGACCACCTTTAATGCCTTTTCCGGCTATGATGCGCCGAAGAACAGAAAGGTAGACGCTATTGCAGAGGCATGGGGCATCCACGAACCAGAGCCGTTCGAAGAATTTTTTGCAGGCGGGGGAGCACGGGGCGACACTCCTGCCAGCTCGATCTACAATGGCAGAGAGGGTCATCGATCGACGCCAAAGCGGATCAAGGAGAACCAGCGGGAGGCGCACGCCGATGAGCCGTCCCGATCCCGCGGAACCAGGCGTACCATGCCGCCTCCCAAACCTATCTTTGTCCCAGAATCACGGGACGAATATCCCGATCCTTCAGGCTCACCTCCCGCTCAATCCCCCGGCCTCCCCAAGCGCACCAAGTCCCTCATGCATCGTATTCGCAAGATGCGAGAGTCGCCCAACGTCCCCGTCGACTCTGACTACGAGTCCTACCCTCCTTCGTCCCCTTCCCCTCCTCCTGTAGACCATCATGGCGTCAGACCGACGCACCGCTCCCAGAATTCGTTCTTGGGCAGATTTGGCAAAGCGGAGCCGGCGCACCCGGAACCGTTCATTCTCGTCGAACCTCATACCAACAAAGAGTTGCCAACGCTACCGCCCCAATCACCTACAGTCACACCGTCATCGAGCTATTTTGATGGTCATGCATCAGGCGGCAATGTTGGATCCCCTGGTGGAGGTCTGGGACGAAAGACCAGCCTTATGAAGAAGATGGGAAGAGTTGTACGTGGGCGATAGGCGTCTTCTCAAGCCTTTGTACCATTCAGTGTTTCCCATCAAAAGTTATTCCATGCGTTTACGTCACGTTTTTCTCCATATGTCTCTGTATATATACAACGAGGCCTTCGCTTCTTTGGACAGCTACTTCTCCATTCTAAACCTTTCGTGTTCTCCTGCTACGAAATGACGACAGTCGCCCGTCCTTTCCTTTTTTTGGTGTATCTTGTCTCTTGATCCAACGTAATCTCCGCTGTTTCGATATCTACGTACACACCCAAACATGTAATGTAGATTTCCCTCGCCTGTAACATTTGTATGATCAATAAGTATATTCTGTTTTTATACGCTGACATTCTACCCCAGCCTGACACGAATTTCGTTGTCATTAAGGCATTTTTTGACATCTTTGATGCCCACCTCGCCTCGATGGAATATACCGGCGGCCAATGCAGCTTCTACCCCAGTTCCCTCGAAAACTTGGCAAAAGTGCTCTGCAGTGCCCGCGCCACTGCTCGCGACTACGGGTATCCTCACGTTCGATTTGACAAGTCGAATGAGATCTAGGTCGAACCCTAGTCCCGTGCCATCTCGGTCAATACTATTCACCAAGAGCTCCCCGGCACCGAGCCGCTCCACACCCTTGGCAAGCTGGACAACAGACAGCGGTCGTGATTCACGACCACCTGATACTGTGCACTGATACCACCAAGCCTTTCCCCTCTCCTCTATCACTTTGGAATCAGGGCGTCCTCGAATTACCTCTCCTTTGTACGGACCGTCATACGTCTCGGGGTCCACATACACCCGTCTAGGGTCAACAGACACGACGACCGCCTGTCTTCCATACGCATACGCAATCGTCTCGATCGCACTCGTCCCATCGCCCTCGTTCTTTTCCGACGCCAGCATCTTCTCCACAGCCAACACTGCTTCGCTGCCAATACTGACCTTGTCGGCGCCGGCGCGGAAATAGGCGCCCGCGACTTCAAGTGCGGGGTGCTTGGTGCCGTCTGGGTCGACGGTGTCTTTTATTCCACCGCCGATAGTGAGAGGGACGAAGACGCGTTCTGCCGCGGTACGGACGACTGCGATCATTGGCTGATCTCGGAGGGGGGAGTGGCGGAAAGAGGTGATGTTGAGGAGACAGAGCTCGTCTGCACCGGCGAGGTAGTATTGTGAGGCGAGTGCAACGGGCTTGCCCAGGTTACGGACGGCGCCACCTGTTGTGGCGGCGACGGTGGAGGCGGTGGATGTGGGAGTTTTCTCTCGGACATCGTACTGATCTCCTTTTGTGACGACAAGATCTTCATCGTCGTTCGCACGAACGTCCATGCATGCGACAATCCGCTTGGTAAGTCGGTGCTCTGGCTTTGGGATCAGCACGCGTGGGGAAGACGATGCGTGGGCAGAGATCGCGCCTGGGGATGATGTATGGGCTGATTCAGGTTTCCGAAGCCAAGCATCGATAAGACGAAGTCCAGCAGCTCCAGATTTTTCAGGATGGAACTGAGTACCAAAAACATTGGCCTTCCGAACGGATGAAATAAACAGTTCTTGGCCGTACTGCGTAGTCGTGTATGCCCACTGTGCGGCGTCGGGGTACTTGTGGGGGTCGTACTTTGCACAATATGAATGTACGAAATAGTAGTACGCCGAATCAGCGACCTGTTCCGGGTCTTCGGAACAAGCGAGATCAGCAGTATTCCAACCCATGTGGGGAACAGCTTTGTCCGTGTCATCAAGACGTTCAATAGGACAGGGAATAATTCCGAGTCCCTCTGAGGAAGATTCTGATGAAGACTGGAACAGAACCTGCATGCCAATGCAAACCCCAAAGTATGGCTTTCCGGAAAGGATGTATTCGCGTAGGGGCTGGAGAAGCCCGCGAGACGCGAGGTGCTGGATGGCAGTCTCAAAGGCACCTACACCGGGAAAAACGAGAGACTAGAACGAGAATGAAAAAATGTCAATGCATCATGAATGGGACTGACAGTAGCGCGTTGGAAATCATCTGGTGAAGAAATCCAGGTAAACGAATGGCCAAGAGAAGTGAGGGAATTTGCGAGGCTCTGGACATTTCCTGCACCGTAGTCGAGTAAGTAGAGTCCCATCGTGACAGGACTTGGACTGCGTCGAGCTGAACTGACTCGAAAGGACTCGCTTGGACACACCGGTCCGAAAGATGCTCGGAGATTGCCGAACTGATCAAGAAAAATTGCTGATTAGATCTCATGATTCTCATCTTTTTTGCGTGCTCCTGACTCGGCTTGACGTATATAAAGCAACTTCCATCATCATGAACTTTCTCCATTCGCCAACGATGTCGTCCCCCATTTCTATCCCAGGCTCGTCGCCTCACATCGTCAGCGCCTCCATCTCCCCCTCGACGCTCACCATCCACGACCGTTTCGCCAATACTCGTCGTCAGGATTCTGGCGCCATTAGGCAGCCCAAGGTCCTCCACCCCGTCGACAACGAGGGCCTTCGTCTCCTCATTCTCGAAAATATCTCCCAAGAGGCCGTCGAGCTCTTCCGTGCCCAGGGTTACTATGTCGACCATTATACCAAGGCTATGTCGGAAGATGAGCTGGTAGAGAAAATTGGCTCCTACCATGGCATTGGCATTCGCAGCAAAACAAAAATCACCGCCCGCGTCCTCAAGGCGGCCTCCAAGGTACTCGCTACCCACGTCTTCTGTTCTGATAGATTACTTAAGTCAGCATTCTTTTTTTAGCTTCTTGTCATCGGATGCTTCTGCATCGGTACTAACCAAGTCGATTTGACTTCTGCCGCTCAAGCTGGTATCCCCGTATTTAACTCCCCCTTCTCCAACTCGCGCTCTGTCGCCGAACTCGTCATGGCCGAGCTCGTCATCCTCTCTCGCCAGCTCTTTGAGCGCGCGTACGAGTTGCGTACCGGCGTTTGGAACAAGCAGTCCAAGGGATGCTGGGAAGTCCGCGGAAAGACGCTTGGTATCGTAGGCTATGGCCACATTGGCTCCCAACTCTCCGTACTTGCTGAGTCTTTCGGCATCCGTGTACTCTTCCACGATGTCGTTAATCTCATGCCCCTCGGATCGGCGCGTCAAGTCGAGTCCCTCGACACCTTGCTGGCGGAGGCGGACTTCATCAGCTTACATATCCCCGAATCTCCTGAAACCATTAACATGATCTCCAAGCATCAATTCGCGACCATGAAGAAGGGCGCGTATTTCATCAATAACGCTCGTGGAAAAGTCGTAGACATACCCGCTCTCGTCGACGCGCTGAAGAGCGGCCATCTTGCGGGTGCAGCTGTTGATGTGTTCCCCTCCGAGCCGGGAGCAAATGGCGCTCCATTTGATGACCAGCTCAACTCCTGGGCCTCCACCCTTCGCTCGCTGCCTAATGTTGTCCTCTCGCCCCATATCGGCGGATCCACCGAGGAGGCCCAGCGTATGATAGGCCAAGAAGTTTCTCAGGCACTATGCCGATACTTTGGATACGGTACCACGCTTGGAGCAGTTAACTTCCCTGAAGTTGACTTACGCGCCATCACCACAGAGCAGGGTGATCACGTCCGTGTCTGTCATGTCCACAAGAACCAGCCTGGTGTGCTGAAACAGGTCAACGAGGCCTTGTCTCCGTACAATGTGGAGAAACAATACTCGGACTCAAAGGGTGACACCGCATATCTTATGGCAGATATCGCAGATGTCAGTCCCGCAGACATCAACAAACTGCGGCAGCTGATCAGCGCTACCAGCGCCAACATCCTTACCCGTTTCCTAGCTTGAAGCAGCTCATAATAAGTTGTGCTGTACAAAACACCGAAACGGACGGTTACAACTATGGCTTGTTGTACAATTTAGATATCTGTATTCAACATATAATACGGATGTTCACTCAACTGTACATCCTGTACACCATTCAACTGGACTTTGGGAACTTGCATGAGATATCTAGCACATAATCGTAGCTGTATTACTTCCATAGTCATCCATTTATAACGAATCGTTTCCCGGAGCACAAGCACATACTTTACATACAGAACAGAAGAAATGAAATACCAAGGCCAAGGCAAAACTACGCTTCTTCCTCGGGGTCGCCGATACCAGAGGGAAGGATGGCGAAATGTGTTTCCATCTCGGGGAGACATGGCGAATCATAGATTTTACAGGTCCGCGTGTTTCCGCGGGATTTCTTCAACTGAAGTCTAAGAGGTGTCATGATGAGCACATGTATTTTCGAGGCACACAATGACGATCATACCGTGTAGTAGATGCGTGGGCCATGATATTACCACCGATGGGCTTTTTCTCGTTGCTAGCATATGGACCTGCAGCCGCGTCTGGACTGGACATGACTTGGTTCGTTACGACCACTGCAATACCGAACTGACGGAAAATCGGTCAGAAAAAAATGATTATTCACTTTGGGAGACCAACCTCATCTGCCAACCGTTGGAGTGTCCGCAAGAACTTGCCCAGATGATTCTGCCGAGACGATAACTCCCCGCGTCCGCTAAAATCTGTACGATATAACGCCGTGCAAGAGTCGACGATCAACAGACAGAACCTGGAGCATTTTTATGTCAGTATTACGGGCATATATGAGGGGTATGAGTCCACCTTGACTCTGACATCAATGCGCTAGCACTCGTCAGCAGGGCATTCTGATGGTCCGCGTTGTACGCTCTAGCATAAGCCACGTTATCCAAAACTTCTTCGCCATTGAGCCCGTACCGCTCCGCTACGGCCAACAGCCGTACTGGACGAAAGGTGCCTTCGGTGTCGATATAGAGGCACTTGCCTTCTCCGCCGCCCATGCTGACAGGAAGCTGGCAGGTAACAGCAAGCGTGTGGCATAGCTGGGATTTTCCGGTACGAAATTCGCCAAAGAGCTCGGTAATTGCGCCAGTTTCAATACCACCTGCTGAGGATGTCAGTGTAGCACAAGGACGTGAAATGAGCACACACACCCCCGAGAAGGGCGTCGAGTTGCTTGGACCCGGTTGTAATATGAACGAGTTCGGCACGGCGTGCATGTACTTCTGTGGCACTTTGGAACCCTAAGGGTACGATCTTTTGCGCTGCAGAGTCCAGGTTAGCGACTACAGAGCACCCCGCGACATCGCTCACCCTCGGCTATAATTTTATCAGCTTTCTGTTCGGAGATGCCTTTGATAGTAATAAGATGTTTCTTTGGCGTGAATGCGACTGCTTCGACGGTGTTGAGACCTGCGTCTGCGAGTTTCTTGATGTCGTTGGCGTGTATCCCAGCCTCTTGCAGTTTGTTGACAAGAAGAGGCCCAGTGAATTGGAAAGCCTCGCCCTCCTGCTCGACGTCGTCTTGCGATGCTTGAGACATTGCTGAGAGCAAAAGGTGAGTCAAGGTAAGAGGAAGAAACGTTTCTCACGGGTCAACGCGTGTCGCGCTAATGCGGCGACAACGTCACGTGCGCGTGCCTTAATGATGTGACATGCAAACTGTCACGCCTCCTATCGATCCTGTCCTCAACCACTAAGTTATAGTATGGCACAGAAAGGAAAGAAACAGGAGGCAGTCGTGAATGGGCCGAAAGCACCAAGGTCGAAGGTATATATCTGTCTTCTTGCTTTCTGCACTCGCTTACCTGTTTCTAGCTTTCTCGTGGCGAACGCAGACAAGTAGCAACTGGATCGACTGCGGTCAGCAGAATCAACGAGCTTTTACCCAACGAACTTCTAGCCCACATCTTTTCCACCGCGATTATCACTCTGCTTCCAAAAGAGCACAAGTCCTTCCTTGCTCTAGTATGCAGCATCTGTCGCCGTTGGCGGGATGTTGCTATCGAGGCATCTGAGCTTTGGACCACCATCTATATACATCATCAAAAACATATACCAGCTGCCGAACTTTTCCTTAAACTATCAAAGATGCAACTTCTGGATGTTGATATTGAAGTCACCTTTGGTCGAAGTCTTAATGAGTTTCGGAGTCGTCGGGATTTCGGTCGACAATCTGGGCTTCGAGTTGCGGAGTTGTTGTCGGCCCATCTTGGGCGTACGAGGACACTTTCTTTGAGTGTGAGCGACACACTAGATGCGGAAAATTTTTCTACATTGTACCGGCTGATGTCAACTCCGCATCTCGTTAGCCTTTCCGTCAATGTCAGAAGATGGTCACCAAGCGCTCCCCCTTTCCTCAATTCTATTTGTTCCTTCCATTCTAATGGGAATGATGGCTCATCTTCGAGCGTAGTCTCAGGCTCCAGTCTTACCAGACTCGAACTCACATTGCTAACATCTGCACACCTTGAACATGAAGATATGCGGAATATATTCATGTACTCTCCATCTCTCGAAACGCTCATCCTACCGAAATTTGGTCAGTCTCGGGGGGAGACCAAGGGGAGAATTGGCCCATCATATTCGCTCCCAGCTCGCTGCGATCGCTTGCAGTTCACCTTGAATACACCCATGCGGAAGATGTTGAGTTTTGGAATACGGCTGAATCACCATGTCCATGTGTCCTTGGCTCCCTTCGCTTTCCTAACCTCGAATATCTCGAGGTTCTAGGCGACAACTACTCCTGCAATCTTAATCTCAGCAGCCATTTCAAAGACCTATCGGGATTGAAGAGGCTACGTTTGCAACGGTGTTCTGTGCCACCTCTTGATGACGAGTTCCTCCGCTCTTTGCAACTGTTAAATCGTTTGGAACTGGCGGACAACTTGAATGTCGTGAAGTGGTTTCCAAAGTGCACAAAAATGTCCTTACCATTACCCAATCTGTCGTCTATCTCACTTAGTGACGAGTCAAGTTGGGGTTACAATCTAGCCCCGTGGGCACGCCTCGCTCGGCTAACCGTCCACGATCACGGATGTACCCAGTTTTCTATCGAAGTATCAACACATCTCTATGGTACCATGTCGCAACTCTTTGGTCCTCAGGATGAGCAAATTCACGTCGAAGCAAGGGACCATCCTCCTGGTCTGCTCTATCCGCTTCCCCCAGAAAAATCCTTCCACTGGACAAACTATTATTACGATTCTGATGATGATTTTGGTTGGGACTATGACGACTAGATGGGCTATTTAGCGAGGAGTCGAACTGTCAGATTACATTTCGAACTGTTTGTGTATGATCACCTTTTAGCGAAGAGATGTAAGTATAGAATATCGCATATTATGATTTTCTGTGAGCATCGCCATATCGAGTTCAGAAGCAGAGCTGTTCCAAAGGATCCTGCGACATCGGGAAAGGTTCTACATTAGCCATTGATCTATGGATGGTTGGGTAGACCGGCAAATAACACTGTCTGTGATGTATTACTTACTTCTCCTTTTTATCGAGCATTGAGAATCTTGACCTGAGTTAAATGTAATATATCTTATACGCAGTAATGAGTTCCGCGAGTTTCTCATAAAGCCGGTTTACCAGGCTAGTTACCTTGCTTGTTCAAGGTCTCTGTGGGTCTACGTTCGCAAACCTAGTAACGTGATCCTACGCCATATCCGCGTCATGGCTTAGTAATATAGCTTGCTCACTCAGAATGGAATCAATAAACGTCTCTATTCCCCTGCTAAGCGTGGAACATGAGCCGAGTCGGTGGTCTTTCATGATACCGGTCTGTCTTTTATGTTACGAGTGTTGATTATTTTTGACACATATGCTCTAGATCTCGTGAATGACTACGCCGCGGTCGTTGACTTGGACATGCCGGTAAAAGACAAGGCCTTGAAAGTCAAACGAAGGTCCAATGATGGCAATAAATCCACTACGAAGAAATGTTGCGTCTGAATGAGCAGTCCGACCTACTTGCAATTTTAAGTGTCTATTATCTAAGTTGGACCTAGCCTATGTACCCTGGATATCCTCGAAACAGCTGGACATACCACCGCGGCCCGCCCCCTCAAAGCCGATTGAACGACGTTGGGAAATATGAAGGCACAAAAATGGAAGATAGGCAAAGGTAGAAGACGGGAATTTTAACATAAGCCAAACGGAGCGTGGAACCGCTCAGCAAGGTATCAGAGTCGTCCATGACGACCGCTAGTAATAATGATATTTTTCGCTTGAAGTAGAGTCACGTGCCATAATTGACATTCTCGCAAGTCTGTCCCACTGTTCTTCGTGACAATTTACCTCAACATTGGCCGGGCTCACCACCATTCTCCTAGTGGAGCCATCTAGTAGTGCGTATCCTCTTTACAAAACGATCGCTTGAGATCTGTTTTCATCACTTTGAAATTTGAAAGTAAGAACACATGAAGGACACACATCTTTCTCTATTCTGGCCGCTGACCTTCTCCGCCAGGAATGTCGTCTATTTCGAAGATAAATCAACTTCCCGACGAACTACTCGCCTTGATTTTGGCTACCAGCCTCCGTGACTTGTCATCGAACGCACATCAACCTCTCCTGGCTTTGATATGCAGTGTCTGTCGCCACTGGCGAGATGTTGCTATCGGGGCCTCTGAACTATGGACCACTATACATATTTCCTTGGAACGACTCCTTCCGGCAACCCAGACATTCCTGGAGCGTTCAAAGGGCCGCCCCATCGATCTAGATATCACGGAACTTGATTCAGTCATTCTCGCCCGCAAGGTCGCCGAGATAACCGCACCGCACATCTCCCGCGCTCGAAATTTGATCATGACCCTTCCATATTTCGACATTTACAATGTTTTTCTGAACGCTTATCGCTCCATCTCCGCCACTAGTCTTTCCAGGCTTTCCATTCATGTCACTGATGCTCTCTGGTCATCTCATGGACATTCCCCACTCTTTGCGAGCACCAATTCCCTTTGTTATCTCGGCACTGAGGGAGATTTCCTACGAGATGTTCCTTCCAGGGCAAGTCTCACCACACTGGAGCTCAACAAGTATTCCCCGACTCATGCAGACATCCAAAATTTGTTTGACGCATCACCGTGTCTCGAGACACTTATCCTACATCGGTTTTACAGAGATAGGTCACTGGATCACGCTAACGAAGACGATGGCGCGTCTATCATCATCACCGCGCCAACTACTTTGAAGTCCCTGGCAGTCTCCTTGTCAGGGTATCACACGGATAGTAATAGCGCAACCTCGTGTGACTGCGTCCTTGGTTCTTTACGTACCCCAAACCTGGAATATTTAGAGGTGGTCGGATCCTCTGTCTTGGATATCGACATCGACTTGAAAGTTCATTTTGGACAGCTGGACAAGCTACGGACGCTGCGTATTCAGGAGTGCACTGTATCATCGGCTGATGAAGAGTTCTTCCTCTCACTGAAGGAACTGAGACGTTTAGAGTTGGTGGACATGTCGCCTAAGGAAATGCGCCGCATTGCAGACCCTCTGTCTTCTTCGTTCTCTTTTCCCCGTCTATCTTCCGTCTTCTTATCCACGACAGGAGGGTACATGGATGGCCCGTACTCGCTCCTGCAGCTTGCTGAGCGCTGCGTTGCAGCCGGATGTCCTCGTTTCACACTTGAAGTCGAAAAGGGGCGCTCCGGAGAAATTTTCAGGGCCATCGAGTTATGTATCCAGGATGGGCGCGTTTGCATCATAGAGAGTGATTGCAGTGGTTTGATTATAGACGAGGAAGAGAGCGACGAGGAGTGGCCTGAGGGGGACATTGAGGATGAGGATAGATGGGGTGATGGAGAGGAGTACCCATTCGACGAGTGGCCTGATGATGATGATAGATGGGATGATGAAGAGGGGTATTCATTCAACGAGTGGCCTTCCCTTTTTGAATTCGACGAGGAAGATTAGGACGGAGATCTTCTTGCTGTAGTGACTAGTACTCAATCTTACTTAGCTCGTTTGATTAAAATTTCTGGATCCAGAGCAAAGAAAACAAAATGTATTAATGTTCAGCAGTAGAGGGAGTGCGTGACAATGTCCTTTTAAAATCCGCCGCCTTAGCATCGAGCATTATACGTCGCTAGCTTCACGTTTGGGATGTTTCGAATGGCAACATGGCCGATGTTGACAACCGTCAGCTATTTCCCACGCTTCAGTCTTTACCACCAACCACCATGTCGATACAACCTTCCCAGCACGTAGCAAGCAATCCTGGTGAGAAACCTTTCTTCTCCATGTCTTGTTGCATTTTCCCTGTGCTTTGTTGTTCTGCTGACGTAGCGCATTTGTTCGCGAACAATTCTGATTCTATTTTGAGGTCGGTTCGTTTATACTGGTGCTTATGTTTCTACTGTTTTCAGCAACGGGATATAGTGCGGCAAAGCGGTCCCCTTTGGTCTGGTCATTGCCCATTTCCTGTCGTCAATTTCTCGAGACACCTCTTGACCCCGAGCAATGGTTTGAATTGCATGCAGGGAGAAGTGATCAAGATATCCAAATATTGCGGTTTGGGAAGGCCATGGGAAGGTCTCTCAAGTCTGTCGCCGATGAAGGCTGGGATAAAGGTAATCCTCAAATGCACATTGACAACATGGTTGGCGGTCGCAGCCAAGCCAAGTCCGCAGGACTTTTTGAGACCCTCGTCCTTGTGAAGGCCACCGATATTGCTGCTGGTTTTCTGCGATTGCCGAGTCGACCATTTTACCCGAGCTTTTCCAAGACACTACACCTTGAGGGTCGCCACATGGGCGTACGTTCGTTGGCTTTTCTTTTCTTGTTTCGCTTAGTTAAGCTGTGTAAAGTTCTTAAAGAGACTTGATAACTGGCCTCGCAAACTTGATGCCATTCGCACATCGCTTCGTATGTATACGGAAAAGAAATCGATGCCTCTTCCTGGACTGGGGTCAGAAGCAACGCCAGGGGAGGAGATCTTGCATGGAGATGTTTGCCTTCTCGCAAGTCATTGGAAGCATGAGTCAGCGAAGAATTGGTTGAAGGCGCTCTGTGTTGTGGACGGTGTAGCTTTTCATATCAGGCTACTTTGCTATGTGAGCACCCTACTGTCTGACAAGCTTTCTTTCTAATCATTACCTCAGCATGGTGGAGTGGAGCAGACTACGATTTGGCAAAGGTAGGCGTCTTTTTGTGGTAAGCAAGCCACCAAGTTGACCCCAGAAGGTTTATCGACAGAACCTTCCAACACCCCGACATCCGAATGGTCATGGGTGACGAAGAAACAATCAAGCGGTTTAAGCAAAATTTGCCCCGTTGGAAACAAGCCTTCGCAAATGCTGTGGCAATATCTCCACTTCTGCTTATTATGGGCCAAGGGATGGGTCAGACATTGAGCACACCGCTTGCTTTACAAGTATCCTTTTTTATTCGTTCCTTGACTGTATCATTGACATTTTCTTCCAGGTAGGTGGTCGGCTGTCCTCGCTTGGGAAGCCAGAGCTTATTCTACGAGTTGAGGAACTGCTTTGGCGGTGCATTGTTGGGGTCGCTTGGGGATCTTGGACGAGCGAAGTTGGATTGAACAAGTTTCTGGAAAATGTTGCCCCATTGATTAACGATATGAATTCACTGAAGCAGGTGTCTCAGGGAAACGTGGGTCAAGGCAATATGCGATGGACTGGCTATCAAGGGGAGGATACATGGTTTGAGCGCAGTATCCAGTACATTCAGCATAACCGCGTTCCTGGTCTGGAAGCCAGAGTCGGCCAGGAGATATCTGAGTGGCTGGAGGACAGCAGAGGCCGCTGGATTACCAGGGGTGGTCCCAGGAAGGATACAAGCGAATGAAGTAGAGCTAGGTCACGACCTCCGCGTCGAGTCCTACGACAAAGGCCGCAGTCAAGGTTTCGCACTGTGCCCTTTTCTATTCCTCACCATCAGCCACCACCCGTCAAGCGTGAATCGGTTCCCAAGGTTGTTCGGCTATTGATGTATCAAGTACACAAATGGGGCCATGAGAACTATCCGTCCTTTGACAAACGACCAGAGTGGAAAACCGCACCGTCCCTTCTCCCTGCTATGTTTCAGGACCTCGAGCCGATCCGTGTACAAGATGTCATCATAGGAGAAGTGCCACCAGTCCGGGAAAAAAGTTCAAAAGCTCGATTTTTATCTCATTCACAACAGGTAGAGCATGAGAGGAAACTCTCACAAGACATCGATACGAGCTGGCGGGAATTGATGTTAATGGCTCCTTCGCTGCAAATGACGGGGTTGCAGGATGTCATTCCGACTATCTCGGGCCGAAAAAGGAAACGATCCCATACTATTGATACCGGTGTCGATGTCGTCTTGAAGAAGGCCAAGGTTGACCGAGGTCTGTCTCGTTCAACGACCGGAATCGAATTACCCCTGCTTTGGGTTCCCAGAACAAATTCGTACGCAACATTCGAATATTTTCCGCTGAAATCTAATGTATGGGCCCACCTACATTTCTTATGTGTGCCTCATTGAAGTTTCTTAGGAGTTAGATGATCGCAAGACACTCGCTGGCTGGAATGCTTGCAATAAAACTGGCCCCACAGGGGCCCCTTTGTATGACCTCAAGGAGACGGCAGAAGAATCGATGATTGCCGCCCTGAGCCTTCGCCATGCAGCGAACAATCCTAGTGGAACCTTGGAGACCTTCCGCAGTTACAACATACTTCTGTATCGTACACAGACCCCCTCGCTGACCTGGTCTTTACAAGATCTGTCTCAGATCGGCAATATCGATCTACTTCGAGATGTCCAAGGTTGGTTTCTTTACCTGGACTTCTAAATGGATCCTTAAATATTCTGCCAGATCATCAGCGACGAAGCTCCAAGGACACTATGGATGACATTCACGTCCAAGCATCATTACGTGACCTGTATCAAGAAGGTTTGGAAGAGAATGGCCGTGTTTTGAATGCCCTCTCTCTTCCTTGTAGTACTTATACTACCCACCCTTTACAGCCGTAAGCAACAAGGCTTTAGACTCTTTTTGTTTCTGAACATTGTTCATTCTTAGGATTGTTTCAAGTCACATCAGAGCGTTTGAGCAGACTTCCAACCTGCCGGATGACATCTTCAAACTGCAACAAGCTTCTGGTTGGTGGCGACGAAAGGGGCCATTAGCTACCTTCATCCGGATTGTCATGGTGTTGGTACCGTTGTCGAGGTTCTGTGTGGGCGGAAGCTGGTATGTGTTTCAGCGTCGCTACCCAAAAGCGCAAGGTACAAGGCACGACAGTCGCATTGATGAGTATATGAGGGATTGGGCACCTGGATTCATTCCTGACGCTGATCAATGGGAGGCAGAGGTTGTTGTTCTCGAACCTGGCTCTGCCTTGTAAGTCATACCCCAGTAATTTGCGAAACACGTTAACATCCGGGAAAGTTACATGCGGCCGGATACCCATCATGCGGTAGTCACCCTTGAGAACTCGATTGCGAGGGGCCATCATGTCTATACAACGGTGACACTGTCACGAACGGTCGCGGGTTACGTTCACACCTGTATGCTCAAATTCAGGATCGTTAACGTTCTACACCGCGAACTTCGAGAGCTCCTTCTTCGTCTTATGTGTTACTTCTGTATGGTTATAAGCGATAAAGGCCCCGAAAGTAAGTGACTCTTAGGAAGTTCTTCTTACATCCTTACCGGATACTTCCAGGCCATGACAGTGATATTCCCGGTATGACAAGAGGGGGATTGCTGGACCTCATTGCTTTGGGAAATCTTTGTATATTCGGCTCAGCCCTGGATCGCTGCCTAGATACTGTGGATGACACTACGGATGACATGAAACCCTCATATGCCATGGCAGCCGCCGCATACATATCCACCATACAGCGCTTGCGAAAAGATTATTGTCTAGTTTTTCTTTCAGAAGATATACAAGCCGACTCCCTTGAATCCTTTGCATCGAGGATCCATCTCAAAGAGGGTGTCGACTTTCGCGCCCTGTCCCTCGATATCGGTGATCGCCAGGAACTCAGCGGCACATTTTGGACGGTCATTGATATACTATGCTCGAAGGGCCATCAAAGCACGGAAGGATCTGGGGGAACACAAAAGTACTTTGTTCAATTTGGAATCCTTTGAGAAGAATGTTGTAGATGCCATGGGTAGCTTTTTGCAGATGGATCTAACCAAGGACTTTTTCAATACGTACAGGGCCCAGAAGATCAAACGTTTGCATATTAGGCCCCTATTTTTAGTTCGGAGAAAGACTGACATCCTACGTGAGTCTGGTAGCTTTATATCATCTGTGGTCTTACCAAAGAAATAGAACCGGACGTCTACTCGGATTGGCAAACAATAACAGATTATGATTGCTACGACAGTGAAGATGACGATGGCAACGATGATGGCGATGGCAAAGACAATGGCGACGTCGGCGGTGATGATGGCGCCGCAGATATGACAGCAGATGCCTCTATGGAAAGCAGCAATATGGAAGTGGATGATGGGGATACAGCAACCAACAGGGTCACACCATCGATGGGCGTGTTTGCGTCATAAAGAATGATTCCAAAAGCGACAAGGATGTATGGTCACTTTTTGGGGACGAGGACGAGGAGGAAATCGAGGGGGAGGAGATGGACGAAGAGATGGACGAGTGGGAGCCTGAGTGGGAGATTGAGGATGATAGCTGGGATGAAGAGGAGGACGATGCATTTGAATTCGACGAGGAGGGTTAGGACGGGGATCTTCTTGTTATGTATAGCGCTCAATCTCACTCAATTCGCTTTGGTTAAATGAATTTTTGATCCAGAATAAACAAAACAAATGAATTAGTGTTCGACAGTAGGGGGGAATGTCCGTTCAAAAAAGTCCACCGCCTTGGCATCGAGAGCATTATATGTCGCCACTTGAGCAGCTCGCGAACGGTTAGTGTGTTTGATGTCGTCACCTTCACCGTTGGGATGTTTCGAAAAAGTTTCGACTGGCTCTTTCCAAAGTCGTAGGAATCTCCTCTTCAGTGATGACGATCCTCCAGCCTCTTGGCGAGGGTCTCGATCTTGGTTTTCATTCAGCCAACCTGAGGTAAGGGTGTTGTATTTGTGTGACCATGTTCATACCTTTGTAGGATGCAAATACGCACTTACAGGTGACAACGCTGGCAGACATATACCGCTGATAATTAGGCAGCATTGACTCTTAGCCGCAGTGCAACTTGGAAGAACTCGGATAGCATGCCGCCGTGGACTTCTATGTAGTCGCTTACTTGGAGCCTGAAGCTTGAAGCTTGAAGAATAAGGCCATAAGGTTCCAGATCGGTTCTCGTCGATAGTCCCTGAAAGCGAGCAATAAGTTCATGATTCATTTTGGCGCGCCTAACATGTAACGGGGGCCTTGTAACAGTAACACGGACTGTCACGCTTCCGACTTATCGATCCTCATCGACATCGTCCACCGCTACTTATGGCAAAGAGGAAAAACAAAGGAAAGAAACAAGAAGCAGTCGCTAATAAGCCGAAGGCACCAAAGCCAAAGGTATATACCTTTCTTCTTGCTTTCTGCATTCCCTTACTTGATTTTCAGCCTTCGCGTGGCAAGCGCAGGCAAGTAGCAACTGGATTGACTGCGGTTAGCCGAATCAACGAGCGTTTACCCAATGAACTTCTGGCCTACATATTTGCCATGGCGATTCTTAGCCTGCTTCCAAAAGAGCACAGGTCCTTCCTTGCTTTAGTGTGCAGCATCTGTCGCCGCTGGCGGAATGTTGCTATCGAAGCATCTGAGCTTTGGACCACCATTTATATACATCATCAAAATGATATACCAGCCGCCGAACTCTTCCTTAAACGATCAAAGATGCGGCTTCTGGATGTTGATATTGAAGTCATCTTTGGTCGAGAGTTCGTGCAGTTCACCTCTGGTCGAGGTGGGTACTACCGGAGTCCTCCGGTGGCTTTCAGTCGACAATCTGGGCTTCGAGTTGCGGAGTTGACGTCGGCCCATCTTGAGCGTACGAGGACGCTTTCCTTGAGCGTCAGCGACGCCCAGGGTGCCGAAAGGTTTTCTGCGTTGTACCGGCCGGTGTCAACTCCGCATCTCGTGAGCCTTTCCGTATATATCCAAGGATGGCTACAAAGCGCTCCCCCTTACTTGATTCCATTTGTTCAGTCAGCTCTAATGGGAGTGACGGTTTACCTTCGAACGCGGCCTCGGGCCTCAGCCTTACCAGATTAGAGCTAGGAGCTGTTCAACCTGAACATGAGGATATGCGGAAAATATTCACGTACTTCCCATCTCTCGAAACGCTCATTCTGCCGAAATTTTGTCAGGGCCGGAGTGGAAATCAAGAGGTGAATCGACCCATCATCTTCGCTCCCAACTCGCTGCGATCGCTCGCCGTTCACCTTGATCATGCCCATGTCAAGTCTTCGCATGCAGGAAACTCACCTGATTGTTCATGCGTCCTCGGCTCTCTTCGCTTCCCGAACCTTGAATATCTCGAGGTTGTAGGCAACAACTCTTCCTGGAACCTCAATCTCCGCTGTCATTTCAACAACCTGCCGGCACTAAAAACCCTCCGTTTGCAGCGCTGCTCAGTGTCACCTAGCGATGACACATTCTTCCGCTCGTTAAAACTGTTAAAACGTTTGGAACTGGTGGACAACTTGAAAGATGCGAAATGGTGTAAAAGCTACCGCAAGAAAGTGTCCTTACCATTTCCTCGTCTGTCGTCTATCTTACTCAGCGACAACTCTCGGGGCGGGAGTCCTGACATGTTCCAGTGGGCACGCCTAGCGCAGCTAGCCGTCCAGAGTTACGGATGCACCCAATTCTCTATCGAAGTAACGGCACAACATCATAGCATGATGACGCTTGCCCTTACTCATCAGAAGGAGCGTATTCACCTCGAGACAGCGGATCATCCTCCCGGTTTGCTCCATCCACTTCCCCCACTGACAGGAAATTCCTTCGATTGGCCAGACGACGATGATTACGATGATTACTATTCCGATTCCGACTTTGATATTGACCCTGTCTATGGTTTTGATTCGTCCGACTATGATAACCAGGCAGAATATTACGGACTTTGAAGGAACTATAAGGTTATATTTCGAACTTGATGGGTCAAAAGAAACACAATATTGACCTCCCTTTATAGTGAAGAGATTTAAGTACGGAATGTCGCGGATTGTGATGCCCCCTTGAATGTATCAGCATCCGAGTCGCCAAATCAGAGGTGGAGCTGTTCTGCATCTAGCCGTTGATCAATGAATGGCTGGGTAGAGGTAAATGGCGCTGTCTGCGATCCACTACGTTTCTGATTTTATTTAATAAATGTTGAGGCAATTAGCTGCAATTAGTGTCAACTTTGGTAACGAGTTCTGCGAGTTTGTCATTACCTTGCTTGTCAAGGTCTCTCTAGGTCTAAAATCTTCGCTTATCAAGGAGAGGTCGTCACGTGTTGCACGTGGTACAACGTAATGTGCGGGTCATGATTCCTGGTCCACCGGACCACCGCTTTTGAATTTTCATGGTATCCAAGATACCCTATCGAGGGCCGGCGTCCCGGGTAGACAGAGGAACTGTGGTCTTCGCTCGAGAGCCTGAGAAAACATGAAGGGGCCTGCTTTGGAGGCCCACGGAGGGTGAGTACACACTGCACCTAGTACTGTCAGGGTGGTTCTCTCCAAGTACTCTCCAGCTGGGATTTTGCATGTGATGTGGAGTAAAGTAACGGACATTTACAGTACTTTTGTGTTGGGCTGACCTGCTCGGATTATATACCACGTTCCATTCTTCAGGTCTTCTGAATCTCTGTCCTTGGATATTGGTAGGATCCACAAAATCACATTGTCATCACCTCGGAAGTGCAAAGCAAGCTGCATGAACACCGCTCAAGCAAGGTATCAAAGTTGTCGACCGACGACCGCTAGTAAAATCAGTAAACACATAATGGACCACATCGAGTCACGTGTGATCAATAGCACGCTGCAAATTCGGTAGTTGCTTCTTTCTCTTACAGTTAGTTCTCCGTGAGCCTCTATCCTCAACATTGACTCACCAATCATCTTCTCCGACTATTGTTCTCTTATCACTTGAGATTCGCTCTCATCACTGTGAAAGTCAGAACACGCGCCTTTCTTTATTCTGGCCATTGACCTTTCGCACCAGAAATGTCCTCTGTTTCGAGGATAAACCAACTTCCCGACGAACTGCTCGCTTTGACATTTGCTACCGCCCTTCGTGGCTTGTCATCGGAAGCACATCAGCCTCTCCTGGCTTTGATATGCAGCATCTGTCGCCACTGGCGTGATGTTGCTATCGGGGCCTCTGAATTATGGACCACTATACACGTTCCCTTGGGAGGCCACCTTCCAGTGATCCAGGCATTCCTGGAGCGGTCAAATGGCCGCCTCATCGACCTACACATCACGGGAATTGATTCAGTCTTTCTCGCCCACAAGATCGCCGAGATAACTGCACCGCACATCTCCCGCGCTCGAACTTTGATCATGTCTTTTGCAGGTCCCGGCACCTACAGCGTATTGTCGGAGGCTTATCACTCCATCATTGCCACCAATCTTTCCAGTCTTTCCATCCATCTCGCTGGCTGGTCATTTCATAGTCATTCCCCACTCTTTGCGAGTACCAATTCCCTTCGTTATCTTGACACTGAGGGAGATTTCCTAAGAGATGTCCCTTCCAGGGCCAATCTCACCACACTAGAGCTGAACAAGTATTCCCCGACTCATGTGGAGCTCCAGAATTTGTTTGACGCATCACCGTGTCTCGAGACACTGGTCCTGCATGAGTTTATTTTAGTTGCGCCAATGCGCGCTAACGAAGACGATGTCCCACCGGCCATCACAGCGCCAACTACTTTGAAGTCGCTGGCAGTCTCTGTGTCTTACACGCATAATAATGGCACGGACATATGTGGTTGCGTTCTTGATCGATTATGTATCCCAAACCTGGAATATTTAGAGGTGGTCGGAACCTACGAATTGCCTATCGACTTGAATATTCACTTTAGGGGAATGTCCAAAGTACAGACGTTGCGTATCCGGCGCTGCATTATAACATCGGCTGATCAGTTCTTCCTCTCATTGAAGGAGCTGAGACGTTTGGAGTTGGTGGATATGTCGCCCGAGTTGGATATACGACATATCGCAGGAATTTCAACGGAAGGCCCTTCGTCTCCCTCTTTTCCTCATCTATCTTCCGTCTTCTTTTCGACGAAACAAGGGTACATGGAGAGCCCGTACAAGCTTTTGCAGCTTGCCGAGTATTGCGTCGCAGCCGGATGTCCTCGTTTCACACTAGAAGTCGAACAAGGGCGCTCCGAAGCATTTTTGAACGCCATCGAGTCATGCATCCAGGATGGGCGCGTTTGCGTCATAGAGAGTGATTGTTCAGATGGTTTGATCAAGTCAAAAGCGAAAGGGATTCGTGGTCTCTTTTTTGGAGACCTGGACGAGGAGGAATTCGAGGAAGAAGAGATGGACGAGTGGGAGCCTGAGTGGGAGATTGAGGATGATGGCTGGGATGAAGTGGAGGACGATGCATTTTAAATCGACTAGGAGGATTAGGATAGAGATTTTCTTGCTGTGTATGGTACTCAATCTCACTTAGCTCGCTTGGTTAAATAAAAATTTGATCCAGAATAAAGAAAACAATTTGTATTAGTGCTCGGCAGTAGGGGGAGTGCGTGACAATGTCCGTTCGAAAAAGTCTACTGCCTTGGCATCGAGTATTATACGTCGCCATTTGAGTAGCTCGTGAACGGTCAGCGTATTTGATGTCGTCAGCTTCACCTTTGGGATGTTTCGAATCGCTCTTTCCAAAGTTAACGGAATCTCCTCCTCCCCAGTGACGAATAACGTCTGATCCAGACCGAGATCCTCCAGCCTCTTGGCAAGGGTTTTTGTCTTGGGTTCCGGCCAGTCCATGCTGAACATGACACCAAACTGCTGTTCCTTGACTTTTGCGCTGAGCGCAACCCGCATGCCCATCTGAATAACTTTTCGGGGAAGTTTGGTACTGAAATCGCGCGGCTTGGGACCGAATGCGATACCTCCACCTCTCAGCATAGGACTCTGGGCATCCCCCAGACGTGCCTTTCCAGTGCCCTTCTGAGGGCGAATCTTCCTGCCTGAACCGCGAACTTCACCGCGAGTTTTGGTATTTGCGGAGCCTTGGCGAAGGGAGTCGCGGTACTGTACGACGCAAAGATGAAGTATATCGCGTCGGATTGGGTGGTTGAATACAGTGGGGTCTAAGGCGACTAGGGTTTCTTCTGGATCAGGGTCTGTGCGCTTGGGCTTGAAAGGTGCACTAAGCGAAACGTATACCGGTTCAAGAAGCGAGGGTGCTGTGTTTGTGTGAACACGTTGATACCGTTCTAGGATGCAAATACGCACCTGTAGGTGACGACGCTGGCAGGCGTGATTGGACTCTCGACGAGGACCGATTGGGCCTCGCGATTCCAGTTGGTCGAGGAACAGCCTGCGAGACCCTGTTACGAAGTATTTGCCTGGGTGACCTCTAACGCGACATAAGTAAAGATTTTGCTAGCATTTGCAGACAACATACACGTCCGACTGATTTGAGCATTGCAGTTGGCTCTGCGTTTGTGGCGGAAGTCGGAAGAAGAGGCAGTATTAGGTCAGCGGCCGGCATGCCTCGGCCGGAGAAATCCGCTTCGGCATCTGGAACTGTACAGTTTTCCAATCCTTCCCACGGCTCGATATTCCCCTCAACGATTGCACGCAGACAGGCTCGACGTCAAGATCAAGGTGAGTAGACCTTCGTTTTGGATGAAATATTGTTTATCTGACACTTTTCTCATTGTCTGTTAGATTCATCGTTAGGCCGTCTACCCTAATCTCACAAAATGGCTTCAGCAACCAAGGCCGTCCAAACGTTCGGAAAGAAGAAGGTGCGTCTGTACGGAGTATCCGACTGACGACGTCCTAACAACTGTGTTACAGACAGCGACTGCTGTCGCCCACGCCAAGGAGGGCCGTGGACTCATCCGTATCAACGGTTCCCCCATCAACCTCGTCCAACCCGAAATCCTTCGCCTAAAGGTGTACGAGCCCGTTCTCGTTGCCGGCGAGGATGCCTTCACTCCCCTTGATATCCGTGTCCGGGTGAAGGGTGGTGGACACACCTCCCAGGTGTATGCTATCCGACAGGCCATCGCCAAGGCCCTCGTCGCGTACTACGCAAAATACATCGACGCCTACAGCGCACTGGAGTTGAAGAAGAAGCTGGTGGCGTACGACCGAACGCTGCTGATTGCTGACCCCAGACGGATGGAACCCAAAAAGTTCGGTGGTGCTGGTGCCCGTGCTCGCAGGCAAAAAAGGTTCGTTTGTTTTACTTTGTTCGTTTGGTGCATATTCTTATGTCTGTGACAGTTACCGTTAAGTGGCAGTGGCTGTTATGGAGAACCTTGGTGTTACTATCTCAATATCATGCATCATGTCTCCCGGCTGTTGTTATACTATGCACTTTTCGCTCGAGATTATATGAGTGTACCAATTTGGGGATAATCAGAAAAAGCAAAAATAAGATTTGAAATGCCACGCAATACGTCACTTGCTGTGACTTGCACCTGAATTTGTACCCGGACTTTAACCTTTTCTTTCTCTTCTGCATTTCATGCTTTTACCACCATGAGCGTCGAATCATTGCCATCGCAGCCACTTGATGATCCTGTTTCCTCTCTATTTGTTGATGCTGGTGCCATCTTTGTTGATCCAGGCGCCGGCGGTATAATCGGACGCCCTAAATTGCTTCGTTCCCTGAGGGTAACTTTGTCTGCTTACTCTAACTTGTAATTGTGTTGACTGTGCTACAGAAACTAGGGGCCTCTCTCTGCCACGATCCAAGGAGTGCAAAGTACATTCTCGTCCATCCTCAGTCTGACACTGGACGCCAGTTTATTCGCGATTGGGGGACCGATGCCGGCAAGGTTGTTCTGAATCACCTATGGGTCCAAAAATGTTCTGCTGCTGGCAGAGTGCTGGGCGCTGATGACAATTGGGGCAACTGTACGACCCACGACGACGGGCTGCCCATCGGGTCGACGGAGGAGGAGGATGTCAAGTGAGTCCTGGATATTCTGCGTACCGTAACAGTCTAATCAACATATGCAAGAAGTCCCTTGCCTACTCCCCGAGAAACACCCGTCGACGTCAAGCCATCCACCTCGAACAGCAGTCCAGCGAAACGTGCTCCATCGAAAACACCAGTTCCGTCTCAGCCCCAACCTCCTGCGAGCCATGCTCCATCTCAAGCTGTGAACGATAGTCAGACTTCTACTTCTATTGTTCCCCCAGCGCCATCAGATTCCTCTCCGAACGTTCCACAGAATACCATGCCCCTGCCAGGACCCTCTGCCGGATCGGCCGCGTCAAATGCGCCGTTTTTCCAACCACAAATGATGCATCCGGACATGATGCAGCAATTCTTCCAGCAAGTGGTGATGAATCATATGTTTCAGTCGAACATGATGCAGCACCCAATGCATGATCCCCGGCACCCTCTGCATGGTCCGATCTTCGATTCTTTTAGCAACCACCTTGGTCAAATTTCCCAGACACAACCACCGAACAATGTCGCTCATCCATTACATTCACCCGCCTCCCAGTATGAAGACCAGCAACCAGATACCTCTGTTTCTCTTTCTCGCTCACACTCTGTGGAATCCTCCATACCGAATGGATTCTCGTCCCGGAAATTAAGCTCATCGAACAGAACTCAATCACCTACCATTTCTTCTGCTGGGCCATCCCAAACACCTACCACTGCCTCCCCTGCGTCTTCGAATATATTTACCGATCCAGAGACTGGCGAAAGCTTGAACTTTTTCGTCGAAGTCAACATGGGATTTAGTACACAGCGTTCTGTGACTACTTCCCAGATCAAGGTGCGCATTTTCTGAGTTTGCTGAGCCGTATATCGATGCGAGTTTCATAGAAACATGGAGGTAAACTGGCACATCAGAAAGAACGCGCAGATTATTGCATCCTCAGTCAAAAATGCAAGACCTTCGATACCGACCTCAGCGAAGCTGTTTACTACGATGTACCGGCTATCAACTCGTCGTTTGTGACTGACTGCGTCAAAGCGAAGCGGCTCCTTGATCATTCTGATTATCTTTTCGACATACCCGCTAAATTACAGAATAAACGCAAAGGACATCAAAAGCGCAAACAGAGTAATGGGCGGGAGACGGTGAAGAGGATAGAAGCGAGCACGAGCTCGTCCCCAAGCAAGAGAATGAGTCCAGAAGAGAACGATACACCGTCGAAGCGGCGCAAGATCAAAACCGATTCCCATAGTCAACCGACACCGAAGCCTACTGCTTGGGATTCAAACTTGCGATCGCCTTCACCGCCTCCAGAACATACACGTATAATGTTCACCGAAGGGAAATATCGATACACATTACAGGAGCGAGAATATCTCAAATCATATGTCGAAGTCCTCCTCAAACGCAACATCGACATCACAAACACTGCTATTGCTGACCGAATTTTTGCAAAGGTATTGCTTGTATCCTTATAATCTCAACTAAGCTGATACTCCAAAGATGCCTCATCATTCGTTAAAATCCTGGAACCAACAGATCCAGAGGGCTGAGGGATTTCGCCTTGATATTGAAGCCATTCGAAAGAGAGTCGGCATCGCTCAACGGCTGGGGAGAAATCAAGCTCCAGCTGTCGAGCGGTCCACGGTGGCTCCTCCGCCAGCAACACCAAGTCTCCCTCCTCGTGCTGAGACCCCTCTGATAGAATCAGGACCGCCCCAACGGGATCCGTTCGAAGAGGACTTGAATGCTGTGGTGAACTTTTTTGCATTAGATGGTGCAGACGAGGATGAAGATGAGCCCGATGCCATTTGGGAAAAGCTGACTAGCAAGGTAAGATTTACAATTCATTCATCACGCCTCTTATCGTAATCAATTGGGAAGGTGAAATGCCAAACGGCGGCGTCGTGGGCAGATTTCCATTGCCAGCATCATGTCGAGATACAGCGGCGTTATGAACTTCTTGCAGAGAGTAACAATGACGGGGCGTAGGTATCCGCGTGATGATAATTAGTCTTGTTGATTGTATGATGAATTTACTTTGAGGGTAAATCTACAACCAAGTCTGGGTTCTTGAAGAATTTCCGCCGCTTTTCAGGATCTATTGCACCTCCTTCTGTTGATGCCAATTTGCCAGCATAGTCATATGCTCCCATGACTGCACCCATGAACGCGCATCCACCTATTGCGACAGGAAAAGAACGCGCTACAATGCCAATTAGATCACAAATTTGAACAGAAAAGGATTACATACCTCGCATGCCGGCGAGAAATGCAGCAGCACAGGCTCCAGTAGCAGTGTTCACCGCATCGTCCGTTTGCCGTTGGTTGGAAACAGCGGCGCTCGTATACGCAAACGTGGCACCCACAGCAGCTATCGACCAGTCAACACGTATCCGTAGCCATACAAATTACTACGCACCGAAGAAACCAATTGTCCCGCCCGTCCGTGTCAACACACCCGCTGCACCATACGAATGGTTTCCGAGCGCATTTTGCAGAGCGCTAACGAGTGTCCCGACTGCAGCAGCCTGTACGCCGGCAGTTGTCGCTTTGTTCAGCGGGCTTTTGGGTGTGAACTCCGCCATGGGAGAGGGTGTTGGTGAGGAGAAGGGTGAAGTCGTTACGGGCGTATTTGGCGAGGGCGTGTGATCCAAGCAATCGGGATTTGATGATGCCCAATCAGCAAATAGGCTTTTCTAAAATTTCCACCATGGCGCGTATGAGTGTTGAAGAGTACGACAAACTTTCGCCTGAGGAGCGGCAGAAGTACGACAAGGAGGAGCGCGCGAGGGAGGCGAGGGAGCAGGCTGGTATGGCCTATATTTCTGCTTCACATAGATTTGTTTGTTCATTCATATCTAGAATTACCGTACACTTGGACCCAAGAGTTAACTGAACTTGATCTTGTCGTTCCCGTTCCAAAGGGAACACGCGCCAGAGATCTCTCGGTTGTTATTCAGAAGAAGAAACTGAGCGTTGGTCTCAAGGGGAAAGAGAAGATTCTCGACGGCGAACTTTGCAAGGAAATCAAGTTGGATGACAGCACTTGGACGCTTCGTAAGTACCTTGGAACTATTTGGGCAGATGCTTATATTTCGTTTAGAGGACAACGAGGCCGTCCATATCCATCTCGAGAAAGTGAACAAGGACCAATGGTGGGAGAACGTCCTTACCCATCATCCCAAGATCGATACCACCAAGATCGAACCGGAGAACAGCAAGCTCAGCGATCTTGACGGAGAGACCAGGTACTTTCTGTTCTTCTGTTTTAGCTTCTTCTAAACGATCCGTGCAGGGGAATGGTGGAAAAGATGATGGTAAGTAACGCGTAATAAATCTTAGTTTTTGCTAACGATTTTTTCAGTTTGACAACCAACAGAAGGTATGTTATCCCTATAGTCTTGAGTATCGTGCTTGCTCATAGTCATCTAGCAAATGGGAAAACCAACGTCCGATGAACTCAAGAAGATAGAGGTCAATTACGCGTCCTTGATAACAGCAGCCTTTCATCTGATCTCCTCTACTAGGTTCTTCAAAAATTCCAAGCTGCCCATCCAGAACTGGATTTCTCGAACGCTAAGATTACATGATCGCTGGTTACGAATCTTCCTCACTTGCTGTATCCCGAGAAAAAAAGTATCATGAACAAGTAGCTAAACAAATATGTAACACCAATCTATGAGATTTTTTGACGTTTACCCGTACCGCGCTGCCCAGAATGGGTACTTTTTCGTTTAACGCTCTCCACCAGACTTTGCAGACTCCGACTACCCTCCGTCCCACTTTTCTTCGTAGTCTTATCCAAAGACACATTTTCTCCTCGAATCGCTTGCCTGCGCTTGCCCCCCTCTTCCAGCAACGCAGACATGCTTTTTGTTCTCTTGAACCTGTGTAGAAAATCATCAGATCATGACAGCGAACGAAATAGAGAGATTTACTGAGGATTACTGGGATCAATTGCAAAGTTGGGATCTTCGTGAAGAACACTGAAACGATTATCTTTGACATCGAGCGCGAAGTCTGGTTGGGTTTCGGCATTAGCATCCTCTTCCCGAGCTTTCTTGCCCTTCTTCCCCTTCCGTTTAGACTTCTTCTCGGCTTTCAAGACAGCCTTTATATCAAAGTGCTTCCGCCCCTCGTCGTTGTCTCCATCCGCCAGTTTTTGAAGCTCCTCTAGGCTAATGGGCTCCTTGGTTGGTGGAGGCGCGGGTTCATCATCACTAGCAGCATCGAAAAAGTCGTCCCCGCCAAGTTCGCTGTCACCCTTTGCCGGTGGTTCAACACCTTTAGCACGCCGCTCAGTTTTGCTCTTCCGTTTTTCCTTCATTTTGCGCTGGTACTTTTCGATCGTGGTTTCATCTTGATCACCTTTGGATTCTGACAACCCGGGTGTGAACGTTATCTCCATGTCGACATCAGAGCCTTCCTCTTTGTCCTCGCCTCGAGACCACCCCTCTGGCAAATCATCGTTTCCGCCTAATAGCAGCGCACGCAATTTGTCTCGTGATTGAGCTTTTTGTTGGGACTTCTTCTGCGCTATGTCTTGTCGTGTATCTTCTCCCTCTGATTCCGAGGAAGAAGAAGCAAGGTAGGAATTGAAATGACCCTCTTCTATCTCCTTGCGAGATAATGTCCGTCGGGTGACTAGATTGCGCTCAGGGTCATCCTCATCCCAAGTCAGCTTGACTTTAGAATGCCGTAGAGCCTGATGGATGAGTGAGAACGAGCTACGCAACAGGTATAGAAAGGCCTACATCTGTGGCGAAGTCAAGGCCTTTATACGCAGGAAGAGAATCCTCCGTGGCCTCATCTCTGCTAGATAGTAAGCATGGGCCTTTTCCCGAAGAATGATGATTACCTGAACTCGTCGTCAAACGACATGTCTTCTGGTACAAAGCTTAGGTCGAATACATTTGCAGATCGTTCCAACTCGGTGCCCTCCAATTCATCATATATGTGCGATGCTGCATCGACGGAGTCGCAGGTGATAATGGCGTAGTAATACCTGCCATAAACATCAGCATGGATAGAAACAGTTCATGAACAACGTCTGACCGTAGACGTTCCAGCTGGTATTTGCGTAGAGCATCTTCGTTCAAATCATTCTCATCGCCAACCTCATAGATATTACGATCGTTCACTTCCTCATCCTCAGCCTTCTTTTTCTTGAAGACTTCAGCAGGCGGACCCTCCTTCTCCTCTCGAGCCATACGCGCCTTCCCAAATTCGCTTGGGTAGACACGAACACTCAACACCCGGCCACGGACTATGTCATTAGCAGAGTTGACGCGTTTTTTGGACTTTTCGGTGCCACGAGAAGATGAAGCGAGTGCAGGAGCAGTGAGGGAAACAAGCGAGGAGCAAATTTTGAATAGGTGATTAGCACGGACGTGGTCCCAGTCCAGGTTCACAGCTGCGAGTCGACGACTCCTTTCACCTTCCTGAGTGCCGGCTTCTGGGTGATCCCTGGCATATGCTGCTGCTTGAGCAGACAAGTCGGCGTACTCGGACTCGTCCAGGTCAATTTCTGGTTCCTCCGCATTCTCAGTCCGGCCGACTGTCACAAACCCATCTTCAGCATCAGTTTCAGCCTCCTCTTTCTCGGATTGCTCCTCGTCTGATGATTCCAAAAGCACTTGTCCTCGAGCATAGTCTAGCGGTGTGGGTTCCTCAGCGCCATCTTCATCTCCGTCCTCTAGTCGATAGAACCGCCTCAGGTTGTCTTGTTCATGAGTTTCAGAGAGATGGCGACCGTACTTGTCAATGCGAGCTATTCAACGGTTGGCAATCCGCGCCTCGACGGAATTGACGGTGGACGAAACTCACCAGCAGATTTATTTTTGGACTTTTTTTCTTGTGCAAATACAGATTTGAAACGGTCGTCGATAACGACTTTGGATTTATTTTTTCGGGGCCGTCGAAATCGTGGATCTGACCGTAGTCGAGAGAAACGCGGGTCGGAGGACATGAAGAGAGGTAGCTGACCCGGTTTGAGGCACTCCCGAGTTGACCGCGAAAATTGATGACAAATGACAGAATGATCCATGCGGTGATGATCGCGTCGTCCACTGCGACCATCAGGGGCTAGTTATAAAAAGGACCCACCACAAATTCCCACTCTATTCCTTCCTTTCCCTTTTCGTTTCGACTCCACCCCTCCTTTCCCTTTTATTCACCAGGCCAGGTCGCCTGAAGCTTCACTTTCTTTCCTTCAAGCCTCACTTGTTTGTTCATCATGGTTGCACGCGCGACTCTTTTTGCCTCCTTATCCGTTCTGTTGGCCTCTCAGGTTGTTGCTCATCCTGTGTTCCTACAAGTATGTTTTTCTTGCCTTAATACCATTATTTAATTTGTTGACTCGCTGCTTAGCGCCAGGTCGTTGCACGTTCTCCAGCTCCTCTGGATCTCATCACCGCATACACTGCTGATGTGTCCAAGAGGGAACTTATATCCCCCGAGATCGCAACCAGGAGCATCGACGGCGTCATAGTCCCGTACGACAAGCGAGATGTTCCCGTGGAAGATGCCTCCAAGAGTCCTGACGGGGTCATCATTCCTTATAAACGAAATGTTCCCGTCCAGGATGCTTCCAAGAGCCCTGCTGGTACCATCATTCCCTACAAACGAGACGAGGTTCCCGTCCAGGATGCTTCTAAAAGTCCTGATGGGACCATCATTCCCTACAAACGTGATGTCCCGGTGGAAGACGCCTCGAAAAGTCCTGATGGCGTTATCATCCCGTATGCTAAGCGTGACGTCCCAGTGCAGGATGCGTCTAAGAGTCCTGCTGGGACCATCATTCCTTACGCTAAGCGACAAATCCCTGAGGAGACCCCCACCATGAGCCCCAACGGCGGCATTATCCCGTACGGGCCCCCCAAGCGGGATGTCCCCGAGGAGGTACCCACCAAGAGCCCCAACGGGGGTGTTGTCCCATACCCCAAGCGGGACGTTCCCCTTCCTCTGCATCTCGCAGTCAAGTCTGTCGGTGGAAAGGTCGTGCTTTATTAAGTGGTACGTCTACTTCTCCATGGCTACCTCCAAATTCGATCTGATGGTCAATCAGTGGTGCATGTGCCATTGTTTTACAAGTCAAAGGAGGTGCACTGGCGGCACAGGACTTTCTTTTTTAGATACCAGAGTGTAGCATCATTACTTGTTATGCGTACTTTTACTTCGGGATTGGATGACTTTTTCAGACCTTGAAAACTTGAAGTATCATATAAGTATCGACCGTGCGGGTCCAACATCGCAAGGGTACTCTAAATTTTACTCCTGCGCCATATCCATATGCTGCCTAATGATCCTGTTCCTACAATAACTCGACCTCCGAACCCCATGGAACAGGACACCATGGTTTCCTTCACATCATCAGCAACTCCGGGAAATGCACGATCCCGTTCCTGAAGCACGATTTCCCACCCTGGCGGACCTGGTTTTTGCTCCTTGACATGATGTGCGACCACATCTTCATCCGTCAACTGCATCCTCTCCGCAAGTTCAGCTACGTCATTCGTATCCCAGGGATATGGCGGCACACTACGGGGAGAAAATTTGGCAACATTGTATAAGGTGATGGCGTTAGATGTTGGGCGTGTGAACAGTATGATCGGACAGTGTTTTTCGCTCCTGAAAACAGATAACCGGGGGGGATTGTAGGAGTCCAGACAATTTGTGATGGAATAGACGGATAGTATTTTGAATGAAGCTGAATGTAAAGTTGAATGCAGTCGACGACGATATAATGTTTCTTACCACTTTGTTGATAGTCCTGACGACGTTTTCATAAGTGGGGATGGAATTAAATTGAAATCAGCAAACTTACAGACGCGCATCCACGCAGGACCTCTTGGTCTGGAGGTTTTGTCGCAGGGAAAAAACGGTTAAGACCTAGCCAGCGCCATAAGACGATGGTCCCCGGTTCGATGTACGTGTCATTATTGCCTACAACCGAGGGATACACACGCATCATGGCAGGCGCACTGTGAGAAAGTAACGTATCATCCTCTAGCCTAGAACATGTCAGGCAAGAAAACCCGGATATGTAGAAAGGTGTGGTTACCATGAGACAGAAGTGACCCGTGCTTTATGCAGTCTGCTGCTACTGAAAAGAGGTTTATCCTGTCGGAGTAGAGGGACGCTATTCTTAGATGCTTTATGCTGGACTAGCTGCGGAGGGAGGTGCCAAATCTTGACGAATCGATCCATCTGTTGACAGTTAGATTATTTGGGTATAGTTCGACTTCAAGGACTCACTCCACACGTTGCTAGAAGAGGTTGCCGAGGATGAAAATCCTACGAATTCTGCGGTCAGCTAGAGTAAGTCACCAGAAAGCATACTACGAACAGCTCTTAGCACTTCGCCTTGATGCCCTCCAGATCTGCCTCCCATGAGAACCAGAACACATCGTCCTATACCATCTACAGGTCCTTCTGGTTGGGTCATGTCTAGACCATGGGCGGGCCCGGCAAGACTGGGTAGCTTATTCGGAGGCCAGGGAGGATTCGACGGCCGCTGTTTGGGCTTCAACGTGAGGTCATACACTCGTGTTGAGAAGTCCCGAGAGGTAGTACAGAAAAGGTGAGGCAGTTTAGGGTGGACGACCACAGATGTTATTGGCTGCACAACAAAACATGAGAAGGACGTATTGAGGAAGGAAAAAATACGTACAGCGCCGTGTCCCCGAAGCTGGCTGACTATTTGGCGCTTCTTGACATCGTAGATAAAGACTAAGCCAAGGAATGAGAGTATTACGAGTGGATCGAGCCACTTGTCTGAACTGAGAGCCCAGGCGACATTTACCACGTCAGTTGCAAGAGCCTTGACTGTCAATATACTGGTGTAAGTGACTGTAAGGATCCGAATGCACTAAGTCATTCACAGGAGCGGGTAACAGGCAATGGGATTGAAATAATCGGTTTCAAACTTTGCAGGTGCACAATATATGCATTCTTATCGCCGGCGAGCAGGACCGAGTCGTGGAATTCAGAAATCATTGCATTCCATTCGTCAGAAGACTCTTGAAAGAAACCATTCCAGAGAGTGCTCAGAGACCCGGAAGTCCAGGGGAAAAATACACAAGCGTGAACTTCACTGGGCTGTCGAGGCTATAAAATCTTGATACTAGGTATAGACAGAAGGATACATATTGACCTACGGATACTTGTTTGATAAGCTCAAAGGGGGGCGAGGCGCCCAGATCGTTGTACCAGGGCATTAGAGCAAGGACAGACTTTGGTCGTGTTTACATTTCATCGGTCTCTGACGCTCAAAGTCCCAGTGGTCGGCGAGTCAGTCCCTTGCCACCTCTTGCTCCCTGACATTCTCAATTCCATTTTGAATGGCCAGCGCCGACCCATGGGCAGAATTTGATGTACGTCCCTCTGCCTTTCTCCCCGTACGAGCCACAGCCTTGACGCCAATCTCCCAGCTCCTTCGGCACAATGTCAAGCACAATACAGTCGACAAACTGAAGCAGATCCTCGCTGGCCTGAACGACGAGTGCGCTGTCTACCTACCAAGGACCGGTAAAAAACAAGAAATTATCGACCGCATCGTGTCTACGCTGGATAACTGGAAGGCGCAGAATTACCAGGACAAGTGGGCCAAGGCCCGGTCCATTTTACACCAAGTGCGGACTTACGGCGTGTAAGTTGTTTTTCGCGTTTCTGGCACCGTGTTTTTGGCGCGGTTGGCACGCCTCTGTGGCGTTACTGTGTCGCTGATATTCTGTTTCAGTTATTCGCCAGCCCGGCCCTCAACCTCGAGCGCGTCCTCTCTCACAGCCAACCCAGTACATACTATGAAGGCAGCCGCATATCCTACTCACAATGGGCTAGCAAATGGCCATTACGACCCGTATGCTCCTCGCAAACCCTCTGGCTCGCTCCCTTCCGCACCAGCGCCTCCAAAGCCACTCCCCTCGAAACCAGGTGTGCTCTTCGGCATTCAGTGTAACCTTATTCCTAACCACTTCTGTTCCAGTATTACGCTTCAAGGAATCCCCCTTCTTTGAAATTGATCAAGCTATATCGTCCGTAGTCGAATGCCCAGGTAAACCCCGTTATCCATGGATCGTCTCTCGAGCCTCATTCGCTTGCACAGAATCGAACAGCTCCACGGATCGCCGGCAACAAAATGTTATGTTTGCCTTGACCCCCGATCAGATCGCTAAGCTCAAGTCCCACAGGTGATATCAGTTGGTTACTTTTCTGTACTCATTTATCTAACTACATGCGCAGCCCGAAATACGAACTACGCCTATACTGCACCTCCTCCACATTTTATTCTCCTAACCCCACATTCCGCACCAACACTGCTCCTTGTCTTATAGAATTTCCGCCGACGTGCGAAGTTCGTGTCAACAACGTCCAAGTGACGGCTAGTCTTAAAGGTTTGAAGAAGAAACCGGGAACAGCCCCGCCGCCCGACTTGGGCAAATACGTCAGGATGGGTCCTAGTTCGAACAAAGTCGAGATGGTCTATGTGAACAGTCAGCAACCTGTCCAGTCTAAAGTAAGTCGTATGCAATCTGCGCCGCGAAGGTTGAGCTGACTGCAGTTGAACAGAAATTCTATCTTGTCGTTATGCTTGTGAGGACTACGTCGGTGGAAGCGTTGGTGAATAGGCTTGTACAAACGAGCTATACTCAAGCTAGAGATGTCCAAACAAAGAGTTTGTCATTTTCATTGTGTTTCACAAGTCTTTTTAAGCCTTTGATTAGTGAAGGCATCGATGTCAGACGACGATGACATTATCGTTGGTCCTCAGAAAATGTCTTTGAAATGTCCGGTGAGTGATGCAATCCCTGTTTACGACTCGCCTCATACTTTTTTTTGCAGCTGACTTTTATGAGGGTGCAAACCCCTTGCCGGTCTTCCAAATGCGTGCACCCCCAATGCTTCGATGCTACTTCTTGGTTTTCCATGATGGAGCAGACGACAACGTGGTTGTGCCCCGTTTGCGAGAAGTCTCTGGATCACAAAGATCTCATTATAGACGGGTACATAGCATTTCTTTGGAACCCTTCAGCGGCTGACCGTATTATTTACAGGTACTTTGATGGCATTCTGCATCAATGCCCAGAAAGTGTAGACGATGTTTTCGTCGAGGCTGACGGAGAATGGCATACGGCTGACTCGAAATATGGCTCTGCTCCCTGGAAGGCGAAACATCCTCCTGACAAGCCTTCTATCATCTTGACGCCTCGCAAACCTATCTCTGCCGCCCCAAGTTTTTCTCAACCAAACGGCAAACCTATTGCAGGTCCAGAAGACAAGCCGAAGCGTCATCCTTCCGAGATTGTAATACTGGATTCAGACGATGAGGATGAAGGCAGGGTTAAGCGCGAGCTCTCTGTTTCGTTTGGAAACTCTTCAAGCCCCTCATTGTCGAGTAGCCATGCCGCCACAGCGCCTCCCCCTTCGGCAACTCATTCCCAAACGACTTCAGTCATCGATCTGACGCTGGACGACTCTGACGATGAGATTCCTCTGAGCAAAACAGCTGGGAAACGGAAGGCAGCGGACGCCGAACTGACATCGGTGTCGCCGACGGAGCCTATATGGAAGAAAGGGCGGACGGAAAATGATCGGTCCGCCCCCGTACCCCTCACTGCGATTGATCGGGACTATATCAGGGCCCCTCACCAGTCCCCTCACCAGTATCATCCAGCTCCTGTCCAAGCCGCAATTGATAGCAGCGGTGGGCGCTATGGGTTCTATTCGAGTACAGGACATCACTCGCCGGTGTATAGCAACGGGTATTTGGATCGAGATAGGCTACCGTCCACGTCAGGACACGTGCCATCATCTTATATCTCGAGGGTAACTGGGAACTCGAGCAGTAGTCGACCGTGGTCATGACATTTTGTACGTATATTACATATCCTACACATCGACTTAACATTCCATTTCTGATTTTATTGGTATCCGTAGTACATGTAATGCAATAGTTTTAAGCTTACTAGTGATTGTATGCGTACGATGTCGTGCACAGAGAGTAATAATAAGTGACCGTTTGCTGCCGCGAATTCGGATTCGAGCGGAGATCAAAACGATCCGAACGATTCCGAAAACCTTTTTCACCGGCAACTTTTTTCGAACCTCTCTTCTTCCAACCACCTCCATCCCCACTCAGTCTCCCATTTCTCCTCTCTTCAAAAATGTCAGACGTGAAGAAGGGCAAGACGCCCAAGGAATTCGCTGGTCCGTCGCTGTCTTGTTTGTTCTTTAGGCCGTGCCCCCTCATCGTCACAATCCACAGTCGATTTCCTTATGGGTGGTGTCTCCGCTGTAAGCAACTATTCTGCATTGTATTCATCCACGGGATACTCAAGGATTTTTCCTAGGCTGTCGCAAAGACCAGCGCTGCACCAATTGAGCGGATTAAACTACTGGTCCAGAACCAGGATGAAATGGTAAATTTTATGTCTCGTGCTCGCGTTCATTAGCTAAAGATTCCGTTCTCTTCCAGATCAAGCAAGGTCGTCTTGCCACGCCTTACAAGGGTGTTACCGATGCCTTCAAGCGTACCTACGCCGAGGAAGGCCTTGTGTCCCTCTGGAGAGGAAACACTGCCAACGTCATCCGGTATTTCCCTACCCAGGCTCTGAACTTCGCCTTCAGTCCGTTTACCCTTTTCCTTCACTTGTTGTGATTCTCATGCATCACCGTAGAGGATTACTTCAAGGCCTTGTTTGGTTTCAAGAAGAACGAGGGTTACTGGAAATGGTTCGCTGGCAATGTCGCTTCCGGTGGTGCTGCTGGTGCCTCTTCTCTCCTCTTCGTCTACTCTTTGGATTACGCCCGTACCCGTCTCGCCAATGACGCAAAATCCGCCAAGGGTGGAGGAGACCGTCAGTTCAACGGTCTTGTTGACGTGTACAAGAAGACTTTGGCTTCGGATGGTATCGCCGGTCTCTACCGTGGTTTCGTCCCCTCCGTCGTTGGTATCATCGTCTACCGTGGTCTCTACTTTGGTGTCTACGATTCGCTCAGTGAGTGGATAGATCACTTTATCTGTTCGTTGTCTTTACAATCTTTTGCAGAGCCTGTTGTTCTCGTTGGTCCTCTTGAGGGTTCCTTCTTGGCTTCGTTCGGTCTTGGATGGGGTGTCACTGTCGGTGCTGGTCTCGCTTCCTACCCTCTCGACACTATCCGGTATGTTCCTGACTTGTTCACATATGTGCGAAGTATTTACATGTTCATAGTCGTCGTATGATGATGACTTCCGGATCCGGCGTTAACTACAAGTCCATGTTCGATGCTGGTTCTCAGGTACATTCATCTTCGTACATGCGGTCCCAGTATCTCATCTTTTGTAGATCGTCGCCAAGGAGGGCGTCAAGTCCTTGTTCAAGGGTGCCGGTGCTAACATTCTCCGTGGTGTTGCCGGTGCTGGTGTGCTGTCTCTATATGACAAGCTCCAGGAAGTCATGTTCGGCAAGGTCTACTCTGGAGGTAAGCCTGGTTGTCTGTTCCGTATCGTCGTGTCTAACGAGTTGCATCAGGATCCGGTTAAATGCTTTAATGGAATAGTACATTGTTTATACTCGCATCCTTTACGATCTCCTTTGCTGTTAGACTTTTACACCTTTTTATTCAATTACCGTCCTGTTAGGTATCGCTGTGGCTACCCTATAAAAGACCTAGTACAGAATGCATTACGGATAAAAAGCACACTACATCCTTGAGTGAAACTGAGATTTGAAATTGCCGTCCGGGTAATTAAATTGCTTCCTTGGCTTTCTACCACCATGTCGCAATATAGTTCGTGACTACCATGCTCTTACAGTTTCTACGGCGCCAAGTAGGCATACCCCATAGATGGGCTGTTCCATGGCAACATCGTCGACATTCTACTGCAATCATTCTTCGACCGTATCAGCAGCAATGTATTGATGAATGTGTCGACGCGCTCGCGACAGGCGCGTCGCGGATAGGCATATCTCTACCCACTGGATCCGGGAAGACTACCGTGTTCATATCGCTCTTGTCTCGTCTTCCTCAGATCAACAAGCACGGAAAAAGGGCCCTTATCATCGTAAACAGCGTAGAGCTCGCTAGGCAGTCTGCTGAACAAGTCGTGCGGCTGTTTCCCCATTGGTCGGTTGAAATCGAGCAGGGCGCCAAGCACGTCGCGTCTGGCAGAGCAGACGTGTAGGTTTCCTTAATTCTTTCAAGTTTTCTCAAATTTTACCATACTACAGGACTATCGCGACGTACCAGACGCTCATCCAGCCCGAACGTATAAAAAAATTCAAACCAGCAGCACTGAAAGCTATCATTATAGACGAAGCGCACCACGCAGCAGCACCTTCGTATGTGCATTTTTGGCTTCTTTATTGAACTGAAAACATGAACAGCCGCTCCGTCCAGCTATCGCCGTATTTTGTCTCACTTCGACACAAGTATCCCGCATCCCGAGGCGCTTCCAACGGCAGCAGATCCAGGCCACAAAATTCCTATCGTTGGATTCTCCGCAACATTTAGTCGTCACGATGGCTTAAAGCTGGGCGTTGTGTTTGACAGAATTGTCTACCACAAGGACTTTTTGACTATGATCAAGGATCAATGGTGAGTATTCGTGCTTGACTATGTATTAATGACGCCGATGATGGGCTGTTAGGCTTTGTCCAGTGCGCTTTACGACCACCAAGGCGGATATGAATCTCGACGATGTCACTGTCAACTCTCGGAGTGGTGACTTCAACGCAACGAGCCTCGCTCACGTTGTCAACACAGAAACGATCAATACCCTTGTTGTTCAAACCTGGTTGGAGAAAGCAGGTGTGCTCACGAACCAACCCTTCCACTGGTCGTCTAAAACTCGTCCTTCCTAGCGACACGCAAATCCACCCTCGTATTCTGTGTCAATGTTGCACACGTTCACTCTCTGACACAAGCCTTCCGTCAATTCGGAATCGACGCGAGATATGTATACGCCAAAACGCCTGCACCCGAACGTAAGGCTCTGATTGCCGCGTTCAAAGCAGGCAAATTCCAGGTTCTCGTCAATTGCGGTAAGCTATTCAGCCAATCATAGCTTGGCAAAACTTATGATTCTCTCCCGGAAAGCCATCTTGACGGAAGGTGCGGATATCCCTAACATCGACTGCGTCATGGTTGTACGGCCTACACGATCGAGGAATCTTTTTGCTCAGATGGTGAGCCAGAGCGGCGCCCCGTAATTTTGCAATTCACGAGCCTTGTGAAGATCGGTCGAGGAATGCGATTATCTCCTGAAACAGGAAAGGAGGATTGTAGGATCATCGACTTGGTCGACAGCAACACGCGGGTCGCAGGAGTCATCTCTACGCCCTCTCTCTTCGGCTTGGACCCCAATGAAATTGATATCAATGGTTTGTAGTCTTTTCATGTGTGCTATTCGTGAAGCTGACCCACGCAGACGAAAGTTTAGAGTCAATGCGGAGGCGCACTGATGATACGAATCCCTCCTTCGGTTATGCCGCAGAAGACGTCCCTGAACCCGAGAATGTGACTTACACTGACTACAACGACCCGCTTTCTTTCCTGAAGTTACCATCCGACACTCCTCATATTAGGACCCTCAGTAGCAATGCTTGGATCGCCATTGGAGAGGAAAAGTTCATCCTCGAATGCCTTGGTAAAGGCTATATCAAGATAGAGCTGGTGAAAGACGATGCCGGTCAGTATTTTCTACGCTTAAATATCGTTTTCTCTGACCTCCTCTTAGAAAATGAACCATATTGGAAGGCCACGTTTACCCCAGCAGGCATGGATAAGACAACCGCTTATCAACTCAAAATAAATCCATTTATGCGTGCGCGAAAGGTATGCCAGGCGCCGTCTTTAGATGAAGCCATAAAAGCCTGTGATACATACGCCAAGGCCAAAGCTGTACGCGGACCAATGGTCAAAGGGTACATCGCATTACCCTCTTCTGTTATCTCACTCGTCTTCCTCATACAAATTTAGGCTGCTGAGAAATGCTCGATGGCGAAAAACTCCTGCCACTGACAGCCAGAAGGCTATCGTGGCCAAGCGATACAAGCTTTCTGCGGAAGACATTTGCGATCCCAATGCTACTGATCCTATGGCTTTACGGATTTCACAAATGACAAAAGGCGAAGCAGCTGACACTATCACTCGTCTCAAGCACGGAGCATTGGTAGGCCCTTACCTGGAACATGACAATCAACTTCGCTTACCGTGTATTCCAGGCCCTGCACACAAAGAGAATAAAAGAAGCTAAGAAGGCACAGAAGAACTACGATAAAGAGGTACAGCGCCGTCTACGCGAGACAGTCATGGTTGGTCAACTCTCTGGGAGGTAAGTCATACTGTTCGTGTTATATTTGGAGATCTGACAATGCCGGCGATACAGCCCGCTGACTTCCTAATGTCAGCACTGCTGCTCGCTGAGCAGTGTCGACGATTGATTCGAGCAGTTTGGGGTCGTCCATCGACTGAGGCTGCCGAAGTAAATGCGCCAGAAATGACCCCACAAACGAATCCCCTGCACCGGTGACATTTGCGATGGTGTCAATCGGCAACGGTGGGAAATGTTGCAACACAACCATATGCCCCCAGTTTCCTTGTGCAACGATGCGTCTGTCGCTGCGGACATGTTCTTGTTCCCAGGCAGATGCCTTTGACAAGTCGTCATCATACTTCCGCATGGCGACAATCACCCCCAGATTTCCACACTTGATGACGAGGTGCTGTATGAATGGGAGCAGATTGACAGCCATACTTGCTATTCCTTTTTCCACCAGGAAGGAGAGGTTTCCTTTCGATGGATCAACTGTTGACACCGCTTTCCTTGCTAGTCGTTCCAAATCCGTACGATATTGTTGTCCTAATGCCATTCCATCCACGATTTTCCACCACATGGGATGGGCCATTAAGTCGTAAGGTTCTTCGCGTGCGAGACGATATATCTGAACGAGCTCCAGGAGGTTTGGTGAGGCGAATGTGATCGGGGAAACTGTTGGGTCCATCCTTATGAGACGTTCTTGAATGGACGGCAAGATGGCCGTCGATTTCGTGATCGATGTTGGCTCACTAAATGGCGTAATGTCAACACTCTCAAGCTGGGGTTTGAGTAGCCACCTACAAGAAAGCTGATGTGCACATGTCAATCCATAGCTAACGGTCAGAACTGACAGAAATACTGACTCTTTATCCCTTCCGAATAACAGAACTGCACCACGGACTCTATAGTCGCGGGCGATAAGTTGCCGTCAAACGCCACTATAGCGGGTTTGTGCTTTCGCAAATGCTCCAAGACCTATTTTGGCGTGGCGTGAGCAGAACTATGCGCTACTGAAATACGGCCTCACAGTAGTTTCATCAAACGCTTCAGTAATTCCCATATCTGCGACCCCGGTCAGGAGATGTCCCTCAGCGTCTACAAACATATTGCAGACCGACGTCTTGAGATTCGTTTTCACCAAGCCATCGGACCGCATGCCCATGGATCGTGTTTCATCTTCAAGTAGTCTGCCAAAGGCGTCGTTTCCGATAGGCGAAAGAAGGAGCGTGCTATTGGGATCGCGGATTACACGATGCGATGCCTCTGCGATATTCCGAGCGACTCCACCGAGAGTCATCTCTACGCTTCCGGGGACAGTAGAGTGAGTAGCTAGATTTGGGTCTGAGCCCTTGTTTGCCTGAGCGGTTATGTCGATTGCTGATGATCCCACAACCGCCAACTGTGCAGGCACGAAAGGATCGTCATGTCTTTTTGAATATCCTTCCCGCGGCTTGTCGTCGGCGGAAGACGTAGGTGTAGTCTGATTCACAAATTTGATAGGAATTCATTGCAGATACATAGTTCTAATCTCTTACAGGTTCGGAGAGCATTTTCTGATACTGGACCGCAATCTGACCGCCTATAAACACAAGATATTAGGATGATGACTCTTTGGAACACCTTAGACCGTACCTATCAAAGCCGTATTCTTGAGAAGAGCAACATTCGAATTTAGAGATTCTCCTCCCGTCAATTCGACAATCCGTGAAAGAAGCCATGGTGTGACCTCCTTTCCCCTCTTACTCATACCGTTCTCTTCAGACTCGCGAACAGCTTGATCCACAGCCTTCTGGATAGAGGATCCTACTTTCTCGTGCTCTTCGGGTATGGGTGCTGCTATGAGGATACCGTTATCCATACCAAGTTGCCATTGTGTGTCTAAGCAGATATAGTGAGCTTAGAATGAAGTTCTAAGAGAAAAACACAAACGAAGAAGCTTTGCAGCAGCCGAAGGATTATCCACGTTCCATGGCACCTGGTGATATCAAGTAAGCTTTGCTTAAGTATGTCAGAAGGGAGCCTTTACCCACCTGGAAGCCGCTCGAGCGACTGAAGAATGCGGGGAATTCACGAGATTTCCCATACGTAACTACCGGAACGCCAAGTGTTTCCTGTGAAATGTATTGGTGAGGGGGAAAGAATTATAACGAGAGCAAGACTTGCGAGATATTCCAAAGTCCTGCAATGATTCGTCAGTACAAGTCTAAGTGTTAGGCGTGTCACCGACCTTCCAATGTCTAGAATAGATTTAACCCCGGAAGAGACGAGACCGACTGGACAACGGGTAAGTTCGAAGAGGTCAGCTGAGATGTCCATTGCTGATAGAGGATTTGTTAGCGTCATGTTGTCCCCGACTCAAGAGCAGCATACAGTCTTGTCCTCCACGATGAACTCCACCAAGTCTGCGGAACGATGAGATCTCGTCCTTCCAGTCGGGAAATGCCTACCCTCCCGTTGCAAATACCTACAGAAAGAATTAGCTACCGATAACGACGCGTTGGCGACCATACCTTTATTCCTGCCAGGGCAGCAAATATCAGCGTGGCACTGCAAGTCGTTCCTGCACATAATTCAGCTCCTGCGGAACCAAATGTTTGCCTTTAGTTACTTACCTCCGTCCATCCTCGAGCCAATTGTAGGAGCGATATCTCTACGCGAAACCTTGACCACCGAAGGATTCCTCGCCCTGTCCGCTAGCCGCTCTAGCTCAGATTTCTCCAGGCCAATTTTGACGCGTCCACCGATGATACCGATGGTGGCGGGAACGGAACCTGTGGACCTTACGATCTCCTCAAGGTCGAGAGAGAGGTCATAGTTGACTGGGTAAGGAAAACCGTGAGTGACGAGGGTGGTCTCGAGGGCGACTATCGGTTTGTTTGTAGCCAGGGCTTCCTGTATTTCTGGATGGATGTCCAGAGGAGCATTGCGGTGAGCAAGAGTGGCTGTGCTGAACCGTGCGCGATGTCCTCGAGAAAGACAGGCAGATATGGAACGAGTAAGGATAGTCATGTTGCTAGTGTGACTATATATTTCAACTCTAGACTGTCTTTGATTTGAGAATCTGCCTTACAGTTAGTGCGTTCATAAAGAGGACACGCGTGTCACACGTAACAAATACTGTCACACTTTTCATCAATCGACCGCTATGGCGCATAATGAAAACGAAGGAAAAAAACAGGATGAAGTCTCAAAGGCACCAAATTTGAAGGTACATACCTGTCCTCCTGCATTCTGCTTTCCCTCACCTTATTCTTAGCCTTCGTGTGGTGAACGCAGACCAGGAGAAACCACTGCGATCAGCAGATCTAGAATCAACGAGCTTTTACCCAACGAACTTCTAGCCTACATCTTTGCCACTGCGATTATCAGCCTGCTTCCAATGGAGCACAGGTCCTTCCTTGCCCTAGTGTGCAGCATCTGTCGCCGTTGGCGAGATGTTGCTATCGAGGCATCTGATCTTTGGACCACCATTTACATACATCATCAAAATGATATACCAGCTGCCGAACTCTTCCTTAAACGATCAAAGACGCAACTTCTGGACGTAGACGTCCAAGTTGGCGACTTCTTTGGTCAAGGTAGTTCCCGCCCTGCCCTCCGAGTTGCTGAGTTAACGTCGGTCCATCTTGAGCGTACGAGGACGCTTTCTTTGAGTGTCAGCCACACTTTGTATGCAGAAAAGTTTTCTGCGTTGTACCGGTCGATGTCAACTCCGCATCTTGTGAACCTTTCCGTCGATGTCCTGCCACAAAGCGCTGCCCCCTTACTTGATTCCATTTGCTCATTCGGTTCTAATGGGAGTGACGGCTTACACTCGAACAGAACCTCAATCTCCAGCCTTACCAGACTGGAGTTAACATCTGCTCATCTTGAACATGAGGAACTGCGGAATATATTCACATACTTCCCATCTCTCGAAACACTCATTCTGCCGAAATTTGGTCAGAGCTGGAGGCCCGAGGACAAGGAGGATCGGCCCATCATGTTAGCCCCCAGCTCGTTGCGATCACTCGCAGTTAACCTTGACTACGACCATGTCGGGTCTTCGTATCCAGGACAGTACTCACCTTACTGTTCATGTGTCCTTGGCTCTCTTCGCTTTCCGAACCTCGAATATCTCGAGGTTCTAGGCGAGTACCCTTTCTGCAATCTCAATCTCAGCAGCCATTTTAAAGACCTGCCGAAATTGAAAACACTGCGTTTGCAGCGGTGTTCTGTGCCACCCCTTGATGACGAGTTCTTCCGCTCTTTGAAGCTGTTAAATCGTTTGGAACTGGTAGACAACCTAAGCCATGTGAAGTGGCTTACAGAATCTTCACCCACAGAAGTGACCTTACCATTTCCTCATTTGTCATCTATTTCGCTTAGCGACAAGTCAAGCGGGAGTCATGACATGACCAAGTGGGCACGCCTAGCGCAGCTAGCCGTCCAGAATACTGGTTGTACCCAGTTCTCTGTCAAAGTAACAGCACAACATCATCGTGGCATGATGTGTGCCCTTGGTCCTCAGGATGAGCGTATTCGCGTCGAAGTGGAGGATCATCCTCCCGGTTTACTCCGTCTGCTTCCCCTAGGAAATTTCGCCGACTGGTCGGATGACGACGATGATTATTATTACAATTGGAATGAGCGCGCTTCCGACTTTGAGGGTATTGACTCGTCCGACTGAGAGCCAGGCAGGGATATATTGGGGACTTTGAACTTCAAGGTTGCATTTCGAACTTGTGGACTCAGAAGAAACAAAATACTGACCACCCTTTAACGAAGAGCTGTATTGCGAGCTCCCAATGAATGTATCATTATCTCCAAATCGTGTTCATAATCGATGAATGGATGGGGGGGTAGACTGGTAAATAGCGCTGTCTGCGATGTGTTACTGCTCCAATTCTATTGAGCGTTGAACAAATCAGTGTTGACTTGAGTAAAACATGGAAATCTTCAGCCGCTACTTGATGCCGCAGACAGTATCAAGACCTTTCACCCAGCCTTGCACACTAGGAAATTAATTGTTTGAGCTTGGACAATATCGAGTCACGTGTAATTGTCATTCTTACATGAAGAATGAAGGCGACAAGGACCCGTGTTTATGCCCTCGGAGGTTAGGGGCAAATTTTGGCCAAATCCAAAAATTTGTCCGGACTTTTTGCCTGCGAAAATATCAAAATCTGTCCGGATTCTTCCCCTAAGCTACCCCTACTGGCCGATTTCTCCGGATTTCTCCCCTAACCTTCCAAAATCGCGAAAAAATCGCAAAAATGGTTTTAAAAAAATTCTCTGTGTTTCGCTGCGACCACAGCCAATCCATTCGTTCTTGTTCCAGGCGGCGTCGAGCTTGGTGAGCTCATCGAGTTTATCATTGGCGTAGACAAGTAGATTTCGGGCATAATAATGCTAGCAGGGCAAAGGAGGGCGAAGGGTTGTAGTAAATTTCAAAACGACAGTATTCTACAGTACAGTAATCAACCGGTCTTCTGTACACCACTACTCCTTTGTACACCATATAGAACATCATTCCTCCCTATTCTCGGGCGATGTTGGGACTTAAAATTAAGTATAAAATGTATACTTCAAATTGAGATACTTTCTGGGCCTGTACGTGTATTGTGTGAACTGTGGTGGGCCTCCGAGGTCAGGGCTCAGAATATATTATGTAAGACCATTCATTTGTATACCCATAAATCGCTCACTGGGCCTCGGCACATTATTCTAAAATCACGAAAATATTTGTATATCATGTACAGTCATATAGAAAACTTTTGTACCAGACACAATTACGAGGAACAGCCAATGAAAACGAAAAATTTGATATCAAGTTTTGACGTACAGAAGACCGGTTGATAACTGTACTTGTTCAAATTTAGCATCTTTTTTCCTGTCGGTCTTTGCTAGGAATATTGATTGAATAGGACAAAAGAACAAGAAATGGCTTCGAACAAAGTAGGTATCTGTAGGAACAAAGCCTAACGGTTAATAATAGTCAGTGGACAATGAACAGTCGGCACATGCCGGCTGCTGTGTCCGGACTATGGCCTAACCTTGCTGTAATTGTCGTCGCTCGTCCGGATTGTTGATCTAACCTCCGGCCACCTAGCAGCCATTTTGTCCGGATTTGCCCTCCAAAAACCACCGATTTTGTCCGGACTTTTGCCCTAACCTCGAGGGGTATAAACACGGGTCCTAGGCGACAATACCATGATTCTTTGCCTCACTGTTCTAGTCCATCTCAACGTTAACTCGCCATTCTCCTTCTTGGATCCATTTACTTGTTCTATTTACAAATCCTATCGCTCTTGAGATTTTCTTACACCGCCTTAAAGTAAGAAAACTGGCGAGTCTTTATTCTGGCCACTGATCTTCTCTGCCAGAAATGCCCTCTGTTTCGAAAATGAACCAACTTCCCGACGAGCTCCTCACCTTGATATTTGCTACCGGCCTCCGTGACTTGTCATCGGACGCACATCAGCCTCTCCTGGCTTTGATATGCAGTGTCTGTCGCCACTGGCGAGATGTTGCTATCGGGGCCTCTGAGCTATGGACCACTATTCACGTTCCCTTGGAAGGCCGCCTTCCAGTGATCCAGACATTCCTGGAGAGGTCAAAGGGCCGCCTCATCGACCTAGATATCACGGAACTTGATTCAGTCGTTCTCGCCCGCAAGGTCGCCGAGATAACTGCACCGCACATCTCCCGCGTTCAAACTTTGATCATGACCCTTCCAGATCTCAACATCTACAATGCGTTTTCTGAGGCTTATCGCACCATTTCCGCCACCAGTCTTTCAAGCCTTTCCATCCATCTCACTGATGCTCTCTGGTCGTCTTATGGACATTACCCACTCTTTGCGAGCACCAATTCCCTTTGTTATATTAACACTGAGGGATATTTCCTAAGACATGTTCCTTCCAGGGCCAGTCTCACCACACTAAAGCTCAGCAAGTATTGCCCGACTCATGTAGACCTCCAGAATTTGTTCGACGCATCACCGTGTCTCGAGACACTTGTCCTGCATCTGTTTGATGCGGATGAGCCACTGGATCTCTCTAACGAAGGCGATGATGGCGCACCTATCACCATCATTGCGCCAACTACTTTAAAGTTTCTGGCAGTCTCTGTGTTTTTCGTGCATACAGACAGGCAGTGTGGTTGCGTTCTTGATCAATTATGTATTCCAAACCTGGAATATCTAGAGTTGGTCGGAAGCATCATGGACTTGAATGTTCATTTTAGGGGGCTGGCCAAGCTACAGACGTTGCGTATCCAGCGCTGCACTATAACATTGGCTGACCAATTCTTCCTCTCGGCGAAAGAGCTGAGACGTCTGGAGTTGGTGGACATGTCGCCTGACGATATACGACACATCACAGGAATTTTGACAGAAGGCCCTTCGTCTCCCTCTTTTCCTCATCTATCTTCCGTTTTCTTTTCGACGAAACGAGAGTACATGGAGAGCCCGCACCAGCTCCTGCAGCTCGCCGAGCAGTGTGTCGCAACCGGATGTCCTTATTTCGCACTCGAAGTCGAAAAAGGGCGCTCCGAAGAATTTTTGAGTGCCATCAAGTCGCGTATCCAGGAAGAGCGCGTTTGCATCAGAGAGTGTGATTGCGATTGTTCAGGTGGTCTGATCAAGTCAAGAATGGGTGGTCACCCTTTTTTGGACGAGGAGGAGGAGGAGATTGAGGAGGAAGAGATGGACGAAGAGATTGAGTGGGAGCCTGAGTGGGAGATTGACTCGGAGTATGATGATGAATGGGATGAAGAGGAGGACGATATGTTTTGATTCGATGAGGAGAATTTATAAGCGAGTTCTTCTTGTACTCGATCTTACTTAGCTCGCTTGGTAAACTTTTTGATTCGAAATAAACAAAATGAAATGTATGAGTGCTCAGCAGTCTGCCTGCCCCCCGCACTGCGCGTGACACTGGTAAGTACTAAGAGCAGAAGGCCGGAATATCGGCCCGATCTCCTCGAACATGCCAACTCCCAAGGCCTCCATCGACATCGCTCTAGACATCCCAGGTGGGATCTGTTCGATAACCTTACAGCCCTTAGATGTCCAGGGAATAGTCCAATCTGTAGGGGACGATACAGCCGGTGCTACCGCCGTTTTCATTGGTAGTACCGCCGAGGTCGACCCGTAGCTTGACTCTGATCTGATCTCTCTACTACCGACAGGTACAACGCGAAATTCATTCAAAGGTCGGTAGCAATTCATCGGTGCTATACAAATACATATCGATCTGCCAGGGAGAACCGTGACGCGCCTTGAATATCAAGCTTATTCAAAATTGGCCATCAAGACCATGGCCAGTATCATTCAAGCCACGCGACAAAGTCTGACTCGCTCCGAGCATCGGCCAGAAGCGCAGAGCTCACTCATCCGCTGTGCCGTTCATCATCGAATCGGTGTTGTTCCCGTTGGAGAACCTTCAATAGGTATTACAAACTACCCTAGAACCCATCTTACACTAACTCGACCTCTAGTTATCGCTGTTTCCTCTCCCCACCGTAAAGAGGCCTTTGTGGCATGCGAAAGGATCCTCGAAGAAGTGAAGCAAAAGGCACAGATTTGGAAGAGAGAATATTACGAGGGGATGGATGACAGCGAAGCAGAGTGGAAAGCTAACACTTAAGGGCATAACAAGTACATGAATCATTAAGCATCGCATAGTTCATTAATCTACCTTCCATTCTTTCGAAACCGCATCATCTTCAGTACTGACAAGTAGTTCGATCGACCACATCACCAGCGTGAAAAAGATATTAATCCAGCGCCACCACACTTGAGACGAATGGTCCAACACTGGATCTGGAATCAGCAACGTACCCAAGTAAGACACGACAAGACTCACGGAGGAGGTGAGAGTACACAGTAACAAAAATCAACTGTCGATATGTCAAGAGTATTCGAGTCAACGTCAACGTCTAGAAGAAAGATTAGCACAAGAGAATATACACTCTGAGCGGTTTTCTCACTGGTCGATCTTCCCATCCATTATCAACACCATCTTCGTCATCCCAACTATCGGCGCCAATACCTGGTAGGATCTTTGAAGCTAGCTGCAATACCGTTAGTCGGTACAACAAGGCGACCAGTACCGGCTTAGGTAGCGTGTTTGTGACAAAGTTGAGCAAGGTTTGGAGATGAGGAATCAAGTTTGGGAGGAGTGGAACACTGTCACGAAAGTCAGTATCACCTCTTTGAACGGTAAAATGAAACATACTAGGAATAAGATGGGTCTGAAGACAGCTCTTGGTCAAATCCACAAAGCCAGACATTGTATGCCATGAACAACGCCAGACCTGAGGATTCGATGATGTTTGTGCGCCGCAAAAAGAATCCAATAAATGTAAGAAAGAGCAATGCGGTCATAGCAACTCCAAGAAAAGTCGAGGACAGTGGGGAAGAGGCAGCTGCGGGATACGCCTGGAGATAGTCAGACCACGAGCCAACACACAAAGAACAACGTACATTCACAATCCACCAAGCACTAGCCACGTAGGTGCCAGCTGAAGCAATCAATAATCCAAACTGATAGATCTCCCCCTCTTCCACTAACTTCTTGCCTTGCTGCCCGAGCTTCTGAACCACGACCAAACTCGACAGTCCTTCCAAAGCGATGAAAAGCGGGCCCATGTACGTTAGTATCGTGCCCCATACAGACGTGGCGATTCCAAGCCATGGAGGAACAGACGTCGAGAATGCATTAAAGCACACCAGGAGCAAAAACGGGTGCATCGGGACCTGCAAGAGAGACAATGCGGGGGATCCCCAGCACAGAATCATGGTCCCATGGATGGCAGCGTGCACAGTCAGAAGAAGAGAAAGCAGCAGAAATGCCGGCTTGGACAGTGTCACCAATGTGAGAGGAAGAAAGATGAGAATCTGAAGGGCGGTAGAAAGTCTGCGATAATGGTAAGAAAAAAAGTTCAATTCAGCAGGAGAGACGTTACCTGGCAGTGTGGGAGAGTGCGCTCCAGAGGATCCATGGGCTCACGGACATGGTGTTGACGAGTTCGCGTCTTGAACGGATGAAAGCCTGGGACGAACACGCATGCCACCGACGCGGGAGACAAAAGAGTGACGAACAACGTGACTTGACCCAATTACAGGGGCATAGAGTTTATTTTTATTTTTTATAAACTAAATCGATATTGTTCCCCGGTTCCTCAATGTTCAAAACAGTTGGAGCAGTAATGAATTTTACGAGCCATCTACTGGCCAACGTCTCGTGCAGATTGGCTCCTCAAAACTCGATTTAGGACAAATACGTGACCGTATTCCGTACTGACATCTCTTCACTAAAGGGTAGTCAATATTAGTGTTTCTTTGGCGCACAAAGGCAGATATGTGATCTTATATTTCAAAATATTTCACCTGACTGTCATAGTTGTCCGAAGCAAGCCCGTCAATAGCAAAATCGGGATCGTACTAAACTGCCTCGTCATCCCAGCAGTTGAAGGAATTTCCTGGGGAAGCGGATACATGTAATATATATTTTTACTTTATTCTAGATCAAAAATTTGTTAACCAAGCGAGCCAAGTGGTAAGATTGCGTACTATACACAGCAAGAAGATTCCCGTCCTAATCCTCGTCGAATTCAAACGCATCGTCCTCCTCTTCATCCCATCCATCATCCTCAAACTCAAATCCCCATCCCTCTACGTCGATCTCTCCCTCGAAAATGACCTCGTCCTCGTCCCAAAAAACGCGACTATCTATCCCTGCGGCATCTTGTCTTATCAAGCCACTCGAACAATCGCTCTCTATAACGCAAACGCGCCCATCCTGGATATATGACTCGATAGCCTTGAAAAATTCTCCGGAGCGCTCCTCTTCAATTTCAAGTGTGAAACGAGGACATCCGGCTGCAACGCAGCGCCTAGCGAGCTGCAGTAGCCGGTACGGGGTATCTAAGTACCCTCCTGTCGTGGAAAAGAAGACGGAAGATAGACGAGGAAAAGAGAGCGAAGACAACGGAGGGTCTGCAATATGTCGCACATCCTCAACTGACATGTCCACCAACTCCAAACGTCTCAGCTCCTTCAGCGAGAGGGAGAACTCTTCATCGGCCGATGATAGAGTACAATTCTGGATACGCAGCGTCCGTAGCGACAGAGGTTCCGACCACCTCTAAATATTCCAGGTTTGGAATACACAAAGAACCAAGAACGCAGCACGAGAGTGTGCCATCACTATGCGGACGGTATAAATTGACTGCCAGGGACTTCAAGGTAGTTGGCGCGGTAATTGTGATAGGTGAGGCGTCGGCATCTCCAGCGAGATCCAGTGGCCCGACTACATCAAAACCATGTAGGATAAGCGTCTCGAGATACGGGGATGTGTTAAATAAACCCTGGAGCTCTGTATGAGTCGGGGTATAATTGCCGAGCTCCAGTGTAGTGAGACTGGTTCTTGAAGGAACGACATTTAGGAAATTTCCCTGAGTGTCAAAATGACAAAGGGAGTTGGCGTTCGCAAAGAGTGGGGGGAATGTCCCAAATTTCCATATATCACGACTGAGATGGATGGAAAGGCTGGTAAGATTAGTGGCGGAGATGGAGCGATAAGCGTCCGAAAGTATGGTGTAGAGTTTGAATTGTGAAATACCCATCGCCAAAGTTCGAACACGGGAGATGTGCGGTGCAGTAACTGCAGTTATCATGGTGGTCTCACGGGCGAGAGTAAAGCGATCGATCATGTCAAGTGCTTTGATATACACGTCGATGAGGCGACCCTTTGACCTCTCCAGGAATGCCTGGGTTGCCGGACAGTGTCGTCCCAAGGTAATGCAGATAGTGGTCCATAGCTCAGAGGCCCCGATAGCAACATCTCGCCAGTGGCGACAGACGCTGCATATCAAAGCAAGGAGAGGTTGATGTTCGTCTGATGTCAAGTCACGGAGACCGGTAGCATATATCAAGGCGAGTAGTTCGTCGGGAAGTTGGTTTATCTTCGAAATAGATGACATCTCTGGTACAGAAGGTCAGCGGCTAGAATAGAGAAAGGCGCGTGTTCTTACTTTCAAAGTGATGAGAGCAGATCTCAAGCGATACGCGAACAGTGGTCGGAGAAGACGATTGGTGATGAGTCAATGTTGAAGATAGAGGGTCACGGAGAGCTGGAAGAGAAAGAACAACAACGACATTCCAATGTTGCAGCGCGCTATTGATCACGCGTGACTCGATGTGGTCCATTAAATTTATAGCCTGTTAAATTGCTGTTAAACCCGCTTTATGACAAACTCGCCGAACTCATTACCACTCGAGTTGACACTGATTTCCTCAACGCATATTAAATAAAATTGGAGACGTAGTCTACCCAGCCATTCATTGATCAACGGCTACATGCAGAACAGCTCCACCTCCGAACGCGATTTGGCAATACTGATACATTCAAGGGAGCAATCGCATACCATACTTACGTTTCTTCACTATAAAGGGAGGTCAATATTGTGTTTCTCTTGAAGCATCAAGTTCAAAATATAACCTTATGGTTCCTTCAAAACCCGTAATATTCGGCATGGTTTTCATAGTCGAACGTATCAAAACCATATTCATCAAAATAAAGGTCGGAATCAGAATCGGAATCAGAATCATGATTATCGTAATGATCATTGTCATCGTATGGCCAATTGAAGGAATTTCCTGCCAGTGGGGGAAGTGGATGGAGCAAACCAGGAGGATGATCCGCTGTCTCGAGGTGAATACGCTCGTTCTGGTGACTAAGGGCAAGCGTCATCATGTTATGATGTTGTGCCGTTACTTTGATAGAGAACTGGGTGCACCCGTAATTCTGGATGGCTAGCTGGGCTACGCGTGCCCACTGGAACATGTCAGGACACCCGCCCCGAGAGTTGTCGCTGAGTAAGATAGACGACAGACGGGGAAATGGTAAGGACACTTTCTTACTGTAGTTTTTACACCATTTCACATCTTTCAAGTTGTCCACCAGTTCCAAACGATCTAACAGCTTCAACGAGCGAAAGAATGTGTCGTCACTAGGTGACACTGAGCACCGCTGCAAACGCAGGGTTTTCAATTTCGGCAGGTCTTTGAAATGGCTGCAGAAATTGAGATCCAAGGAAGAGTTGTCACCTAGAACCTCGAGATATTCAAGGTTCGGAAAGCAAAGAGAGCCAAGGACGCATGAACAATCAGGTGAGTTTCCTGCATGCGAAGACTTGACATGGGCGTGATCAAGTTGAACTGCGAGCGATCGCAGCGAGTTGGGAGCGAAGATGATGGGTCGATTCACCTCTTGATTTCCCCTCCAGCCCTGACAAAATTTCGGCAGAATAAGCGTTTCGAGAGATGGGAAGTACGTGAATATTTTCCGCATATCCTCATGTTCAGGTTGAACAGCTCCTAGCTCTAATCTGGTAAGAATGAAGCCCGAGGCCGCGTTCGAAGGTAGGCCGTTACTCCCATTAGAACTGACTGAGCAAATGGAATCAAGTAAGGGGGGAGCGCTTTGTAGCCATCCTTGGATATATACGGAAAGGCTCACGAGATGCGGAGTTGACACCGGCCGGTACAACGCAGAAAACCTTTCGGCACCCTGGGCGTCGCTGATGCTCAAGGAAAGCGTCCTCGTACGCTCAAGATGGACCGACGTCAACTCCGCAACTCGAAGCCCAGATTGTCGACTGAAAGCCACTGGAGGACTCCGGTAGTACCCACCTCGACCAGAGGTGAACTGCGGGAACTGTCGACCAAAGACGACTTCAATATCAACATCCAGAAATTGCGTCTTTGATCGTTTAAGGAAGAGTTCGGCGGTTGGTATATCATTTTGATGATGTATATAAATGGTAGTCCAAAGCTCAGATGCTTCGATAGCAACATTCCGCCAACGGCGACAGATGCTGCACACTAGAGCAAGGAAGGACGTGTGCTCTTTTGGAAGCAGGCTGAGAATCGCGGTGGCAAATATGCAGGCCAGAAGTTCATCGGGTAAAAGCTCGTTAATTCGGTTAACCGCAGTCAATCCAGTTGCTACTTGTCTGCCAGTGGGCTTGCCACGCGAAGGCTAATAATCAAGTAAGGGAATGCAGAAAGCAAGAAGAAAGGTATATACCTTTGGCTTTGGTGCCTTCGGCTTATTAGCGACTGCTTCTTGTTTCTTTCCTTTGTTTTTCCTCTTTGCCATAGCGGTCGACGATGAGGATCGATAAGGATTGGAAGCGTGACACTCCGTGTTACTGTTACATGCTAGGCCGGTCATCACTACTGCCCTGCCCTGCCCTGCCGCTGCCGCCCACCTCGCTAGGCACATCCAAAATGAATCATGAACTTATTGCTCGCTTTCAGGGACTATCGACGAGAACCGATTTGGAACCTTATGGCCTTATTCTTCAAGCTTCAGGCTTCAGGCTCCAAGTAAGCGACTACATAGTAGAAATCCACGGCAGCATACTATCCGAGTTCTTACAAGCTGCGCTGCGGCTAATGCTACCTAATTATCAGCGATGTATGTCTGCCAGCGTTGTCACCTGTAAGTGCGTATTTGCGACCTACAAAGGTATGAACATGGTCACTCAAATACAACACCCTTACCTCAGGTTGGCTGAATGAAAACCAAGATCAAGAACCTCGCCAAGAGGCTGGAGGATCGCCATCACTGGAGAGGAGGAGATTCCTACGACTTTGGAAAGAGCTAGTCGAAACTTGTTCGAAACATCCCAACGGTGAAGTTGATGACAAACACACCAACCGTTCACGAGCTGCTCAAGTGGCGACGTATAATGCTCTCGATGCCAAGGCGGTGGACTTTTTTGAGCGGACATTCCCCCCTACTGTCGAGCACTGATTCATTTGTTTTGTATTCTGGATCAAAAATTCATTTAACCAAGCGAACTAAGTGAGATTGAGCGCTATACATAACAAGAAGATCCTCGTCCTAACCCTCGTTGAGATAGAGTGTCACGGAGAGCAGTAAGAGTTGAAAGATCAAATACAGAATCATTTGGCAAGTTTTCAACGTCGCTCTGTCGATCACACGTGACTCGATACCGTCCCGGCGGGTCGAACAGTGATTATGTTTACTCAAGACCGATTTCCTCAATTATAAACGTTGGAAACGTAGCGCGTCGCAGACAGCGGTATTTGCAGCCTACCAGCTACTCATCGATTAACGATTAGTGCAGAACAGCCCCAGCTCCGACTCTCGATTTGATGCATCTAACCTAAGGGCAATCGCAATACTACGTGACATCCATACTTAGATCTCTTCACTATAAAGGGCGGTCGATATTGTGTTTCTTCTGACGTAAGTATGAAATGTAACCTTACAGTTCATTCAAAGTCCCATCCATCATCATCATCATCTTCAATTCAAGCTCCCACACAGGCTCCCACCTTCCTCGATCTCTTCGTCCTACATGTAGTCCCAAAAAAAGTCACCATCCAACCCTGCCGTGTTTGGATTTATCAAGCCACCTGGACACTCACTCTCTCTAATGCGAACGCGGCCATCCTGGATACATGACTCGATGACGTTCGAAAATTCTCTGGAGCGTCCTTGTTCGACTTCGAGTGTGAAACGAGGACATCCGGCTGCGACGAAATGCTCGGCGAGCTGCAGGAGCTGGTGCGGGCTCTCCATGTACTCTCGTTTCGTCGAAAAGAAGACGGAAGATAGATGAGGAAAAGAGGGAGACGAAGGGCCTTCTGTCGAAATTCCTGTGATGTGTCGTATATCCAACTCAGGCGACATATCTACCAACTCCAAACGTCTCAGTTCCTTCAATGAGAGGAAGAACTGATCCGCTGATGTTATACGGCAGCGCTGCAGACGTAGCGTCTGTAGTTTGACAAGCTCCCTAAAATGAACATTCAAGTCGATGGTCGTTCCGACCAACTCTAGATATTCCAGTTTTGGAATACATAGTTTATCAAGAACGCAGCCACACATGCTCGTGCCATTACTATGTGTGTAACACACAGAGACGGCCAGGGACTTCAAAGTAGTTGGCGCTGTGATGGTGATAGGTGCGCCATCGTCTTCGTTAGGACGATCCAGTGGCTCGTCTCTATCAAACCCATGTAGGATCAGTGTCTCGAGACACGGCGATGCGTTAAATAACTTCTGAATGTCTACATGAGTCGGGGAATAATTGCTGAGCTCCAGTGTGGTGAGATCGGCCCTTGAAGGAACAACAGTTAGGAAATTTCCCTGAGTGTCGAAATGACAAAGGGATTTCGTGTTCTCAAAGAGTGGGGGATATCCCAGGAATGGCCAGAAATCATTGGCGAGACGGATGGAAAGGCTGGCAAGATTGGTAGCGGAGATGGAGCGATAAACATTCGAAAATACGTTGTAGATGTTGAGATCGTGAAGGGTCATCGTCAAGGTTCGAACGCGGAAGATGTGCGGTGCAGTTTGAACTGCAGTTATCATGGCGACTTCACGGGCGATAGCTGAAGAGTAAATTTGTTCCGGAGCGTACACTCCGTCGACAACCACATCGATGAGGCGGTCCTTTGAACGCTCCAGGAATGCCTGGGCTTCTGGAAGGTGTCGTTCTGAGGAAGTGTGGATAGTGGTCCATAGTTCAGAGGCTCCGACAGCAACATCTCGCCAGTGGTGACAGATGCTGCATATCAAGGCCAGGATAGGCCGATGTGCATCCGATGACAAGTCGCGGAGGCCGGTAGCAAATATCAAGGCAAGTAGCTCGTGGGGAAGTTGGTTTATTTTCGGAACAGAGGGCATTTCTGGCAGAGAAGATCAGTGGCCAGAATAAAGACTCGTGAGTTTTCTTACTTTCAAAATCATGAGGGAAAATCTCGAGCGATAGGATTTGTAAAGAGAATAATTAAATGGCTCCAAGAAGGAGAATGGCGGTGAGCTGATGTTGAGATGGAGTGTCACGGAGAACAGTGGGGCAAAGAATATTGCCCTCATCCTCCGTCGCCTCCGTCAGAGAAATTGAAATGGCAATTACGCATGACTCGATGTTATCTCCGTTACGGTTAAATGATTTCTATGTTTAACCTTGTTTAACTCAAGTCAACACTGATTTTGTCAACGCTCAATAAAATCGGAGAAGTAATACATCGCAGACGGCTCTATTTATCAGTCTACCCGCCCCCATCCATTCATCGACGTCTAGTGCAAAACAGCTCCGCGATACTAATATATTCATTGGGACTCGAAATACAGCACTTCACTAAAAGGTGGTCAGTATTGTGTTCCTTTTGATGCATTAAGTTAGGAATGCAACCTTACAGTCCAAAGTCCCCAATATTCCGCCTGGTTCTCATAGTCGGACAAATCAGAACCATAGACAGAGTCACTCAAATTCGGAAGCGTAATCAAGATAGTCATCATCAGATTCATTATCGTCGTCATCCAACCAGTCGATCCAATCGCCTGGGAGAAGTAGGAGCAGACCGGGAGGATGATCCTCTACTTCGACGCATATACGCTCATCCTGAGGACCGAGGGCACGCGTCATGCTACGATGATGCTGTGCTGCTACTTTGACAGAGAACTGGGTACAACCATTATTCTGGACAGCTAGCTGCGCTAGGCGTGCCCACAGGGACATATCATAACTCTCGCTTGACTGGTCACTAAGCGAGATAGACGACAGGTGGGGAAATGGTAGGGTCGTTTTTGTGCATGAATCGTGTTTCTTTGAAGCATCAAGCTCGAAATGCAACCTTACAGTTTAAAACCCCAAATCCTGGTTATCATAGTCATACAAATCAACAGCGTAATCACGATAACCGTTGTCTTCATCCAATCAGTCTTGCAAAATTTCCTGGGGGAAGTAGATGGAAACCGGGAGGGTGATCCTCTACTTCAACGCGAATACGCTCATCCTGAAAACCAAGGGCACTCGTCATACGATGAAGTTTTGCCGTTACTTTGATAGAGAACTGGGTACAACCATAATTCTGGACGGATAGCTGGGCTAGGCGTGCCCATTGGGTCATGCCCATGTTACTTCTCCTGCTCAGAGACTTGGAACCGAGGAATATAGACAACAGGTGGGGAAATGGCAAGGCCATTTTTGATAATTTTGAAGACCAGTCCACAACCTCCACGTTTTCCACCAGTTCCAAACGATTCAACAGCTTCAAAGAGCGGAAGAACTTGTCATCAAGAGGTGGCACAGAACACCGCTGCAAACGCAGTGTTTTCAATTTCGGCAGGTCTTTGAAATGGCTGCTGAGACTGAGATTGCAGTCAGGTTCCTCGCCTCGAACCTCGAGATATTCGAGGTTCGGGAAGTGAAGAGAGCCAAGGATGCATGAACAGTCGCGTGAGTTTCCTGCAGCCCGCCAAGTCTTGACGTGGGCATAATCAAGGTGAACTGCGAGCGATCGCAGGGAACTGGGAGCTAATATGATGGGTCGATTCTCCCCCTGGTCTTCCCCCCAGCCCTGATCAAGTTTTGGCAGGATGAGTGTTTCGAGAGATGGGAAGTGTGTGAATATATTCCGCAGATCCTCATGTTCAGGAAAAGGAGATGTTAGCTCGAGTCTGGTAAGGTTGGAGCTTGAGGCTGTGGTCGAAGGTGAACCATCATTCCCATTAGAATGGAAGGAGCAGATAGAATCGAGTAAGGGGGGGACGCTTTGCGACCATCCTTTGACATTGACGGAAAGGTTAACGAGATGCGGAGTTGGCATCGGCCAGTACAACGCAGAAAACTTTTCCCCAACTAGCGTGTCGCTGACACTCAAAGAAAGTGACCTCGTACGCTCAAGATGAACAGACGTCAACTCCGCAACTCGAAGCCCAGATCGTCGATTGGAACTCTCCGTTGGACTCTGGAACCTATCTTGACTAAAGAAGTTCCCAACTTGGACATCTACGTCCAGAAGTTGCGTCTTTGATCGTTTAAGGAAGAGTTCGGCAGCTGGTATATCATTTTGATGATGTATGTAAATGGTGGTCCAAAGCTCAGATGCTTCGATAGCAACATCCCGCCAACGGCGACAGATGCAGCACACTAGAGCAAGGAAGGACGTGTGCTCTTTTGGAAGCAGGCTGATAATCGCAGTGGCAAAGATGTAGGTTAGAAGTTCGTTGGGTAAAAGTTCGTTGATTCTAGATCTGCTGATAGCAGTGGTTTCTCCTGGTCTGAGTTCGCCACACGAAGGCTAAGAATAAGGCAAGGGAAAGCAGAATGCAAAGAAGTCAGACGCACATTAGAATTTGGTGCCGTCGGGACCTCATCCTGTTTTTTTCCTTCGGTTTCATTCTGTGCCATAGCGGTCGGCAATCGAGGGGCGATCAATGAAAAGTGACACTCTGCGTTATGTGTGACACCCGTCACAATTCTTTTCAATCTTGATACTTAGTGTTGACTTAGGAGCCTTGGCACTGTTGAGTTAGTCGCCTTGTCTCTATCAAATTCGCATATGATAAGTGGCTCAGGTGATGCGCTAACGAATTGTGGATGTCTGCACGTGTCTCGGAATAATTGCTGAGCTAGTGTGGTGACAGTCAAGATTTGTTTACTAAGAAATCTCCTTACCTGTCAAATGGCGAAGGGTATTGGTGTTCACAAATCGTGTGGAATCTTCCGCATACGCGCAGCTAGAAATCATCGTCGTAAAGGCTGATAATACTTTTAGCGGAGCTTATCAAAATATGCTATGCAGTCAAATTTCGAATGCGGGAGATGTGTGATGTAAGTAGCTATCTTCGCGGGGCGTCAGTTCCTGCGATACGTCGATGGAGTGATATTTTGACCGCTCCAGGTGACGGTGTAGCTATCCGTTACAAAAAAGTACATGAGGCTCGGCTAAGGACAATCAGAATTCGTAAACCCAAGAAATACAACGTCGAGCACACAGCGATTTCAGCCCCTTCCACAAAGCTATTCAAGGAAGAAACCGCCTTACGCAGTGTTCAGGTGGCGGGATATGTGAAACCAAAAAGAAACAGCCATAGAACCCGGATTACAGTTGACGAGAAGAGCACAAAGGCTCGTTCAGAGTCCATTCGGTTCGGGTATGAAGGCCTGTATTGCCTCAGGCCATGTCAAAAGGAACGTCAGGTAGTTGACTCCGCAATTTTTGCTTGGGGCCCCAGATGCAAATCGGCGATTCCACCATTGTAGAAGCCAGTCCATTCGGCCATGCAAAGGAAAGAATTACAATATATAAGCCTACCGTACACAAACGGATGGTAATTGTCGAGCCAAAGATCCCGCTGTCATGACCCACTTGAGGGTAATGAATATGAAGGCTAGGCATTGATCAAAATGTCGAGTTCACAACATTATGGCGTCTCCAGCGACTCGTGCAAATGTTCCATGCCTGGATTGCTTCAAATACCGATGAATGCACGCACTCACCGGAGCAACAGATATGAATACGCAAGGCTGGGCACCAAGTCTCTCGTCCAGAATATTCGTACCATCATGTCCGAAATACAGCAAGTGACACAAGCTCGAATGGTCATCTCTTTGAAAAGAGCACATCGGAACTCTCCAGTCTTGGTCCTGGCCTAGTCAAGGTAAGGACAGACACCCAAAAGTCGACGTCTGGAACATAACAGTAAGTTTTTCTTGTAGCGCTAGAATAGGCCTCTTCGAACAAGTGAACCTCGAAGCATGGTTCTTCGTCTTGAGAGTTGGTTAGATGGTAGATCACCGCCTGCTGATTCTCTACCACTAAATGTACACACATTTGAAAATTTATCTACCAATACATTCAGCACTACACCTCATTTCTCAAGATAACACTAAAACAGTTCTCACACCAAGCCTTCTTGTCCCTCTCGAAAAATGTGCCTTCATCGAACGGCTGCTCGCAGCCTTCACATCTAAAACAGCCCCAGCACCATTTCCGGCCCATAGCTTCAACAGCCCCCTCATCCCACTCCCTGATGCTCTTTTTGCACCGAGAGCATTTGGGCATACGCAACCGGACATGGCAGGCTTCGCAATATGCATACCCTCTGTACACCATGAACTCTGAAGTCTGGGTATCCGCTGAAAAGGAACGCTCGCCTCCGAGGCCTGGAGACTAGTCAACACAAGCAAGATGTTGAATTAACCGAGCTAACTCACCTCCGCTAGCAGATAGAAATGGATCACCGCACTCTGCACAGAAGAAGTGTTGTGCGTGATACGTGCGTTTGCCACCCAGTGCGGAATCGTCCAGCGATATGAAATGTTCCTCAATAATTGGGGTATGACAATGGGAACATTTCGGAGCAAAAGTCTGAAGAGAACATTAGAAAGACGGCTTGAGAAGAAGCAACGCTGCCTGACCTCGTAAAAGTCTAGATGACAATACATCTTCCCGTCTCGTTCATACGAGCTGACATGTTCCAAAAGTTCGCTGCAAATAGTGCACTTGAAACATTCGGGATGCCAGCGCAATCCTCCCCCTCTATCACTATTGGATGCGGTAACCAGCCGTCCAATGATTGGCAGTTTACAACCGGCGCATGAAAGCTTACTGCGGGGAACAGTCGGAAGCTTCGAAGCTGTAGTAGAAACATTTGTCGTCCGCCGAGCAGGAGACGGGCAATTTACACTTATTGAAGGAGTCTTGTCGTCGTCATCATCACCAGGGATGATGATCTGCGGAGGTGGGGGTGCTCCTCCAATTGTTATGGTGGGCGGGGAAGGGTCCACGCTTATCGAAGGCGGCGGCGGTCTTCCTTTGATTGAAGGACCCCGGCCACGAGGTTCATCTTCACCTGGCAGAACAATCTTCGGTGCAACGGGGGGATCATCCGGTAGCACAATTTGGGGAACAGCTGGTGATTCTGGAAGGACGATTCTTGGGGCCTCTACCTTTGAAGGAGCAGACACATTGCCTGAGAAATCACTGCTGCTAACACTCCCGCTGCGACTATTGCGCATGGTTCGTGGCCCGCCTCGTCGACCGGCTACAGAAACCGGTGGTGGTTCATCCAAATCAATATCAAGAGCGAGTGTTGGTTTAGGTCGCGTCGGAGAGGGATGTCGGATGGGTGGAACGCGTGGAGGCTGCGTGTCAGAGGGCGGCAATGGAGATGCTGCTGTCTGAGATGGAGGGGGGAACGAGGAGGACCGTGGTGGGGGCTGTGAACGTGTCATTCCTGATGATGAAGACGTAGAAGGTAGGGGTCGAGCCGAAGACGTATCATGACGACGCGCCGGAGAGGGCGGGGGGAACGATGGTGTAGACGGTGGCCTCGTCTCCCTTTGTGGCGATGTTGGTAACGGAAACGGCTGAGATTTCGTCGGCGATGATTGACGCGATCCTACAGAAGGGAGCGGGCGCGTCGGTGAGCTGCTCCTTGTAAGGGGCTTAGCGGGACTGTAGTCGTGTGCCGAAACAGATGTTGGAGGTAAAGCTCGTGTCGGCGAACCCCCTTGCGATGAGGCCGGACTAGGCAGCTCTCTCCTACCGTTAACTTGCGATTGCAGAGGGAATACGATGGAAGCGGGTCGGCCGTTTGGGAAGGACGAAGTTGGAACAGGGCGACTAGGTGAGGGTGGGGCCGATGGGGAAGGTACGGGAGGACAAGGCAGTGACTGTTGTCGTACTGGAGAGGGTGGGAAGGAAGACGTCGGGACCGGCCGACTAGGGGAAGATGCAAGTGGAAAAGGCATACTCTGCTGTCTCACGGGAGTCGGTGGGGGAGGGGGCTGGGTGTAAGAATATGTCTGGTATGAACTAGGAGATACCGGAGTCAGAGGGGATCTGGGTTGGTATTGTTGGGCTGGCTGGGTCGGAGCCTGGTAGACCTGTCCATTCACGGATATCGTCGAGGGGCGCAACGCCGGAGGATGAGCTGCCGCGACAGACTGGGATCTTGAGTGCACGAGTGGCTGTCTCTGGGGCTGATACGTAGGACTATTCTGTTGATATCCAGCCTGCTGGTACCCACTCTGTTGGTATTGTCCTGGAGGTCGAGGCAACGGACCACCCCAGATATCCATCGCTGCCATCCTCATTGTGAGGCTCTGCTGCCCTGGAGGTAGCATTGGTTGTTGCTGAGGCTGCTGATTAGTAATCACGAATCCAGTCGAGGTCGGGGGCTGACGGGGAAGGGGCCGGGACGACATCTTGTACTGTAGCAGGAGAACGGAGAACGATGGTTCAAGTTCAACTATGGAAACCCCTGGTGACTAAGCATGACATCACTCGCGCGTCCTAACCCTAACCCGAGAGTTACAGCCCGCCCTGTCTGTTAGGAGATTACACGTGGGCCACCACTAAGTCTCTTGCCATCGTATCAAACCAAACCAACCTTTCTGTCGCTCGCCATGCCTCCTCCTCACTACGACTTTCTCATCAAAGTACGTTCTTCCGTTCTTCATTCCCTCTTTCTCACATCCTTTGCAGCTGCTCCTCATTGGCGACTCGGGTAATCTGTTAAACTAAATAACACAAGGTCGTCATATCTAACAGCTTTCCAGGCGTCGGCAAATCCTGTCTCCTACTCCGTTTCTGCGACGACCAATGGACTCCTTCCTTCATCACTACCATTGGAATCGACTTCAAGATCCGAACCATTGAGCTAGACGGCAAGCGCATTAAGCTCCAAATCGTCCGTCGATTACCTTCTCCATCACGCCATTTCTTATTTCTCCTTTCCATAGTGGGATACTGCAGGACAGGAACGATTTAGAACCATAACCACTGCATATTACCGCGGCGCTATGGGTATTCTTCTCGTGTACGATGTCACGGACGAGCGGTCTTTCAATAGTGCGTGTCCTTCTTTCTCGCTTTTCAGCTCCATTATACACCTACATCCACAGACATCCGTACTTGGCACGCCAACATCGAGCAACACGCCTCCGAGGGCGTTAATAAGATTCTCATCGGCAACAAGTCTGACTGGGTCGACAAGAAGGCCGTCACTGAAGAGCAAGGGCGAGAGCTTGCAGACGAACTGGGCATCAAGTTCATGGAGACCTCTGCCAAAGTAAACGAAGGCGTCGAAGAGGCCTTTTTCACATTAGCACGGTCAGCTTCTTCGCATTACGGCACCCTTCTACCATCTCATCTTATCCTAGGGACATAAAAACCCGCTTGATCGACACACAGGATCAAAGCAGTGACGCTGCTGGTGGTCCTACAACCGGTTCAGTCAGAGTCAACAATCCCTCCGCTAATAGTACGACGCAAGGCTGCTGTTCATGATTACCTCGTCACGTACCATATCCGTCGTCTTAATGATGACCACTATCATGTTTCCATCCCTAAATATTCATTCACTTTAGTATCATCTTTTTTGGTTTCTGTATCAATCGCAAATGGACATATCTCATTGGAGTCATCAAGTTGAAAACAAGTCTTCATTTATTACCAGTCTCCACTCTCACTCCAGCCACCCTTGTCTCGTATACCAGAACTGCCTAGCTTGGTCTTTCCTCTCGACTTGCGTCCCCCAAGTTCTTTGTACATTCCTCTCATTTCGACCTTTCCTGGGCGCGCAGATGCTTCTGCCTCTAAACGCCACTTCTCTTCCTTCAATTCTCGTGGTGTCTGATGTCCCGACATGGATGGCGTAGAGTGACCCGAGCCGCTGTATCCATTCGTCGACTTGGAACGGCTACTCAACGATTGTGAATGCATTAGGCGCTAGAGAATGTCAACAGGTGCTCTATCTGCAAAGGCAGATCACTCACCCAGTTCTGCTTGGACTCTCGCTTCGTCCACTTTCCCGGTGGCAGACTTTCGTCGTGAAAATTCTCCTTTCTATAATGCTGGAACCACACTGAGACGAAACATTAAGCGAGACCATGCAAACGGAGCTGTCAACGGACCATAGTTAATAGTTTGACTCCGACTCCATTTCTTTGATACCAGTGCGCACTTTGCCAGTTCTGGTAGCGTTAATCGAGCGAATATCTTTTGTGAAACTTCCGTAGGGAAGACTTTCAGAGGATCCTTGCGTGATCCGATAAGTAGTGGGCCTGGTGGCCGGCGAGTCGATGCGCCAAGACGAGTGGGTGACGATGGCCGTGTCCGAGACGGTGTTCCGGGTAGGGAAACCTCCAAGGCAGTCAGCCAATGAGCTGTCTCTGATGACAACAGCTTGACGTACCACATTAACCAGTTCGTCGTCAGAGTCGTCGGTGTCCCGCTGTACAGTGTTATCCTGTTTTCTCTCGCCATTGAACGAATCGGATAGAGTAGAGGCACGCAGTATATCCTGCAAAAGAACGCTCATGGTGGCGGTTGGTAAACAAGGTCATGGAAAAGCAAGGAACCTTATATCATAGGTGATGATGTCAATGTTTGTCAAGTCAGACACTAGTAAACAGAGCCCAGACTCCCTTCGCATACCCGACAATTTCATCTGCACCCAGCTTGCTCTCACCGAATATCCGATCCACGAACGTTATAGGGACTTCTCCTACAGAATACCCCAGCGCCTTTGCTCGTACCATCATCTCCATCTGAAAAACGTACCCTTTCGACTGAGTTTCTGCAATGACATGACGAAGGACTCCGACTCGGTACAACCTAATGACGGCCAAAAGTTCCAACACGCGGTCTAGGGCATAGGACAGGGGCATACCTGAAGCTTCCAGTAAGGTCACTGACGCCTGGACTGAGTACCGTGTCCGCCAAGAAATTGGCTCCCCGAGACACCAGTTTCCGTCGAAGGTCCCACCCATGGACACCGCCTGGCTTTGCGTCGGCCAAGTACGGTTTGGACGTCGAACGATACCGCGTCCCCGTCACGATATCGAGATTATGTGCTTTCTGCAAGCTGCGCAAGGTTGGTTATAGCTGGTCCTGGAGACAATGTGCGTACCGGATAAATTGGGGTATAAATTTCGGCTAGAGGTACATTGTAAGCACGTACGGAAGAGCGACGGCGAGCGACGTACGTGATGCGAGAAATCGGCGTCCATAATAATCACAAAGTCTCCGTTGCAAAAGTTGAGTCCGTGAATGTAGGCTGTCCTATGCCCCCGTAAGTCCTGAGAGATGCAGTCGACCTTGAAAGCTTTACCCCAATCCCAGTTTACCAGAACGCGGTTTGAGGACCTGTATCGAATGAGTACAACCAGACGTGACAGAAAAACATTCCTCAGACACACAATTTTATCCTCGCCGTAGACATTAGCTAGCTCCTTTGCCACTTCCTGTGTTCCATCGGGACTGGCATCGTCGACGACAATAATCTCCCAAGCAAGTTTACTACACCCATCAGTCCCAGCAAGCGCAGCAAACTGACACGTACTTTTCCTCAAACACGTTCGCCAACAGCCAAACGATAATCGGCAGGTTCTTGCGCTCGTTGTACGTAGGCAGAATAACAGAATACTTGTGTGTATCCGAAGTAGCGAACCGGCCTTGCATATTGAGAGAGACGGTGCTTTCAAAAGGGTTCATCGACGCATATGGACAAGACTGATCGGTACTAGCCCTTTTGCTTCGCGACCACCACCATCATGTCTACCAATATCACCGCTCTCGAGTCCTTCTTTCGTCGCATTCTGCGCGTTACAGTCGCCGATGGCCGTGTCTTCATTGGTTCTTTTGCTGGCACGGACAAGCCGCTCAATATTCTCCTCGTCAACACTGAAGAGTTTCGTATTGGGGCCGATGAAAATCCAGACGGAAGGTTCGTTGGCCAGATCATGGTCCCATGGCATCTTGTCGTTAAAGTGGAGGTGTATCGAGAAGATGCGAATAATTTGGAGGCGATAGGGTACGACGATGAGGACAGGTATACTTGATAGTATGTGATATTTTCTTCCTTCAAATACCCGTCTTTATTTTCATCAGAGCTTCACAATGAAAAACAAGACAACGATCATCATATTCGGGCAAGTAAGACTATGCTGCTGCTACTACATGTACAAAGCTGATGGTGATAATACGACAGTTAGGTGCCCTCAAAGCTTCGCATGCTGCAAGATGTACTGAGAAGAATTTTTCGACTTCACCTTGTCTACATCCTGCATCGTTATCGGCTTGCATATATGCGCGTGGTTATAACCCAACCTAACGCCACGTGAATTGTCAGCACCCCAGTCTATATCCACCACAGACGTACCTCGTCCTACCATCGGGACCTCCCTCTCTGTAGAATTCCGGACGTCGTAAAAGCGATATCACCACGGCTTCTTCGAGTCCCAGGTTGTGTACCAGCCCGTACATCCCTCGCTTGTCAGCCGTGTCGAATAAACCAGGCGCCTGCATAGGTCCTGCCCCTGTTCACCTATCAGTTCACCCGCCATCAATATCGAGTCTTTTGGCACCTACAGTTACGCAGTTGCACTGAATTCCATGTCAATTCCATCCCCGACATTTGCAAATGAGCTTACTTGTAATGTAGAAATGCATTCCTAGACCAGTAGCACCCAGGGGGTGTCCCTTCGCTTCGAGTCCTCCGCTAGGATTGATAACATATTTCCCGCCATACTAGCAATCCGTTCAGCGTCAGTTCTTGATTGGAACGCCCTCATACTTACAGTGTTGTCGTGACGTTCTACCATCTTATGTGCTTCTTCTTTAGGACACAATCCGAGAGCAGGATAGGTAATCAGCTTGATCAATACGAAAAGTGTTAGCTCTAAAGCAACTACAAAATTAGCTGAGATCCTGACCTCGTTGGCAGCAAAGCAGTCATGCAGTTCTACGACGCCCACCTGATCCCTACCTTGACCTTCTTCAAATCCTGCATCCTTGAAAACCTTATCCGCACATTTCTTGGTCATCCCATAGCCAATACCCTCCATCGCACTCTCGCTCTCAAAGGCGTCAGGGATGTCTGTCATCAGAGCAGAGGCAACAATCTCGATAGCTTGGTTCTCCAACCCATGCGTACGAACAAAGTTTTCTGATGCGACAATGCAGCAAGCGGCGCCGTCCTATTAAACAGGAAATCAGGATATGAATACAGTTCAAGTCCTCACTAACCGATGTAGGACTGCACATGAACTTTGTAAGATCATTCGCAATTTTTGGCGCATTTAGAACCTGTTCTTCGCTCCATCCATCTCTAAATTGCGAGTATGGATTGTTGAGCGAATGCTTATGATTCTTGGACGCTAAATATCAGATATCATCAATCCCCGATGTGATCTATCTTCGCGAACCGTACCAATTTTCGCCAAATGCTCAACCCCGCCGCCATACTTGTCGAAATACTCTTTTGCAGCGTTCGAAAAGAGTCTTGCGGTCATAGGACCATGGTTTTTACCCAAGTATTTTTCCTCCAGCTCCAAGGAGTGTTTAGTGAACAAAGCCGTCGGACTAGGCCTATCGGGGAAGGAAGTCCCCAAACTGCCGGGCTTCATTCGTTCGAAGCCTAAAGCCATGGCGCATTCCGCCTGCGAGAACTTGACGGAATTGTTCACTTGGTACAGCGCACTCGACCCGGTAGAACAGTTGTTGTTCACATTGATGATAGGTATACCCGTCAGGCCAAGATTATACAGGGCCCTCTGCGAGAAGCCGGTGCATCAGATTCAGCACGGAAGGGGACGGTGATTGTGGTAACAAGTTAGCACCTGTCCTGATGTAGAATCTCCATAACAATAACCAACACAAGCGAGCTCCACGGAATCGTATGTTATCCCTTCGTCGAAGTTGATGAGTAATAGCGGCGATAGTGCCCTGCAGCACACGTACCAGCATCAAGGAGAGCCTTCGTGGCTGCCTCAAGACCCATCTATGGAAGACACTCGTCTGAAAACTAACTGCGAATACATGATGAACCCCATCTTACGTCTTCAGTGGTCCTCGTCGCCCGAGGCTTGATGAACGCAGTGCAGCCACCACCGATGATGAACGTTCTTCTGCCAGTAGCCATTTTGGAGGATTCCGTACTTGATGTGACGGTCAGAGTAGAGGGCAAAGCGGTACCGGTTGGAGTGTAGAATGCTCCGGCATTTCGGGTCGCTGATAGCCTGTTTACCCCACGTTCCCACCAACTCACGTTCATTCACCATCAGTGTCACGAGAGCATCGATCGGTGCATGACCATCATCATGCCGGAATTCATTTCATGAGCCCACATGGCTAGCACAGAAGCGTGAATGGTGAATGAAGTCTACAAACTCGGAGGGGAACGTAAGGATCACACAAATAGGAAACCGTTCAAATGCGTACAATTCCGCGTTCGCTCAAGGTAGAAGAGTAGCACCGGTAGCTCATCACGAACTGTTCGCTATGCTCGTGGGCCCGTTGGTTCTCAGTCTTCTGTTGATAAACTTTGAGTCTACATGTATGACTTGGAATAAAATGAATACCCGCAAGCACCGTGGACTCCATGCGCTCGCTCGGAAGGCGCGTGCACATACTTTTTTTTCGGATCTCGACGAACTGTAGAACAATGCCGAACAGTCTACCATTCATCAAGTAATGCCAGCGCTTCTTGTTAATTAAATACGCCTAGCAAATATTAGCTTGCACCACAAGGGGGAGCGGACGTCGTACATAACGTCGTTTGAATTCCTATCATTGACTTCGCGGAGATTTTCTGCAACAAACAGTAGCATTAGAACCGGATTTCAGGGCAATGCCTTGCTTGCAGCACTCTTCAACCCCATTTGCGGCTGAAAAAATAAAATCGACAAAGGGCTAACTAGTCCGAGGATCGTCACTGTCAACAGCCGACCGAAGTAATCTTGGTTGAGCTAACGCTCCTAACTGGCAGTACATAACGGTACACTTACTTTTTTCTCTTCGGCCGCGTCACAAAAAGCCTATAGAACATTGTAGCCGGCGTAAGTCCCGTAACTTTAGCAACACGTACTTATTGTGGGGAGGCGGCTTGCCGAAGCGCTTCAACCCCACAAATAATCGTACGGCTTTTTTTCGGCGGGAAATAATCGGTTAATACGTGTAAAAAATCATTGACATTTGAAGGCATTAAGACAGGCGTTTTTTCAGCGGACGATGTATGTACGGCGGCCCAAGCGAAAGGCGCCGAGTCTCGGTAGTTGACCGTTCCGGCCGCACCAAGAACCAACTTAAGCGGGCGGAAGTGGCGCGAAGAACCAGAGTTCAAGTTAGCTTACTTCGTCCCCGTCGCAGAGGTGGCACTCTTACTCCTTTCTATCACTGTCTTCTAGGGCACGGGGAGTGAGGCACATATATCCCGAGACATATCCGACGTAGCGCACCTCTATTTACAGTGTATAAGGCTCAGGCGATGGCGGGATACACCAAATCAGAAAAATTGAACTGAATTAGAAATTACCCCTCACTAAATTACATCCGGGTCGAGCCTCGAGATGAGGGGCTATGAGGAGTCCAATTTGCAAGCCCTGTAGCGACCGTGATGTCATTCGTCCCTGTAGCAATTTCTGTGTGGACAGATTTGGGTATATACGCATCTGAAACCTACGCGAACCTGTACAGGTTCAGAACGAGTGAAGTCCCGACCTAGTACATATCGAGGAACGATTTGTCGACTCGGGTCCGACGCGCCGCCCTGCCTGATCTCTACCCTCAAGTGGGAGTCGGACTCCCGCCCCATCCCTGGACACCGATTGAACTGTCAATCTGAGGCGAAACAGCGCACCTTCTTACTTACCCTTTGTCCAAGCTTTTTCTTTGCGCTATTAGAACGTCGTCGAGACCGTTTACGATCGATGCGTGGGAAGGTCAGATCCTTGGTCTGGAACTCTTCAATATGTACCCTCTTCAAGTCGGTGTCAACATAGAGTTTCGTCTTATTCCGCTGTCTCATGACGGAAACTGTTAAACAGCTCAAGCTTTTTGCAGCGATGCCGCGCTGTCACAGCCTATCATTATTCTCTGATTTACGAGCCCTGCACTCGATTACTTATGGGCACACGACAGCTACTGCGACAGGAGGCACCCCCGGAAGGATCTGAACCCGAGTCCGAGTCGCCCGATTCATTTTTTTTTTGACAAATCTCATCTCTCGCTTCATTCCTGATCCATTTCGCAGAGTGCATCTGCTCCATCTGTGATTAGGTGTGGCTGAGTATTGAAGAGCCATCTTGACCTGTGAACGCGGCTAAAAATCCGGAGCCACAGCGATAGAGAGTAATCTTGCATATGTGAAGACAGAAGGTAGACTCTCACTGCACCCAAATGACGTACCGTCACTACATCGCCTTTACATCATCGTGGACGCTACCTTTGTCCTCACCATCACGTATACAACTTGGGAGATTTCATACTAGCACCGCAACGCCCGAACACGGTTCGGAACTAGAAGCTTACCTTTTTTAAAGGGCTGTCTCTGGACTGCACTTTCCTTCATCGGAGACCTGATGTTGGTGGCGCAGGGGTGCTCAATATTTCTGTGGGAGTGAAGCGTAGACAACAGCGATGAACATGGAATATCCGAGGTGACGGATCTTTGTCTCGAGCTCTGGAACTGGTTCTTGAAGTCGTTAAAAATCTTTCTGTGGAATATCGGTCTCTCGAATACAGGATGATTGAATTCGTCTGTAATAAATCACTTGATGGTTGGTTGACTTCGTCGCGGGAAGTTGGCTCTTTACTCAAGTGACCTGGTTGCCCCGGGCCCTCGCACAATCGACTTTACCCACATTTGTCGTTCACTAGGCTGATGAATTGTCGATCGACGCAGGCTTCAGACCTCTGGAGGTCACTCCTGGAATATTAGCGGAAGAATACGCATAACGTTCTGACTCTTACATCCTACGTGAAGAACTTAGATGTTTGATTGGCGAGGAGTCGCAGCGGCCGTGTTAAACACTGAGAGTTTTCGGCACTTGGATCCCATGGTCTACTTGCGGCAACGAGGCAGAAAATGTTTCACCTTTGTGGTTCGCAACGGAGGTTTGCAGTTATTGTGCATGGGGAAGACGAGTCTCTTGGATTTCCCAGGCTTGTATCAATATTTCGATTATTTTCTGACATGAATAAGACGATTACCTCAACAACGCCGGAAAGAAGGGTCAGCAATGTCTTCACGACGAATGGAACTCACTACTGGCCTGTCCGGCTTCCATGAGACGACCGTCGTATCCTCCTTGTTTCTGAAGATGATTCGCACCCGGCGTTGCCGAACAATCACTCTGGGAGTGTGGGTGGACGTCGCCGTGTGCTACCTCCGGGTGCGTATTCATGATAGCACGGACTTTAACCATCCGGAGGAACATAGTGATCTTCCTGGTATGAGAGGAGAAGCATCTGAAAGTAGGCGACTTACGTTTATCTCTCCTTGTTTTCTTGTTATGGGACACCTGCCCTCATAGGTGCACCGGCCGTTCCGAACAACTCGCTTCAACTGGATTTGTGTCATAAAACTCTGAGCCTGCCTTCTTCCGCACTGAAAGAAAGAGACATGACGTCGGCTCTGGGTGCAGACCGTTTTGTCATCATCACTCATCAGAGAACTGCAAGTCACCTGTGGTGCCAAACAATACGGTGATTGGCTCTTGCACGGTACGAGCAACTGGAGCGCTGTCCGGTTACCGAAAATAGGCTCAAGCTGTAAATTGCACGGTGTCAGCTTGAATACTTTATTGAGACTCGAGATTTGACTTTACATGTCAAGGACACGATCTGCAAAGAAGTCTTAGTCGACTTCGTATATTGGATCTTGAATCTTTCTGCTACGAAGGCACAGTTATACACGACTTCGCGGGAAGGTCGCTAGCGAGGTATCAAGGGTCTTTCGGGCCGGACTCCGTTCAAGGATAGTTGGGCATCTACGAGCGTTTCAGCATCACATTTTACTACGCCGTCAACCTGATATAAGCAACAGCGGTGGTGACGTACAATTTTGAGTTGTTGAGGGTGTTTGCATTCCCAGCAGGTCCGTCAAACTGTTTGGGTCCACGGGAAATTTTCGAACGTGTGCATGCCTAGAAAATCCATGCAGCGCCGTCCCTCCCAATCATGTCTTTCAATGTTGGGAACCGAACAGTAGAGACAGATCATGTCAACCAGGCGATGCTAAAAAGACATTACTTGATCTTTCAGTCAATTTCTGTCGAACTCTATGCTTGCTAGGGATGTATAACAATGCGAACGCCAAGTCGTCAAGCTTCAAGCGTCAAGCTTGAGACTGTGATTGACTGTGATATTGCTACCGATGGAATTCCATTACTGAGGGTCGATCGTATGTGTGTTACCATCGAAGGCCCCAGAGCTAGAAACGTTCAAATTTTATCCAAGGCCGTAAGTTGCGGAGTGAACTTTGTGCTTCTTTTTGTGGCGCTCTTAGGAATGAAGACGGAAAGCAAAGTAGGAAATTCTGTATTAAGGATAGGCATTCAGTACCAGGAAATGAATCAGAATGACTGGTGCTCTGTACGTACCTTAGACTACTTGTTTGCAAGTTGATGGGAATAGACTCAATGACTGACGGCGTTTAACAAGTGGTTACCAGGGAATATGGCCTTACCCTGATCAACGTCTGCAGAATTTAAGCAGACGCCAACTTTCTTTTTTTCCATTCAGGGACAAGAGGGAATGAGACTGCTTACGTCAGATAAAACGAACATAGGGATCAGGAATCCGAAAGGGTACGATCAGTCCTCTCTCTCTCACCCCCATCCTTTCATTTCGATCTACTCTAGTATTTGTGCTGCTTCATTTTTTATACCAGTTATTATCGACTTGCTCTCTGTGCCACCCCTTGCGACTCAAACTTCAACCGAAAATTACAGCGAAACCCGTTGCAATTAGCATTGCATGTCCGACTTCGATCCAAACAGAACTTTAGCGAATACCCCCAGTTCAAGCGGCAGGCTTGACTCCAGCTTCAGTTCCTCATCGTCGGGCCTCATGTCTTTGATGAAGTTAGTCACCGTTCTCTGTGATAAATTGAACATGAAACTGACGATGAGTAGCCCCCTTCCACCGCCGGAGCAAACATCTCGATATGCCCATCTTCCTACACCCCAGAGCCCTACCCACAATACGATGACATTCAATCAATACATGCTACCGCATACGCCGGAGACGCCCACCAATTTGTACGTTCTATCATACCTATATTAGTGTGAAGGTGTTAACTGACAGTGGCTAGGGGTATGAGGCCGCCTGCGAGGAAGGAACCTGGCCCTGCAACACCCCGTGCAATGGGCATGATGACGCCCGAATCGAGTCCCTTTGTATCGAGGCTGGCGCCACCATACAAGTGAGATTTCTTGCTTGTAAGTATTGTATAAAAGACATGCTGAACAATGGACAGTGCCTCGAACCCCCCTCGAACACCTGCATCTCGTCCTCCAGCGTATGTATTTGCTACCTCTCCAGTTTTCACCTACTGATGTGTTGTAGCAGTATATCCAAGTCGCCCTCTCCATCGACCACCGCACTGTCCTCGCCATTTTCTGCTAAGCCCATTAGAGGAAGCCCGATGCATGTGGATGATGTGTTCTCTGTTTCCAAGCCAAGTACGCTCCAATCTCCACCCTTGTCGCCGCCTCATGTTGGTGCAGGAGGGGAAATCGATAGGATCAGGCATGCGATGGCACAGGAGCAGAAGGAAGTGGAGAAGCGTCGACCAGAGTATCTGAAACGGAGTAAAAGGCCTCTGGAAGACGGGGAGGAGGGTCCTGTGGAAAGCTTAGTGGTAGGGATTATGGAGAGTCCAAACAAAGGACGCCGGCTAAAGCTGTTCCAGGAGACAAGTGAGGAGAGTTTTGAGGAGAGTTTGATGGCTGGAGGCTACGGGCGTTATCGGACAGCAGACTGGGTTCGGCAGCCGCAACCGATGCTAGTTGCGCCAGAAGTCTCGGTGCTGGAGGCAGAGGAGCCGCCCCCGCTGACGGAAAAGGAGCTGAAGAAACGCAAAAGACTGGAGGCGTTCCGGAGCGAGAACCAAATGCACCATGGTCCATCAAGACTGTTTCCTGTTGAATTGGAAGGCAAAGGCCGGGTATTGCTGGATATCCCCAACGAAAGTTTGGTTCCAGAAGGCGGGAAGCGGCGGAACGGCGGGGGCAGTTCCAGGAAGAAGAAAAAGGACGGAGAGAAGGAAAGGAGCGCTGGGATCGAGATGGAGGATAGCCCTAATTGGCCGGATAGCGAGTTTCCATGGCGGCTGAGGACCGAGGAAAGGGCAGAGTTGGCACGAGTGGAGGAGAAGGAACGACTTGGGTGGATTGAGCGGTTCTTGGATCGGGATACCGATGACGAGGGTGATGTGGATGGTGACGGTGACGGCGATGTGATTCCGTCGGCCAAGTGGGGCGTCGTGTACGATGACGAAGGCGATAGGCCAGTACCGGCACGACGGGGTCGGGGGAAGATGATCGGGCTACCTGCTGATCCAGTGGGTGAACGGCGACGAAGGCGAAGCTATTTCCCGAGTGATCCCAGTGATGCGAGGGCGGCATTACTGAGTAAACGCAGTGTCCGGGCTTTGGAATACCGACGGGAGAAGCGCTTACGCGGTGGTGACAGTGACGATGAGGTCGTGTGCATCTGTCGGGGGACTGACGACGGGCGAGAGCTGGTGCAATGTGACGACTGCAAGATGTGGTATCACCTGGAGTGCATAGGCATCCGGAGCATCAGAGATCTAGGGCGGGAGGAGGATCCTTGGTTCTGCAGCGATTGTCAGCTGCCGGCTGGTGCTGAGCGGGAGGAAGAGGAGGAGGAGGAACTCTATAGGGAACCAACGTTTGCGCCGACAGACATGGACTATCCGTCCCGGAGGCGGGGGTATGATGCGATCTTTGCCGCTGGCGCGATTGAAGATTCACCAGCATTTTTGCCCCGGACGCCCCGGTCATACGACCATTATGAAGAACCTCCGTTCGACCCTACGAGCACTCCGTCGCGTGGCATCAAGTTCAGTGGGCCATTTGCAACGCCCAAGAACACTATGTGGGGACGGGGAGCAGGACCGTTCCATACGCCAGTAAGGCTTGACGATTCTCCGATAAGAAGGCATGAATGAATATATTTTGTAGTAGTAGTCTTAGTAGTACTAGTAGCAGTGCAAGTATTGATAGTTTATTATTACGATGTATCCAAAATGCTTCCTTGTGAACTGCGTGATGTGACTGACTGCATTGACTGTAATGTCGACGACGACAACGGCAAGCTTAGGTGATCGTTTGCGAATAGCAGTGGTGGGTAGTGGTCAATGTGGGTATTTCGAACAAGTTCTGACAGACACAGGCCCTCACAGCATTGAAATACAAGCCACAGGATTCGTCGATTGACTGTACGTGGATTAGGCATACGATCCGTCGCGGATGAAAGCTAACGCCCAGCCGCGTGCATTTTTTTTCATTCCTCACACATTCCGAATTGTTCAAACTGTTGTCGTCGTTGGCATTGGGGTACATGTATTGGAATTGGGACTGTCATCTGGGGATTTGATAATAGCGTATGTAGCGTCCCTGCGTGCCGAGCTCGTCAAGGATATTCCGGCCGACGATCCGTGGCGCCATAGGGCTGAGGCATTGGAGAAGCGGCTGAGGGAGCTGGAGGTCGAGTTGGAGACGGAGAAAACAAGTACGTTATATTTTTTGCATATTGTTTTCTAGGAATAATTTCAGACAGAGAACCTCGAGGTGAAAGAGAAGGAGCCGGAAAAGGAAAAGAAGAAGGGCAACAGAAAAAAGGCAATCCGTGGTATTTTGGATGGTGGGTTTCATGATCAGCCTCGACGATTACTGAAAATCTGGCACAGATCCTCCAACGGCCGACACATCTTCGCTGTTTTCGACGTTTGCAGTGTATGAACGGGCTCGTGATTCTGGGGACGCGGAGCTTCTGCTGTCAGCTGCGATCCGCGCCGTCGAGTCGTGTGCTTCGTTTCTTGAGCGACCCAGGAAAGAATTTGGGAAAGGACAGGTCGAAATGGTAGGGCGACTGGTAGGATATGTCATGGAGAAAGTTTTGACAGAGGATATCGTGAGTTTGGTAGTGGACCGGATCGCGAGCCCGGCTCTTGGTATGCTCGGGGGAAGTGATTACTTGGAAGATGTGTTCGGAAGATCGGCCGGAATGACGGATGTGCGCCCGGAAGTGGTCGTTTTGGTGAAGGAAGTGGCGGGTCATCTAGAAGGAATGAGTGGAGCTCGCGAAGCACTGGCACTCGAGTCGATCCGGCATTTAAACAAGGCCAGAAGCTTAAACTCGTCCGCGGTCGCGAGGCTGGCTAGCAAGGACGCCGTTTGGTACTATTCTGCTGTCCTTGCCTGTCTTTTTGCTAGTCCCTCTGTTGCTGATCCTTTCCTGGGGGACAGGGTGTTGCAGGAGATGGTCCAGCTCTTTCGCCACAACGAGACCGGTGTCGAGCAGGAGATGGTGCTGGGCGTAATGGAAAAGTTCTGGCTGCATCAGAAGGACATTTGACTGCTACGCTTTGTCTCCTCTTACTTACCTTTTCCTGATTTTCTATTCGTTGCGTGGCGCGTAGCCAGGTACCCGTAATCTTTCGGCGGACGCGCTCGAAATTATCGGTTAAAATACCGTGGGAACGGATGCAATGTGCCATCGCCCCCATTGGGATCGATGCCAGATTCGTTTTGCCGCTTTCTCAGGGACGATGGGCACATGTATTTCAGACATCCGAGCCTGTACGCTGCGGATGTTTGTCGACAGCCAAGACGACGACGACAGCAAGCAACCACCGCTGTACATCCACTTGGACAGTCTCCAGCATACTGCTCGACCTGGTAGAATGGGAGAGATGGCCTGACATGTAACCGCGAGGGCAATGCCAATGGAGCTGCCATTTGGGGAATTACATAAATGAATAAATATCTCCCTAAAAAAACAACGCCAAATCCCGTTGCGCGTGGCAAATAAGGGCCGACGTGATCGAGATGGGATCTCGTATTCTAAGAATATTGGGCGTTTGATCAGATTTGGACATTCGCATTACATACATCATTTGGCCAACTTTGAATTCGTTTAAATAAATGGCTTCCTCCGCTCCTTCCCACCCAAACCATGTCTGCCCTTGCCGCTGCCCTTGCCACCTTTTCCGTCCCCGCCCCTTCCTCCATCGTCGACTCCGTCCCAGACGACCACCTCGTCATCCCTATGCCTGTTGCTGGCCCGTCTCGCCCTACCCTTCCAGAGACCCCCGTTGAGATACCAACCGTTTCGCCTGATTTGAGGGCAAATGAGCATCTCGCGGTATTGTTGCCGAGGTCTCTTTGGAAGGTCAGCACAGCGCCCATGGACCTTATTTTAGATACTGACATCACCCCTACAGCCCGACTCGGCCGCCTCATGTTGCGACAACTTCTTCTGTCGTGTGCGATTTAGCGTATTTGAACGGCGACATGTGAGTATATGCGTGTTTATGTGAGCGCCTTTGACTGACTTGTAGCAGCACTGTCGGAAATGTGGAGGCATATTTTGCAGCCAGTGCACGCCGCGCACGACCCCCTTACTCGACGTCTCCCGCCTACCGTTCCTCCATCCCCCAAGGAACGTTCCCATCGCTGCTTTCCAGTCGGAGGAAAGCAAGATCTACGACGCTCGGGTCTGCGATGACTGTTTTGATCAGATCTATGGTTGTCCCCGGACTCCTGATCTCGTTCGCTCACCAACTTTGTCGTGTTCGACGAGCAGTCTCGCAACTCCACCCCCATCCATCATGGGTGTCGAGTGCACCCTACGCAGCTCGCCTTCCCTCATCAGCTTGACTGGCTCGTCATGTTCGTCAGGCTCGATGCGGCGGCTAAAGGTGTCTTTAGCTGAGGAACCATCTTATGGTGCCCTCGACGCGTACCCCCTCAAGCGTTCGAGTGTGCTTTGCAAAGCCACTGGCGGGGGCAGGTGGGAGCCCAAGCAGGAGATGCCTCTCGCGGGGGCAAGGTTACCCGGCGGCAAGGCCGGTTATGAGATTCGATTAGAGAAGGAAGCCGAGAAGGAAAGAAGGCGCCGAGAGAACCCCGTTATAAAAGACGGTGGTATGTCCTTTCTCTTTTATGGTTTATCGTCTTTTCCTCATGTTTTCTTTCAGACTTTCAGTACCGTTTCCCTCGTGATCCCGAGCTCGTCGACCTTCAAGTCAGGCAGATCTGTCTGTCGACGTTCTAGACTCGATCCGTCGCTCGTTTATTCTTATTGCTGTATATTTTGAGGCTCTATCGCACTGTATCACTAATCACTACTTGTTGCGCTTTCTTGTTCTACCTTTACCTGCGCTACCATTCCTATGCATATATCCTCCTTTCCCGTATATATCCCCTACCATCGAACCCGAGCGCGTTTGTATGTGCTTCTATCTACTTTACTGTACTCTGTTGTACAGCTGCTCTCTTTTCTCTCGGGTTTACTCTTGCTGTTGCTTTATGCTATTCTCTTGTTTGTACCTCATCGGCATTTTTGCATAATCATAGAACAATTTATACCTCAGAAAAAATGCAAGCGTCGATCTCGTCCCGAAAAGGGAAGACACGAAAAAACTTGTCCTTTGACCACGACCATGCTGGTTCTGCGTCGACTGCGTCTGCCAGCATCAACGCTGACACGCTGTAACGCGACGCTCCAAGGGACAGAATCGGCGTCAGTGACACCACCACCTCCCGTAGCACCGACAAAAGAAGCGATAAAACCAACGGCGACGATACCCGAAACCAAGTCGTCTTCGTCTTCCACCGCCAGCCTTACACGCGTACGACGAAAACCTGCTGCTACCCGACTTGCCACTGCATCACCCCAAAAAGCAGGAAGGACACCCAAATGGCGACCCGCTCTCCCGACAGGCGTTTTGCCTGCGTATGACGAGGCTATCAAGCTCATCCGACAAGACAGTTTCCGTCTCAAGCGCGAGGCAGCTGAAGTTCGCAGGAGTATCAAGCTAGGCGATGAAGACGAGGAGGAGAAGCGAAAACTGCTGAGGATTATACAGGCGCAGAGCGAGATCAACCTCCCAGAGGTTCGATGGGCGGTCAAAAGCCGGCTGGTGGACATGCGCAATCCGGCTCATAGACATCTGAGGGAGCAGAATTGGAGAGGAGAAGGGAAGCTTGATTTGCTGGTGAGCACTTCATTCTTGTTTTTTTTAAATCAGGGTTTTCCTGACTTTGTAGATGGAACGCATACACCAAATGAACGTGATCCCGGACGTCCTTCCGTCGCTCCATCCGAGTATCGATATCTCTATCAAGGTCCGCCAGACGCATCTTGCAGGCCCGACATATCGCAGTCGTGGTATCGAGCCAGGCGTGTTCCTCAGTCCCAAGCAGACAATCGCGCCTCCGATGGTGTACGCGACCGCCTTCCACCTTGATACCAGGCTATACACCATGATGCTCGTTGATTCAGATGTCCCAGACCCAGAGAACGAGACCTTTACCACGTTTCTGCATTGGTTATGGTATGTCTCAATGTTTTTCGTGCTTCGGATTGGGACTTAGGATTTTCAGCCCCAACGTCCCGCTTTCAGCAATCAATTCCGGTCCGATTAAAAACCTCAATACACACACCCAGTACGTCCCGCCTCATCCGCAACAGGGAACCCCGTACCACCGTTACTCCTTGCTCCTCCTACCCCAACCCGCTCGTCCCGATGCGCCGTACAGTCTCGTCACAGAGGCGCGCTCCATCACCTCCCGTTCTCGTGCCGGTAGAGTGACCAGCCGGTATCTCCCCATCCCTGTCGTTCCGCAGTCTGCTCGGACGGGGTTCAACGTCCGCGAATTCTGTAAAAAGTGGAGTCTAGATGGTAGACAAGGAGGTGGCGCGCATATGTGGCGAGAGGTCTGGGACGAGAGTTCGGACGTTGTGTACAAGAACGTATTGCGTGCGTATTCATTATACCGTTTCTCTTTTCCTCCTGCCTTACCCTCTCTTCCAGACGCCGACGCGCCCAAGTATGGCCATCCTCCGCGACCGGATCGTTATGGACATCTCAGGGGCGAGAAGAAATACGTTGCGGCATAGGTATCCACCTAATAGGCGGCGCAAACAGTAATAACGGTAGTGATGGTGATATTACTCCTTGCATCAGTTTAGTGGCCCGAACAAAGGCCCCTCACTTTGAAATGTTGGTTCCTTCCGAGTCCCAGGCTTGAAAATGCTGTCCTTCCAATACAATTGTTATCTTCGGTAACGGTGGTATGCGGCTGACAAACTCCTCCTCACCGAATAACATTGATGAGGGAGGATCAATGCGCTTGCGAATAGGAATGATGCGATGTCGACTTGATGCTTGTTGACTTTGCATTCACCCGTTCAATCTTCTGCTGCATATGCTCTGCTGGTTCTCGGCCTACTTGGCCTGGCGGTCCCGGAGGACTTGCGCAAGTGCTCTAATAATATTGATTTCGGTGCCATGATACCTCCTGACTGTACAACGCGTACTCGTGGCTCCAACACAGACTTGTTCCGCTGCCGTTGCTTAATTGCCTGACGTTAGATTCACGCCGGCATCTAGCGGGATCCCACTAATACTCGCAAGAATGTTTAACACCTATTTTGAGGCAGGAAGACTTGCCAGAAGGAACTACCACTCTGTACTTGATATCTCTCAGCATTCTTGACCCTAGCACTTGCCGTGATCATCCAAACTTTCATCTCCTCCCTCTCGTCATGATGGCCTGTAGACATATGTAGGAAGGGAGAAGCCATACCAATATAGGCACTGGAGTACACATAGGCACATGCAGCATACGATGGCAAGGACATGCATCTTGCATCTTTCCCCGGATGATTCAATTCCGACACGGATGCAATCAGCTATCCACCCAGTAAGCAAACAAACTTCACACAAGGCTTAGAGATTTCTCCGGCCACACCACACGTAGGAATATCGGGAGAAGGTGACGTAGGATATATACAAGCACTGTACCTTGCCCCCCTCTCTTATATTGCTTCGTTAATGTTGACTCCGGGATATCGCGGTGATGGGAACACACTTCCGATTGACGCAGGCAGACCCGTGGCGGGGCCTCGTCACCGAGTTCGCCACGAAGGGGCCATCGCAGGATGGGATTCGCTGGCAATAGTTTTGGGCGGTAACCAACTCTGACTGCGGTGCCTTGAAGATGCAGCCTGAGAGCGAGGTAACCTTGGAGGAAATATCAACAGTCACAAACTTAATCACGAGCATGGCCTTGAACGCGGGAAGGCTTGATGCATTCCCTGTTCACGATTGGCGCGGAGTTCTTTCTTCCATTCATCATCCAATGTTCACGGAAGTTAAGTAGATGTACCATTCGAGTCTAAGAAGGATGTCTGAGAAGGACTTAAACGTCGTCACTGCTGGCTACTCGTTTGGTGGTGATCAAAGATGCGCGGTCCCCGGAGGGTCCTATCATGACGGTTTGGTCATCGCTAAAGCTTAGCATCAGATCCCCTCAAGTAGGGTATGTGGGTTGAGCGAGCAGTAACAGCGTCTAGAAAGCCCCAGGCTATGTGGCGTACCAGCATGTGAAGCCGGCCCTGTTCGATACCACGATTCCTTGCGGACATTGGACTTCTAAGACGATAAGGATTTTGATAGTATAACAGTACCCTATGTATAAGTACATATCAGTTAGGGACACCCAGAACAAAAGATTCGTCGCCAATACACCGCTCAGAGCTTTGGTTTACTTCGGATCAGTTGCCTTCGCACTATCAACACTGTTCTTGTCAATGTCCTCACCCTGATCGATACTCGAGCCCGCTTCGTCATCTTCGTGGTATCTCTGTAGTGTACGGTGCTTATGCTGACTGTTACGAAGTCAGGCTCGAATGACATGCGACAGTTGTTGCGGACTTACTACCATGCTAACGTGAGAGCGGCGGCAGGAGAGACGAGGGAAAAGGCAAATCCAGCCCAATTGCCTCCCGTGACAGCCGGTTGGTCTTTCGTTTGGAAGAGAGCAAGAGGGCTGAGGTGCAGTGAGTAAATTGAAAACGCGATGGAGTAAAACCCGTACATTGTTGCCGTACAGATACCGGACGCTACGTTAAGGCTGTAGGTTGGACATTGTAAGATTCATATCACTGAGATATCTTCGGCCAACTCACCCAGCACTTGCAAACGACCGAAGGCCAGGGTCGCCCGCACTAGCGATAGGGTCAGTCACGGCCATTCACCCCCGTTCACATAAACAACTTACAAGGTGTCCTGCGTCCATGCCCAAAACATTGAACTCGACGATTGGATCCATCCTGTGTTGTAGTAAAGGACTGTAACCGGAGTAGATATGATAAGTATAGAATATTAAAGAGACTTAAAGGTACGTACACCAACGGAAGGCGCGATGTTTCGGAAACACTGGCGTCACAGCGAGCAGCACACACACGATTGCATTGAGAGTCGCGGCAATACAGAGCGGCGGCCATCGGCGACCCTGCAGGATGGGAAATTTCACGTCAATTTTTCTCGGCTATCATCGATCAATAAAAAATCACATTGAAGATAGTGTCACTGGACCAGCCGATTATTAGCGTATTGATGAATGTAACGAGGTAGGTGAAGGTAGGGTAGACATCTGGCAAAAGTTAGAGAAAACATATCGAAGAATGGCTGTATTGAACGTACTGATTTGTTGCACGGTGAAGCTGCCTTTCTTTATGCTGTTATATCCCTAGGTGAAATCAAATCAGTCCAACGTATACTGTAGAAGGAAAAAATATTCACCTTGAACCAGAATGAGAACGAATCTTGTGGCTTCGATCCACTGATGGCAATATATGTCAGGGCCAAGTAACTTATAGCACGTTGGCTTACTCACACTGAATTACACCAGCTCATGAGCCACAGGAGAAGTATCTCAGGTCTCAAGAACCATGTTCGGATCTAAAAGAGCAAGCATGAGGTTGAGACCGAGCGACAGAACAACCACGTACTTGTGACCAGGTGAATTTATCCTGCCTTACACGACCCTCTCTTGGATTTCTATCGCGTGCTAGTTCTATGTCCTGCAGTACAGAATGCCATTGGTTTTAGTGATCCGAGGAAACGTGGCTAACGCACTGCAGTGGTGAACATCCAATTCGGCTTTTGGCGCGCAGGCACATCGGGGAGAAGGAACAACTGAGGTATAATCACGATGACAGAAATGATCCCGTCGATGTAAAATAACTAGGCGGAAAGTTAATCAGGGCTCAATCTTCAATAGCTATGGAGGGAGAGTCGTACCCACTGCCATCCAGCATGGCCAAAGCGACCGTTGAGAGGACGATAAATGGCGGCTTGGAGGTATGAGCTAGATGAACAATATGTCAAATAGGGAGCGTCATATACGCACATCCCAGCTCACCTGCACATAGGGCCGACAGCCGTCGCAGTATTGATCAGCGCTATACGTCGTCCTAGCTCGTCATCTTTGTACCAAGCCCTAAACAAGGGGAATCGAGTTATAAGATATTGATAATGTGGCTGTGTAACGACGCTTACCCTGTCAAGTAGATCACTATGTGAAAGAGGATTACTATACTTCCTCGTTGGAAAATCACGGAATCACTTACTGCATGACCAGTGGCCTCTGTTGGACGCGTTCAATAAATATGTGACTTCGACAAAACCACAGATGAGAGGCTCACGTCTCAAATAGCCCAACCAATGCGCGAATAGCGCACATTTGAGTGGTATTTGTCATTTGAGCTTGACAAAATGTGCTGATCGTCCAACCAACCTCAAGGAATCTATAGATGTCTGCTAAGCTTTTCGTGGAGGCCTTTGTGTGGAAAATCGTACGGGATAAACCACTTTGGCGAAACACGAGTCATAATCATATTTGCTGGCCAAAGGCCGATAATCTAAAGAATGGTCAGGTCAATACAAAGAGTGCGAGATTCAGGCAAGACGCACACTTGCGATACTATAGGCAGTCTGCGGGGAGGAGAACGTTGAGTGATTACCGCAAGAACATTCTTCATATACTTACATTCGCGTACTAAAGAAACGCAGGTGTCAGAAGATAGGTAGATAGAGATCTTGGAAAGGCTCACGTTCAATTCATTCCCGTAAAACCCTAAGTCTTCTTTCATGCCGCTGACTGTTTAATTGTTTGGCTGTTAGCTTGTTGAAGAGGAATTCATGAGAAATCGCACCAAAGGCGGTCTGAAGATTGCTCTTGTCTGGAAAACGGAATGAGGCATGAGGCCAATAGAATAATACCAACGTCTGGAGACATACCCAGATATTTGATCCATGTTCCGAGGAAACCGAAAGTGATCAAAATCAGATCTGTCCTGTAAACGAGCCTTTTTTCCTATGAGAATTTTGTGAGCCACTGACTATAACCATGTTAGAGAAGCGGAACGTACTTCAGCCGACATTCCGGGGTTTTGCTAGACGAAATTCAATCAGTCATGATCTCTATCACAAAGAGACACATAATATGCACCCAAATGTAATCCCTCCATGTGCGCTTTTGTTTCTGAGCTGGGGCGACATGGTCAATGTCGACGCGGGCGACCTGTGCGAGAACCATGGTGTCTGCTCACTTCACAACCACAAGAAGCTCGCATTTTAAGGAAAAACTTATCCGTTCCTGGGGCCTGCTTGTAAATCCTAGTTCCGAAGCAGTGAGCGATTCAACCTGCCAAGATTGAAGCTATAAGGCGTCATTAGTCTGCGCGAAAACGCGATAATCGATTTGGAAACTCACCTCTGGCCGCGGCATCGGAAATTTAGTACAGAGGTTGTCAGGATAAACAATTCCAGGCGTCTGGTCCTCTCATGTAGCAAGAACATCGATCGTTGCGCGATTGTTCGACTTCGAAGTGTTTGAGTTACGACTGCACAGCCACCAGTGTGAATCGTTGATCTTTCCAAAAATAGTACTACCTTTTGATGCTCGCCCACTTCCCTGAACGACACTTGGCATAGTGTTGACTTGTACTTTTGATAACTTCATCAAATGTCATGGTAGGTGGATGGAAGTCTGTAAATCCTTCCCCAAACCATGAAAATGCAGCATGTCAGTCAGAAAATAGGCTAATATGTTAGCAGGCAGGCAGACTCCACGGCCGCCGTTTGTCTCTTCCGCTCTTGAGGCTCGCGCTACTCCAGCTTGGTATGGCGTGCTATCGTCGTATCAGTACTACCAATGATTTAACTATCGGCCGAGAAGTGCTGAACTGGCCATCCTCGTTTGCCAAGTTCGCCCACTATGTCTACACCAGAAGTACCTCTCTTTGTTCCTCTCGAATTACCGGATGCCAGGTATTTCCGTGGAAAAGCCTTCCCTATCGCTTTCCATCGTCCGGAAGGAAGTTCTCAGCTGTCCGTGGAGGAGGGTGTTGAATACATTCGCAAGTTCTCTGCCTCAGGCGAGTTGACACGTCTATTACAAGGCCACGGTGCCGTCGTATTTCGCGGATTTGGGCATGCATCAGCGGAGACGTTCTCCAAGCTTGTGATTGCGGCCGAGGAAGCCCGAGGAAACAAACCTTTTGAACAGATCGGGCTTGCTGGAAAACGACTCACCAAGGCACCAGAAGTATTCAGTGCCAATGAAGGTCCTCGGACTCGTCGTTTCTATCAACACAATGAGGTGAGTCGGGCACTGGAATATACCTTTTGTTATCTGACATGTCTGCTTTTAGTACGCTCGGTACACTCATTTCCCCGGCTTCATTCATTTCTATGCCACGGTTACTGCCGATGAAGGTACGAGTATGCCTGCCGGTGAACTTGGTTCCATCCCATCATTTTCTGACTTGCTTCTAGGTGGAGAATCACCCATTGCTAACAGTCTTGAGATCTACGAGCGGGTCAAAGAAGAATTACCGGAGTTTGTTGAAGAACTTGCCAAGCGTGGACTAACCATGCGGCAGGCTTATCCTCCCGCCGGACACAGTCGAGGGAATGTGCGGGCTACTCATCTAATGTATAACGATGCTATCGTTAACTGTCTCTTGCATTAGGGAAACTACTTCGACTGGACTCAAGAATACTGCTTTGGACAAAAGATATTGCCGGAGGACGACGAGCCGGCCCGACGACTTAAAGCAGAGGAGCAGGCGCATAGGCTCACCCCCCATTTCAAATGGCTGGACGACGGCTCTCTTGAAGTCATTCAAGATGTTCCAGCGTTCCGCCGGATAAACCCCGGTGGCATACCGACTTGGTTCAACGGTCTTGCTGGTAAGTTATCTATGCTCCCTCCCATAAAGGAACCTCAGGGGTAACTTTCCGTAGGTCAACGAGGGTCTGCCATCGACCAAAAAGCGACCGAACCCCCTTTCATTGGGACAGACGGGTTGCACTGTACGTCGCGACCCTTAATCTCCTAAACCATTTAACGTCCTGCCAGATCTGCGACCTGGATATGGTGATGGAACGCCAATTCCCGAGAAATGGCTCAACCGTGTCGTCGAGATCACTCGCGAACTCGAATATGTGCATACATGGGAAGCTGGTGACTTGATACTTGTGCATAACCATCGCACAACTCATGGACGTGCGCCATGGGTGGGTGAGAGAGTAGTAAGTCGAGTCTTACGTTGTAAATGAAGTAACCTGCTTACCGTTTTGTAGGTTCTGGTAAGCATGTGGGACGCTTTGCCCGGAACGCTCTCAGAGTACTAGGCGCAAGGAGATAAAACAAAATGTGTAGCGTCTGTAACAACAGTCAAACTTGAATGATATATCACAAACAGCATTGTGGATACAACGCTACACCAGGAAAAAGTAGTGGCGCTTTACAGGGCAACACAAAACAAGAAAGGCTGGTATCGTAAATTCAAAGCAGGACAACAGGTCTCCAGCTTGTTACGAAACATTTCAGTACGAGCCTCCGGATATCTGCATACACCTGTCATCAACACTGACGGCAGAAACGAGAATGATCTCCTTACAGCGGCATCGTTGCTAACGATAGTACCCTTTGCACCGCCCGTGATGGTAAGAGCCGAAAAATCCCAAGTCCTAATGAGTCAGTTAAACACGTTGCTTTTCTGGACACCACTTGAACCCCATGCGTACCCTGAGCATGCCCCGCAATCGACGGTGAGGCGCTTTGCATCAGAATCAACTCTATGAAGGAACAGATAATAATGATGCCGTCCCTCGGTTTATGAAACTTCGTAGACACTCACGCTACAGTCGTAGCAGATCCTGTAAAGTTTATGTCCCTTAATGTCCTGTAAGTATTACGAACACCACCGATCTCAAGAGAGGCGTGCTCACGAAATGGGTGCGCCAGTCCCCGGGGTTCCGTCATCGTCGGGATACGACTGGGTGATCAAAACCCCGAATTCTTCGATTCCGCTGAGCTTGTTTCTGTGGAGCATATCAGTCAACGGCCTCCTTCATGCATGGTGCCTTTTGCTCTACCCAGAGTAGGTGATGCCGGAGACCGAAGCCGAAGAGGCGGAGGCGTCCACTTTAATTCTGTATCAAAAGGGCCTTCAGCGATGTATACACGAATGATGACGTGACGGTCCTACCTCAGACCGTACAATGAATCGGTGACGGTATTACCACTGATAGTTACGTCGGTAACCGACTTGTCGCTAGCGATGGAGCCGATGGATATACCGTGGCCTCCAGAGCACTGATTATTTAAGAAACTCGTGCCCCGTTTAGAGTGACAACAAGATACATAAACAAGAGCTAACACGTACTTGATGTTTGTCCCGTCGTTGATAGCTAGACAGTCGTCCTGATTCTTTACGATGCTGTTTTGAATAGTCACGTCGTCTGCAGAGACATCGAATCCCTGAGAAAATGTCAACTATCTAGCTTGTTCGGTAGTGAAACCAATGGTACCCACGTCCGTGTTGTGGCCCAAGTCACCAACGTCGCCGGCGCTGTTATCGACCTACGTGGACGGTGACCGAGCGGTTCCCGAGCAATTTACGGGGACGTACAGTGACACTAGTAAAGGTGAGGCCATCACTATTGCCGATGGAGACGGCCTGCGCGGGGGAGTTCAGCACCTATCAAACGAGGTTTCGACAATGAGGCTTTAGTGACAATGATCCTTTCCGGGCTGACCGTAAAGCTGGAGTATGTCCCCGAGCCCTTGAACCTACGAAACTGTCAGTAGCGAAGTTAAAGCACCATATTAGATTCAGACAGACTTCAAGAATGGATGAGGTTTGGTGACACCCCCGTTCGTGCCTTCGCCGTCCCAATACAAGGCACCATTACCCTATCCTTCTCAGTCAGGTAATCGTGAAGGTATATCAGAAAATATTGCTGACGTTGAACTCAAATCCTGCCCCCTCGAAAGTGATGTCGGTACCATCGATGGTGAATAACGGCCCACTGGCTAATAACAACTATATTCAGCAGGGGTCTGAGTAGTAAAATTGGTAGTGTACTTACAAGTCGTTTTCGCGAATGTGATTGAGCCGGCCATAGTAACAGTCGCGCCATCAGCAGGCTGGTAAATCATTAAAAGCAAATCCTACGCTCAGTAGGATGCATGACAAGATTACCTTCAGCGATAGCACACCTAGACGCGTATGGACTTTAACACAGATAACCAAAGTTGCAATACGAGACGGCTCACTTCCACTAGGAACGATGAAGGCTTCAATTGTCACCGTTGTACAGTCAGAGAGATCTGAAGCTGTAGCGACGGAATTGACGGTGCAGCTAGCACGTTTAGCGGGTCGAGAGCCACGCGGAACGCTTTTGGCCGTTACGAAAACAGCCGCTGCAATCAGGGCTCGAAAGAGAGCAGACTTGAGCATTATACCTGATGATTGGGAAGGGAGCCGGGGAGAAGAAACCTGAGGGAGTCGATACAGTATCCCGCATCCTCATAATCTCTTTATACAGCTACGCTCTTTCTCACACCACAACAATCCTGAGAGAAAGGCCGATGTTGGAAAAGAGATCTCTCGCTATCAGCACGGGCCTCACCTATGGGAGCCTATAGGTTGCTCCTAAAAATAAATACGTCAGTTAATTATAGAACACGCCCACAACGCGTATATTTTTTACCTAAGGAATTCCAAAATCAGGCTCAAATATCTATATCAATAATGATCTTCGCAATTATACGAACCAGATATTAGGCCACGGATGCGGGACCGACAAAAAACCAGCCAATTGTCGAGTTCGTATGACTCCAAATGACTACCACGTTATTGGCTTTTTTCGTGTCGACGGTTATCCTGAGTTAAGACTCTGAGGTCCTCTTCGTCCTTCTGCATCCGAGCCGGTACTTGTCTGAAGCGGCCCGTTTAAAGCTTGCAATTTCCCCGAGTGGTAGTAGAATTTACTCACAAGAAGTGATTCCAGGACGACCCTTAAAGATTGGACCTATAAATAACACTAGGAAAATTTTTAAACCTGTTCACGAGGAGACAGTGGCGGCGCCGCATATGAGAATATATTCTCTGAGAAACTGGCGGTCCGTGAGCAGCAGCAATCGCTTAGTACCGTGACGCGAGATCCATGAGGATCTAGTCACCATGGCTGTACCGGCCCGTCTGCAGACTCCGTTTCTCATCCGACATCTTACCGAATTTACAGGTCGAGGACCGCAGTTGTTGATTTGTTATTCTGACAGTGTGCGTTGAGAAATGCGAACATTCAATGAAAGAAAAAGAAAGAACCTGCGGCCCGAGAAAAGCCGAGGCTCACCCGTTGACTCCATCAAGTCTTCTTTTAAGCTCTTCATTAACAGCTGGATGTGAGAGGTGGAGCTGCACATGTGATATGAGAGGGTTAGCGAAGGCGAGTGAAGGCATGGTCTACGCACTGACGTTGCCCAGCAATTTGCTAGCGACATCGAGCAGTATGGACAAGCGATGGAAATACTGGACCATCAAAAGCTATTCAAATAGATGGTCTAGTAACGCTGCTACTACCCTCACATTCACACTGTTCCCTATCAACCGATATTTCGTCTTTCTCGACACATCGTCGGGCCACTGGAACAGTAACGGGTCGAAGTCAAATATACGGAGCAGCTCGTTGGGCGTGAAATATCTCAACCGTAGAGGGCGTAGAATAGCTAGGTCTGCTGTCGGAAGAAATTCGTCAAATGTCTTGGTTGTCTTTATTGAAATGAGCAGATGAAAAAAGGCTATAGAGGAACTGGACGTACGTCGAGCTCTTCGTTCATCTGCAAAATAGACCCAGCTCGCTCAACCAGGTGCGTGTAGCCTATACTAGAAATGTGAGTGCCCACACGAGGCATTTAATATTCAAAACACGTTACCACTTGTGAAGCAACATGTTTTTCTATCTCCAGGCAGCACGATGTCAAACAGCCTGCCCCACTTGGTCAGCACCCTATCCGGAACCATATACTCTTCCACATCATGGTCCAGATAGTCCCTCACGGTCTTGATCTCTCCCGCTGCCCGTCCAGGTATCTCCTTCAGAATCCCTTGATCTATCCCGCTAACCCATGGCTTCCTCCTAGCAAGCAAGTAATACCTCAAGCGCGAATTAGGTATCCCAAACTGCAACGGGGTCAGCAAAAACTCCCGAACAGAGTATTCCAGGCCGCGCAGAGAAGCAAGAAGGACTTGACGCGTGCTTGAAGTCTTCCGGACCGGTCAGTCCTTGAGTTAGAGTAATGGATGCGATGATGGGTACCTCGAACCCGGCAACGTTCTCCACCAGTATATGGCTGGGCCTCTGCACCGGGGATATTTCTGGAAGGACGGTCTGTACGAGACGCAAAAACGACTTGGCACGAGGATCGCCTGCCCCTTTCGCGTTCGGGTTAAGCACTGTGTACGGCTGGCATGCAGGAGAGAGGAGCCACAGATCTGCTCCCAAGTCGCCTATATCGGCTGCTGTTAGAGTTGATATATCTACCTGCAAACAAAATCAGTCAGAGGAAGTGATTCGGGCTGGCGACGGACCCGGTGCACGATGCCCTTCCCGTAATTCCTGCTGTATATCCTGCACGCGTTCTGGTCCCAGTCAAATGCACGAATCACGCTTCCGGGGACGTGGCTTGTTGTTAGGGCGCAGTGAAGGCCGCCTGTACGTTCGTAAGTAAAAGGATATGCGAAGAAGAAGACAGAAATGCACCTATCCCGCTGTAAAATTCCAGCGCCTGCACCATGGCATTGATATCGACAGCCCTTGGGTCATGACGTCATACTTACTATCGGAGACATTATCGGTCGTTAAATTGGGGAGGCAATTGCCATATTTGGGTGTGGCTGAGAATTACATCATTAACGTCGCGTCGCGCTTGTCATTTTACATCCACCCATTCTTGACTTCGATTTCCCAATTATTCTCGATTAGAACGTGTGTAGTCCTCGCGGTCCCTCAAACGTTCCTAGAATGTTCTCTATGTTTGTGTTGGTCTCAGCTCGAATTTTCAACATAAGGAGAGAGGGGTTCAGATCTAACCTTTTGCAGGTCCAACATATTCTTATCGGACCAGAGCAGTGCATCTTGGCGTACTCCAGCCACCCCTGTCTTGATTCCATTTACAGAATGACGTTGATGCCATCATGATTGGAAGGCTCGATCCAACGAGAAAAGAACGATGTGGATAAGCGCTGGTACATACAGACCATAACACTGGACCCCATATCATGACACGATAGTCCCCAACAAATTACCGCCTTCCCACCGACGACCACCATGACGGACTCTGCGACGAAGAAGGATGTACCCATCGACCTCAACATTCCCGACAATTACGTTCAGCACACCCTCACGACGACGAAACCGCTGCCTCCAATCACTCTTTCCAATATTCTCAATGAAATCAACTGGCTTTCTTTCATGATTCTTACCTCGACCCCAATCATGGGCGTAATCGGCGCGTGTTACACCAAGCTCAGATGGGAGACCGCTGTCTGGGCCATTGCATATTATTTCATCACCGCTCTTGGTATCACAGCAGGGTATCATCGTCTTTGGTCTCATAGATCGTACAATGCCTCGGCACCGCTCCAATACATGCTCGCTATGGCAGGAGCCGGCTCTCTGCAAGGCTCGATCAAGTGGTGGTCTCGAGGTCACCGCGCTCATCACCGGTACACGGACACTGATCTCGACCCGTACAACGCGCATCGGGGCTTATTCTACTCACATATCGGCTGGATGCTCGTAAAGCCCAGGCGGAAGCCCGGTGTCGCGGACGTTGGCGATCTGAGCAAGAATAACGTTGTGAACTGGCAGCACAGGCACTATTTGACGCTTATCTTGGCCATGGGTTTCCTCTTTCCCTCTCTGGTTGCGTGGTTGGGTTGGGGTGACGCGAAGGGTGGATTCGTCTATGCTGGTGTTTTGCGACTAGTCTTCGTGCATCACGTTAGTTTTTGGACGACTGAGATCCTTCTTTGCGAAGCTGACCTACGCTGTTCAGTCGACCTTTTGCGTCAATTCTCTCGCTCATTACCTTGGAGAAACTCCCTTCGACGACAAGCACACGCCCAAAGATCATATTATTACTGCATTCGTTACCGTTGGTGAGGGATACCACAACTTCCACCACCAGGTGCGTAATATGTCCTATTTTCTCAATAATACTATTCGCTTAATCCAATGTCTCAGTTCCCGATGGACTACCGGAATGCGATCAAGTGGTACCAATACGACCCCACGAAATGGTTCATCTGGTCGATGCAGAAGATTGGACTCGCGAGTCATCTCAAAGTCTTCCCGGAGAACGAGGTCCGCAAGGGCCAGCTCACGATGCAGCTCAAGCGTCTTCGGGAGACGCAAGAGTCGCTTGCCTGGCCTTCGAATAGTGATGATTTACCTGTTGTTTCATTCGACAGCTGTGCGTGTTTTTTTTTTCCACAACGCCCTGCCAGGATGATTGAAATTTGGTTACAGTCCAAACGCAGTCGCAGAAGCGTCCACTCATTCTCATTTCGGGCTTCATTCACGATGTTTCGACGTTCATAGATGAACACCCAGGCGGTGCTCATCTCCTTGTCAAGTTCGTAGGCAAGGACGCGACCACGGCTTTCTTTGGTGGTGTGTATGACCACTCGAACGCAGCTCACAACGTACGCTATCCCTTTACATCCCTGTTTCTTGTGTGTTGAATCATGGAAATCTTTCAGAGTCTCGCTATGAAACGCGTGGGTGTACTCCACGGCGGACATCCTCATATCCTGGACATCGCCAGACGAATTCCTCCTAGTCAACAGTTGAAGATTGCGCGCTACAATGAACTGAGCTCAAATTATTCTAGCAGCACCGCATGGAGTGAGGAGGAGGAGCTGGGGGAGGGTATCCCTGTCAACAAGCTTTAGCAGAAGGTCTCGTTGCTGAACCCTTTTCGCGCAATACCGTCTCTCTTTCCCCGATTCTAGACCGATTCGCCGTTTCTTTTTAAATACTGTATATCAATCATGACTGTAAGTAATCTTAACGGTAGTAGAATGTACCATGTACTAGTTATTGTCTTAGTGCTGCGGGGAAACAACGAAGGAAAACTTGAATTGCTGCCATGTTTGTAGCCCTCTCAGCCTTTCCGTATGCTGCCAGATGGACTTGAATTCTCTTTTCAAACATAATGAAGCCATTATGAAGAAATGCTCGAATCCATCTGGCGTAATGATTACTTTTGACGAAACAATTTAGGCAAGTCCAGAGTATCGTGACCGCGCTTTTACCTCATTCGCTCTCCGCTCTCCGACCACAAAGTCCACCCTAACCATTGCGGTTGTGGCGTTAAGACATTATGACTTCAAATCGCGCAAAAAAATTGTGGTCACTATGTAAACGAAATGCGTAACCGTGGATACCTCCCGAGTCCCGTTCCGCGTTCCATCTCTCGTCATTTTCTTCTCTTACCTACAACGAGACATCGCTCTATCAACGATACGCCGCCCTCCCCCCTGCAAGACAATGGTTGCTTCGAAGACATCGGTCCTGCGGATTAACCGACGTAGGGTGCGGAGAAAGTGTGTTTTTTGTTGCATTTATTGTTTTTTTCCTCCTCGCTTCACTATAAGACCATCCAGTTTTTCTTTGTTGTGGCGCGAGGCGCCACAGAGCTTGAAGCTCTTCTTTTGCTCCCTCTTTTTTTTTTCGACTGGGTTTTGTGAACGTAAACAACAAAAGCGGCTAATCACCTTGAATGACCTCGACTCGTTTGGGGTTGATTTGCAAGTTCGAGAGACAGCTGCGCTCCTCCTTTATGTACTCATTCACGGTGATAAGATGCTATTTCCTAATTTCTGTATTACGGTTTTTTTACTTATCAAAATGTCTCTCGGTGGTGAAACTCCGTATGCTCCGAACCACAGACTACCTTGAATCTGGTCACCTTGAGTATCAATACGAGTCGGAAATTGCGCGCACTTAATTATGACTTAAGCCTCTCGAACACGTTGAAGCGAGACCTCCGATTGATTTGGCCGCAAGCTCTACGGCTACAATCTTCAGAACACAAGGCCGTCAGGTCGTATCTGCTTTGAAAAAGTGGTCGTCGTGCACTTGTGGAAGGTGCGGATTTTTTGCACTTCGGCCGTGCGTCTTCCAAAGAACCCTAATATCCCTGTGGTAAGTCAGTCGTGCCGGGTGGAATCATGGAATCGAATGTACGCTCGACACGATCCTCCGGTCATATTTGGAGCGTTCCTATCCTGCTACTACCTGACGGCAAAACCGGTGTTGCATACGGGTCTTTGGCATAACCTTTTGTTACATAAAGGAGTGTTTGAACTTAAACTCGATCGATCGATCATTCAAAGCTAGTGACCTCTCGATCGCGCATTTACCAAGATGACCGATATAAGTACATACAACACACATTCCTAACCCCCGCCCCCATGCCGACTCCTCCTACTCCTATTGACAGTCCCACTCCTCTCCAGCGCAGTCCTCATACTCCTGATAGTCTGCACAATCTCCCCGGCTAACTTTGGACTCTCCGCCTCGAAATCGTACCTCTTATTACCCGTAAGGACCAACTTGAAGATATTTGAACTCTTGGTGCTCTGTTGGCAGTCGGCGATGCTCTTGATGTGGTATGAGTAGGTCTTGCCATTGTCGAAAACGGCTTTGGCTTTGTTGGTGGAAGGCATAATCTGATAGCGGAAGGTAAGTGAGAAGGGGAGGGAGAGAGAGAGGGGGGAAGCTTGCGTGGATGTAGACACCATCAATGGCGAGAGTCTTTTCTTGCTTGGCGACGAGCATGGGCATCTTGCGGGATATAGTGTATTTCTAGGCGAAATTAGTGCAGGACTATATGAGCACGAAACAAGTCCTACCTTGTACGCAGTAGTGAAATCCAGAGCAGAGCTAAGTTTCACTTCTGGTGTATCCGAAATGCGTTTGAATATCGACGCTGAAAAGGGCGTCAGAAATGAAAGCAGTCCATGGTGGGAAACAAACCATTCGGGTCAGTTGTCCGCCCAGCACCCTTGAGAACATCTCCCCCAAGTCTGCTCTTCTTGATGATGACGAGCTCCCGCTTACCCTGCAGACTGGCCACAGTGCGGTCAAGTGGGATGAGGATGCTCATATCCGCGAGCAGTAGCGCGTACTCTTTCGGATTGTCAAGCTTGCGCTTACGGCAGACCATCTCGAGGGCTTCTTGCATGTACATCTCGGCCGAACTGAAATTGGGTCAGAGAGTGATAAGGGCTTGATAAGAAGACATACACGGGGATAGTGGTAGATATATGCCCTGCATCAGCTGCATCCGCCACTCTGATTCTCAAGAACATCTGTGGCCCACTGGAGGACAAGCCTAGACTAGTTGAAAGCGGTAAGGAGCCGAGGTTGGAGCCAAAGACGGGGGCGGCGCTGGCTGCTGGAGGTAATGAGCTTGAGTTCTGGCTCTGAGATTTCTTGGCGACGGCGGTTCGAGAGGGTCGTCGTTGGATCTTGCTTTGGAGGATACGATTTTGGGCAACTAGGGGAAGGTGAGAAGAGATAGAGGGAAAGATAGAAAGATTAACCTTGGGCAGGATTGGCTTCCAAGACGGCATAGGCATCTGCGTTAAATTTGACAATTTTTCCCATTCGGTCCGGAGCTGAAAGAACATGAGTACGATTTCGAGAATTCGAACAAGGGACTTGCGTGGAAAGTCATCGTCGACTTCACCGTCATCCTCGGCTATTCTGAGTATCCACCCAATTGCGCTAAGTTGGGTGTTCCATTTCTCGTCGTCCTCAGTGAGACCCTCGTCCAGCTTGGGTATCCAGCCCTCCTCCCAATACGTCCATAGGGCAAATCCAATGACCTCTTCGACGGAGGCATCCTTCCTGACACTGAGCTCCATGGCCTTGTTCCTAGGCTCATGTGCATGGGGAAAGTAGACCTGGACATACGAGGAAGCATTCTCACCACGGCCACTGATCAAGGAGTAGAGCTCGCTGAACGGATTAGTCGTCGTACCAGCCGACTTGAGCATCGCAGAGAGGGCGGACACGGCAGGGGGCCTGGGAGGTACGACGCGCCGGGTAAAGGACATTTCTGCGACGGGATTGCGCTGCGGTCTGTGAGGGCGGGACTCTGCACGGGGGCGGTTGGGTGAGAGCTTTCCTGAGGCGGGAGTGAGTCGGGGGCGGGAGCGACGGGAGTTTGAGAGGGAGAGCACAGAGTTCATGTCGGAGGCGCTGTCAAAGTTGCCAGGCGTACGGGTTGTCGTCGCTGCAAAATCGCTGAAGACAGTTTAGCATAAAATCACAAAAAACGGCATATACACACGGATCGAAGTCATCGTCGTCCATACTGTCGTTTGCACCAGGGACAAAGTCGGACGACGAAGAGGACGAGGACGGGACAGGGTTATCTTCGTCGCTTGAAGAGTCGTCGAAGCTGAGCGTCGGGGGCGGACCAGGGGGCGGGGCTGCGTCGGGACCTCTCCTCGCTGCCATCCTCAGTCGTCGCCGTCGTTCCATCTCAGCCGCGCCTTTGAATCGTGGGATGAACTGAGGCGCCTTCTCCACCGCCGTCGCCTCTTCAGGCACTGGCTCCTGCACCTTGATCTCTGGCGTGGCTGCTAGCACCTCTGCGTCTGGCTCTTCATTCACTGGCGCACTCGCGCCCACAAAGTTCTTCACTACATCCGGCTCTGTTGTTGACAGCAACGTCGATGCCCGCTTGCTTACAGAAGCTCGTTTCGCACTCACACGCAGTCCCAGCCCGCCCGTGCGTCCACCCATGATCGTCTGCGTGTATTTCAAGCCTTTGGCGCCAGCGCCCGGTTGTTCTTCGTCGTCAGAGATCTGTGGGCTGGACGGCATGGCGAGCTCGGGCCATCGGTCGACGTCGGCGAGCGACGCGGCGAGAATGTACGGATTTGAAGTGTACGACGAGTCTAGAGCAATGAGTCGAGGGCCATACGGATCCTCGACGTCGCGAAGGTAGTTGAGTCTGAGGCTGTGTATGAGATAGCTGCGAAACTGTCAGAGAGTGCTGTAATCCAAGACGTGAACGTACTCGGTATCGCCAATTAGCGACATGATCGAGACAGTCGAGTTCAAGCACAAGTCACCAATGTGACCATCACGCTGACAATTTCAATTCCTTCGCTATTTTTGTTGGCCTTATGCACCAGTACGCTCAGTACAGCACTAGTTATCTCAAAATTCTAACTCGAGTCTATGTCACAGCCTATTTTGAGGCGCGGTATCCTCACGCTTCTTTCTCTCATACATTCCCTCACCGAACAATCCATGTATCTGCAACAAGCCTTGCATTTATATGAGCTGACGATTCTGTCTAAGGTCTCTACTGAGAATGTAATACTGCATGGAGTCAAAGGGTTTTAGTAACGATTTCCTACTTTCGGAGCTTCTTCACCGTACCCCCCTGTTCCTCCTCGTCACCGTCACTCCATGCTGTGCTACTAGCATAGTTGGAGCTCAATTCGTTGTACCGCGCAATCTTGAGCCGTTGACTGGGTGGAACTCGCTTGGCGATATCGAGGATGTGAGGATGTCCGCCATGGAGTACACCTACACGTTTCATGGCGAGAAGCTATGAGGTATGAGTAAGCTAAAAATAGTCAAACAAGGAAGTAACACACATTATGAGCCGCGTTCGAGTGGTCATACACACCACCAAAGAAAGCCGTGGTCGCGTCCTTGCCTATGAACTTGACAAGGAGATGAGCACCGCCTGGATGCTCATCTATGAACGTCGAAACATCGTGAATGAAGCCCGAAATGAGAATGAGTGGACGCTTCTGCGACTGCGTTTGGACTGTAACCAAATTTTAATCATCTTGGCAGGGCATTGTGGGAAAAATATATACGCACAGCTGTCGAATGAAACAACAGGTAGGTCATCACTGTTCGAAGGCCAGGTAAGCGACTCTTGCGTTTCCCGAAGACGCTTGAGCTGCATCGTGAGCTGGCCCTTGCGAACTTCATTCTCAGGGAAGACCTTGAGATGACTCGCTAGCCCCATCTTCTGCATTGACCAGATGAACCATTTCGTGGGGTCGTACTGGTACCACTTGATGGCATTACGGTAGTCCATCGGGAACTGGAAACCCGAGTCAGATGCCGAGTATATGACAAACACGACGTGACACGTACCTGGTGGTGGAAGTTGTGGTACCCCTCACCGATGGTAGCAAAGGCAGTGACCATGTGGTCCTTGGGCGTATGCTTGTCGTCAAAGGGAGTCTCCCCGAGCCAATGAGCGAGGGAATTGACACAGAAAGTAGACTAAGCAAGATACGTCAGCTTCGCGAAAGATAAAAGCCAGTCGAAAACTGACGTGATGCACAAAGACCAATCGTAAAACACCAGCATAGACGAACCCACCCTTCGCGTCACCCCAGCACAACCACGCGATGGCAGAGGGAAGAAGGAAACCCATGGTCAAGATGAGTGTCAAATAGTGCCTGTGCTGCCATCTCACGACGGGGCTCTTGCTCAGATCACTAACATCCGCGACACCAGGCTTCCGCCTAGGCTTGACGAGCATCCAGCCGACGTGCGAGTAGAAAAAGCCCCGGTGAGCGTTGTATGGATCGAGATCGGTGTCTGTATACCGGTGGTGTGCGCGGTGACCTCGAGACCACCACTTGATCGAGCCTTCCAGGGAACCGGCTCCTGCCATAGCGAGCATATATTGAAGCGGTACCGAGGCATTGTACGACCTGTGCGCCCAGAGACGATGGTACCCTGCCGTGATACCTAGACCGGTGATGAAATAATATGCGACAGCCCAGATGGCAGTCTCCCATCTGAGACTGGTGTAATAAGCACCGATGACTCCCATTATTGGGGTCGAGGTAAGAATGATGAAAGAAAGCCAGTTGATTTCATTGAGAATATTGGAAAGAGTGATTGGGGGGAGTGGTTTCGTCGTCGTCAGGGTGTGCTGAACGTAGTTGTCGGGAATGTTGAGGTCGATGGGTACGTCTTTCTTCGTAGGGACGTCAGACATGGTGGTCGTCGTCAATGGGAGAGTGCCAAATTCTTTGGGGTTGAGTGGAATCCATTTTTGGGGTCGTGTGTTGTGGCCTGTGTACTATCAGCGTCATCGTTTTTTTGCGGTCAAATTGTAGTTCTGGACTCTTGGCGGACTGCCGTTAAATGGGAAACGCCCCGTGGCGGGACGAACACCCATTCATCCATCTTTCAATACGGAATCAAGGGCAAGGGAAAGACTGAATCCACCAAAATCCACTCGGGTTAGAGGATTGACCATCAGGCCGGTCCGCGGTGCCGAAGCTAGGTCTGTTCTATGAAAGGGTAAGCGGACCCAGAGTTTCAATTCTGTCTTTATTGGAAGGTATGATGTTGCTTTGTAGACTTGCTTTTATTCTTGAATCTTTCAGACTCTTCCACACTCAGGCGCCAGTCTGAGCGTCTCCCGACATCGGAGCCGAAAATGAATAACACCCCAACTTTCTCATGGAGATGGACTGGGGTGCAGCTGACACGCCAGATTTCAGTCGCCGGGGCAAAAGAAATCCCTATATGCGCGTCGTTGAGCTCCTGTACATAAGGGAAGATAGAAGGCGCCACGGATGACGAGATGGTGAGGCCTTGAGGCAGACAGTTCGTGTGAAGGCTCTCATGCTACTTGTGGCGCCGAGATGAGCGAACATACTTTCGTGCATCTGGGGTGCGTACCGCTCTCGTAGCCCGTCCTTGATAATGGCTACTCCAAGTCACCATTAGAAGGAAACGAACATAGTGCTTGATATCTATCTTCATTGAGTTCTCAACATTGATGTTGTCTTGGTTCGCCAGCTTTGTATAACGGGATATCCGCTGGCGTTAGGGATACGCTGAATATATGCATGGTTATTGCATCCAAGAAACTTTACAATCACTTCAACGCCCCCTTGAGCTCGTCACTCGATCCTTCGGCTCATGTCCACATGACCAATGCGCAGATAACCTAGCCAATCAGACGGTGACAGGCTCTGAACCAGCGGTCTATACAAAAGCTTGTTAGCTTCGTAGCACGCATCAATGGGAAGGCCTTATACTCACGGACGCCTGAGAGGGTCTCGTAACTGTTTCTCCTGCAACTCTAGCATCGCCTTTTTCAATTCAGGAAATTCGTATTCGCTCGCCATTTGCTCAATCATGGCGTTGAAATCCCAGCCAAGCTCCTTGTCATACCCTTTGGCAAGGCAGAACCATACGGTATGATGGCATACAAGTGCCGCACTATGGCAATCGCCAGTGATCATAGCCTTATCACGAGCGGCACGAAGGAGATTCTGTATGGGGGAAAAGGAGTGTCGATTTTCATAAAATAATCCTCGCTATCTGTTCCCTCCTTGATCCGAAGGTATAGGTCGATTTTTGGGTTCTGATTTAGCCTGAAAATATGGTGCAAAAGAGCAGGAGAGCGTTTAAATCCATCGACAGCGGGTCCTATCTGGCTGACTGTTGGCTTGGGTGGACCACGCGCTTTCAGCGCTGTGGAAACGGCCTCTTCGAGACCCATTTCTTTACCACAGATTGCTTTGTGTCTGCTCTTGTAGTCAGCAGTTTAGCATTCCCTGAAGAAAGGTTTAAACTCGGGAAGAAAGGACTGGCGCCGGGGACGCACCTAGAACAGTATAGTACGTCTCGCTTCAATGTAGTCCAGCACTTAGAGCAGTGAGGAAACTTTTCACCCTCCTGCTCTTTTTTGAGGCAGTTTGTGCATGAGTTCACCCGCCGGCTGGCCCGATCTTTCCAAGCGGCTTTGTCGTCTTTCCACATCTCCTTAGCTGTTTTCCCACCGTAAATCTTCTTCTTAAGTTCCTTGTCGAGCGGATGCGCGTGTGCCGATGAAGTATGGCCGAGATTCCTTACCACAGTAATCTTTGGACGCGGCTTTCCAAGGAACGACAAGTACGTACACTGCACGACGTGATCTGAGTGGAAGGTAGCATCAGCGATAAACAGGATAACTGACGGCAAAACGCACAAATAAGTTTTGACCGGAGCATATGCGCCTCTGCAAGCCATAAATTTTCGTACTCTGTCCCAGACTTCTGGCGCGCTTCGCGGAGTGAATCCCAGGCGGGATTTGGGAAATGGCAAGGCGTTTTAGGAAGGACGGAGATATCGTCGGGAATGATAGCTTTGAGCAAGTCGATAAGGACGCGGCCTTCTTTACTGAGATTATCAAGAGTAAGTATATCTCCGGTGAATCTCCTGGCCTCGTTGAGGTTTCTGGCTATTGCGCCTGCCTCGGATAAACCAACAAGAGCATGTTGCCTGCGGATAGCAGGCGTAGCAGCAAGCCACTTTGATTCAAGATTTTCATATAGCAGCGCATCAACACCCTCTCTACCAATGTCAAAACGGAGACCAAGCGTGTTTTGGAGAAGTCTGGAATATTCAAAGGCCATGGCCCCAGTTTCGCGTGGCTCCATTTTGAGAGCTATGTCGAGGTAGAGTGGTGGGGATAGGAGACCTGAACTACAGAGACGTTCCCAAGATGTATTCCACTCCTCAGGCTTGGAAACAGCATGTTGTGTTCTAGGCAATTCAAAAGTGACAGTCACTGTCCTGGAGTCCATTGTGGCGAAGGACAAGAGGCGTGGGAATAGCTCCTATTTACAACCCACGTTTACTTCAAGTTGTTTCCATGCATTGTGCATGCGAACACTGATGCTCCTTGGTGACCATATATCGGTGTTCTATACTCTAAACAGTCTTACCATAATCATCTCCTATGGTCCATCAGTTTTTTTTCTTTGGTTTTATCACTTGAAACAGACCCACTTCAAAGTTCAATGAACCAAACCTCGACTTAGCGATTTTAGCGATGCCTTCAAATCAAATCCACGGTTCGAGGGCATAACGACCTCGTGCTTCAATTTCTATCATAGTACACAATATTTCTTCCCTCTTGCCCCACCTCTGCCTGTGGCCAAAGCTCAGCGCTCAACCTCCTGGGCAAGCTCGGCAAGTATCGCCGTGCCGGTTTAGTCGTAACTGCTCATCTCTCTGCCAGTAAGTAGGCAGCGGAATGCGATCGGTGGATAGTATGGTCCTCGTCCAGAGGCGCGCTGAGTATTTATGTCTACAACGTCTTGGGTAGTATCAAATTTTGAAGACGGTGCGCCAAACCTTTATTCATGATCCTGTCTCTCGTACTGATTTAGGTTACTCGTGAGCACGTTCAGTGCCCCCGTGATCGATCCCGCCGCGGAGTAGAACGGACTGTTCCTTGTACTTGGTATCGACCACAATCGAGGCCACTATCCGACGATCGTTCCTGTATACCTTAGGAGTAGGATGGATCCTTTATCACCAGCTGTGACCCTCTCATCTACACCCCCACAATGTCGTCTGTGGCTGAACCTTCGTGCGTGCCCACTGTCCTTTGTTTCGCGTGAACATGCCTCACAATATTCTGCAGGCAAGGACCCATGTTAATTGGGCATATGATCAATGTCCTCCTCCTCGGAGTAGTCATAGCCCAAACTTACATTTATATGATAACGTATCAGAAGTACGCTTTTCTTAGAGTCATTTCTGTTGATCTCTCAGTACTCATCCCACCACATTTCAGGCGAGACAAAGCTTGGCTGAAAGCTCTCGTATGTATTCGCCTCAATGGCGGAATTGTCAATTTCACATCTACCCCAGGTGTTCTACCTCCTGGTCCTCAACGTCGCGAATACAGTATTAGTCGAGTAGATCTCTTCCCATTTCACAACGTCTGCTGATGCATTTGAGTAGCAATTTGCGTATATGTACACAGCGCTTATCACACACTTTGGTACGTGATCCTAGTTATTATGCGCGTTTCCAACTCAGCAACGCCTTCTGTCAGAGGATCCAGCCTATCTTGTCAAAGTCACCACCGGTGAGTCTTACAATTCTAATGGTAACCAGATAACAGCTAACCGTTGTTCGCAGTATTTGCTACGAGTACGTGCTGTCGTCCTCCTTACCTTCTGATAGATGTTCTAACCTAATATGATCGTCCCAGCGGCCGCATTGACGGTAACGTCTCTTCCCGATCGTAGACTTACTCCATCGGACTTATCAATATCTAGGGCGTCATATCTTGCTCCGTACAAATGTTCTTTGCTTGGAGAGTTAAAATTCTCACTTCAAACCTCTGGCTCGTCGGCGTGGTTGTCGCAACCGCAATGGCGGGAGCTAGTAAGTAATTAGCTGGATTCAAGGATATCCGACCACTGATATATCTTGCTAGTTGGAGCCATAGCTAGTTCTGTCGAGGCGGTAAGTATACGCTCGTTCCTCCGATTTCAGGAAATCAAGGTACGTGGGTCAACCAATAGATCTATTTTGCAATTAAACTTATTCTTAGGCCTGGGTTATCCTTTGGCTCGTTGGCGCGTGTGCCGCAGATATTTTGATTACTGCTATTCTTGTTTGGCATCTGTACGGTTTTCTTAGGACGTCCTCTAACCTTGCTGATTTATTCTTTCACTCAGGGTACGCACCATCAAGCTGCAGTATAGACATTCCCTAACACACATCACCTCCTCTGAAGAGAAACCATAAAACTGGGTTCCAAGCTTCCGATGAGCTCGTAGATCGGATTATTCGATGTAGGTATTCCTCACACGCCGTGCTTGATGTAGGTTAACCTTCTGTCTCCCAGCAACTGTCCAGACCGGCTTACTCACTTCAATCTGTGCGATCGTTGATTTGATAGTATATCTCGTAGACGTGAGTCTATCCACACCTTGCTACCGACTACTACTCATTCGCAGATAGCCAACAGGACTACATCTCCTCTTCAATTTCCCGCTGTCAAAACTGTACACCAATACCCTATTGAGCAGTCTTAATTCCAGGGGAGGTTGGGCGTACGATTCCAGCCAATCGCACTCGCATACCACCGGAGGTATCATGTCTGCGTCTGCTGGGAAAAAAGTTTGTTTTACTACTGTAGCCCGCCTTCGCTCTAACATAGCCTTCATGTAGGGCGGGGATCATGTTGTCCGTTTCGGCACAAATACTCGGCCCGAAGTCTTCGTGTCTGTTGAGCAGCATGAATTGGCGGATGTTGGGGCACGAACGACAGACATGGAAGATATCAAGTTAGCCGACGACATTAGTACGACAAGCCGTGAACCTTGGGAAGTCGTCAGCCAGAAGTCAAAGGGAAATAGAGGTGGTATGGTATAGTTTACATATAGAATGTACCTACAGCTGGCTTAGAATATTCGGGTACAATTTTGGGACTGCTTGACCTGTAATCATCTAATCCTATTCCACTTATATTCACTGTCTTAGCTTCGCCATCCGCTCTTCGGTAATCTGGAAGCAGTCTGGCATTCCTGTGTCTTCCCATTTTCCCCCGAGGACCATTTGTGATAGACCAGGTGCACAACCAAAAATACGCGCCATTCCATGGCCATTGAACCCCGCTAGGGCATACTGGCCTGGAAAACCAGGGACTGCTCCGACAAATGGCACCGAATCTTTTGTCTTGAAGAAAAACGCGTAAGCTCCGAGTCTCGATTCATCCAATGTTACTCACCATCCCGAGTATACCTGTCCATCCGAACTCTAGCCCCTCTCCGAGAGCCTCCTCTCCAAAATCAGGAAATATCTTCTTGAACGATCTAACCGCATCTTCTTGAATTTCCTCATTGAATACTCTATCATTTTTACAAGCAAGTTCTGCGCGTGTGGTCTCGCTGAGACCAGGAATACCCCGGCTGGTGCCCAAGACGAGCGTCCCATCTGACTTACGCTGTATAAGCGAATAAAAATGATGTAAAGCGAATCGCAGTGAGTAGGTATGAGTAAGCATATTCGTTGACGAAAATGAAGGGGTTGGGATTATCTTGTGAGCCTGAGCACGCATAGGAGTCACAAGGTTCTCCAACTGGGGAAGGAGGGTATCGGCAAAGGCGTTGGTAGCATGAACGACGACGGGTGTCGTAATAGAACCACGAGCAGTGCTTACAACCCAATTCTTGTTGCCAGAGGGAGAAGGCTCGATTCCCGTTGCAGGCGTGTGAGTGAACAGGGATAAGCCAAGTTCGCGCCCCATTGCAAGGACTGCAAGACAAAGCTTCGCCGGGTGAAGGCTTGCGGCATTCCACTCAAACGCGCCAAGGGCCTCAGGAACACGAGTTGCCTGTCGATGAAGTCTATTAGTGACCTCACTCGCTATGATTCGTGTCAGAGGGTAGACCTTTCGTGCTGCATCTGGTTCCAGCCAAGTTATGCCAGTCGTGTCGCCACCAGATCGCTTGAAGGACTCAAAACTGGTAGTGGCATATCGAAAAAAATCTTCTCCCATGATAACATCAAAGGTTTTGCAGTAATCAAAGTCGCACTCAATCTCGTGGGTGTCAATAAACCGTTTGACTAGTTGAAGAACGAGCTTTTCGTGCTCAATAATCTTCATTGCTTGCTCTGGGCCGTGGATTTTAGAAAAGGCGGTGAATCCACGAAAGGCATCTTTGAAAACCGATGAGACTCTGTGAGAACGAGAAGACTGAAGCGCACCTGGACGACAGTGTCCTGCATTTCTACCTGTTGCACCAGAACAGGCCTCCCTGGCTTCAAGCATTACGACATTTTTGGGCCCATTCGGCGTCGACAACAGTTCGTATGCAGTCACGGCTCCGGCCATTCCCGAACCTATGATAACTGCATCGGCTGTAGCAGGTACTGGAGAAGAAGCGCCTTCATGAAGCAGTGGATCATGGCGAGTCGTCCTCTGCCAGATTGACAGGCATGGTCTTTCTAAGGGAAAAGGCGGGTTTTGTGAAGGATCTTGGGACATTATTGAGTAAAATAGCGATTTATTGAAGGCCTGGCGACAACAGAGAAAATCGGAGCAGTAGCGTGATTGAAGGTCTAGAAAATATGTAGGGGTTGAAATGTCTGAACCTCAGCGCTAGAGAAGGGAAAATCATGACAACCTTGGATGCAAGTATTGATATGTTTTGCCGGTACTTATCTATGCCGGCTTATGGCTATTGCCGGTCCGTGTTATTACAAATTCAACGTTCCATGTTCGCTCTCAATAGCTCTCAATCCGACGTCCATCATTATTTCGACTCTAAGGAAACTATATTCTATGGGTCTCGTGTGTTGAAAACTGTTTCTATTATTGTGTATAATTCACACTCACCATTCTGGAAGACCGAAACATGAACCTGAAACGTCAAACACATCTGCATTCACTCCTGGAGTCATTAGTAACACACCATGATTTAGAAAGTATGCGAGCAATACCGTGTCCTCGCAGCCCTGGTGTATCACCCTGATACACCAGTACCGCAGCGTTGCATCTGATTGTTATCGCCGTAAATCTGCTCTTCAAATAGCAAATGTCCCTTCGCCTCATAGTGAGAGCCGAGATCAAAAACTCGCGGTCGCATCGCCCTTTCGGCAAATCTGGACCAACTAACTGAACATAGAGTATTCAGGTGATCGTTTTCCGGACCGTCGTAACCGCTGGGAACCACAAAAAGAGGCAGACGCTCCATGGTGTCTTTCTGTGCTTGATCTTCTCAATCATGGCTGGAGGTTCTACTGGAGATTTTCCATTGTCCAGCCGTCGTCGCAAGGCCCTCGCCGGAGCTTCGGGATGGGTGCGTGTCTGTTTCCTTCTTGATCGCCGGACTTAGTCGTGAAAGTACAGGCCGGGCTTGTGCACAATCGCAGAGCATTTTTTATTACAGTCTTTGCTTCTCTGGGAGGATTGTAAGAAACTCTTCTCGTCATCCTCGTCATCATTGACCCCTTCTAATAGACTCTATGGTTCGTAAACATCGAGTGAATGATATCAAGTTAACTGTGGACTTCAATCGCAGGATATAACCAAGTGCTGAGTAATATCGTACGACGAGGGCCTGAGCTGACATCCTTTTTAGGGTGTTTTCTCAGGCGTACTTGGGTAAGCTCTGCATCTGATTGATGCTGATGAAATTCAGCTGAATGGTATCCAGAATGTACACCTTCGATCAGCGGTGCGTTAATTGACCCCTCGTTCGAAATGCGTATCTGATTTACCTTCCAGGATGGGTTCTGCTGTCTCTGATTCAAAGAAAGAAGGATGGCTGGTCGCTATACTGGAGTTGGGAGCTTGGGCAGGTGTTCTGATGACAGGTAGGTGAAAACCGCCCGTCAAAAAGAAACAAAATCTATAAATTTCTAGGTTATCTCGCTGATAAATTATCCCGCAAGTACACCATCTTTCTGGGTAAACATTTCCTCCTATTCCAGGGAATTGTCAATGTTTACAGTTCTGATCTACTAGCTGTTGTCGTCTTTTGCATAGGCGTTATTGTCCAGACCACGGCCATGAAACCATCCTCTATCTATGGTGGTAGATTTGTAACTGGTCTTGGAATCGGGTCTACCAGTATGGCAGTCCCGCTCTATAATGCAGAGGTCAGTGTGACTTCAAATTGTTTTGCTAAAGGTTGACGGTCAATATAGCTCGCGCCTCCAGAAGTACGGGGCAGCTTAGTAGCGCTTCAGCAGCTGGCTATTACGTTCGGAATCATGGTCTCCTTCTGGATCGATTACGGGACAAATTATATCGGCGGCACCGGTTCAGGTCAAAGTGAGGCTGCCTGGAGAATTCCACTGGCACTTCAATTAGGGCCTGCGATCGTACTTGGATGTGGAATCCTCTTCATGCCGTTCTCTCCGAGATGGCTGATCAACCAAGGGCGAGACGAGGAAGCTCTTACGGTTCTCAGCAATCTCCGAGCACTTCCCAAGGACGACGAACTTGTGCGCATCGAGTTCCTGTAAGTATGCTGCCCATATACTGTTACCGAGTTGCACTCAAAGAATTCGGTGTAACAGTGAAATAAAGGCGCAATACTTGTTCGAGAAAGAGATCTCTGAAGCCAAATTTCCTCAATATCAAGACCCGTCGTTTACATCCCAGTTCAAGCTAGGACTACACAGCTACCTTAGCTTGATTCTTGATCGGAGTGGGTCATCTGTTTTTCAAGTCCGAAGTTTAACGTCAAACAATTACAAGATTTACTTTGGCGTGTTGCTGTCGGCTCACTGTAAGTGTTGTTGCTAGCAATCATTGCCCATTTCATGACCTGACGCAACTCTAGGACTATGTTTTTTCAACAATGGACCGGTGTCAACGCTATTCTATATTATGCGCCTAGTATCTTCAAATCTTTAGGTCTCACCGGAAGTACCATATCTCTTCTCGCCACAGGCGTTGTTGGTATCGCGTAAGAGTCGCCGATGTGATCGCTTCATCGTTGCTAACTTCGGCTCTCAGTATGTTTTTGGCGACGATTCCAGCTGTCTTGTTCATTGATCAACTTGGACGTAAGCCGGTACTTGTCTCTGGGGCCTTCCTTATGGCTACGTGAGTTCACTAATGCATCGGACGAATTACGCTGGATGATAAACCCACCATACTATTCTTAAGATGTCATTTCATTGTCGCCATTTTGACGAGCCAATTCCACGATAGTTGGCCGAGGTGGGGGATTCTCGTAAATGACTGATCCATACTGACATATTTCTTGTTTAGCCATATAGGTAGGCATATCTAAGTATTGATCTTAATTATAAAGCTTCATTGCCATTTCAGCTGCTGGATGGGTAGCTTGCGTCTTCGTTTGGATTTTCGCCATGGGTATGTCTGTCGTATCCGTTCCCTGGCCCCCACTTACGGAGGATGATAGGCTTCGGTTATAGTTGGGGTCCTTGTGCCTGGATTATTGTCGCTGAAATATTCCCTCTGAGTGTTCGAGGCAAAGGCCTGTCCATTGCCGCCTCCTCGAACTGGGTACGTCTGGTGTCCTCATTTATCACCTCGCTTTTCCTGATGAATACCTGTTACCTGCTAGATGAACAACTTCATAGGTGTCAGACAACGATAAATGGTATTCTGTTTCGTGATGCTTATAAATTCTCAGTTGGTCAGGTAACCCCATCGATGCTGCAGCACATAGGATATGGGACTTTTGTTTTCTTCGGAGTACGCCTGAAGGTTTCATCACGAGACGACGATGCTGAATATACCGCAGATTTTCTCATTCCTAGGGGGTTGCTTTATTCTGTTCCTGGTACGCTGCATCTACACTTCCTGGACTTCCACCATTGACGGTGTTGATTTAGGTCCCAGAAACGAAGGGAGTAAGTTTGGAAGAAATGGAAGAGTTGTTTGGGAATACCACCAATTTGGCCACAGAAGATCTTCGCCGTCTTGAAGACATCCATAAACGCCTTGGCTTGATCACCGGAACTGTCGATGAGAAGCATGATGAGGAGAATGGCAAGGTGTCCCACGAAGAGAAGGTTGGGGGGTAGATGACACTTAAGACCATGACGATATCGTTTCACGTTATATGATCAATAGCTAATATATGAGAGACTACGAGATACACCATTCATCCATTCATGGAATTTATGGAAATACGTGTTCATGACCTCGGCATGAATCGTGGACACTCGCTCTTTCCACATGGAGCAATACGACAAGTAAGTGGGTCCTAGTCTAATGAGTGTAAGGTTTGGGAACAGTCTTCGCCTGCCTTAAGATAGATAGATAGATAACCGGACAACTGGAAAGTTGGATTGATTGGCCATCTTCGCTGATACAGTTCGTGAAGGTTCTTATCTTGCCGGCGGAACACCGGGCCGTATAATAGGGTTCGCATTCTGATGTGGTTGGCTATTCAAATTTGACTCTGTGAGGTTCTGGTTCTCTTCTGCTATCAAGAATCATGACCATATCGTCCCTCTACTTATCGCCGATGACCCAGCTGATAGACCTCCGACTGGTAGAAAAGGGAACCCTGCATCAGAGCTACTCTTAGTTCCGCGTAGCAAGTCGTCCCTATGTCTAACACCTTCTCCAATCGCGGGGCTACAGCTCAGGACACGGGAGGAGAGGAACACGAGCTCACAGGCCATGTTCGCTCTTCAATTGAGAAGAGCTTGGTTCTCCGGCTAGACTGTTTTTTGATGTTTTTCGGATGTGTATCTCAGATCATCAAGTATCTGGACCAGGTGCGTTGGTAGATGTACTCGAAACCATCTACCTCACAAGTAATTTTGTTTAGCAAAACATCAATACTGCATACGGTATGCATCCATTCCCGCTCTTTAACGCTCTTTCATCCGATTTCTTTCGGGTCAGTATCTGGGATGAAAGTACGCGAATTCAGACAGCTTCTATCGGAATTTTCATTCTGAGTTTTCTCCTATAGGAAGACCTAAACCTAGTCGGAAATGGTGATGTTTCCAAATACGCTTATCAAGATTTGTTCCCTAAATCTTCCACATAATTGAATTACTTTACGACCTACTTCAACGTCGGATATTGCATAATGGTTAGGAGTGGATCTTCCTAATTCGTGAAACAGGTTTGACGGGCTTTCTTCTGCAGCTCGTTCCTTCTCAAATTATTATGACGGTGAGTGCCAACGTTTGCGCTTCTGTACACTGATTGATGTGTGCGTCGCAGTATGTCCGACCTTCTTTCTGGCTTCCAGGTCTTGAAATTGCCTGGGGTATCTTGACCGGGAGCATCGCTGCCTGCCACAGTCCAAAGCAGATTTACGCCGTTCGGACATTTTTGGGACTATGCGAAAGCAGCGCGTGGCCCGGTATGACACTGTTTATGCATTGGTATACGCCCACCGAACTCGCGAAACGTATGGGATTCTACCACTCCTGTCAGGCGATAGGCAGCATGATGGCCAATGCACTCCAGACTGCTGTACAAAGCACTTTGGATGGACACTATGGGATAGCGGGGTGGCGGTATTTTCTCTTATTTTTTCCCTCGCACCATGTCAATTTCCTTCTTTACAGATGGTTGTTCATCATCAATGGTATCATGACCGTCGTCTTTGCCTTCTTTGGCTTTTTCCTTCTTCCCGATTTGCCCAACAAGCCTAATCCGAGGGCGTTCTGGTTCAACAAAGGTCACGCCGCAATGGCCATGGAACGATTGGAGAGACATCACCGAGCCGAACCCAAGAAAGTGACTTGGGCTAGCATCAAACGCTCAGCTACCAACTGGGTGATTTATTTTATCACTATCCTCTACGTCGCCACAGTTTTGGCTAGTTATGGCTACGTTTGTGGGTTTGCATGCCTTTTTGATGACAAGAACTTCCATGGTTATCGTTATTCCAGACTTTAATCTCTGGTTGAGGTCGCTTAAGAATCCTGATGGAACCAGTCGCTGTGGCGTGTCGGAAATTAATGCTATACCAATCGGCGGTCAGGCTATCCAAGTAGCGTTTGGTACGTATTCAACGGGTCCCACCTAGTCCTGTCGCTCAACTTCCGATTAGTCTGGATTTGGGCACTGTTATCTGACTGGCTCAAAACCAGGCATTGGCTGATCATTCTTCAAGGCATAATCGGTTAGTCTCAAGATGCCAACTCAACATCTAGCTCTTATTGTCATTCTTCATAGGCCTTATTCCATGTATCATCATGACGGTCTGGAATGTCCCCGATGGTGCCAAATACTTCGTACGTGATATAGGTGACTCTTCCGACGTCTCGCCCGAGTAAATTTCTACAGTCATACTTCATATCATTTGTCGCGCTCGGTACTGCTCCCTTGATATTTGCTTGGGTGTCGGATCTGATTCCCCAGGATCCTGAGCAAAGGACGCTTGTGGTTGGTGTGGGTAAGCTAACATCCTGTTTCTGCTGATAATATCGAACTGACTCTGTGCAGCTGTTGCCGTCTACTACGCTATCTCTGCTTGGTCTCAAGTTCTCGTATGGCCAGCCTCTCAAGCACCTCATTACAAGTATGGCTGGCAAGTGTCTCTCAGGCTCTGGATCCTTGTCATCACCATGACATTAACGTTGCGTTGGATTGACATGAGATATATGCTGCCAATGCGTATAGCTTTTGCTAAGAAGGTCAATGGGACTACAGAGACACACAAGTTGTCTGATGAGTTGGCTAGTGATCTCGGGAAGGATAGCGGCGGGATGGGCTCAACCGCGGCGGACGAACCATTAACACGGCATGTCTAGATATGTTTCCTCTATTTCAGTGACAGTTTGTGATTAATCTAAAGAAAGATGTATATCACAAACTATAACTATATAGAACTAGTAGAACAAAAATCAATAACCGTAATCATCTTCAATGTTGAGTGTCGGTTTCATGGGCTTTTTACCTGCACCTGGCAGCGAACGTTCCGTTACGATCCCTTTGACAGCAAGGTGCAAATCATCCGATAACTCTGACGAAGGGGAGAATGGGAGAGTAGAAACCAATTTACTAGCCTCTTCCACTAGTTTTTTGAGCTGCTTGTCGTCGCGACGCTCGTGGAATACGGAATTCGGGCCGAGTTCCTTCTGTAGTTTGATTGACGTCTTGCTCGCCTTGCTGTTAGAGTATAAAGATTGCATCAGTTGCTGTGAAAAGTAAACGTGCAAGCACTACGTACTTTGTCTGCGTTAAGAGATCATCAAGTGCATCGATCTCATCAGGACTACACCCTTTGAGCCCATCTTTCGTTTTCTTTTTGTGGTTCAAAGAATCGGCACGAACCGTCTCGAGACAAACCAAAATGTGGGGCAGCGGACCCAAAAACAAGTGAAGGTATAACCCGGGGTTATCACCAAGTCGAGATACTTCTTTGGTGCACGAGGAATATATTTGCGCGTGAAGGCCGGCTATTCCACTCTTGGCAATGCCTCGTCGACGAGAAAGAACGCGCCTATACACTCGTTGTATATGGATTGCGGCGGTGATTTCTTGCTCTGAAGGCTCTGGTCGTGTCATGTCTTGTATCGGAATGACATCAACGGTATCATCAACTGCGTCGACAGAGTCCTCGCCTTCATCGCGAACAGCCTCAGCCTGTGGAAGATGCTCTATCTCTTCGGCCTGATCATCTCCCATCTGCATGGAAGTCTCGATACGCAATTCAGAGGTTTGACTGATGGCTGTCGAGGCACTGGGATCAAGCAGCACTGGGAGATTTGTTAAATCGTCGTAGACAACCTGACGCACTCCTAGCAAGGTATGCCCATTCACCGGAGCCCTGCTTTTATGTAAAAGCTGAATCATCTCATCCGTGGTGTCATATTGCAGCGAACGGCGTATAACCTTTGCAAACTCGTCCCACGAACGACTTGCTGCATCAACATATCTGCAAAAAACCTATAAGATTGTGTGCGCCTGCCTGACTGTTACTCCACGCACCGACTGTAGAGAGAAGGTAACAAGCGTCCTTCACGGCGCAGGGACAGCAACAACTTCCGGATCTTACTCTTTAAGAGATCGCTACGGATATTGTAGCCCACTATAGATAGAAGAACGAGTCAGGATATCCTACAAGGAAGAAGGAGACACTGACGCAACCCAATGGCCTTGAAACTAGTATAATAACGCCATGAGCGCAAAATACAATGATGGAACCTTTGACTTACATTCTGGTCATATAAACATCACGAATTATTGCTGACACATTTGAAAGGTTTCTGGTAGTCCCGTACAAAAGATATTCTGTTGCATCATGGAACTCATGAGAAAGTGGAATAAAATTCGGGCTGAGCGCGTACCCGAGCCATTACCATCGTATAACTGTTCCAAAAGATCCCACATACGCGTCAAAAGTAAGTGATACGTGTTTGTTTGTATCCTTGGGTTCAAGTACGGCAAGTCATGCTTTACAAAACATAGGAGCCAGCTGCGAGGGACTGTTACGTCGTGCAACACCGTCATTCCAGGGCGACGACTACAAAGGATGACGGAACGGCACAGAAAGTCCACCAGGTCGCATAAAACTCCCACGTTAATAGGTAATTGTCGCATGATAACATGCCTAGGAAAAATATATCAACAGGTAAACATAGATGGATCGGGGACAGGACTTACTCGACGAATGCAAATCCGGCAGAAAGGGACCATATATTAGTCCCGGACATCGCACCCAGAAGCTCCGGTAGGATAGGGGAACCACCTCGACGAAAGTACATAGGTGGAGTGCGTATGCTGAAATATGCTGCATTTCTGAGGTAATCGGCTTGACTTCGGTCAAACATGAAGGCCAAGGTGGTTGCTCGCATCACATCCGTGAGGAAATTCGTATGGGGCAAAAATGCCCGTCCATACACAAGTGTTCGCACCCAATCTTTGACAACGTTCAATGCTTTGGCAGCCTCGGGAATTGTAGAAAGAGAAAGATCGGAGATAGAACCGAGCACATGATGGGGTGGATAAAGAGCCTCGTAAAGACGGTTCAGCCAGAATCTATACGAAAAATGAATAAGCAGAGCCAGGAAATTATTAATGACCTACTTGGTTCCTTTGCTTTCCACCTCTTGATGAGCATTCTCCCTGAGTGACTGCAAAATCAAGATCTGTTGCAGGTGCAAGCGAACGCGCATATTATAGTAGTCAGCATCTATCACAGAAGGTGACACATGAGCTTCCGGGCAGTCCGGCCGTCTACAAAACCCAGATACAGCAAAGACCAGGCAAGGCAGAAACGCTTTGCTTCTCGCGCATTCGTTGTTTTCAGCGTCAGTCCTCTGCTTGAGGCGGTCTCTCAGGACGCGCTGAAATATGCCACGCAGTTCAGGGACTGACAGAGTGAAATCAAGATCACCAGTTGCGCTCCTGAGTCGAAGTTCAAGAGTTGCCGTGTGCAACCACGTATTCTGGGGTATGAGAAACTCATTTTCCGCTATCCGTTGGAAACCGAACAATGCAGCAGTCATAACACCTTCGCATGGGTCCATTCGGTATGCTGCAGCGGAGAGTAGGTTCACGTAGATATGGAACAGGCTGAGCTCTTCGACAGCGTCAACGAGAACCATATTTTGAATTCGAAGGGCCCTCGAAAAGTATTGATCAAGGCATAACAAAGCTGCGGAACTGCGACCCATCCTATGGAATTCCAATGCCAGATCACGCAGTCGAGAAGTCTGATCTTGTACGATAGCAGTAAACATGAACAACTGAAAATGTACCTCTGTAAGCTGCGGTAAGTAGGACATACAACTGAGACGTACTTCAGCTGCTTCAGCTTTCCCCATCAAAGCCGCATCAAAACGCGAAGCAAAGCGCATCAGCCGCGACACGGCTGGATCGGAGCATATAACACGAGAGTCCACGCCAAAAGATATCCTATGCCAAAGCTCCTCGAGGATACATTCTTGAGCCCGGCGCAAAGCATTTTTGTTTTCTGTTTCGCGAAGGAAGAGTTCAATAGCTTCTTCTCTACGACCCTCAGAATAATGAAGTTCAGCGGCTTCACTAAGTCGCCCCATTGATTCCAGAAGGTCCGCAAGAGCAATGTCAAGATCCCGTTCTTCCAGATACTCCAATTCTTCTTCAAGTGAGTCAAATAGTTGGTGGGCCTTTCTGTTGGGAAGAATGAGAATGACCAGTCTTGCATGCCTCAAAGGGGGACTTACTTCATTTGGCGGTTGGAGAAGTAGGTCAGTCTGGCAAGTTTGATGACATTTTCGACGACCTTCGATGACATTTTGTCTTCGTGATCCTTCACGATCGCCACTGCTTCATCAAATTTGCCAAGATCTCTGTACAGTTCTGCAGCATGCGTGTACTCCTGGGCCTGGAAAAACATTCGAGCAGCTTCATACTTCTGGTCAGCTTGTTCGAAACATTCGCCGCTGATCCTGAAGTAGGTCAAAGAATCTTTTGAGTTCGAGGTGATATTGGCACAATACGAGAATGAGACGGCTGCTTGCGCGAAACAAGAACACCGTTCGAGCACTTTTGATCTCGACGTGCCAACGACTTTTCGAGCCTTTGCCCGCAAATCATATGCACCTGCAATGGATGCCAGGATAGGAAGGTTGGCCCTGATATAGCAGTGCTTGGCATGCGAAAATTGCTTCCGGTAGAAAAGCTCACGTCCCTTTGAAGCCCATTCTTCTGGCGTCGATGAAGATGCAAGCCGAGGAGCATCAGATCCCGGAGTATAATTTTGGACCAAATCTTTGCTCGTCCAAAAGGTCTTGATTGCTTACGATAAGAATGCTGTTTGGACAGGATAATGCCAACTTACTCTCATCGGTTCTCCCGTTTCAGAACCGTCTGCAATCCAGAAGTTTTCGCGGGCTCTGGTTATCGCAACATACAGGGATTTTAACTGAACAAGGTTCATTACTCCAATCCAAGTGACGGAGTGATCCACACTCACCTCATTGCAAATGCTGGCATGCCGAATACTGTCGAATCGCGGAGGCGGATTCCTAGGATCCTGGTTGCTCTCGTCGATGGCATTTAGTACAACTCGCCAGGGTGCGGGACCAGTAACTGAATCGGCAAAGAAATCGTAAAGAAGGACCTGAAGAGATGCGGCGCGACAGTGAAAGAATCATCTTGTAACCTGATGTTTGACCTACGTCGTTGAATTCCAGTCCTTTGCTTTCGTATATGGTTCTATAACATTTGAAATTAGCGACATAATAATGTGGCAACCAGAAAAGAACACGGACAGCACAAGACCAACTTCGCCGACTTGTTGCTGGAGTCTCTCTCTCGCTGCTTCATTCCTAACAATGATACCTGTGTAAGGAAGTCCACGATTAGAACAGCTGGCTTCAATGCCGATAACTGGGGACCAACATTGCTGGGCACCGAACTCTATGTGATCACCAACATTTCCAAAAATGAACTGCTCCAATTGTGTACGATCTTGGGTGTTGAAAAAGACAGGTTTAAAGCCATCTACGATGCCCATCTCTGGGGAAAGATGATCAATAGAATCCTCCCAGAAAGTCGTGATAAGGTCGATGACGGAGTGTGCGCAATCAACGATGCCTGCGTGTGACCTGTAATTGACAGCGAGTTGAAACATTTCTGGCGGTTGTTTACATCTAGCTCCAGGTCCGCGCTTCTTCTGGTATTGATCCTACCCGTCTAATTAGACTCGCGTATGAGAATTATTCTAGGTAAATCTTACTTCGATGTTCCACTGAAATGCCTTCAAACCATTGAAACGGAAAGAGCTTCCTACGGAGATGGTTTGGGCCGTGTCACCTGCCCAGAAAAGACCATCCGGATTGTTACACAACGCCCTCAAGACTGAACGACAAACCGATAAGGGGACCGCGAGAAATTGAAATAAGAGATGATTACCCATCGTGTCAATGAGCATATTATCCTGTACTTCGTCGACATATCTGCAACGACATCGATAACAAATGGGTAGTATGAGCGAACAACTCACAAATGGTCGATACCCTGTCCGGGAATACCTTGCTCCGTAAAATACTTCAAGATGTTATGGGTTCTAGGTCCGAGTTAGTTTCCATTGATGGCTCCTCAACCAAATTCGTTCACCGATCACCAGTATCATACTCTCCTCGTAACTTCTTTTTGTGCATGTACGACTCAAAGAGGTCATATACCTCACATCTCCGGTCAGCAAATGTAGATTGTTGGCGCTTGCTGAGATCAAGGTAAGTGGTCCTACTGAGTTGTCGTTTCCCTTCGCTTAACGTCTCTTCTGAGCCTTTGATAACACCTGAACAGAGGGTCAGGCCAAAAACCAGATTCAATGGATGTCGTACCTATAATCTCGCTGAATACCAAGGCAGGATCTGTATAAATACTATTTCAATACCAGCGTGTTACCAAAAGCAAATAGCAGCTACCTAATCCTTTGACCAAATGTTCGGGAAAATGTGACCAGTAAGACTCAAAAAAGGACTCAAAAGTAATAACGCCTGTATGAGACTTGGTGCGCTTCCTGTCAATAGGACTCGTGGGGGTCATCATTTTGGTGCTCATATCGGCTTCTAACATGTCACAGAGCTGTGATTCTGATAAACAAGAATTGCGGATAGAGGAAAGGGTGGTCACGTACACCATCAAATGTGATAAACAGCGGGAAATGCTTTTCCTCGAGTTCGCTGAACTTGGCAGGCAGATCACTTCGCCAATCTATGATGTCGTCAACGTCGACTAGTCCCAGATCATCCTCTTGGTACTGGGCTGATTTGGGCAAGCGCATGAGCTCAGCAAATGTTTGCGATGCCATTGCTAAGGAACTGGCCAGCTTCGAAAAATATTCTTGCACTTTCTTTGCCAGCATTCTGGACTTGGTGACAAAGACCTGACGAGGACGGGGTAAATCCGACTCCATGAGTTGAAACGTCCGCTCGACGAGCAACATCTTGAATAGCATGGTTGTGGTTTTCCTAATCAAATGGGCATGAGTAAGCGAATAGAGCCGGCAAAATATTCGCACATACCCCGTTCCACTGCGACCTATGACATAACAGGACTGTGGATGCTCTATAATACGTTTCTCTTGAGTACTATGAACACGTGCAATCAGCAAACGAACAAGGTCATCCAAAGGCAGTGGCGCACGAAACCATGTGGGGAAAAGTCGCATCTACATCTGCTAGGATGGCTACAAGAACGAATCAGGTCTGGCTTTATGGACGGCATTACACAGGCACGCACTATTCAAAAAAGGCTGCATATGTTCATGGTTAAATCGTTGGTCCTCGGATACGAGGAGAACATACCTGCGAGAACGTGACATATTTCTCGACCCTGCACGGGGGTCAGCGACTGGGACTCGGTTCGTTAATTGAATTTGATGACTTACACGAGTCTTGAATGAACCTAAGTGGAATCGTCAGCAGTCAGCACGGAAGAACGAAAAAATTGTATATCAACCTGGGCCGTTTCATCGGGACGTAGATCTGGTATGTCTTCAATCTCCAGGGCCAGTACTTCAGGCAGTGGAGGGAAGAACGCTGGAATGAAAGTGTCCTTCGAGGCTTGATCCGAACGCTTCCTAACCGCGCATCTATGCCATCATGTTTAGGCTGCAAATATTCAAGCTACCGCGAGAAAGAATGAATACCTTTTTCGGTATTCCCTTCCCCTTTTGCGAAGCTGACTGCTGATTGAGCTCCACAGCCGATTGTCAATTTGGGCGTGGGTATGGATACCAAATATTTTGACGGCTTCAATGTCGGTGAGGAACAAGCGAACAGGTATAGCTTTTAACTTACCTTGTTGCTCTCTCTGCCAAGGAATCAGGTAGTTTAGTAACTATAATTACAAAGCTGTCCCCCATAGTCCGAACGTACACTTTCATCACACGGGATTACATCGATTTGATACTGAAAATGTAGTGTAAGCAACGTTGTGGATGATAAGAAACTGGAACCCTACGATAAGCCTGAGATCGCGAGTCATCTTAGCTTCGAATACTGGAACCTCAGTCCCGCTTCCACTCAGACGCTTTTGATTGTCATCGGAGAAGTGTCCACATGAGAGTTCCCTATAGTGTCCTTAAATAAGCATGAATGATTCATCACGATCCAGCACGTACTTGATCTTCTTCACTATGATTTGGAACGTGGAGGCATCTTTTTTGTGGGTGCTCCGCAAAAAGTCATCGGCGTTCGTGGATATGATGATCGTCCATTCACCGAAGCCTTCAGCACTATCAAAGTATAATGCCCTCAGATAAAGTCAGTGTGATATGGTCGCTTGAAAGGATACAAGGACATACGACTTCATTGGTTGAACAATCGGATATGCAGACGGCAACTCGACCATTGTTGACTCTTCTCGAACTGTTGTCACAGATAATGGGGCGGACTTCTCCTCTTCCGCGGGTGGTAGGGCAACAATGGCACGTTCCTCGAGAGAAAGAAATACCTGAAGGCAACAGAGCTCCTGCAAATAGAACTGAGCATGTTTTAGTTTCCGAGGAGCAGAGTGAACAGATTGTAACACCGACCTCGAGAGCGTCCTTCTGAGTTTGTAGAATACTGTCCACGAGGATGGAAGCATCGCTCGACGTTTCAGGCATGTCGACATCGAGGACATCGAAATCCTTTTTGACCAAAGCTGCAGCATACTCTGCTCGTTCGGCCTGCTTACGTTTCTTCTGGCTGACCTTGCCCTTCTTGTTACGATGATCTGACCCGATATCGATGGCCTGGAGGAAAGAGACGAGATACTTCAACATATTGGATGTAACCTGAGTTACTTCATGGTATCGTGCACATAATTCTTCGTCTCCCACAGAATGGGAGCTTGAGGACATGAACTCTGTAGATAGGCAAGATATAATCTTGTAATGAATGGTATCGTCGTAGTTCACAGGTTTGGAGGGAAATGACTGCAACATCCATGATCTCAAGGGCGTAGTCTCCCCCAAGGCTGTAGAGGTGTCAACCCGATAGACGATCAGATAGCTCGACGATGTCAACTTACACGACAAGACCAAAAGAAGAATATGGGGGCTCTCATTGTTAATAAGCTCTTGAAAGACGGGCTCGAAATTGTCTTTAGTGAGGCCGCTTTGTAGTTCCTCCAATGAAGATTCTAGAAGCTCGCTTGAGGTGAGGTTGCTGGGGCTGAAAAGATTGCTGCGGTATACGCGCTTGTGAGGCATGGAATCAGGGGATGATGAGTGCATGATGGCCGAGGCGCTTTCTGGATTATAAAGGGAAGAAAACGTGTTTTCCTACAATAGAAAGCGAAGATCTGAATTGAGCGGCAGCTTCAAAAGGAAAATCACTCACAGAAGCTATCTGAGCGCCTAGATAACCTTGAGACGCGTAAAATGAAACAAAGACACGACCAAGTTCCTATTTACCACATGTCGAGTGCGACGTGTCTAAGGATGTCCGGGGGGTCTTTGAGAATGTAGTTATTGTTGGAGCGACCTGGGGGGTCGAGTGTACCAAGGAGTTGAAGGAGCGAAAGAATTGAATTAAGTGCCATGGCAAACAGGCGTGCCAAATTTAATCGCCGATAGATTGCCTAATCGGGTCCAGAGAATGCATAAAAAGTCCGGTCAACCTCCGTATACATTATTCTTAGATGGAAGATACGACCTATTTCAAGGATGAAGAGAAGAACTCAGCTCGTGGGCTCCACCACGTGCAACCGACACGAACCAGCGACCCTGATCCCTTTTGAAATTTCAAACATTTCCTTGTTCTTGTTCTCTACGCTGCCTAAAGCTACTTGAAACCCCCTTCCTCTTTCACGACGGGACTAGGGCCTGGAGACGCCAAATCAGAAATCGTGATCCATGATTGAGTACGATATGTTATTAAATAATACCTAACTACGAAGTACTCCTAAGTTTTTGTATCGCACCGGAGCCATTACACCGTAGATGGTAGATAATCTGACGATACGCAAGCGTGTGGGGCCATTAGTACGTACAATACAGAGCAAAAAATCTGCTTCAAGCGCCCGCTCACTTTCATCCCTTTATCTCTATATCTTTGTCCAAACCCGCACTTTCGGCAAGTATAACAGATCGAGATCCTGCAGCTAGTGTGATAGCATCGGATTCTTGGATAGGATCTTGTGGAGCTGCAATGATGGATATATGGCCTGTCGCAAAACGAGGAAGAGACTCTGCGCCTGACACGCTCATCCCTGCGGTCGCCTGCTGCTCCTCCGACCATCTGCTACCCGCAGACCAGATGGTAGCAAGCAAAACAGCGATAATTTCAAAATATATGTTGGACATGATGATGTACGTAGCATCCAAAAACAGATAAGCGTCGAATGCAAGAACGAACTGGACAAATGAAAGCATGACGGGGAAGACGAAGTTGGAGACAGAAATCCAGAACAAGGTACTGAGGCGTTCTGAATATGAAGCTTAAACATAGTCAATAATCAACTTGCAAAAAGATCTCTCCGCGACTTACTAGTAGGCCGTCTACTTGTAGCGCAATCGATGCGACCATTTGCACGACGACTCCTTCTGAGACAATAGAGAAAGAGTGCCGAAGCGTATCTGGTGCGCAGTGTCAAATTAAACGAATACGAATCATAATAACCTACGCGTTATCGACCATCTGCAGAGACCATTCGATCTTGTCGGAAGGGAAGCCCCAAGACTGTTGTGCAACATATATAGGGTTACCCCCAGCTAGGATGGTCGGAAACCATATTCCCCAGAAAACCAAAATGTTAATAAGCCGAGCGAGCTTCAAGCAACACAGTGGGATGTAAACGATCGCAAGAGTACGACGAGGTGCTGTTCTGAGGGGATACACAGTCAACACTCTGAGTACCAAGATTGACTCCGTGAAGAGGGGCAGAGCGTTGATAAAGACCGCTTGTGTGATGACAGCGGCACCTGGGATTATTACGTCCGGAGACAGAATTGCCGTAACCTACACGAGATTCGTAAATTGAGCCGTTTAGCGGAAGCCGATCCACACTCACTCCGTTATAATAAGCTAGAACCCCCAACGCTAATCCCATTATAATGGATACAACGTTTAGCATGAAAATCGGCGTTCTCCTCAATGACCTGGAGGAGAACAGAAACAAGGCGAAAAGAAGCGGCACCAAAGCTGAAGACCATGCTGAGCATAGGAGCATCAGCTTAAGGGACGGGCGAATAACTGCGAGATAGTTAAAACCGGCTGGAGGCGGGGGGTAACTTAAAATCGAGGAGGACATCGCGGAATCCGTGGGCTCTGGTTTGTCCAAGTACGATTCATTTTATAATATCCAAGATCGTATAAGTGAACTGCGGTTTCGACTTCTGATCAGTGAGTGGGATCGCTACTCTGCGTTTGATGTGATGTATCTTGGAGGATGAAACGGAATTTGGGATGAGGCCGTGTAGCAATGGTTTGCACCAACCTCGGCGTCTGACTTCATTCAAGTCACTACCATGGAAGTAGAGTCATGTTGAAGAGGCGTACCTAAAGTTCTAACCTGATAGGGAAGATACATGTCCAGGACCTGACACTGCGCTCAGGCTCAGACACGGAGAGTGCGCACGCACGACCTCGGATTCTGTTCCTGGTTCAAAGTCATATGGGTCACACTGGTCTGGATGATGGGACAGTTCAGACATTACACCTGTACAAAAGGTCGCAACTATCCCGCTGGATGGCATTCCCATTCTGTTCAGTCTCAACCCACGCGGCAGCCGGACAGTGAGCACTGCAACTGCATAGGCCAAGTCTTGGATCAGAGGTGCCGACTCCCGAGTGGCAAACCATTTGATAATCTCCGTGATTTTGATACGGGGACTCACTGTGACCCCGGTGGGACATGTACCATCAGGCAGATTGTCTCAAGCTCGTGGAGAATTTCCCCGCAAAGCCCGTCATCTCATCGATGCCCCGGGTGAAGAATCGCCATGCTTTGATATGCGTCCTGACATGAGCCGGAATCCAAGATTGGGACAGATGGACAGGTATGCATTCAACAGAGCATATCTTATTTCGACACCAGAGCAAAAAGTTCAACAGATAGCCACCCTTCAAATCAAGCTACCTTCCCTAAGTCCAATCTGGCCTCCCATTTTCCTTCCCTTTTTTACATGTATTCTTGTGCATGCCTGCGTATTTCGCCTGCGAGACTGGAATAGAAAACGAGGAGCAAACAATACTTGAATTGATACGACGGGTAGCAAGCGGAGCGGAGCGAATTCGGTTCTTGTTGGGCGTAGATTTTAAAGAAGCTCCAGATTTTTTCTTTCGAATGGCTGAGCGAGGAGCGGGCGTAGGTGAGCTGAGTTCAGGCTTCTGTGCGGAACAGCGGATGACGGCAGGCGACATAAGCAGCGATGGCGTTTCTAGAGTATGCGTCTTGTTTAGACGCAGAGGAGAAATTCTAGACGAGGGAATACCGCTCGAAGTTGAAGGAGTAGCTTGAACGCGAACTGGAATGCGAGAAACGAATGTGCCACGGCTCATCCTTGACCGCGACCGAGGTCTGTCTTCAAAGACAGCAAACTTTGTGGCAGAATATGCCTATATATGCCGATCTCTTTTCAGAAAACACGTACAAGAAAATGCCAGATAAGAAAACTCGCCTGTTTCTTATCTTTGTGCTCGGTTTTCCCATTGACAGTCATAGATTGGGACTTCTTCAAAAGGGCGGAGTACAGCCTCTGTAACCGCTTATACTCTTCCTCTCTAACTAGAGCCTCCTTCCTTAATTTCTCGTTTTCCCTTTCCAAACTACGCACCCGAAGCTCCCAGTCGATGTCAGACGGGTCAATAGAGGGAAGTGGAGGGAGCAGTTCATCTAGGGGAGAGGCTCGGTTGATAGAAAGCCTAGGAGCGGTCGACGAAGGGGTAACGAAGACTGCAGGAGAGCACGAATCCTCGCGTGTGTCGTCGAGGTTTGACTTGAGCCTGCGTCCCTTCTTGGATGTGAGGAGACCTTTGATCGAGGCATGTACCTTCATTTGACGTAGTAGAGAGACAAAGAAGACGGCAGAAAAACAATATGTACGAATGAAATAGCGTGGATAATGGCGGTATAGAGCAGAGTTTGGATGGGTCGGCTCAAACACGACCAAACTTGAACTTGACGTCCTTCTCGCCATCACCATCATCGGAATGGGGCATATGGCGTGGGCCCGTGCGCTCAGAAAACCCTGTCTATATGCGACAAATTTTCACAGCGTTGACGCTGAGGCGATCTAGGTCGTCAGACCTTCAACTCAAGCAGAAACCGTGGAACAGGCTGGGCCACTTTTTATCGGAAAGCAAGCAATCCTTTCTCGCCCATGTACGCTCAGAAACGCCAGCGCTAGCCAGGGACTGGCGATTCGTGATTGGCAATGAAGTTCCAGGTACAGTGGGTCCCTGGTTCCTCTGTGTTAGCAACGTCTAACTGGTTGTAGACCTTGATAGCATTGCCTGTTCGATCGTATATTCATGGGTATACGCATGGGACAACGGTATCCCCTCAGTTCCATTGATACGGACGACAAAGGCAGAACTATCTTTGCGACCAGAAAATCTCTACGCTCTGCAGCTTGCAGGCGTGTATTCGCCAGAGGATCAGCTATTGCTTCTGGACGACCTCGAGCGTGAGATATCTACGCCCGACTCTTTTCCGGTCGACAGGCTCATTCTCGTTGATCACAACCGCGTCGATCCCGTGTTTGTTTCTGGAGCAATTGTTACGGAGCCGTCTTGGGACGGCGAGTACCCGTATGGAACCGTTGTCGAGAGAATCATCGATCACCACTCCGACGAGGGCCTGTACACTCGGACTGCTGAGCGCACCATTGCTACAGCGGGAAGTTGCGCCTCTCTCGTCACTTCTCAGTGTCCGGAATGGATGCCTCCCGAGCCTGCCACCCTTCTACTATGCGCTATCCTTTTAGATACCAATGGTCTAAAGGATAACGTCGAGCAAGTTGACATAGACGCAGTGGCCTTTCTACTTCCCCGCTCCATCTTGCAGACCACTTGTGAGCATCCCTCCCCCGATATCCTTCAAGGCCTGCCTGAAATACAAGCTCTCACCGCTGAGCTCATGCGCCAGCGTCTTTCTTTATCCCATCTCACCCCCCTGGATCTTCTTCGGCGAGACTACCAAGAATACACTCTCAACGTCAGGTGGTACAGTCGACCCGTCATCCGCGTCGGCATCTCTTGCATTCCGTTCCAAGCGAAGAAAGGCGGCCTCACAAAGGCCTGTCAAAACTATTCAGACGAACACGGACTCGCCGTACTTGCCATTTTGATCAACCAAAAGCTAACGGTGCTTACCTTCGACCAGGACGGGCAGAGTCTGCGGGATCGTGTGTGGCACGGTTTGGAGACAAAGTTCCATTTCAAGCCACAGAGAAAGCTCAGGATCACAGCGCTACCTGTCGGTATGCAACGGAGGATATACACTCTGCCTGCCGCCGAGGCAACGCGGGAGTTCATTGAGGGGACGTTCAAACATGTTTTAGAATGCTATTAGAATGTCAAGATACGGCCCAAAATCCTATAGTTGGCGGGAAACTGGTAAATTCTTAACTCCGCATCAGGTTCTAGTTGTTGACTCTTTTGTCAAGATGACTCAGGAACGAGTGCTGTACTCAAATATGAATCTTGAATTACCCCAATAGCTAACGTTCACCTACACATTACAACTACCCCAAGATCTACTGGATCATCATCATTTGTTTTCATACGCGTCCCCGTATGTCTAGTTTGGATCTACGAAGACGCGCGCTCAGTATTTTTGCTTGGTCAGAAGATAACGGACCTTGTCTTTGACCGTCTTCTGCTCGTAATCGTCTCCACACCAATGGTCTCTGCGCTGAGGAGTTGATACTCGGAGCGGCCAGAACCAAAGATAAGTAGCGCGAGTACGTAAATGTGTAGGCTCTTGTCGGGTACGAGGCCTAGCTGTTACGGTAGTTCAGAGAAGATGCGGCAATTCTATCCAATACGCCCCCACATTCAGTTAGTGCACCCCAATCGTCATTAGTTATACTCATATCCCCTTGGGTCTTCGAACGGGACCGTGATTAATGAAAAACACAGATACAGGGTGTATAAATAACTCTTACAGATGAAAGTCGAGACCATCTGCGAGCTAGCTGTCGTTGATGATTGACCAGAAGATCACACTTGAGCAGGACCCGTGCTGATGGCCGATTTTATTATAGCTAGGCTGGAGCGCTGTTACAAGGACCGATCTGCCGACTGAGGTGATACGAAGATCATTAACTGAACATCCGAGCATGCGTTACTGGAAGTGCCATGATGGACTGGCACCTTTTCTGAGCATCCCTATAATGCACCTCTGCACTTGACATCAGCCTAGGCCTCTCCACATAGTCTTTCAGGATCAGGGTCGGTCCCAGTGCCGGGTAAATTGTGGATGAATCAGTGAAGACAGTGGAGCATCGAAATACATTCTTCATGTGTGTCAGGCTGGATTCAGTAAAAGAATGACACGACAACATGTTCCAGAACGCGTATCCAATGTGCTTGTCTTTGCGCAGCTCGACGTATGATCTGGAAGCATACGATGGATGAATACATCCGCAGTGACAACGGCGCAAAGAGGTGGGATTGTCAAAGTCATCTACGTGGAATAAATGCATGTATATGGATACACTGAATATGATAAGTAAGGTAGTCTGCGAGGGAAACAATACAATACTGGTAAATGCAGTCGAATCGTACAATCATTGGAAGCGTCTCATGGTTGAGCCGATGGTGCGACATTGAATGATTCGCCGCATCCGCAAGCATCCTTGATGTTTGGATTGTTGAAGGCAAACTTCGAGCTGTGATGCAGGAACCATTAGTAAAGGATTACGATAAAAAATGGGGGTAAAAGCGCACCTTAAAGCATCTTCCTTCCAGTCCATCTCACTCCCAATGATTGAGAAGAGGGCCTTGCTGTCTATGACTACCCGGACGCCATCCTGTTCTACAACCTCGTCGAACTTTCCCGGCTCCTCCACATATTCTAGATGGTATGATAGTCCGGCACATCCCTTGTTACGAACACCGATTCTGATGAGCTGCGGCGTTGGACCACGAAGTAGTGCCCTTAGGCGTTCTACTGCGTCTGGCGTCTGCAATCATCGTCATCAACAATCGCCAAAACGGAGGTAAAGGTGACTTACTATCGTCAGCGCAGCTTTGGTCGCTCTAATCTTTGGTCTAGGCTTCTCGGCCTTTGGAACAGGTGGCGGACGGGCAACCACCTGAGGCGCTGCTGCGTTCGAGTCGAGTGTTGTTGACGACGACGACGGTACAGCAACAGGCGGGGAATCCACCAGCGACAGACTCTGGTTCGGACGGTGTGCTGACATCATCGCGCGACGAGCAAAGAGAAGAGAGGGGCCGCATTGTCGTGAAGCATGGCGGAGAGAGTGCATTGAAGAAAGCATCGTGGCCTGAGTAGCGGAAGTAACAGTGAAGTGCACACAGCTGGTGCAGTGATGACGGTTTTATTCGACAAGTCGACAAAATTGGCCGAGGCTCTGCTCGATAGCATGTGACTGGCCTGGACCAATTAGAGCCTCCCAAGATGTAACCCGCTTCCGGGTTTTCCGGTACTCGGGCCGATACGGGTTCCGTTGCTTGCCATCGCCTCCGAGTGCAAACAGTCTCTGTATGGCAACTCGGTGACGAAGTAACAAGGTGACCAAGCGCGGGGTAGGTATTTTTCTCACCAGGATGGTCAGTAAGAAAACAAAACAAGCCCGACGCGCGGCCAAAGCTGTCAATGGGAACGCAAAGTATGTTGTTAGATAAGTCTTCTATGTTTTCTTGCAGGCACTGAATACGGTTAGGAATGAGGACACAGCACCAACAGACTCTGCGCCGACTTCGCCCATATTGCCTGAGGACGAGGTCGTTATCGAGGAAGAAGTAGATCCCAAGACGCGTGCAGAACGAATCAAAGAGGAGGGCAATGCCGCTTTTCGCGCGAAGAATTACCGTCATGCTACAGAGCTGTATACCCAAGCCATCGGTAAGCGCCAGAGATTGGATTGTCACCGACCCTGGAATAATGTTTTTTTAGATCTGAATCCCGCTGAACCATCCTACTTGACGAATCGCGCAGCTTCTAGCATGGCGCTAAAGCGATTTAAACCCGCGCTAGAAGATTGTCGCCTGGCCGCAAAGCTACAAGCCTCCTCCCTGAACCCCAAAACGCTACTACGGCTTGCGCGGTGTCAATTCGCGCTTGGCTCCCCTACTCCTGCCCTTTCAACCTTGAATACCATTTTCTCTATCGACCCTAAAAATGACGCTGCGATACAGCTCAAAAGACAGATATCCGACCTCGAGGGTCACCTGCAGCATTTCCACGCGGCACGGGGGAGGAAGGACTGGGGTATGGCTCGGATCGCGTTGGATAAGTGTTTCCAAAACATAGAAAGTGAGGGAGACGAGATACCCACTGACTGGAGAGTGTGGCGAGTGGAGCTCGAGCTGGCTAAGGGAAATTGGGATGCAGCGAACACAGCGGCTAAGTACGGACCTTTTTAATTCGTCTCTTTTTTCTCTCATACTCATACCGCCTCGCACAGCGACGCGCTCAGAATGAAGGGGAACTCTCCTGAGGTGCTGTCATTGCGAGGGCTGGTGCTATTCTTGACCGGTAAACTTCCCTCAGCTATCACCCATGTCCAAGGTGCTCTTCGACTCGACCCCTCATACGGACCTGCTCAACAATTACGGAGGCGTGTCAAGGATGTTGAGCGTCTAAAAGAGGAAGGGAATGTTGCTTTCAAAGCTGGACGGCTAACGGAAGCTGTGGAAAAATACGGCGAGACTCTGGAACGGATCGGTGCGTCCGAAGAGGAGGGTAAAGGCGGACAGATACGTGCAACGTTGCTCTCAAACAGGGCAACGACCCTGGTCAAAGTCAGCTGCGCGTCTGTTATCTTGTTCATCAATTAACTTATGCCCTACAGTTGGAGCAGTACGACGAAGCACTCGTCGATATCGAGGAGTCCCTAGAACTCATGTCCACGTCGTTCAAGGCATACCGAACGCGCGCGCGAATTCATCTGCACCTTGAATCCTATGATAAGGCTGTGGCCGATTTCAAGAGCGCCATCCAACAAGCACAGTCCGACGGAAACAGCACTGACGCAGACATCCGCGCTCTCAAAGCAGAGCTCAAGAAAGCAGAGACTGCGCTGAAGCAGAGCAAGACGAAGGACTATTACAAGATTCTCGGCGTCCCGCGCGAATGTTCAACAGCAGACATCAAGAAGGCTTACAGAAGAGAGAGTCTCAAGCACCATCCTGATAAAGGCGGTGACGAGGAGCAGTTCAAGCTTGTGGCGGAGGCGCACTCTGTTCTTTCTGATTCTGACAAGAGGAGCAGGTATGATAATGGTGATGACGAGGATGGTATGGATGGAGGAGGGTTCGGAGGGATGGGTAATATGACGGAGGCAGATATCGCTAATTTGTTTGCTTCATTTGGTGGAGGCGGTTTTGGGGGTGGTGGGTATGGAGGTGGCGGGTATGGAGGGAGCAGATACGGCGGGTCGAATGGGTACTCGTCGCATGGGTTTCACTATTAGATTTGCTCTTCCGACGTCTCTGTATCATCTTGCGCTCATTATCATACATCCTTACCTATCTATTACTTAACAATCCCGCTTTCATGTCAGCTATCTCTTTAGCGCCCTAGCTGATATCCATCCGGCCGCATTATAATGCTGTATGGCGAACGCATGCTCGAGCAGGCCGAGAATAACGTGCTGTTAATGAAGACGCTCGGGTGCTGTGGGGGCACCTCCTTCACAGCACACAATCAAAGATGCTCATAATCCGCCGGATATTAAGGATCATCTCGAAGTGCTGTAATCTATACCTTCTTAGCCGCAAGGCAATGACAACAGCGCTAACGCATAACCCGGCGGAACTAACAAGGCTAAAATAAAGTCTGAGGGTATAGCATCACTGATTAAATTTAAACATCGAGGATGTCACATTTCTTTCCGAAAATTATGTCCGGATAACATGAGGCTGTTGTGCTCGCAATAAATTAACAGATAATTATATGTCAGGACCTGACAAAACGACAACCGCACAGTATATGCAAGGAGTGGAGCCCATAATGATAACGCGTGGAAAACGCACGCACTTCCGCATGTCGCGAGGAGATATTCCGACATACACAGCAAGAAGGGCCGGAAGACCTCGTGCTCTACAGCTTGGTGGTGGTGGTGGTGGCGGAGATGGTAAGAAACGCTCTGTGGCGGTGTCTTCGGCCGATCGCGTTCCTTAGATAGATAGATACTAGATAACCGGACTAGACCCGACAAGGAACGCCAGGGTAGCTAAACTTAGCACTGGATGTGGGGAGGAGCGATGGTTTCATTGTGTAGTATCTATGCTACACATTAAGGGAGGGATGGTACATACATAATGTAAAAGTAATGATAAGAAGATTTCAATACATATGGTCTAAGAAATACAGTTGTTGGGGTATGTGTGAGGGGCAGAAGGGGTATCAAGGCGAGTACAGTGGACGAGGTGCTCACTCGACTCTGCTATGATACGAACAGCTGCCACACATCAGGCATACGATCACCACCTGTGGTCGCGAGACCCATGAAGACATGATGGCCCTGCAAAAAGTCGACCCGCTTGAGACCCTTGTCTCTCTCCTCCTTGAGCTGGACGGGGTCCGGGATACGCTGGTATCGCTCATGGAATGCCCTATAGACATTCTTCAATGCTGGTGGAGCTAGCTGGAGCTTGTTGCACTCCTTCTCCGAGACATTGGTGCGCAAAAAAGTGTAGATCTGCTCGACGACGTCGGCGACGGTGACGAAGGGCGAGCCTGGCTTGGGCCGGACGTCGATTCGCCATGGGAAGACTGTTGATGATATGATGATGAGGGGGAGAGCAGGGTTTGTTGCTGCTTCAGATAGGACACGCGGGGAGATGGCCCGGTTATTGGGTGTGATGTTGACGGGGGGAAGAGAGACGTTGAATCTGAGATGGGGAACCTGCGAGAAAGCAAGAACAGGGTGCAGGGCAGTCGTGCAGCCAGGTAACGGTGCACAGATTGAACCATACTGGCTGGGCGCCGACGACGACGCGCCGTAATTAGAAGGCAATGGAATGGGAGAATAGTAAGGGGGGGTCTGCGGTGTCTGAGTGAAGATGTTGTGGGCAACGTCGCCAAAGTGTAGGTGTTTTCCTGGCATTGTGAGAGGTGAAGATGGAATGACCCATGGTAGCAACGGTAGTAATAGTTATATAGAAAACACGATAGGCAGAGGATCCAAGGCGATGAATCCGGAAGGCGCAGCCGCAATGTGAGTGAGTCACTGCCCCTCATATCACGTCCAAGTAAATCACGTTCTGATTTGACGAATTTGCATCGATTTTCTGGTATTTCTATTTTGGGCCAGCCTCGCGGCATCAAAACGTACGCATTTTGCTTGTTTTGGCCTTGGACTCCTTGGGTTGACTCCCATCTTGATATCTTGTATCGTCCTGGCACCGTTTCTCCGGGGCTGAGTCCCAAGTAATTAGTTCCAGCCCAAGGACCTTGGGCGTCTTCCTCCTTGCAGTACGGCCTTCCTACACCGCCCTTGCATCACCAGACCCTCTGGCGCTTAATAGTGACATTCGGCGCTTTCATTGATAGTATTTCTTATCGGCAATGTCTATCTGATGATTGCCACCTGCTTAGTGTTCGAGCAGTAACCAAGTTTCACGCGACCTCGAGTTCCGTGCATCTTTTTCTCAAACTCGCAGTTCGTTGTAGATCTGTCAGATTTTGCCTTTCCCCTTAACCCGAATCGCAATGTACGGCATGGCGCTTATTTGCCGTCGATAATCCCCCGGATTGCCATGCTGGAATTCCATGGAAGCATAGCCCCCGACCGACGTCCACCTCACTTCGTTGATGTAGAACCGTACATGAAGAAAATTTGCCTTGCAGTGCAGAGTCTGCTGTAGTAGGTCCGATTCTATTGCCTCGTACGTCATTGCATGTATACACGGTGCAGTCCGCAATTCAGTCATACGTGGCTGGGTGGCATTGAATACGTGCCAGTTTACTGCGAGCGCACGTTATATTTCAAGTGGCCCGCCCAGGTTACGACCGCAATCTTGACTGCGGGTTCAGAGTTACGTACCTTACAGCTTCTACAGCGAACAACGGCCTCAGAACCCAAAAAACGCGCAAGGCGCCGCGACGCGATTCGAAATTTCAAAGTCATCCGCTGGGATGACTCGACGCGAGTGACTTAATGAAGCGGTACCGCCCAAAGCCACCTCTGACCCGCTAAATTGACGTGATATTAACATCGTGTTAGATACCGGTAACAAATAATTATGGCACTTCCGAAGAACGGAAATTCCTAACGGGGGCGTTATGACTCTAATTCACGGAAGTTCGACATGAAGTATCCGATTCTTTCCTTCAATCCTTGTCCATTTCGTGTTGCTTCGGACCCTGAGGCGGGCTGAACCGTGTCACGACGGTAACTCACAATATCACTATCAGATAGTTGCCGTAGAGTAGGGTGCTGAGCTACCCTCGGAGCTGACGGCATTACAACAGTCGCGCTATATGGATCCATTGAATGACTTTAGTCTTGTCCGCAATAGCTAAACAGTAATAAATATGGCCTCTCATAGTCTGTGTGTGCGCACGTCTCAGTTCACTTACGTCTCTTGCACGTAGTTACCTGTGTATAACGAAATATCAGATCACACCCGAGCAACGCCGCTGATTTTAAAAAAACGTACCAGGAAACACCCCTTGTTGACCATTCAACCTGCCCGTCCACCAATCTTCTGCACTTCCCGTCCGTTCTACAATTTCTATTCGATCACCAATGTTGAACGAGAGATCACCGTCGGCCTGGGCAACGAAATCGTACAAAGCAACTACATATTGCACTGCTGGTTTCACAGTCGGCTTAGGCTTCAGTGGGGGAGGGGGAGGTGGCGCCCGCTTCGTGGCAGCTGCAGCGGAGGCGGAATAAGGTGGTGGGGGAGCTGCCAGAGCCGCAGCCGCAGCGGAGGGGGGAGGGGGAGGAGGGGACTTCTTAAATGACGGCGCCGGAGGGGCTATGTGTGGGGCTGGCGCCTTTAGGGAGCTACTATAAGATGAGGTGGTCGCGCTTGACGAGTTACGCGCCAGGGGACCACCTCCTGCCGCGCGATTCTGTTGCACGAGTTTCGCTGTACGGAATCAGTCCACCGGAAAGTAGAAGATCAAAGGATCCCCTTACAAACTGAGATAATCCTCTTCGTGATGCCCAGTTCTTCGATCTGGCTCCATGCGTCTGTTCGGTTCTGTTCGTATTCGTCGCAGATTTGTTGACCAGGAACATTAGAGATATCGTATTTAGCTGTCTCTGCAAAGGTGTTCATCTTCTCGAGAATTAGGTAGAAAATGTTAAGTCTAAACAGCATTAGTCTGATCCCGTAACTAGTCTCATTTAGCACGTACTGCATATAGAAAAATGAATGGAAGAGAGGATCAATGAATTGGGTCGAGAGCGTCATGAAACGCGGTAGATCGGTCTTCAGTGCATTGTTGATGAAGTCATACTCGCTTGTCGCCATCTCAAAGTCTTGTTCCAACTGTTTCCAGTCAGCGAGTTGTTCCATCACGCACTTGAAGATGTGATCTTGCCTTGAACAAATTCTTCTCATCACTCAGGGATTTCTCCTTCTTGTCGCGTAATTTAGTCAAAGAATTGTTGAAGCGGTCGTAATCCATCAGCTGAAGAATCATGAGCATTGCATCTCCCAGGACTTGAGAACAGGCACACCTTATGATCCCGTTTCGTGATGCTCTTCCTGATCAACTTCAATATCGACTGCAGTTCCTTCGCGGGGCCCGTTATTCTGCTCTCAATGAGCTCAAGCTCGGGACCAACACTCGCACGTAGCTCTTCCATCGCGGTCTCATACTTGTCGACGTTACGAATGGTTTGGCCAGCTTCGGGATGTTTGCCAATAAGATCATACTCGCCCGCGATAGGGTGCATGAGGACCGAAAAGTGTGTTGCATAGCCGGCCCCGCAGGTAAAGAGACCTATCCTTGTTCAGCACCATATCGCTCGATGCAGTGGGCAACATTCACCATTGACAGCGTCGAGGAAAGATTTGACATCCTTTATGAACTTCTCGCTGGCCTTTTCCATTTCCGCAAAATGGCGTTGATAGTCATCGAATTCGGGATCGTTGGACTCTGCATTGGCTTCGTCACAGCTTCGGTCGGCAGGCACGCTGTCGGAAACTCACTTTTGGACATGCCAACCTTGCTGGTGACCATGAACGGCGTCCTACACGATAATCTGAGCGCAATTCTCGAATATTTCTGGGTGCATGCTCACCGTTTGACCGCCTTGGTGAAGCCCTTCATGTTGGGCGAGGGAGAGAGGTAGACGTTACTTGTGAAATCGATTCCAATTACACACAGAAGCACAGCCGAGACCTGATCATACCGATTTTCCCACGGGTATTGTTTGGTCATTTCGCATTACTCGGAGGCGGCGCGGGCAACTCGGAGGGAGCGCCTAACGCTACGGCTCGGGAACCTGGAACCGATGCAATGTCGTCTTGTTTTGATGCATAAAATTACGTCGTCGAAAGTAGGCGATGCTTTCTAGGCTTCTAGGGTGCTTCCTTGCATGGAGGCACATGGAGGTGATTTCTGTCCGACGCCTAAAAAAAATGTTGATAGAAGTGACCATCGAATAGACGCTATGAAAAAGGTCACCCGATAAATAAATTGACCAAAAAATTAACGCTTGGATCTTCTTTTCGCACTGGAATGCGCTGCTATCAGAAAGCAAAATTCTCGGTAGTTCACTGTCGGTATTACTATCATTGGGCTCTAAGGCTTCCACCAGAACACACCTCGCATTCTTCCCCCCGAAAGTTTCAATCTTTACTCCGATGAATACAGGATAACCTCTTGTGACGAAAGCGGCACACTAGCAGCTGTAGGACGTGTTATTCTATTCTTACATTACATTTTTTGTAGAGCCTCATATTGGTATATATAGAAGGGACCCAAGTTGGTTCCATCCACTCGCTTAGGTATGGGGGCTAGCCCCACTTATTCTTACATCGTCAATCCGTGATAGAACCTATATCTTAGACTCGAACCAGTCTCACCGCCAGTTGATGACAATCGATCAACTCGGGCAGGCCACCGCTCTAGTTGATCGACTGTCATCAACCGAAGTTGGGACTGGCTCGAGTCTACCTATATCTATAAGTGCGAAATATCCCTGTATTGCGAGATATAAGAAGCGGACAACGATTCTAATCTCATATAATATACAAGCTACAAACGGAGTATTTTAACACAACAGTGCAGCGATTAAAAGTATCGTGAATGATGAGCTGGCTGCAATATGAATATCCAAGTAACTACAACGTTGATACTTCCAAACAGACTTAGTTGAATGTCCTTCCAATTCCTCCGCAAACTGGACAATTATCCTCCAGAAACAAGAACGAAATCAGTCCACTTCCTTCACATCGCCAGCATAGCCTCCCGCCTATCCGAGGGTCACCAGTGGGATACACAGCAGAGCCTCGAGGGACCTGATTGAACCCATTCAACGGTGTGATCAGAGGCCTCGGCGGTGGGGGTCGGAAACCGCGGTGGGGCGTAATATACGACGGTTGGTATCCCGAGTTGGGAGGTGGAGGACGACAGCCGGATGACGATTGAGGACTATGATACGAAGGAAGCGGGCGCTGGAAATTTCCAGAAGTCCTGGATTCCGGTGAAAAATCCGTATACATGAGCGCCCCGGTGAAGGGCTTGGAATACCTAGCCCAGCACCTTCGGCATGGGTGTGAGGGGTCATTATGTTTGTACCCTGTATTTCTACCTGAAAAAAACCAGTTAGTTGAATTCAGCCTCCATAAGAGCATTCCTTACATTTATCGCATTGATATCCAGTCGGATACACGAGGAGGCGGTTGTTATTCAGAAGAGGATGGCCTGGAACCGGCGTGGTCGTTGGACGCCCGTCGTTTCTGTTCTGCGAGTTGGTAGACGGAGGACCAGAGTGAGGTGACGATGGACCCGAGCTTGGCGGTGGACCTGGGGGAGGCACATAGCCGCCTGCAGAAACGGGTTCACGTCGTGGAGGTAATGGAGGAGCATCATTATTGGGTGGAGGACCGGGTGGAGGCGCGAATCTGCCACCAGCAGATGATGATCGCACCGGAAGAGATGGGACAGAAAGGCCGGTATTTTGAGTCTGTTGTCCAGGATAGCCTGACCAACCAGGGCTCTGGTGACGGGAGTAGCTGCTATGGTTGCTAGCGCCCGTAAGCTGGGACACTATCTGACCGGTTAACTGTTGCAGCAACGACGGTGGCCTGCCAGTATAATGATTCTGTGACTGCGACGTTGACCAGCCTGTTGGAGTTGGTTGCAGGAGCACAGGTTGAGGCTGCGGCTGCGGGGGTGGTCGTGGTCGTGGTGGCTGCTGAAATGGTCTTGCTGGACCAATTTCCACTGTGCTTTCTCCCTGGTAGACATTTGGTCCCGGTGTATACGCAGGCGGTAGCTCATCCGTAAGCCCTGTGGGATCTGGTCGCAGTTCTTCGCTTGGCTGCGAAGGCAGACTGGCGCTCGAGCTATTCGGGTTTGCACCAGGCGATGAAGTGGATGCAGCGGAAGGACCAGAAGGCTCAGGATTTAAATTACTGGGCGGGGATTTCGATGGTGGTGATGGAGGTAGCGACGACGACGACGGCTGCAAGCGTGCAGGATCTCGAAAGGGATTGTGGGATGACATGGTGGCAAAGGTAGAAGGCACTGGACTGAGCATTATTAAGGGGCCATCACTCCATCGGCCCGACGGACCACGACCTCTCTGATCAATTCTGCTGAGCAACTGCTGAGAAGGCAATGCCCGACGACGGATAATTCAGGCTGCATCAGGACGACTTGATATGAGTCACTTTTCGATAAATACATGTACAGGTTATTCGATGGCCAAGCAGAGAAGCATCCACTTGAAGCATTACAGTATTTCAAGTTAATCTCGTTCTGTTTTCATTGGAACCATCGTAGTCCTTCCTACGTTGAAGGTGCTCCAAGATTTCCCTGAGCGACACATGGATATGCCCGATACAGGTCCCAAGTCCTGACTTCTTCGATGCCTAGTGCAGACAAGGTACCTTTAATTAACCCATGCTCTAAAACCCCAGCGGAAGTCACCTCTAAGATATCTACATGAGTTTCCCCGACCGTCAACAAAAAATGTGGTACTCGCCATGAATGATCAGGTACTTGGGTACTTTCTGGGCCTCCGGGCCTTCCGGTACACCAACACCGGATTTGAGGCTGTCGATACAAAGATAAGCCCTGGTCCTGATCCAGCCATCCACTCCGGACAACGTTTCCTTGACTTCCGCTACCCACCCATCGATCTGACCGTCCTCCAAAGTGATACCGTAGGTTACAATGACTTTTGTCGGGTCAGTGGACTTAAACGACGAAGCCTTCTTGGACTCCCCAGAGTCGTATGATAGCTCATACGCCCGACGGTCCAGAAGCTCGAGTCGCTTGACCAAGTCCTCTTCTCGAGGACTACGATTAACCCTCAAGCGAGTGTAGCTCTCGTGTTGGAAGGCAGCGGTGTCGTCAATATCATAGACAGCTAACCAGCGAGGGAGGTTTCCATCTGACGCACTGAACCTTACTCCTGTGAGAAAGGACGGGAGATGATTCAGGCGTAGCGGAACATGTTCGTTGTCGTACCAATCTGAAAGGTCAGGTAAATAGATGCCCATTTGAGAATGTAGTGACGGGAACTTTGCCTTGGAATTCCTCTAGAGTTACTTGTTTTCCCGGCTCAGAGAACACTGCTAGGAATCCAGGTGCCATGGTGGCTTTGAATCATCCGGTGAATCCCATGGCATGCTTGTGTCTGAGAGAGAGCGGAATTACTTTCCTCCGACTACCAAAAAGGTAGATCACACTTCACGCGCACGGTCCGATCATCCGACACTTGTCTTCATCACTCATTTCGCTCACGATGGATAGCCGTCCACAAAATTTCAAGCCTGGATTGCTTATTATCGACACGCAGAATGATTTCTGCCCTCCGGTAAGCTGTATCTGATCTATCGGTTTTTCCAGTGGGGCTTCATACATTGCCTTGTCTTAGGATGGCTCTCTTGCCGTTGCCGACGGGCGCTCTATCATACCACTAATCAAAAATCTCCTCACTTTACCAGCCTTCGTGACTAGGGTCGCGACGAAAGATTTTCACCCACCTAATCACATTTCTTTCGCCTCCAATCATGCGGCGCCTAACAACGTACCCTTCGTTTCATTTGCCACAATCACGAATCCCTACAACCCAAACGAGTCGTATCAGACTCGACTGTGGCCGGATCATTGTGTGCAAGGCACTGTGGGCGCTGACCTCGTTGACGGCTTGGATCCAGCATGCACCAAAATAGACGCCGTGATCGAAAAAGGCGTAGATAGTCGTGTAGAGATGTACTCCGCCTTCTATGACCCGTTCACGTCTCCGAGGATCAGCGACAGCGGTTTATCCGCTTTTCTGAAGTCTTCTGGAGTGAATTGGGTCTATGTTGTAGGCTTGGCCTTCGATTATTGTGTTCGTGCTAGTGCTCTGGATGCTCGAAAGGAGGGTTTTGAAGTTGTCCTCATTAGAGATGGCACGAAGGCAGTTGACGGATCTGAGGAGAACATCCTCAAAGTGGAAGAAGAACTCCGTCAAGCGGGTATCAGGGTTGTCGGTATGGCATCCCCAGAAGTCCAATGGCTATCTACGAGCCATTAATTACAAGTCTATACTCTTCGTCATATTTTTTCAGTGGTAAAGATATACTTTCAAAATACAGAATTCTCAATACATGTACAACAAAAGAGTATGGCAAATTACACATTCTGCGTATACCTGACTTTCACGTCTGTCTGCCTATTGGCATTCTACTGGTGAGCTAAGGTCCTCACTCTGAATCATCACCATAATCCGAATCCTCATCATAAAGATAACCGTCACCACTTTGACTGGTATGTGTCGAAGCTGTTGGAGCAGGCGCTTGTTGTACAATATCATTCGGGTCAAAGTCCGAGTCTGGATCATCTCCATCGTTGTCGGCCGGAGGAGGTGCCACGTAGAGCGGTTGTTCTGGTGGCTGACGCTCTTCATCGATGGCAGGCCCTTCAACCAATACCTTCCAAGCATCAAAAATCCTTCTACCAAAGGGGAAAGGGTCAGAAACCTGAAGCAGTGGGTGACTTTATCATCACCTAGAATCGTTCCCGGCAGATACAGTTCTAATCTGCCCTCCCGTGATTAATCCAAGTTTTGTACAGATAAGATGTACCGTCTTCAGCTGTTGTTCGTCCACCTTTAAATGCTTGAGTGCCATCTCTTTCACGTCTACAACATAGACTGGGTGCTGAGAGCGAGTCCTGGATGAAGGCTGGAGAAGGTCTTTAAGACCATTACCCCACGCCGTGCTATCCACGTCATAACATTGATTGAGAACTTCCAAGGTGTCTTTTCGCCCGCAAACAAGAAGCAGCATTGGTCCGGAATCCCGTTTCCGAAAGAAATCTTGTACCGTCCGAGTCGCGTCATCATCGTCGGTTTCCTCCGGTGTCCCGTACATGAATGTCTGTAAAAAACATTTATCATCATGTCCGAGTTCATGCAGACAATCAACCAACGTCGCGTTTGCCCTCATGGAGTCTCGCGTTCCTCCTTATGACAATCTGTCTGACGGCTAGTGGCGGATCAAGCCGCCCGGGTGTTCCTTCAGCAAGGCCGATGTCCAATATCGTTGGGCTGCCCGATTGCCATCTGTTGTAGATGAAGGAGCACATCCGAAAAGTCTCGAGCCAGGGTGATCTCTCCACTTCAATCAAGTTTTCGTCAAGTATATTCTTCTTCAGCCGATATAGTACCCTGTGGTATAAGCCAGTAGGTTAACCTTATCAGTCTAAGATCTATTTGAGTGTTACGCACCTTCCGTGCTCGAAAAGTGGGCGATATAGACCATCGTTACGTCCATCGGGATCCATCGCGATGGCGTCGTAACCTTTGTTGGCTTTGCTAGTGTCCACCGGAGCCATGCCATTTTTCTTGTTTTTGTTCTTGGTGGAAGCTAGCGATCCGAGCTTCTTGGAAAGTTCGTCTGGGTTTTTGAATTCAATGGGAGATATCGATTCAAAATTGCTGGCTATAAGACTTTTGTCGGGGTGGGGATAACGTAGACGGCAGTTGCGCGCAATGTCTTTCGCCTGGCGCTCAGGTATCAATAGATATGAAGCGCCAGTGTTCGTAATACCTCGAGACAAGATTCAGTATCGAATACACTAGAAAAATATTTTGGTCCACTATACCAAGTGCAAGCTGTATCGGTCCGCCCTTAACTATCGAAAATACATCTCTTGCAAGTCTGCTATGATCCCAAAATTGACCTCTGGGGAAATGTCAGCCGGGAAGTGACCTGGCAGGATATGAGATCCACCTATCAGCCCATGAAAAGTCGAGTCGTCTGTTTTCGAATCCCCCCAACTGATGATAGTATATTGACCCCATCTGGCTGCGAAAAGGTGGAGGAAGCACACGGAGTGGCCACCCAGGCGGAAACTCGTGGGGGACACGAGAACTTCCAATTTGGGTAAGTCGGTGCTTCGACGCCTCACGCGTTTGATGGGGTGATGCTCGCGTCTATACATCATAGCCTTGCACATCAATAGCAGCAGAAGAAATTGTAATAAAGCATGAGTAGAAATGAAATGACACGTATAAATACAACTATTATAAAGAATTTCTATGCCAGTGGGTACTAATCATCTTCGACGAAGATTGAATCATCCCCGTCCTCCTCATCACTATCCTCGATGTCCATGTACTTTCTAGATGTGGCCGCTGCTGACCTCGGAGGCCGGGTGGTACGAGGAGGCTTGGGAATAGCGTCGTAGTCCATGTCGTCGTCGTCGTCACTATCTGCAACCTTGGGTGGTGACTTCTTCGCCTTCGGAGGAGAAGCGGGCTTCATCTTCTTAGTTAGCTTCATTTTCTTGGGTTCAGAAGGCCCAGCCTTGGTGAAGTAGTCCGTGACGGGTGGCTGGGCGGCCACGGCTTTCTTCTTCTTGGGTGCTGGCTCGTCTTCCTCGTCATCTTCCTCCATCTCTAAACTGAAACAGCATCAGACTTGAGTATACCTTTAGGAACCGATGTAATATACCTTTTCCGCTTCGGCGCTAGCTTCGCTTTCTCCTTACCCTTGTCCGTGCTCTTGGCCACGACGACAACATCATCATCGGAGTCAGACTCGGGCAGTTTTGACTTGGCAACAGGTTTCTTCCTTGGGGCAGGCTTTTGAACCTCGACAACGTCAAAGTCATCGTCAGACTCGTGTTTTGGCTTCTTCTTGGCAGCTGCGGCGCGCTTGGGTGCTGGTGGCGGAGGCATATCGTCATCCTCATCATCCTCACGTTTCGCCACCGGCTTTGCAACCGGCTTTTTCTTCGGTGCGGCCTTGACAGGCTTGAAGTCTTCGTCATCGTCTGAGCCCTTGTTGCGTGATCCGATGGATTTCCGCGTCTTCAGGGTGCCTTGCTTCTTCTTGCCTTTTTGGCCACTGGCCTTCATCGCGGCTTGCTGGACTTCACGTTGGTGTTTCTACAGATCGTTGACATTTTTGTCCCTGTGAAGAGCGGTAACACTGACCTCATACATGACCAAGAAGTTGTCGAGATCGTCATTCCACATTTGCTTGGGCGTGACCTCCAACAAAGCAAGAAGCTCCGCCTCCTTGTCTGCAGCTTGTTGGCGGAGTTTTTCAATCTGTAAGTTAAAAGGCATCAGAATACGGACAACATAAAGGGTGTCTTGGAGTACCTTCTCCTTCGTCAAGTTATAGATCGGCATGGTAAGCAAATAATCGAAATCAGTATCAAGTTCATCGTCGACTTCTTCGGCTGCGTTGTCCTGGTTATCGTCGTCATCCGAAACCTTGGGACCCTTAGGCTTCTTGGGGTACGGCCGGAACTCATGATGCCTCAAATCAGCGACAATGTCTACTTTCTTGCGATTAGACACGACAAGCTTCTTGTCCACGATCATTTGCACAAAACGGGCTTGGTTTGAGAGCTTCTCAAAGGCGTCCTGAAGCTCGCCAGCCAAGTAGTCCTTGAATACTGTTTAGCATGAAGTCGTGGCTATTGGTTAGAAAGCGTACCTTGCGCTTCTGATAGTACGCCATGCGTATAGGATAGAAATCTTCGATAATGGCCTCCGGGGAGTCATACTTCTTGATCTTGCCTTCGAAGTCGAAACATATCATGTTTGCTGTGCTGATCTTCGTCGTAAGCTGGAAGTATTCAGTGAAGCCTTGGGCTTCTGCCTTCTCCATCTCCTTAGGATTCATCTCAATCACGAAGTGCACGTTCTCATTGGAGTGGTGCTCTTGGTAATTCTGCGAGCAAAGTGAGTAGAGTGCTAAGAGAGCGCAGAACGGACCCCACCTTGACTGCATCTGTCTTGTCACCAGCCATCATTGCTTCGAGGTCCTTCTTGAAGTTCGCAGTCCACTTGTGAATAGGAAGTTCGATCACCTCGACAGTGCTGTCGTCGACCTTCCTCGCGATACCGGTCACTTCGTACTTATTCTTGCCAGTCGACTTGATTTCCCCGGTAAAGCGGTGCCACCACGGATCCATGGTAACCACTTCCTCGCCGTTCATTAGTCGGCGAAGATTGGCCACAATGTCAACCGGATTGAAGCATGGAATGTTCGTACTCCAACCTGGAAGGATATCTGTCAGTGACAAGTTTCAAAGACGCTGACGCTAAGCATACCGGTACCAATGCCCTCCGCCCCGTTGACTAGGATCATGGGTAAGACAGGGAGATACCATTCGGGTTCAACGGTGAGCCCATCGTCCTCCTGGGAATTCAATAGTGCATCGTCGGCAGGATGGAAGATCGATCGAGTGATAGGGGCAGGCTCTGTGAAAATGTACCTAGGCGAGGCATGGTCTTTCCCGCCTTGGTCTCGAGAACCGAACTGCCCGTTGGGCAGGAGTATGTTGATGTTGTTGGATCCAACGAAATTTTGCGCAAGATTGACTATAGTCGCGGCTAAACTAGCTTCACCGTGATGGTAAGCAGATTTTTCGGAGACATAACCAACAAGCTGGGCGACCTAGAGACCCGCACATCAATTAGAAGCCCTAGCGAGACGTGTTAACAAACCTTAATTTCCGACTTCAAATTTCGTTTGAAACACGACCATATGATCTTCCTTTGACCAGGTTTTAACCCATCGGCAACGGATGGTATAGATCGAATATTATCGGCCATAGAGAACAGAATAAGCTCCTTGTTGATGAACTCAGAGTAGGTTATCTCGTCCAAGTTGTGGTCCAAAAATGTCCCAGGCTGACGACATATGAATATCGTGTCTGATATAAAATTCCAAACTCACCCGGAACTGACGAAGCCATTCCTTTCTCTCATCGGCTTTCTTCTTACTAAAAGCGAGGTCGATCTCTTCTCTCTCTTCCTCCTTGAGCGGCGAGAAGGGAATCACATGCTTGCCCATATCAGCAAAGTACTCAACAGCATCCGTGTCTTTGCTTGTGCCCAGACCCTATAGGTAACATGAAGAGCCGAAATGAATGTGGAATACACGCAAGCGTACCTTGAAATACTTCGCTTTCCATTTTGAAGCATCCGGTGTTTTTTCCGCCCATTCTTCGTATTCAGGGATGGTAAAGAAGTCTTTACGCTGATTGCCTTTCGTAACCTTGTCAAGTGTTAGGGAAGAGACGACAACAAGGTACCATAAAGAAACTTACCCGAACAATAGGTGTGACAAATTCAACAAGGAATCCCGGCAACTTTAATAGGGACGGATAGAAATGATCGAGATAATTGATGAGGAGGCCTTTGATATGAGAACCATCGTGGTCCTATTACGACATGAACATCCACAGGTGTCAGAGGTCGACAAGACGTACCTGATCGGTCATAAGCATAAGTTGGCCGTACCGTAACGACGAAACATCTTTGTACTCTTTGTTGTGCTGCAAGCCCAAAATCTTCTTGATGTTCTGGATCTCCTCGTTCTTCATAATTTGGTCGTGCTTCGCTTCGCGAACATTCAAAACTTTACCACGAAGAGGGAATATACCAAAGTTGTTTCGTCCAACGACACTGAGACCGGCCTGAGCCATAGTTTTGGCAGAATCTCCTTCTGTCAAGATGAGAGTGCAATTCTTGGCATTTTTGGTGCCGGCCATGTTCGCGTCAGACAGTTTAGGCAGACCTGTAATCCTAAAGAACGCATCAGATAACATCCACTCCCCAGAGGTTTCGTCGAGCGTACCTGCTACGTTTCGTGCCATCAGTTTTCTTGATCTGTTGATCGGCCTTGAATTGAGCCCAGTTCAGGATATGCTCGATGATGGGAGACTTTTGGACTATTCAAATGTTAAATGGCATCGCCGCAAGGAGCAATAAATCCTCACCTTTCTTCAGGAAGTCTTCCGAAAGAACAGGCTTCGTCCCGAACTTTGACGCAGGCAGAGTCAAAGTCTCCTTGGTTTGACTGTCAAATGTAGGATTCTCGATGAGCGCGTTGATGAAGATCCACATATGGTTCTTGATCTGCTGGCTTTTTACAGATGCAGCCTTGTTTTTCTTCGAGACTGCCGCCAGCAAGCTCTTGGAGATTTGATCCGAGATGAGAGTGACATGGGTACCACCTTTGACGGTAGCAATCGAGTTGGCAAAGGCGACGTGTTGGAACGAGCCCTCAGAGATGGCGAAAGCGACTTCCCAGTGCGGGTTGATCTGTTCGTATATCACTGTCGGCTTCGACTGAGCGGCGCCACCTGACTTGTCTTCCGCCTCCGCTTGAGCCGAATTGAGATACATTTCAACGTATTGCTTGAAGTTTTTGACTTTGACCCTTTCGTCGTTAAGAAAGACCTTCACGTCCCTCACGGTCCCTGCCATATCATAAACGCGTTTGCGCAGAAGAGCTGCTGTATCTTCGTCGATAGAGTCCATTCCAAAGCGCGCGAGATCGGGCCTGAAGGAGACTTTGGTCCATTCCTCTCCCTTGGAATTCTTCGTGATCTTGGGTTTCCCACAGATGCTCATATTCTGCGTCCAAGTTTGCTTGTACTTCTGCAGTGAGTTTTTGTCGGCAGTCTCAACAGTGAACTCGTGGGAATAGATGTTGGCCAGTTTCGCTCCATAGCCGTTACGTCCGCCGGTCAGTTTCTTCTCGTCATCATCGTAGTTGGAGGAAGAAAGGAGGTGACCGAAGATGAGCTCCGGAATATACATCTTCTCTTGAGAGTGCATTTCTATGGGAATACCCCTTCCGTTGTTATAGACGGAAATGGTTCCTTCCTCGATGTCGATGTTGACCTTGATAGTGTCCATGCTTGAGTCGTTGATCTGCAAGTGTTGGACGCGTCAGCTTCTTGTTGAGATAGACGTATATGCCCTTTACCTTGTTGTCGGCAGCATTGACGAGAATCTCATCCACAATCTTATAGAATCCGGGGACGAATTTGACTTCGCGATTCACCATGCGCTTAGTTGCTACATCGTATGTCCACATGGCTTGAGTGATAGTCTCAACACTTCCGATATATGAGTCGGGGCGTTTGAGAATGTGCTCCAGTTGTGTAAGCTATTGGGGAGATGCCATCAATACGTCGCCCTCCGACCAGCAGCCACGACGCACCTTTTGATAAGTCTCTGAAGCTGACTTCTTCTTCCCTGGAGCAGCCTGCTGTGTCGCCCGAGCAGCAGATGGCCCTGCATCGTCGTCTCCGTCTGAATCAACCTCCATCGCAGTGCCCTCCGCATTGTCGTCGTGGTCAACCAACACCTTCTTCTTTGTCGTTTTCGGCTTCGTAGCGGCGGTCTTTGAGGTAGCGGCCTTCGATTTCGCGGCAGGAGGAGCCTTGGCCTTGGTTACCTTGGGTTTGGGGGGAGCTTTCGCCTACGAGCTGAGCGTCAGCCACGATGACGAGGGGCACAGCAGAAAGACAGACCTTCTTAGTGGCAGGCACAAAGCCTTCAGACTCTGAGCCCGAAACATCGACGGTATCACCGTATTCGCCCTCGGATGAGCTCATGGTGAAATGGTGGCGAGAGTGGATGATGGCAGTGGTCAAGTTCTGATTCAACAGTACCAATCGCGACGCGTTACAAAACAGCGCCACGTGACTGACCGGACGCGTGCGACAGAAGGCTTTCAGCAAAAAGGACTTTGGCCTGCACAGTACATTGAAACTATGCAAGAACATACACAGACGATGGAAATTTTGAGGAGAGCGGCTGACAATGAATTGTGTCTGGCCAGTAAGTTAAAGTAATTGAAGCTTGCAAAAAATTTCGGCGCATTATATAAGCCACGCGTTCCGGGACCGCAAACACGGTGACACGATCACGCTCGCCCCTTAAATGGAAGAGCCTAATAAGTAGTCTGTGGGCACAGAAACGGGCCTGCCTGGCGGGCTTGCAAAACCCAATAGCTCATGGATGCGATGGTGTTTTTCCTTAGTATACACTGATGGCCCAATGACAGCTCTAAGCGCCCCGTGATTAACAAAGACAATGTACTCAAACATGGGCAGTATACAAAGACGGTCGCCGCTACGGCTTCATCTTGATATTACTTACAATCAATTGCTATAAAACCCATACTCGTCAGTAAACACGCGACATTGAGCAACCGAGCGCGGACCTTGTAGCTTTGCACATCGCCCTTGAACTTCGTCACTGTTTCGTCGCCGCATACCCAAAGCTGAAGGATTTGCAGTTAGGGTTTATTCAATGGGTCAAACATTGACACACCTCCTTCGCCACTGTCGTGATGAATCGCTCGTCGTGGGAGATGATGATAACGCCTCCGTTCCACGAGTCCAGGGCGGTCATAAGAGCGTCAAGACCCTGCACGATACCTCAGATCAGCCGATGTTCCAAACAGGGTTGCCAGTGCGAACCTCGATATCCAAGTGGTTAGTAGGCTATAATAAACGAGTCATAAGCATGGAAATTTTTGGAACGGATTATCCTACTTCATCCAATAGCAGGACGTGAGGGTGCTGAAGGGACAACACTGCAAAGGCCACGCGCGATTTTTGACCTCCACTGAGGGTTCCGATGAGCTGCAACCTTAATAGATAGATCTCAATGTCAGAAGGAAACGACATGAGGCGTATCCTTACCCTGTCATCCCACTTATCTGGAAGTTGCCTAGATGCTGTCGATACTCTTGCTCCGTTTTACCCGGGAATTTTGATGCAAGGAACTGTACGGGCGACATCGTCGGATCGAGAGAATCGACATGGTGCTGTGCGAAATAACCGCTGAGAAAGGTTCAGTATCAAAGCCTAGAAACTAAGAAAGGAAGACAAACATTCGTAACCTCCCATTTTGTGTGACATGACCAGAGAAGGGTCGTAATTCACCCGTCAAGACCTTGATGCTGCTCGGTAGTCAGCTTTGTTGCCGCAAAACCGATGGGAAACCTACAGCGTTGATTTTCCGCTGCCATTCGCTCCAACGATGGCAATCCGGGAGTCCAGCCCAACATCGATATTGACGCCCTTGAGGACGATCTTTTCAGGAGAGTAGCCAAATGTGATTTCGTCCATTTGAAGTATAGGCGGTGAGATCTTATCGGTCTCTGGGAACCTAAGAGAGGCATTAAGATCAATAATGGAGATGTGTTCCAAAAAAACTTACTTGAAACTCTCCGTCTCATCAGCTTCGGGGGGTTCGAGCTCGGGCAGCTTTAGAACAGATAGAATATCAGCCACAAATAATACTTCGTGTGGGTCAACGGACCTTTTCCAAAATCTTGATCCTGGATTGCGCCTGTGCAGCTAATGTGGATTCATTACTACATCGTCTAGTCCAATAAGTGGGCCAGACTTACCACGATTGGCGTTATATCTCCATCTATCAATGAAGGCTTGAAGATGTTTCCGATACTCCATCTGGGCGTCGTACTCCTTACGAAGGTTTTGATCACGTTCCGATTTTGTGGAATAGAATTGCGTGAAGTTCCTGAATGTATCGTATGCATGGAAGATAAAAATGCATCCAAGAGCAGATGACTTACCCCTTGTAGTAATCCAAGCGACCTGAATGCTGATGAACAATATCTGTGGCAATTGCATCCCTTAGATCCCGTCAGCAAAATGCGGAACTCCCGAAGTGACTACTCACAAGAATGCGCGATCATGAGAACTGGCCAACATCAGTCAATGTATCACTTATACATATGGATATGAGATAGATCACTCACACGACCAGCAGTGTTCCTTGCCATGTCTGCAAGTAATCTTCAAGCCAAGCGAGGGCATTCAAATCAACTGCAATGTCGTCAATGATGCCCATGTAGAGTCACAACAGATCCACTTGCTGTGATTTGAAGGTTCATCCAGCAGCAATAAAGCAGGCTAAACGAACAGAGTTGGTGAGAAAGTCTTTTGGAGTAGCATCAAGATATAACCACCTTGACGAAAAGTGCGCGCGCTAGCGCGAGTCGCATACTGTGGCAGATTAGACTGCTGTTTAAAAGCTATTTTGCAGCAGGTAAGCTCACCGCCAACCACCACTGAATGATTTCGTCGGTCTTTGCTGGTCCGCTTCATCAAATCCAAGACCTACAGGTAAGTGACAATGAGCTAAAAGCCTGAGCATCATATCAGAGTATCCACTTGCCGGCCAACAAGGAGGCTGCCCTGGCAGGACCGCTTTCTGCATCCATGTCAGATAATCTGGCATGTACATCTGCCAGTCGCGAAGATGTCTCTTCTCTGGCATCTTCGAACCGCTTGTCATCGCCTTCCGCTTCGAGTTCCGTTAACTTAACGTTCAATGCAGCCTCTTCCTTTAAGAGATGATCTCGCCAAACATCTGCCTTCAAAACCGAATCAATAGCGGCAGTATCGTCCCCAATAATCTAGAAGACTCCAATATTAATAACGGGGTCAGCACACAATAATCATTGCAACTCACTTCTTGCTCCACAAACAGAATACTGATATGAGCCGGAATGGGAACCTCTCGCATCGCAATGTGCCGTAGCAATGTTGATTTACCCACACCTAGCGGACGTGGTCATGTTTGAGGGGTGAACTGTGATGTAAGATGGGACTGACCGTTCCGTCCAATAAGACCATACCGACGGCCATGAGCCAAAGTCAAAGTCGCACCGGTGCTACAAAACCTTTTAGTTTCCTCGCAGACGAAAGGGCATCCTCAAGCATACAGAATACGATTTGACCCAAAATTGACGTCGATTGACGGGAGATGGATGTCGCGACTCTTGTTCTTTGCGTTGACGGCTTCCAAGGGGTTGATCTGTGTCCCGTTCAAGTGAATAAATGCTGTGAGCATGAAATGAGACGCAAACCTTCATATACATCTCCTCGTACGTTTGCTAGGCGATAACGGTCAATTGTTATTGCACGAATGATTCGAGCGGGAGGGTAACACACCTGTTTCCGATGAGCATCCAACAGCTTAGATCCCTCATATAGATCCCTTCTTGCCCGTTTCTCAATCTTCGCCTGGGACATGTACCGTCAGTATACGGAAAGACACTTCTGGTAGACACCGACCTTGAGCTTAGCTTCCTGCTTTTCAAGTTTCTTAACATCGACTCGAGATGCCCTGAGACATTGACATTGAGCCCAGAGAACAGGACAGAAAGTGACAACAACGCACTTTCCCTTGTTGATAGATTCCAAGTCAACACCCTCGGAAAATGCTATGGTATTGGACATTTGGGCTTTGCTCATATCCATCACTTTATCCAATTTCTGTAGCTTAGGTCCAGACCTATTCTTGAGTCGTGCATTGAGCTGGTCCTCTAGAAGATCACCCAACCGGTCCATGAGCTTCTCCAGTTTGTCGTTTTCGCCACCAGAAAGGGATTCAAGAATGGTGCGCGCGACCTGAAGAACATCTTCCTCCTCTCCGGCATCATCGACGAGATATCCAGACAGGTACTGAACGATAACCTCTTCTGTGTCGGGAAAAACATCGCGAATCTCTTCCGCAATGTCTTCAGACGACATCGATGGTTTTTCTATGCGTGACGGATCCGAGTCCGGAGAATCAAAATGTGCAGAAAAGGCAATGCTTGATCAAATCTATTCTTAGTCATACTCTGGCAGTGATCAGTAGCAACCGCCGGCGTCTCACACTCAGTCCCTAGCCAGAATTATTCAAAATCAGTATCAATCACAGCTGCATATGCTCACTGCACAGCATTATATTTGATGTGAAGCATCCATGAAGATATAAGTATATTTTCTCCCCAAAACGTTTCATGAGAAAGCTCGCTTTCTTGTCGCTTTCATGTTCGCCTGGTGCTTCATTTTCTTCTGCACATCCACTCGTTTTGTGCGGCTGGCTTCTTCCATGCGTCTTCTTCTATGTTCACTTTCGCTCACCCTTTTTTTCTCTTCCGCTTTGGCAACTCTGGTCAATGTGACTGTCGACGACCAGAACGGGGACCCCACAACTCAAGATACAATATCTTATACTCCTGCAGATGCCTGGGCTGTCAACAGCCTCCCCTGCAATAGTTGTTCCACTCAAGTTGACGCGTCCAAAGCATGGGATGAGACCTGGCATGTGGGTAAATTTGTATGTGCGCATCTGCTTCTTCTGTTACAGACTCTAACCACGATTATGGTGACACAGAGTAACAAAAGCACATCGGTGCTTCAAGCATCGTATCCGTTCTCTGGTGCGTAAAAAAAAAAACTGTCCTCCAATCGGAGCCTAAGTTAAGTGTTTTAGGTACCGCTGTCTACGTCAACTGTATTCTTGCACTCACTGCCGAACACCCGACGTACGTTTCCCACTATCTAAAGAGTCGCATAAAATGATCAGTCCCGGATAGAGGAAGAAGCGATATGACCTTCTTCATAGATGGTGTTCAGGTCGGTACCTACAGTTCAGAACCGGATTCATCCAGTCCAGGCTACGATTACAACGTGACTGTGTTTGCCCACGAGCGGTTGTCTTCTGGTAGGCACATTATTCAAATCCAAAGTGGTCATATCGGAGGTAGTGCATCTTTGATCCTCTTGGACTCTATCATCTATTCGTAAGCCAAACTTGATACTTTCTCATGATACCATGTCTCAAGTTTATCGTCGACTGTTAGCCATGATGATGATGATCAAAGTACACCATCTGCCCCTGTTGCGATGCCTAGTCCTACACCAAATTCATCGGCAGCCCTCGCAAATACCAGCCCATCCGCGACCCGTAGCAAGATCATCGGCGGTGTCCTAGGGACGCTAGGTGGTGCGCTGGTTATAGGACTTGCGTGTTATGCCTACCTGAGATGGAGGCGGAAAAGCTGCCATATCCTTCCGATCACAGAACACGGACCTGGCTCTGATCAACCTGGTCACGGTATTGCGCGACTTGGACACCATCGTCGCTCGTACAGTTTCAACCCTAACCTCCTGATCCGAAAGATCATCAACAAGCCAGTTAACGTCACGACGATGCGCGACACCGGTCATCGCCCTCCACCTCTTCAAGCTGAGCTCCTCAACACACAGGATCACGGTTCACCGTTTCCTTCGGGCATCTCTTCCGAAGATTACAGCCGGTTGCTCTCTGTCCAACAGTGGCGCAGACAAACACATGAAGAAACGGCATCCGTTGTCTCGCCAGGACTCCCTGATATGTCAGAGGAGCTTTCTAGTTATTATGAAGATGCAACCGATTCCTACCGCACCAGGGATCCACCGCGACCGCGGCCGCCACGACGCTTCACTGTCATGAATGGATGACCGTAGTCACTGGTGCTCCGGTAGGTCTAATATTTTGACATTCTGGCATTCAAGGTCTCTCACTACAGGCTCAGGTGGATCGTCTTTGTAAAGCATATGCCTTCAGCCAAAATTCAATCGCATTGCCTCGCAATACATCGCGTAATTGTAGCGATTCAATTTATGGAGCATCCATGTACGGAGGCCTGATGATTAGACTTGTTTTTTACTCTCGCTATTTCCTGATTGTCCATAGTAGAATCGCTGACGACCGATACCCAAAAACCATGAAGCTCTACTTGGAAAATAAAATCTTGAAATATTATTATTTCAGGGCTGCACGTACCTGATCAGGAATAAGAACATAGTAAACGTGATATTGCCATGGGTGGTGGCGTTCCAAACAGCAGGATGATACCTCAGTTCTTCGCCAATGCCAAGGAGTGAAGTGAAGATACTTCAAAAGCGTGAGTACGAATGCCCAGAAACCAGGGCCAACCTTACTGGGATAACTGGAAGATAGAACATGGTTCGAAGTAAGAATACATGTGCTTGTAGATTTATTTGAAATCCCACTTACGTCTGCGACGGCTAAACAGAACAAAAGCGATCCAACGAGTCGTTCTTGTAGCTGTGGGTCTTTTGGAACTGCGTTCCTGATAGTGCGAAACACCACAGTGGATATCATGCCCAGAAGTAAATAGCCTAGAGCATGGTCAGCCCTCCTACTAGGAATCCTGGTGTAACCGTAGGAACTGACAATTTCCAAGCTGCCACACTGCAAGTTTGAACGATCGGTCAGAAATTCCAGAGGTTCAGGCGTAGATGTCGGAATCAATTCATGATAGAACCAAGCTGCTCCCGGGAAGGTTAGAATCATGACTGCAGGAATCATCGTCGACACTGCAAGTCAGTAGGTCAGCAAGCAAACAAGTGAATGATTCAGTAGAATTTGGGACTTACTAGGCTCCAAATAGAGAAACAAAAATTTATAAAAACCCGTCAGGGCAGGAAAGTCAGTCATGGTCGAACGACAGTTGAAAAGTTCCCAAGGTGGCTATGCTCATAACATTTAGGAAGGGTTCGGGCCGATGTTCCGACTCCGTGAGAGCCACGACCACAACTTACTCCCGATACCGATGGACCATGGAAATAGACCAAGTCTGCACCTCAAAGTTCAAAGTTCTGGCACGAATAGTCCTGGATCCTCTGTATTCGACTTACCAGTGACGGCCTCTCAAGAGAGATATCAGACTTCCACGCCAGCATCAGGAAGCACCGCAGTGGCTTCAACGCAGGACGCGACGTCGATTGTTGTAATCTCGGGCGGTACTGGCGGTAATTCTATATGCTCTGCCTTTGGAAATGCATGTTATGTTCTTCCTGTCTCTGACGATGGCGGTTCGTCTAGCGAGATCATACGCGTTCTTGGGGGACCTTCGATAGGTATGGTTGGTAATGAACGACATTCTTTGAGTGCTCAATATCCTGTAGGTGATATAAGGTCTCGATTAATTCGCCTTATTCCTTCCGCTCCCACCTCATCTCCATTGGAGGCCATTCGCAACCTTCTCGCTTACCGTTTACCTGCGCATTATACGGAACGGCAAGCTCGCGAAGAGTGGAGAGAGATTGTTGAAGGCCGAAGCTCTTTGTGGCGGGGCATTCCCAATGATAGAAAGGAAACTATACGTGGTATTGTACCTTCCATTCTATGCATACAAGCGCTACGTAACTAAACGTTGATTGTAGGCTTTCTCGTTTATTTCGAAAGCGAACTTCTCAAACGAGCGCACAAGAATTTCAACTTTGTTAACGGAAGGCAAGTTAAATGCTGTCTCCTTGGACGTGCTGAGCATGACATAGCTATATAGCATCGGTAATTATTTTCTGGCTGCCGCACAAGGATTTTTCAGATCGCTTCCCTCTGCAATATTCCTCTTTTCCTCCATCACAAACAGTCAGGCCAATATATTACCGGTAGTCGTGACGAATCATACGGTTACTATCGCCGCAGAATTAGTCAGTGTACTAGCCGTCTGCGTTAACTCGCATCTAACATGTCACCGCGGACAGGACAATGGAGAAAGGCTTGTCGGGCAATGCGAGATATCGCATCCAGTGGCCCCTGTAGCTCCGTCAATCAATTTTAGTGAAGCCGATCTGTGGTCACCAGAAGATGGTCTTGAAACCCAACGTCAGAATGTCATGTTTGAGCCACAAGGAAAGGATTCTTACGAACCTTTGCCCTCACGGATATCGAGTCAGTTTTATTTTTGGTGAACAATTCCATTTCACGTTCTAACGTCACGGTGTCGGTCCGCAGAGCTATTTTACATCAATGCATACGGTATGGAAATTCATCCTTCACCGAATCCAGATTATATATCAAGTCTATCTACGCACGATATTCTGGTCTTCTCCTGCGGTTCTCTTTGGACGAGGTGCGGTAAATAGACAGATATTTTTACTCGCTGACCTATAATTACCTCAGCATCATCCCATGCCTATCTCTACGCGGAGTCGCAACTGCCATAGCGCGATCACGTACATTGCGGGCTAAGGTCCTCCTACGTGAGTCCACTCATAACTATGGTAACTCCATCTCTGAGTTTCCCGGCTAGTAAACACAAAGAACGATAGAGAAACAGATGGGTATACTGCGGAAGATTACATCCTGTAAGTGCTCATCTTATCCACTGACTGTTCCCTCTTAACGATCTGATAATGGTGTGTTCAGTGCTATAACGCGGACTCTGAATGCACAATACCAAAACCGGTCTTATGGTCTGGGCAGTGCTAGCACGACCTACCCGGTTTCCGCTTTCATCACCGATCTTGTTTACCTCGAAGGAACAACTATTCACGTTAATGTTGATCGAATAACGGTGTGTTCTTTCTCTGATTTGGAAGACAGCCAGCTCATTTGGCGCATGTGTGCGATCGTCGCAGGCATTAGGCGTCAGGTGCTCTCGAGTTCATTCAGAAACTGGGGTTAAAGATCCGAAGTACGAAGCAGCTTGCGTCAGGAAGGCAATCGAGGACATTCTTGCGAGGTCCGAGTGACGGCACTTGATTTATAGGTGTAGGGTTTTCGTGGGAGTTGAATTAATTAATGTAAATTAATTAAATTAATTCAAAGGGAGGAGGGGAGAAGTTAAATATTGAACTGCTGAGGGCTCCCCATCCTCCTGTAGTGTAGCAAGAATACTGTCCAAAGTTCCATATTTATTGTTGTGAAGAGCTCCGATTTTTTTCTTTCGCGCTTTGTGCGTATTAGGCTGCAAACTCCGAAATTCATGGTTCTGGCGCCATCGTGCATGCAGAATCACTCCTAATGGGCTCATACTCTGACCGCGCGTTGCGCGGTATATCTACACCAATTATGTGATGTTACGCATTGAGATGTGAGAAAGATGACCACTGCCAGAGCGACATTTGCTTTTTACGCAACAAAAAGGATGCAGATTCCCATCATAAATAAATGATAAGGTTAAGCTCAGCTTACCGTCCTATGGTACCCTCAGGAAAACCCGGAAATATGTGGAAATATGGGCAGCTGCACCCGCAATTAGCTCTTCAGTCAGTCTTCAGTCAATGACAATTTGACAAAAAACAATAATTTCAGACCCCACGGATGAAATAAAGTCCCTGAACATTTGGAAATGCATGATATATATACAAAGATACTTACACCAAACACGAGAACCAAAGGTCTCGCAAGCGCGACTGCAAAGACCGCCTCGAAGCTCGCCCAGCGATTTAATTAATTCAAACTCCGACGTCCGAATTAGTCTAGGACTTGTTTGCGCATGGTTAGGTCCTAGTTAGGTCCGGTTTGGCCTACACCCATAAATCAACTGCCCGAGTGACTGTTAGATCGCGTCTGGCGCTTCTCTGACGGTTCATCAATTTATTTCTATTTTTACTTCTATCAGACGGTAGGAAAAAATGCCTCATCGATTCGACCGTAGACCCGGAGACTGGATTGTTACCCTTGTACGGAAAGTACGCGGTTAATTTTTATTCGAACTGTGCTTCTTTCGTCATCAGGGAACGAGTGTCTGGGGACATTTCATCTCGACTTCCTATCGGGTATAAAGCATCGAAGACGATCTTCTGAGACGGATCCTGGCCTTGGGCAGCCCCAATCAATTTATTATTCAACCAGCAAGGAACACTAAGAATGAGGCGCCAAACGCTCTCAGGCTTCCTACTCCGTAACCGTCATGCGGAAATTTTATTTTCATTGAACAGGCACGTTCAGATTTGCATGCACTTCATCGAATACATGGAGCTTAAGAAATTAACCACAAACCGGACTTGGAACTGTGGAAGTCAACTTACCGTACGCCGTGAGTACTTAGTCTTGCGTACTTCTGTTCCACATTTGAGCATCGTTAACACCCCCAGCGCCCTGGAAGTGGGCGCGTGATTCGGCTATCACCCAAGTCTTTGCAAGTTCTGTTGGTCAGAAATCACAGAAGTCGCGTTGTGGGAAAGTATCGGTCGTGACGTGCTCCTGCTTTCGTATCCCTTTGTATCGGCCAGGATGGCTAATACATGTATGGTGTTCCTCGTTGACCGTTCCCTTAACCCTTCACCGCATTCAGGATCGCGCGTCTTTTTCTTTACCTTCTACGGATGGTATGGGCATGAAACTCTCCCGCCGTTCCCTTTTCCATCGAACGTACTACACACATGAATTACTTGAATGTGCGCCTCACACAGCTATCAGACTTGGATGTTCATCAAGCTTGTTTATCTTGATTATCATAGCCGCGTTTCTCTTGAGATTTTACAATGGCTCTACACCCTCAGCTTCGTCGGCAGCATACCATTAACCATCCAGTTAACTTAAATGGTTCTGACTATTCAGTATAATCCAATGTCTTTCGAGACTTGAGCTACAGTAGAAACAATTGCAAGTTGACCAGAATCCCTCCGTTCCATCTTGAAAACACATGACCCTTTGGCTCTTTATGTTCAAGGAAAAGGAAGCTGATGTTCCGTTAATTGTTTTAAGCTTCTCTATTATTGCTATCGGATATACTAGGCCTTCTGTTCATGCTGCTCAGTAGGTTTCAATTACGGCCACTTCTATAGAGCATGGCTTCAGGAAGACTGTCTACGACCCCAGCCACTCGCAAGTCGGCCGAAATGTACCGTCAAGCGTGTTAAGTACTTCCTATAGTAATCACCAGATGGCCAATTCAATTCTGAATTGAGTACTTCTAGGAATTGCTACAAATATCTCGGTGAAAAATGATGACTCTAGAATCCCGAGCTCCACACTTTGTGCCTTTTCGCGTTCGCCGTCATTACTAGGTACCACAGTCCAGCCGATTTGGCTAATCATCGTATCCGATTATCTGCCATGTACACTTCCTACCGTGCTGTCATTTATATTTCCTCCGACGGACGCTCCTTCATCAGTCGTGTAAACATTATTATTTGCTGCGGAACTTGTGTGGGATTCGACTAGGCTCTTCTTCACTCCCTGCAGGAGAAGCGTAATGGGGCAAAAACCGTCTAGTATTCACTCTGCGGCTTCGGCGAGAGACCGTACGAGAGTATGCATGTGACACGCCTACCGGTGCGAGAATGAATCCAGAATGATGGGGAAGGATAAAGCGCGCAGGTGACACCCAAATGACAGGTAAAGCTTATGTACATATCTACACGCTTCTTGGTTTATTTTAGGACTCAACTTTGGACTCCCATGAACTGCCTATCCTGACTACGACTCTTTAAAACCTCGACGGTTGTAAAGTATAATTTCTCCTTCCAACTGAGGCCAAAGCTGGTCTTCAACCTTATCATAACCACGACTAACCACATAGAAATGCCTAGTTCTATGGGGAGAAACGGCGGGATCCCGCTAGGTGCACAATGGAGTGACGCCGACCCAAAAAACAGTCCAGAATATGTGATTTTCCCCTCAGGTGCTGATGACGGTCTCGATCGCATATTGCCAAGACTGATCGAGCCCCTAGACGATGACTTCCGTACTCAGAACTTATCTACGCCAATGGTCAAAGATACCCTCGACTCTTTTCCTTGCGACGTAGCCTTTCACGTACCCACCCATTCTACCATTTTAAAACCGGCTATCGTTATCGAAAATCCAGACGCCATCCAAATAGATATCGACCAAGTCCCAGAGTCGTTGATGAGCGGCACCACGACAGACTCGTCTGCCGCAGATGATTCCCATGCTGAAAGCCCGTATGTGCGGTCTACACCTATCACCATCAAAAACCGCAGCGTCCGATTTCGCTCCAGAGTTCGCATCACTTCTGGACTCCCCCGTCGGCACGCAGTGGACAGAGTAACCCCAGATTCATCCCTGTCCAGCTCTCCTTCTTCCTCCATATCTGCACCATTACGTTGCCGGGAGAACGACGCGAATACAGATAGCTCGCCTTGGGGCCCATTAGGGCTGCGCGTCAAGCATATGGGGCAGAGACCAAGACGACAGGCGGCTGACAAAGGGCTCGATCCCAACGAGCGGTCACCCCTTATGCCCCCTTCGAGGCGGTTTTACTCCATAGAAGAGGATGAGCACTACAATTATTTTGCATATCTGGATGACGAGACCCGTCTCAACCGTGAGATTGACCTTGCCTTCGGAACATGGCCCGGTCGACTGCTAAATCGACATGTAAGTCGCCGGTATCGTTTCTTCTGGCTTCCTGACTGACCGTACGTTCAAAAGTGGTGGTGGTGGCACCTAGAACCTATCTTATGCTGCGTCTGCATAGAGTTAGAGGAAGAGGAGCAGTGGTGATTTTTTTTTCTTTGCGTCATGTTTCAATGGGCCGAGCAGGCTTTCAAGTATGTGTATCCATTAGTAGACAAATTTTCGTTGTACTTTGAGTACTTGGTAACTTATATTTTGGGCAATTCGTATAGGTTTTATTTGGCTGGACATGTGTCTAGATATGGTAAAACTCTTCACGCATTCTTCGGCAAAACCATCGTTGACGGTAGAGTTGTCACTGGCGGCAAAAGGCTTGCTGCCGTTTTTCTGGAATTCTGGATGAGCAATTGATCCATGATGACGATGCATGCCATGGCCTCAACAATGGGAACTGCTCGCGGGACCACACAAGGGTCATGTCTGCCTCTCGCAGCAAGAGATCCTGGGGTGCCATCATATTGTGCGGTATCTTGAGCCTGCGAAATGGTCGCTGGCGACTTGAATCCGATCCTAGAAGCCGACCATCAGTATCCAAAAGAAGTGAAAGTAGCAAGAACTAACCGGAAGTAAATGTCCTCCCCATTAGTGATGCCTCCTTGCACACCGCCACTCCAGTTAGACTTTGTTCCGAGCCGCCCGTCATCACGCTTCACAAAAGGATCGTTATGCTTGCTTCCAGGTACCTCTGTCCCCTTAAAACCAGACCCGATTTCGAAAGCCTTAGTGGCCGGGATGGAGAGCATAGCATGTCCTAATGTAGCTTCGAACTTGTCGAAAACGGGTTCACCAAGACCCGAGGGAACGTTACGGATGACGCAGGTGATAGTTCCACCTATAGAATCCATCGCTTCTTTCGCCCGTACAATGCGCTGAAGCGAAGGAATTTAGATTTGTTTCGGGATAGGCATCGTCAATGGAGAATACCTGAGTCATAAGTTCTGCTGTCTCGGGATGAGGGCACCGTATAGGGTGGCTGTCTACTTGTTCTCGTGTTACAGTTGCCAACAACTGCCTGAAGTCCTCAGATATCGCGTCTTGAGCGTCGTCAGTGTCCGCATCATTGGACGACGGAGATACCACGGTTGATGGCAAGTGGATCTTTCCCACCGATGAAACAAATGCGACGACCTCGATGCCATATGCAAGTTTGAGATACTTCTCGGCAATGGCGCCTGCAGCGACCCTGCCTGTACGTGGATCAGAACACCATGTGCATTCAAGGGAGAGATGCGTAACACACCGATGGTTTCGCGTGCACTACTCCGTCCACCGCCACTGCTGGCCTTGATGCCATATTTTTCCAGGTAGGTGTAGTCGGCATGACTCGGTCGAGGGTACAGATCCGTCTCAGAATAATCATGGGGTCTTTGATCCTCGTTCTTGACTAGCAAAGATATGGGTGTTCCAAGGGTTACGCCGTATTCAATTCCGGATTGGAGGTGCACCAAGTCTTTTTCGTTTCTCTATGGGGAAATGCAGCGTGATAATCAGTGAGCGCAGTGCGCCCAAGCTGGGATTTACGTACGGGAGTGGTGAGATCACTTTGACCAGGGCGTCTTCTATTGAGCTGGGCTTGGATGTCACTGGGTTCCAAAGTAAGGCCCTAATGGTGCATTAGATGTTGTTGTTAATGTGCATCGTGGTAGCTCACCGGCGGGCATCCATCGATAATTGCTCCTACGGAGGCGCAGTGACTTTCACCGTAGGTAGTGACGCGAAAGAGGTGGCCAAAGGTTGACATCGCTGAATACTAGGTTCGCGTTCTGCTAGTGCTTTTATACTCTGGCTTGACAGCGACTTGGCAGGGACGGCGAGATTGGGGCTAGATGGTATACAAATTTCACGTAAACCAACGGAGATACAAGAATGAGGGGGAAAAATACTGAACGAGCCAAGGTTTTTAAAGGCGGAATATAGTGGGATGATGCGTATTAGGTCAGCTACGTGTTTTGCGATTTTCTTGGCGGTTTTCCATCGGATCAGCGCTGAAAAACCTTGTTCCGCGCTCTTTTTTGACAAGAATCTGGCCTTAATTAGCCACCACCATGTCCGCGACTAGCCAGCCTTCAGTTGTTCGTCGCCCGCAGGCCCGGAAGAAGGTCAACGACGATGCCTCATATTTTGGGCCTCCAGGAGCTTCGTCGCTAAAGAGACAAGCAGTAGAACGCGTCGATGGTGAACCCAGAGTGAAGAGAAAACGGGTCGAACCAGTTACCAGAGATCCAATGGACACGGAGAACAGAATATCTTTCGTACGAATATATATCAAATTCTGGTATACGTCCCGCTGATTTCTCTTCAGGTCGAGTTCGACAAGATGCCGATGGCAGTGATATACAGATACCTTACTCATTTCGACATAATACCACCGATATATCCATCGCCTCTGAGGGCAGACGACCCGTCACCACCTTTTGCGCTGACTTTGCCACCTCATCAACCGTCACGGCCGTCAAGCCCGCCACTGGCTGCGACCCCTGCAAACAGACCGCGCAGGGACCCCAAAGAGCTGCCTAATAGGCGTCGCAGTTCTCGATTGTTGGAAGAGGACGACATACCAAGGCGCGTCCCGATCCTAGCTGATGTTGATGAGTTGCACTCCGTGTTGGCTGGCATTGCGGAGAAGCACTTTAGAGAGACTTTGTCTATTACGGGCAGGGAGGAGGTCGACACCTTGGCATCGTTTATGTGCGCTGTGGAGAAAAGAAAGGGCGGGAAGATGACTCGATGGTGAGTACCGGTGTTTTTGCAACTAATCCGAAGCTAACACCGTAAAAGATTGATTTATCACTGGAACCTGCTTTCCCCTTTGCATGCTGTTTTATGGGATTGTATTATAGTATTTTTGAAAGCCGATCTCGCCGGTCCCAACAACAGGTGTTAATATGGAACAACTTTCCCAAGATGCTCTGAGCGTTCATCGCGTTCCTTACACTGACAGTTGGTCCCACGCGGTGGCATGAACCATGTTGATGGCGTTGAGGCTGTAGTCCTGGGTAAGAACTTGGCCTATTCGCGTCAGCTAACTGTAGGTATGCATGTTTGGCTCTTCTACAGTGATTCATTACACACTTGAGGAGACGGTGAGTTGGATTTACAATACATGGAAACCTCTACTTAGATCGCCACAAGGCTTGAGATATTTACAGCTCGCATATCTAATGAAACATCTACAATGATATGCATCACGCTTCGTTAATCAATCCAAGTCCGACTAGTAATGGTACCTGGTCAAGCCTGCCCTCAGTTACCATAGTTGATGTGCCTTCTGGTGTGCGCTATTTTCGCCTGCTGTTGCATCATCCGCGATGGACCTCAACTTTCCACATACTAAGTGTACAAGTTCCATGATTAGGATCCAGAGGTAAGGGAACCCCGAGTTGTCCGACTGAGTGCAATGCCCACCGTGTGAGTGGAATCCATAGAGCAACGAGATCAGTCTTACTAACTGATTGTTCGACAGTGTCCAATGAGAATCTGTTTTTCGTTGCAGTTACCGGCACGAGCTTATTGGCGTCACCATGTCATTTTCCATTGGATGTGAGTCCAACGCGGTTGATGTGATGTGGAAGAGAAGGGATTTGATGAACATTACTCTCAAGTCCCCTTCGAGGACTCACTCGTGCCACTTTGAACTGCCTTTGTCGTCACACTATGGTAACGAAAGGGTGTTGCTGGTGAGGCTCAAATGATCGAGTCAGGCACCAATGGGAACAGGCAGCATCTCGGAACGCTTAAACGCATTGTTGGATCCGGACAAAGGCTAGCGGCTGTTTTATTTGTTGCTCACCGAACAGGAGCGATTTTCCCATTGAAAAAAGAGGACAAGGCTGGAGGTAAAGGCTATAATTAGTCGCTTCCATTGAATTCTCATTGGCGGAAGGGCTGATGAATAGGAGTGTGGCATGCTAATTATAGCTAGTTGCTAAAAATATACTTTGAGGTACATTCGCTGCGCATTAACAGGTCGTCGTTCGTGTTTTCGCTGCGCCTCTGGTGACCCGAAAATTGTCAGAAATGAGGCTGAATACCTTTACTGAACGGCGAGGTCTTTTTCCTGGGACGGGAAGGATGAAAAGAGGAGTGGGAATTGAACGTTACCGTGACAACATGGCCGCTGTTACCGAATCACTGACCCGGCGAGCCGGATATAAAAGGCTCCTGTAGTTTCCCCGTTTTCCCAGTTCACCACTCTCCCTTTCCGCCCATCTTCGTCTTTTATTTCGCAGCCGTGCTGCTTGGCTTTCCCTTTCTTGTAAGTCGCCCTCGTCATTCATATTAATACTTGGGGCTCATTGCTGTCTACAGTTATACTTTCAAGTCAGCTCTCCTTCACATTCTTTCTTCAACGACTTCTGCGAAGTTACATTCCTTGCGCCATCATGAAGTTCTCAACCTCTCTTTCGACGCTTTTGATGCTTGTGCCTCTCGTTTCCCAAGTTTCTGCCTTGACTGTGCGGCGACAACCTGGACTGGTTCCCGTTGACCTGGTTAGCCGTCAGGGAGGTGGCAACGGAGGTGGTAAAGGAGGAGGAAACAACGGCAATAACAATGCGGGTGCTGTGAGTGGCAATATTTCGATGATTTGCGTTTCAGTTGCTGACTCTTTCTTAGAACAACAATACTGCTAACAATGGCGCCGCTAACAATGGCGCCGCTAACAACGGCTCGAACAACGCCAACAACAATGATGCCCAAACGTCCTTGAGTGAGCCCAATCTTCCTATTTTTAGACCTTTCGTCTTGAGCTAACCCGTTTCTCCAATAGCTCTTGATCCCAAAGTTATCGGTCCAGGATTTGCCCAAGATGGAAATGAGACACCTGTTGATGGTAAAATATTTGATCCCGCCGATTAGTATGTTGTATTGAGTACTTCATTTCAGGTCAATCCCCATCGCTGACGACGACGAACAACTTTATCAACTTCTGTTTGACTGTCAACGCTCCTATCACAAATGGACAGCAGATCCAAGGCGGTTCATGCAACCCGATACCAATTGGCGCCATCCCAAGTACTGACAACATGCCTTCGGCCAAGTTCCAAGTTCCGGCCAATGGTGACACTCTCCAGCAGAACACGGCTTTCACTGTCACGATGGCCATCCAAAACATGCAAACCGGGACGTTTGTGAACGCGCAGACCAACTATTTCTCTGCTCCCCAGCAGTTGAACGGACAGGGTCAGATCATCGGTCACACTCACGTCGTCATCGAAGAGCTCGATTCGCTTACCCAAACGACGCCTACCAACCCCAAGAACTTTGCATTCTTCAAGGTAGCGTCGTGTCTAGCGTGCTAATTCTCCGTCGCTGAGGCCTTTTAGGGTATCAATGGTGCTGCCCAGGGTGGTGTTGTTACTGCCGATGTTACCAACGGTCTTCCTGCGGGCGCATACAGAATCTGTTCGATCAACTCCTCGTCAAACCACCAGCCTGTCATCGTCCCCATCGCTCAGCATGGTAGTTTGGATGACTGCTCTTACGTAAGTAAAGTCTCGATGCAGTTTTATGATTTACTGACAAAAGCATCAGTTCACTGTCAATGCAAATGGCCAAGCAGCTGGCGGCAACAACAACGGCGCCGCCGCCGCCGCGTCGGGTACTGCTGCCGCTTCGGGCGCTGCAGCGGCTGCTGCCTCTGGGGCTGCTGCCTCTGGAGCTGCCAATGCTGGTAACAACAACCAAGGAAATGGCAAAGTGGGCATTATCCATTTGTCGTAAATATTCCGTGCTGACATCTTTTAGGGTGGCAATGGCAATGGCAAGAACAACCGTCGCAGCACATGGGTAGCGCGGGAATACTAAGCGTCCTCCCAACTTGAGGCTGCTGTTGAGGCCGTACAAACGGGGCAGGCTCCGGCGACTTAGATTCTCACGCAGGTTTTCATGTTGCATTTTCTGTCATTCGTATCTCCAGTGTTTTCATACCCGCATGTTGTTTCTTCTTCTTGTACCTAATGATGCATGATGGCCGGGAGGCTGTCTTTCTGTTAATTCGAGATGGGCTGGTAATTCGATGTCGGAGTGTGTAAGAGAAAATGACAAAATCCAAGACGTTGCTCGGTAATAATATAACGAGAAAATACTGGGCCAAGGCAGTGCAGCTGTATTCAATGAGACGAATCTACTGCGCAGAGCGGGGTATAGAGCAAGGATCATGATCCTTGGCAGTATTTGTCATGCCGGTCTGTCTTGCCCTCTGATCCTGGCGGTCATCTGCAGGCCCACTTTTCGCTGCCAAGTCTTTTGCCTGGGCTTGCACTGAAGGCTGTCCCTTCCTTACCTTTATTAAGCTTTCTTTCTTTCCTTATTATCCGCAGGTCTGTCCACTCCATTCTCCGGATTATCTGAGACTGGTTACCTTGCCGTCGCCACTGGTTTCAGACGGTCTGACTCTCTTGCCTTTTACTCCCATCTAGGCGGTTCTCTTTCCATGTATTTTCCTCACTGTCGACGCTTCCATGCGCTGGTCGTCGTCCTTGTCGTCTCTTGGCTTGATTTAGCTGCTGGTAAGTGTTTTGATGTGCTCAGCGCGACATTAGGTAACCATTCGGTTCAGCTTTGAGTGGACCCCCCAGACCACTGAGGTCGTTGGTCCATCCGACAACAAGGTCTCTTGAGATATTACCTCGACATTATCAATCTCCCACGAAGCGCTCACCACTAGACACGCGCTCCACTACCCTGCGTCACGACGACTCCTTCCGCCTCATTGTTGCTGCCTTTGATGATCATTTCTATCTTCATCTCCGTCCCAACAACCACCTTGTGCACCCAGCTGCTCGTGTTACTTATCACTCCGCCGATGGCACGACTCGTACCGAACCCCTTCTGCGTGAGAGCGTCAAGGCTTACTTGGGCGAGGTCATCGACCCCCAGTTTTCCGATGTTCGGCTGAGAGAAGACGCTGCCGGAGTTGCCTACTCTGCGTTCCCTGAGGCTGAACTTGGCTGGGCACGTATCATGATCCATGACCAAGGTGATGGTGATCGGCCCCCCACCTTCGAGGGCGCCTTTGCGGTAGATGGCGTTGTGCACCACGTCATGACAAAGGACCACTATCTGCGGACGAAATACCCGCTCGATCCCGAGATCGTGCATTCAATAGATGGCATGGTCATCTGGAGGGACTCAGACGTGATGACGCCTGAAGAGGAGCAGCTGGCCAGGAAGGGATCGTATTCTGAGTCTGAGCCGCCCACCGCCCCGCGTACGTGTGCCCATGACAAAATGTCTTACAATACTCCAGAACAGAATCCTATCTTCCAAAACGCTCCCACGACGCCGTGGTATGGACTGGGAGTATTCGGGAATACTTCGCTATCGCGGAGGGATGATGTTGCCGGTGGCGATATGAGTACAAAGTATGGACAAATTTTCTCGTTAACCCCTTCCTAATTCTCTGTGTCAGTTTTGCTAATGTCATCGGTGACAATTCCGGGTGCCCAAAGTCTCAGCAAGTTCTTTATATGGGCGTTGCTGCCGACTGCCAATATGTCTCGCAATACGGCAACAAAGATAACGCTACGAAGCAGATTCTCAACGACTGGAATTTGGCTAGTAGTCTCTACAAATCTACCTTCAATGTTAGTCTGGGCATAGTCGAGCTTCAAGTACAGGATTCCAGGTAACAACCATTCAATCTGATCATCGAACACATCGCTGATATGTTTTATTTAGTTGCCCATCTACCACCAATTCCAGCGTGCCGTGGAATGTAGGTTGCAGTGATAGCGTTACCTTGAATGATCGCCTGTCGCTTTTCTCGCAATGGAGAGGTACCAAGGGTAGTGATGGTGTCGGTTTGTGGCACCTCATGAGTGGCTGCCCCACCGGTTCGGAGGTGGGAATTGCATGGCTCGCCACCTTGTGAGTACCACGTTGTGATGACCCAACACAGCTGGACGGAACTGATGAACATGTAGATGCCAACAATCTTCTTCCGGAGATACTGGCTCAGTCGTATCTGGAACTGCCGTATCGACCAGTGGGCGAACAGAGTGGCAGGTCGTCGCTCATGAAGTTGGTCACAACTTTGGCGCAATTGTGAGTTCTTTCCGCTCCATATATCAATGCTTAACCTTTATTCATATCCGTTCAATAGCACGATGTGTGTAACTTCTTCTTTATCTCTTCCATCCCCTCATGACGAATTGGGATTAGTGCGCAGATGGTTGTTCTGAGACTGATTCCTGCTGTCCTCTGAACACCAACACCTGTGATGCTACTTCCAGATTCATCATGAGTCCTGTATCACAATCATCCGAACAACAGTTCTCTGCTTGCAGCCTGGGAAATATCTGTCAGTATTCAAATCTGTTGCCCATCCCTTGTGCTCACATACATTCGCAGGCTCAGTAATGGCAGGCACAAGTGGTTCTAAAATCAATAACACTTGTCTGGTCGACGCATCTTTGGCGACGGGTATCATATCACTACAGATGTGTGGTAACGGTATAGTTGAAGATGGGGAGGATTGCGACCCAGGCACTGGTGTCGATTCCAATTGTTGTGATACTTCAACTTGCAAGTTCAAGAATAGCGCTGTCTGTGATCCCGACAGCAGTGCTTGTTGCACCGGTCAATGTACTTTTGCTCCGTCCACGCAAGTTTGCAGAGCTTCCAAGGACTCTCTATGTGATACGGCCGAGACGTGTACGGGCAACTCCTCAGCGTGTCCTAGTGACGTTGTATCACCTAACGGTCAGTGGTGCCGACTTCCGCGCTATATTCGATATTCATTCATTCATTTAGGGCAATCGTGTGGCGCCGGCGGTTTAGCGTGTGCTAGCGGTCAATGCACATCTGTTTCCCGTTCGTCTCCTATTCTTGCGGTTTCGTACTAGGTGTTAACATCGTGGTAGTTCAATGTCAATCGGTGGGAGCATCCATGAACCTGACAACAGGATGCTCGAACCGCAATGACCAAACGTGTCAAGTATCCTGCCAGGATCCGAGTAACAGCAACCAATGTGTGCTCTTGTCTTCTCTTCTCGTAGATGGCTCTCCTTGTGGTATGTGTACCGTGTTTTCGTTGCGCGCGCGCTACTTACCGGAATCATGGTCAGGTTATGGTGGAAGCTGTCAATCAGGCTCCTGCAAGAGCGGAAGTGCTATAGATACCGCGAAGGTTTGTTCTTTACCAATTTTTTGCAGGAATATGCTCAGAAAGTTAAATAATTCAGGCGTGGTACAGGCAGAACCTTCAGATTGCGATACCTGTGACCATCATTGCCGCCCTCATCGTGTTAGCATTGTTGTGGGCATTAATTAGAGGTTCGCTAATGTTTTATTATATCACTTTATCAGCGCTGACTTTCGACAGGAATCCGACGTTGCATGACCCGAAAACGGGTTGTACGGACTATGAGACCGTCAATGACTCCCACCTATTCAAGGTTGCGCCATGACAGAATAGCAAGTTATGACAGGGCTGTACCTACTTATATGGGGTGAGTAGTGATACTTCATACACCATGACGTAGATCTGATATCCATTACCTGTAGCAGTGGCCCGCCTGGTAGAGAAATTTATCGGAGCCGGGCGAATTGGGTAGACGAGAATGCGTATAACGGACCACGTCCGTAATTCGCACACCCCTCCATCGTTTGTTATCGCTGAATCATTTGCTACCATTTATCCCACCATCTTTCCGTCGATATAATAATGCATTGTTTTTAAGGACGCTATATTGGCATTTGTAGCATATAGAACAGGATGATATTAATATCATCGCGTTCAAGGAGTAGATGAATCTTCAATTGGTGGTTGAGAAGAATCGGGTGTTTCTCAGTTTCTGCATCACAAGACAGCATCCTGTCGCAAGATAAAGATGGAGCTTGCGCTCAGATAATAATAATATCTGAAGGTCGCCGTGTTGTAATGCATTTAGACGCTGGATTTACAGCGTGACTAGGGTGTTTCTTAGACGCGTTTCAACTGGTATGCGTCGCATTAACCTGCAGCAACCAAATCAACAATAATCAGTTGGTCTGACAACTTGAGGCTATTTCTGCAGGGTACCGCGCAATGTACATCCGGAGCCACCCTAAGTGCTCGCTCTCGGAACTTCTCATTTTGTGTGGACTGCTCGCGCCGAAATATCTTTGGTTTGCTTCGTGCGTTTGTTCCGTCCATCATCATTGTTATTAATTCAAAATGGGGCACTCGGATCTTGTAACGAGACTACGCATAATATGTCCTAATTCCCAATGTTTAAACATGAGTGAGTTCTCCGAATTAAGTATTGTAGTTGCGCCACGGAGGCAAGCGATCAGGAGGAAAAGACTGCTGCACCTGTTGGTATTTCACGTAATTGAAGAGACTGGTGAGACATCCCAGCCCTGGATGTATAGATGTTAGACCAAAACAGACGAAAGTACACTCCACACACGTACTGCGACTCGGCCCTTTGGAAGCCATCCACAAGCGCTTATTGATATCCTTGATATCCCCTTGTTGCTGATATACCTTCGCGATTCGATGAAAATACCGGAGGCCATCAGTTGTTCCCGAATAATTCTTCCATCCTCTAGTTTGGAATAATGACTCGAAGTTTCTGAGGACACCGAGTTGGCGCAACGTCTCCATTGAAGGTAACAAGGTCGAGTAGCGTAGGCGCCGTGAGTCTTTCACAATAATATATACGTCCAGTCGTGTCTCTCCGTATATACCCGGGGGGATCCTAGACAGGTGCCAGTGGTAGCGAACGCAAATGGGAATGGCAGAGTTTCGCACAACACCGGTCCACCTGAACACGAAAGAAATATGTGGAACGAGAGGAAACAGAGTTTTGAAGCCAACGACGTTGGGTAGACAGAGGAGAGTGTGATACACTCGTTTCACTGCAGTTTCCATTGCTGCTTTTTGGAGGTCGATGGAGCAGGTGATGGTGCGGGTAAGCCGTGGGATGAAGTCATGGTAGATGATAGATTTTCGGAACTGGGCTATGTCGGATAGGTAGTATATGTATGCGAGGTTGGTGATGTATATGTACCTAGAGGCGATAGGAGCATAGACAGCTTTCCACGTTCGGTTAATTCTGGGGCAAGTGGTCATGAAGGACGTTCGGATGTAGGACGGTATTTCAGAGTGCCAGATCTCATACACAATTATCTCGACAAGCTCTGGAGGAAACGTAGTCATGGTGGAAGAAAAGGAGACTGCGCCCCCACTCACCGGCCCGGGCCCACTCCAAAAAGCTAGGAACGTGCGTTTTCAAGTCATGGCTCTTCTTCAACTATTACTGATCGGAACGGTATGTGGATTCCTATACCTCGTCGCCATCTAGCTGAAATCGCGTAGTAATCCGATGCCGTGTATGGCCATATGACGCCAAAAAGTTCATCTGTACCGCTCATCATCAACTAAGACTTGGATCTCGCGAAAAGGACCTTTGCCAATCACGTCTGTCGAGTCTGGGACAGCACTGAGTGACTTCATCAGGTGTATCTGAAATCGACAGTCAGTCGTTCAAGATAAATCCGAATCCGACGTTGAACGCACTCAGATACACAGAATTCCTCCGCTGAATTTCCTGAGCAAAAGATTGTGATGTAGGCCTTCTACCCAAGTTGTTGGTCTGTTGGTGGAAAGAGTCGGAATACTCTGGGAGACGATTGAAAGCAATCAGAGTTGGTAAGTTTTGCGATACTGTTGGCGTTTCTATACCTGGTGCCGCCGCACTGTATGTAACCATATAATAAATAATTGCAATTGGGTACAAAAGGTTATCAGAATGTGAGTATTCACAATCAAGCAAGAATACTACGAGATTCTGCAGACACACCTAGTTCTTTTAACCGCTTTATTTCATTCGAGTCAGTCATTTTAAACACAGACACTTTCTCGAACATCGTACTGGGCAGTCGCCGCCCGACAACCCAATATTGCGGTGGAAATATTTCGTCCTTCTGTCCGAATGGATTGCTGCCGAGCAGTGTGTATGTGTCTTCGGGTATCGGGTACTGGTGGCTGGCAAGGATCTTGAATGTATGCGCCGTCCCGTCCGCATCTTCAACAATCAACTCTCCGCATCGATCAATCCCTTCTTCACCTCCCACCGCCAATCCCCACACAAACCCCCTTTCAATGGTGAACCCTTCATGCCAATCATCATCATTCCTCCGAACACCGCGAATCCAATCACTATCATTGGGCAGAGGCTTGGTCATGACCTGCTCCCATGATGGTCTCCATTTCTTGCATCCAGTTCCAAGTTCGGGATAGGTGAAGAACAATATAGCCCGAATAAATGATGGCATCTCATTTATAAGTGCTGTCCATGCATCCTCCAGAGATTGACTCTCATAATATGCTGGTATTGAGCCTGTCCACAGAGAAAATGCTAGTCCGGCAACTTTGTCTACAGGGTTGCTTGATATCCGATCCTGCATTGCAGATAGCACACGATACACACTGGCAGTTGGAATCTCTGCAGACTTGAGCTGCTTGTGAAATCTCGTTGATATCTTGTCCTCGTAGTTTCCCGCCTCGTCTATTGGCTCAGAGTGCATTGGTCCATCTGGTGTATCCCCGGCAATCATTGACATAAGGCCGACCTCCTGCACTGTCCATGCACGCCTAAACCAACACCGGTCACTCTCCAAGTCGCCCTCCTTCAAACTCAGAGGCAGACCCAGCCCGCTCAAATAGCACACCACGTGAGCACCTCGATATATTCCTCCGATGGTAGGCACATCCAGTTTCCACTCTTCCACTCGCAGATCCTCCCTCGGCCCTCCTCTCTGTCTCAAGCAGAGAACATCCAACCACGTGTATTCCAGTCCCAGGTTCAGCATCTCGATCCGGATGAGGTCGAGGTTGGCACCTTTCGGGATGGGCACCGGCCATTCATATCCATTGATGGGGGTCCGCACGTCAATGCGATCCACCTCATCCACCCAAGCATGTGATATTGGTTGTGCCTCTTTGTGATAGAAGGTGTTGAAATTCGCCCTGCAGCTCCACCATGGGACCACACGATTACTGTACAGATCCCAGGCTCGTCGAGGTGCCATGTCCGCTTTGACTATCCGGCTACCAACGAGCGCGTTCCTTCGCCGATTGATGTCCTCCGCTTCACATTTCTGTAGCTCCATTTGAATGTCAGTGACTTTGCGGTTGCACCATGCTGAGCGCAGACGGCCATATGCAGTTCCAAAGTCGTAGTTCTGTGCAATGCAGTCTTTGAGAACGAAGGAGACGGATAGGGTATCCAATGTGTATGAGGTTCCGAGTGTGGTGTTGAGTAAATCCAAGAGGCCCTGAATGTCAAGGCAAAGGCAGGGAATGTTGGCGAGGGAGGAAGATATTACGGGCTTTCTACCAGTGTACGCCCGTTGCTTTGGAACCTTTATGGATTCTTCCATTTGTCCAATTTCTGTCTGCGAGGAGATTGTAATGTCAGGAAGAAGTAGTTCGGGACGTTCCCGCTGAAGCTGAAGTCTACGAGTCCCGCCACTATTACTACAGGATTTCTGGTTTGCCTGCAGATCCTGAAGACTATTATACATTGCCATCCATTCGATTTTCGACATGATTACTCACATCTTTTAGTGATTTGGGGAGCATGTCAGGGGATTCGGACATCCACTTGTCTACCGCAATTTCTGTTTTTCCTAGACATAGTACATAACTTGAATTGGGACACAATGGCGATGATCAGGTGTACTTACGCTTGACGAATGTCCAGTAGGACCTAGTGTTGTGTAGAAACTTGTTATATCGAGCTGTTGAGGTTCAAGACGTGGTTGCATCAAGGGCCCGCGCTATGTTCTTCACGTGGTAAAATGCAAAAGATGCCGACCGATGGGGTGCTGGATAATATCGATTTATATCAGCGGTAATCGAAAGTACAAGGAGATTCGGGAAATTAAGTAAGTGAATCGAGCGCAGATAAGAATCCATTGAGAACTGTCCATCTAAAGGAAAGTTGGGGTAAATAAGGTGAACATATTACTGATAACAGCCCAATCTCCAGTCAGAGTCGGTAGGAGGGGAATAGGCCACTATACCTGCCAGTGGATACAAAACTGTATGTCAACAATTGGACTTCACAGCGTGGCCCTTCCTGAGGACTACGGGCGGAAAGCAAAGACTCGGAGATTCACCGGGGGAGCAACGGTGGTATGATCAGTCATCAACGGCACTCGTTTTGTCAATGCACTTCCCGCGGAGAATTCTGAAAATCCCTCGATCAAAGGACAGCTAGAGCAAGTGGACGTTCGGATGTAGGACAGCATTTCAGAACGCCAGACCTCATATACAATTATCTCGAGGTGAAAGAACGAGACTTCGGCCGGCGTTGCAAGCCACCCCGCCTCGCAAAGCTAGGCCGTGCGGTTTCAGGTATGGGCTCTTCGTCATTTACTGGTCGGAACGATATGTCGACTCCCTATGAGAATGTGTCTCGTCGTCCTCTCGTTGAATCACGTAGTACGCCGATAAATGTCTTTAAGGTCAGATCCATTCACAGTGCTGATTGCCAGAAGTATCAGCACTGCTTCAGTGCGCGTAGGTTCTAGGTGGCAACCAATTTTTAGAGTTCTGCGAAGGATAAATGAAAACGGGATATGTGAGGAATGGGTCCAATGACCGATTGCAGCCAATCTCGACGTCGTAGTATACGCCTCCGTAGCGATGCAAGACAATGTACCGGATCACGTCTGCGCGCCGTATCGAAACCGATATCCATCGTACGTCTGTAGAAACCAAAGGATAAATTTGAGAGGGGATTCGTCTGTTCAGAGGATGTGTTCGCTGTTTAGAAGTTGACAGTGATGGTGCCAGGAAGATAGACGGCATTACGTTCCAACACCAACGTCCGTTTCTTTGAGAGGATATCTGCCTTGGCCGTCTGGTGAAGCGATAGCCTTGGTACCCATTCTACCCGGCCATAGCGATCAAGTGGAGGTACATTCCGTAGCTGCCATCTACCCACTCGCTAGCAGGCCACAACGGGATGTCCGCCTAGTGACCGATCTTCTCCGATGCGTGCCTAAACGCTGTGATCCTCCCTGGAAGCCTGTCGGTACAAGACACGTCGCCGCACGACTTCACCCTCCTGACCTATCCCCGTCCACGCGCCCGCATCACTTCCCTCCCCAGCGCCGCTTCTCGCCTCGTCTCGGCGTCGTTCTCCGTTTTCAACGTCGACCGTCGTCGTCAGCCTCTATGGTGGAGCCATCAAGTCTCGGATGGCTGCGAAATCAGTCCCAGAAGAATTAAGGAAGAACGGCGGGTATCGTCAAATGGAGGGGATGTCCTTCATGGACACAGGGAGGATGGCCGGTGTCACGAAATGGAGGAGATGGCGCTTGGGATGTGAATGTTTGAACCAACGAGATCTATACTTGTGAGTTTGGATGCGCGCGCGAGTGGTCTGTGTAGCCCGCACGCCGTCAGAGGAGAAAGGGAAAGCTTTTGAAAGACAACGCACCGTTTATGTACCAAAGAAAATAGTACTCAGCCTCATTTATTACCTCGAACAGTTATCCCATTCCAACAGAAAACAGATGCGCGCTGTCGTACCAGTCAGTTGGCAGGTTTACCCGAGAAGGATGGTATAGAACCTACCATTCTGCCTCGAGAGCTCCAGCCGAGAGAGTAAAATGGTCGGCGCAGAACTTTAAGCCAAAATCAAAGACGTCCTAGCGTAAAATAACAATGAGAACGTCGAAAGAAAAGAGCCAAGCACAGTACTTACCGTGCCTATGGTGGTCGATGGTCGTAGGACGTGTCTGCAACCGTGACATTAGTCACAGTCAACGAAAAATATGTACGGCTGGCGTCGACAGCATGCACAGGTAATAGTAGACGAGGAGTCGAAGTGAAGAAGAGAGAATGAACTGGAGCTGCAAGTCTCATCCAAAACGGGATGGAAATTCAACGAAACCCTGCAGCTTGATGGAAACAGCCGAACTCGAATCTTTACCCTCTCCATTTCCGAAGGAGCATCGAAAGAGGACTGCGTAGGCCGTGCGCTTGAGTTATCTCGAGACGGGCCACTGATTATTTCCTCTTTCAACCTGCAGACTAGGAGCCAAGGGGACTCTCGGAGGAGTACTTCGAGATACGAGATGCTGGGTCATGCTCAAACAGCGCCTGAGAGGATGTGTGCCGATGTTGGAAAGGATTTCGATTGAAGTTGCGTTTTATTTTCATGGATCAAGAGAACGAGAACTGTGCAGGCAGCAATGCAACTCTTGTTTACTTTCGCTGGCAGCTCTGTAGGCCGTGGTCCCCAAACACGCATCCCTGCTTCCACACAATCCATCCGCATCAAACAGCGTGCGCGCAAACGCCATGTCCGTTATCCCAGACCCGATAATCGCAATGTCCACTCATCTTGACAGGAATCAACCAGAATAGTGTAGTAGAATGAATTCTACAGAAATTTGTAAGAAAGAAAAGGCGGGTGAGGAGAAGATGTCGTACCGTTCGTCCCGTCCACAAACCCTGCCGTCGTCGTGGATCGCGACGGATGGGTTACTTATATCGATGAGTAGAGTTGGGGTACACGCCAAAAATCAATTACCAATAGCCTGATTCCCGCGCCCGTCCTTGGAAAGGATAGGACAGTTGCTTTCTTGCTTCCATATCGCTGCGTGAACTCGACTGCAAGACAGCAGGGACCGACTATCGGCTTAGCAACTACAAGAATCCGTTCCAGGGGAATCGTGCTTTTGGAGCTTCAACCAAAATCGGGAGTGCAAGCAGAGCTGATCGACATCCTTGGACGATGAGCCTGTTGTACTGTCGTTCGGCGGCAAGAGCATCAACGAAAAAGGTTCAGGAAATCCACATCCACCAAGTATCGGAGTACGGGAACGGGCGATTCAGATAGGATTCCTGGCAGCTCCTGGACGCGAAGCCATACGTGGAGCTCATAATCTTGACCTTGTCTGCATGCCTTGGTGTAAATCATGCTTTCAACAAGATAGAAAGCAACATACGTGATAATGTTTGCTCCCCGCCTTGTACGCCGAGTAATCCGTCGCTGCGGGCTTCCAGGAGGACATAGGATGCGTTGTACGCGTCGACATTGATAAGTCCGGAACCGTCTCCAGAATAAATTCGCTCGTTTTTCAGTGAGATGTAGAGGATAGTCACACCAGAAGAATGGGACGAATGGGACCGAAGGATATAACGTGGTGGTACATAGTGAATGTTCGGACATTTTTGCCGATCTTGCCGATTTCACTTTGCTTGATTAGCAACCACCGTCAATGTTTCTCAAATTTTCTCGATATTTCGAGATCTAGTTCTATCCTCGACGAGGAACGCTATGCTAATACAACACTGGACTGGTATGTATAATTGATGCTGCATTGATTTTCCACTAAGCCTGAATTCAGGTAGTCGAGGGTAGCAGGGAGCTGTTGACATGGCGCGTGGATTGATCCTGAAGATCGCAGCTCATGGACGGGGCGGAGCATCCATATCCGCTGGTTACGGGAAGGCTACTCAAGGCATACTCGGCATTCCAGCTGTACACGCACACACCCTGTCTCCATCCACGACACCATACTCCCCGCAGCGATATCTGCACCAAACACGTCGTCACGCTACCAACGGTTGGACGTCTTGCCTCCCTGTGTCAATCCGGGAAAAGGTCGTTCCTGTGCGAGGCCATATGACTGCACAGTGCACGGGAACGGGGTACGCGATCGTTTGTGCTGTACCCAGGCGCGTCCTAGGACACACCCAACAACCGCCTGACCCTGCGACACTCAGCGAGAAACCGCGCGCAGGATTTATGTTTGATCGCGATATCGAGATGGGCACTCGTCCTTCTTTGACGCTGTGGGATATGCTTTCGGGTGCCCACTGCTGGCGTACCTTGTTGGGACACTGGCAGTGCATTTCGGGAAATGGTGGGGAGGATGATGGCCACTTTGACAGAGGGCGCGCCGAAGGCTGCGTGGTCCGGCATATTGGGCATCTCCGCGGATGGACCACTGTAGGCCTTCAGGGCGGGTCGGAGGGAAGGGAGTGGATTGTGGCTGGCTACTCGGGCGAGGGAATGGTCCACGCGTGGATGGGCGTAAAGGAGTTGGCATATATGGTGTCGAACAAAGATGTTGATTGGTTCCCCGCCCATTTCGCAAAGGCGGGAAAAAGCAAACATCGCGGGGCTCGAATATACGTCGGAATATCCGAACAATCTGTTCTTCGTCTTCGTGCTTCGGCGCATCCTCTACGACCTTTTATTCTCATCCTACCACCAAGTTCCTACTACACCGGCTTATGAACAGCACTTCTATCATTCGCTGTGATAGAATCTTATCCCGTTCGTTCACCTCAGTATTACTTCCATCCAATGCAATGCCCTCTGCTCATTTATTGAAGACGTTGCTATTACGACACGCAACCAATAGCTCGATCTCCCATCAATGGATAGTCGCGCCATCTCCAGCCCCATGTAGGACCACCCTAAAATCCACCCTGTTTTTCCTCCTCACTTTCCAAAACCAACAATTCTCAATCACGTCGCAGCCAATAGTCGCCCTCAAGGAAGCCGGGTGCTACGTCGCAATCCCTCTTACCACCACGACTTTGCCTCTTCAACGCTAGATTCAAGACGTCGACACACTGTTCGATCAGCTCTTCGCTGTTCCCAGTAATGGATACCTTTCACATTGGCACGACGTATTGTCAACGATTTATTGGAACGGTATGTGGACCATGAGAATGTGCCCCGTCGCGATGTAGCCGAAATCGTGTAGGAATTCGACGAGGTGTATATTAGCCATACAACGCCAAAAGGCCCATCAGCAACTCAGACTTGGACCTCGCGAAAAGGACCTTTGTCAATCACGCCTGTCGAGTCTGGGACAGCACTGAGTGAATTCATCAGGTGTGTCTGAAATTGACGGTCAGCCGTTCAAGATAAATCTGAATCCGACGTTGAACGCACTCAGATATACAGAATTCCTCCGCTGAATTTCCTGAGCAAAAGATTTCGATGTAGGCCTTCTACCGAAGTTGTTGGTCTGTCGGTGAAAAGAGTCGGAATACTCCGGGAGACGATTGAAGGCAATCAGAATCGGTAAGTTTTGCGATACCGTTGGTGTTTCTATCACCTGGCGCCGCCGCACTGTATGTAACCATATAATAAATAATTGTAATTGGGTACAAAAGGTTATCAGAATGTGGGTATTCACAATCAAGCAAGAATACTACGAGACTTTGCAGACACACCTAGTTCTTTTAGCCGCTTTATTTCGTTCCAGTCAGTCATTTTAAACACAGACACTTTCTCGAACATCTTGCTGGGCAGTCTTCGCCCGACAACCCAATATTGTGGCAAATGTATTAGGCCACTCAGCGGCAGGAGCGCTGGATCAGTGCCTTGAAGTAGTGTGTATGTGCCGTCGGGTATCGGGTACTGGTGGTTGGCAACGACGTTGAATGTATGCGCCGTCCCGTCCGCATCTTCAACAATCAATTCCCCGCATCGATCAATCCCTTCCTCACTTCCCACCGCCAATCCACGCACAAACCCACTTTCAATGTTGAACCCTTTGCACCAGTCATCATCATCCCTCCAAACATCATCCATCTGTTCACTATCATTGGGCAGAGGCTTGGTCATGACCTGCTCCCATGATGGTCTCCATTTCTTGCATCCAGTTCCAGGTTCAGGGTAGGTGAAGAACAGTAAGCCCCGATAGGCCTTATGCATCTCATTTATAAGTGCTGTCCATGCATCCTCCAGAGATTGGCTCTCATAATATGATGGTATTGAGCACGACCACAGAGAAAATGCTAGTCCGGCGACTTTGTCTACTGGATACGTTGATATCCGATCCTGCATTGCAGATAGCACATGATACACACTGCCAAATGGAATCTCTGCAGACTCGAGCTGCTTGTGAAATCTCGTTAATATCTTGTCCTCGTAGTTTCCCACCTCGTCTATTGGTTGGGCGTGCAGCGGACCATCTGGTGTATCCCCGGCAATTGTCCTCCATGAGCCAACCTCCTGCACTGTCCATGCACGCCTAAACCAACACCGGTCACTCTCCAAGTCACCCTCCTTTAAACTCAGAGGCAGACCCAGCCCGCTCAAATAGCGCACCACATATGCACTTCGATATATCGCTCCGATGGTAGGCACATCCAGTTTCCACTCTTCCACTCGCAGATCCTCCCTCGGCCCTCCTCTCTGTCTCAAGCAGAGAACATCCAACCATGTGTATTCCACTCCCAGGTTCAGCATCTCGATCCGGATGAGGTCGAGGTTGGCACCTTTCGGGATGGGCACCGGCCATTCATATCCATTGATAGGGGCCCACACGTCGATGCGATCCTCCTTATCCACCCAAGCATGCGATATTGGTTGTGCCTCTTTGTGATGGAAGCTGTTAAATTTCGCCCTGCAGCTCCACCATGGGACCACACGATTACTGTGCAGATCCCAGACACGTCGAGGTTCGACAGTGTCCGCTTTAACTATCCAGCTACCAACGAGCGCGTTCCTTCGATGCTTTATGTCCTCTGCTTCACGTTTCCGCAGCTCCATTTGAATGTCAGTGACTGTGCGGTCGCACCATACTGAGCGCAGACGGCCATATGCAGTTCCAAAGTCGTAGTTCTGTGCAATGCAGTCTTTGAGAACGGAGGAGACGGATGGGGTACTGTCTAATGTGTACAAGGTTGGGAGTCTGTTCTCGAGTAAATCAAAGAGGTCCTGGATGTCAAGGCTAGAGCAGGGAGTGTTGGCGAGGGAGGATGATATTACGGGCTTTCTGCCGGTGTATGCCCGTTGCTTTGGAACCTTTACGGATTCTTCCGTTTGCCCGGTTTCTGTCTGGGAGGAGATCGTGACTTCAGGTAGTAGTAGAAAAAGAAATGCTTGGCGAAGTGTATCGGTGTTGCTGCTATCGGTATCGCTGCTATCGGTGTCACTGGTCTCGCCACTGTCGGAGTTGCGATCAGCCTGCAGATCCTGAAATCTATTATGCATTGTCGTCCATGCGATCTTCTACATGATTACTCACCTCTTCTAGTGATTGGGGGAGCATGTTATGGGACTCGGACATCCACTTGTCTACAGCAATTTTGGTTTTTACTAGGTATAGCTTGAATCAGGACAGATAACGGCAATGATCAGTTGTACTTACGCTTGACAAATTTCCAGTAGGACCTAGCGTAGTATAGAAACATTTTAGCGTAATATAGAAACATTTTATGTCGAGCTGGTGAGGTTCAAGGTGTAGTTGCATCAAGGCGCTAGCATCATGTTCTTCACGTGCTATTAAGATGCAAGAGACGCCGACCGTCCAATGGTGCTGGATAATATCAATTGATATCAGTGTTAGCTGCCAGCATAGGGAGATTCTGCAAAACAAGTCAGTAAACATCGAACGTAAATAAGGCTCTGTGGAGGGTTAACTGTTCGTTGTAAATAAGGAAAGTTGAGGTAAATAAGGTGTTGTCCAACATTTCCGCAACCAGAGTCGATACGAGAGGAATAAGCAACTATAGCTGGATTATTAAAAAATCGTCCTCTGTACAGAAATTAATCCGAAGAGAACAAGGATTTATCAAAACGGTGCGTCAATAATTCGACTTCACAGCTTGGCCCCTCCTGAGGGACTACGGGCGGAAAGCAATGACCTGGAGATCTATCAGGGGAACAACTCAGTCATCAACGGCACTTGTTTCGTTTTTGCACTTCCTGCGGATAATTCTGAAAAGCCTTCGAGTGCGATCAAAGGACCCAACTCTTCTTTGAGCTAGGGCAAGTCGTCATGAACGACGTTGGGAACATGAGGTCGTCGGAGACGCCAACTCAGATGGTTTGAGGGAGAATATCGGGATATGTGAGGAGTGGGTGTAATAGACGCATCCAGCCGGATGTCGACGTCGTACTATACGCTTCCGTAATGGTGCAAAACAAAATCATGTCTGCGCGCTGTATCAGAAAACGATATCTATCGTAGGTCCATAGAAGCCAAGGATAGTATCCGTCGATAAATGTTAGAGAGGATTCGTCTGTTCAGAGGATGTATTCATCAGTTGACAGTGTTGGTACCAGTAAGATAGACATACTTGTTTGGTATTAGGTTCCGACACCTACGGTCCTTCAAAGACATCAACCCGTCTCGAAGCATTAACAGCGGCAAACAGAGAACGCAAGATGAAAGGCCGACGAAGAGCACCGCACCTGCGCTCCATTACCATATATTATGTCTATCGAAGAAAAATCTGTCTTCTCATCTGCGTTCCGCATCCCATAGGCACAGACGGATCCCGATCAGTCGACAAGTTCGTGAGTGACGCAGAAGCACCGTAATCGCAAGCCAATGGAGTACTCTCGTCTTGAGCCAAAATCGAGTTGCGATGGATGGAGACCACAGCACAATTTGTTGCCGCACCAGACTGAGAAGGAAGTGTAGATGCATGAAGGAGGATTGCATTTACACACAGCCCCAGAGGTGGGTCATCGTCGAGGACCACTGTGTAGGCTGACGCGTTGGAATCTTCAGATACTCGGAAGATGGCACCGTTGTGCTCGTGATCCAGCTGAAGTTCCTCCTTGAAGGAGATTAATGTGTACTCTCCCTCAAGACCAGCGGCAGTGCACAGGACATCAGAATCGACCTCCAGGGTCCCAATAGACGCAATACTTCGCGGAGCCCATCTGAAGCCCTCAAACGTGAGCTTGGGAGCAGATGTAAAGGGAAGACCACGAGGGACCTTGCGCACAAGCAGGAGAAAGGCCCTCATGCGGTCATCCGCCAACCGGTAATCATACAGCTCTCCCGGATCAAGCCCAAGGAGGCCAGATATCGTGACAGTCTCGTCCTCCGCCTTGCTGGTTGCCCGACCCTCCAGATAGCCGAGTATCTGTCCCAAGGTGTGGATCGAGTCATCTGGCGCCGGCTGCATGAGGAATGCCACTGATTCAGCGACACCCCTCATGGATGGCGGGGTGATGGTGAGGCCAGGGAAGCTCGAGATGCGGAACCCTTCATCAATGATACCGCCCAGGAAGGACGACGCCTCGACCTGCTCATCCGAGATCTGGAAGACAAGCCTTCGGGCAAGCATACCTTCCTGCAGCGTCCACAGCCGCTGCATCCACCCTGACATCTTGATACGGAACAGCTTTTCCGTGGCGTGCATCGAAGATGGGCATGTACTGATACCTGCATCAACGATCAATACCGTATGTGCCTGCTTGTATGTCCGTGCCATCATCCTGATGGCCTTCTTCCTTAACTTGCGCAGCTCGGGGACGCAGAGCGCGTCCATCCAGAACGCCCCGCCCGGGATGAGTTGCGACGTAAGGCTCGCGATCCTTGCTACTTGACAGGCAGGCAGTCCCTTCTCAGTGGTGCTGCCCAAACCGTCGGCCCAGACATGTGAGATCGCGATATAAGGGCCAGACGACGCTCTGTGTACGGTAATTCCTGATTCGTTAACCAAGATGACAGGGATCTCATCTTCCTCCAGGAAATCCATGACACGATCGTTAGACGGGATGAGATATCGGCAGTTCCCATCGCAGGTAGCGGAGTGCCGGTTCTTGTATGTCTCACCATCGACGTTGTAGAACCCGCAAATGTCGGGGGTACAACCACGGTGCTCGTCAGGATGCTCCCGTACGGGCGGGTCACATGTCGTGGCGTAGGCGAGTAAGGAGAGTGTTCGAGGCACGATTTTGTGTATGGAGAAAGGACACCAACCCATATTGATGAGCATCTCGATGTAGGTGTCGGCGAGAATGCTCTTTGTGAATGTACCCAGAATTGGCTCCCCCAGGATGCCTGCCAGGTAGGCACAATCTGATAGTGTCTCCAGAATTGTCCCAGTGATGCAGAGAATGCGATCTGCTTCCCCCTGGGGAATTCCACCGCGCTGCAAGGTCTTGCGCTGCGCGAGACATTCCTCCGCAAGTCCATTGTTCGCCCAAGAGAGAGCGTTCTGGATGCAAATGGACCACGCCTCTGCTGACTGCTGATCATTCTGCTTGACTGCGAGGAAACGGGTAAGCCAGTCAAAGACGAGTATTGACATCATGTCGCTTGTCAATACTTTCCGCTTGTTCTCGCCACTAGAAAGCAGAAAATCTTCTGGGATGTGGACGTTAAAGACAGCCTCTAGCAGACCGAACGTCATAGCACTTTGCCAGAGCGCTGCGTCGTCTCTCTTGCTAGCTCCGCATTTGCGTCTGAGCTTGGTGTAATCGCCGAGCGTATCGCATAGATGATGCCCGTCATGGCTGCATTCAAGCCACGCCATGGAAGGGAAAAAGACATATTCTCTGTGCAAGTGTTTGTCCAGCGGGTCATTGAGAGTGCGAGACGAAAAGTCGACAGCGCACTTGCCTGTAAAGCCTAACCCCAGAAATATGAAGCCGGCTGAGCACGTAATATTCGGCTGTACTCACCAACTAGCGACATATCAGGTTGTTCCATGCGTGACGCTGACGACCACGGCATAGGAGACCAAACAGCCGTCCATCGAAATTTGCGCTCTTCTTCCCAGCATTCATTTAGGATGCTGAGGAAGCGGGCGGTGTTCATCTCGGAAAGTGGAGATTCGCCATCAACAGGCAACGAAGAGCAGGTTGTAGCGACGAAGTCGAACACATCAGGTTCATATCCCTCGTAGCCTAACACCTGCATTCTGTAAAGAGCGCTCTCTGCGTGTTCGACCAGGATGTCCAGTAGTTCTGAGAAGGAGGTACCGTAGTCTGTCACGGGTTCGCTTGCAGAAGAGGCCAATGATGCCGACTGAGAAGTGAAGAATTCCTGAGCTGCGGCGTACAAGAGTTTCCAGCCCTCCCATTGACCATTGGATAATACATCGGGTTGGTTGAGGGTAGACTGACTTGCAGCCTTTTGGACGACTGATACCATGAAGACCTTAGACGTCCTTACGACTGTGTATAACACGAAACAAACCCAAAGCTCACCTCTGCTTCATGCCAGTTGGTTCTGATCGAGGAAGATGGCACATCCACAGCCCCTGGACCTGACGCTAGTGGGACGACTTCGTGGGAAGTCATCGAATAAGTACATGGAATGGATTTTCTAATCAAGCTGCGTAGCACCTGCACGAGTCGAAAACAGGCCATGAACGACTTGGACGAAAGACTTGGAGTTAATGCATCGTGGATCACTGCGAGGCTCCGAATCATTTGTAGACAAACAAGAAGATTTGACAGAGCATGTATCCACGTGGCACGCGTTCGGCTCTGACTCTCTGGGCTTACAACTAACTATCGAGTACTTTACTTTGTAATGATATAGTAAAATAATACACACTTTCTCAATTGTTATTAGTCTGCTGTTCATCTTGACATGGAAGAGACCTAACCACGAGCTTTATTGTCCCGTTCGCGTCACCGTCCGCAGGAGGCATTCTTCAATCATACGGTGCCCAGACAGTCAAGCATCTGGTCAGATCATTAACTATCCATTAATTCCTGTGAACACGACAGCTTACCTTTTAGTGAAGAAGCAGGAATATATATCCTTACTCTCCTGTTCTGCATCCTTCCTCCCTTTTCTCCGGCCCTCAATTTGAGGTGATGAATTCCGTTCAGCACTGCCGCAGGGTATCAATTTCTGATGAGCGAAGAAGGGAAGGAGGGAGGATGGGCCACGGGAGGAGAGACCCATCCACGCTCTGTGCCTTCTATCCGTCAACACGCGCACCCCTCCTCATCTTGCCTTGCGACCGAGGAAACTTTCCTGATGCAGGTCGAGAAGGATAGATGGACTTCCATTGCGTGGAAGAATCCTCAAATTTCAAGTCGAGCTTCACGGAAAAGAAGGAGACTAGTGCGCTCATCTAAGCAATTCTTCAACGGTCTAAACAAGGAACAAGCTCACCTGCCGAGGAAAGAACGTCTGTCCAGACGATGGAGAACTTGAAGCCCAGCGCTACACCGCTTGATTCGTCTTTGAACGACATCAAACTGACTTGATGACTGAAGAGTTGGCCTCAGGGAGGTGCGCCGTATTTGACAGACCGTACGCTATCCTGCTAGGATTATTATTGACCCTCTCGACGAGGTAATGCACCCTCGCGTATGCCAGACGACCGTACTAGGCGTCTTATCCGAGGATTCCTCATGGTACGATGGAGGATCGTCGGGAAAAGCGAAGCGGGAACCATGACGAGTTAGGGATCCGTCTAATCTTCGAACAGCCAGGGAGACATGCCATCTTCGACAGACCATTACCATGGACCCGGTAGTGCATCCTCACGTACAGCAGACAATGAGCTGGAGGCGACGAAGTACTTGGGGAATTTCATCCAAGATGTTCATACCACCCCCTCGCTGAACGAGAGGGACCCAGCAAGAATCCCTTCCTGTTGGAACATAGTTTAAATATGCGCAGCAGTGATGAAGGACTTCAGCCGAGGACTCTGTTTCCATCCTCATTCCAAAACTAGCGGTACCGACGTCTTTGTTGGCTTTATTCCGGCGACCACTAGAGGAATGGAATTATTGGTAAGCGACGTTCCATTCAAGGCGGACTTTCACGAGCCGCAGCTTGACGACGGGAGAGGGACCTAGGAGCAGGGAGCTAGGGCCAATGTTGGAGCTCGCCGCGAGACCGCATCGGATCGAGCTGGCTTGCGGATGATCGAGTCGTACAGAGGCATTCAATTTTGTGGTATTTCTGAATCCCTAGGGATCCAAATGATTTCGCGGAATAGAATCTGCAGAAATGCGTGAGAAAGAAAAGGCGGGCAAAGAGAAGGTATCATACCGTCCCTTCCCATCCACAAACCCTGCTGCTATCACGGATCATGGTGGCTTATAAGGCCTGTATATATATCAGTAGGGCTGGGGTGCACGCCGAAAAACCAATCACCAGTGGCCTGATTCCGGTGCTCGTGGAAAGGATGGGACCAATGCTTTCTTGCTTCCCTATCGCAGCGTGCACTCGACTGCAAGAAGGTGGGGACTAAATATCGGCCTGAGAAACAGTAAGAATCTGTTCCAGGGGAATAGAGTCACTGTCATACCTCTGAAGATTCGACTAAATTCGGAAGCGGAAGCGGAGCTGATCGAGATTCCTGGACGATGAGCCTGTTGCGCTGTCGTTCGGCGGCAAGGGCATCAAAAAAAAGGGTTCAAGGAATCCACATCCATCAAGTATTGGCGTACGGGAACGGGCGATTCAGATAGAGTTGATTCTTGGCAGCTCCTGGACGCGAAGCCATACGTGGATCCTATTATCCTGAACTTGTCTGCATCCGTTGGCGTAAATTATGCTTTCTATGAGATAGAAAGCAACGTACGTGGTAATGTTTGCTCCCCGCCTTGTACGCCGAGTAATCCGTCCCTGTGGGCCTTCCAGGAGGACATAGGACGCGTTGTACGCGTCGACATTGATACGTCCTGAACTGTCTCCAGAGTAAATTTGCTCATTGTCCAGGAAGATGAAGAGGATAGTCGCACCAGAAGAACGAGACAGGATATAGCGTGGTGGTGGCAGTGAAGGTTCGAACATTTTTGCCGATCTTGCCGATTTCACTTTGCTAACCACCGTCAATATTTCTCGATATTTCACAGGTCCCGAAATCTAGTTCTATCCTCGACGAGGAACGCTATGCTAATACAACGCTGGACTGGTATGTACAATTGATGCTGCGTTAATTTTCCACTAAGCCTGAATTCAGGTAGTCGAGGGTAGCAAGGAGCTATTGATATGGCGTGTGAATTCCAGTGAAGATTGCAGCTCACGGGCGGGGCGGAGCTTCTATATCCGCTAGTTAACTTACAGGAATCCTACCCAAGGCATACTCGGCATTCCGGCTGTACACGCACACACCCTGTCTCCATCCACGACACCATACTCCTCGCAGCGATATCTACACCAAACACGTCGTCACGCTACCAACGGTTGGACGTCTTGCCTCCCTGTGTCAATGCGGGAAAAGGTTGTTCCCGTGTGAGACCCTATGACTGCACAGTGCGCGGGAACGGGGTACGCGGTCGTTTGTGCTGCCGAGGACTATCTCACCCAACAACCGCCTGACCCTGCGATACTCGGCGAGAAACCGCACGCAGAGTTTATGTGGCATCAAGATGGGCACCCGTCCTTCTTTGACGCTGTGGGATATGCTGACAACGAATTTCGAGCGTCGGCATGCCTTGTTGGGGCACTGGCAGTGCATTTCAGGAAATGGTGGAGAGGATGACGGCCACTTTGACAGAGGACGTGTCGAAGGCTACGTGACCGTAGGCCCTCAAAATTGTCGGGCGGGTCGGAGGGAAGGGAGTGGATTGTGGCGGGCTACTCGGGCGAGGGAACGGTCCACACGTGGATGGGCGTAAAGGAGTTGGTATATATGGTGTCGGGCAAAGATGTTGATTGGCTCCCCGCCCGTTTCGCAAAGGTGGGGAAAGGCAAACATCGCGTGGCTCGAATATACGTCGGAATATTCGAACAATCTGTTCTTCGTCTTCGTACTTCGGCGCACCCTCTACGACCTTTTATTCTCATCCTACTACCAAGATCCTACTGCACCGGCTTATGAACAGCACTTCTATCATTCGCTGTGATAGAATCTTTATCCTGTTCGTTCACCTCAGTATCACTTCCATCCAATGCAATGCCCTCCGCTCATTTATTCAAGTTGTTGCTGTTACGACACGCAACCAATAGCTCGATCTCCCATCAATGGATAATCACGCCATCTCCAGCCTTGTGTAGGACCACCCTAAAATCCACCCTGTTTTTCCTCCTCGCTTTCCAAAACCAACAATTCTCGCTCACATTGCAACTAATAGTCACCCTCAAGGAACCCGGGTGCTACGACGCAATCCCTCTTACCATCACGACTTTGCCTCTTCAACGCCGGATTAAAGACGTCGACACACTATTCGATCAGCTCTTCGCTGTTCCCAGTAACGGATACCTTTCACATTGGCACGACGTATTTTCAACGATCTATTGGAACGGTATGTGGACTGAGAATGTGCCCCGTCGCGATGTAGCCGAAATCGCGTAGGAATTCGACACAGTGTATATCAGCCATACAACGCCAAAAGGCCCATCAGCAACTCAGACTTGGACCTCGCGAAAAGGACCTTTACCAATCACGTCTGTCGAGTCTGGGACAGCACTGAGTGAATTCATCAGGCGTGTCTGAAATTGACGGTCAGCCGTTCAAGATAAATCTGAATCCGACGTTGAATGCACTCAGACACACAGAATTCCTCCACTGAATTTCCTGAGCAAAAGATTGTGACGTAGGTCTTCTACCCAAGTTGTTGGTCTGTTGGTGGAAAGAGTCCGAGGAATACTCTGGGAGACGATTGCAAGCAATCAGAGTTGGTAAGTTTTGCGATACCGTTGGCGTTTCTATACTAACCTGGTGCCGCCGCACTGTACGTAACCATATAATAAATAATTGCAATTGGGTACAAAAGGTTATCAGAATGTGGGTATCCACAATCAAGCAAGAATACTACGAGACTTTGCAGACACACCTAGGTCTTCTAGCCGCTTTAATTCATTCCAGTCAGTCATTTTAAACACAGACACTTTCTCGAACATCTTGCTGGGCAGTCTTCGCCCGACAACCCAATATTGTGGCAAATGTATTAGGCCACTCAGCGGCAGGAGCGCTGGATCAGTGCCTTGAAGTAGTGTGTATGTGCCGTCGGGTATCGGGTACTGGTGGTTGGCAACGACGTTGAATGTATGCGCCGTCCCGTCCGCATCTTCAACAATCAATTCCCCGCATCGATCAATCCCTTCCTCACTTCCCACCGCCAATCCACGCACAAACCCACTTTCAATGTTGAACCCTTTGCACCAGTCATCATCATCCCTCCAAACATCATCCATCTGTTCACTATCATTGGGCAGAGGCTTGGTCATGACCTGCTCCCATGATGGTCTCCATTTCTTGCATCCAGTTCCAGGTTCAGGGTAGGTGAAGAACAGTAAGCCCCGATAGGCCTTATGCATCTCATTTATAAGTGCTGTCCATGCATCCTCCAGAGATTGGCTCTCATAATATGATGGTATTGAGCACGACCACAGAGAAAATGCTAGTCCGGCGACTTTGTCTACTGGATACGTTGATATCCGATCCTGCATTGCAGATAGCACATGATACACACTGCCAAATGGAATCTCTGCAGACTCGAGCTGCTTGTGAAATCTCGTTAATATCTTGTCCTCGTAGTTTCCCACCTCGTCTATTGGTTGGGCGTGCAGCGGACCATCTGGTGTATCCCCGGCAATTGTCCTCCATGAGCCAACCTCCTGCACTGTCCATGCACGCCTAAACCAACACCGGTCACTCTCCAAGTCACCCTCCTTTAAACTCAGAGGCAGACCCAGCCCGCTCAAATAGCGCACCACATATGCACTTCGATATATCGCTCCGATGGTAGGCACATCCAGTTTCCACTCTTCCACTCGCAGATCCTCCCTCAGCCCTCCTCTCTGTCTCAAGCAGAGAACATCTAACCACGTGTATTCCACTCCCAGGTTCAGCATCTCGATCCGGATGAGGTCAAGGTTGGCACCTTTCGGGATGGGCACAGGCCATTCATATCCATTGATGGGGGTCCACACGTCGATGAGATCCTCCTTATCCACCCAAGCATGTGATATTGGTCGTGCCTCTTTGACTTTGTGACGGAGGGTGTCGAATTCCGTCCTGCAGCTCCACCATGGGACCACACGATTACTGTACAGATCCCAGACTCGTCGAGGCTTCAGAGTGTCCGCTTTGACTATCCGGCTACCAACGAGCGCGTTCCTTCGCAAATTGATGTCCTCCGCTTCACATTTCTGTAGCTCCATTTGAATGTCAGTGACTCCGCTGTCGCACCATGCCGAGCGCAGATGGCCATATGCAGTTCCAAAGTCGTAGTTCCGTGCAATGCAGTCTTCGAGAACGGAGGAGAGGGATGGGGTACTGTCTAATGTGTACGAGGTTCCGAGTGTGGTGTTGAGTAAATCCAAGAGGTCCTGGATGCCAAGGCAAGAGCAGGGAATGTTGGCAAGGGAGGATGATATTACGGGCTTTCTGCCGGTGTACGCCCGTTGTTTTGGAACCTTTACGGATTCCTCCGTTTGCCCAATTTCTGTCTGAGAGGAGATCGTAACTGCGGGAAATTGACCAGTGCGACCACTATTATTATCGGACTTGCGCTTTGCCTTGAACATGATTATATATGGCGGTCCATTCGATTTTTGACATAAGTACTCACATCTTCCAGTACTTTGCGGAGTACTTTACGGTGCATCCACTTGTATATAGCAACTTTGATTTTAACTGGACATAGTAGCTTGAATTAGGACGCAGAACGGCGATAATCAGCTGTACTCACGCTTGACATATTCCCAGGCGGACCTAGCGTAGTATAGAAACATTTTATGTCGAGCTGGTGAGGTTCAAGTGACAAGGCGTGGTTGCATCATGGCACCAGCGTTGTGTTTCTCAAAGTTCTTCACGTGGTAACATGCAGAAGACAGGCGTCATGGACGGGCCGACTGCCTGATGTTCGATGGGGTGCTGGATAATATCGATCCATATCAGCAGTAATCGACAGCACAAGGAGATTCCGGAAATTAAGCACGTGAACGTCGAAGGCGTATAAGTATTAAGAATTCATAGAGAACAGGAAAGCGGGAATAAATAAGGCGAACATATTGGTCCATTGTCTAATATTTCCTTAATCAGAGTCGGTAGGAGGGGAATAGGCAACTATAGCTGGATTGTTAAACAAATCGTCACCTTTACAGAAATTAATCTGACGAGAACAAGGATTTACCAAAACTGCTTCAATAATTCGACTTCACAGCTTTGCCCTGACTACGGGCGGAAGGCAAAGACCCGCAGATTCACCAGGGTGGTATCATCAGTCGGCACTTGTTTTGTTTTTGCACTTCCTGCGGAGAATTCTGAAAAGCCTTCGATCAAAGGACCCAACTCTTCTTTGAGCTAGGACAAGCGGTCATGAAGGGCGTTGAGAACGTGAGGTCGTTGGAGACGCTGACTAGGATGGCTTGGGGAGAATGACGGGTTATGTGAGGAGCGGGTCTAATGGATGCTGGGTGCTTGCAGCCAATATCGACGTCGTAGTATACACCTCCGTAGTAGTGCAAGGCGAAGTACCGGATCACGTCCGCATGCTGTTTCGGAAAAGGATATCCATCGTACGTCCGTAGAAACCAAGGATAGTATTCATCGATGAATTCTCGGGAGGATTCGTCTGTCCAGAGTATGTGTTCACTGTCTGGAGGTTAGCTGACAGCGGTAGTATCAGTAAAATAGATTTACTGGTCCGGCATTAGGTTCCGACACCGACCTCTGTTTTTCAGAGAGGATATCCGTCTTGGCCGTCTGGCGAAGCAGCCTTGGTACCCGTTCTACCCGGCCATAGCGGTCAAGTGGAAGCACATTCCGTAGCTGCTACCTACCCACTCGCTAGCAGGCCTCAACTCGATGCCTGCCTAGCGACCCACATCTGACGCTCCCAGCGATGTCCGCCCAAACGTTGTGATCCTCCCTGAAAGCCTGTCAGAACAAGACGCGTCGCCAACGACATCACTCACCAGTCCAATGCAATATTAGAGCAAACCCCCGCATAATCCCATCCCCTTCCCCTTCCCAGCGCCGTCCTCGTCTCGTCTCGTCTCAGCGTCGTCCTCAATTTTATTCCTTTTTGCCAACATCGACCGTTGTAACTGGCCTCCATGGTGGGGGCATCGAGTCCCGGATAGCTTCGAAATCGTCTCTGAGCCCCAGACGAGGTAGGGGAGGGTTGGCTGGCGTTGAATCGAGCAGTACTTGTAGATATCAGCACCGGGGAGACTCAATGTCGTTGCCGCAGAGTGTCGCCGTGGACGTTGAGGCATGTGTGCGTGGTCTATGTAGAACACTAGATCTCAGAATACAGATGAAAATGATCTTTATAAAGTCGACGTACCTTTTAAATAATTTCCCTTCAAACGGATGACAATATCACAAGGCCTTCGTCCACCTCCACAATGGTCGGGTCCTAACAGAAAAAAAATGTCAGTTGGCGTCGCCGTGAACGTTGGAGCCGCGTTGTATGCCTTTTTCATTCCTTCGCCACACTTATACCAGCCGGTCTTCAGGTCTGCGAGTGGGAAAAAATGAACAGAACGAACCATAACGCCTATCCGCCTAACCCAAGGCGAGGACGACCCGAACAAACGAAAATCTAGAGTGCACGCCAAAATACTTTCCATCCTGTTCCTTCCATTTCACAGCCCGGATGTTGCTATTGGGGAGTCTCAGCATTCGCCGTCACTGTAATCGCTATGTTAATAGTGGGTACGGCATTGGGGACGTTAGAGGTTGGGTATACCGAAGCCAGAGAAGCGGAGGCGGAGCGGTGTATCCATACAGGCTCGGGCTCTCAAGACATAATAGTCGTTCCAGCTGTGTCCACACCTCCCGCGGCGATATCCGCACCAAACGCGTTGTCCACGCTATCAATGGTTGTCTAACTCACCTTGTGCCAATGCGGTTCGTTCCCGTGCGAGGCTATATGACGGCGCAGCAGGAACGGGCTTGGACGATGGATCGGTCGTTTGTGCTATACCCAGGACTACCGATGACACTCAGGTCGAGTTTCGAATCTCAGCTTACCTTGATAAGATGCTGGAGGCGAGTCGGCTGACAACGATGACCAGTTTGAGAGAGGACGTTGACATCTTCGCCGATGGACTGCTTCAAAGGTCTCAGGCAGGTCGGAGGGAAGAGAATGGATTGCTTCGGGTTATTCGGGCGAGGGAACGGTGCACGCCGATGAGCGGAAGATATCTGGTGCTGGGGAAAGATGTTGACTGCCTCCTCGCGCCGTTTCGTGTCACAGACTCATCTTGTAGATTACGCGCCGAAAATGTCCGAACAATCTATCCCTCTCATCACGACTTACTTTCATTCGCTGTCTCTTTCGTCACCGTGGGCTCCTTGGATTCAGGATATCGGCATATCGGCGACTCCTCTTCACATGCTTCTTGTCGCGTCCTTCCTACGCCAAGGAGTGAGTCAACCTTGGGAACGAAAGAAGAAACAGGGTTTTCATGCAGAGATCGTTTCACGATTTCCGTCTCTTCTGATCCTACCTGTTTACTTATAGCTTGCAGCCGCCGGTCTTTCTGAATGTTCTCTCATAAATTCACTTCCCCTCCTCCGTAGCGTCCTCCCGCTCATCCATACAACCGAATTAGATGGGACAAGGTATGTTCTCTTAATTTCTAGTGCTACGTAATCCGCTAATTTTATGATTTCGACGCATCTAGTGGTTCTCAAAGTCTGTATCCATAGGATCCCCGCCCTTCATGCGTAGAACCTGAAAGGGCCGATGTCGAGCCACACCGTCTTCACCCTACCTTCCTGCGATGTCCGTGCATATATCCTGGCCCACTCGCTACATGCCGATCGGCGTAATTGTCGCCGACTGCGATATTGTTGTACGAACATGATTACAAGTGGGTACCACTGTCGACTAACAAGGCGGCCACCATTCAGGAGCTCGATGACGACGGTAACGGTGACGACGGTGGGACATAGGGCTGCGTTTTGCGCATAAAGACCAGTACTAGGTATAGATCTCTTTGAAGGTATGTCGTCTTTCCATAGTTTGTGTCTTTCTTGCTGATCAAGTTTTCTTTAGATTCTTGCCTTCCATTTGATCGTGAAAGCACTCTCAGGGCACGACGACTTGGTCTCTTGGTATAACAGTCTACATCGAGACGTCTAAAGATGGGTCTCATGGATTTGGGACCACGGCTATGTAACCGTCGACTGATTTAGTGCTCCTCCCCGACCGCCTGAAAAGCCGTCTCTGGGCCTTCAGGATGCTGTCTCCCCACAATGCCTGCGATAGGTTCTCAGGTATCTATCTTATACTTGTCATTGCGAATTATTAGCTAATTTCTGCCTTACAGTGCCCGTACCGTGTACGGCAACATATCTCGTCGATGCTGATACCTTAGCACGCTCACTACCATCCGAGATCCACGATAGTCACTCAAACCCAGCCCACCGTCTGCCTCTCTCATTTCCATTCTCTCACACCGAGTCTGTCTTGATATTGTACTAAGAATACGACGACACTCCTGGAGGGATGACAGGAAATACACCTGCAAGGCTTGTAGTCAGTCTCTCAAAAGAACGAGTAGTGCTACACGTGAGTCCCATTTCATACTCTCATAACAATGTTTGGTTTCTAATCGTGTTTTCATAGCATGCTCATCGCAGACGTCCATTCAGGGAAGTCAACCTCAACTCCAACGTCCCCAATTGCTACCGAAAGCATACTACGGTACTCCTGGTACAGCGTCTCTCACCCAGCCGTCTCCTTGTTGTCGCCTCACATCCATCCTCATCATGTAATCCGCACCAGTCGTACAAATAAATCGGAGTATATGTGGCATCGTTCTCAAGTACGCCATCTGGTGACGAGTAAGACTGACGTACCGCCTTCGGCCTGCGCAGGAGGAGTATCGTTCCGGTGTGTACGATGGGGTGTACCTTGATAACCACCGGCTGAGATGTGCGTACTAACGGGGAGAAGAACTACCGCAATGGCATCCACATAGGCATCCATTATGCTGCTCGCCCACACCACATGAGGCCCGAGAGCCTTTGCCCGACGAGCGTTCCTCAAGTCGATTTCAGCGGAGTCATACGCAGAGGCTACTGGTTCCCTATGCCGCATTGTTCCTATCGCATCTTTTGCCCATCGGAGGTTTAGGGTGGAATTTCTGGAGCCCCTACTAGTCGTTCCAAAAGTAACGCGAAAGGGTGAAAACAAGCCCTCGAAAGCGCTCAATGGACCTATTCTCATGCGGTCAAGGAGTTGTAGGAATCGAAGGAGGTGGACGAGTAGGGTCGCGGGAGAGCCTGCTCTTATTCTGCGCTAGAGGGTCGACAAGTATCCCCCATCTTACTCGGACAGTTGAATCCAAGCTAGCTTCTTCGGGGGCACATTATGTTTCTACACATTCAAATCAGGCTACCGTTTGTTATATATTAACTAAGGCGTGGTATAGGGCCTTATGCTAGTTAGTCTTTTAGTACGTGTCATCTTCTGAAACCGGCCGGTCCATATATCTGATTATCTGGCACAGGATGATTTGCAATGTACCCCCACTCGGTCGTAGATCCATCCATCATTCTTTGCAGCACTGTCCCAAAAGTATGTCGCCATGCGCCCGTCTACGTACGCAAACGTCTCTTCAGCCCATGTCTCTGTCCGGGCCAATCATCCAATCCTTGGTGTACGGAATGAATGGATCTATAAGGTCCGGTTGGGAGCTGGATGGCCCCTGGTTAATCGAGGATCCATATTCACCTGAGTTCCAGTATAGTCAGCTATCCGAGACTAACGCGGCATCAATCTCACCGAACTGTAATTCGGGCAAAGAATTGTCTGAGAACAGATATTCTAATGCACTGCGAAGGACCTGATTTGCTCCGTCCTTGGATTCGGACATTCCCGTCGTAGTTTGGTTGACGCACTAATAGTGAGTATTTCAAAGGGTGTCTCAATGATGCGAGCAGTATCTCATGCTTGGATCCAGCTTTCGCCGACATATGCACCATCTATGATGTAGTTCAGCCACTGAGTGAAAGCGATGGTCTTTGTTTCTTCCGACGTGCGTATTTCGCTTAGAATCTTCAGTTCACGATGAGCGTCCAAACGATTTCATTTCCTTCGCTGGCTCCACGGAGAGTTTGAATATCTAGATCCGGGAACTCGTACATGTCGATGGCTCCAGACGTTTTTGACCTGCATGTACACTGCCAGAAACAGACCGGTTCAAATTGATAGAGGGATTGGTCGCTTGTCCCCTAACACCTACGGATACGTTGTGTTCGCCGCCATCCAAGAAAATTGGAAGGGCCGGGGTAATGTCAATCCAGTACTCTGGTGCTTCGTATGCGCCGTACGGAGTGATACCGCCGGTGTATGTCACGGCATATCACCATATGTCGCCAAGAAGTTCGTCGTCAACTAAGATTTGGACCTCGCGAAAAGGACTTTTGCCAATCACGCCTGTCGATCCTGGGAAGTATTGAGTGAATTCAGTGTCTGAAATCGATGGTCAGTTATTCAAGATAGACCTGGATCCGACGTTGATTGTTCGCACACAGATACCAGAATTCCTCCCCTTGAATTTCCTGGGCGAAAAATTTGGCTGTAGACCTTCTAGTACAATTTCGTTCTGTGGGTGGAAAGAGTCAGAATACTCTAGGTGACGATTGAAAGCAATCAGAGTTGGTAAGTTTCGCGATACCGTGGGCGTTTCTATTATCTGGCTGTATCTAACCATGGAATAAATTGCACAGTAGATCTGGAATTGGATACAAAAAATTATCAGAATGTGGGTATTCACAATCAGGCAAGGGTATTACGAGACGCCGCAGAAAGACCTAGTTCTTTTAGTCGCTTTATATCATCGAGGTCAGTCATTGTAAATACAGACAGTTTCTCGAACATCTTGCTGGGCAGTCGTTGCCCGACAACCCAATATTGCGGAGGATATATTTTGCCTCCCCGTAACACTCCTAATTTGCTGCCGAGCAATGTGTAGGTGTCTTCGGGTATCGGGTACTGGTGGCTGGCGAGGATGTTGAATGAATGCGCTATCCCGCGCGCATCTTCAACAACCAACTCTCCGCATCGATCGATCCCTTCTACACCTCCCACAGCCAGTCCGTGCACAACCCCCCTTTCAATGTGGAACCCTTCGCACCAGTCATCATCATCCCTCTCATTGTCACCAACTTCAGGAAGCCAAAGCCAATTTTCGTCGTGCAGAGACTTATTGGTCATGACCTGCTCCCACGAAGGTCTCCATTTCTTGCACCCGGTTCCAGGTTCAGGATGGATGAAGAACAGTAAGCCCCGATAGTGAGATTTCATCTCATTTATAAGTGCTGTCCATGCATCCTCCAGAGATTGACTCTCATAATATGCCGGTATTGAGAGGGTCTCCAGAGAAAATGCCAGCCCGGCAACTTTGTCAACGGGGTTGGTTGATATCCGATCCTGCATCGCGGATAGTGTGCTATATAGACCTTCTGGTCTAAGCTCTACGGACTTGAGCTGTTTGTGGAATTTCGTTGATATCTCGTCCGCGTAATTCCCCGCCCCGTCTATTGGCTCTGCGTGCATCGGTCCATCTGATGTATCCCCGGCAAGTGTCCTCCACCAGCCGACCTCTTGCAGTGTCCACGCGCGCCTAAACCAACTCCGGTCGCTCTCCAAGTCACCCTCCTTTAAACTTAGCGGCCTCCCCAGCCCGCTCAAATAGCACACCACCGCTGTATCATAATATATCGCTCCAATGGTAGGCACATCCAATTTCCACTCTTCCACACGCAAATCCTCCCTCAGCCCTCCTCTCTGTCTCAAGCAGAGAACATCCAACCACGTGTATTCCAATCCCAGGTTCAGCATCTCGATCCGAATGAGGTCGAGGTTGGCATCTTTCGGGATGGGCACGGGCCATTCACGTCCATTGATAGGGGTCAACACTTCGACGCGATCCTTCTCCTCCACCCAAGCATGTGATATCGGCCGTGCCTCATTAACGTAATACATGTTGAAGAACAGCCTGCAGCTCCACCATGGGACCACACGATTACTGTACAGATCCCAGACTCGTCGAGGCTTCATGTTTGGATTGACTATCCGGCTACCCTTAACCGCCTTTCTTCGCCGATCGATGTCCTCCGCTTCACTTTCCCAGAGTTCTATTTGAATGATGCGGTATTGGTTGCACCATGTTTTGCGCAGACGGCCATATGCAGTTCCAAAGTCGTAGTTCTTTGCAATGCAGTCTTTGAGAACGGAGGAGAGGGATGGGGTCTCTAATGTGTACGAGGTTCCGAGTGTGGTGTTTAGTAAATCCAAGAGGCCCTGAATGCCAAGGCTAGAGCAGGGAGTGTCGGCGAGGGAGGATGATATTACGGGCTTTCTGCTGGCGTACGCCTGTTGAGTTGGAACCTTTACGGATTCTTCCGTCTGCCCACTTTCCGTCCAGGAGGAGATCGTAACTTCGGGTCGAAGAGGTGTATTGACAGTACCAGTGTCGCCACTATAACTATCGGACTCGCGATCTGCCTGCAATCTATCATATATTGCCGTCCATTCAATCCTCAACATGCTTACTCACATCTTCAAGTTCTAGTAATTTGCGGAGCACCTTACGGTACATCCACTTATATATAGCAATTTTGATTTGTACTAGGTGCAGCTTGAATTAGGACACACAACGGCGATGACCAAGTGTACTTACACTTGACAAATTTCCAGTAGGACCTAGCGTTGTATAGAAACATTTTGTGTCGAGCTGGTGAGGTTCAAGGTGTGGTTGCATCATGGCATCCGCGCTGTGTTTCTCAAAGTCCTTCACGTGGCAGCATGCAGGGGATAGGCGTCATGGACGGGCCGACCGCTTAGGGTTCGATGGGGTGCTGAATGATATCGATTTATCAACAGTACAAAGCGATTCGGGAAATTAAGCAAGTGAACGTCGAACGTAAATAAGAATCCGTGGAGAACCGTTCATTTTATGGAAAGTTGGTATGAGATAAATACACGCTGTAACTGTTTTACTAGACATCGCGAGGATCGATCGACCAACCACAATACCCCGCCGGCCCATAATTCGACAATCCTTCTGGTTCGTGGACATGCCAGCGTTTCTTTAGATACATCTCCTCTAATGGAGGATTTAATTCGACGTCGTGCGGCTGAATCGACACTGGCAGGAGAAAGAGCACGCTGCGTTGCCGATTGTTTGTTCTGTCACTTGACGAAATGTCGTGCACCCAACGTGAAGAGATTCCACCTATGAAGCGCATAACCTGCCTGCACGGTCTGATGGACAACGCCAGTACACCGTCTTTTGGCGGTCTTTGCATCGTGCAAGGAGATGCAGGGCAGTCCCAAGATGTAAATGGGGCATAGGCTGCGAGCGGTGTGCGTGTGGTCACATAACAATAGTTTCGGGCAGCCGTGCGGTGGATTAACGTAGGGTTTCACTGGCTAGGGTGCTTTAGCGACGCGTTTCAGCTGGTATGCACTGCATTCAAGCAAACGAACAGTAACCCATTAATCCTCCAGCTTGAAGCTGTTTCTGCAGTAATGGTACATTTGGAGCTATACGCTCATGGTGGATTCATGCCAATTGAATGTGCTTTTCGCGTCGACGATCACTGGACAAAATTTCTGGATCTGTACCTTTCAAATGTTTGTGCGCGATGCAACGGACATTTGCAATAGGTGCCAGTGTTAGTAGATAGTTAAGCATGATAGGAGAAGCTTGCTATCTCAGATTCCACGTTGGCGTTCCTAGTACTCTGTCTGTGGTTTGATGTTCAAAAGCGGGTCATATAAGGTAAGAAAAGACATGAATGCATAAAATAAAAACAGTTTACGTACGATAGCATTTTAACCTACAGCATGCAATCACGAAGTAATTAGGTGGAGTGGAATGCCATCGGTAGAGTTACTACGGATTGGCGGAGAAATAACACACTCTCCCTTTCTCGTTGGGAGATCCGTACTGCGACCGCCTCTCTGTGATGCTCATAATACCACCAGCGTTTGCGGCATTAGTGGGATAAGACGGTGGTGGAGGAGACATCCGGTTCGTCGCTAGATTGGACGGATCGCTTGCCACGGAATAACCTCCGTACACTGACGACTCGTTTCCTGAGGGCAAGATATGCGTATAAGATGTGATAGGTGGTGAAGCCGTATTAGTCGTGTCGGGTATGAAAGGCGTGACTACCCAATCAGGTGGAGGGGCCAACGTTGGCCCGCCAGAGTAAATGGGCTCTTTGTAGCCGCCAGACGGAGACTCGGAAGAATCCCTGCGGGCTCGGCGTTTACGAATAGCTCGGTAAATCAATATGCCTGCAACGAAGACTAGGGCTGCGAATGCTGCTGATCCGATAGCAGTCCCAACGATCGCACCAGTGGAAAGGCCGCCGTTCGTGTTGCTTGTATTTCTCTGTGCAAATCCGACGGTGCCAGTAGTGGCGTTTGAGATCGACACAATGCTAGTATAATTGTTAGTTGAAGACGATAATGGGAGTAACAACGCGTACACATAAACGGAAGAAAGGAAACTGGAACCCAAGAGATATTCTGTGGCTAAAGGCGATGACCACTGCTGGATGACGCCGGTGCATTGGCCGTTCTGGTTGACGACTAGTGTTGATTCATCGAGAGTGACCGCCAAGTCGTTGATGGTGAAAATCATTTTCATTTGCGTGTCGCATGGAATGCTGTATACGTTTGTGGAAGGGGTGTTGCCGGCGACAGAAGCACCAGTGATGCTAGCATCTAACGGTCATACGCGTGAGTGTTATGCCAAGAAAAACGTACGAGAGAAAACTGACACAGCACGCTAGCATCCTGTTGAGGGAGGACGAGCGCATGGTAGATTGGGTCGATTGCGGTTACGAGATTGCCACTACGAGAAACATTGCCGTTGCCTGTGGTCAACGTCCAGCTGTCGAGGCTGATGTAGAAGTCCGTATCCAGGCTGCTGGTATTGAACGTCTGCATTTCTTTCCAAGCGACGTTGCCTTGGTAGTACGATGGCTCCGGGTGGATAAGGTGAAGATATCCTCCGTTGTTCGAGGAGCCGGTATTAGGGCTCAATGCCATGCCATAAGTAAAATTATCCCCGGCTGGCTGTCCTGAAAGGTAACCACCGAAGACCGTGGCGTTGAAATTCCCGTCTCCTGCGAAGCTGGTTAATTGGAAGCCTGTCGATGGGCAAGAAAGACGTGCTTGAATTGGGTCCGAGACCTAAGATACCAGAAATTCCAGGCGAGAACATAGAATTAGATTGGTTAGCTACCACGACTGCAGCGATGGTCATGAAAGGTATTTGTACGGTATAGCTTTTCAGACATACTGGTCTGGTTAGCGTAGCTCCATGTCTGTCTGTCGGTTTTCTGAAGACCGCAGTTTTCCGTGATCAAGTTCCCATCTGCGGAAGCACCGCCTATTATGGCGACGTTCTGGCCACCAGTGAGGTCTGTTGCAGTCGTTGACTCCGAACGGTTATACCTGGTATCAGCTGATCTGAGAGAACGAATGACTTAACGAGAGAATATGCATACGGCTGAACGCCATCGCACGTCTGGCAACTTGTGCCCGCGACGGTAATATAGCCAGTGCTTGTTGTGAGCCCAAATGAGAAATGTTGCGCCGAAGCGCCCGTTGACTGGGAAACACACTAAGCTCGGTAGCTGGGGCCAAAATAGCTACGAAACATACCATAACGACACTGACCGTGTACGAACCATTGTCGATACCCACAGGAACGGTGACAGTCGTATACTCACTGTTTTCATCACGTCTTCGTAAACGAGAGGACACAGCCAACGAAAAGAGCGGGACAAAGTGCCAGGGTGCGAGCTTCATGACAGGGGCGAGGTCCAACGCAGTCTGGACTTTATTCTGCGTAAATATGCCGCCAACCACGCGAAACATATTTTTAGGAAGGAGCGCCTGATCAATCAACGCACTATGATAATAGACATGCTGTCCTCGTGCCTGGAAGTCGCCGCCGGTGAATGAAGCTAGGCAATAAAGAGTCACTTGCGACTCTCAACCTTGAAACTCGTACGGGTCCTAGGTTTATAAAAAGCAAAGGCCTTGAAAGGAGAGGCCCTTTAGGCATCTGCGAGCCGCCAATCCCACATTCGTCGATATTTGTTTCCGCCACTGTACACAGCCAAGACAACATTGAGTAGGGAATACATTTTCATGATTGGTTATCGCCCTCGGACTTAGGACTCTTCTCCAGTATTGCATCTACAATCCCAAAATCTAAGGCTTCCTTAGCTACAGTAGGGAAAGGTCAGAGCTGAAACGTCAACAATGAATTGAATGCTAAACCTGTCATGAAGTTATCGCGTTCGAGTGCATTTTCTGAGCATACGTATTAGTAAGGAAACTCGACGTTGTACAGGAAAACGTACCGAAACGAGTGAGGCCCTTGCTCACTGATTCCCCTGGTTTTGCGCAATGTTTCTGGTAAATTCCGGTCAAGACCTGACGTATTCGTAGAATCTCCTTAGCATGGATAGCTATGTCAGATGCTTGACCAGAGGCGCCGCCGGAAGGCTCTAGAACAGTTATTAGACGTAGAGTCGCAATCAAAGCCACTAAGGACGGACGATGTATCATGATGCTGGCATTCGGTAGGCAGTGGCGTTTGCCCTTTTCTCCCGCAGATAGTAAAAGAGAGCCCATACTAGCTGCTTGCCCGATGCAGTACGTGTGTATTGGCGAAGAAACGTACTATCAGCGTGCCGGTGAGTCAGTTGACCGTTGGTGCGAGATTGGATATGCAAACCTGCATCTGCGGAAATCAATTGCGATGAAGATATGTAATGTTACACCCCACTTACTGTGTCATATATTGCTAATCCTGCAGTAACACTACCACCTGGAGAATTAATGTAGAGATGTATAGGCTTCGATGTGTCCTCTGCTTCCAAGAAGAGAAGCTGGGCGACAGTCAATGTGGAATCTGTATCTCTTATCTGAAGTATGGATTCAGTGGGTAGGCTGCAAGCAACGCCTAGGCTCGACGCACCGGACCATAAAGCATGATGACCCTCTCCCGTAGCAAGCGCGAAAAGATATCGTACGAGCGTTCACCTCTTCCCTACCCTTCCACGATAAGCAAACAAGCAGCCCAGTGCACTCGCCACGACGTACCGTCTGCTCGATGACGATGGGAACGAGGTTAGAGGAAGGCGACTCTCCAGTCCATTGGCCAGCTAACGGATGAAAATGACGAGTAGCGCGAATAGGTGAAACACGCCGACTTAGACAAGAGAAGCCAGGACGAAATATGGAGGACATTGAGCAGTAAGAACGTCGATGTCGAGACTTGATGGCAAAAATGACTGCCTGCCAAATCGGGCAGTGAAAGCGCGTGACTGACGCGCCTCGTGAATGCGTCCACAACTGTCCACAAATGGACATTGAACAGACAACTGTGAATGATTGACGGTGTGAAGTAGGAACGGATCAGTAACCCGACAATAAGTTGCGTCACGTCGGACTATCCTTGAATCACTCTAGTGCCCATTTCTGAACATTTTCTAGGGTATTCAGTTAATACCGGGTATTATCAAACGTGCGCATCGAAGGGATCTAAGCATCCTAAGTACTTGTTGAAGTTCTTATTAGATACTTGAGGCCCCCGTGGCATCGTCCATCCGCGAAGCTACGTCGAAGTCGAAGCTATCCTTATCTAGCGCAGTGGGGCAATCCGCTACCCGCCAATACACATGGTACCTAGTAGTGTCGATCTTTGACGGATACCATCTTCATTAATCAAGCTCAAAACCAGTCAAGTCTATCCTTCGGATCGAACCAACATTTCTGTCGTATATATTTATGGCCGCCACCTAAGAGGTAACAATGTAAATGAGCAGTGCTTTTTTACAAGCGTCAGTTAGTAGAAGAACTTCAATGCGGGCAGTCTAGACCTACTTATTTCTGGGCTACTTATGTACTCCTCCAGTTAGCTCTGCGTCTCCGTCTCCCGATTCCTACTAACGCCGGCTTCTTTGAATCCTTAAGGAACTTCGCACTTCGAAATCGAAGTGAACGGCTGAAATTTTACTGGCCGATGGCTCGTTCTTCTTCGATCATCCACCGTTTAGTTCGTGGACATAGTCGACTCACCATTCCCGCCCTCTTCCCCGTCACCATCAGGCACCACGTGCGTCTTTCGGAAGGACGCTTACTCGTCACCAGGGTCTTATCGGCAGTCTGAATGCACCGAACAGATCCCCCGGAGTTTCTCCAGACCAAGTAGGTAAACCTGAACAGGGTGCTTCATCAAATCACCGGCCCGCGCGGGGACTTGGATAATTGCAGATAAACCACAGAAGCCGGTCCGGAAGTAGACCTGGTAAACATAGATTGCTTCCTTAACGGCTTCAAGTCTCGCGGAAAGGGATTCCGTTAGGCTAAGAAAAGATGTACGTGAGTAGCTTCGAAAGAAGAGTAGTATATGACTTGCCGGTGCTTTCATACTCCTTCATGTTCCAATGTTTACAGCGCATTGCTGTTTCATCGGTACGCGCACCCAAGTGTTATGAAGTGCATATGCTGGACTCACGGCAACCAAAATTTGATCCTTTAAGTCGGCTTGCTCATTACCGAGAAATATGCATGGATGACTCGCGAGCATCAGAACAGCCATTGACTTAGACTGCGGTCGGACTCACGGAATCACGAACCTTGATTTTCTGAGCGCCCTTGGGTCCTCAACCACATGGAAAATGCTGTGGTTTAATTACGTCTTTTACTCGATTTTCTCAATGACAACCAGCCGATCAAGACACACTGTTTCAGTAGCCGCGGGTGCCTCATGTCCTTCGATAAATGTCTTCGCAGTGTTATGACATATGCATGGGGCTTCGGCTGCTTCACAAGTTACGGCGGTGATCGCCCTTTCGGTCCAAGACGGACCCGAACGATGTAAATCCACAGAAAGGAGAAGGAACCTGGAAAAGCATTGTTGCGATCAGACTCGGCCTTAACAGCATTGCCTCAGTGTTCAACGTTCTAAGCGAACGAAAGCCCTATTGGCCAAGGATAAGAACCCGGAAGTGTCGCCTAAAAGAAACACAAGCCTGAATATCATTGGTCGCAATAACCCTGATATATTCTGCCTCTGGACCTCGTCATTTAGCCGCTAAAGGTTTGCCTAAGGGCCTTTCGGTTAAGCCATGTAGGCAGGAAGGCTAGACACTAATTTGAAGGAGAATTTCAAGAAAGATCTCTCACCGCGGGTAGCCGGGCACTTGCGACAAACTTCTTATTTCTGTGATGATCTTCCGAGCACATTGCGGATTGACGATGTAGCACATGTATAATTATATAGAGAAGACTCATCTCAATAGCCACCTCCATCGTCTCCCGGCCTGTGAGCTGCCATTTGTCGCCGTTGGGCATCTTCAAGCTTGGGACAATTGGAAATGCCATGTCCAAGTCCTGTCAAAGCAATGAGTCTTTCATTCTGGGGAAGCACAACACAGGCACCAACCTCCACAAACGGGGCATCCTTTAAGCGAGCCACCCTGAGCTGCCCTGGGATCCTCGATAGTCGCCAAGAAGGGCGGAACTCTGAAAAACCAATCAGTTTCATTTCCGAAACTTCACGAAAATCAAATGCGCACTTTTGCCCCGCCTCCATTAATAAATACTTCAAATCCAATAAAGTTTGCTCGGGCGTATTCATGTTGACGAATGTCGTGGCAATTCCCGTCTTGCCGCTTCGCCCCGTCCGGCCGATTTGATGGACGTAGTCTTCAATCTCTTTGGGCATGGAGAAGATGATGACATGTTGGATTTCATTGAAGTCAAGTCCTTTGGAAGCTACACCCGAAGCTACCATGACGTCTTTCGCGCCCGACTTGAACGATTTAATTGCGTATTGACGCTCTTCCTGGGCTGAAAAAAAAGAGGGTAAGAAACAAGAAAACTTGGCAGCAAGAACCATACTTTTAGAGCCGTGAATCGCGACGGCTTCGACACCTTTCAGTAGAAGATATTCTTGAATGTCTGTGTCGAAAAGTCAACCGGCTTGATTTAATATCGAATAATGAGCTTCGACTCACCATCGACCTCATTCTTGATCTCACTGAAGATGATAACTGGAGGAGGCGTCTTCTGTAGGCACTCAAGGAGATATACCATCTTAGCTTCTTGCTTGACGTATTCGACAACTTGAAGAACGTCTAAATTGGCAGCGCCCGCTCGTCCAACATTGACAAGAATGGGTCGGATGAGAGACTGTTGAGCGAAGTCTTGTATCTTCTTCGGCATAGTAGCCGAAAAGAGCAGTGTCTGCCTTTGTCGCTGAAATTAAGCAAAGTAAGCCGACGTTCTCCGTTATGAAGGAGAAGCCGCACCTTGAAGAAACTCATGATATTCCTCACATCGTCTTCGAAACCCAGATCGATCATCCGGTCAGCCTCGTCCATGCAGAGATACTTGCAATTGTTGAAGGTGAACCGTTTTTTCTCTAGCATGTCTATGAGACGCCCAGGAGTCGCGACTACAATATGCAAACCCTTGGACATAACATGACTCTGCTCATTCATCGAGATACCTCCGATGCACAACAGTGTGTTCAATTGAGGATACTTGCTTTCCTTCGCGACGGCAGAACACCATCCGACAACGTTCTCGTACGTCTGGTTGGCTAGCTCTCGCGACGGACACAAGATGATACCGACAGGGCCCTCGCCTCGTATGAAAGGCATCTTCATCTCCTCTTCAAGGGCTAGCATGATGAGAGGTATACAGAATGCTAAAGTTTTTCCAGATCCGGTGAATGCGATTCCTATGAGGTCCCGACCCGAGAAGCTAAGTGGGATGAGTCAACAATACGTGGAATGAGTATACTAGACTCACGCAGTTGGTATGCCTTGTAGTTGTATGGGTGTTGGGGACACTATTCGATGAGACTTGAGGTATTGAAAAATAGAATCAGGAAGCTTCATATCCTGCGCCGACTATTAGAGAATGAATGTAACAAAAACGTTGTGCATACAGCAAAATGTTCAATGGGAGGTGGTATATCTTCGCCTTCGGTAAGGATATGATATTTCTTGCGTATACGCTCGTTTTCTTCCTCCGAGCGATCTCGAATATATTTTGGTGGCCGCCAGCTTGGAATACATCAAGCAAGGTCTACAATCGCAATGACTCAACACATACCTAGTTTTGAGGGACTCGGTGTACTGTATACCTTTTGCCAGCTCCATATCAGACGCAAGCATCTTATGGCTCTTGATTGCATTGAAAATCTTGTCATCTGCTTCACGCGTCTTTTCTTCTTCGGTCTTTTTTGCGTCTAAAGACGTTAATAGAGGACTGAGAGCAGTCGACGAATCTCACCTTCGGCTGCTTTTTGCGAATGGACCTCTTGTGCCTCCATGAGTAGCGTTCGCTCCTTTCTCAGTCTTTCTCTACGAGCCTCTTCCTCGTTAGCTTCATCCTCGCGCTCCTGTTGCTCGCGTTGCTGTCGCTTGGTCCGTTCCTTGTCAGAATTGGCACCCAACGAGGTAAGCTTTGCTAGCTTGGCCTGACGACGCTGAGCGACGGGAATGTAGGGCTCATACGTGTCGTTTTCACCGTCGAGCTTGTAGGTTGGCGAGGGTGAACGTTCGACGCGACGACGTTTTGAACCTGGTTGAGCGTCCATTAGGAAGGCAGGACCGGAATCCGGACCGCAGAAATTGTACAAAGTAGTCCAAACCGGGCCTTGTACCTTTCACCATCATCCCCTTGCACAGTGCATATGTTGTCCAGTGATTCAATAGTAATGCGGGGACCTTTCCTACACTGTTCGACAGGGCGGCATCCTGAGCCCGGTGCTCTGATTCAGATAAATAGATACGCGTGCTAGGTTCCTATATCGCCAGTTCTTTCTTCCCTACCATCATGGCCGAGTTTAACCTGTCTGACCATCCTCATCGCAGATGTAAGATTCCTTGTGCTCGTCTCTATTTTTTTGCTCATGATCCTACCGGTAGTGAATCCACTAACCAACGAGTACACCCTCGTCTCACCTCATCGCATCAAGCGACCGTGGCTCGGCCAGGTTGAACCACCTACGGTTTCCAATTTGCCACAATATGATCCGGCATGCTACCTGTGCCCGGGCAACACTCGTTCTGGTGGCCAGAAGAACCCTGATTATCAGCAGACATATGTCTTTGAAAACGACTTCTCTGCGGTGCTTAACGGACCGCTGCCAATCGCCCCCGTAGCACCCCATCCATTACTTGCGACAGAACCTGTCGGTGGTGGATGTGATGTTCTGATCTTTGATCGTAGACATGATTTAACTTTGGCACGAATTTCAATTGATGGGCTTAAGCGAATCATCGAGGAGTGGATTGGAATCTATCACAGACGAGGCGCGGAGGACAACATCAGATATGTTCAGATCTTCGAGGTAACAGTCATTTTGATGTCGCCGAGTGGAGAACTGTAACTGTTGTTTAGAACAAAGGTAGTATGATGGGCTGTTCAAACCCTCACCCGCATGGACAGGCCTGGTCTTTGTCTGCTATACCTACGTACCCTGCCAAAGAGCTTGAGAACATGAAGCGTTACTCGCTCACCGATGTGCCTGCGTCTCATGCACCCAGGAGCAAGGATGGTCAGTTGAGTTATCTATCAACTCTGGATATCGCGCCAATCGCATCTTAGGGAAGCCCTGTCTACTCTGTGAATATATCCATGCAGAACTCAATTCGACAGGCGCCGACGGCCGGATAGTGTTCAAGGACGAACACTGGGTGGCCGTGGTGCCGTGGTGGGCAGTGTGGCCCTTCGAGATACTCCGTGTGTATCAGTATCTCCTTTCGTTTTGACACTAAACTTTGTCCTTGCAGTACTTCCATATCAACGTCACATACCCTCAATCGTAGAACTCACCGAAGAAGAGAAGACGGCGTTTGCCCAAAGCATATCCATCGTTACCAAACGATACGATAATCTCTTTTCTTCTTCGTTTGCGTACTCGATGGGGATTCACCAGCGGCCGATCTCACTGACTGCGGTCGCCACCGGCGAGGATACATTCGAAGAGGCTCATTTGCATCTACATTTCACCCCGCCGCTTCTGCGAAGTGCAACTGTCAAGAAGTTTATGGTTGGGTATGTTAGTCTCATCGCTTCGCTTTCAGTGTCTAATAAAGAGTTAGGTTTGACATCATGGGTGAAGCTCAACGGGATCTTACTCCTGAAATAGCAGCTACCCGTCTTAGAGAGTGTTCTGACATCCATTACCTCGATGAGAAGAATATCTGAGATAGAGCCTGTTTAGAAAATAGAGCAGTGTTTGATTAAATATCAAAGTTATTTTGACTGTAGCCGATTTTGTTGCATGTTTCCAGCCTCAATTGAGCCTTAACGCAGTCCATTCTCAACTATTGGTCGAGTCAAACGCAAGTCCGAAAGTCGGCCAAAAAAGGAATAACGAAATAAGAACACGTGATTGAAACGCGTCGGTTTTTGTGGCTTGGTACTTGTCCACGTACTTGACTCTTCCAACATCCTTCAACTGTCTCAGTCTCCCTTTATTTATCTTTGATCGGCGGCAGGGATGAATTCACGTATATTTAAGCCGCAGCGCTCAACAGAGGCACCTATGGACTTTCAGTTTACCTCTCGACCAAACTCAAATGTAAAACCAGCTTGGGCTTCGGGCGCTAGCAATGAGGATTCTAGTACCCCCAAAAAACGTATTATCTCTCTCGATATGTGATGGCATTCTCTATTTGACACCATTCCACTTCTACCAGGGACTCACGACGACTCGACCCTAACCGCACCGTCGACACCAACATTTGGCTTCAACCAGAATGTTCCATTTATTTTCCAAACGCCATCCCGTCAGCCACCACAGCCGTATCCATGGGCGCCACCCCCAAACTTCTCACCATCGAAAGCATTCCCGCAACCGGTTACTTCGGAAGAGGTTCGGGACGTTGATATGTCAGAAGTGAGCCCGCCCAAGCCGGAGGAGCCCAAGTCAGAACGTGGAAGACCCATTGCCACGGGTGCTCTGCGACGGGTTTTCCGAGCTCGCCAGAAGGTCAACGGTCGTCAGCTGTCAAAGACGGATGGTCATGACGAAGAGGATGGCGATCTGGATAGTGAGGAAGAGAACGACAGAGCCGTCACACCTATAAACCAAAATACGTCTAATCACTACACACTGAATCTGCCTTCTCCTCCCGCGCCTCAATCTGATACGCCATACATCCTACTCGGGTAAGTCTGGTTTCTAAAGAGTCCTGTTGCCAATTCCGTTGCTAACGTTATCTCACAGATACCTTCAGTTTTTCTTTAACCTTTCGCTCATTCTGGTCTTTCTCTATCTCGTCGTGCAATTCATATTAACTGTGCAACGAGACGTCGAGCACCGAGTTTCGGAATACTCCGCAGGTAAGTTTCAAATTTGGTTTTACGCCCTTGCCTTAACAAATTCCGGGGTGGCACAGACATCATCCAGGAGATAGCCATGTGTGCTTTGCAATTCAAGAACAACCTTTGCCAATCACCATTACCGGCAATGGCACAGCAATGCGCTAATTGGGAGACATGCATGAATCGGGATCCGACCACACTTGGCCGTGCCAGAGTCGGTGCCGAACTGATTGCAGAAGTCGTAAACGGGTTCGTTGAGCCCATCAGCTGGAAGACACTGGTAAGTTGTTTTATCCGAAGAATGTCCATACAGTGTGCTAACTATATCGTCCACTTCTATCTGCGCCACGAAGGCATTCACGTTGACATCTTTGTCCTTTTTAACCGTTTTCATCAATGCGCTACTTTCATTATACCGTTCGCGACATCACTCGCCTCCCCACGCGCCACCCACCCATAATACCCAGTACCCCATACATCCATCCACTCCGTATCCGCCGCATCAGTTCGGTGGTTACCTATCTCCAGTTCCTACCCCAGCTTGGAGTAGATCTTGGAAGGGGATCGACCATGATGAAGACATGCAAACTCCGACAAGACGTAGACGGTTGGAAGGAGGCGGTTCAGTAAAGATTAAATAGCAAATGTCCTCTAGGCATGAATACGGGATATGGTTTCATCTAACCTTCTATTCACTAGTTTTGGGTTCTGGATCGGTGAAATCTTATCTGACCTCAGGACACGGAAGGTTTAGATCCTTCACGGTACGTGGGTGTCGCGAAGCCATCATTTAACGTTTTCATATATACAGCTGACGGACTTGGGGAAAACATGCGCCATTTGGAGGTGTAACATATGCTGTATCAGCCCGGGAGAAGACACAGGACTGAACGCCAGGCCGTGATAGCCAACAGCAACTGTTTCCGCACGTCATGGGACACCGAGCATTCCTAGAAGACACGATAGGGAGAATATCAATTCATCAGAGGATGCTGTTTAAATATCTCAAGGTGAAGATCACAAGCAGTGTAATCGGGGTCAGGGATCTAAGGGAACCGGGTAACCTTTGCGACGACCCGGTAACTGGATGCGTGCTTGTTTTCCTATGATGGGGGTCCGGAACATTCTCTGATTAAATAGCTGATGACAGCCAAGTTCCCGAGCCCCGTATGGTCATTTCGTGCACGGGTATGTGTGGAATGCATCGCTTCAGGAACATCACAAGTGCCACAAGTTTTAACGCTGGGCCAAGAATGCGTCAGCGCCGCGTGCAGGATTGATTGGTTCTCAGGCCCGGATGAACCTGTGATTTAAGAGGATTAGCCTTTTGTATCCCCGGATATACTTGGCACCGCAGGGTCGGAGCAGGGTTGATGTTTGAATGAAAAGGTGACGGTAGGGGGTACGGTAGAAATACGGTAGGACGGCGACCAGCAACCAATGGGGCACTGCGGCTTGTTTTGTTAGTGTCGGAGGCATTGTTGTGTGATCTTCTCTAGACGCATATCCCCGACGTTTGTCACCCTAGTCCTATTTCCGTCGCCAGGCTTGCATCTTGTTGATTGATAGTACCCGTTTGTTGATTCCCTAGCCGTGATTTCTAACTAATACTAATCGGTATTCAGGCCGCGGCACGCACATATACCGTGATAGATGGCTCGGCGTTCACTGTGATTGCCATGATGGTGGAATAAAGCGAAAAGGGCTGCTGGTTGCTAGGTATACCGGAGAACATATGTCGAGGCGGCGAATATAACGAACTCTAACTAGGCACCTCATAGATTACACCCACATCCATATATAGCGAACATCCTTCGACGGTCCACAGTCATGGTCATTTGCCACTACCTGCAGCCGCTGCGGCTCGTTCCTCTTCCTTTTTCTGATGTGGCAATAACTTATTAGACACGGACGAATCGAGAGTGGATCGCGGGATGTTACCTTCTGTTTAGCACGGAGAATCTCGGCGTCACTAGTGGAGACTCAGTACACATACAGATTGCCAGCAGATTGAGGGATGCTTGCCTTTCTTTCCTCTTCGCAAGGCTAGACGCACTTTCCTTGGGTTTCTTGGCTGCAGCGGCCGCTTTCTTCTGTGCTTTGGCGCGATCTGTCTCCCTCTGATTGCCGCCTATGAGCCATTAGATATTCAATGAATCGATTGCTGTAGATGTAAAGTAAAAGAGTAGAGGACTGGTTCAATGTACTTACGGGTCATGGCTGTTGTCGCTGTTGTTCACGATAATGGCTGTAACGTCACGTCACGCTCGGGAAATGATGGGATTCAATCGGAGTCAGCTGACCTCAAAAAAGACTTGGTCAATTTTAGCCCCGGAATTGATCTGGATTCTGATCATCCGTCTCCGGCTATTTTCAGTTGCCTCTGAGACTCAGGGTCCCACGTTTCCTTGTGCTGATGCTGCGCTTGTATTGTATGTATGTAGAGGGGCTCAGCCCCTAGTGAAATTGACGAGTACATGTTTACTCCAAATGAAATTGAAACATCCCACTGGCGTTCCGCGATCCGGTGGTGCTAAGGCTCAGGTAAATCTCTGACAGCGGCAACACACTCGACATGTATCAGGCGGACGATCGTATGAGAGGGTGCAGGCTGGCGACGGCCAGGTCATTGTTATACAGAACTGTGGGCGTTTACCGGGGTGATACACGCCTTTTTGTCGTATCACCGCGCAAAAGGCAAGTCGAGCGACAAAGCTTCCGTAGTGATGTCAATCGGAAGAATCGAGCTTCGCAGTCATGCTCCGTGGTAATCGATTGCGGACGGGAAGCCTGTCAGAATACAAGGTTCGCGTGTGGATTTCTCGGAAAAGTAGGCTATACAATTTTCATCAACACGCAAGTTCGGCCCGACTGTCCTATCCTCTCGGGGTTGTCCTTCCTGGCTCGTGGTCGTCTTTATTGCTTCCATTCCCGCTAAGGTTGCATTATGTCATGGAGACCGTGATCTGCAAATTCCATGCGAGAGGCGTGGGGTGAGAGGTCAGGGCCTCGGACACAAATCCGCGATGAAATCATGACACATGGTTGACTGCTGCTGTTGACCTGCTGTAGGGATGGAACAGCTGTTACAGGCATACTCGGGGCTGAGGCGAGGTATATGGATGGTTGTGTGGTTCAGAGTGATTGTGATTGTATGATCTGCAAATATGATATTATAGGATATTATTCTGTATTATAAAGCGGCCGGGGAATAACTATAGGTACCGATAATAAAGAGCACCCTGAGCACCCTGAGTAGGAACGAGATGTCAAACGGTGTGTAATCGAACTGTAATCGATGGAGTGTGGAGTCTAGAATCAATGAGGGTGAGATACGAAGCGAAGCGAAAAGACCGAGCGCCGAAGGTGAGAATTACAGCATTGACGGAGGCAGACGGTCTCACGGAGGCAGAGCTAAAACACAGGAAGCGAAGACTCGGTAGAAACAGGTAGACTTTGCGCACTAAAGCCTTTGGTTCGTTAATTTTGCGACCACCTTAATTATAAAGGACGGTTAGGTCCGGAAGCAACGCGGAGAAAAGATCCTTTCGGAAAGGTTACAATTCCGTTGACGGGGATGTGCAATGAGCAGCGACGAGCCTTTGAAGGGGCAACAAAGGAGGCAATTTAGAGGGTGAATAACAGGGCTTCTTCCCAGGGCGTCGTAATGCTTCCAGTGATTCGGTGCTTCGGGCGAGACAGGCTCAGGACCGGCAGGGATGCATAATGATCGAAAAGGGTAGACAGGACAGGACCGGCAGGATGCTTGGCAACGGTACCGCCTTGAATGGACGTTTCCACGTTGAAGGGATCACATGATCGATCGCCGATGGGATCTGGAAGCGTGGCAAGATAAGATAAGATAATGCGGTGACGTGCCTGGACATATCGGGGTATGACTTTCGTCAGAGTGAAACGACCCTGAGTCTAAAATGGGACAGGGCCTAGGTCATGCCCTCCTGAGATGACATCCGAGATTATGGGTGACGTGTCATATGCGCTAAGCGGCAATCTGCGGGTAAAATAGAAGCGCGAATTTGATGAGTTCTGTTCTGGCTGTACAGTACAGGACTGTTACGAGGTTAGTTTGATCCACAGAGTGTCATGCAACTTCTCTTCTGATTGGGATCCGTCGAATGTAAGAGAGAATCGACGGTGCTGGCACGCGATGGGTGACAGCAATGAGGCACGGGGAGAAGGAATGGAATTGAGTGTTCGGTCGTAAGCAATGGTACGAGTAATGGAGTAATGCTCGGTGTATTACCATCTATTGCCATTCGGAAGTGAGAATTGCGTACGGATTTGGGGCCAGATCAAAATAGATGAATTGAGATCAAATTAAGATCAAATTTGTGAATTTGGATCAAATGTAAATTGCTTCCCTGAGTATCCCTTGGGTCCGCTGACTTGTTCACAACCGAGATGGCTTCCGATGGGCCGATGGATCTGATTGGATTGATCGCCATTGATCGTGCGAGGGGCCGGTTGTTGACTATATAATAAATTATATCATATCGAATAATATATATATATCAGACGCCGCTTCCCTTCCACCTTTTGCCCCCTCTCCACTCCCCAGCATGTCTATGCGCCACCTCCCCCGCCAGCCAGAGCGGGATGTCCGTATGCACGACCCGTCCCCGCTCCAGACACATCCTCACGCCCACCCGCTCATCACTCACAACAACCATCTCAACGGTAATGCCCCCGGCCCCGCCACTCCCGCCGCTGCCAACATCGTCTCACCCACCGCCGGCGCTCCCAACGGCGTCCAGGCCCCTACCTCAGTCATGCAGAAGCTCGCAGCAGCCAACGAGCAGACCTGGCTCCTCATTGGAAGTGTCGCAGAACAGATGGGCGACCTCGAACACGCCCTTTCTGCCTATGAGAACGCCCTGCGGCACAATCCGACGTCCCTGTCCGGACTTACTCAGGTCGCTGGCATCGCCCGGATCAAGGAGAACTATCCCAAGGTGTGCCATCAATTCCAATTCCTTTGTTTCCGCGGCCCGTCTACCGATTTGTCATCGCTAACTCGTCGCCCAGGCTGTTGACTTTTTCCAACGTGTGCTCGGCTTGCAAGAGGAGAATGGCGAGGTTTGGAGTGCCCTAGGTGTGTTGCGGCCCTATCTGCTCAATTATCTCTAACTCTATTCAGGGCACTGTTATCTCATGCAAGACGACCTTCAGAAGGCCTATTCAGCCTACCAGCAGGCGCTGTACCTGTTACCAAATCCCAAGGTCATTAATGTCCCTTCCATCAGTCAAGCTCAGCCTAACGGACACCCACAGGAGGATCCTAAGCTTTGGTACGGCATCGGAATACTCTACGACCGATATGGATCCCTCGATCATGCCGAAGAGGCCTTCTCTTCGGTATTGCGCATGGATAAAGGTGTGCTAGCCCTTTGCATTCTAGTTCTCAGTCGTAGTTAATTGTGAAGACCTAGATTTCGATAAAGCGAATGAAATTCTATTTCGTTTAGGCATAATCTACAAGCAGCAGGGCAAGTATGACGAGTCTCTCGCCTGCTTCGACCGCATTCTCCGCAACCCTCCTTCCCCACTCGCACACGCCGACATATGGTTTCAGATCGGTCACGTTTACGAACAACAGAAAGACGTAGGTCCGATCACTTCTCTTATTAGACGTCCTTACTCACCGCAGCGTGCAGTACGTCAGTGCGAAGGACGCCTACGAGCGTGTAGTCGCCGACAACAGTGGTCATGCCAAGGTGTTGCAACAGCTCGGATGGCTGTATCATCAAGATGGCTCTTCGTTTCAGAATCAAGACCTTGCAATTCAATACCTGACGAAAAGTCTCGAAGCAGGTTAGCATCGTTCCGGTTCTTTGTTCGTATCATCCGCTAATGATTCTGCTATAGACTCTTCGGATGCCCAGAGCTGGTACCTCTTGGGCCGTGCTTACATGGCGGGTCAAAAATATAACAAAGCCTACGAAGCATACCAACAAGCCGTCTATCGCGATGGTCGCAACCCCACGTTCTGGTGTTCTATCGGCGTTCTATACTTCCAGATCAATCAGTTCCGTGACGCTTTAGACGCTTACTCGCGAGCTATCCGAATCAACCCTTACATCTCCGAAGTGTGGTTCGACCTTGGCAGTCTGTATGAAAGTTGCAACAACCAGATCTCCGATGCCATCGACGCATATGCTCGTGCGAGCGAGCTCGATCCCGGCAACAGCGTGATTTCCCAGCGCTTACAGCTCTTGAAAAATGCACAGGCTACCGGCGGCCAGCTTCCCGCTGCCCCGGGTCCCCAAGATGTTCATCCCACAGCATATGCCAGTGCTGTTGTTCCGCCGCCGGGATTGACAGGTCCGCCTCTACTTTTACAGTCTGGTATTCCCCGTCCGCCATTCCGTACCGACTCACGTGGACCAACAGACATATCCTTGCCGCCGCCCTCACAAGTAGGCGTTGGGCGATCATCGCCTGGTCCTTTCAGAGGTGGTCCACCGCCGCCTGTGGTTCTTGATGAGACGCGCCACATTCCTTCTCATACCCCACTCGCACCAATGGAGATCGAGCGACCAGCGCACTCGCGTGACTTTCCCAGTTCTTCCCGGGACACCGGCCCACGAGGACATCAAAGTCTATTACTTCACCACCCCCTTCCCCAGCCTGGAGAAGAAGGTCGGAATGGTGTTCACCCGCATCATCCGGAGCCGTACTTCTCACGTCCGCCACGCCCACAATCACGCTCGATTTCACCGGGACATTCTGCGCGGCCACGAAGTCCCCCACCCTTTCCACCGTTCCCGCATCCCGGTGGACGGCATCCCATAGGTCCCGCTCAGCCTAGTTCCGGGCCAGTCCAGAGGTCGCCGCGGTCGTACCCGGCACACGAGCCTCCAGCCAGGCCTGTGGAACAGGACGGTGCATGGGACAGACGACCCAACAACGATATTCGAGACTGGGAACGGGAGAGGAGGATGCCTAGGCATGCCGGCGGCGAATATCCCGGCGGTTACCCACCTCCCTACCCGCCTCGTTCACCTCCCAGTGCACATCGCGGACGGACTCCTCCTGAGGCTTCTCCCCGCTCAGCGCATCCGTCTAGGTATTGGGAGAAAGGCGGACATTCAGTCAATCGATCGCCACCACCTCCACCGAACGATGGAATGAGGCGGTATGATCCTCGATACGAGGTGCGGGATAATGGTCGGGACAGAGACTATGATATGGATGCGCGCATGGACCAGCAGCGGTCTTTCCCTACACCACCAGAGGATGGGCGACGGGGAACTCATTTTGCGTCTGGCAGCAACCGTAGTTCGGAGAGTCCCCATCCAGATGGCAAGGGACGAAAAAAGAACATGAAAGAAGACGCGATGCTTTCAGAGGCTGCACGTCGCGACAGGAGGAGGAAGAACGGGAGCATCAGCGGTATCAGCCCTAACGGAAACGGAAACGGGCTTCTCAAGCGTAGAGAAGAAGGTCCGGAGACGCCGACACCTAAACCCTTCGTGGTTGAACGTATGCCGCCAAGCGAGCGTATGCCCCCCAACTTCAAAATGAGTTATAGCAAGGATCGCAGCTCTCCTGGGCCCGTCAGCTCAAACGGTTCGGGTTCTTCGACCAGACCTTCGCCTACAAGTGGTGCCCCCCGACCTCCCTCTCGCGTCGTGGACGAAGACTACGATGAAGGTGTCGCTGATGCTCTAATGGGACTTGCAGCTGGTGCACCGGGCTTCCGAGCACGAGATTCGTCAAGCGCTCCTGTTCCTTCGCATTCGCCAGCGGTATCCTCTTCGAGCAGGCACAGCGACCCTTCATCCCGTTCTCATCCCATGCATCGTGACTCTGTTTCATCTACACGAAGCCATGCCTCGCCGCCTCTTCTTTCTGCCCCTCTGAAGCGACCCTTGAGTCCTGGCGTTGACGAACTGTCAGATGCCAAGCGCTCAAGGATGGACCTGCACAAGCGGCGTGGAACCTCACCTCCTAGTCGTCATGCCCCTTCCTCGCGTCCGTCTCCGATTCCTTTCCGCACACAGCCCACATCTCGCTCGCCTGAGGCGCATTATCCACCAAGTCCGCCGTTACCTGCAGTGCTTCCTCCGCATCCTAGGCCTATTGGTTCAGGGTTGTCGAACGGGTCGGCGCCGATTGCGTTGCCTCCGATCGCCACTCTTTCTCCGACGTCGACAGCACCCTCACCGAGTGGTACAGAGCGAGACAGGGACGACAGGATGCAGGTTGATAATCGGTCTATATCGCCACCGCCTCGTAGTAAGATGCCGGATGCTGGTCGTTCTCCTCCAAAAGCGACACCTTCGCCACCTGTCGTTGAGAAGAAGGAGCCGTCTTCGTGATCTCTGCTTGGGTCTCTGTCAGTTTATGAATTTTAATGAGAAGATAACGAGTGCATTAGTAATGTCGTCGCAATTGTTTTTTTATCTTGCATTATTTTATCTCCCTTGCTTTGGACGTATATCTTTTTTTGATTTGTTAATAACATCGTTGTAAGTCTGTAGAACGAATGTTGTGCCATACACGCTGTGTCCATGCTATGAATAATACATACATTGTTGTAGTGAAAAAGGTCCGGTGCAGAAATTTTACTCGGGGCATGGAGAAATTCCGATGTCATAACTGAAGTGATGGCCAATGATCCCTGCATGGACTGCGATGTCATTTCTCCGACTTTCAAAACAGTCGAATTGAAAGTAGAATGTCCAGACTACTGAGTGCCGTGATCGTGGCCAATTACCTGCGCATTGGTTGGCAACCGTGATCTGTGACAACAAGCACACGTTCAATCTATCCACCAACCAACTCGTTTCGTTTTTCAAAGTCTTTTTCTCAACGCTACTCCTTCTTGTGCAACCATGTAGGTGTCTTCTCATCGTCGTTGCCAAGGCTCCCTAACCGGATTATCAGGCCGTTGCCCGACGAACGTCCACGACAAAGTGTTGCGAATCTCATCGGTAGATTCGAACAGCAAACCAAACGGCAGTCAATATCTGCCTCTCCAGCTCGCAGCTCAAGTGTCGTTTCACATAGTACGGGAGATTCGGCCAAGGAAGAAGTAAAAGAGAAGCGGGACTGGCCTCCCAGGTCGACGACATCGTACACGACTAGCCCTTCTTCGTCGTGGATCAGGCCTCAGTCGTCGACTCTGAAGTCGCCGTCTTCGACACCGATGTCGACAGTAGTAGATGCCCCGGTGGCAGACGCTGTCGCGATCCCTGCGCCGACTCAACTGCCATCTCCCGAGCATTCTGATCCGAAGAGCCCTTTACCATCGAAGCCAGTGCCTAAGCAGAGCCCAGCACCGTCATCATTCAAGTCTCCTCCCAAGGCGTTGACGCCAAAAACATCACTCGGCGGGTCAACATCGACTCCGCTGAAGTCTCAGCATACAGGTCAATCTACAACATCAACGCCATCTTCTGTACGGAAGACAGTGCCTAGGACTAGCACTACTACTGCTGCGCGCGCCAAAACACCATCGCGTCCCAGCCAGCCTCCGCGCACTACAACTCCCAGAGCAAAAACGCCAAATCCTTCTCTACGTCCTGGGTCAGGCTTGTTCGCGCCTACCGCCGCTTCGCTGGCTAGGGCGCGAGATGCCCAGGGTCCTGCGCCGGTCCCCAAGAAGAAGTCGGTGTTGTCGAGTGCGGTTGCTGATAGGCTGAACAAACCGACTGCTGCGTCGGCGAGTAAGGCTCGTGCGCCTGCGGTTGTGCCTTCCAGGGGCAAACCTGTGACCCGTGGAGTTGTGAAGCCCAAGTTGCCTTTGTCGGGTAGCACGAGGGCGGTGAAGAAGGCCGGTCTAACGGGAGCTGCGATTGGAGCTGTTGCTGCTGCTGTTGAAAGCGGTCCAGATGAGCACGCGGAAACGAACGGCCATGCTCCAGAGCCTTCTACTGAGCAGGCACATGAGGACGCAGCTGGCGGTCATGAAGAAGTTCATAATGAGGCGGAAATCCATACCGAACCGGAAGCGCGTGTCGAAACAGAGCGTGAAGAAGACCACGATGAAGCGGTGCTAGTTGATACCCCAGAGCCCCAGGATCCCATGTCGCCCGGAGGTGTTTCAGTCACATTGCCTGATGTAGAGAAAGGGTCCCCCGGAGAAGTGACGCCCGTTGCTGAAACGCACTCTCACGAGCATCCTGTTGAGCGGGAGCATGATTCTCCGGGTGAAGAGACACGCCCTTCTGTCGGCAGTGATCTTGAGGATATCGTCAATCTGCTGGAATCGACGTCGCGCCCAATCAGCATCGTTAGCATCCCGGACGAAGTGGTTGATATCCCTGATGAATCGGAGTAGAAGCACCCAAAATATTCACGCAAATGATTCCTTTCCTTTCGTTTTTACTCTACAACCCCCAATCGCTGTATCTTTCTAGATCTCATATAATATTTTTGGACAACACACTGTACACTCATGGTGCGTTTCTCTCCGCATGTCTATCTGCTGTTGGATCTCATCATCGCTTCTAGCATTTTTCCGATTCGCTAAATATGCCTCTCGCTGTCTCTCCTTCCCTTCCTCTCTTACTTATTTGGGTGTTTTTTTCGTGTCTATTATATTTTGGTGTAGTAGTTCTGGCAAGCGGTTACAATCACATTGCAACGGCAACCCGAAAGATTGCCGGATGTTTACTTGGCGTGGTGCATACAAACATAAGACCTTGTTCCCGGTCAGTGGCTTTCCACACCCAAGGTTGCTCAACGGCCTCTTCGTATCGTTGCGAGGCTATCTCGATGCCCTTGTCATGACCTCCGAACCCCTTCCAGTTCAATCAGATTCTTGGGTAACACCTCCAATTGTCACGCAGCGTGGCCATGCGTTCTCACATTCATTGACTTCTTCACATCTCTTGATAAAGCGGAACTCAGTTATGGACCCTGCCTCAATGGCGAATTCTGGTCACAGTGTAGACGCGGTTGTACTAGACATCACACGGAGGGATTCGAAGCGTGAAGAAACAGGCGAGGAGCTGCGATTTCAGAGGGAGACGTCCTTCGACGGTCCTCTGCCGAGCCCGCCTTTGACCAGGACTAATACAAAAGAGAGCGTTACGCAGCACTATAAGGAGAAGACCCTTGTCGGAGAGAACCAGGATTCGGAGGGCTCAGTCTGGCATCCATTGCAATTTGGCGACCCTGCAGACCATACTCAGGATACCACCGTTGTCGACTTGGGCGATTCCATTGTCGACGCCAATGGACGCCTGGTGTTCCCTGATGGAATGAACAAAAACTCGCCCCCTCCTTCTCCTCGCGGATCCGTTCATCCCATTGACACACAAAAACCGCATTCCCCGCAGCCATGGGAGCTCGTTGATCCTCCTCCTTCGAATGGTCACAAGCCTTCGCAGTATGGGACAATGTCAAACAAGTTCAGCACCCTGCAGGGTACCTCGTACGCATTTTTGCCGTTCACAACGTTGCTATGTCGCTTATTGGTCCCTGTAGACACCGCCGGCCTCTGATACCCAAATCGTCGTATTACTTCGGACCTCCACCCCCGGATGCGGCGTTTGGTACACCACCAATGGGTCAAATCGGTGTTCACCATCCTCGGGAAGTCATTCGGATCGAGCGGGATTATACGGGCGGAGAGTTGATTCAATTTGCTCCGATCTATCCGCTGGAGCTGGAAGGACGGGTACGTTGAATGCTATTTACAGGTGCCAAGGGGCCAGGAACTCGGGCGGTATACTGACCTCATGGCCAATAGATTACACCAACACAGTTCTTGGAATCCATCAACGCCATCAACGAAATCCTTATATCTGCGCATAGTATTCGGCGTTCGATGGTTGACAATGTGCTTGCGGTCGTCACGTTGTACCTGTCAAGGCTGATCATCACTTCACACTACGAGAAGGTTTGTATTCCTGCCCTTTCCGTAACAATGATCCTCTAATGCTTGTTTCTGATAGGAGATGAAACGGCTTAAGCTGCTTTTTGATGAACTCAATTCCGGACTATATAATCCTGCTGGCCTGAATCTTCTTTGGCCCGGCAAAGTGGCTTTCTTATACGTGAGTTTCAGAAGTCCATTCCGGATTCAGTAGTCCTCTATATATACTGACGAATCATCAGATGGAGATCGAATACTACGTGAGTTTTTGTCAAAGCGTTTACTTTTGTGAAACTGACCATGTTTACTAGTGATACCAATCCTGTTCCGCCCGAGTCGTCTTATTTTTATTGCTTTTTGCGGATGCATCTCTTAGATCCCTTCACATATGTATTTGACCATCATTATCCGTGTTTCCGCTGATCTTCCGTGGGCATCTCTCTCGTTTGACTATCTCTATACATCATCTTTGGGCGACGAGCGGTAGCAACATTCTTCTTAATGATAATTGACAATGGGGCTTACCCCGCCTCGATCTGATCACCAGGGAAAGTTGGGAAGAAACATGAAGCGGCAATTCGGATATCCATAATGACTTAACCGAGGGTCCAGAATCATCACTACGCGCACCTAATGACAGTGCGATCGACAGATTGGAGTAGAAGTCGCACTCTATCAAACCATACGAAACGTGGCCAAAGTCCGACTGAATCTGTTTGAACAAATAAACGGTGTCGAAGTGGGGTCCAGGTCGCGAAGACTGAGCCGGGAGGCTGTACGCCAGGGACGGATGACGGTAGGGTTAAGGTTTAGTAGGCCCAACTCGAGTCACATGTCTTCTCGAATATTCTCGGATGCCGAGTGCCGAGCCGCGCGTCCTCTCCAATAAATGGGGGATGCCGGCGATCAACGGCAAAGAAGGAGGGTGCTTGGTAAGACACTTGTGACGATTGCTGGGCACCGAGTACAGATATCTTTCTCAACGCAGTCACCTTCACCGTTGAGCACCGAATCTAATCTTTTCTTCTACCTCCATCTCCCATCTTTACCGTCCTCTCCTTTTCAGTTTCCTCATCAATGGAGGCCTTTCCCGAAATCACACCGCTCTGGGATCTTTCGCAGGCAACCACCTTTTCCCAGCTTGCCGACGACGACTTTCTTGCTCTCTTGCAAAAGCAATTCCCGAGCGCTACGAATCCATCTGGGAACCTGAGTGGGGATTTCGCTGTCGATCCTCAGAGCATATCCCGATTCTCTCTACCCAGCCTTAACCCGCCATCCGAAGACAGTAGTCCCAGTCCACCACGAAGCGCCGAAGCTGGTTCCAGTATGCCGGCACAAGACGATGATGACTCCTTTGTCCAGGGCGACACTGCGCTGAAGCGGAAAGCGAGTGATGATGATCTTGAAGAGGGGCCGAGCCAGAAATCACAGCATACTGGTGAGCAGCACTGGGTCCAGCAGCGTCTGCCTTGCCGACTCTTACTGTCCATCGCGTAGCAGGCAACAGTAAAAAGGGAGCAAGCGCCTCCAAGCGCAAGTCGTCTGGCGGACCAGTAAGTTGTATGCACTCAATTCAATTCAAACAATGCTTATCGAGATAACAGGATGAGAACCGCCTCCTCAAGCGCAAAGAGCAAAATCGTGCCGCCCAGCGCGCATTCAGGGAAAGAAAAGAAAAGCATGTCAAAGATGTGAGTTTACAGTTCCCGGCTATATCGGAGCCGAACCATCCTGACTCAACTTTCCCCAGCTCGAGGACAAGGTCGCTGCCCTTGAGGCCCGTAATGAGCAGACAAACTCTGAAAATGACAACCTGCGCGATCTGCTGGCTAGGCTGCAGTCGGAGAATATGGCGCTTAAGCAGGGTTCTTTCACTTTCCAAGTCCCAAAAACCGCTGGACGCTCGATCCCTTCACCATCAACCTCCACGTTATCACCTTCTGAAAATTCCCTTTCAGCATCATTCAGCCGCAATTCTCCAAAGCCTTCTCTGCAAAAGTACACAAATCCTCTTGATCTGAGCTCGTTGACAGCTTTTGATCCGAGCGTATTGGATCTGCTCGATCAACCTCAGGCGACTGCGACAACATCGGGAGGGGCGATGGAGATGGACTTTGGTTACAACAAGGACAAGGGTTATCTGACCTCTAACTTCACAACCATCGCCAATAATCCAGCCTTCTTTTCCTTGGCATCACTGTTTGACCCCACGCCAACACCCTCCCCGCCGAGTGGGAACAGTGTGTCTAATTCTGATACACCGTCCTTCAACTTTGACATGAATTCGCTCACTGCATGGTCCCCGCCGCCGGCCCATGATTCCGGGACACTGGATGACTTGTTTGGTTCATATATGGACCATACTTCAGGCATAGACTTGAATAGCATTCTCGGACCGCCATCTTCCATCAGTCCCATAGTTCATCAGGCGAACCTCAACACTCATGGCACCTCACCTGATTCCTCATCTTCCTCACCTTCGTCTAATGCATCAGACCCTAGTCTTTTTGGCACGCCCATCGAAGGATCTTCGTCGGAGTCGGACATGGGACACGAGGAAGGTACATGTCCGAAGACGAAGTCGGAATGTGTCAGGCATGTGGATAATAGCGGGTTGTCCCCATTCGTGACAAACTCTGCCTTCTTCCGCAAAGCTGGGGACAATGCACTTGTCAGCGGGGTATCGTGTCAAGGATCGTCCAGTTTCCCTAAGACGACGAAGAACGAGAGCAACATAGAGGTTTTGAGTGCTTGGCGAAGTATAACGTCGAATCCTAATTTTAAGGTGAGCACTTTACGTTCAGATTACTTGACCAGGCGGGTGTTCACCCTCACGATTTTAGGATTGCGACATCAACGAGTTGTGTTCAGAGTTTTCGAGTAAGGCTCGGTGCGATGGGTCGAAGGTTGTTCTGGAACCCTCTGGCGTCCAGCATATACTGAAAAACCTATCCAAGAACCGAGCATAGAGCGGCTGCTTTCGCGCCCAACACGAACGGCTTCTCGTGTGTACTCCGCCATGTACTCGACGCACCCGTGGTGTGGAGAAAAGTCGGGGAACAAGAGCTCTACCCGCTCTACACCGTGTACTTTCGTTTTCCCAAGTTGTCAAATAAATAGGCTCACGATTGAGTATCCCATGGGCATTGGGGGTTATGGGATGCGAAGGGCAAGGCAGTAGTCCTTTGTCTCCGGACAACGCACAGTTTGCATATCTGTTTCATACCTTTCATTGCTCAGGTCGTACCTCATGTATTTGTTCTTTATAGCTTACTATAAGTCTTCCTTTCATCTTTCGTATCAATAGCACCAGTATCGTGTATAAATCCCACTCAAGCTCTTACGTTCTTGACGAATCAGTACCATTGTAGAACACGTCTGACAGTAGCTCTATGAACTAATGCCCACCTCATAGGAGCGTTGTATAACATGAATACCTTACCTGTGTCAGCGTTTAGGCAGAAAAGATCTAGCGCATGTGTCTTCAGTCGACGTACAGCATGTTGAAAACGTCTAGAAGCCGCGAACTTGTGTTTTTTTCCGAGTCGGTGTAGATATCAGTCGGAAAATTGATGACTGGCCGCTGCAATCATTGATCTCCAAAGAGGACGGAACAAATGGATTGCGCGTCATAATGGACGTCAAAGTTCCGAAGACAAGTAGTCACGGAATAAGATAATACCGTCGAAGCGCACGTTGATGAATGAATGATCCTAATTCGTGACGCGTGAACTCCTCCTACTCGCCTTTGTTTAATTTATAAACTCTATCATTGGTAGTTCTATGCAACTCTTCTTCTATGATCCAGCCTTCTATGAGCAACCACATGGTCATACGCTCGCTACAGGCGTCGCAGTTCCGGAATTCGGCGTCGATTCGGACACAATGGGGGATGGTATATCAGCGGACGGATCCCGTATGTATGCAGCGAGGAATTTCCTCCACGGTGTTTTAGAAGGAACAAAATGGCCTGGAACACGGGTGAGGCTTCGAGATATTCAAAACGGAAATGGAAGACAGCGGACCTCCGTCGTGTTCCTCGATTCGTTTATTGCTTGAGACGTCTATGAGCTCTTGGGAGCGGTCGGAGGTGACTATGGTGTCGGCTTTGCCGATGATGTGAAGTGTGGGCGTGGAGTAGGTTGGGTTGAAGAGAATGTCTGCGAGGGGGTCCGTGATCTTCAACCCTGCAACGGCGACACAGAATTTGCTGAAAAAAAGTCAGAGTAGCCTACGATAAGTGACCTATGTTGTACATACAAAGGTGGATGCGGCGGTTTACCGTCTATGAGGAACGGCGGATAGCTTTCTGGTTTTTCCAACTGTTGAAATAAGACTTCATGTCAGTCCTGAGTACCAAAACTTGGGTGTAGTCCAGCACGCACTAGAGCACATAGCAACGCTGCTACAGCTGCTCCCTGACTATAGAAATAGGTATAAGAACAAAGTTAAGAATCCTTGTGGGTATCGTGTTCTACCTAAATCCAAACACGCCCTGGAATCAATGCATAAGAGATATGCCGACGACAAAAATAAAATAAGTGATGACTCACGTCGTATGTCCGTTCTTTGAGGATATCCCGAAACAGGATAAGTGACTCGTCCAAGCCCACGGCTCGGGTCTTGTCAGCGAAGGCTCTGAACCATCCTCGAGGAGTGAGCGTTGGGTCTTCAGTGGAAGCTTCAAGGGTGCTTTCATTTGATTCTGAGGCCCCACCAAACAGATCTTCAGCCTGGAGGACATGAGGTGCATCGATGAAGACTAAACCAAAACGGTTCGTTCTAAAGGTTAATTTGTATAGTATGGCTTGTAAGAAGGACAGCCTACCCATGTCAGCATCTTTTCCACATTGTTTCCGCAAGGCTCCGAGCTAAAGTTGCACGATGGATTATTGTTCCGCGATGCTATTGAGGGCTAGGGAACGTGTAGCACGTACACGTTTGCTCAAAACATGGGCATTTTGGGCATAACTGAGAAATGTCAAGTCAGAATATATCTGGGTGAATCGCCCGATGGATCATACCCATGAAGGACAAGAATCGATTTGGTGGGAGTCATGGTAAGGAAAGAACGATCTTGATGATCGGAAAATCGATAGATTTGATTTTATGGATATCACCGAGTCACCGTCGTCATCGCACGGAACCGGACACGTCGAGAAATTCTTGGTATGAATTGATCGAATATGATTGTTATCAACTAGTTCGCATGAGGACCAAGAACGTTTGGGGTGAGGATTGGAGGGCAAACAAGTCGGTGTATGTCAGTGTGATAGAGGCGACTATGCATGTGCTATGCATCCTGGTGGCTGGAACCTCAAAGACCAAAGACAGGGACTTACGAGCCGGTAATCAATATCAACGTCTATGTCCAGTTGCAAAAGACGGCTTTCATCGGTTTTGAGAGTCTCACAATAACTGGCATTCAGTTAAGCATGGAGTTTCGAAGGTTATAAATGGGGTGAGAGACTTCAAGTACAAAGTCACAAGGTCAACCATACTTTCGTCGGTTTGTGAATGGATGGAGCAAAGAAAAGGAGAGCACAATCACTTTTTCCGTATCTCTCGAAAGTCATCTCAGGTGGTGGATGCAGCCCACTGAGACAACATAGCTAGTAGATAGACAGAAATGAGGGCTATAAAGCGCATAGTTCTTGCATTAGCACCCCAGGATTTCCGGACATACGCGACATAGTACATCACAACCCAGTGGTCTAGAAAGGGCCAAACCAGAAGAGGAGTCCAACATTGCCAGTGCAGATGTGCCGTAGTTCCTGCACCGGAGTGAGAAGGCATTTCAGTCTATAGACATTGGGAGTAAAGTAAAGTTGCTGGACTCAGTGGACAAAAACCTGGTTTGCGCGAAGCCATTGTTGAAGACCAGTCCCAGTTTCGTGCCTTTTATCCCCGTAAGTGGTTAACCGAGCTGCGAGGTTGAAGGTCATCGTAGTGGAAGGAAGTAAATCTGAATCAAATGTCACTCCGTCAAAACGAAGTTGAAAATCAAAAGGCACAGCCACTGACTTCGACTTTGATGTCGGCTCGAATAGCAACCGGTAGCGGTCGACATCAGCAGTCTCTGTGTTTTCTTAGTACTTCTGCTCCGCCTTCCGAAACCCCTCCGTCCTGGGTTAGAGCCTTATCTGAAATTGTTTCCGTGTTGACACGCTCTGCGGCACAAAACATTTTAAAGTTCTCGTCCAGCCACTGCTCTATAGCATCCGCTTTCAAAATCGGGTCCGAGGACCGCCACTTTTGCCATATCCAAGTTCACCCGTGCAATGTCGGTCTCTGCCTCATTTCGAACACATTACATGGACGAGACACACATAAAATGTTCTCATCTGCCATGTCTCCGACGACTAATAGAATCACCTCCCTTCTTTCAGCTTTACGATTCTGTATGGAGATAAATATATACTAGCAAAAGCGGTTGGCTGTGGAGTCCGAGCAGTCTTCTTCGAGCTTCTCAGGATGGTGCCTACGAACATAGATGATAGAAGAGCCTCGAGAGTCTAGACTGCTTCAGTGCCTTTTCCGAAGGACATCATTCATTGTAGGTTCATGATGCCGCCACCGCCCTTTTTTTGTTCAGCTATGTTGACCCAAATCTAAGACGTCTTCCTTGGTACCTCGCTTCCCATTAACTGGTTACTAGGATCCGTTTCACTTATCCACGGTACTTTTTTACTCGAGGCGTCATCCGCCAATTGTATCTCTACTTCAGGTACATGTATAATATTCTTGGCCCCTCACCAGTCCCTGTATGATTCTCGCCACTCGGACGTTCTAAGCTAGGGTCATCCATCTTGCGTCAGGCCTGCCGTACACTCCTCTTGCCTATCGTGAGCACCGGTGGCCATCGGAGAACGGGTCCGATGGAGACATCGAGTCCCACTGTCGTACGTATAGCAGAACATCGGACGTGTCTCTGCGCACTGCTCATCAGGTTTCTCCTTTTCTCTTCGCTTCCAGGGCCGGGTGTTTTGCTTTGTGCCTTGACAAGGTAAACGTATGCATATTGACGAAAAGATGCAAAAGCTAGTTCCTGGTCGAACACACCGTTTGTTCAACTTTGTTGGTCAGGTCCGAACTAATGTTCGTTGAAGTGCATCTTTTTCGTTAGGGTTCTGGTTCTTCATTCCATCTCTATCGGCTGCATCTGTAGTCCCTAGAGGCACACACCTAACGTGGTATGCAATACGTCCTGCAGGGCAAGGGCTAAACCTATTATGCCAGGACCCTCTAGCTTATCTGTTACGTCCACAAAACTAGTGTCGAAACGGTAAGTTTCTGATAAGTTTCCTTGCAGACAATTACACTTTCTCTTCACATGGGCCCAAATTCAGGGTACGAAACACTTTCGGGTCAGTATTCACTTCAACATCGGGTACGTCTGCCTATTTTATCTACCATAGACTTACTTTTTCACACCAGTTGATACTGATCCAGTACGATTGTCAAAGTATCGGCAGGTTCATTCCTCGCTTCGCTTTGTCTAGAACGCTGGTGAGTATCGTCAATTGTACCTCTGTTGCCTTCTACTTTGCCTTCTGCTTCAGTTGTTTCGCCAATATTCTCCCACACCACAGTCTCGTCTGGGGTTTGGTAGCTGCTCCTTGGTCCTCAGACATTGCCCCCGTCGGCGGAATCCCGAGATGCAGCAGAAACAAGTCTCTGATCTGACCTGCGTAAGGACGCCTCAGTTTGGTGGGTACGGGTCCGTACTGTCCTTTGCTTCGTGGCAGATCTTGGCAGCTTCATCGACTTCCTAAGGCGAAGCAAAGGGAAGCGCAAAGATCTGCGTTACGTCGATTGATACTTCGTAGTCCGAGGACTATGGGTCGATCTCTAGCTTCTTTAAAGTCTCTGGAGCGCATCGTCACGTAGAAGTGATTACTTGCGACAGCCTTTCTTGGCAGAGAAGATATTTACGACTGTCAGAACGTGACAGTACTCTTGGGACGATCCAGAGACGGCATTGGGCGACCTTCCGTTACTTCTGCCGTTTAATTATGGTGCCAGTAAAATCGTTCGTAGCCTTCCTGTAGTGTTACTTTACCGGGTTTTATACCCATTTAGCACCTTTGCACATGAACTTGCGAAACAGTAAGCTTGACTTGAAAGGAAGGAAAGTGATGACAATCTCGCACGTAGACCTTGTCTATTTTGAGTTGCATACATACTGACAGACGCCCGCAGATTTTCAACCCTACAGTCAATGCAATTGTCGTCTACGACCATAAAGTATTGTAGCTAAAATTAAAGATCGTGATAAGCGTGAGTATGAAGTCCGTGTCATATACGTATGCAATAGAAAGCAAGAAGCAACAGTCAATGTACGTCCAAAGTCCAGGGAAAAGTTGAACAAAAACCAGGCATTCTTTAGCAGTCGCAACAACTACGTTGAGCGGAACGCATTCCTGAGCAGCTGGAAGCCAGATAAAAAGACGATAAGTGTCGTTGCGACAAGGGTAATGACTGTCGGCTGCGCAATGTATGACGAGAACCCGTTGCTACATATTGCGCAGCTCCAGCCTAGTCATTTTTGTCAGTCTTCTCTAATTCAATAAATAAGGAGGTAAGACGTACCACTGCTAATGGGGGTGTACGACTGAGGGGTATAAAAAGCAAACGTAGCTTCACTGTTTGGGTTCATGTACCCTCCTCGTCTACTTGCGCCCAAGCCACGCTCATCACAGATCAACAGTGTACAAGTCGCTTGGGGAAGGGGGTTATCTGAGTGGCTCTTCTGGTAAGAGTAGACGTCCCACACGACCTGGGTAGCCGACCCGTCAATGATTCCATCCGACGCTGGTCCCACCGGGTAAGTATTGCCGTTGTCACATTGCGCAGAGACAGTGAGATGTGTGGGGGTGACGAGGACGTCCGTGAAGTTCCAGCCAAATGTGACCATCTCATTGGATGCGATTTTGTAGAAGGATGTGACCGTCGTTGGGGGTTGAGTGATGGTCAGGGAACCTGCTGCTGCAGTGGCGGGGATGGAGATGGTTGACGAATTCCCTGAGGAGGAAGCAGACTGGGAGCCTGAGCGGGACGACGAGGACGACATCGAGAGCGGTGATGGCGGTGACGGTTAAGAAGAGGAGCAAAAGCCAAGACTTGACGATGGTATCACTTTGCTCGTTGGCGGGCGACAAGTGACAAATGTGACCAGCAACCGTTTTCAAACACGTGGCTAGCGCTGGCTAGCGGCATCCGGAAACCGGAAACCGGGACGCGCCTTGACTCCTTCCACCATGTCGAAAATTCAGCAGCCTTCCAACCAAATAAAGTAATATATACTGTCTGTCCGTCTCACGTTCGCTCACCGCAATTATCTCTAGGCTTACGAATGTCTCCGTGGTGAAACTAAAGAAAGGCGGCAAGCGCTTCGAAGTAAAGTGCTCTACACACTTAGTCATAACTAGTTTTAATGCCGATGTTAGATCGCATGCTACAAGAATAAAGTACAAGGGTGGAGAAATGGCGTGTATGAAAACTTATTGCTTCAAGTCATTCAAACGCTTATTTATTCTTTGGCCAGGGAAACCAATTTAGACGACGTTCTTCAAATAAGTAACGTATTCGTGAACGTCTCCAAGGGCGAGGTAGCCAAGCACGGCGACCTGAAAAAATGCTTTGGTACAACAGACATCCCCGATATCGTTACAGAGGTCTTGGCTTGTTCATCTTTCTTGTCCTTTCGAAATCTCATTCGCTGTCAAGTAGATCCTCAAGAAGGGCGAGATGCAAGTGAACGAGAAGGAGCGCGATCATGATCTCTCAGCGCTTCGCAAAGAAATCCTCAACTTGGTGGCCGAGAAATGCGTTGATCCAGAAACGCAAAGACCCCATCCAGTGGGCCTGATAGACAAAGCTATGACAGAGGCCGGATTCAGCGTCAAACAGAACAAGACGGCGAAAAGCCAAGTAGGGAGCTTGCCAACTCTGATATATTTATACTCATCTTCTCCCAGGTGTCAGAGTGTATAAAGCTTATCCAGTCGAATTCCACGCTACCAATACAGCGTGCACGGATGCGTGTCCGTGTGACCATGCCGCCTGCAGACGGCAAACGGCTCAGGGAAAAGATTCTAGAAGGGGCAGAGAAGGTCGAGGACGATGAAACGACTAAAGATGAGTGGGAAGTTGTGAGTTCCCGTCCTTCGCCGCAGCCATCACCTACTGACAGCTCCCCATTCATTCAAAGGTCATGCTAATAGATCCTGGTCAATTCCGTGTGATCAACGAGATTCTGCAGAAAGAATGCAAGGGCCGCGGACGAATCGAGACAATGACTTTTGCAGCGACGGCAACAAACTAGATCTCCTCGGGGTTTTTGTATCCTTAGAGTATTGTATCGTTTCAGGTAGACTCAGATGACATTGCTATTATGTACATCTTCGGGCAACTCAGCGCTGTACATCGCGCAGGATAAGCGGCCTCATTACACGGCCCCAATTTTCATCCCACGAACTCCACTCCCATTCAACGTTACTGGTTTGCTCCGCATGATCATGAGGGGCATGTACATGCGATGTTGTTTGTTTTGATGTCCTTTGTAAAAGGGAAGATAGCTTCGTTGAGGACGGGAAGTTTGTGAGAAGGGACTAGTAGAAAGTGAGAAAGACGGTGGTATGATAAGATACAAGTCATTCACCTCCAATTGCAGAGCTAGATCGGCAGAATCTTCAAATATTAATCCATTTACGCCCTCCTTGACAAGCTCGTCCAAACTGATAGCTAATTAGACTGGAGGATGACAAGGTGCTATGAAATGACGCACCATTTAAATTTTAGGGCGCAGACAGGCAAACCGCAGCCAAACATGTCAACGATTTTCATAGGTAAATCAAGCGCGGAGGAGCTGGAGTGCAGAGAAACACCGAGATCCGCAGAACCTTTCACAAAAGTCAGTCACTGCGAAGATTATGTTCAAAGACGGCAAACCAAGAAGTAAGGGGTAATCCTCTGGTTCCAACCACAAGCTGACGCATCGTACCCATGTCCATCCTCGCTGTAGCTTTTCCATGCTTTGCATGTACTCATCACGGAGGTCGCCCTTTCCTGTAACGACCATCAGAAGCTTCGGCAAGACCTGCGGTCCTTCGTGGTTCAGTTCTTTGGCCCTAGCTTCGTAGATTTCCAGGGCTTCACGCAGTATACCAAAATCTTCATCAGGTGTCCACGAGGTGCTGGAAACTACCAGTGCAGGCCGGTCTCGGCGAAGACGGGGTGAGTGTATCTCGGAGTATGAGGGAGGATCGAAAGACTCCGTGGGCGTGCGGATGGTGGCGTGGAAGGGCTTCAAGGTTTTTGATTTGAAAGGTACCCCGGATGTCAGAGAAGGCAGTGAGACATCGCTGGGGTTTTCTGGAAGTTGTTTGATTTGGGAAGTCGTATCTGTGAACGGCGTAGAATAAGGCATAGATGAAGGCGGCAGCCAGCCGGTAAGGGATTTTGGCGCAGCTATTGATGGTCTTAGTTTGACAAACAGCTGAACGGAATTCGTCAGCGCTGTGTGTTGGTAGAGAGTTGATATACGTACATCATGCACTTCTTGGGGCGAGCAACGATGGAAATAACGAGGAGGTCTGTCATGCAAGACTGCCTTGTGTCCCCTGAAAAAAATTAGTAAGGAGAAAGAAAAGAGGTCGACTACGTACTGGAGATCCCATTCTTTCACGAGGAAATCGCACATGGCCTGGGTCACGAAGAGGTGAGCATACGCGCTCCTTCCAAAGGTGGCCTCTACCCTAAGATAAATATAGAGAATGTTAGAGACAGGAAGGCATGGGCGCGTACGTACCATTTGGCGATCTTGACGAATAAATGATCGGGTCCCAGTTTGATTGCCAAGATACTGTAGCCCAGATTATGCCAGTCGACGATAACTTTGCATCCACGTATTCGTCCGACAAGGTATGCAATGGCAAGCGTAGGTATGCTTGGAGGGTTCTGCGGGTAAGACATCAGCGTTTAGTGAGTGAACGTCGTCGGATGACTTGCTTGTACAAGGATGAACTCTGGTGGTTTTGGGATGCGTACGAGAAGTTCGAGTAGAATTGAGGCAATTTGATGGACTATCTTCAATGGCGCGAAGAATATGAAGGGCAGGCGTCGGAAACAAGTGGGTAGTTGAGGAAGGTAACGAAATGCGACCGGCAGGCGTTGGAGCGAAGGTATCGGTGTCGAGCCTATCTGGTTGTTGGCACAGCAGTAGACAGTATATATCGCACTTGCCTGAGTATCCGATGATGTTTGTCTCGAAGCCATTCTCTGCAAAGCTCTCAGCGTGATACATCATCCTAGGACTGCGCCCAATGTCTCCAAGGACGAGAATCGCCACCGAGCGCAGCGAGTGCTGATTCCGCGGGCGGAGGAATAGGTAAAGACGAAGAAATTTCCATGAGAGCCAGAGCAGAATACAGGCGACGACGAATTCCCCGACACGAAGCTTGCTGGTAGTGGTCATGAAGAGTCGGCCCGAAGCCGCCGGTTCTCGCATTACTAATTCCGAAAAAGTCATTGAATAAGCACCGAAATGTTGGCCTCGACCACCTTGCGCAACCTGGCAGCGCTGCCGTTTAAATTCAAGTCAATACGAAGGACTCCCTTCAATGTACGGTGTATCTCCTCGACGCCAGCGCTATCGTCGTTCAGGCATGGGCGACGGTTCGCCACGGAATCCTCGATTGTACCAAAGTACCGGTCTGCAGTGAATACACAGTCGAATCCGCCTTTGAGTGAGTTATTAGCTCTATTTACTAGATGAAGTCTCAATAATGGATTTTTAGCACGGTCCATGTTCATCCAGACGGAGCCGACGCCAAACGATGATTCTCTGAAATTCATTCCGGGGGTGCCAGTCATGGGCGAGGGAACAGCAGAGTTCCTCGACACACGATCCGCCCTTCCGTCACCCCTTGCCATCCGTCTCATGGGAATCGAGGGTGTCGCTGCTGTTTTCTTTGGACCAGATTTTGTCACCGTCTCCAAAGACTCTGAAAATACATGGGCAGTTCTTAAGCCCGAGATATACTCTACGCTGATGGAGTTCTTCTCCTCTGGACAGGCTCTTTTCAGGAGCCAGGAGGAGAGGGACAATGCTGGACCGCAGGACACGAAGATTCTCGATACGGACTCGGAGACTGTTGCGATGATTAAAGAGCTGCTGGAGACGAGAGTGCGGCCAGCTATCATGGAGGATGGGGGGGATATTGAGTATCGTGGATTTGACGAAGAAGGCTCTGGCACTGTGAAGATCAAGCTTAAGGGCAGCTGCAGAGGATGCGATTCGAGCACGGTCACTTTGAAGAGCGGTATTGAACGGATGCTGATGCACTATATTCCCGAGGTCAAGGGTGTCGAACAGGTTTGTTTTTTTCTTCCTTTTTTCTGTCTCGGCTATCGCTGAAATATTCACAGGTGCTTGATCAGGAGGAGGAAATTGCCTTGGACGAATTCCAGAAGCTGGAGAAACGGCTTGGGAATACCGGAAGCAAGCCCAAGTAGGTCTTTGCCGGCTGCCTTCTTCATACAGCTTATGGTCTTTTCTTTACCCGTAGCCTGGCGCAGTATATGTCTGTGTAGATTTCCCGGGTACATAGGCACAAGGTCCTGCTTCTATATGCCCCAGGATCAATACGTGCCATTACGAACGACATAGACGTACTCGTAATATATACACTGTACATTATCCAACTTTGTATTTTTGAAGACGAAGACCGAAAGACCGGATAGATTGACCATCTCCGCTACTAATACAGTTCAGATCATAGAAGTAAACTATTCCTACCGACCTTGACGGCTTATTGTAAGCAGTAATGTCAGTTATAGCAGCATTAGCGCGTGAGTTGACGACGACATAAATGGCGACGTCTCGGACCGGGTCGAAGCGGCAGGCCAATTTGAAAAGGTTCGATGAATTCAGACGCCCCACCTTCCCATCTACTCTCATCTTTCCTTCCCACATGGCCACGACTGACAATGCCACGTCGCGCAAGTATGTCCTCGCATCGCGCGCCTCGCAGCTAGCGCAAATCCAGACGAATATTGCCCTTGCAGCGCTCGAGGCACTCCCGCCGCCATCCGACTCTCCCAGGCCGACATTCACCACGTCCTTCATGGCCACAGCGGGTGATAAGAATCAGTCACAGGCTCTGTTTCTCATGGGAGGGAAAGCGTTGTGGACCGGGGAGCTGGAAGTAGCGCTGAAGGAACGGGACGTGGATATGCTCGTCCATTCGTTCAAGGACGTTCCCACTGTGCTGCCGGAAGGCTGTATTATTGGAGCCATCATGGAGAGAGAGGACCCGGTGGACAGTCTCGTCATAAAGAAAGGCAAGGAAGACGCATGGAAAACTCTGGACGACCTTCCAGCTGGGAGTGTTGTCGGCACGAGCAGCGTTCGTCGTGTCGCCCAGCTCAAACGAAACTTTCCCAAGCTTAAGTTCCTCGATGTGGTGAGTTTTTCCCTTCTCTTTATAATGCGAGTGTTAACTAACGGTCTTGGTAGAGAGGCAATTTGTGAGCATACAGTTAGCTGCAAGGTCTCGTTTTCTCAATTTGTATTCCAGGAATACTCGGTTGGCAAAACTCGACGCTGAGGATGGACCTTACGCTGCCTTAATTCTCGCCAAGTCTGGTATGGTGCGCCTGGGAATGGGCCACCGTATTACTGCAGATCTCACCCCTCCTACGCTGTTCCACGCCGTCTCCCAGGGTGCTTTGGCTATTGAAATCCGAGGTGATGATACCGAGGCGTTAAAGCTGTGCGAAGCAATCACCCATAAGGAGACTCAGATTAGGTGTCTAGCGGAGCGCGCATGCTTGAGGGTTCTCGAGGGAGGCTGCAGTGTTCCGGTGGGAGTTGATTCTACCTTTGAGGACGGTGCTCTGACCTTGACGGGCTGTGTGACGTCGCTCGATGGGAGCGAACACGTCGAGCATACCCTGAAAGAGCCGGTGTCGTCCGTGGTGGAGGCGGAGGCTGTTGGAGAGCGCCTGGCAAAGATTCTCGTTGGATCTGGCGCCGGAAAAATCTTGGATGATATCAATATTGACCGGGAGAAGCGAACGAAAGAAGCGGAGAAGGCAGAGAAGGCAAAATAAGAAGAAGTAGAGAAAATATAATGTAAAGTAATTGCGATGTATTTCTTTGACATGACTGTCGTGACGTAGTACTTGGCAGACTTTCAGGGCAGGGCAGGACTTGCATCCCTTACATGTCTAACGCGGCAAATCCGGCCTAGTTTTAGCTTCGGATTTTGAATGTGGGCTTTGTTCCCAGATTGCCACGGGAAAGTCCTTCTATCTTTTGGAAAGGATCTCAAATCCTCAAGCTAGTTTACAATCTCAAGCATGGGGTGAAAAATATCTACGTGTACCCAAAAACACACTGTATGTTTGTGTGTGTATTTCGGACACAAATCTGAAGCCAAAGGTGGCCATAAATACATGTGAAAAACCATAATGCCGGACTTGCCGGACTATATTTGCGTACCAGAATTTGATCAAAATCTGTCAATGTATTTAAAATACTAATCCGTCGCAGCAGTGATGTACCCTCATCGACATCATTAAATGCCTCGGCGGTCCGTGTTATGCATTCTTCTGTCGCTCCTTGGTCTTTTTCTAGTTGGAACCGTTGTCGTTCTTTCTTCCATTTCTTCGTACCTTGCTATTGACCCCGACGCATATCTGATTGAGTACAATGTGCCGACACTTGACCGCTGGAATGCTACAGAGCATGGCCGGGTAGAACGGGTACCAAGGTTATTTCACCAGACGGCCAAGACGGATATCCTCTCTGAAAAATGGAGGTCGGTGTCGCTGCAGTGTCGGAACTTAATGCCAGACTAGTATGTCTATCCTCCTGGTACCACCATTGTCCAGCTAACCTCCAGACAGTGATTACATGCTCTGGACAGACGAGTCTTCTCGAAAATTTATCAACGATTACTATCCTTGGTTTCTACGGACGTACGATGGATATCGTTTTCCGATACAGCGCGCAGACGTGATCCGGTACTTTGTCTTGCACCATTACGGAGGTATATATTACGACGTCGACATTGGCTGCACGCGTCCATTAGACCCACTCCTTACATACCCCGTCATCCTCCCCAAAACAATCCCAGTTGGCGTCTCCAACGACCTCATGTTTTCGACAAAAGGGCACCCGTTTTTCGCTCAGCTCATCCATAATCTCGCGACGTTTGATCATTCCTGGTTCCTCAACTACCCCACCGTCATGTTCTCTACCGGACCCATGTTTCTTTCCATACAATACGCCATCTGGACTTCCTCCCACGCAGCCGCGCTCAGTGACCCCATCCGTATATTACCGAAATCCCTCTACGGGAAGAATGCGAAGGACGGTGAAGCGCCGCACTCTTTTTTCTCGCATTTCTATGGCAGCAGCTGGCATGCTGATGATGCTGCGTTCATTGGGTTCCTCGGCCATTGGGGTAACAAGTTGATGTTGGCAGCCGTCGTCGTCCTCGTAGCTGGGTTGGTGTTCATGGCGTTGCCCATCAGACAGCGCAGGCAGGTTATGCGCTTGATGGGTGGACTCTCTTCACGTTGGGTGCATGACACTTCGTTGGGTGAGAGAACGAACGATCGGCAACGCGGCGTTCTCTTTTTTCTGCCAGTGTCGATTCAGCCACGCGACGTTGAATTAAATCCTTCGTTAGAGGAGATGCGTTTGGAGAAACGCCGGCACGTCCAGGAACCAGAAAATTATGGGCCGGGGGAGTATTGTGGTTCGTCGAACTCTTCCCATCTTCACAATGTCTAAAACAGTTAGAGCGTGTATTTATTTTATTTATCCTTCGCCAGAACTGTACAGGGCTGAACAAATTGGTTGGCACCTAGAACCCTGCAGACACAAATCGATCTGACCTTAAACACTTTTATCGGCGTACTACGCGATTTCAGCTAGAGGACGACGAGTCACACTCTCATAGGGATCCACACAGTTCCGATCAGTAAATGACGAAGAGCCCATACCTGAAAATGCACTTCCTAGCTTTGCGGAGCAGGGTGACTTGCATCGCCGGCCGCGTCTCGGTCTTTCACCATGATCATGACTACGTTTCCTCCAGAGTTTGTGGAGATAATTGTATATAAGGCCAGACACTCTAAAACGTCGTCCTACATCCGAACGTCCTTTATGACAACTTGCCCCAGCTAAAAAGAAAGAGCTGGGTCATTTGATCGAAGGCTTTTCAAATTTCTCGCAGGAAGTGCATTAACAAAACGACGGCCGTTGATGACTGATGATACCAACTGCTCCCTGGTGATTTCTCAGATGTTTGCTCCACCCGTTCCACCCGTAGTCCCTCAGAAAGGGCCAAGTTGAATTATTGACGCACAGTTTTGGGAAATCCAGGATATTCTCGTTTTCTCTGGTACAGGTGACGGTTTGTGTAAATAATAATCCAGCCTATAGTTGCCTATTCCCCTCCTACCGACTCTAATTGCGAAAACTTTGGACAAAGGGCTGTTATCGGTCCTTCCTTACCCCAACTTTCCTTGAACTGAACACTTGTCTATGGATTCTCATGTACGTTTGACGCCCAGTTACTTAATTTCCCAAATCTCCCTGTACTGTTGATTACCGTTGATATAAACCGAGACTAATATCCAGCACTCCATCGAACATTAGGCGCTCGGCCCGTCAAGGATGCATCTTACCACGTGAAGAACATGATGTTTGGCGCCTTGATCATCGATTGCAACCACACTTTGAACCTCAACAGTTCGACATAACATGTTTCTATACAACGCTAGGTCCTACTGCAAGTCTGTCCGGTGTAAGTCCAGCTGATTATCGCCGTTTTGTATCCTCATTCAAGCCATACCTAGTAAGAATTATAATTACTGTATACAAGTGGATCAAAGTGCTTCGCAAATTCCTAGAAGATGTGAGTAAGCATGTCAAAAATCGAATGCCCAGCAATATATAATAGATCTCAGCGTCTGCAGATAAATCGGATCTCCTCCCAGACAGAAATTGGGCAACCCGAAGAATCCATAAAGGTTCCAAAGCAACGGACGTACAGTGGCAGAAAGCCCGTAATATCTTCCTCCCTCGCCAACACTCCCTGCTCTAGCCTTGGTATTCGGGGCCTCCTGGATTTACTCAACACCACACTCAGAACCTCATACACATTAGATACTCCATCCCTCCCCTTCTTTTTCACACTGGCAAGCTGCGTTGCACAGAACTACGATTTTGGAACTGCATATGGTCGTCTGCGCAAAACATGGTGTAGCCAAGGCTGGAAAATCCATCTAAAAAGTGAAGCGGAGGACATAAACCGGCGAAGAGACGCGCTCGACTCGGATGGTAGCCGGATAATTGACCCGGAAATGAATCCTCGACGAGTCTGGGATCTGTGCAGTAATCGTGTGGTCCCATGGTGGAGCTGCGGGGTGATGAACTTCCGCTTCAACGATAAGGCACAACCAATATCACATGCTTGGGTGGATGAGGTGGATCGTGTCGACGTATGGACCCCTATCAATGGATATGAATGGCCCGTGCCAATCCCGAAAGGTGCCAACCTCGACCTCATCCGCATCGAGATGCTGAACCTAGGACTGGAATACACATGGTTGGATGTTCTCTGCTTGAGACAGAGAGGAGGGCTGAGGGAGGATCTGCGTGTGGAAGAGTGGAAACTGGATGGGCCTACTATCGGAGCGATATATAGATATGCATACGTGGTGTGCTATCTGAGCGGGCTGGGGAGGCCGTTGAGTTTGAAGGAAGGTGACTTGGAGAGTGACCGGTGTTGGTTTAGGCGCGCGTGGACAGTGCAGGAGGTCGGCGAGGAGAGGACAATTGCCGGGCAAACACCACATGGACCGATGAACGCCAAGCCAATAGACAAGGCGGGAAACTATGAGGACAAGATATTAACAAAATTTCACAAGCAGCTCGAGTCTGCAGAGATTCCATCAGGACCATCACAATATATATATGGCACGCTATCCGCAATGCAGGATCGGGTATCAACCTACCCCGTAGACAAAGTTGTCGGACTAGCATTTTCTCTGGGGACACGCTCAATTCCGGCATACCATGAGAGCCAATCTCTGGAGGATGCGTGGACAGCACTTCTATATGAGATGATATCACCCAATCGAGGCCAACTGTTCTTCACCTATCCTGAACCTGGAACTGGATGCAGGAAATGGAGACCGTCGTGGAAGCAGGTCATGACCAAATCTCTGCCTATTGATAGGGATGTTTGGATTGCCTTTGTTAACAGGGACGACGATGATGATTATCATCATCATCACACGACACCGTACCTCTTGGGCACGCCGGACACAAGTGACTACTGGTGTGAAGTGCTCCATATTGAAAGGGGGTCTGTGCATGGATTGGCTGTTGGAGGTGAGGAAGGGATTGACCGATATGGAGAGTTGGTTGTTGAAGATGCAGACGGGAAAGCGCATTCATTCAACATACTTGCCAGCCACCAGTACCCAATACCCGAAGATACGTACACACTGCTCGGCAGCGATGCAGTGTCATATCGGACCGGCGGAATATATCCGCCGCAGGATTGGGTTGTCGGGCGACGACTGCCCAGCAAGATATTCGAAAAAGTGTCTGTGTTTAAAATGACTGACTCGAATGAAATAAAGCGGCTAAAAGAACTAGGTCTCTCTGCCAAGTCTCGTAGTTCTCTTGCTTGATTGTGAATACCTACTTTTTGATAGCTTTTGTACACAATTACGAAACAATGGTATCATTTATTCCATGCTGATTATATACTGGCGGGGTAGGGAGATCGTGCGATGCGGTTGTTCCCATCTGGTTCGAAGTGCATCGATTGGTCCAGTCTCCAATCAGGTTACACGCAGCACAGAGCCGACATTCGAGTTTCTGGCCATCGAGATCCATCTACCGAAGGAACGTCCGACTCTCCTTGACGTGCACCAGGAAAGCTTCCTTGGTGGTGCGTGAGGAGAGGAGGGCTGCGCGCGTCGTGGTCGTGTTCGCAGATAGAATTGGACGACCGGGATGGAACTCCCTCTTGCGGCCCATCCCGGCCTCCTCGCTCATCGGAAAATTGTTACCTGGCAATGCTGAACGGAGTTCATCACCCCAAATCGAGGGCCAAAGAAGATCGGAGAGGTGGAACGGGAGACTGTTGGCAGGGCCTGCACAAGTGACAAGGGTTCCGGCGGTTAAGATTGGTCAAAGAATGGAGGAAGTATAATTCACCTGAATGGAATCCCACGTCGTTTGCACCCTACGGTTCCTTGCCTTGTTTGCAGGAAAGACTACTTGCGATTGAAAATCCGAGGTATATTCATCATTGACGTTCTCTGATGGTAGCATTGTTCTCGCTTCTCCGAGTGGCTATCAACACTCTACGAGAGATCGTTTCTTCGTCTCGGGTAAAGCAGTCTCGCGGACTCCCAGTTCCCAATCCCACGACTCCATTCTGGTCGATCCCAGCATCGCCCATCCAAAAAGAAGGTTCGTCTGCAGCCCTGCTAGAATGAGCGGTTGTGATCACCGAGTCCGGGATAACGGGCCACGGCGTTGACGCGTACAGTGCTTGATGCGGATGGGTCTTTGGAGGTCGTGATGCTGGAAGCGAGAGATGTGTGCTTCGATCTTGCAACATGGTGTTGTAGTCTACAAAAAAGAGTTTGTTTAGCTGTAGAATGGGGGGAAATAGAATGTACGTACATTACTGAGGAATCCCATCTAGCGAAGCACGCCCTAAAAGATCCCCAAACCCCGCTTTCCCTGACCTACACCACGGTTTTTCCCATGAGCGACTTATCCGCTGGGATCTCTCCAAGTTCCTACACGATTCCTTCCGGATGGTACCTCTCCTTCCTATCGGACGAGCGCGTCTTGATATACACCTTCGTTGTCTCCACATACATCGGATGGTACTCCCTCTCTATGTAGCTGCGCTAAAAGAACCGCCTCGGGGATCTTCTAACGCAAAGCCACGATCAAGCATGTCAACGCGTCATGGTCGCACAACCCATTTTCGGATAATCGATGCCAATAATGAAGGGACACCATGGAAAATCGCACATCGATGTATGCAACCGCAAGCGGTACCAGAGGATGTGGGCACAGCTGAAGTTGCTTTTTCTGTTGAGCCAAGTCGACGTACTAGTAATAGTCTGAATGCTTTGGCTCAGGAAGGTTAAAGTTGGGTCCGACAGCGTTCCAGGCGGGTACTGCTGAGTTGGGGGTAGGGACGGGTATGCATGGTGGAGGCATCGCGTCCTCCGGGAAGCGTACAATCACGCATATATCCTTTTGTCCGACTTGATGTCTGGGATTGGCTATCGCTCCGGAACTGATAGTAGATGAGCGAAGCTCTTGAATGAAGTGTTTTAATTGCTTAAAAAGCTTTGATGATAGCATCAATGTCTTTGCGAGATACTTCGGGTACAGGGAATGGTGGACCCCGCCTAACAAGGGCCTGCATTCGATCCCACAGAGGTTCCTCAATCGGGCTTAAACTGCTCCCGTGCAGAGCGTAATCTAGAGCTACCTTGAGCATACCTCTGCAGCACGCGGACGCAGAAGAGCCCCTTCGACACCAGGGCCAGACGAGGTGAACAGCATATTTCGCACGCGAACAAATACAACCACGCCAGGGACCTCGTCGAACTTGATACTAAAGACGTCCGATTTGCCAGGTGTTGCTTTGACAACGTAATCGTGCCTTGTGGTGTTCTTGAGATACTCGATGAGTCAAACGATATATCGTGACCGTCGGATGACCAAGTGGACACGTCGGATTTTTTGGTGTTGCCATCTCCGATGTGAACGTCGTTAAATGCGGCATATATTTCTATTAGAAATGGATAAGTAACATTCATGGATGAGATGACTTCTCATACCCAAAGGCTTGCCGCACCCTATCTTATGCTGTTTCCAATCGGCCACTTGGCAGTCACGACTGCATTACCGAATCTCGCATCCAATGGAATTACACGAGAGCAGACCATCATTTTCCCGAGCTTCTCCTTAACTTCGATCTTGAGACAGCACTGACAGCGAAGCTTCATCTCTTTGCGACGCCTAACTTCGTCCTTCTTGAACTGCTTGCTCGCAGTCTTTCTCATCATCTCATCGAATAGTTTTGAGTGATTCCTGAGTGTAGATCTGGTTTTCGAGTGTTCGGCGGTGAGGACAGTGATCTCGGGGGTTATACCATTGTATGGCATGAGAACCGTCACGACGACAAAGCTTGCTGGGTAATGTTAGATAGTTGTCAACACAGGCATGTATATACATGCACCTATAACACTGATCTGCCATTGAAAGTTGTGCTAAGCGAGTCTTGTGAGGACCATACATGACATGAGGCTGCGTTGGGACCTTGGTGTTATATGTGAGCACATGAGATCGAGAAATCCCTGTCCACGATCCCGCGTAACCTCGTCTCTATTCCGTGGAAAATCTAAACGTGACGTGGGTCGAGTTTTTCTCTGCCGCACACAGACTAGGGAAAAGGTACTTCTCCATTTCCTCCGCTGTGAGTGCGAGCCGTTTCGTCTCAAAATCCTCCTCAGTTATAACGTCGACGATGCGGCATGATGGATGATGGCTGGAGCTGATTGCTAGTTGTGAAAAGACGGAAGTGAATGAACTCGGGTACAATGTCTTCGTTCGTAGTCAGAAGCAGAGGGGATTCTGAGTCATAACATGCGTTGGTATGCCGGTCCATTACCGTCCACCAATCCGAGGTGCGTGTCTCGACGTCGGGAGCGTCAGGAAAGCCTGATATTTGCCTTTTTCCATCTTTTTTCTGCGACACGAAATGGCGTAGGGAGCCGACCAACGTCTTTTCCATGTACGCCAACGCCTTTCCACTCAGCCAAGCGTGGACCATTCCCTCGCCCGAGTAGCCCGCAGCAATCCATTCCCTTCCCTGACCTGCCCGACACCTTCGAGGGAACGATGCCAACCCAGGGCAGTCCATCCGTAGAGATGGCCAAAACACCGGATCACGCCTTCTTCACGCGCTCCCTCTCAAAGCGGTCATCATCCTCGTCGGCCGACTCGCCTCGCCGTTTCCAGAAATCCGCCGCCAGTGCCCCACCACGGTGAGCCGAGATTCGAAACTCGACTTGGCTGTCGTCAGAACCAACGAAGGACGGGGGTGCCCATCTCCATAAACATGAATTTTGCATGTGGTTTCTCGCCGAGTCGTGAGGTAGTCGCGCGCCTGGGTATAGCACAATGACTGCATACCAAGCCATCCGTCGTCCAAGCCCGTTCCTGCGCACTGTGCTGTCATATGGCTTCGCACAGGAACAATCCTTTCCCGCATTGACACAAGGAGGTGGTGAGACGTCTAACCATTGGTAGCGTGACGACGTGTTTGGCGCAGATATCGCTGCGGGAAGCATGGACTATGGTGTCGTGGATGGAGAGACAGGGTGTGTGTGTGTACACCGAGTACGTCTTGAGTAGCTTTAGTAACCAGCGGATGTGGATGCGCCGCCCTGCCTGTCATCGAGATGACCCCGCACACCCCGTCTGTGAGCTGCAATCTTCAATCTGTGCGCCAAGGATGTTCATATCAACATCTCCTTGCTACGAGACCCTCGACTACCTGAATTCAGGCTTAGTAGAAAATTAGTGTAGCATCAATTGTACATACCAGCCCAGTGTTGTATTAGTATAGCGTTGCTCGTCGAATGTAGAACTAAGTTTCGAGAATTGCGAAATATCGACAAGGATCTGTGCTGGGACGGACGGCCATTGGTAGCGTGGACGTGTTCGGTGCGCGGGGTACAGCCAGAACGACGAGTGTATCTTGAGGAGTTTTGACCAACGTTCCGTCAGCGTCAAACAGTGGAGGCGTAAATGCTATACCCACTATCCCAGACAAACCAATCACAGTGACGCGAATTCGAATGTTGAGACAGATAAAGATTCAGAATGATTGCGGGGTAGATCAACGAAATATGCAAGAGAAAACTGCCGCCTTGTCACAGAGATAAAGGACAGAAAAGCATCCAGGCTGTGAAACGGAAAGAACAGAATGAAAAGTTACTCTTGCGCGTGGTTGAGGTCGAAACTCCGTAACGTGCGTCTTCTTGTTCCTTTTCGGGACCTTGTCCGGTTATCTATCTATCTATCTTGTCATCATCATCGAAAAATTCTGACTCTCAGTACTCTCTACGAGCAGATTGATTTCTTGACTATGGAGTCACGTTCGCAGGTCCACATTCTACTACCATTACGCACTATAGCCATGGTAAGTGCTGTCAGTCCTTTTCTTTAGATGCTCTCATTGTTTCCTATTGTTCTAGATTTCGTTTGTTCGGGCCGTCCTCGCTCTGGGTTAGGCACATACACACTATGGTTCGTTTCATACCATTTTTTCCCGCTCGCAGACTCGCAGACGGGCTGGCATTCTCAGTATAAATATGGCCAAGGAAGGTATGCAACGCGGCTCCAATTTTTACGGCGACGTCAACTGACATCTTCTTTCTGTTAGGACCCGATCATTGTGGAGGTAAACGAAGGCCTAGTGATATATTCTCATTCGTTTGAAGGGAGATTGAAAATTGAAAGGTATGTCGACTTTATAATCATCATTTCCATCTTTGTTCTGAGATCTAGTGTTCTACATAGACCACGCACACGCACCAACGTACGGCGACACTCTGCGGCCACAACACTGGGCCTGCCGGTGCGAAATATCTACAAGTACTGCCCGAACGCCATCTCCTACGCCAGTCAACCTTCCCCTACCTCGTCTGGAGCTCAGAGACGATTTCGTAGCCATCCAGGACTCGACGCCTCCACCATGTAGGCTGACGACGACGGTCGATGTTGGCAAAAAGGACAAAAACTTAGAACGACGCTAAGACGAGACCAGAGACGGCGATAGGAAGGGGAATTGGGGTGATGCAGGGATGGAGATAGGTCAGGAATGGATAGTGTGGTTTTCGATGCTGGGGTTAGTTCTGATATTGGATTAGCCAGGTGTGTGAATTTGTCTCGCGACGCGTCTTGTGCTGATAGGCTTTCAGGGAGGGCCGCAACATTTAGGTGTGCATCGAAGGGAGCCGGTCGAAGGGAGGGTCGGTCGCTAGCCGCGCATCAAGTTGAGGCCTGCTAGCGAGCGGGTAGGTAGCGGCTACGGCACTTGACCGCTATGGCTGGGTAGAGAGGCTACTTCACCAGACAGCCAAGACAGATATCCTCTTACAAACATGGACGTCGATGATGCCAGACTAGTACGTGTATCTTCCGGGTACCATCGCTGTCAACTAACCTCTAAATAGTGAATACATCCTCTCGGACAGACGAATCGTCTCGAAAATCTGTCAACCAATACTATCCTTGGTTTCTACGGACATACGATCATTTTCCGATACAGCGTGCAGACGTGATCCAGTACTTTGCACTACGGAGGCCGTCGACATTGGCTGCAGGCGTCCATTAGATCCCCTCCTCACACGTCCCGTCATTCTATCCCGGTCGGCGTCTCCAACGACCTCATGTTCTCGACAAAAGGGCAACCATCGTTCGCGCAGCTCATCCACAACCTCGCAACGTTTGATCTATGGACTTCCTCCCACGCTGCCGCGCTCAGTGACCCCATCCGTATCTTGTCGAAATCCCTCTACGGGAAGAATGCCAAGGACAGTGAAACGCCGCGTTCGTTTTTCTCGCATTTCTATGGCAGCGGCTGACATGCTGATGACGCTGCGTTCATTGGGTTCCTAGGCCATTGGGGGTAAAACGTTGATGTTGGCAGGCGTCGTCCTCCTCGTAGCTGGGTTGGTGTTCATGGCGTTGCCCGTCAGACAGCGCATGCAGGTTATGCGCTTGATGGGTGGACTCTCTTCACGTTGGGTGCACGACACTGACAGAACGAACGATCGTCAACTCGACATTGTCTTTTTCCTGCCAGTGTCGATTCGGCCGCACGACGTTGAATTAAATCCTTCATTAGAGGAGTTGCGTCTGGAGAAACAGCGGCACGTTCAGGAACCAGAAGATGATGGGCCGGGGGAGTATTGTGGTTCATCGAGTTCGTCCCACCTTCACAATATCTAAAACAGCTAAGTAGAGTGTATTTATTTCATTTATTCTTCGGCAGAAATGTAAGGGGCTGAACAAATCGGTGGGCACCTAAAACCGGACACCAATCGATCTGACCTCAAACACTTTTATCGGCGTACTACGCGATCAGCTAGAGGACGACGAGTCACACTCTCATGTGGATCGACACACCGTTCCGATCAGTAAATGACGAAGAGCCCATCCTAGCTTTGCGGAGCGGGGTGACTTGCATCGCCGGCCGTGTCTCGGTCTTTCACCATGACTACGTTTCCTCCAGAGTTTGTGGAGATAGTTGTATATAAGGCCTGACACTCTGAAATGTCGTCCTACATCCGAACGTCCTTTATGACGACTTGCCCCAGCTCAAAGAAGAGTTGGGTCCTTTGATGGAAGGCTCTGCAGAATTCTTCGCAGGACAAAACGAGTGCCGTTAATGACTGATGCTACCACCTGTTCCCTGGTGAATTCTTGTGTCTTTGCTGCGCCCGTAGTCCCTCAGGAAGGGCCAAGTTGAATTATTGACGCACAGTTTTGGGAAATCTACAAATATTCTCCTTTTCTCCGGTACAGGTGACGGTTTGTTCAAATAATAGTCTAGCTATAGCTGCCTATTCTCCTCCTACCGACTCTGATTGCGGAAACATTCGACAAAGGGCTGTTACCATTAATCTGTTCACTTGCTTACCCAAATTTCCTCGCAATGTACAATTCTCTACGGATTCTTCTCTACGTCCCATGTTCACTGGATACTTAATTTCCCGAATCTCCCCGTGCTGTTGATTAGTGTTGATATAGACCAATATTATCCAGCACCCCATCAAACATCTAGGCGCTCGGTCCCTCAGGCTGCAGGATGCATCTTACGTATACCACGTGAAGAACACGACGCTGGCGCCTTGATGTAACCACACCTTGAACCTCAATAGCTCGACATAACAGGTTTCTATACAACGCTAGGTCCTACTGGAAAATTGTCAAGTGTAAGTACACCTGGCTGATCATCGCCGTTGTGTGTCCTAATTCAAGCTATGCCTAGTAAAAACCGAAATTGCTGGATGTCCAAGTTCCGTAACCTGCTCCACAGAGTATTAGACAATGTGAGTGATCATGTCGAAAATCAAATGGACGGCAATGTATACTAGATTTCAGGATCTACAGGCAGATCACAGTGATAGTCAACCCAAAGTTACAATCTCCTCCCAGACAGAAATTGGGCAAACAGAAGAATCTGTAAAGGTTCCAAATCAACGGGCGTACACCAGTAGAAACCCCGTAATATCATCCTCCCTTGCCGACATTCCCTGCTCTAGCCTTGGCATTCAGGGCCTCTTGGATTTACTCAACACTACACTCGTTACCTCATACACACTAGATACCCCATCTGTCTCCTCCGTTCTCAAAGACTGCATTACACAGAACTATGACTTTGGAACTGCATATGGTCGTCTGCGCTCAGCATAGTGCGACCGCATCAGTGACATTCAGATGGAACTACAGAAACGTGAAGCAGAGGACATAAAGCGGCGAAGAAACGCGCTCACTGGTAGCCGGATAGTCGACACGAGAATAAATTCTCGGCGAGTGTGGGATCTGTACAGTAATCGTGTGGTCCCATGGTGGAGCTGCGGGGTATCCATCTGGGACATTGACCATGACAGAGTGCTACGACCAATATCACATGCTTGGGTGGATGAGGAGGATCGCGTCGACGTATGGACCCCTATCAATGGATATGAATGGCCCGTGCCCATCCCAAAAGGTGCCAGCCTTGACCTCATCCGGATTGAGATGCTGAACCTGGAAGTTCAATATGCATGGTTGGATGTTCTCTGCTTGAGACAGAGAGGAGGGCCAAGGGAGGATCTGCGTGTGGAAGAGTGGAAACTGGATGTGCCTACCATTGGAGTGATATATCGATTTGCAAATGTGGTGATCTATTTGAGCTGGCTGGGTCTGCCTTTGATTCTGAAGGAGAGTGACTTGGAGAGTGACCGGTGTTGGTTTAGGCGTGTGTGGACATTGCAGGAGATTGGCAGTTGGAGGACAATTGCCGGGCATACACCGGATGGACCCCTGCATGCGGAGCCAATAGACGACGCAGGAAACCACAAGGACGAGATATTAACGAAATATCACAAGCAGTTCACGGCTGCACTGGCAGGCAATTCCATCTATCTATATGACGTGTTATCTGAGATGCAGGATCGGATATCGACGTACCCAGTAGACAAAGTTGCCGGGCTAGCAATTTGTCTGAGGACGACCTCAATACCGGCGTACTATGAGAGCCAATCTCTAGAGGATGCATGGTTGGCACTTATGAATGTGATGCAAGAGCACAATCGGGGCAAACTGCTTTTCACCTATCCTGAACCTGGAAGTGCATGCAAGAAATGGAGACCATCGTGGGAGCAGGTCATGACCAAGTCTCTGCCCAAAAACCCGGATTTTGACTTGGAGTTCTTTCCCAATATTCCGACTCTGGCTGGGGATGACTTGTTTTATGGGCTCCACATTAAAAGGGGGATTGTGCGTGGATTGGCCGTGGGAGGTGTAGAAGGGAGCAATCGATATGGAGAGCTGATTGTTGAAGACAGTGTGCGCGGGATAGCACGTATATTCAACATTGTCGCACCCCGCACGCATACATTCAAAATCGTTGCCAGCCATCAGTACCCGATACCAGAAGACATGTACACACTGCTCGGCATCGATCCATTATTCATGGGCAACAGAAATCATCCGGGGCAATATTGGGTTGTCGGACGACTGTCCGACAACAAGTTCGAGAAAGTGTCTGTGTTTCAAATGACTGACTTAAAAGAGATAAAGCGGCTAAATAAACTGGGTTCATTTACGTTTGGTTTTATTCTTGTTTGATGGTGAATACCCATTTTTTGATACCTTTTGTACACAATCCCAAAACTACTGTGCAATTTATTCCGTGGTGAAATACAACACTAGCTGCCACCAGGCGTTAGAAACTCCAGTGTCGCAAAACTCAGTAACAGTCATCTCCGAGAACATTCCCACTCTTTCAGGACGACATTGACCAGCAAAGGTAAAATTTCGTACATCTGTGCTTTTCTGCTCGCGTCCATAGCCTCATCCACCTTCCGTAAATCCGATCCACTTCCTCGTCGTCTGCTTCGTATGTCATGTCAGCGAACAATCCATATTTGTCGCTACTTTACCTTGGATCGCGATATGGGAGGTACCACACTGGCGTCATTGTCGGATGATACTATTATAGAGGCCTACATCGAAATCATTTGCTCAGGAAATTCAGCGGATTCTGAGTGTGAATGCTCAACATCGGATCCAGGTTCATCTTGAATGACTGAACGTTGATTTCAGAGACGCCTGATGAATTCACTCAGTACTTCCCGGACTGACGGTCATGATTGGCAAAGGCCCTTGTCGCAACGTTGAAGGCTCAGTTGATAATGAACTTTTTGGCGTCATAAGGCCATACGCCGTGATATACACCGGCGACATCACTCCGTCGAACTGGCGTCCGTTGACTTGATACGGCGCATACGATGCACCTCGTATTGGATTGACATTACCTCGGCCATTCTGTTTTTCTTAGACGGCATATCCATCGATGTTATGGGACAAGGGACCAATCCCTCTATCAATTCAAACTGGTTTGTTTCTGGGAGTGTACATGTAAGGAACGGAAGCCTCAAAAATAGATTCCATGAGTGCAGGAAAGACGAAGATGGATGTAGGAACGACAACGAGGAGACAGCTGGATGAGAGACGCTGTGCCACGAATATCGTGGTACGGTTTCGATAGCGGTGGCGCATGTTGGAGTCGCACCTGGGTAATGCTACGGACACAATATTAGAACCGAATTAGTGTTATGAGAGTTTGAAATGGGACTTACGGGTAGCACCGATGTGTGTTGACATGTATTCTGAGGCTACTCGTTCTATTGAGAGACTGATAACAAGTCTTACGGGCATATTTCCTGTTATCCTTGACAGGAGTGTCGTCGTCTTCTTAGTGCGATATCAGAATAAGCTCGCTGTGAGATAGTGGAACGTAGAGAGGCAGACAGTGGGCTGGGTCTGAGTGAATCTCTGGTGAACGATGACTTGTAGTGAGCAAGAGCCAGGGAAAATATTAGCATCGACGAGATACGTCGTCAGGCTGGCGGAGTACGCGGTACGGGCTCTGTAAGGCAGAAGTTAGCTAATAAGTCGCAATGACGAGTACAAAATAGATACCTGAGAACCTATCGCAGTGTGGAGAGACGGCATCCTGAGGGCCCAGAGATGGCTTGATTTAAGGCAACCGGAGAGGAAAGAACTAACATTGACGGTTATATAGCCGTACCTCTTCTCCGAGATCCGTATTTAGACGTCTCAATGTAGACTGCTATACCAAGAGACCAAGTCATCGTCCTCTGGGACTGCGTTCACGATCAAATGGAACGCAAGGATCTGAAGGAAAGCTTGATCAGGAAGAAAGACATATATTACGGAAAGAAGACATACCCAGCACCGGTCTTTATTTGCAAAACCCTGCCCTATGTCCCACCACACAAATACCAATACCAATACCAATACCGTTGTCACCGTTACCATCGCTATCGAGCTCCTGGATGGTGGCTGATAGTGGACACTGTTATGCATTTGTAGTTGTGTTTGTACAACAATATTGCAGTCGATGACAATTACGCCGATCGACGTGTATTAAGTAGGCTGGGATATATGCACGAGCATCGCAGTAAGATAGGGCAAAGACAGTGTGGCTCGACATCGGAGTATGGTCTTTGCAAGGTTGAAGCGTGAAGGGCGGGGATCCTATGGATGCAAACTTTGGGAACCACTAGATGCGCCGAAATCATAAAATTAGCGGATTACATAGCACTAGATATGAGGAAATATACCTTGTCCCACGTAAATCAACTGTATGGGTGAGCAGAAGGATGCTACAGGCAGGAGGGGAAGTGAATTTTTGAGAGAACAATCAAAAAGACCGGCGACTGCAAGCTGCAGGTAGAACCAGAAGAGACGGAAACCGTGAAACGGTCTCAGCATGAAACCCTCTTTCTCCGTTCGTTCCTAAGGTTGACTTGCTCCTTGATGTAAGAAGGACGCTACAAGAGACATGTGAAGAGGAGTCGCCGATATGCCGATATGCTGAATCTGAGGAGCCCACGGTGACGAAAGAGACAGAGAACGAGAGTAAGTCGTGATGAGAGGTTCGGATATGTATTTCCGGCGCGCAATCTAGAAGGTGACGCGAAACGGCGTGGGGAGCCAGTTAACATCTTTTCCCGACACGATATACGCCAACACCTTCCCACTTCGATCATCGACGTGGACCTTTCCTTCGCCCGAGTAGCCCGCAGCAATCCATTCTCTTCCTTCCGACCTGCCTGAGACGTTTGAGGGGATACTGTCAACCCACGGCAGTCCATCAGCGGAGATGTCCGCGTCTTCTCTCAAAATGATCATCGTCGTCGACCGACTCGCCTCCAGCGCTCCACCAAGGGAAGCCGAGATACGAAACTCGAGAGGTGCCGATAAATTTCTGCCTGTGGCTTCACATTAAGTCGTACAGGATCAGGCTGCTGCTGGGTAAGGTAGTCCCACGCATGGGTATATCACAAACGACCGTGTACGTCGTCCAACTTCCTGCGCGCTATGTCCTCAGACGGGAACGATCTTTTCCCGCATTGGCACAAGGTTGGATGGCGGTCGACTTGTTTGGTGCGGATATCATCGCGGGGAATGTGTGGACGATGTTGCCGTGGATGTACAACATGAATGAAGAGTATGTCTTGAGATGCACCGCGCCACCATTTGTTGAGATGACTCCGCACATCCCATCCACGAGCTGCATCCCTGCCGGCCCATCCTTCGTACCACAGCAGCTCGTCAAAGTAGCGTCCCAGCTTCTCTTCGTCAAACACGTCTTTGTCAATGCTCTGCCTGGATACCAAGGGCACTTTAGGACTGACATGGGAAAAAATATATTGACAGCATACCTTTAACATTGATATCAAACTCCAACATCGCTGAGTCGAACAACTTCAGAGACCATGCCCATCCTCCTCTGTATCGACAACATCACTTCAACACTATGCGCGCCATACATGAGCCAGAGTCAACCTCAGCGACTGCTTTCGGAGCCTTCCCTTTCCAATATCGTGCAGCAGGCCGTGCGAGGCGTGGGGTGTGTTTACGAAGGGCTGACATGGAGGACGAAGGTTACTGAGCGCGTTGTTTGTTTCGCAGGCTAGTGGCACTCGTCCCGTAAAAGTTCGGCCCGACTGCCGCTTTGCCTCAACTCTTAACGTCCATTTTCTCAGTCTTCCTCTCTACACTTAGGCTGTGATCTATGCCTGGTACCCCTTCCCCAGCGTAGCCCGTATAGATTCGATGCCAACTAAGAGGATATGCAATTGGGGTTAACGCCTTCAGACGGTTGAATTTCGGGTTCACTGTTGCCCGAGAATATGCCAACGCTCCACATAAAACCGAGTTTAACACTTGTTTTACGCACTGCTGCGAGGATGGGGATTTTTACGCGCGGACTGGTATCTTTTGTACTCACCTAGCTTATAAGTTCCAGGAGAAGAATATGTTCCATGGTTGTCTTCTCAGGTCCGTATTTCGTTCGCTATCGTCTTGGCTAATCTCACAATATTCTCAGTGAAGATTCATCGCCAGAAATTCCGTAAAAGGTCATCGCAGAATGAGACCTCAACATTTCAACGTTAACAGTAACCATCCCTTCGTCATGAAAGCAGTTCCATCGGTTCTAGCCCAGTCTAACGGTGCGGCTACCTCATACCTTTCATGTAGGTAGCTCTGACCTTGCGTAGAGTCTGTCCCGGTAAATTATGGCACCGTCGTCTTCCCAGCCTTCCAGGGACTGTCTTTGGACCCCTTGACGGCTCTCCTTCGCATACTCACTCAACCCGTTCATGATCGCTGAGACCCTCGACCGCAAGCCGCAGACGAACCTCGCGAATTCCAACTTCTCCGAATCCATCGTACCTACCCATCCCCGCCGGAAGTGCTCATCGTGCCGGGGGGCCTTGGCACGCGCGCCTCAAACCTTAACGGTAAACGCCGGCATTGATTACATCACTGCTACGTACTCATCTCTGCAATATGTCACCGATGGCAAGAACGCTACTACCAATAAAAGTCAGGAGTGGGCGACATCACAAGGGCCAAACGTCAACTGGATTTCGCATGCTCGATGGGTGGTTGATGGTAATATATATACCACGTCCGGCGTCATTGCTGGTATTGACGGGACGTTCGCTTTCATGGAGGCCGTTTATGGTACTAATGCAACGGAGACTGTCTCCAATTCGATGGAGTATGTGAAGGAGACTAATTCTAGCTAGGACCCTTTTGCAGAATTGTATGGTCTGTAGAAATTTTTATTTGTTACATATCTATACATCTGTGAAACGAATTGCTAATATCATATACACAAAGAAATTACCATCTCAAAGCCTTTTTTGGTGACCGTGAAGACTCGTGAGCATCGACACTGAGTAGGCGCTTCTCAGAGACGATTCGGGTGTTAACCGATAGTCATGCAGCATTTTTCCACCAGGTTCGTTCTTTCCGTCAAGAACGGCAACGGGCACACCCTATAAGGTGACAAGTTACTAGGTCGTATTCGATAATCTGCTCGTACAATAGATGTACGGTGAATGAAGTTTATAAAATAATTACTACGCTACTTGTATAGACCGTCTGATAAATAACCAATGCCTTCAGTATTTCGCGCGCCACCTCTTTGCTTGTAATCACCACCTTTGAACAATTGGCAAGTAAGTAAATGTGATCACTACCGACAGAGCAATCACAATCCCAGATGCACAATCTGGAGTCAGGTGGTTGCTCGGATCGGTCGACAACAGACCTATGGGAAGACTGAATAAGTTTTAAAAAAAAAATTGGTGGTACAAGATAAAGACGCATACCGATCAATGGTTGGAGGTGCACAGGACCTCGATAGAATCAGGACGATGAGAGCTTTGTCCATGCCCGACATGGTGAGAGCGACCGATGTACGCAGCTGGGAGAGGTGGAAGGGATGGGACTGGATAAGCGTACACTCATAGTGCGTTAGCGAAGGCTGCAGAGTGAGAAGTTTAAATGGAAAGTCCTTTAGTACATGATATCACCGTGTTTCTTCTTCAAACCGAGATACTTACTCGTGATATAGCCGTTCCGAACCGTGGTCCCAGTGCATGCATCCCTGGCTTCCAGCACCACCACCTCCCACGATCCATATGCATCGAGCAGCGTTCGCGCAAACGCCGTGTCTGGATCCCAGACCCGATGATCACAAAGTCGGCGTATGCTGGCAGAAGACTGCCCCAATCCTTCTTGCGACGTCTGAGGCGTGAACCACCCAAGTAGCTGCTACAATTCATTCTCTCCGCGGCGCAAGGATGTGAGACGTCCATCCATTGGTGGCGTGAACGACGCGGGAGGTGTGGACGTGGATGTACAGCATGAGTAAGTAATAATGATTCCTAATAAAATACTGGTGATTACTTTCACTAATAATTTGGGAAAAGAAACACTTACCATGATTACAGAGTTTGAGCTACGCTGGACGACATATTGAGAGTAAGTCCAATCAGCGCCTTTCCCCAGCACCATATACGCCACATCTCGATACCACTGCTCTGCGTGCGATTTCTCACCGAGTATCAGTGTCAGGCGACGGCTGGGTAAGGTAGTTCCATCGATCCTCGGACGCGCCTGAGCATAGAGCAAACAACCGCGTACCAAACCATCCGCCGTGCAAGCCTGTTCCTGTGCCGGGGATGCTCTAGACACGAATAACAGTACCCTTGTCAGAGTAGCTAAAAGAGAGCCGGAGGAATTAATAGACAGAGAGGCCACGTGCAATTTGTGAGCTTGAATAACATTCGCGACGATGAGAGAGCGGGTAGAGAACAGCAGAACGTCGCTAGATTGATTCTGCGGCTGCAAAGACGGAGCGACTGGTGGTGGTGCAGCGAGCGGTGAAGGTACAGGCGATGGATGCGCCAAGTACGAGCTGTCGGCCAACGGAGAGTGGGCACAAATGGCTGGGACCATCAGTACACACGCTTCCCATGAAAATACGCTGGATCGCACCTTCAGGATTCGCTGTCGTTTCAATAACGTGTTACAGTCGCATGTTTGGAATATCATATATGTAAATCTCGGTTTCCAGCACGATGCCAAAGTGTTTTCCTGTTCAGCTTGACGGTGAGAATTGACGACAGGAAGAGTAGCTCGGATATCATTGATTGCCTCTGCACTGGATTGAGCGACGACGAAGAAAGGGTTAATAGAAAACACCTTTGTGTTCACTATCTGCATCTTCCTTGGACTTGAATGCGGTTGGTCTGCTAGTGATGTGCAGAACAGCATCTCTACTATGCCACGAGCACCATCATCTGTATAGCAAGGTCAGTGACAGACGACCACGGCACTCAATGACCCGCTTACTTCACTCTAGGGCCGCGCCGCCGCGTATATCACTGGGTCACGAAAGAGTTGACCTTCCGCCAAAAGTTGTAGTAAGCGTGCTAAGGATCGCCAAATCCATACTTATATAACAAGACAGTGGTTCGAAAACATAGCTGAGTGGAGCAAAGATGATAAGTGAAATGAGATGATAGTACACGTAATTCATCCAAGCACTTCGGGATTTCTCCCCACAATCGGCAAAAGCAAGCATCATATAAAACAGCAAGAAAAAAGACGCGCCGCCCATGAATCCATCAGAAATAAACTGGCACAAGTAGCCATTCGGGGAGGGGGCGTGCATGAGCTCGTTGTCGGGTGCGATGGACTCCGGCTCTCTTCCTTGGTGAAAGAATGGGAGGAACCTCTGGCCTGGGAGTACCAGATTTGGGGTGACTCTTTCTCCTTCGCGCATTCGGAGCCGCACGCCTAACAACGTGCTTGATGCTTTCCTCCTTGACAGTTGGAAGCGAGGCGGCTGCTACGGAGGACGCGTATGCCATATCTTATGAAGGACATATGGTTGACCGTAGATGGGTCCATGGCGGTAACTCTGTGGCCTCGCATGGAAACGATCTTTTCCGGCGTAGGCACAAAGTCAGACGATAGTCATTGGTAGCGTGGACGACGTGTTTTGGTGCGGATATCGGCGCGGGAGGTGGACGTGGATGTACAGCCAGAACGACGAGTGTGTCTTGAGGAGCCTTGGCCAACGTCCATCCGCGTCAAACAGCGGAGGAACGATCACAGTGGCGGCGAATGCTGAGACCCAGTGAAAAGCCCGTGATTTGGGGGCGATTACCATAGATTATTTGTGATCGTAGTGGAAATAATCTACGTTTGTCCAAATACACGAAAATTTTCTATTTGTATCCATTATGTGCGCTTACGGTTACGTACTTAAATTGGCCCCAATATACCAGGGCCCATGATAGTGTTTGGGAGCAATTGCAGTCGATTCTGATCTATTGATGTACACTACGGCACATTCTGTGGCTACGTTCACTGCCTACTGGGCAAATCCCTACTCCTCCGCTTGTCCCATCACGAGCTCGTCCCACCCCGTAGTAATACTCCATATGACCGCCAATACCTTTGGATGGTGCAGTCACTATACGGAAAATTAGACACAGGGTTTCGCGGAAGGACAGATTATCACGGACCACATCATCAGTTGGTGACAGAAGCGCAGGGAATTCCGATCTATTACGGTACGCGGTATGAGTATAGAAGGGGTTATCGAATCGAAAGCCAACTTAGTGAAGCTCAGTCGCGCGCACGCCCTGTGTGCAAGGCGGACAGATTGGGAGTTGTTCAAAGGAGATTCCTGGCATGGTTTGTACCGATGTCCTGGTGAAGGGTTTCTGTTGAACGTGGGACGATAAATTGAACAAATCACACACCAATTAGCCAGGACCCATCCACACTGTGCCGCCTCTTCGCCAAAGCCGCATATATGCAGCAGCATCAGACCGGGAGGTCGCTTCATCTACCAGGTGAAGTAGTCTTGGCGATGGCAAGGATCGTAGGGAGCCGTACCCGAGTCGCCTTGAAGAACGCCAGGTCGATGCGACTTTGCTGTTGTACGCACAGGTGATTGATATTCGTAGAGACCGTCCATGGAGGCAGTGGAAGGAGTACACGAGAGAAACGACGTGGTGGTAAGAAAGAAAGGGCAGATGTCACATTTTGTGACACAGAATTGGAAACATGGATAGCACATGGGCCGGCATTCTGGTAGCAACATAAACGCGCGTCGACTTAGTAAAAATTATGTAGAAACACTTCTAGGAGAATGCGCGCAAATGCACTTAGGGATCTTAGGGAGTGCCTATGGCTTTGAGACGGGCCGCTTGACTAATTTAGTAAGTTTCGGCTTGGTTTCGGCTGCTTTCGCCATTGTCAACTTGGTTCAACGCAAACTCAATCTGCGTTTGTACACGACAGGAACCCACCGCACTGGATACCAATCGCCCCCAAATCATGGGCTTTTCACTGGGGCTGAGATCTGAGACTCGAAGTAAAGATTCCGAATGATTGCGGGGTAGATCAACGAAATATGCAGAGAAAACTAAATTGAGTAGCCGCCATGTCACAGAGATAATCGATAAAGCTTAAAGCTAAGGACGGAGTAACATCCGGGCTGTGAAACGGAAGGAACAGAATGAAAAGTATTTTTGCGCGCGGTTGAGGAAGCGTCGCAAAACAAGGGCAAAAACTTGAAGTTGAAACTCCGAGTAAGCCTGCTACAACACTTCCATATCATCGTGTTCTCTTGTCAATGTCATCATCATCGAAAAATCCTGACTCTGTCCTCTACGAGCAGATTGACTGTGTGGCTACGAAGTCACGCTCGCCACACTCGCAGGTCCATGTTCAGATTCTACCACCATCAAGCACTACAGCCATGGTAAAGTGCAGTGCCAAGTTCTTTTCTTTCGATGTTCTCATTCGTTTCTAGATTTCGTTTGTTCGGGTCGTACTTGCTCTGGGTTAGGCACACACGCACTATCGTTCGTTCTATACCATTCTTTCCCCTCGCAGACCCGCTGACTGACTGGTATTTTCAGCGTAAATGTGGCGAAGGAATGAAAAAAGTATACAACGCGGCGCTAATTTCACGGCGACGCCATCCGACACATTTTTTCTGTTAGGATACGACCATTGTGGAAGTCCTGGAGATATTTTTGTTGGTTTGAAGGGAATTCAAAAGGTCCGTCGACTTTATAACAACCATTTCCATCTGTATTCTGAGATCTAGTGTCCTACATAGACCATGCATTCGCATCAACATCCACGGCGTCACTCTGCGGCCACAACTCTGGGTCTGTCGATGCGGGTATCTACAAGTACTACCCGAACACCATCTCCTACGCCAGTCTACCTTCCCCTACCTCGTCTGGGGCTCAGAGACGATTTCGTAGCCATCCGGTATTCGATGCCTCCACTATAGAGGCTGACTACGACCATCGATGTGGTCAAAAATGAAGGAAACTGAGGATGACGCCTGGACGAGACGAGAGACGGCGCTGGGAAGGGGGTGATGCGGGGTTTGTTCTAATATTACATTGGGCTAGTGAGTGATGTCTTTGGCGACGCGTCTTGTGCTGACAGGCTTTCAGGGAGGGTTGCAACGTTTGGGCGGGCATCGAAGGGAGCCGGTCGAAGGCAGGGTCGGTCGCTAGGAGCGCATCAAGTTGAGGCTTGCTAGATATCGGCTACGGAATTTGCAGAACTGCGCCACTTAACTGCTATGGCCGGGTAGAGAGGATGGTCAAGACGGATATCCACTCAGAAAGCTGGAGGTCGGTGTTGCTGCAGTGTCAGAACCTAATGCCAGACTAGTACGTCTATCTTCTTAGTACTATCACTGTTAACTAACCTCTAAACAGTGAATACATACTCTGGACAGGATGTTAGCGGCGGCGTCGTCCTCATAGCTGTGTTAGGATTCATGGTGTTGCCCATCGGACAGCGCAGGCAGGCTATGCGCTTGATAGGTGGACTCCCTTCACGTTGGGTGCACGACACTTCGTTGAGTGACAGAAGTAGCGATCGTCAACGCGGCGTTCTGTTTTTCCTGCCAGTGTCGATTCAGCCGCACGACGTTGAATTACATCCTTCATTAGAGGAGATGCGTCTGGAGAAACGCCGGCACGTCCGGGAACCAGAAGATGATGGGCCAGGGGAGTATTGTGATACGTCGAGCTCGTCCCATCTTCACGATGTCTCAAACAGTCGGAGCGTGTATTTATTTGATTTCTCCTTCGCAACACAAGAGGCTCAACAAATCGGTTAGCACATAAAACCTACGGACACCAGTCGATCTAACTGTAAACACTTTTATTGGCGCACTACGCGATTTCAGCTAGAGGATGACGAGACACACTCTCATGGCGATCCACGCACCGTTCCGATCAGTAAGGGACGAAGAGGACATACCTGAGAACGCACGTCCTAGCTTTGCGGAACGGGGTGACTTGCATCGCCGGTCGTGGTCTCGTTCTTTCACCATGACTGCGTTTCCTCCGGAAATTGTAGACTCATAATTGTATATGAGGGCTGAAATGCCGTCCTACGTCCGAACGTCCTTCGTGACCACTTGTGCAAGCTCAAGGGAGAGGTGGGTCCTTTGATCGAATGCTTTGCAGAATTCTTTCGCAGGACAAAACGAGTGCCGTTGATGACTGATGATACCACCTGCTCCCTGGTGAATTCTCAGGTCTTTGCTCCGCCTGTAGTCCCTCAGGAAGGGCCAGGTTGAATTATTGCCGCGCGGTTTTGGGAAATCCAGAAATATTCACGTTTTCTCCGGTACAGGTGACGGTTTGTTTAATAATGATGCAGCTATAGCTGCAGCCCTCCTACCGATTCTGATTGCGGAAACACTGGAAAAAGGGCTGTTATCATTAATCTGTTCACTTATCACCCCAAGTTTCCTCGAAATGTACAATTCTCTACGGATTCTTGTCTACGTTCGATGTTTACTGAATTCCCAAATCTCCCTGTACTGTTGATTACCGTTGATGTAAACCGATATCATCCAGCACTTCATCGGACTTTAGGCGCTCGTCCCGTCAAGGATGCATCTTGCCACGTGAAGAACGTGGTGCCTAGCGCCTTTATGCAACCACACCTTGAACTTCGACAGCTCGACATAACATGTTTCTATCCAACGCTAGGTCCTTCTGGAAATTTGTCAAGTGTAAGTACACCTGATCATCGCGGTCGTGTGTCCTACTAATTCAAGCTATGCCTAGTAAGAACCAAAATTGTGCTAGACAAGTGGACGTCCAAGTCCCGTAACGTGCTCCCCAAATCAGTAGAAGATGTGAGTAGTCATGTCGAAAATTGAATAGACAGCAATGTATAATAGATTTCAGGATCTGCAGGCAGATAGCAACTCCGATAGTGATAGTGGCGAGACTAGCAACGCCGATATAGCGCTTCAACCCAAGGTTACGATCTCCTCCCAGACAGAAATTGGGCAAACGGAAGAATCCATAGAGGTCCCAAAACAACGGGCGTACACCGGTAGAAAGCCCGTAATATCTTCCTCCCTTGCCAATGCCCCCTGCTCTAGCCTTGGCATTCAGGGCCTCTTGGATTTACTCAATACCACACTTGGAACCTCATACACATTGGATACCCCATCCCTCTCTTTTGCTCTTGAAGAGTGCATTGCACAGAACTATGACTTTGGAACTGTATATGGTCATCTGCGCTCAGCATGGCATGACCGCAGAGTCACTGACATTCAAATGGTGCTGCGGGAATGTGAAGCGGAGGACATAGATTGGCGAAGGGATGCACTCAGGGGTAGCCGTGTAGTCCATGGGGGCAGGAGGATGAGGCCTCGGCGAGTGTGGGATCTGTACAGTAATCGTGTCGTCCCATGGTGGAGCTGCTGGGTATCCATCTGGGACACTAACAATGACAGAGTGCTACGACCAATATCACATGCTTGGGTGGATGAAGTGGATCGCGACAACGTGTGGACCCCTATCAATGGATGTGAATGGCCGGTGCCCATCCCGAAAGGTGCCAACCTCGACCTCATCCGGATCGAGATGCTGAATCTGGGAGTGCAATACACATGGTTAGATGTTCTCTGCTTGAGACAGAGAGGAGGGCCAAGGGAGGATCTGCGTGTGGAAGAGTGGAAACTGGATGTGCCAACCATTGGAGGGATATATCGAGGTGCAGATGTGGTGATCTATTTGAGTGGCTTGGGGATGCCTTTGAGTCTGAAAGAGGGCGACTTGGAGAATGACCGGTGTTGGTTTAGGCGTGCATGGACATTGCAGGAGATTGGCTTCATGAAAGTGATTGCTGGGGATACACCAGATGGGCTGATGCACTCCAAGCCACTAGACAATGCAGGAAACTACAAGGACAAGATATTAACGAAATTTCACAAGCAGCTCAAGGCTGCAGACAATTCTCTCTATCTATATGATGCGCTATCTGCGATGCAGGATCGGATATCGACATACCCAGTAGACAAAGTTGCTGGACTAGCATTTTGTCTGGGGCTGGACTCAATACCAGTGTACTATGAGAGCCAATCTCTGGAGGAAGCATGGACAGCACTTATAAATGGGTTGCAATCATGCAATCAAGGCATACTGTTCTTCACCTATCCTGAACCTGGAAGTGCATCCAAGAAATGGAGGCCATCATGGGAGCAGGTCATGACCAAGTCTCTGCCCAAAAACCCAGATTCTGAGTTCTTTGTCAGTATTAACTGGGCTGTGGATGACTTGTATTATGGGCCCCACATTAAAAGTGGGTTTGTGCGTGGATTGGCCATGGGAGGTGTAGAAGGGAGTGATCGATATGGAGAGTTGGTTGTTGAAGATGTGCATGGGATAGCGCATATATTCAACATCATTGCCAACCATCAGTACCCGATACCAGAAGACACGTACACACTGCTCGGCACCGGTCCAGTATTCATCCGGGGTAACAGATATCGGGGACAATATTGGGTTGTCGGACAACTGTCCAACAAGCATGCGCACTATAAGATATTCGAGAAAGTGTCTGTGTTTCAAATGACTGACTTAAAAGAGATAGACGGGCTAAATGAACTATGTTCATCTGTAACGTCTGGTTTTATTCTCACTTGACTGTGAATACCCACTTTTGATACCTTTTGTACACAATTCCAAAACTACTGTGCAATGTGTTCCATGGTGAAATACAGCAGTCATCTCCCAGAACATTCTCACTCTTTCCACCAACGGGACGACATTGACCAACAAGGTAAAATTTCGTACCTCCGTGCTTTTATGCTCGCATCCACAGCCCCGTCCACCTTTTCGTAGATCCGATCCACTTCCTCTTTGTCTGCTTCGTATGTCGTATCGGCGAATAATCCACATTTGTTGTTACTTTACCTTGGATCGCGATATAGGAGGTACTACACTGGTGTCATTGTCAGATAATACTATAGAGGCCTACATTGAAATCGTTTGCTCAGGAAATTCAGCGGATTCTGAGTGTCGATGTTTAACGTCGGATCCAGTTTTATCTTGAATAACTGACTGTCAAAAACAGATTAATGAGTGCAGGAAAGACGAAGATAGAGGTAGGAGCGACAACGAGGAGACAGCTGGATGAAAGACGCTCAGGAATATCGTGGTACGGTTTCGATAGCGGTGGCACATGTTGGAGTCGTACCCGGGTAATGCTACGCACACAAAATTAGAACCGAATTAGTGTTACGAGAGTATGAAATGGGACTTACGTGTAGCACCGATATGTGTGTTGACATGTATTCTGAGGCTACTCGCTCTATTGAGAGACTTATTACAAGTCTTACTGTCATATTTCCTGTTATCCTTGACAGGTGTATCGTCGTCTTCATGGTACGATATCAGGGTAGACTGGCTAAGAGAAAGGCAGACGTTGGGATGGGATTGAGTGAGCATCGTGGATCTGTAGTGAACGATGGCGTGTAGTGAGCGTGGGAAGGTATCAGCATCAGCGAGACACGTCGTCAGTCTGGCGGAGTACGCGGTACAGGCTCCGGAAGGCAGAAGTTAGCTAATCAGTCGCAATGATAAGTACAACATATATACCTAAGAACCTATCGCAGAGCGTGGAGAAACGGCATCTTGAGGGCCCAGATATGGCTTGATTTAAGGCAGTCGGGGAGGAAAGAATAATACCAAATCAATCGACGATTATATAGCCGTGTCACTTCTCCTAAATCCACGAGATACATCGTTAGACGTATCAATGGAGATTGTTATACCAAGGGACCAAGTCGTCGTCCTCTGGGACTGAGTTCACGATCAACTGAAAGGCAAGAATCTCAAGGAAAAGCTTGATCAGCAAGAAAGACACAAATTACGGAAAGAAAGCATACCTAGCACTAGTCTTTGTTTGAAAAACCAAGCTGTATGTCTCACCACACACCTTCGTCGCGTTACCTTCGTCATCGGGCTCCTGGATGATCGCTGATAGTCGGCACTGATATGCATTTGTAGTCGTGTTCATACAACAATATTGCAGTGGACGACAATTACGCCAATCGACGTGTAGCAAGTAGGCCGGGATATATACACGGGCATCGTAGGAAGGCAGGGCAAAGACAGTGTGGCTCGACATCGGAGTTCAGCCTTTGCAAGGTTTACGCGTGAAGAGCGGGGATCCTATAGATGCAGACTTTAGGAACCACTAGATGCATTAAGATCATACAATTAGCAGATTACATAGCACTAGAAATCAAGAAAACATACCTTGTCCCATGCGCTGTATGGGTGAGCGGAAGGACGCTACACGCAGGAGGGTGAGGGCATAAATGTCTGACGTCGTACTCACGTGCAAGGTAGCTATCGCAGGGAAACAGCGAAGAACTGATGGAATAGTGTGTCGGCATCTTGAATCTAGCGTCAAAGGGGCAAAGTCGCGATGGGAAGAGGGATAGATTATCCGGATATTTCCGAGTCCCTAGCTTCCTGCTTTTGAGTCCTCTCCCGTCATCAAGCTGCGGCTCGCGAAAGCCCGACTTGAATGGAGCGTTGCCCACTAGTAACTCTACCAGTCCGCATTCCTCGAGTAGTCGCCGGAAGACATCGATACCGCTAGACGATGGAAACGGAGCAGTGGACGTGTCCTCGGCTGAAGTTCTTCATCACGGATGCACATGTGTTCCAGTAGGAAGGGATTCTTGTTGGGTCTCTCTCGCTCAGCGAGGAGGTGGTATGGAGTCGCGAAAGAGAAGCAAGTCGTGAACGTCTTATGAAATACTTCAAGTAGGTCATCGTCTCCGGCTTGGTTGTCTGCTGCGCGTGAGGATGCACTACCGGGTCCGTGGTAATGGTCTGTCGAAAACGGCGCGTCTCCCTGGCTGTTCGAAGATTAGGCGGATTTTAACTCGCTCGTCATGGCTCCCGCTTCGCCTTTCCCGACGATGCTCCATCGTACCATGAGGAATTCTCGGAGAGTGCGCCTAGTACGGTCATCTGGCATACGTGAGGGTGCACTCCGTCGTCGAGAGTGTCAGTAGTACTCCTAGCGGGAATAGCGTAAGGTCTATGGAATACGGCACGCCTCCCTGACGAGAAAGACTCCAACTCTTCAGTTATCAAGTCGTTTTGATGTCGTTCGAAGACGAATCAAGCGATGTAGCGCTAGGCTTCAATTTCCCTATCGTCTGGACAGCCGTTCCTTCCTCAGCTGGGTAAGCTCGCTCCTTGTTTGGACAGTCGAGGAATTTTTTAGTTTTAGTCAAGTGCGCTAGCCTCCTTTCGGTGAGGCTCGACTTGAAATTTGAGGACCCATCCACCCGAGGGAAGGTGTCTATCCTTCTCGACTTGCATCAGGAAAGTTTCCCCGATCGCTAGGTGACGTGAGGAGGCCCATATATGGCGGATAGCATGCGCAGGAGTGCGGAGCATATATCTCTCCCCCATGATCTTCCCTCCCTCCTCTCTTCGCTCATCGGAAATCGAAACCTTCCAGCAGCGCTGAACGGAGTTCATTATCCCATATCAATAGTCGGAGACGATTAGGCAAAGGGTGGAGGGATGTGGAACAGGAGAGTAAGAGTCTACGCGAGGGTTAACCGTATTAATTTTAAAAAACGGAGTGTATAATTCACCTGAATAAAATACCGCGCCATCCTTGGCCCACATTCGATACCTCCCTTACACGCTGTTCCTTGCACTCGTGGTCATAGGCGCTTTGTTTTCTGCAGGAAAGGGATACGCCGTCTCCACACGACCAAAATACTGAGGTTGAATATTGAGGCTATCGGATGGCGTTGTGAGCGAGTGAATCTACTTGGAATCATATCGGCCAAAGAGAAACACAAGCATGAAATGGCGACTCACTTTCAAGCCTCAATTTCACAATACAAAAATCTCAGCCTTGCGTTTTCCTCCAGGAAATCCATTGGTATTGAGTTGGTTCATTCTTAGCAAAGGAATTGGCATGTTAAATAAAGGTGACAACTTAAGTGGGATGTCAGTAGTCATACTATGTCGAGTATATACCCTTCGTCCTGAAAAATCGTACTGGAGTTTTCACTTGGCCTGTTACGCTTGACAGCTCCGTTGAACTGTGTCCCAATGTTGTTGGCTTGTACTCAAGGTAGGAAATGGCCGCGTTGATGACTAAATATGGAACGACAAATTTCACGCGTATCCAACGGGCCGTGTTCTCTGATCCTGACGATGATCATCGGCAAGCCGTTGCAGTGGCCAGATATCGTCGAAGGACGCCAGCTGGCAGCATTTCTTCAAGAGTCACGGTACCACCATTTTCGCTTCTCCGAGTGAACATCGACGCTCTACGAGGAATCCTCTCTTCATACTAGCACATCTCCAAACCGGTAAAGCAGTCTCCCGGACTTCCAGTTCCCAATCCCACGACACCATTCTGGTCAATCCCAGCGTCGCCCATTCAAAAAGAAGGCTCGTCTGCAGCCCTAGCATGCGCGGATATTGTGATTATCGGGTCTGGGACAACGGGCACGGCATTTCTGCGTCCGCTGCTTGATGTGGACGGGTTGCGATATTGGAAGTTAGGGGTGCCACCACTATACCATGACTATCTCGATTTGAAGAGGAAACACAGAGAGCCAGCGAAGCAGATCATCCAGTCTAGGCTCGATACCTATGACGTCTTTTTGATAAAGACGTGTTGGGACGCTACTTAGAGGAGCTGCCGAGTGAGAAGGACGGCTAGGGTACAACAGCGGGACAGGCAGGGATGCAGCACGGGCGGGGCGATACCGGCTCATCACAGGAGCTTTCAAGACGTACTCTTCAGCGGACTCCCTGTCTCTTCGTCCACAACAACATCGTCCACACTCCTGGCGGCGATTTCTGCACCAAACACGTCGTCACGCTACCAATGGATGGACGTTCTACCTCCTTCGTCAATTCCTGAAAAGATCGTTCCCGTATGTGGCCATAAGTTCTTTTCTTCCGACGTTCTCATTGGTTTCTAGATTGTGGTTTGTTCGGGTCGTCCTCGCTCTGGGTTAGGCGCATAGGCACTATAGTTCGTTCTATACCATTTTTTCCTGCTCACACCCGCCGACTGGCTGGTATTTCCAGCATAAATGTGGCGAAGGAATGAAAAAGGTATACAACGCGGCTCCAATGTTCATGGCGACGCCAACTGACGTCCTTTTTCTGTTAGAATGCGACCATTGTGGATGTAAACGAAGGCCTGGTGATATTTTCATTCGTTTGAAGGGAAATTAAAAGGTACGTAGACTTTATGACAATCATTTCCATCTGTATTCTGAGATCTAGTGTCCTATATAGACCACGCACACGCATCAGCGTCCACGGCGACACTCTGCGGCCACGACTCTGGGTCTGCTGGTGCGGATATCTACAAGTATTGCGCGAACGCCATCTCCTACACTAGCCAACCTTCCCCTACCTCGTCTGGGGCTCAGACGATTTCGCAGCCATCGGGGACTCGATGTCTCCACCATAGAGGCTGACTACGAATGTCGATGTTGGCAAAAGGGAAGAATGTTGAGAACGCCGCCCAGACGAGACGAGAGACGGCGCTGGGAAGGGGAAGGGGATGGGGTGATGCGGGGATGGGGATAGAACGGATCAGGTGTGGATGGGATTGTGTTCGATGTTGGGGTTTGTTCTGATATTAGATTGGGCAGGTGGGTGAAGTTGTGTGGCGACGCGTCTTGTGCTGACAGGCTTTCAGGGTCGGTCGCAACGTTTGGGCGGGCGTCGAAGGGAGCCGGTCGAAGGCAGGGTCGGTCGCTAGGCGCGCATCAAGCTGAGGCCTGCTAGATTGCAGCTACGGAATTCGCAGAACTGCGCCACTTGACCGCTATGGGTGGGTAGAACGTCTACCGAGGCTACTTCACCAGACGGTCAAGACGGATATCCTCTCAGAAAAATGGAGGTCGGTGTCGCTGCAGTGTCAGAACCTAATGTCAGATTAGTACGTCTATCTTCTTAGTACTATCACTGTTAACTAACCTCTGAAAAGTGAGTACATACTCTGGACAGGATGTTAGCGGCCGTCGTCATCCTCTAGCCGTGTTAGGATTCATGGTGTTGCCCATCGGACAGTGCAGGCAGGTTATGCGCTTGATAAGTGGACTCCCTTCACGTTGGGTGCACGACACTTCGTTGAGTGACAGAAGTAGCGATCGTCAATGTGGCGTTCTCTTTTTCCTGCCAGTGTCGACTCAGCCGCACGATGTTGAATTAAATCCTTCATTAGAGGAGATGTGTCTGGAGAAACGCCGGCACGTCCAGGAACCAGAAAATTATGGGCCGGGGGAGTATTGTCGTTCGTCGAACTCTTCCCATCTTCACGATGTCTCAAACAGTCGGAGCGTGTATTTATTTCATTTATCCTTCGCAAAACAAAGGGCTCAACAAACCGGTTGGCACCTAGAACCTACGGACACCAATCGATCTGACCTTAAACACTCTTATTGGCGCACTACGCGATTTCAGCTAGAGGACGACGAGGCACACTCGAGAGAGAGTCCACAGACCGATCCGACCACTAAATGACCAAGAGCCCATACCTGAAAACGCACGTCCTCGCTTTGCGGAACGGGGTGACTTGCATCACTGGTCGTGGTCTCGTTCTTTCACTATGAATGCGTTTCCTCCGGAGCTTGTAGACTCATAATTGTATGAGGGCTGAAATGCCGTCCTACGTCCGAACGTCCCTTCGTGACCACTTGCGGTAGCTCAAAGGAGAGTCGGGTCCTTTGATGGAAGGCTTTGCAGAATTCTTCGCAGGACAAAACGAGTGCCGTCGATGACTGATGATACCACCTGCTCCCTGGTGAATCCTCGTGTCTTTGCTCCGCTCGTAGTCCCTCAGGAAGGGCCAAGTTGAATTATTGCCGCATAGTTTTGGAGAATTTACAAATATTCTCGTTTTCTCCGGTACAGGTGACGGTTTTTTAAAATAATAATCCAGCTTCAGCTGCAGCACCCTACCGACTCTGGTTGTGGAAACATTGGAAAAAAGGCTGTTATCATCAATCTGTTCACTTCTTACCCCAAATTTCCTCGACATGTACAACTCTCTACGGATTTTCTCTACTTTCGATGTTTACTGGTTACTGAATTTCCCAAATCTCCCTGTACTGGCGATTACCATTGATATAAACCGATATTATCCAGCAACCCATCGAGCATTAGGCGGCGGACGCTCGGCCCCTCAAGCTGTAGGATGTATCTTACGTATACCACGTGAAGAATAGGATGCTGTCGCTTTCCAGATACAACCACACCTTGAACCTCAACAGCTCGACATAATATGTTTCTGACCAACGCTAGGTCCTCCTGGAAATTTCTCAAGTGTAAGTACACCTGATCATCGCCGTCGTGTGTCCTACTAAGCTATGCCTAGTAAAAACCAAAATTGTGATAGACAAGTTGACGTCCAAGTCCCGTAACGTGCTCCCCAAATCAGTAGAAGATGTGAGTAATCATGTCAAAAATTGAATAGACGGCAATGTACAACAGATTTCAGGATCTGCAGGCAGATCACAGTGCTAGCGATGCCGATACACCGCTTCAACCCGAAGTTACGATCTCCTCCCAGACAGAAATTGGGCGAGCGGAAGAATCCGTAAAGGTTCCAAATCAACGGGCCTACACCGGCAGAAAGCTCGTAATATCATCCTCCCTCGCTGACACTCCCTGCTCTAGCCTTGGCATTCAGGGCCTCTTGGATTTACTCAACACTACACTCGCTACCTCATACACATTAGATACCCCTTCCCTCTCCTTCGTTCTCAAAGACTGCATTGCACAGGAGTACGACTTTGGAACTGCATATGGCCGTCTGCGCTCAGCATGGTGCGACCACAGAGTCACTGACATTCGAATGGAGCTGCGGAGATATGAAGCGGAGGACATAGATCGGCGAAGGGATGCACTCGATGGTAGTCAGATAGTCGACCCGCACATGGGTCCTCGACGAGTCTGGGACCTGTACAGTAATCGTGTCGTCCCATGGGAGGCATCCCCCATCTGGCCATAGGACTTTGACAATGGCAGAGTGCTATGACCAATATCACATGCTTGGGTGGATGAGGTAGATCGCAACGACGTGTGGACCCCTATCAATGGATGTGAATGGCCGGTGCCCATCCCGAAAGGTGCCAACCTCGACCTCATCCGGATTGAAATGCTGAACCTGGGAGTGGAATACACATGGCTGGATGTTCTCTGCTTGAGACAGAGAGGAGGGCCAAGGGAGGATCTGTGTGTGGAAGAGTGGAAATTGGATGTACCAACCATTGGAGGGATATATCATTGTAAAGATGTGGTGTGCTATTTGAGCGGGCTGGGGATGCCTTTGAGTCTGAAGGAGGGCGACTTGGAGAGTGACCGGTGTTGGTTTAGGCACGTGTGGACAGTGCAGGAGGTTGGCTGGCAGAGGACAATTGTCGGGGATACACCAGATGGGCCAATGCATGCTGAGCCAATAGACGATGCAGGAAACTACAAGGACAAGATATTAATGAAATTTCACAAGCAGCTCAAGGCTACAGACAATTATCACTATCTATATGAGGCACTATCTGTGATGCAGGATCGGATATCGACGTACCCAATAGACAAAGTTGCTGGGCTAGCATTTTGTCTGAGGACGAACTCAATACCAGCATATTATGAGAGCCAATCTCTGGAGGATGCATGGACAGCACTTATAAATGTGATGCAATGGGATGATCGGGCCATACTGCTCTTCACTTATCCTGAATCTGGAAGTGCATCCAAGAAATGGAGGCCATCATGGGAGCAGGTCATGACCAAGTCTCTGCCCAAAAATCCAGATTTTAAGTTCTTTGCCAATGTAAACTGGGCTGTGGATGACTTGTATGATGGGCTCCACATTAAAAGGGGGTTTGTGCATGGATTGGCTGTGGGAGGTGTAGAAGGTTGGGATCAACACGGAGAGTTGGTTGTTGAAGATGTGCATGGGATAGCACATATGTTCAACATTCATGCACCCTGCATGCATACATTCAATATCATTGCCAGCCACCAGTACCCGATATCTGAAGACATGTACACACTGCATCAGGAAAGGTGTTTTTGTTGGTATAGACACAGCTCTATTATATAGTACTAGATAGTAAAATTCTGTTCCTGGGTGCTATAGAGGCCTATGTATCCTCCCACAAGAGATATATAGAGCCATAGTTCCATAGTTCCATACCGACGATGTGCTCCACTGACATCGCGGGTACCTCGCTCGCATCCGAATTTCTGTTTCCCCAAGCGGAAGGACCCTGAACACAATCGGTATATTAACCAGCACGAACGGTCATCACACGCACACAGGTAAGTACCTTCTCCTCTCTCCTTTGAAGTTCTGCTAAACTAACAAGTTTGCCCCTGCCTTAACTTGGAGCTATGTATACATATCAGTGGGTGCTATGTTCAAGAAAGACTTGTAATTTCCTTCAGTCTCTTGGGATGCATATCTAACCCAGGTACTGGTAGAAGTAGAGGCCTAGCAGCATGTAAATTGGATGCAGCAGTTGTTCTGTTGACCGAGTACTACATATGAATATATTTTGATTCAACATCCACAACCGTCACATCAACTGAACCCCAATAAACAAATTTCAATGCAACTGGATATCACTTCAAATGAATTTCAAAAGCCTCCTCATAGTGCTCCTGGTGCCATATACTCATATTCATATAGCAGAGGCTCTAGTATATAGTGCTATCATAGTTCAGGGCTTATTATGAAGGACTGTATAGAGGGGTACATCATAGGAATGCTATGTCACTATATACTTCTATATACTGTGCCTGCATTTTCCTGAGGTGCTTGGCACCGATCCAGTGTCATCCATGGGTGACATATGTCGAGGGCAATATTGGGTTGTCGGACGGCTGTCCAACAAGTGTGCATGCTATAAGACATTTGTTAGACCTGAACTCCAATCAAAGATAAACAACGGCTGTCTCGCATTCGGGCAGTCACCGTTGAGTTCCTTAAGTGATTGAGAGCAAAGGCTAAGTCCTTAGTCTTAGCGATAGATTAAGCGATAGATTCGGTATAGATTAAACATTAGCTCGAAGCTAGGGTATATCTAGTGAGAGCTTAGCTACTTAAATATTACAGTGAGGGTCTAAATATAAACCGTTCGTGAGAGTTGGGAGTTCGAGCACACAATATCAAAGTGATTGCCACTTCAACCTGGCACACTATTGCACGATAGGGTGCTAGGTGGAAGTGGCTACTACGCCATGTAGTGCGTAGTGTCGAAGCCACTGCTCGGTGTCTGTACGATAAGTGGTCTGGGCGGTCCGGTGAGCCGGTGAAGAGACTCTGTGCGCACAGGCTAGAAATGCAACAGCGTCGAAGACACTGATCACACCCACACCCAACACTACACACACAAACCCTCAAAGTTCTTGGGGGATATTATGTGATAGAAGCAGATGGAAGCAATACAACTAAACTCTCAGAATATACGATACACACGTATAGCGATAGCGCTCATAGGGTATCTAGATCTCTCTAAGTCCAAAGGCTTTTAATAACAAGAGGGGCGACCGATGTCGCCGGGCCTCAAGGCAAGGTGTACTACAATACACAACTCGTCGCCACACACCAACAAAACCCTCAATAAGCCTCGCGCGACACACACAGGTGACCACAAGGAACTTAAACACACCCTAAACACGACTTAAAGCTTGCGCTCTAAGCAGAAACCCTTCAAAACACGTCCACTCAAGCCACAGGATTTGAACCCACACGCTCAAGCTTCCAAACCGATCGTAGACCCACAGGGTTTGAACCTGTGCCAGCCCAGAGAAACAATAACCAAATAAACCCCGTCCGACAAGCCAAAGGGTTTGAACCTCTGCCGCTTGCGGAACTGAGAACCCTCAAGCGCGCACTAATCAGACCACAGGGTTTGAACCTGTGCCGCCTGTAGCACCACGCATTAAAAGAAGGCCTCTGCACAAACACTAACCAGACCAAAGGGTTTGAACCTCTGCCACCTGTAGTATCTTGCACACAAGAAACGCCGTCCGACAAGCCAAAGGGTTTGAACCTCTGCCACTTGCGGAATGGTATACCCAACTAAGCGCGTGCTAATCAGACCAAAGGGTTTGAACCTCTGCCGCCTGTAGCACCGTGCGTCACAAGAAACCCTCAAAACTCAAGAGCGCATCTGCAATGACACAATATCTCTTATTCTCAGGGTAGAGCGCAGTCAACCAATCACTCAAACCGTACACAAGTCCCCTGCTAAGCTTTCTATGCCTCGCGCGCTACTCAAGTCACTCAAGTGTTATCAGTAAAAGGTATATTCTCTCGCTTGAAGTTACAAACTAATCCTGATGCTATGGCGTCAAGCTGGAGGCTTGCGCGTGACTACAATGGGGGTCCAAAACTTCTACACTATTACTATACTACGGTATTTATATACACTGCGCTCTACCAATTAATACAACTTTAAATAGTAACTCTTGGCTTGCGGAACTTCCTTTCCTGGGTGCCGCGCATGTCACCATAATCACGCCATTGCTTGGCGCTTACTCAGAGCTCCGGCTCGGGGCCAGATCTTGGTCTCTCAGCTGCGCGACATCGGTTAGCCGCGCTATACACGCGTACTGACGTCGCCTAGTATCTCCTTGGAGTTGTGGCCTAGAGCGCAACTCGTCTTTATGGTAATAATATCTTCTAGTGATTTCCATGGTCTTCTAGGACCACCGGCTTCTAGTCTAGGCCTCGCGCACATCGGCCGAAGTCAGAGACATCGGTCTTACTGCAATTCTAAACACTCTGAGGTCTAGAGCGCTAGCTCCCGGCATGGCAGTGCCTTGTGTGTCATAGATCAAGGTTGCGTGAAGTATCAATTATCTCCTGAGCTTCGCTGGTTCTATTCTTAGCGCGCGTCTTCTGTGCATTGTCAGCGTATTCAGTGTCAAGTGCTGGGGCTTTAGACTTAGCATGACCCTTCTGGTATCACTCTACAGTTAAGCCATGCGCTCCACCGAACATCACTCAAGGTATTGCATTGCCTGCACTTAGGACATTGTGCTCTAAGGTATATCTCATTTCCTCAGTAGCTAGCTTTTATAAAATGTATGTATTGATACATTTCGCGAAATTACACATGTGAACGCTTTTCAAGCGTGTCACCGGGTTATGTAAGTAAAAAGAATAAAAGTGGTTAAATCGTAACATTACCCCCTTCTTAAGGCAGGCGTCCTGACTGCTGTTATGGTCCGCTCCAGTCATTTTCGAAGTCTGGTTGGTGCATTCCTCTGGCCTCTCCTCCATATGGATCATCGATTTGGTCTTCATCTCCGAGTGGTGGTTCTCTGTCGTTGGATTCATTATTCCAATAGTCTTGTAGCAGTTTGTGCCACTCAAAGTTGTACCGTTTGAGGGCGTTGACCCACTTTTGGAATCCATCCGTTCGTTGGACGAGGTACCGAACATTGCCGTCACTGTTGTATTCGTGATCTAAGATCATGGTGATGGCTTTGTTTGGGGTTACGATTTTGGTGTTAATCCCGTCGACATGTTCCATCAGAAATTCCTCGACTAGTTCATCTGCATCCATATCGTCCTCCTGTACCCAGCTGTTTGATTCTGGTCCATAATCCTTCCATTTGACGAAGTAATCGGTCGCCGCCCTTGATGGCTCCCCCTGTCTTCCTCGGACTCTCTGTTGCCTGCTGTTTAAGACCTTTTCGACTTCGTAAAGTTCGTCGCTGTTGATCAGGTCCGGTGGTGGTGGAGGAGGTTGCTCTTGGTTTGGGAACGTGGGCGGGATGTAAGGGGTGAGTAGCGATTCGTTGAAGGTAGGATGAATTTTCCAGTTGGCTGGTAACTTTAGAGTGTACGCTGAGGCGCCTTTTTTGCTTTTTATTTCGAAGGGGCCTGTGCATTTATCATCAAGCTTCTTCTTTGGTCGGGGGAGATGAAGGTTGGTTGTGTCAAGCCAGACCTTGTCGCCTACTTTATACTCGACGGCTGGGCGTTTGTTTTTGTTGTATTGCGCCTTCATCTGTGATGCAGCCTTTTCGAGTGATTTCTGGGCGGTAGCATGGATTTCTTGCATTTTGGAGACAAAGGAGTCGGAGGCAGGGGTATGGAAAGGAGTAGTGGATTTTGTTCCAGGTAATACAGTGGGGTTGTAACTGTAATTGACTTCAAATGGGCTTTTGCCAGTGGAGGAGTGTTTTTGGTTATTATGTGCGAATGCTGTGAGAGAGAGCCATTCTGCCCAGTCGGTTTGGAGATGGTTGACGAACATGCAAAGGTATTTTTCAACCTCCTGGTTTACGCATTCGGTCTGCCCGTCGGTCTGAGGATGGTAGGTGGTTGAAGCATTTCCCTTGATCTGGAGGAGATCATAGAGATCCTTCATGAATTTAGATACGAATACGGTTCCTCAGTCTGAGATAACGACCTGGGGCATCCCATGCTTGGCATATACTTCGTCATGGAGAATCTTTGCCCAGCCTTCGGAGGATAATTCCATGGAGCATGTGATGGGGATGATTTCCTTCGAGAAGTGGTTGATGATTACGATGATGGCGTCATGACCATTGCTCTTGGGCAATCCAGTGACCATGTCTACGGAGATGTGAGTCCACGGACGGGACAGTATTTCGTTGGGGTGTAGCGGTGCTGCCTTGGCCTGGTTGCTGCTTTTCGCTCGCTGGCAGGTTTCGCAGGCTCGTACATAGGCTTCGATGTCTTTCTTCATCTTTGGCCACCAGAACTCTCGTAGTATGAGTTCTTTGGTCTTTTCGATGCCTGGATGTCCAGCGGTGATGTGGTTGTGGGATCGAGCGATGATTTCTCCACAGAGTGTATGATCTCGTGGGACATAAATCCTTCCGTCGTACCAGATGAGCCCATCTGCCATTTTCATGCCACGGTCATGGTCAAGGGAGCCGGCGACGGCTCGATCCCAAAGACGATTGTTTTTTGTGGTGACTCGTATGTCTCGATGGGTTTCTTCGACGGTTGGCATGATCATCGCTCTGAAATGTTCTGGAGACAGGACTATTACTTGGTCGTTATCGTCCTGTCCCTGATCATGATCTGAGCTGATGGGCCTTAGACTTCCGTGGCAACGGCAACACCAACTCGGAAGGAGATTGGGTAATTAACGTAGTAGCACGGCAATCAAGGCGATCATGTGTGCGAGTGGTTCGGGGCACCTCCATGCAGTAGAACAATTCCTCTATATGCAAGAATACACTGCGACTTTAAGTCTGCGAAGTAGTACTGCTTGGTAGTCGAGTACTAGATGCTAAGGCTATAAGCCGGTAGGGTTCTCTCGAAGTGAGAGGGAACGGAAGCAGGTATGACATGAATACCATGGATCCATATGTGAAAACGCGAAACGAGGCTAGAAAACGTCGTGCGACGGTAATCTGAGCGGGGTGAACGATGAGAGATAGACTAAATGGTCAACAATAGTCTATGAGTGAGCAAGGCGATAAGAAAATGGCGTAGGGGCTGCACGGGGCAAAATAAACATGGAACGAGGTGCTGAGGGTGAACTGGCGAGAGAAAACGTGGAACTACGAAAACTGATGGCGATACTGGTCCTATACGATGCGAGGGTGCTGAGTCGATGTCGAAACTGGTCTGGTACTGAAACAATCCTATCCTATGTCAAACTAACCTTCAAGTCCACTCGAGGGACTGATACTATACGAAAACTGGCTGAAACTGATCCTAAGTCTGCTCGGAGACTACCCAAGTGGGCGACGATAATGATGGCGAAAGTGAAACGGTAAAAACTCCAATGGTGTGAAATTGAAACGATGATGGCCTATAAAAGATAACGGGGGCGAGGTATAGCGCGGCGATCACATATTGGCACAGTATGAGCATGTACCAATAGTGTTAAGAGCGAAGAGCGCGTAGCGAATGACTCTTCACAGTTAAAAACCATGGGATAACTCTGGTGAGCTCAAGAGTCGACGTGCAATCGAGAATATGCTGGTGCAAACGATATATTGCCGTAGAACGGTGAATAAATGTTGTTTACTGGCGATAGACTAGAGCATGACGATAATTGATGTAGTCTAGGGTCGACTAGAGATGAACTGCTTCGTAACTACGTTTTCTAGCTAGTTTTTATACTACAAGTACGAATTTATAAATAGAGTAGATATGCAAGACTTAGTAAGGCCATAAAGCCTTGGCTTTGTAAAAATCGTAGGCAACATATGGTCCTTGGTCTTCTAAAGTAACAGCAACTCGTCGACGTTGCCTCGTATGGATGAGAACCGTATGGTTTTGCTGAGCGATGCATGGATCGTAAGGTGCTGTTTAGCTGCGGATTACTGAGCGATAGTCGTCGTACTGAGGAGTACATGTGGGGCAACATTTTCTTGAGGCCTTGGTGAAGTAACAGCCTTAGTAAACACGGTCTGTAGTTGCCGTAGCTCCAATTGTCGTAGCTACGAGGGTACTCGCGTCTATCACATCATTTTCATTAAGTGATCAATGAGCATGTCAACTGGTTGCTTCTGAGTGATGCATCAATTCCGTATTGGGGTGATGGTCGATCAAAGGTGCCTTGCCGTGATGAAGTACGGCAATTATGATGCAGGGCAAGATGGGATGGATATCAAAGCGTGTAAGGAGTGGTTGCCGTAGGACGAAAGTGGTATCAGTGGGTGTGCAATCATTGGTTTGCTGAAAGGCCGTTGAAGGGACAGTAGCATTAATTAGCAGGGAAAATCCGCGAATTCTGAGCATACAGAGCCTGGAGGCTCATCAGTGCGCCGAGAGAGGAGGTCAGCCTTTTTATTGGTGGTACCGGCTTTGTGATGAAGGGTAAAATGGTATTCTGCCAGCTCGGTGATCCATTGGGCCTGGCGTCAGTTCACTTTTTGGGGCTTCCGGAAGTACTGGAGGTTTTGATGATCCGTCCAGATCTCGAAATCCTGATAAGCGCCCATAAGGTAGTGCCTCCACTCTTCAAGAGCGAGCATGATTGCAAGGAGTTCCTTGTCGTAGATCTCATAGTTATGTTCGGTAACTGAGAGTGACTTCGACAGGAATGACACGGGTCTCCATTTGCCATCCTGTTCTTGAGAGAGAACTGCGCCAATGGCTCCCTCGCTAGCATCGGCTTCTACTCGGAATTTCCCTTCGTTTGTTGGTATTGCGAGTATGATGTCCTCCGCTAGTTGCCTTTTTAACTGCTCAAAGGCCTCCTGCTGCGCTTCGCCCCATTTCCATGCATCGTTCCCTGTTAGCTGAGTCATGGGCTTCACGATTTTGCTGTAGTTTTTGATGAAGTGCCGGTAGAAATTGGTGAATCCCAAGAAGGATTGAAGTTCCTTCTTTTTGGTAGGTATCGGCCAGTCGGCAATGCCTTTGATTTTGACTGGGTTCATGCGGATGCTCCCTTCGCTAATGATGACGCCCAGATACTCCATCTCCAGGATCTCGAACTCGCACTTTTTGGCTTTAAGGAACAACTTGTGTTTCCTTAGAGTCGCCAAAACCTCCCTCGTGATATGGCAGTGCTCCTCTTTAGTTTTGGACATGATAAGGATGTCATCCAGGTAAATGGTCACCTTCCCTGATGCAATGAGGTCCTTGAAAATATCGTTCATCATCCATTGGAAGGTGGCAGGCAAATTGGTAAGCCCAAAGAACATAACCGTTGGCTCGTACAAGCCACAATTCGTTCTGAAGGCTGCCTTCCACTCATCTCCCGTTTTGATTCGGACGTTATTATATCCCCATCATACATCGAGTTTGGAGAAGTATTTGGCGCCGCGCAGTTTATCCATGAGTTCGGAGATTAAGGGAAGAGGATAGCGGTTTTTAATCGTCATCTCATTGAGCTTCCGGTAGTCTTGGACGGGCTTTAGCTTGCCATCCTTCTTCTTAACAAAGAAGAAGGGTGATGCCATGGGTGACTTGGATGGGCGTATCCTTCCACTAGACAAGTTCTCGTCGAGAAACTTGTTGAGCTCTTCCTGCTCCGCTCAGTTAAGTGGGTATACCTTGCAGTCGAGATTGGCGTTCGTGTTGGGAATGAGTTCGATGGCATGGTCCCATGGTTTAGGTTTTGGCAGATCATCAAAGTTTTCTTTATCGAATAGATCTTTGAAGTCTCTGCACCACTCAGGGATCATTTCCTCAAACATTTTGGCTTTCTTCTTCGCGTTTGCCTCGGCTGCTAGGTCATTGGCCACATGTCACATTGCCCTGATACAAATAGCTTCTTCAAAGCTTATCGCTAGGATAGTATCGCCTTCCTCCAGCTCCTCATCCCACTTGTCATACGGGTCCGCATCTGGTAATGGGATTGGAATATGATGGCATTGACATCGGGCAAACATCATCTTTCCGGTTTGCCAATTGATCAATGGGTTGTGCCTGATTAGCCAATCATGCCCTAGGAATATGTCACGATCTTTTAAGTCAGTGACGGCTAGATCTATGTGCTCGGCGTGATCTCTGATGATGACCCGTACTTCAGCGAAGGTGGTGATCCGTCCCGCACTGTTTTTTGATCCGTCCGCATTGTAAACGGTAATGGGTGCTGCCGTCGCGCGGGTAGGAATGTTGTGCTTCTCAACGAATGCTCAGCTGATGGCACTACTGGTACAGCCACTATCGACTAAGGCCGAGGAGGGGATTCGGGGAATGCGGTCGGGCGTTTTGATTTGGATGTCGGTTGTTAGAGCTTTCTTGCTTCTGCTTACTCGGCAGATATAGCGTCTGGGCTCCCATAGTTCTTCCATCCATTCTAACGTGTTGATGCGTGTGGCTCCCTTCAATCCTTCTAGCATTTCGTCCACTACCTCCTCAACCCGTGCCTTGTGAATCCAGTTCTTTAGGATGGCTCTTGCCTCCGACTCCGTTCTGGCTTCTTTTATTTCGCGCAAAGTCCATTCAGCTCCGAACGGCTTGAGCCACTCGTGTGGGACCTTCTCAGTCTTCGCGCCAGAACCTTTCGGTTCAGCTACCATTGACTGGGTCACCTCAGGTGCTACAGAAGGGGTTCGGTTAGCCTCTTGACTTTGCCGGAAACTCGTATCATCCTCTTCATCGGGAATCTCCTCTAACTGTACCTGAGGCCCCCTTTTCACCGCCTGGGCACTAGCAGCTTCCTCTCGTTCGGCTGTCTTGGTCGGGGCCATTGCGCATCCAACAGTTCTTGCCACATGTGCATCTTCGTTGGGATCGCCCGGTGGTGTGTTGGTTTCTAGCAGCAAGTTCGTCTTGACCGAGGAGCCGTCGTTAATGACAGCGGGCTGCACTTGGACCGTAGCAGAATGCGGAACAGCCTCACCCTTCTCCTCGGGACTATGCGAATCGTTCCACTCACCTGTCCCGGGGCCTCTGCCAACCTGGTCCCAGCCTTTGTCTTGTCGCTGGGTCGCGCTCCTGGGGCCCTCTTGTCAGGTTCGCCCGCTGCACACGGTGTTCAGGTCGTCATTCCTTGCGGTGTTCCTCGATCGCGAGGCCGCCTCAGGGGAAACCGGTTCCTCTGCTTCAGGGGGGCATGTCCCTTCAATGAAGGCACTTGTTCCCCTGCCCCATCCAGTCACTTATTAGGCACTGTTATGACGGGTAGCACTATGGTGGGTGCCTTTCCGTTCGCCGCTTTTGCTCGTGATGAGTTACTCGCCAAACGCTTAGTTGGTGGTGATGTCCCAACGTCCTGTTTTGATTCTTCCTTATTTTCTGTCTCGGTAGTAAAGTCGCGGGATGGTATATTCAAATGCGTGTTTACAACTACAGAAGTACAGTGAGCCTGACTAGCGGGTGACAAATGCGTACCAGATGAAACTAAGTCCTTGGCCGAGGCAGTCGAATCGTTTACTGCTTGGCCCCGTCTTTTACCTCCTCGACCTTCGAATCCGTCTTCTCTTTCGTCGCAACGTGGTCCCAGTAATATTCGACCCGCCATATATGTTCTTCCTTTGTCTTGGCGCATTTAGGGCAATCCCGTTTAAAATGTCCGACCTCTCCGCATCCGAAGCACTTTGCTTTGGCGCGTAGGGCATCAATGTCCATGGGCTTCCCCAAGCCTCTGTACGCGGTGCCAGTTCCGGTTTTCTTTTCCGGGGTGCTGTTCTGCTGTTGATTTCCTTTTGAAGGTGTGACTGCCTTCGTCTGCTGCTTCCAATCTGCTAGCTTGACTCCTCCGCTTGCTTCTGCCTTCTTGGTCCTCCAATTGTGATCGATCCGGAGTATGCAATGCTTCCACTCAGGATAGTTGTGTGGGGGATTGGCATCCAATGCGTAGATGGTGTCCTTGGTGGAAGAGCGGCATGCTTTCTTTACTTGTGCCACCATCATCTGGTCAATGCCGATGATCCCTGCTTCAAACGCAAGCAAGTCGAACTGCTGGAAGAACAAGTCGCCATCCTGGAAGTTGCTTTGTCACAAACATTCCCACTGGGCGAACTTGATCTCTGCGTTGGCATCCTTCCAGAATCACCGCCTGACTTCCTCTACGAAGTTCTCATATGCTGGGTACAACTGATCTCCATCGACGTTCCTTCCCAGTTCCCTTGCACACAATTCCCACCAGACCTGAGCGTCCTTGCCGAATCGTGACGCGCAAAAGATGACCTTATGCGGGTGGTATCGGAAGAACTGGTTGAATATGGAGAAGTACATGTCGCATTGAGAGAAGAATCAGGCGATGTCGTTAGATTCGCCGTTGAAGTTCTCGGGAACCTTGACCATTTCAGGTTTTAGCGACGCCCAGGGTCCTTGAGCGTTGTCAGCGAGGATCCAGGGAGCGGGTGGCTCTGGTGGTCCTGGCGGCGGGGGATATCGTGGTGGCGCCCACCTTCTTGCTGCTGGTGGGGCCTGCGGTTGCACTGGGCTGGGAATTGGCTGCTGTGGTGGGTCTGGTGGCCCAGCGTCATTGTTGGCGGCAGCGAAGAGCCTAGGCGGTGCTTGCGTGCCTGGCGGTCCATATCCCCGGGGGTAAACATAGCTCAGTACCGGATAGCGGGTGATGGGTATCTCGGCTCATCTAGGCGGTACTGGTGGCTTGTCTGGCATGGGTTCAGGGGTATTGATCTCAGGGAGTTCATATTCGGGTCGTTGATAGCGAGCGGGGATCTGGAGGGGTCGATCCGGATGGATCATATTGTAAGCCTGATGGGCGAAGTGCCTGGCTTCTTCCTTTAGGATATATTCATATCTGAAATACACGTAATCAATTCTGGCTGGGGTTCTAGCCCAATCTTGATCTGCCAATAGTTCTTGTTGAAAATGATTAAGTGAATCGAGCAGAGGGGCACGGAGAAGTATTTCGGGAGTATGGACCAGTTTACCTGTTGAAAGGAGGTAGAGAGCCCGGGGGATGGTTATTGGGGTGGTCTGCCGGGGGGGTGTTGCGGATTTCCGGGGTTGGTGCGTCAGACAAGGCAGGACTTCCCCAAGGATTTCCATTGACGTGCTCTGTGTCGGGGAGTATCTCGGTACCAGCGTCGCTGGTTTCATCCTTGCTGATGAGACCGAGCGAGATGCCGACCGCTCTGAATCTGTCGCTTCGCTCTGCCTCCCTCGCTCTTCTGTCCCTGTCGTACTGGGTGAGACCGGTGACGGGGTCCCAGCCCTCTTGCTCCTCTGGTCTGTATACTGGTCTGGGTGTGTCGGATCGCGCCCATGCGTCGTCAATCCTGCTTCTGTCTGCTGAATTGAGACCAGTGGCAGGATCGTAGCCAACGTTCTCTTCTCGTCTGTATCTTCGTTGAGGTGGGTGAGCTGGTGGGCGGAGTCTTGCCTGGCTTGAGCTCTCTGGTCGCTGCCCAAACTCTGGCGACGACTCTCTGGGCGAGATTGGGGGTGTGGGAGGCTGCTCTGTGATTTGTATGGGCTGCTCCTTTGGACACTCCAGCTCTGGAGTTCTTCGTCGATATGGGTTTCCTCTTCTGGGGTAAAAGGCTGTGGATGGAAGGTTGACATTGTCCCAGAGGACAGCAGGGTCGAATGTGGAGTCGGCTGATGAAGCCCCAAGACGGTCGCCGGTAGGTCGCTTTGAAACTGGCGTTCCCCCGTTGCTGACCTCGCCCAGGCTGAGTCGTACAAGGTATCTTGCCAGGTCTGCTGCGTCATTGGTGGGAGCGGGTCAAATGGGATGGGGGGTATGGCCGGCGGAGCCCGTTGGAGGATCTGGTGTAGTAAGGTGCCTTGCTCTGGGAGAGTCTCCATTGCCTCTTTCTTGAATGCCAACTTCCACTTCGCTAAGAACGTCATCTTCTTCAGCTCTCCCGACGACGCGATAGTGCTCGTCGAACGTCAGGGCTCTTCGATTTGGTAGGGGTGGGTAGAAGTGGATCGGCGGTGGCTGCTGTGGGAGGACATGGTTTATGGTGAGTGGGGGGTAGCGTATTTGGTTTCGACGAGGGCAAGGGTATAGTCCGTACTCATGCAATACTGCTAGCACTACTGCTGCTGCAAAGAGGGCAGTTCCGACACCGAAGAAAACTGCAATTAAGATTGCCTCGAGTGTCATCAACATGAAGGTTCTGGTTAAGGAACCAGGGGAAGCTTCGAGCTAATTGTTAGACCCAAACTCCAATCAAAGATAAACAACGGCTGTCTCGCGTTCGGGCAGTCACCGTTGAGTTCCTTAAGTGATTGAGAGCAAAGGCTAAGTCCTTAGTCTTAGCGATAGATTAAGCGATAGATTCGGTATAGATTAAACGTTAGCTCGAAGCTAGGGTATATCTAGCGAGAGCTTAGCTACTTAAATATTACAGTGAGGGTCTAAATATAAACCGTTCGTGAGAGTTGGGAGTTCGAGCATGCAATATCGAAGTGATTGCCACTTCAACCTGGCACACTATCGCACGATAGGGTGCTAGGTGGAAGTGGCTACTACGCCATGTAGTGCATAGTGTCAAAGCCACTGCTCGGTGTCTGTATGATAAGCGGTCCGGGCGGTCTGGTGAGCCGGGTTATGTAAGTAAAAAGAATAAAAGTGGTTAAATCGTAACAACATTTGAGAAAGTGTCTGTGTTTCAAATGACTGACTTGAAAGAGATAGAGCAGCTAAATGAACTATGTTCATCTGTAAAGCATCAGTTTTGTATTCTTGCTTGATTTTGAATACTATATCATTCATACAGTGTGATAGTGGGTTGCAGGGTCGGGATGTACTCGGGCCAGACTTGGGTCACAATGATTCTGTTACCCACGACCTGCCCGACTCACTCGACTCATCCGCTATATTTATGAAGGCTTGCTGTAGCCTCTAATACTCTCATGGATGCTTTTTCTCCCTCACAAACTTCCTTTTTACTACTATACAGCTATACAGATGTATTAAATAACTCTTGAAATAGATATTGCCCTACTTGGGATCTGCCATTCTTCATCCTCAAAGAATGGCTCCAACCAAGGGGGTTGTGGCCCGACGAGCCGGTACATCGGGTTGGTTGGTTGGTTGGTTGACGAGGTCCTTAAAAATATTTTTGACCCCCTTTATAAAATAATGTTCAGAGGCCTCATATTCTGCTAGGAATGCTTCCTTTAGCTGCTCTACACATGATGATGCTCTCACGTAGCCCTAAGAGTGCAGGAAAAGCAGCCAAGCTAGGTGGAGATCGCTAGACATGGTGGATGGATTATGCAAGGTGAGCAACCAAGATACTCTGTATCTTGGGGTTTGGGGGGTGAGTTACCTGCTTTAGCGGTGACTTCCGGCTGAGGGAAGGTAGAGCCTGATGAGAGGGAAGCTGGAAGGGTGACTGAAATGTCACCAACTGATGGGCAGGGAACCCAGGTGTTTGGGAAGTTGATGACTGACCGACAGCTGGAGACGCGATGCGGCAGATGAACTAACCCACACGGAGCAAGGCTCACAACATGCAGGACAACGCAAGGGTTGACCCAGAACACCCCAAACCGAGATGAAGCTCTGAATATCGCTATATTTCAGTACGAGAGCATGTAGTATAGAATGGTTTTATCATGAAATATCTATTCTATCAGGTAACTTGTTTGCAATGCAGAAGAGTTCAAAAGTGTTCTGTAGATCAGATAAGCGAGTGGAACTGTAAGTGCTATTGATCATGGAAGGTATAAGATCTTCGAGTTTGTGCCAATAAATGAGAAATGCAAGCGATTTCCATCGACCTTGTTTTGTGACTGTCTCTGGGAGTACGCCAGCTAGTAGAAGCTCCGTTGCCCCACCTGGTCGAAAGCTATGCTCATGGATAAAGTCTAACTGCAGTGGGATCCAAATCTCCTGGCAACGATCAAGGAACCACTGTTTGGTCATCGGAGCCCAGGCTCCCTCCAAGGTTATGAAGGAGAACAATGGAGCTTCACCCGGAACGTCCTTGTTGATCTCAAGGTGATGTTTCAAAGCTTTGACTGGGCAAAGGACATCTTGTGCCATGAAGATCAGGTTGGCTCCGTCTTGCTTCTCCATTTTGCCCCAGGGTATATGGAAGGTAGTGGAGGAAGCACCGCCAATGTGATCTCAATAGTTTATATGGGCTGATTTCGAAGTGTGGAGATGAGGATTGAAGGCGTTGCGGGAAGGGATGGTGAGCTCTCCCAATCAACAGCATTCCCAGAAAGCACAGAGTGCTACTGCAAAGACTGCCACATCAAAGGAGTTGTGGAAGTTAAGTTGGGCTTGCAGTGCGAGCAGATGATCAATTGAAACCAGACAGCGTTTTGGCCTGGAGGAAGCAGGGGCTTTTCGTTGCTGAGGTTTTGATAAGGGACACAAAGTCGTCGCCTCCATACCAGGGAGCACCGTGTAGCATGTGCCAGCCATGAACACCTGAAAGCCAGGTGCCAATGGTCTTGCCGACAATGTTCCTTGTTGATGCCCATGAGACGAAGGCTGCAAGTAGGAATACTGAGGCTGGCATGCGTGAGGATTCAGGGATTTCTCTCTCATTGAAAAACTGATGGAATCTGAGCAAGCCAGAGCCATAATTTTCTAGCATGGATTTTTCAAGTGATGATTGAGCAAGTTTAAGGATGAGTGAAGCATCTAGCGGGACTTCTGCGTATAGAGAATCATCAAAAGAGTGGGAGAAAGGAGAGGTCCAGCAAAAGAGGCGATCTTCTGCAGCTACATGAGGCCAAAAAGTATTGTTATCTATAGCGCAGCGCTCCTTCGGCTTGCGTGGTTTTGATTTGCTGATGGGTAGTTGTGGAGGAACTTCCAAAGGTGTCCATGAAGAAGACGGATGAGATGGTTGGATGGGTTCCCTACTATCAGATGTGACAGGACATGCTGATGCTGTTTTTGTAGCAGCGAATCTATAGATCTGTCAGAATGTGATATCGGAAGGTAGCTGTGATCGAGAGTATCACCTAAACATGAGCAATATACAGGATAAGCTCCCTCAGGAGTGAAAAGCTAGAGCATAGTCTGGAACCAGCTGGACCCAGATCTCCATGCGAGATAGGGTCTGCTGGGTTCATGGCAGAAGCCACGTAGACAAGAGATAAATGGATATTTTTATCCATGAGGACAATGTGGGATCTCTGAATGGCGAGGTTTGTAGAGATGCTATGGCTCCGCCCTTTATCAAAGGAGCCAATAACACCCTGGTTGTCGGAGTGGACGGTGACTGAGACATCATGAATACCATGCTCTTCGAGGGTGTAGATCACCAGCTCAACTGCCAGAGCCTCAAGCCAGCCAATGTTCCGGCCTTGGTCTTTCCAACCAGGGATGATGCGCCAAGCATCCCAGAAACCATCAACAATGATTCCAATTCCCCAGTCAGTTGATGCATCCACAAAGATCTCTAGAACGAGAGCAAGGCCATATGGCTTGAGCGAGCATGAGATATCTGGGGAGGATAAGGCATCTTCCCACCAATGAAGATCGTTGATAAGAGGTTTTGAGGGGCATCTGTGGGATGACTTGTTCCTGTTGAACTGAGATGAGAAATAAAATAGCAAAGGGAGATGGGAGCACCCGAGCGGGTGGACAAATGCGATGTGGACAAGAGATCCTTGCAGTGTGAGTGTCTGTGAGAGAGGAGCGCGATCATGCTGGTAGAGATCAATGAAGTTGCAGACACATTGTAGATACTTGAGATGCTTGGTCTCAGGGAGAGCTACCGACTTCACCTGGATATCCCAGAAGAAGCCAATGTAAGTAAAGGAAAAATCGAAATCAGACCACTTTTCCTTATGCCAAGGAACATTGATCTGAGCAATGAGATCCTTTGCACTCTGCATATCATACTCATATAGGAATGAGCCATGAGGGTCCACAGCAGAGGGGATTTGGAAGATGTTAAGATCATCAACCCATTTGACTGATGGTGAGACTTTCAGCGCACTCCAGATATCCATCACTGCATTTGCTATTGATCCAGCATTGCTCTCTGAGGATGAGCAGCCAAATGGACAGGCATGTTCAATAAAGAAGCCCTTGGATCCTTGGACCATGAAGTATGGTTTGTGATCTGGTAGGATTGGGCACATTCGGTGGAATTTTGCAATATCAAGAGTCATTGCTTGAGTGCCCAGAGGAGCTTCTGAGATCTGGAGAGAGCTGGTATTAGCACCAGGATCATGTAATGGAGAGCAGAAGAGACGCAATCAGCGTGGAGATATCCATCTCAGATCAGGACACAACTAGCAGGATCATGGATCATTGCAGATGCCAACGCGATCAGTGCAAGACATGGATCAGCCCAACCAAGCAGGTATGGGAGGGGGCAAATGGTGGTTGGAGATATCCCAACTCCCACAGATCGGATGTATCGAGAGAGAAAGAAAAAGAAAAAAAAGGTACTCACAATTTTTGTGACATCCACTGCCGAACCAAATCTGGTTGGAAATTTATTGGAGTCAATGTAGTCATTGGTGGAAGGGTTGAGCTTGGATCCCTTGGACAGATTGCGAACCACCCAGAGCTTGGGAGGTTCACCAGGTCCCTGATCCTGAGTATTCACTGAGCAAGGGGAGCATTGGAAGGGGCCGAGGATATCCTCCACTGTCTCCTGGGAGAATGGACCACTCATCCTCTCTGTGGCCACCTCCTCCTTGAAGTATTGATCAATGAAAGCAGTATGAGCAGGATCGAAAGCATAGTTCAGAAAAATGATAGTTCGAGAGAGAGCAGGAAAATCCCCCATTGGGAAACTGGAGCGAAGCTTGTGTACAAGGTCTGGATGTTCATTACGAAGGTTGAGCTGGTCAAAAAATAATTCAATAGCATCTGCATTGTATGGGGTAACAATTCGGTCACAGATGGAGTCAAGGGGATCAGGTCTCCTTCCTGCATTGCCAGGCGAATGTTAGGCCCGGACTCGGGTATAACAAGCGAGGTAACTCGTAGGGCTGTATCGTGTTCGTACAATCACCCTAGAGAACCGTGATACTTGAAATAGCGAGATACGGTGTAACGTTTAGTCGTTGCGGGAGCAAGAGAGAGTAAAGTCCGGTATGTATTAACTTAGCTCGAAGCTAGGATACAATGATGAGAGCTACGTTACTTATATACTATCTGTTGGAGTCTGAATACATAGCAATGTCCATGCACTAGTCGTGCGTAAGAAGCGTGTCTGTTGGTACATGCGGAAGTCGTTTGGTAGCGTCGTGGTAACCAGGCCAGTTACCCGTGATAAGATCTGGATTAGATTGGCGCGTGAGATAAGATGAGCGCTGAAGATAAGATAAGATAAGGAAAAATCGTAACATTACCCCCTCGTTAAAGGCAGGCATCCCGACTGCCCTAAGGCGGTGTTCTGTTCGTTCGTTTGAAGCGTTAGATCCCTAAACTTCACTACTATGCCGTGCTCAACGTTAGAGCCACTGCTCAGCTGGCTGCGACTTTCTTTCTTTGTCCCCACACGGAGGGGCCGAACGAGAAAGAGGAATTCCAGGCAGAGTGGTAGTAGGAGAGGGGAAGGCAATCTATTCGTCGCCGACAGGTGGTTCGGCGTCGTCGTCTGTGTTGTGCCAGTACGTTTGCACGAGTTCTAGCCACTCAAAGTTGTACTCTTTGAGGGTGTTGACCCACTTCTGGAAACCATCTCGTCGTTGAACGAGATAGCGAACGTTGCCGTCAGTGTCGTATTGGTGGTCGACGATCATCGTGACGGCTTTTTTGGGTGTTGCGATTTTAGTCGTGCGTGCTTGCTCTGTGGCAGTTTTATCTGTAACCACAGCGCGGTTGTCGTTCCTTTCTTCATATTCTTCGATTGCTTCTTGGGCATTGCCCATCTCTTCGTCCCTGACCCAGGAGTTGTGCTCGCGAGTCCATCCTTTCCATTTGACGAAGTAGTCGGTTACGGTTCTGGACTTCTGTCCTTGTCGGCCTCTGACTTGGCGTGGGCGCGAGTCGAGGACTTCTTCGATTTTGTATTCTTCCTCGCCGTCGATAAGGTCAGGCAGGGGAGGAGCGGGAAGTTCCTGATTAGGAAACGCGGGCGGGGTGTACGGGGTGAGGAGCTTCTCGTTGAAGCGCGGGTGAATCTTCCAGTGGGGCGGCAGCTTGAGTTTGAACGCTGCTGGCCCGGCTTTGTCTAGGATCACGAAGGGTCCAACGCGTTTGTCGTCCAGTTTCTTCTTCGGTCTGGGGAGATGAAGGTTTGTGGCGTCCAGCCATACCTTATCTCCGACTTCATATGCGTGTGAAGCGCGCTTCTTTTTGTCGTATTGCCTTTTCATTCGATCCGCGGCCTCCTTGAGGGCGGTTTCGGTTTCCTTGTGTATCTGGGTCATCGTCTGTGCAAAATTGGCGGCAGTGGGGTTCGCAAAGAGCGAGAGTCGGGAAGAGTCGGGCAGGACTCGCGGGTTTTGTCTGTAGAGAACCATGAACGGACTCTTTCCGGTGGCGCTATGGAGTCGGTTGTTGTGTGCAAACTCGGTGAGCGGCAACCAATCGCTCCAGTTGGTCTGTCGGTAGTTGACGAAGATCCTGAGGTACTTCTCGATCTCCTGGTTGACTCGTTCAGTTTGTCTGTCGGTCTGTGGGTGGAAGGCCATGGACGCATTCGGGGTGATGTCGAGCATCCGGTAGAGTTCCTTCATGAACTGCAAGACGAATTGGGGACCTCGGTCGGAGATCACTACTTCGGGCATTCCGTGGTGGGCGTATACATGGTCTCGGAGAATGCGGGCCCATCCTTCTGCTGAGAGCTCAGTGCTACAGGCGACGGGGATGATAGCCTTCGAGAATCGATCGACGATGACAATCATCGCGTCGTGGCCGTTTGAGTCGGGGAGTCCAGTGATCATGTCGATGGAGATGTGAGTCCATGGCGACGAAGGGACTGCGTTCGGATTGAGCAGAGCGGCCTTGGCTTGCGTGCTTGATTTCGTTCGTTGGCATATTTCGCAGCCTTTGACGTAGGCCTCGACGTCTTTCTTCATCTTGGGCCACCAGTATTCTCTGAGGACCAACTCCTTCGTTTTCTCGATGCCGGGATGTCCAGCCGTGATGTGGTCGTGGCATTGTGCGATGATTTCTCCGCGGAGGGAGCGCTTTTGGGGGACGTAGATACGTCCGTCGTAGTAGAGTAGGCTTTCCTTTCGGCTCACTCCTCGTTCGTGGTTGAGGGACGCGGCAATGCCTTCGTCCCACAGGTCGTCTTGTCGGGTAGCGGTTTCGATCTTTTCGTGGATTTCGGAAGCGGTGGGCATGATCATAGCCTGGAAGTGTTCGGGGGCGAGGATGACGATGTTGTCGTTGTCATCCTTTCCCTGGTCGTGGTCGTCGCGGCGGGACAGGAGGTCCACCTTCTTGTTGAGGGCGCCGGGCTTATGCTTGAGCACGAAGTGGTATTCGGCTAGCTCGGTGACCCAGCGTGCTTGTCGTCGGTTCAGTTTCTGCGGTTTTCGGAAATACTGGAGGTTCTGGTGGTCGGTCCAGATCTCCACGTCGACGGCGGCACCCATGAGGTAGTGGCGCCATTCATCGAGCGCTAGCATGATCGCTAGCAGCTCCTTATCGTATATCTCATAGTTTCGTTCCGTGGCGCTGAGTGACTTCGACATGAAGGCCACTGGTCGCCATACTCCGTTCTGCTTCTGCGAAAGGACTGCGCCTACGGCGCCTTCGCTAGCGTCTGCCTCCAACATGAAGGGGTCGTCGTTGTTCGGGATGGCGAGGATGACGTCCTCAGCCATGCGTCGTTTCAGTTCTTGGAAGGCGTGATCTTGCGCCATTCCCCATGTCCATTCCGCATTCCCGGTGAGCTGGGTGAGCGGTTTGACAACCTTCGAGTAGTTCCGGATGAACTTCCGGTAGAAGTTGGTGAAGCCAAGGAACGACTGCAGTTCTCGCTTCTTCGTTGGCGTTGGCCATTCTGCAATTCCCGCCACCTTGACGGGGTCCATTCGGACGGAGTCTTCGCTGATGATTACTCCCAAGTATTCGGTCTTGAGTACTTCGAACTCGCACTTTTCGGCTTTGAGGAACAACTTGTTCTCTCGTAGCCTCTGGAGTACGCGTCGTACGATCTGTCGGTGCTCCTCTTTATCCTTGGTGAAGATGAGGATGTCGTCGAGGTAGATGGTAACTTTTCCTTCGGAGATGAGATCCTTGAAGATGTCGTTCATCATCCATTGAAACGTGGCGGGCGAATTCGTGAGCCCAAAGAACATGACGGTGGGTTCATACAAACCCCGGTTCGTGCGGAAGGTGGCCTTTTCCTCGTCCCCCTCCTTGATCCTGACGTTGTTGTATCCCCAATGAACGTTGAGCTTCGTGAAGTACTTGGCTCCGCGAAGCTTGTCGATGAGCTCAGTTATGAGCAGTAACGGGTATCGGTTCTTGATGGTCATTTCGTTTAGTTTCCGGTAGTCTTGTACCGGGCGCAGCGAGCCGTCCTTTTTCTTGACGAAGAAGAAGGGGGAGGCGAACGGGGATTTCGAGGGACGGATTCATCCCGAGTCGAGGTTCTCGTCGAGGAACTTGTTGAGTTGCTCTTGTTCGTTTCGGTTCAAGGGGTAAACCTTGCAGTCGAGCGTGGATTTGGCGTTGGGGACGAGCTCGATGGCATGGTCCCAGGGTTTTCGGTCGGGTAGTTCATTGAAGTTCTCCTTGGAGAACAGATCGCGGAAAGATTGATAGTGTGGTGGCACCATCTCTTCGAACGTTTTCTTCGGCTTATCCGCGTTGGCAGCGGCGGCAAGGTCGTTGGCGTGATGCATTGCGTGGATGACTAATTCTTCTTCCATGTTGACGGCGAGAATGGAGTCTCCTTCCTCTAGCTCTTCGTCCCATCAGTCGTCGGGGTCGGGGTCGGGTAGAACCAAGTGGTTCTTGACGCATTGGCAATGACCAAAGATGATCGAGCCCGTTTTCCAGTTGACCGAAGGGTTATGGCGCTTCAGCCAGTCGTGCCCAAGGTAAACATCCCTGGAGCCTAGGTCAGTGACCACGAGATCAATTCGTTCGGCATGTCCTCCTATGGTCATGCGGAGTTCTACGAAGTCGGTGATGTCCCCCGCCTTGTTGTGGGAGCCATCGGTGTTGTATACAGGGATGGAAACGGCGGCTTTGATGGTGTCGAGTCCGTGTTTCCGGATGTAAGCGCAGTTGATAGCGCTTCCAGTGCACCCGCTGTCGAGCAAGGCACGAGTCGTGAGCTGCTGAGTGCCCGTGCATGGGTTCAGTTGAACGTCGATCATAAAGTCACGCGTCCCGTCGCTCTCCCTTCGGCGAATGTAGCGGATGGGTTCGCGGAGTTCGTAGAGCCATTCTCTGGCGTGCTCTCCTCCCATTCGTAGTTCGTTGAGAAGCTCGTCCGTGAGTTCCTCGAGTCAGTCCCGATGCATCCAAACGCAAAGGGCGGCGCGTGCAGTGCTGTCGTTTCGTGCTTCGCAAATCGCGCGGAGCGTCCAGTCCACCTCAAAGGGGCGGTACCATTGGTGCGGGACCTCTTGAGCCTTCGCGCTGATTACAGCTACCGTTGGCAAGGTCACCTCGTTCGTGACTACCCCCTCGTTAGGGATGGTCTCCGTTGTTGTTTTCGGTGACTCCGGCGGAGTCGGGAGCGTTGAAGCGCGCTGCTTCAGGGAAATCGTCGGGCTGCCTGCAGCAACCCACTTCAGGAAGGAAGTGTCGTCTTCATCGTCAGGAACCTCTATCATAGTTACCTTAGGCCCTCTCTTTACCGCCTGGGCGCTAGCGGCTTCCCTCCGTTCGGCTTCATGGTGTCCCGAGGAGTTGTTGTTTCGGGAATCTCGGTTCCTCCTTGAAGGGCTGCCCCCTTGAGTGAAAGTTCGCTCGGGACTCGCGGGGTCAGTTCATGCCACCGAAGTGGACTTATCAACGTTCCCTGTTCCTTCGAGGCCAAGGGACTCACTAGGTCGGCTTCGCAAAGCCTGCTCCTCGGGTCCTCTGACTCGGGAAGGGGCGGAGGTGGTAGCTCTTGTGGCTGCGTCGGTCGTGTCTTCGTTCTTCGTCGGAGCCTCCTGTTGGCCAGGAGATTTAGACTCCAAGCCCTCGACGGGTCCCTCCGTTACCAGGGGAGGTTTCGCCGAAGCTATTCCCTCTGAACCATCAGCGCGGCTGAGGCCCCGTGGAGGCGTTTTGTGGTCGTACGAAGCGGTCTTGTCAGTCGGGGTGCTAGGCGCTCGTCCTGTACCAACCGCTCGGGCCTTCATCACTGCAGCGTTCCCGAAGGAGGGCCTCGACTGGGGCTTCGGCGTTATACTGGGTGAAGGTATGGTGGCCTCCTTTCCGATCGGTACTTTCGCTCACGATGAGTTACTCGTCGGTCGTTTAGCCGGGGGCGCGGCGCCCACGGGCTTGTCTTCGTTCGCGTAGGGGCCCGCAACTATCCCCTGTTTAGGGGAGTGATCTGTGGGCATGTCAGTGTTGTCCCAAAGGACGTCGTACCGGTTCGTTGCCGAGAATGATTCTGATACTGGGCGGCGTGTGTGGCCAGAGGGTGAAGTCGTAGAAACCCGCCCCGACACGTGGGGCGGGGGTATATTCGAATGCGCGGTAGATAAATCGTTTGTAAGTAAAGTGTCCGTTGAAAAAGATGTCGCACCAGTATGTGAGTCCGTGGTCGCCGTAGGGAAATCGGACCCTCGACGACCTAGGCTTTTACCTCCTCCACCTTCGTCTCCTTGCCGAGTGGCTCCGCTACAGGTGCCGCTTCGACCGCTCGTACCTTGAGCCCTTTCTGGGGGCAATCCCGTGACAGGTGACCGGTCTGGTTGCACCTGAAGCACCTTCCTTCGTCGCGCTGCGTCTGCTTGTGCTTCTGGGCGTCGATGTCCATCGGGAGCCCCGAGCCTTTGTGCGTCGTCCACTGGCCCACTGCGTTCCTTCCTGGTGCGTTACCCATTGACTTGGCTGGCATCGAACCTGTCGCGCCTCCTGCTGCTTTGTTGCTGGGGGCGGTAATTTGCTTTTGCCCGTAAGGGCGGTCATCGCGGCGTCCAGCGGCCCTATCCTGGGCGCTCTTCCTTTCCCATTCCTGCCACATGACGGTGATGCGGTGCTTCCATTCGTCATAGGTTCGTGGGATGCCAATCCCGATGTTGTAGATGATGGCGATGTACGAGGCAGGTACTCCTGCTCGCATGGCACGCACCATGGCGCCCTTCTTGTCCATCTTGTGCCTTCGTCTCGCCAGTTTTGCTTCACGCTCCAGCTTCTGGAAGTACTGTCCCACGCTCATCCCGGCCATGCAGAGTTCGTGCATTTTTGCGTCGTGCACTTCTTTGACGGCGGGGTCGCGGAACTGTTCCTTGAGCTCCTCGCAGAAGTCGTCCCACGAGGGGAACCGGTACCGTGGGGCTTCGTTGGCGTCGTCAGGGATCCAGACGAGGTCTTCTTGTCGGTCCGTCCACCAATTGCGTGCTCGGCCGGCGAGGTGGGAGGTGGTGAAGACCACCATGAACGAGGGGATACCTGCGAAGGTATGCCTGAACACCTCAAAGTAGGTGTTGCAGTCGCCGAGGAAGTGACTGATGTCGTCGTGGTCCCCTGCGAAGGGTTCTGGTCGGTTTATGAGGGTGGGTCGTACTTGGAGGAAGGCGGGGTTGTTGTCGATTCCCCAGTTGCCAGTCGGGCCTTGAGAGGGCGGATCGTAGCCGGGGGGGCGTGGTAGCGAGTAGCGGTCGGGGTCGGGATGCCGATGTGGCGGTCCGCCCCCTCTCCCCCGGTCGGGCTCCCTCTTTTGTTGGGTCAGCTCTTTGTTAAGCCTGACGTTCTCTTCCCTCATCGTGGCTATCTGAGCCTCCATCTGCACGAAGCACTCTTCCATCGTGGGTTGGGCAGGCCCTGCTTGTTCTTGTGCCCCTTCGTTTCCTGCGCCTGCTACGAGGCGGCTTCGTCCCGGTCCTTGGTATGTGCCATGTCATCGGATGGCGCGTGTGGGTGGAGAGTCGGGAAGTGGAAATGGTAGAGGGGGGAGCATCGGCTCCTCTTCGCCTCTCCATTCCCCGAACGTTTCGGGATTGAGGTGGAACTGATCAAAGATCGAGTCCCCTGTCCAGGTCGGGGCGGTCGCCCTGTAATCGTGCGAGAATGGATAGGGCGCGTTGGAGCGCCAGGCGTTCTGGCTCGCTTCGAGGTCGTAGTTGCTGTACGCCTGCACCGGCTGAGGGTGCGTATAGCTCCCGGTTTCGGTTGGCGTGGAGTCAGGCGTCGATGGTCCGATCTGGGTTGAGGGGGGAGATGCGATCCCCTCGGTTCGTGGCGAGGTAATAGCCCATTTCGGGTCGGGGTCCTGGGGTGTTGAACCCTGCTCAGGACTCAATGTCTTGTCACCTGAGTTCCCAGGCCTTGACTCGGTAGATCCCGAGGATTCGTTGGTCGACTGCGGCGAGACTGGGCCACTGGTAGTCGCCGCCCTCGGCGTTGAGGGGGTCGTCGTCCTCTCGAGGGCCCAGGGGCGGTTCGGGGTCGGGGTTAGCGGGGATGGTGTCGTTGATGAAGGGGTTCAGGGATTCGGGCTCCGGGGTTCGGACCCGAATTGGTTCGGGGTCGGGGCTGGAGTCGCTTGCCTCTGAGGGCCAGCGACCGTAGGTTCGGGGAGTGGTGCGTACCACCCGGGCGCGAGCTCTTGGTACTGTCTGGGCGTGGCGGTGGCGTAGTAGGGCCCTTTGTAGGGCTCTGGTTTCAGGCCGTACGTGCCTGGGCAGGTCCTCGTTGGCGGTCTCGTAGGTGGTGGCGGGTGGTTCGGGAGAGGGGGTTCGGCGAACATTGCTTGGCCCCGGGGTGGCATTGCGAAGGATCTCCCGATACGGGAACTCCTCACTGGAGTTGGTGGCGTGGGTGGTCTCGGCCCAGCCAGTGGCGTTCGTGGGACTCGGTCCCTGAGGTTCACTGGTTGCCAGACCTGGCCATACCAGGTCTGGTCGTTGCGGCTGGGGGATGACATACCTGAGCGGGAATGGTGCGGGTCGGGGTCGTGCAAGGATGGGGGCGATAAGGCCCTGTCGTCGGAGGAACCTTCGGATTGGTGCCCCGTACACTAAGGTTAGCACGGCGGCAGCGAGAGCGAGGAGGACTGCTCCGATGAGGGCGGTCCCGAATGCGATGGTTTGGGTCGTGGTGAGATCTGGGGTCATTTGCGAGGTCGAAGTGCTTGGTATTGGGCTCGGGCTCGGTCTCCTTGAGCGAGGATGGCGAGCGCGGTTCGGAGGGCGGTGAGAGAGGTGGCGATGACAAGCTCTTTGAGTTGTCGGATTCGTTCGGGGCCGTTCGTGGGTTCCAGGAACATAAAACGCTTGTCGCGGCTGGCGCGGGCAAGAGAGTAGGAAGTTTTGAGCTAATTGTTAGGCCCGGACTTGGGTATAACAAGCGAGGTAACTCGTAGGGCTGTATCACGTTCATACAATCACCCTAGAGAACCGTGATACTTGAAATAGCGAGATACGGTGTAACGTTTAGTCGTTGCGGGAGCAAGAGAGAGTAAAGTCCGGTATGTATTAACTTAGCTCGAAGCTAGGATACAATGATGAGAGCTACGTTACTTATATACTATCTGTCGGAGTCTGAATACATAGCAATGTCCGTGCACTAGTCATGCGTAAGAAGCGTGTCTGTTGGTACATGCGGAAGTCGTTTGGTAGCGTCGTGGTAACCAGGCCGGTTACCCGTGATAAGATCTGGATTAGATTGGTGCGTGAGATAAGATGAGCGCCGAAGATAAGATAAGATAAGGAAAAATCATAACAGCGAAGGCGTGGTGGTCACTGGAGAGACACCATGAGCATTTGTGAGAGGTGGACTGTGAGTGCTTGCAGCGGTTGTGCCTATCAGTGTTGATGTTGAAGGGGATGCAGATGCACTCACCCGTGGCTTTGACCATGACAACGGGATCTGCTTTGTTGTCGCAAGGCTTGCACTTTGTAGATTCTCCTGACTCGAGATTCTGGTAGGTGCAGTCCAAAATCTTGTGCCCCTTCCTGGCACAGACAAGGCAGACATCAGCAAGAGGCCTGCCTGAGTTGCCTGAGCGAAGAAAACGAGGACTTCTCCTTACCAACGTGGCAGCCATGGAGGAGGAAGAATCTGTGGGAGCGAGAAACGTCTTGGCAGATGCTACTGATGGACCTGAGCCCAGATCTTTGGCAGCCCACACATTCTCTCTTTCTTTCTCCCTCATGTCTCTTTCTCACTTCTTCTCATCCTGGATGTCGCTCTTGGATTTTTCAAGGGATGAGGTGTAATATTCCTCCGTGAATGCAAAACCATTCCCCGAGGCCAGAAGGTGAGTGTGGTAATCTTTCCTCAGGTGTATGCATGTCCTGAGTACTGCAGGGAAGACCAGGGATAGCCTGACGATGTTGTAGAAGAAACTGAAGTGGAGATCCCAGCGCTCAGCCCAGATATTCCCACCAAGTTTCCTCATGAACTCGATGTAGCGGGGGAAGGCATCACGATACTGTACCTCTGTCATGTCTGCCTCCTTGCCGAAGATTGTGTGGTCGACATCTAGGATCCACACAGAGTTGCCATTTGGAAGGTATACTTTTACCATTGGAAGAGAGAAACTGATGGATTGTATGCAGATGAGATTTTCTGAGGTGAATAGATGGAGGGGAAGATAGGCATTGCCATCATCGGCTGCCTTCACTAGGACCAGGTGGAACTCGTTAAGATGTCGAGAGTCCCCTGGCTGTCTTACCATTTCACCTTTCCATGAATATTTTTTCTTCCTATGCTCTTCGGCCTCCTCATGAGTCTCTTCATCAGGAATGCCCCGCTTTCGAGAGCCAAAGATGTCCTTAATCGAGCCAGGACTGAGCTTGGCCAGGAGTGTGGCTAGAGCTGCTGACTTGGGAGGGACTGGAGGGACTGGTGGTGGAGCATGGCCCCCTTTCATGGTGATGAGTGACTCAAGCGACGAGATGGCTGAATGCTGGCCAGTGGGATCTGCCTGGTGAGCGTCGAACCTGAGCATCTTCTCCTCATTGTTAGCTTCTATCTTTTTATTCTTTACCCTCTTCATTGCAATAGACATTTTCGCTATGATGCTGAGCTGGGCAGCCTCGTGAGTCTTCTTTGGATGCATACAGGGAGCTGAAAGTTGGCCTGGAGGATGAGAGCCCGACATTGTGTGCTTGAGAATGAAGATATGGAGAGAGAGCAGCAGGAAACCTGAAATCCAAGAGCTGCAAAATGAGGAGAGAGCGAAAATATCGATGGAGAATCTACGTGAAGTCTGCAAACTACAGAGCATACAAAATATATGCAAATATGGCGCCACTACTGCACCACTAGCTTGGCCCCACTCAAACTCGAGCTGTTCGTTCCTCATGTCAAGTTTGAGGTCCATCAAGACAATGTTGAGTGGTCAAAGGCAATGGAATGCCACCGAATATCGGCATGATTAGTCAGTCTTGAATAGAAATATTTTCGAGTTCTTTCTCTGCTTTTGCTCCTAATGACAATAACATATCAGGTATGCCATGCCATATTCATGTTATCAAATTGACTGCATCTATGTATAAACATGAGACGATAGCTGTGTTCGCTGTCCGGATTGTGCAAGGGGGTACTGGAATGTCGGCCCGGCACACCGGGTAGGTAGGTAGGTTGGGCCGGCAGGCCTGAAAAAAAAAAAGTTGACCTCCCATATTGGGGCTTAAAAATGACTTTTTGGGGGATTTTACAGATAAATTTCAATGTAATACATACCAGAGTGCATGCTATTTACCTCTGAGAGTATGATAACTGGCTTTATAGACATCTTCACCGGCACTCTTTGGCATCAATGCTTACTGCATCATGATGATGTCAAACACCTTAATGAATCAATTTTGCAATATATGTCCAATAGGATACAGACTGTGTGCAAAAACATCAAGATATTTATCATGCAGGTACTTTTGTGCAAAAAATGGGCCGAAAAGCGTCAGAATAAGCCTAAATTATGTAGAATGACATCATACAGGTCACATGGAGGTAGGTAGGTCCAGCGCCGATGTACGAAAATATTTAATCGACCCCATGTCTTTTTTTTTCATATTTGGACCCCCTTGGGATTGCGAGGAGTGGATCAATGATGCCATTGAAGACCGAGATAGTCGAGACATTATTGCTTGCAGAAACGAAGGCTGTGAGACGGAATTGGTGAGTGCAAATCAAACATATCTGTGGTGGAATGCTCACAAAATGGCATGATAGTATCACATCCATTGCATTGGACTGGAACAACGAATTCAAAATTGGAAGTGCCGTACATGTACAATAGGAAAGCGTCGGCGCTAGTGGCCTGTATAATAGGAGACGGCACGGCTCAAGCTCTGACACGAAGTGATCACATGGTAGTACCATTACGGGTATGTTTTTCCCACGGCGGTCGGTCGGTCGGTCCATCGAGGGCTTAAAAATAATCTCGACCCGATATGATTTTTTTGACTTTTGCAACCCCCTTGGCTCCAACATCAGACAGCGATCCACTCGTTCTTGAAGGGAAGAGTAAGCGTGTTGAGACTGAACGTCATCGGCTCGGAGTAGAGCAGACAATAATACAGTACACAATTCCGAAACTACTGTGCAATTTGTTCCATAGTGAAATACAGCACTAGCTGACACCAAGTGTTAGAAACTCAAGTGTCGCAAAAATTACTGGCAGTCATCTCCTAGATCATTCCCACTCTTTCCACCAACAGGACAACATTGACCAACAAAGGTAAAATTTCGTACCTCCTGCTCGCATCCCTAGCCTCCTCCACCGTTTCATAGATCCGACCCACTTCCTCGTCGTCTGCATCATATGTCGTATCGGCAAACAATCCATATTTGTTGTTACTTTACCTTGGATCGCGATTCACGATATGAGAGATACCACACTGGCGTCATTGTCGGATAGAAGCCTACATCGAAACCGTTTGCTCAGGAAATTCAGCGGATTCTGAGTGTGAATGCTGAACGTCAGATCCAGGTTTATCTTAATTGACTGACCATCGATTTCAGAGACACCTGATGAATTCACTCAGTACTTCCCGGACTCGACAGGCATGATTGGCAAAGGCCCTTTTCGCGAGGTCCAAGTCTGAGTTGATAAAAGCATTTTGGCGTTATATGGCCGTACGCCGTGATATACACCGGCGACATCACTCCGTTGACTTGATACAACGCATACAGCGCACCATCGTATTGGATTGACATTACCCCGGCCATTCTGGTTTTCTTAGACAGCATATCCATCGGCGTTATGGGACAAGAGTCCAATCCCTCTATCAACTCAAACTGGTTTGTTTCCGAGAGTGTACATGTCAGGAACGGAAGCCTCAAAGATAGATTACATGAGTGCAGGAAAGACGAAGGTGGATGTAGGAGCGACAACGAGGAGACAGCTGGTTGAGAGACGCTGTACCAGGAATATCGTGGTACGGTTTCGATAGCGGTGGCGCATGTTGGAGTCGCACCTGGGTAATGCTACGGACACAAAATTAGAAACCAAATAGTGTTATGAGAGTAAGACGTGTAGCACCTGTATGTGCGCTGACATGTATTCTGAGGCTACTCGCTCTATTGAGGGGCTTATTACAAGTCTTACAGGTATATTTCCTGTCATCCTTGCCAGGAGTGTCATTGTCTTCTTAGTACGATATCAGAATGAACTCGCTGTGAGACGGTGAAAAGTAGAGAGGCAGACGGTGGGCTGGGTTTGAGTGAGTATCCTGAATCTCTGGTGGACGATGGTGTGTAATGAGCAAGAGCAAGGGAAGGTATCAGCATCGACGAGACACGTCGCCAGACTGGCGGAGTACGCGGTACGGGCTCTGTAAGGCAGAAGTCAGCTGATATTTCGCAGTGACAAGTATACGATAAATACCTGAGAACCTATCCCAAGCAGTGTGGAGAGACAGCATCTTGAGGACACAGGATGGCTTGATTTAAGGCGGTCAGAGAGGAAAGAACTAACATTGACGGTTATATAGCCGTGCCACTTCTCTTAAATCCACGAGATCCATCATTATACGTATCAACGGAGACAATTATACCAACAGACCAAGCCGTCGTGCTCTGACCGTCATCGAGCTCCTGGATATTGGCTGATAGTCGACACTGTTACACATCTGTAGTCATGTTCGTACGACAATATTCCAGTGGACGACAATTTGCCGATCAACGTGTAGTGAGCGCGCCGGGACATATGCACGGGCATCGCAGGAAGGTAAGGCAAAGACGGTAGGGCCCGACATCGGATTTTGGCCTTTGCAAGGTTTACGCGTGAAGAGCGGGGATCCTATAGATGCAGACTTTAGGAACCACTAGATGCACTAAGATCGTACAATTAGCAGATTACATAGCACTAGAAATCAAGAAAACATACCTTGTCCCATGCGCTGTATGGGTGAGCGGAGAGACGCTAGTACACGCAGGAGGGGGAGAGCATAAATTTCTGACGTTGTGCCAACGTGCAAGGTATCTATCGCCGGGAAACAGTGAAGAACTGATGGAATAGTGTGTCGGCATCTTGAATCTAGCGTCAAAGGGGCAAAGTCGCGATGGTAAGAGGGATAGATTGTCCGGATATTTCCGAGTCCCTAGCCTCCTGCTTTTGAGTCCTTTCCCGTCGTCAAGGTGCGGCTCGTGAAAGCCCGCCTTGAATGGAACGTTGCCCACTAGTAATTCTACCAGTCCGCATTCCTCAAGTGGTCGCCGGAATAAACGCTAGTTTGGGATGACGATGGAAACAGAGTGGACGCGTCCTCGGCTGAAGTCCTTCATCACGGATGCGCATATGTTCCAGTAGGAAGGGATTCTTGGGTCCATCTCGCTCAGCGAGGAGGTGGCATGGAGTCGCGAAAGAGAGGCAAGTCATGAACATCTTATGAAATACTCCAAGTAGTTCATCGTCTCTGGCTAGGTTGTCTGTCGCACGCGAGGATGCACTACCGGGTCCGTGGTAATGGTCCGTTGAAGACGGCGCGTCTCCCTGGCTAGTGGCTGTTCGAAGATTAGACGGATTCTAACCACTCGCCATGGCTCCCGCTTCGCCTTTCCCGACGATGCTCCATCGTACCATGAGGAATTCTCGGAGAATGCGCCTAGTATGGTCATCTGGCATACGTGAGGGTGCACTACCTTGTTGAGAGGGTCCGTGGTGATCCCAGCGGGGATAGCGTAATATCTATGGAATACGGTGCGCCTCCCTGATGAGAGACTCCAACTCTTCAGTTATCAAGTCATTTTAATGTCCTTCGAAGACGAATCAAGCGGTGTGGCGCTAGGCTTCAAGTCCCTGATCGTCTGGACAGCCGTTCTTTCCTCGGCTGGTAAGCTCACTCCTTGTTTAGACAGTCGAGGTATTTTTTTAGTTTTAGTCAAGTGCACTAGCCTCCTTTCCGTGAAGCTCGACTTGAAATTTGAGGATCTATCCACCCGAGGGAAGGTGTCTATCCTTCTCGACTTGCATCAGGAAAGCTTCCTCGATCGCTAGGTGAGGTGAGGAGGCCCCGATATGGCGGATAGAAGACGCAGGAGTACGGAGCATATATAACTCCTCCATGATCCTCCCTCCCTCTCTTCGCTCATCGGAAATCGATACCTTCCAGCAGCGTTGAATGGAGTTCATCAACCCATATCGATGGCCGGAGATGATTAGGCAAAGGGTCGAAGGATGTGGAACAGGAGAGTAAGGGTCTACGCGAGGGTTAACCGTATTAATTTAAAAAACGGAGTGTATAATTATTCACCTGAATAAAATACCGCGCCATCCTTGGTCCACATTCGACACCTCCCTTACACGCTGTTCCTTGTACTCATTGTCATAGGCGCCTTGTTTGCAGGAAAGGGATACGTCCTCTCCACGCGGCCAAACTATTGAGGTTGAATGTTGAGGCTGTTGGCGTCATGAGCGAGATCTACTTGAAATCATATCGGCCAAAGGGAAACACAAACGTGAAATTATGACTCACTTTCAAGCTTCAATTTCACAATGCAAGAATCTCAGCCTTGTATTTACCTCCAGCAAATCCATTGGTCTTGAGTTGATTCATTCCTAGAAAAGAAATTGGCACGTCAAATAAAGGTGAAAACTAGTGGGATGTCAAAATTGATCATACCATGTCGAGTATATACCCTTCGTCTTGCTAAATTGTACTGGAGTTTCACTTGTCCTGTTACACTTGACAGTTCCGTTAAATTGTGACACAATGTTGGCTTGTACGATATCGATACTCATAGTAAGAAACGGCCGCGTTGATAACTAAATATGGGACGACAAATTTCACGTGTATCCAACGGGCCGTGTTCCCTGATCCTGACTCTGATCATTGACAATCCGTTACAGTATATCGTCGGAGGACGCCTGGCAGCTCCTCTTCAAGCTCCAAGAGCTTGTTTTCGATTCTCCGAGTAACTATCGACACTACGAGAAATGCTCTCTTCGTACCGGCATATCTCCACACGGATAAGACAGTCTTCCGGACTCCCAGTTCCCAATCCCACGACACCATTCCGGTCAATCCCAACGTCGCCCATCCAAAAAGAAGGCTCGTCTGCAGCCCTAGCATGCGCGGATATTGTGGTTATCGGGTCTGGGATTACAGGCACGGCATTTGCGCGTCCGCTGCTTGATGTGGACGGGTTGTTGGAGGTTGCGATATTGGAAGTCAGGGGTGCGTGTTCGGAGACATGTCACGCCACCACTATACCACGACTATCTCGACTTGAAGAAGAAGCATGGCGCAGAGGCAGCGAAGCAGAACATCCAGTCTAGGCTCGATGCCTATGACGTCTTTTTGACAGAGACGTATCTTCTTGGAGGAACTCTCGAGTGGGAAGGGTACAGCAGAAGGACCGGCGGGGATCATCACAAGAGTCTTCTCAAGGCTGCTCAAGACATGCTCTTCATCCCCCCTGTACACGCGGACTCCCTGTCTCTCCATCCACAACAACATCGTCCACATTCCCGGCGTCACCAAACACGTCGTCACGCTCCCAATGGATGGAGGTCCTATCTCCTTCGTCAATGCGGGAAAAGATCGTTCCCGTAGGTGGCCACATTGGTTTCTAGATTTTCGTTTGTTTGGGTCGCCCTCGGTCTCGGCTAGGCGCATGTTCATTACTATTTTTTCCCGCTCGCAGACCCGCCGACTGGCTGGTATTTCCAGCATAAATGTGGCGAAGGAACGAAAAAGGTATACAACGCGGCTCCAGTGTTCATGGTGACGCCAACTGACGTCCTTTTTCTGTTAAGATGCGACCATTGTGGAGGTAAACGAAGGCGTAGTGATATTTTCATTCGTTTGAAAGGAAATTAAACGGTACGTCGACATTATAACAATCATTTTCATCTGTATTCTAAGATCTAGTGTCCTACATAGACCATGCCCACGCATCAACGTCTACGGCGTCACTCTGGGTCTAGCGGTGCGGATATCTACAAGTACTGCCCGAACGCCATCTCCTACGCCAGCCAACCTTCCCCTACCTCGCCTAGGGCTCAGAGACGATTTCACAGCTCCGGGACTCGATGCCTCCACCATGGAGGTAGACTACGACGATCGATGTTGGAACAACCGAAGAAACCTGAGGACGACGCTGAGACAAGACGAGAGATGACGCTGGGGAGCGAAGTGATGCGCGCGCGTGGACGAGGATGGGTCAGGAGTGGATAGCGCCGTGTCCGATGTGGGAGTTTGTTCTATGATTAGACTGGGCTGGTGAGTGATGTCTTTGGCGACACGTCTAAGGCTGACAGGCATTCATGAAGGATCACAACGTTCGGGTTGAAGCCTGCTATCGGGTGGGTAGATAGCAGGTACGGATAGACAGGAGGGCGGTCGGTTATCCTCTCAGAAAAATGGAGGTCGGTGTCGGAGCCTAAGACCAGACCAGTACGTCTATTTTCCTGATACTACCACCGTCAACTAACCTCCAGACAGTGAATACGTGCTCTGAGGAGACGAATTCTCCCAAAATTTATCAACGAATACTATCTTGGTTTCTGCGGACGTACGATGGATATCGTTTTCCGATACAGCGTGCAGACGTGATCCGACACTCTGTCTTGTACCATTACGGAGGCATATACTACGACGTTGGCATCGACTGCAAGAGTTTATTAGGCACACTCCTCACATACCCCGTCATCCCCAACACCATCCCAGTCGGCGTCTCCAACGACCTCATGTTCTCGACAAAAGGGCACCCATTTTTCGCTCAGCTCATCCACAACCTTGGGACGTTTGATCATTTCTGGTTCCTCAACTACCCCACCGTCATGTTCTCTACCGGGCCCATGTTTCTTTCCATACAGTACGCCATCTGGACTTCCTCCCACGCAGCCACGCTCAGTGACCCCATCCGTATCCTGCCAAAATCCCTCTACGGGAAGAACGCCAAGGACGGTGAAGCGCCGCACTCGTTTTTCTCACATTTCTATGGCAGTAGCTGGCATGCTGATGATGCTGCGTTCATCGGGTTCCTCGGCCATTGGATAACAAGTTGATGTTGGCAGCCGTCGTCGTCCTCGGCTGGGTTAGGATTCATGGTGTTGCCCATCAGACAGCGCAGGCAGGTTATGCGCTTCACGGGTGGACTCTCTTTACGTTGGGTACACGAAACTTCGTTGAGTGAGAGAACGAACGATCGTCATCGCGGTGTTCTCTTTTTCCTGCCGGTGTCGATTCGGCCACACGGCGTTGAATTAAATTCTTCATTAGAGGAGATGCGTCTGGAGAAATGCCGGCATGTCCAGGAACTAGAAGATTATGGGCCCGGGGAGTATTGTGATACGTCGAGTTCGTCCCATCTTCACGATGTCTAAAACAGTTGGAGCGTGTATTTATTTCATTTATCCTTCGCAACACAAGGGGCTCAACAACTCGGTTAGCACCTAATACCTACGGACACCAATCGATCTGACCTTAAACACTTTTATTGACGCACTACGCGATTTCAACTAGAGGACGACGAGGCGCTCTCTCATAGGGATCCACACACCGTTCCGATCAGTAAGGGACGAAGAGCACATACCTGAGAACGCACGTCCTAGCTTTGCGGAACGGGGTGACTTGCATCGCCGGTCGTGGTCTCGTTCTTTCACCATGAATACGTTTCCTCCGGAGCTTGTAGACTCATAATTGAGTATGAGGGTTGAAATGCCGTCCTACATCCGAGCGTCCTTCGTGACCTCAAAGGAGAGTTGGGTCCTTTGATCGAAGGCTTTGCAGAATTCTTCGCAAGACAAAACGAGTGCCGTTGATGGCTGATGATATCACCGAGGTGGATTTTCATTCTTTGCTCCGCCCGTATTCCCTCAGGAAGGGCAAAGCTCTTGAGGTCGAATTAACGACGCACAGTATTGGTAAATCAGAAATCTTCTCGTTCTTCTCGGATTTATTTCTGTACAGATGAACGGTTTGTATAATAATCCAGCTATAGTTGACTATTCCTCTCGTATCGACTCTGATTGCGGAAATATTGAACGATGGGCCGTTACCAGCAATACGCTCGCGTTACTTAGTCCAACTTTCCTTACATGAACAGTTCTCCATGGATTCTTATTTACGTTCTACATTCACTTACTTGATTTCCCGAATCTCCCTGTGCTTCTGATTACCACTGATATAGATCATATCTCGAGTACCCCATCGAACATTAGGCGGTCGGCCTGTCCAGGATGCCTGTCTTCTGCATGTTACCACGTGAAGAACTTTGAGAAACACAATGCGGGTGCCATGATGCAACCACACCTTGGACCTCACCAGCTCGACATAAATGTCTCCATCCTACGCTAGGTCCGCCTGGGAATATGTCAAGTGTAAGTACAGCTGATTATCGCCGTTCTGTGTCCTAATTCAAGTTATGCCTAGCAAAAACTAGAATTGATGTAGACAAGTGGACTTCCAAGTCCCGTAACGTAGAAGATGTGAGTAATTATGTCGACAATCGAATGGACGGCAATATATGATAGATTTCAGGGTCTACCTGTTCACACTGGACAACTTCCCGAAGTTACGATCTCCTCCCTGACAGAGATTGGGCAAACAGAAGAATCCGTACAGGTTCCAAAACAACGGGCATACACCGGTAGAAAGCCCGTAATATCATCCTCCCTCGCCGACACTCCTTGCTCTAGCCTTGGCATTCAGGGCCTCTTGGATTTACTCAACACCACACTCGCTACCTCATACACACTAGATACCCCATCCCTCTCCTTTGTTCTCGAAGACTGCATTGCACAGAACTACGACTTTGGAACTGCATATGGCCGTCTGCGCTCAGCATGGTTCACTGACATTCAAATGGAGCTACGGAAACGTGAAGCGAGGGACATAGATTGGCGAGGAAACGTGCTCGATGGTAACCGGATACCCCACGCGGACATCATGCCGCTTCATCCTCGACGAGTCTGGGATCTGTACAGTAATCGCGTGGTCCCATGGTGGAGCTGCCAGGAAAGCTTCCCGCGACCAATATCACATGCTTGGGTGGATGAAGTGGATCGCGTCAACGTGTTGACCCCTATCAATGGATGTGAATGGCCGGTGCCCATCCCAAACGGTGCCAATCTCAACCTCATCCGGATCGAGATGCTTAACCTGGGATTGGAATACACATGGTTGGATGTTCTCTGCTTGAGACAGAGAGGAGGGCCGAGGGAGGATCTGCATGTGGAAGAGTGGAAACTGGATGTGCCTACTATCGGAGGGATATATCGGAGTGCGGACGTGGTGTGCTATTTGAGCGGATTGGGGATGCCTTTGAGTCTGAAGGAGGGTGACTTGGAGAGTGATCGGTCTTGGTTTAGGCATGCATGGACAGTGCAGGAGGTTGGCCGGGAGCGGATAATTGCCGGGGATACACCTGATGGACCGCTGCATGCCAAGCCAATAGACAATGCAGGAAACTACGAGGACAAGATATTAATGAAATTTCACAAGAAGCTCAAGTCTGCAGAGATTCCATTTGGCAGTGTGTATCATGTGCTATCCGCAATGCAGGATCAGATATCATCATACCCAGTTGACAAAATTGCTGGGCTAGCATTTTCTCTGGATACATGCTCAATACCAGCGTACTATGAGAGTCAATCTCTGGAGGATGCATGGACGGCACTTATAAATGAGTTGCACCCATCGAATCGGGGTGTACTGCTCTTCACCTATCCAGAACCTGGACCTGCATGCCATAAATGGAGGCCATCATGGGAGCAGGTCATGACCAAGTCTCTGCCCAAAAACCCGGATTATGAGGGTGTTGGCTGTGTTCAGAGGAGTGTAGATGACTTGGACTGGTATGATGGGCCCCACATTAAAAGGGGGATCGTGCGTGGATTGGCTGTGGGAGGTGTAGAAGGGATCCGGAGCGATCAATACAGAGAGTTGGTTGTTGAAGATGTGCGGCCCATAGCACGTCTATTCAACATTGTCACACCCTGCATGCATACATTCAAAATTGTTGCCAGCCACCAGTACCCGATACCTGAAGACATGTACACACTGCTCGTGTTAGACCCGACCTCTTAACTGAGATAATTAGTCAGCTGTTTTGCGTTCGAACAATCACTGCTAAGTTCCCGTGCAGTTAAGTTGCCAAGACTAAGGCTTTAGCTCGAGAGTTTTAAGTGTTTCAGTATGAATAAACTTTAGCTCAAAGCTAGGGAATATACAGCTTTGAGTACGCTACTTTTATACTAAGTCCAAGGGTCTAATAATGGATACACCGTGTTAGAAAGTGAATCAGCAAGTACCCGGTGATCTGGGAGTAGTACTCCACTCTGACGAGTGTGACTGTGTCGCAAGGTGAAGACTCCGTGGAGTCGCGGATCTAAAGATAAGATAAGCTAAGCGCCGAAGATTAGATAAGATAAGAGGCGCTTAGATAAGGAAAATGAATAAATCGTAACATTACCCCCTCTTTAAGGCAGGCGTCCCGACTGCTGTTATGGATCGTCTCGTCGATTTATTGGGGAGTTTGCGCCCTTCTAAGCGTCACTACTATGCCGGACTCAACTTTAGAGCCACAGCCTAACTGTGTGCGACCTCTTTTCTTTGTCCCCCACATGCAGGGGGTCGAACGAAGAGGAGGAGTGCCAGTTAGGTGGAAGTAGGAGAGGGGAAGTTGGCCAAACACGCGCATATCCTGATCGTGGAGATGACGGTTCCATCGATGTAGCTACTGGTCTAGGGAATCTCTGTTGGTTCGTATGGCGATTTCGAGTATGTCGAGGGGTCGTCATTGCCGCCGAGTAGATCCCACATAAGCTCTTGGTTGTACCACACTCTTCGTCCCGTAAATGGCTCCGTATAGGTTTGCCAGTCTACGTTTGAGTCTGTGCGGTTTAACTGTTCAGCTAGGTAGCCGTCGATAAGTTCTTGAGCGTCCATGTTATCCTCCTGTACCCAACTGTTTGATTCGGGTCCGTATCCTTTCCATTTGACGAAATAGTCTGTAACCCAGGGCGAGGGTTCGCCTGCTTTTCCCCTAACTTTGCGATTTCTACTGTCAAGGACTTTCTCGACTTCGTAGTTCTCCTCGCCGTCGATAAGATCTGGGGGCGGTGGAGGTGGTTTTTCTTGGTTAGGGAAAGCGGGCAGACTGTATGGGGTAAGGAGGGATTCATTGAATACCGGGTGGATGCGCCAGCCCGTCGGCAGCTTCAGTTTGTACGCTGATGCTCCGACCTTTGTGATGATTGGGAACGGACCTGTCCGTTTGTCTGCGAGTTTCTTCTTGGGACACAGGAGACTAAGGTTGGTCGTGTCGAGCCATACCTTGTCTCCTACTTGGTACTCGACGGCAGGTCATTTCTTTTTGTTGTATTGGGCTTTCATTTGGTCGGTGGCCTTCTCGAGGGCTTGCTTTGCCTCTTCGTGGATTTTCTGCATTTCTGAAACGAAAGTGGTGGAAGCCGGTGTTCTGAAAGGTGCACGGGGTCTAGCACCAGGGAGGATGTCAGCATGAAAGCCGTAGTTAACCTCGAAAGGACTTTTGCCCGTGGCGGAATGAGTGCGGTTGTTATGGGTGAAGGCTGCAAGCGCGAGCCATTCAACCCAATCGTTCTGGAGATGGTTGATGAAGATTCGGAGGTATTTTTCAACCTCTTGATTCGCTCACTCCATTTGTCCATCTGTCTGAGGATGATAGGCGGTAGACACGTTCGCCTTGATCTGTAGCAAGTCGTAGAGATCCTGCATGAATTTGGAGACGAACACGGTGCCTCGGTCTGAAATGACGACCTGTGGCATTCCGTGCTTGGCGTAGACTTCATCCTGTAGAATCTTGGCCCACCCTTCTGATGACATCTCTGTAGTACATGCTACTGGTATGATTTCCTTAGAGAAACGGTCGACAATCATTAGGATAGCGTCGTAACCGTCGCACTGGGGTAAACCGGTAACCATGTCGACGGAGATATGAGTCCATGGTTGGGAGGGTATGGCGTTAGGGTGAAGGGGTGCCGCTTTTGCTTGAGTGCTCGACTTGGTTCGTTGGCACGTCTCACAAGCGCGGATGTAGTTTTCTACGTCTCTTTTCATTCTGGGCCACCAGTATTCTCATAAGACGAGCTCTTTGGTCTTTTCAATGCCAGGGTGCCCCACTGTGATGTGGTCGTGAGACATCGCAATTATCTCCCCTCGTAGCGCGTGGTCTTGGGGAATATAGATACGGTGATCGTATAAGATCAAACCGTTATCTAGCTTCATCCCTCGATCATGGTTGAGAGAGGCGGCGACGTTCTTGTCCCATCAGTGGTGGTCGAGCGTGGCTTGCTTGATTTTAATATGAACTTCCTCGATTGTCGGCATGACCATTGCCTGGAAGTGTTCGTGTTTGAGGACGGTAACCTCATCGTTGTCCTCCTTTCCCTGCTCGTGATCTGCTCGCCGACTTAGTAAATCGGCTTTCTTGTTGGCAGTCCCTGGTTTATGGTGCAACGTGAAATGGTACTTGGCTAGTTCAGTTACCCAATGCGCTTGTCGTTGGTTGAGTTTCTGGGGCTTTCTGAAATACTGGAGGTTTTGATGATCCGTCCAGATTTTGAAGTCCTGAGCCGCTCCCATCAGGTAGTGTCTCCATTCGTCCAGCGATAGCATGATTGCCAGCAGCTCTTTGTCGTAAATTTCGTAATTGCGCTCCGTAACTGTCAGAGACTTGGATAGAAACGCAACTGGGCGCCATTTTCCATCCTGCTCTTGCGACAGTACCGCGCCTATTGCTCCTTTGCTTGCATCCGCCTCTATGCGGAACTTTCCTTCCTCCGTGGGTATTGCCAGTACCACTTCTTCGGCCAGCAGTCTCTTTAGCTCCTGGAATGCGTTCTGTTGCGCTTCACCCCACTTCCACGGATCGTTTCCTGTTAGCTGCGTCATTGGTTTGACGACTTTGCTATATCCTTGGATGAAACATTGGTAGAAGTTGGTAAAGCCTAAGAACGACTGGAGTTGCTGTTTCTTGGCTGGCACAGGCCATTTTGCGATCCCTGCGATTTTGACTGGATCCATTCGGATGCTTCCTTCACTGATGATGACTCCGAGGTACTCTGTCTCTAGGGTCTCGAACTTGCATTTCTCCGCTTTAAGGAATAGCTTGTTCTTGCGTAAGACCCTTAGTACTTCTCGTGTAATACGATGGTGCTCTTCCTTGGTTTTCGACATGATGAGGATATCGTCGAGGTAAACAGTGACGGCGCCAGATGCAATGAGGTTTTTGAAGATGTCATTCATCATCCACTGGAAGGTGGCGGGCGAATTGGTGAGCCCAAAGAACATAACCGTGGGTTCGAACAACCCTCGATTAGTTCTGAATGCCGCCTTCCACTCGTCACCGCTTTTGATGCATACATTGTTGTATCCCCAACGAACGTCGAGCTTGGAAAAGTACTTGGCCCCTCGTAGTTTGTCCATGAGCTCCGAGATGAGAGGAAGCGGGTAGCAATTTTTAATCGTCATCTCATTGAGCTTGCGATAGTCTTGTACTGGTCGCAACTTGCCATCCTTTTTCTTGACAAAGAAGAAGGGTGAAGCCATGGGTGACTTAGAGGGTCGTATCTGTCCGCTTGAGAGGTTTTCGTCTAGGAACTTGTCGAGCTCCTCTTGCTCGTTTCGATTGAGAGGGTAGACCTTGCAGTCAAGATTGGCGCTCGCATTTGGAATAAGTTCGATAGCGTGGTCCCACGTCTTTGGTTCAGGGAGTTCATTGAAGCTATCTTTGTCAAATAGATCGCTGAAATCCCGACACCATTCCAGGACCATTTCTTCGAATGTTTTAGTCTTCCTGTCTGCATTGGCCGTGGCAGCTAGGTCATTGGCGTGATGAGCGCGTATGAGAATAGCCCGCGTAAAATCTACTGCGAGAATGGTATCTCCCTCCTCAAGTTCTTCGTCCCACCTGTCGTCGGGGTCTGCATCAGGTAACGTGAACGGGTTTTTGCGGCACTCGCACCGCACAAACGTTAATCCTCCTGTCTTCCAATTGATGATCGGGTTATGCCGAGCTAACCAATCGTGACCGAGGAAGATCTGTCTATCACCGAGATCCGTGACGGCTAGATCTATTTGTTCCGAATGATCTCCGATCGTCAGTTCGATCTTGGCGTATTGTGTGATTGATCCTCCTGAGTTCTTGGTCCCATCGGCATTATAGACTATGATGGGTGCGGCTGTTCTATGAGTTGGGATGTGATGTTGGTCGACGAACGCCCGGTTTATGGCACTGCTAGTGCATCCGCTATCTACTAACGTGGTGGTTGGAATTTGGGAAATGGTTCCTGGCTTCCCCAGTATGACGGGGATAGCTAGGTCCTTTCCCTTCCCGCTTAGTGCACAAGCATACAGCTTTGGTTGTCGTAATTCTTCGAGCCACCAAAGCGCATTAATTCGGTTCGCCTTCCTCATCCCTTCGATCATTTCATCGACTACTTCCTCCGCACGTGTCTTGTGAATCCAATTCTTCAGGATCGCCTTCACCTCCGACTCTGTCTTGGCTTGTACTATGCCGTGCAGAGTCCATTCGGGTCCGAATGGTTTAAGCCATTCTCTATAGCTCTCGCTGCTAGTATAAACGCGCGAGATCTGTGGGTCTTCCTCAGCCTTCGCATCGACCCGTGAGGGCTCGACTACCGTTGGCGAGGTCACCACAGTTTCTAAGTCTAAAGGGGTTGTCAATTCAGCCTTCTTGCTCATCATGAAACTGGTAATGTCCTCGTGGTCAGGTACTTCCGTAAAAGCTACCTTATGCCCCCTTTGCACTGCCTGGGCGCTAGCAGCTTCCTGTCCCACGGCTTTCAGGTTGGTTGTGGAACGTGAGGTGCGTTTCTCGAAGGAGTCACCCCGTGAAGGGGCAACAGGTTGGGCTGATGCCGCCGTACTGCGATTGCCTTCGCTTCTCACCGTAGGCTGACGGTCGCCTTTGCCTGATTCCCTCGAGCCGGTGGTTTCAATGGCCACCAGATCCCTCGTTGCTTTCGTCGTTCCTCCATCCTCGAGTCGCCCTATGTCTCGACAGGCATTGGCAACTGGTCGGGGGCACTTACTCGAGTCTGGTTCGTCCTTGACTTTCTTGTTGTCCGTAGCTGGCGATAGCCTTGCGGTGTTCTCTTTTACCAGGGGAGGTTTTGCCGAAGCTATTCCCTCGAAACTCCCAGCGAGGCTGGGACCCCGTAGAGCCGCTTCGTCAGAGGGGGCGGAACCCTCCAAAGGAGGTGCTTGTTCCCCTGTCCCAATATTCTCTGCTACATTCATCACCGCGGCGGGTCTACTAGAGACGGGCCTCGACTGGTGTAGCGGTGAACTGGGTATCGCTATGGTAGGCGATTTGTTGTTCGCTGCTTTCGCCTGCAATAGGTTACTTGCCGAACGTTTATCCGTCGGTAGTCGTACTACCACGGCGTCTGGGTGGTCCTGGTGTCGATTCTTGCTTGGTTTCTGGTCTGATTGCGAAGTCGCGGGTATATTCGAATGCGCGGTAGCTACTACAAGATTATAAGTACAATTATGAAGTGCGGGGGGCGTACCAGCCATAGCCAAGTTCCTGGTCGCCGAGTAAGTTGAATCGTTTACTTCTCGGCACTTTCTTTTACTTCCTCGATCGTAGAGAGAGTCTTCTCTTCAGTCGACCGCCGGTCCCAGTAATCTGTCAACCGTCTGTATGCCTCCTCCCGGGTTTGAGGCGATAGAGGGCAGTCTCGCTTGAAGTGGCCTGTTTTGCCACATCTATAGCATATGACGGCTGCCTTGGCGGCACCGATATCCATCGGTTGGCCGCGTCCTCCGAATGTTGTCCCTGTAGCCGTCGTCGTTGACGGTACAGGTGGCTTTGGAGCGGTTTGACCTCCTTTAGCAGGTGTGGTCGTCTTGGGTGTCGTCTGGGGTCTCGCTGAGATTGTTGTTGTTGTCGTACCTTCTGCCTGTTTGAGGCGCCAATTGTAGTCGATGCGGAGGAGGCATGCCTTCCATTCTTGGTAGGCAATTGGCACGTCTCCATCAGCCGAGTATATAGTATTTTTACTCGTCTGGCGGGTGGCTTTCATGACCTGATGGAGCATGGCCTGCTCGTTGTCGCGTATCTTGGCGTGGTAGGCAAGCTCTTCGAATTGCTGGAAGAACTTGTCACCGTCCTTGAAGTCTACCTGCCTAAGCTTTTCCCACTGTGCGTACTTTAACCGCGCGTCGGCATCCTTCCAGAACCTACTACTGAGCTTGGTCTTGAACTCTTCATAGGATGAATAGAGCTGGTCTCCTGTCGCTTGATCCCTCCCTATGACTTGTGCACATAGCTCCCACCACTTCTCGGCATCGTCGGCGAGTCGTGAGACACAGAAGACGACCTTATGAGGATGGTGGCGGAAGTGTCGATTGAACACTTCAAAGTGCAGCTCGCACTTTAGGAAGAATCGGGTGATGTCGTTAGAATCACCCTTGAAGTCGTCAACCTCCTTGAGAATTTTGGGTTTAAATTCGTCATAGGGGGCGACGGCTCCATCGGCTAACGGCCAGGGTACTGGCGGATCTGGTGGTGCGGGTGGCTCGGGATAGCGTGGAAGCGCGTATCTGATCGGGGCGGGGGGCGGCGCGGGTACCACGGCTCCGGGAGCGCCACCGGCTGCGCCACCTCCAGCGGCTCCATGACCGCCGCCGGCAAATGGTGCATAGCCGCATGTGTACGTTCCTGGTGGTTCCTGTCCCCTGACGTAGGAGAAGGTTCCTACCGCTACCCGAGGAGGCGGTACCGGTGGTTCATCCAGCATCGGTTCCTGGACCTCGATTTCAATCGCGGCTTCTTCATAGGCAGGGAGTTCGTCTATTGTGGCATTCGGGTGTATTTCGTTCCACAGGAGGCGAGCGTTTCGCTCTGCCTCATACTGTAGTATTTCGTCTGCTGGGAATCCGTTCTGTTTCTTCATAAAATATTCGTTCCCAGCTTGGGTGGTTCCCCAGTCTGGAACATAAGGGAGTTCGAGGGCGAAGTTATTATATATTTCCTGGAAGTTCGCCTGTAATAAAATAACCGGTATTCCCATTCCCGGGACATCATACGTCTCCTCGTAGAATTTAATGGCGTCGGTTAGTGTCATTTCGACGGGGATTTCAGGGGCGGTGCTCATGCAGCGACTCGGTGGACGACTCGGGGATTCCATCGATCGATTGTGAGGGGTAGGGGGTTGCGGGACGCGGGGGCTGGCGCGGCGACTCAACGACTGTGCTCGACTCTGTCTCGACGCGGGTCTGGTGTCGCTCGATTGACTGTCGCTCGCTGAGTCGTTCGGCCCTTTGATTGAGCCGCTCCCAAGCGGCTGCCCTGGGAGGTCGACGCGGGGACCTGACTGGGGACGTGACACTTCGCCAGGCACTGTTCCTTGGCGGGCATAAGGAGGAAGGGCCGGCGACAGGTTCCTCGAATGCTCGTACAGGCTCGGGTTCCCACTCCGGGTTCTGGACAGGTTGGTCCCACTGGATAACGCTCCCTGCCGCGACTGGGGTCGGGGTGCGGTGGCTGAGTGCTTCTCGACCAGAGCGGACGAAGTACGCGCTGGGGGGGAGGGTGATATTATCCCAGAACTCCTCAGTGGGTATATCGGCATTGGGTGGTGGAGTAGGGTCCCGATTTGCCCAAGGATCGTGACGGGTGGTGGGGGTGATGGGTCGAGTGTCGCGGCCCACGTCAAATCCCCCGACCCGATCGTTGAATCGGGCATACGTGCCGGGTGAGGGAGTTCGAGGGATGTACTAAACGTACTCAGGCGAGGAAGGGATGGAGGAGGAGATGGTGATGACTGGCACGCTCCCTCTGGCAGAGGCAGGAGCTGCTCTTTCCGGGATGACGGGAGCAGGCGACTCAGAAACGTCGACCTCTTCCTCGTAGATCCCTGCCCTAGAGAGCTCGTCGATTGGGATCGGTCTGCGTGGTACGGGTGTGAAGACTCGGGGTGGGAGCTGCTTGAGCGGGATGCCATCAGGCTCGGGAGTAGGAGTGGTAGTGACTGTGGAGGGTGGAGTTTGTGGTGGAGTACGGGGTGCCTCTATTAGATGTCGTGGTCTGTAACGAAACCTGACTGCGAGGAGGAGGGCTACAGAAAGTAAAGTGGCACTAGGTATTCCCAGCGAGATGGCTATGATTTTAGCGTCGTCGCTTTCCATGAGTGCTCCTGTTAGAGAGCGTGAGTATAAGCTTTGAGCTAATTGTTAGACCTGACCTCTTAACTGAGATAATTAGTCAGCTGTTTTGCGTTCGAACAATCACTGCTAAGTTCCCGTGCGGTTAAGTTGCCAAGACTAAGGCTTTAGCTCGAGAGTTTTAAGTGTTTCAGTATGAATAAACTTTAGCTCAAAGCTAGGGAATATACAGCTTTGAGTACGCTACTTTTATACTAAGTCCAAGGGTCTAATAATAGATACACCGTGTTAGAAAGTGAATCAGCAAGTACCCGGTGATCTGGGAGTAGTACTCCACTCTGACGAGTGTGACTGTGTCGCAAGGTGAAGACTCCATGGAGTCGCGGATCTAAAGATAAGATAAGCTAAGCGCCAAAGATTAGATAAGATAAGAGGCACTTAGATAAGGAAAATGAATAAATCGTAACAGCTCGGCTCCACTTCACTGGTGACATCTTGGGTCATGGATGACAGAGGTTGGGAATGACATTGGGTTGTCGGACGACTGTCCAACAACAAGTTTGAGAAAGTGTCTGTGTTTCAAATGGCTGACTCAAAAGAGATAGAGCGGCTAAATAAACTCGGTTCACCTGTAACGTCTAAGTTTATTCTCGCTTGATAGTAAATACAGTCATGTACAGTTCACTTATACATGAAAAATGTATTTGACTGGGTTCTCTGATTTGAGGGCAGTTTTCTACAAATGGAGACTCCAAGGATATTGTGCAAGACTCATTCTCCTTCGAGTGTTAAAATTTCCGGTAGAAATCAGGTCTATCAGCGAGATATCAGCATCTGATGTGACCGTGTGTGATTTTTGATCCGGATCACTCACTTATATGGCCAATTCTCACGCCCCTGACTGTGCGGGGAAATACGGCACCATCGCGAGATATCTGTCTCACCCTCATCATCTGCCTCATCGTCGCTCCCTGATGACTCTGGGACCTCGGCATTGACCTTAGGCTTTGGTATGGCAGGTGGGAGTGTGCCCAGCTTGGGTTGAACACCGGTGAATCGGCCCTTGACCTTGTCTTCCTTCTTGTCTGATGCCCACTTCAGCTTTGCAACAACATATTCCTGCTTCTCCCTCTCCCACTCTGCTCGCTGTGCATCCACAATCTTCTGACGCTTTGTGACCTTTTCTTCCCACACTGTCAATGCCTTCTTTCTCTCTTCCTTTCCCATCTGTCTTTCTTTCTTTTCACACTGCTTTCTTTGCTGTTCCTCCTCAAATTCAACAACATGCTCATAGAAGAAGTCTGATGTCAACAACACTAGTAGACCATCTCCCATGAGCCTTCCCTTTCCCTTTCTGCCCTTTTTGGCTTCTCGAAAGGCTAGCTGCTCACAAAGAGCCTTGCAATACACCTCATTTAAGATGTTGGTTGCCTGCAGCTCTATCATTCTCCGTTGGTAATTTTGGTTCATCTGCTCAGAGATGTGAAGGGCAGCAAGTAGCTCAGCTTCTCGTTTCGTCTTTGGCTCCATTCTGAGTGCCTCGGAGTGCCTTGCGATGGTAGGAATGATGTTTCGTGTGTTGTGATGGGGAATAGTTGAATATGAACCTATCAGACAATCCAATGATGAGTCCTTTAGCTGTCGAACCGCATCTTTGATTGCATCTGCAAGATTTCCCTTCGGCACTAGCTGGGATTCTTCTGGCTCCTTATCTCCCTCACTGCATGGAACACTTTCATCTGCATTCTGAGGTGCATCGATAAATGGATCAGCATCATCGCCATCACCCCCAACTCCTATCTCGCTGCTACTATCACTGGCACTTTCTAGATTGTCCCTGACCTCCATCTGGACTGCTTGGCGAAGGAATTTCGCAATGATACAAATCGGGGTCGCTGGGATCAATGGTAGTTCCCCTTCAACTGACGTCTCCTTGCTCGGTGCCATCATATCTGCAGTTACCACTGAGGGATCATATGGCCATACCCTGGTTTTGCGAAAGGCAGAGCGTATAATAGGGGGATGCAGCACACGAAGGTGAGCCCTGCCATAAATCGTTATGAAATTATCTTTTGACATCTTTTCGCCTGTTTCCCTTTCATACTTATCTCGTTCCTCATGAAGTATTCACTTCAAGACCGAGAAAATGACAACATCAAGGCCTTGATAGACATGAGTAGCATGGGAAGGGTAGCAAAGGACAATGATCTCATGAGTGCGTGCATATTGTAGGAATTCACGAGTGTAATGAGAGTTGTGTCCATCCACCAGGAGTAGGCAGTAGCGACTGGCTGCCTTTGTCTTTGTCTGTTCATCAAAGATCTTGATCCATTCAACACCAATTTCGCCATTGGTCCAGCCTTTTTTAGAGTAACCAATACTGGGAAAATGAGGTAAGCATATTTAGGTTATTCATAAAAACACCATCTGCTCACGATGCATTCACAGGATTTTCTTGCTTCCAATTGACTTGGTAAGCATGGCCCTTGAATATCACAGCTGGTGGTGTTGATGTCCCATCAGCGCAGATTGTAACAATAACTGTAACATTCTCTCGACTGCCTCCGATCTGTTGATAGTGTGGCCATCAATCATGAGCACCCACAACTCGTTCACGCTGCCCTGTTGATCCACTGTAGCCTATCTCATTGGTTCCGTATGTCAATTCCTCTGCAATGTCATACTTTTTAATAACTTCGCCAAGCATTGTAAACCATGCTTCATTTGTGTGAGGGTTAACAGCACGACCCTGTTTCTCCTCTAGTGGCATAGACCATGCCATCTTGATATGATCTGAGTACTTTTCGAGAAAGCAGTGCGTCCATTTCTTTCCAACACCGCCAATGGGGAAATGATCTCCAAGCCGTGCTCCCAGGATCTTGTCAACATGTTCCTTCAACCGCCGGTGACTAAGTGGGAATCCACGGTTTCCGAGTTCGATGATATATGCTATGATGACCTCCACCTCCTCTGGGGTCAGCCATGCTTTTGGGCATTATTCTGGGCACGAGTGTTCTTGCCTTTCGTGTGATTAATAACAGTGGCATGATTCAGTTTGATCTCCTTTCCTGTCTCCCGCTTGTATCTCTGCATGAATTCATTGCATACTGCTTGAGCCCCTCTTGCCTGTAGTCCGGCAGCCTTCTTTGCGAGCTCCAACTTGTATGCATCAACTGCTTCGGCCTGTAGAGCTAATTTTGCTTCCATGGCAAGCTGCTTCTTTTTGGTATCAGATAAGGCCTTCCCAACCATAGCAAGTGCGGGAGGTGATGCTTGAATAGTCTCTCAGAGAGATTATATAGGTCCTATGGTGTGAAAGTGAGGACAGTGTGCGCAAGTCGGGTTTTCTTGCTTCCTTCTTGCTGCCTGTTTTGATGTCTTCCTATTTGGGACACTCTTCCGAGAATGATAAATTCGCCATCACCGGGAAGCCCTGGTGCAACGCAAATCGTTGCTACTGCTTTGGCCAACATGTATATACATCCAAGAAGTGTTCTGAGTGCATTGAAATCAACAATTGTTGTGCAAGGGGTTTCACAAAATTGGTTTGCCATCAAATTCAGACATTTTCAGATGTTGTAGAGTGATTTTGGTTTGTTTTTTCGTCCTATGCATCTAAAGGCTATAGCATGTACTCGCAAATATGTCATACATGTAGTCTATGTACTTATTTCACGAAAAAAGATGGAAATTTGATGTCTAAGGCACGACATATAATATGACTGATCATGTATAAGTCAGCCATCCATAACTGTACTACCCACCTTTTGATACCTTTTGTACACAATTCCAAAACTACTGTGCAATTTATTCCATGGTGAAATACCGATCAGCTGCCACCAGGTGTTAGAAACTCCAGTGTCGCAAAACTTGCTGGCAGTCATCTCCCAGATCATTCCCACTCTTTCCACCAACAGGACGACGTTCACTAACAAAGGTAAATTTTCGTACCTCCGTGATTTTCTGCTCGCGTCCATAGCCTCGTCCACCTTTTCGTAAATCCGATTAACTTCTTCGTCGTCTGCTTCGTATGTTGTATCAGAAAATGATCCATATTTGTTGTTACTTAACCTTGGATCGTGATACGGGAGGTACCACATTGGCGTTATTGTCGGATACTACTATAGAGGCCTTCATCGAAATCGTTTGCTCGGGAAATTGGGCGGATTCTGAGTGTGGATGTTCAATGTCGGATCCAGGTTTATCTTGAATGACTGACCGCCTGATGAATTCACTCAGTACTTCCCGGACTCGACAGGCATGATTGGCAAAGGCACTTTTCGCGAGGTCCAAGTCTTAGAGCTTTTCGGCGTAATATGGCCATACGCCGTGATATACACCGGCGGTATCACTCCGTCGAACCAGTCTCCGTTGGCTTGATACGGTGTCGATGCACCATCGTTGTGGATTTACATTACCCCGGCCATTCCGGTTTTCGTAGACGGCATATCCATCGGCTTTATGGACAAGGCACCAATCCCTTTATCAATTCAAACTGGTGAGTGTACATGTCAGGACCGAAAGCTCAAAAACACCCGGGGCCATCAAAGTTTACGAGGTCCCCGACCCAAAACTCGGTGGAGCAATCGAAGGAAATGAAATTGTTTGGACGAGAATGGTGAACTGAAGATTCAAAGCAAAATACAGACCTCGGAAGGAACCAAAACCATCACTTTCACTCAGTCGCTGAATTACATCAATGGTAGACATATATCGACAAAGGCTGGATCCAAGTATGAGATACTGTTCGCATCATTGAAACACCATTTGAGATACTCACTATTAGCAGGGCGACCAAATTACAATTTACAACAAGAACCACCGAATTCAAGCACAGAACAAATCAGGTCCGACTGTAGGCATCGATATGTCAGCCCTTCAGAGACTTCGGACGAATCAGCCGAAGAATACGAGGCATTGACGAAACGTGAGCTAGAGATACGAGGAAGGAATCCATCGCAGGTCCGTGGGCAGGGTATGGGAAATGACGACCTGGAGGTGTGCAAGGCCCTGAAACGAGGAAAGCTGGACTAAAACTCGATGTCGGTGGGGTCTGACTAGATTTTCAATCTACGCAGCTTACGCGGACTGGAGAGGTTGGTGCGAAGGAACGTATTGTTCCTAAAGGCCGAGGATAGTTTCTTCCGTCTGGTACGCAGGAGATAGTGAATGAACGAAGCTTTCAGCCGCAGAGGTGGAAGCCGTGACGACCTCTGCATACGCAGGGAAATCGATCGTAACATTATCCAGCAGACCGCTGGCCAAAAAGTGAAATATTGAAGTATCGGCGGCAAAGCACATGTCGACATTGAGTTTCTGTAAGTCGGAGAAGAGAGGTTGCTGTCCCTCAGCAAGGCGCAGGAATACGGTGGATGAATGGACAGCGCGCAATTTTGCATCGAGGGTGATAGAAAGAACACGGCGCGAGTACCGTTCGAATCGGGCCCACATATCATCCGATATTGTCAATTGTCCAGAGAGAGGGAACGAGGAAAGATGTACAGGAGTCCCACGTATATCCAGCCAGATGTAATCAAGTACTGTTTCAGAGACGGCACGCATGCCGGTGCCAGAGAACAGAGAGAATGAAAGCGTATCCCATTCCCAAAACTACCGGGCACTTGCTCGATATCCTGAAGATCCCCGGAAATGAAACCAAGCAGGTCGACATTGTAGAGCACTGACGTAACTGGATCATCAGCGATTTGATCTGCCACGTATTTGAATGGGAGGCCGAGGGGAGAGGTAGGATAGCAAAGACGTTTGGCGTGGCACTGAGGTCGAAGGAGTGGATCAGGGAAATAACACGCCTTGTTGCTGTCGGCACTTGTGTAGCAACATTTTGAAAAAACGAAAACATAGTCGAGGGAGAAAATGGTGTCGAAGGGATGCTGAGAAAATGAGACAAAGGTTCTATCCCAACGAGTGATGTATTCATCCATCAAGCGGTGTTTATGTGACGGTCTCTATGGCGGGGGTTAGAAGGAGAATAAGAGAGTATTCAAGATGCCTACACAAAGTTACTCCTGTATAAAAATTTGACGTCGTGCCAATGTGAAAGGTATCTATTGGCGAGAACAGCGAAGAGCTGATCGAATAGTGTGCCGACGTCTTGAATCCAGCGTTGAAGGGGCATAGTAAGAGGAATGGCGTTGTAGCACTCGGGTTCGTCGAGCACGACTATTAGCTGCAACGTGAGCGGGAATGGTTGGTTTTGGATAGCGAGGAGGAAAAGTAGGCCAAGTGGAATTTCGGGTGGTCCTACACGGGGCTGGATATCACACAGTCATCCACTGATGGGGGTCCGAGATCAGCGAGATATTCGTTGTGTGTGGTAAGTAGTATGCGGTAATGGGAATGTCTTGAATTAATAAGCGGAGGGCATTGCATCGGTGGAAGTGACGCCAAGGTGAACGAACGAGATAGAGATTCTATCCTAGCGGACAATATAGGCGTCATTCGTAAGCCGGTGTAGTAGGATCTTGAGGGTAGGATGGAAATAAGAGGTCGTGGATGGCTCCAATTCGCACTCAGCTGTGGATGTATCAGCAAGGTTATAAGAAGAGAAGACGAAACGTACATGTAGAACCGTTCCAGTTGAGCGCTTGAGCCCGTGCTACGGATGTAGAAACGCTCTCGGCAGGCGACGTCGCATGGGAGGCGGTGGCCAGCAGAGATTATATGAGACGTCTTCATTGTTTGACGTCGATATCCGGGGATGCCGGCTTGGATTCATATCATGTGGTGCCCCATGGTAATGTCTTCATCTGAGAACCGGATGGTTTAAGACAATCTTTCACTCTCCTTGGTTTCTTCATCATTCAAGCAATGCGGGGGATCGTCCAAGTATCATGGAAGGAAAGCGCGAACGGTGTGCGCCGAAGTGCGGGGATGTGATGGTAAGATCAATATGTGAAGCACTGGTTATAACCAGATGCGATGTTTTGCCTCTTTCCACCTGTTTTTTGTGATGCGAAACGAGGCGGTGAACCAGTCACCGTCTCTCCACAACACCATGTACGCCAACGTCTTCCCGCTCATGAGCGTGGACCTCTCCCTCTCCCGAATAGCCAGCAACAATCCGCTCTCTTCTCCCTGACCTGCACGACACCTTTGAGGGAATGCTACCAACTCATAGCACTCCATCTGCAGAGGTGCCCAAAATGCCAGACCACCTTCTTCACGTGTCCTCTATCGAAGCGATCATCATCCTCGTCGGCCGACTCGCCTCCCACCATTTCTCGCAGTATGCCGCCAAGGCACGCCGACACTCGAAACTCCACCTGGCTGTCATCAGCACAGGACGGGGTGCCCATCTCGATGCCACCAAACATAAACCCTGCGTGCGATTTCTCGCTAAGTGTCGCAGGGTCGGGCGGGTGTTGGGTGAGGGGTATAGCACAAACGACCGCGTACCAAGCCATCCATCGCTGAAGCCCGTTTCCGCACACTGTGCTGTCATAGGGCTTCGCGAGGGAACAGCCTTTTCCTGCATGGGTAGGATGGACGATGTGCTTGGGGCAGGTATCGCTGCGGGGAGTATGGACTATGGTATCGTGGATGGAGAGACAGGGAGTGTGCGTGTACAGCTGGAATGCCGAGTATGTCTTGAGTAGCCTTGAGGGAATTCCCCGCCCCGTCCGTCGTCGAGATGACCCGGCACACCTCGTCTGTGAGCTGCAATCTTCAATCTGTGCGCCAAGGATGACCATGTCAACATCTCCTTGCTACGAGACTCTCGACTCCCTGATTTCAGGCTTAGTGAAAAATTCTTGTAGTATCAATTGTACATACCAGCCTAGCGTTGCATTAGTATAGCGTTGTTCGTCGAAAGTAGAACTAGGTGTCGAGAACTGCGAAATATCGAGAAGGATTTTTGGTTCAAGGACATTGGTAGCGTGGTCGACGTGTTTGGTGCGGAGACTATCGCCACGGGAGGTCTGGACGCGGATGTACAGCCAGAATGGCGAGTGTGCCTTGAGTCAACGTCCCATCCGCGTCAAACAGCGGAGGCGTAAACGCCGTACCCGCTATCCCAGACAACGATCACAAAGATTCAGAACTGACTCAATCCTTGCGTAGTAGATCAACGAAATATGTAAGTGAGAACTGAATTGAGCAGCCGCCATGTTGCAGAGATAAAGGACAGAACAAAGTTCGGGCTGTGAAATGGATGGAAAGTAATTTTGCGCGCGGTCAAGGAAGAGGCCGCAAATTTTTGAAACTCCGAGAAAGCGCGTCTTGTTATCAATGTCATTGTTATCATCATAGAAAAATCCTGACTCTCCGTCCTCTACGACTAGATTGACATTGTGACTACGGACACGCTCGCCACGCTCGCAGGTCCATGGTCTACCACCATCAAGCATTATAGCTATGGTGAGTGCAGTGCCAAGTTCTTTTCTTTCGACATTCTTATTGGTTTCTAGACTTCATTTGTTCGGGTCGTGATTCGTTCTTGCTATGGGTTATGCACATAGGCACTATCGTTCGTTCTATACTATTTTCCCGCTCGCAGACCCGCTGATGGGCTGGTATTCTCAAAATAAATGTGGTCAAGGAAGGTATACAACGCGACTCCGATTTTCACGGCGACGCCGACTGACGTCTTTTTCCTGTTAGGACCCGACTATGTGGAGGTGAAAGAAGGTTGGTGATATTTTCATTGCTTTGAAGGGAAATTAGAAAGTACGTCGACTTTATGACAATCATTTCCATCTGGTTTTTGAGATCTGGTGGCCTAAACAGATACACGCACACGCATCGACGTCCACGGCGACACTTTGCAGCTATGACACTGGGTCTGCCGGTACGCATATCTACAAGCCTTGCTACGCGAACGCCATCTCCTACGCCAGCCCAACCTTCCCCTACCTCGTCTGGGGCTTAGAGACGATTTCGCAGCCATCCAGGACTCGATGCCTCCACCATAGAGGCTGACGACGATGGTCGATGTTGGCAAAAAGGACAAAAACTTAGACCGACGCCGAGACGAGAGACGGCGATGGGAAGGGGAATGGAATGGGGTAATGCAGGAACGGAGATAGGTCAGTGTTGTTTTCAATGCTGGGGTTAGTTCTGATATTAGATTAGCCAGGTGCGTGAATTTGTCTCGCGACGTGTCTTGTGCTGACAGGCTTTCAGGGAGGGCCGCAACGTCTAGGCGTGCATCGAAGGGAGCTGGTCGAAGGGAGGATCGGCCGCTAGAGCTGAGGCCTGCTAGGGAGCAGGTAGATAGCGACTACGACACTTGACCGCTATGGCTGGGTAGAGAGGCTGCTTCACCGGACGGCCAAGACAGATATCCTCAGAAAAATGGACGTCGGTGATGCCAGACTAGTACGTTTATCTTCCGGGTACCATCGCTGTCAACTAACCTCTAAACAGTGAATACATCCTCTTTTGGACAGATGAATCGTCTGGAAAATCTGTCAACGAATACTATCCTTGGTTTCTACGGACATACGATCTTTTTCCGATACAGCGTGCAGACGTGATTCGGTATGGAGGCGTAACTACGACGTCGACATTGGCTGCAGGCGTCCATTAGATCCCCTCACATATCCCGTCATTTCCCCAAAACTATCCCGGTCGGCGTCTCCAACGACCCGCGCTCAGTGACCCCATCCGTATCTTGCCGAAATCCCTCTACAGAAAGAATGTCGAGGACGGTGAAGCGCCGCATTCGTTTTTCTCGCATTTCTATGGCAGCAGCTGGCATGCTGATGACGCTGCGTTCATTGGGTTCTTGGGCCATTGGGGTAACAAGCTGATGTTGGCAGCCGTCGTCGTCCTCGTAGCTGGGTTGGTGTTCATGGCATTGCCCATTCGACAGCGCAGGCAGGTTATGTGCTTGATGGGTGGACTCTCTTCACGTTGGGTGCACGACACTTCGTTGAGTACTAGTGACAGAACGAAGAATCGTCAACGCGGTGTTCTCTTTTTCCTGTCAGTATCGATTCGGCCGTACGACGTTGAATTAAATCCTTTGCTAGAGGAGATGCGTCTGGAGAAACGCCGGCACGTCCAGGAACCAGAAGATCATAGGCCGAGGGAGTATTGTCGTTCGTCGAGCTCGTCCCATCCTCACAGTGTCTAAAACAGCCAAGTAGAGGGTGTATTTCTTTCATTATCCTTGTAAGGGGCTGAACAAATCGGTTGGCACCCAGAACCTACGGACACCAATTGATCTGGGCTTAAACATTTTTGTCGGCGTACTACGCGATTTCAGCTGGAGGACGACGAGGCACACCCTCATAGGGAGTCCACATACCGTTCGGACCAGTAAATTACGAAGAGCCCATCCCTGAAAACGCATGTCCTAGCTTTGCGGAGCTGCATCGCCGGTCGTGGTCTCGTTCTTTGACCATGACTACGTTTCCTCCAGAACTTGTAAACTCGTAATTGTATATGAGATCTGAAATGCCATCCTACATCCAAACGACCTGTATGACCACTTGCGCCAGCTAAAAAGAAAGGGTTGGGTCATTTGATCGAAGGCTTCACAAAATTTCCCCGCAGGAAGTGCATTAACAAAACGACGGCCGTTGATGACTGATAATACCACTTGCTTCCTAGTGATTTCCCAGATGTTTGCTTCAGCCGTAGTCGCTCAGGAAGGGCCAAGTTGAATTACTGACGCACAGTTTTGGGAAATCCAGGATATTCTTGTGTTCTCCGGTACAGGTGACGGTTTGTGTAAATGATAATCCAGCTATAGCTGCCTATTCCCCTCCTACCGACTCTGATTACGAAAACATTGGACAAAGGACTGTTATCATGTTCACTTTCTTTACCCCAACTTTTCTTTTAATGAACACCTGTCTACGGATTCTCATGTACGTTCGACGTTCAGTTACTTAATTTCCCAAACCTCCCTGTACTGTTGACTACCGTTGATATAAACCGATATTATCCAGCACCCCGTCGGACATTATGCGCTCGGTCCATCAAGGGTGCATCTTCCCACGTGAAGAACATGATGTTGGCGCCTTGATGCAACCACAGCTTGAACCTCAACAGCTCGACATAACAGGTTTCTATACAACGCTATATCCTACCGGAAATTTGACAAGTGTAAGTACAGTTGATTATCGCCGTTCTGTGTCTAATTCGAGCTATGCCTAGTAAAAACCAAAATTGCTGCAGGCAAGCGGATGTCCAAGTCCCGTAACATGCTCCCCCAATCACTAGAATATGTGAGTAATCATGTCAAAAATCGAATGGACGGCCATGTATAATAGATTTCAGGATCTGCAGGCATATAACAGCTCTGATAGTGATATTGGCGAGACCATTTACACCAATACACCTTATCTACCCAAAGTTACGATCTCCTCCCAGACAGAAATTGGGCAAACAGAAGAATCCGTAAAGGTTCCAAACCAACGGGCGTACACCGGTAGAAAGCCCGTAATATCATCCTCCCTCGCCGACACTCCTTGCTCTAGCCTTGGCATTCAGGGCCTCTTGGATTTACTCAATACCACACTGGCTACCTCATACACATTAGATACCCTTTCCCTCTCCTTCGTTCTCGAATACACATCAGTTACCCCTTCCCTCTCCGTTCTCGAAAACTGCATTGCACAGAACTACGACTTTGGAACTGCATATGGCCGTCTGCGCTCAGCATGGTGCGACCATGAAGTCACTTCGGACATTCAAATGGAGCTGAGGCAACGTGAAGCGGAGGACACGGATTGGCGAAGGGGTGCACTCGATGGTAACCGGATAGTCAACGTGACGCGTGAGAAGATAAGGCCTCGACGAGTCTGGGATCTGTACAGTAATCGTGTGGTCCCATGGTGGAGCTGCGGGGTGTTCATCTGGCTCCGTGATGCAGTGCTACGACCAATATCACATGCTTGGGTGGATGAGGTGGATCGCGTCGACGTGTGGACCCCTATCAATGGACGTGAATGGCCGGTGCCCATCCCGAAAGGTGCCAATCTCGACCTCATCCGGATCGAGATGCTGAACCTGGGACTGGAATATGCATGGTTGGATGTTCTCTGCTTGAGACAGAGAGGAGGGCCAAGGGAGGATCTGCGTGTGGAAGAGTGGAAACTGGATGTGCCTACCATTGGAGGGATATATAGTGGTGAACACGTGGTGATCTATTTGAGCGGGCTGGGGATGCCTTTGAGTCTGAAGGAGGGTGACTTGGAGAGTGATCGGTGTTGGTTTAGGCGTGCGTGGACATTGCAGGAGATAGGCTGGGAGAGTCGGATAATTGCTGGGGATACACCAGATGGGCCGATGAACGCCGAGCCAATAGACGATGCGGGAAACTACAAGGACGAGATATTAACCAAATTCCACAAGCAGCTCAAGGCTGCAGAGAATTACCGCTATCTATATGACGTGCTATCTGCAATGCAGGATCGGATGTCGACATACCCAGTAGACAAAGTTGCCGGGCTAGCATTTTGCCTGTGGACGGGATCAATACCGGCGTACTCTGAGAGCCAATCTCTGGAGGATGCATGGTCGGCACTTATAAATGAGATGCAATTGGGCAATCGGGGTGTACTGCTCTTCACCTATCCTGAACCTGGAGCATGCAAGAAATGGAGACCATCATGGGAGCAGGTCATGACCAAGTGTCTGCCCAAAAACCCAGATTTTGAATTCTTTGCCAATGTTCTCTGGGCTGAGGATGACTTGTATAATGGGCTCTACATCACAAGGGGGATTGTCCGTGGATTGGCTGTGGGAGGTGTAGAAGGGAGCAACCGATATGGAGAGTTGGTTGTTGAAGACAGTGTGCATGGGATAGCATGCATATTCAGCATTTTTGCATCCCGCACACATACATTCAACATTGTTGCCAGCCACCAGTACCTGATACCTGAAGACACATACACACTGCTCGGCACCGATCCAGAGTCATTCATGGGCATGAGATATCCGGGGCAATATTGGGTTGTCGGACGACTGTCCAACAATAAGTTCGAGAAAGTGTCTGTGTTTCAAATGACTGACTTAAAAGAGATAAAGCGGCTAAATAAGCTGTGTTCATCTGTAACGTCTGATTTTATCCTCGCTTGATTCAACTTTTGTGAATACCCGCTTTTTGGTACCTTTTGTACACAATTTTGAAACTACTGTGCAATTTGTTCCATGGTGAAATACAACACCAGCTGCCACCAGGTGTTAGAAACTCCGGTATCGCAAAACTCACTAGCAGTCATCTCCCAGATCATTCCCACTCTTTCCACCAACAGGACGACATTGACCAACAAGGTAAAATTTCGTACCTCCATGCTTTTCTGCTCGCGTCCATAGCGTCATCCACCGTTTCATAAATCCGATCCACTTCCTCGTCGTCTGCTTGGTATGTCGTATCGGCAACCAATCCACATTTGTTGTTACTTTACCTTGGATCGCGATATGGGAGGAACTACACTGGCGTCATTATCGGATAATACTATAGAGGCCTACATCGAAATCGTTTGCTCAGAAAATTCAGCGGATTCTGAGTGCGAATGTTCAACGTCGGATCCAGGTTTATCTTGAATGACTGACCATCGAATTCAAATTTCAGAGACGCCTGATGAATTCACTCAATGCTTCCTGGACTCGACAGGCATGATTGCCTTTTCGCGACGTCCAAGTCTGATAAAGAGCTTTTCGGCGTCATATGGCCATACGCCGTGATCTACACCGGCGGTATCACTCCGTTGACTTGATACGGCGCATACGATGCACCAACATATTGGATTGACATTGCCCCGGCCATTCTGATTTTCTTAGACAGTATATCCATCGGCGTTATGGGACAAGGGACCAATCCCTCTATCTTGTGTCTGGTGTCGGGACAGGAAGCTCAAAAACGGATTACGTGAGTGCAGGAAAGATGAGGATGGACGTAGGACCGACGAGGGGACAACTGGATGAGAGACACTGTGCCAGGGGTCCCCAGGCCTGTGCCACGGCTTCGGTAGCGGAGTCGCATGTTGGAGTCGCACCTGGGGAATGCTACGTACACAAAATTAGAAACCGAATAGTGTTATGAGAGTAAGAAATAAGACTCACGTGCAGCACCGGTATGTGCGCTGACATGTATTATGAGGCTACACGCTCTATTGAGAGACTAATAACAAGTTTTACAGGTATATTTCCTGCCATCCTTGCCAGGTGTGTCGTCGTCTTCAGAGTACGATATCAGGGTAGACTCGCTGCGAGAAAGTGGAAAAGAGACAGGCAGGCGATGGGCTGGGTTTGAGTGAGTATTATGGATCTCTGGTAGACGATGGCGTGTGGCGAGCATGGGAAGGTATCAGCATCGACGAGACACGTCGTCAGTCTGGCGGAGTACACGGTACGGGCTCTGAAAGGTAGAAGTTAGCTAATAAATCGCAATGATAAGTACAAAATAAATACCTGAGAACCTATCGCAGAGTGTTGAGAGACGGCATCCTGAGGGCCCAGAGATGGCTTTTAAGGCGATCGGGGAGGAGGGAAGTAACACCAAATCAGTCGACGGTTATATAGCTGTGTCTCTTCCCCTGTTTTCACGAGATCCATATTTAGACGTCTCGATGTAGACTGTTATACTAAAAGACCAAGTCATCGTCCTCTGGAACTGTGTTCAGGATCAAATAAAAGGCAAGAATCTAAAGGAAAGCTCGAACAGAAAGAAAGACACGAATTACGGAAAGAAGACCTACCTTCAAAGAGATCTATACCTAGCACTGATCTTTATTTCACGAAATCCAGCCCTATGTCCCACCGCACCGTCGTCGCCGCTGTCAAACTCCTGAACGGTGGCCGCTCCGCTACACATTTGTAATTATGTTTGTATGACGATATTGCAGTGAGCGACAACTACGCCGATCGACGGGTAGCGAGTGGGCCGGGATATATGCACGAGCGTCGCAGGAAGATAAGGTAAAGACAGTGTAGTAGTACGATGTCGGAGATTGGCCTTTACAAGGTTTACGCGTGAAGAGCAGGGATCGTATGGGTGCAGACTTTGAGAACTACTAGATGCGCCAAATCATAAAATTAGTGCATTACATAGCACTAGAAATCAAGAGAACATACTTTGTCCCATGTAATTCGGCTGTATGGAAGAGCAGAAGGACGCTACACGCGGGAGGGGAAGTGAATTTTTGAGAGAACATTCAAAAAGGCCGGCGGCTGAAGCAAGCAGGTAGAGCCAGAAGAGAAGGAAATCGTGAAACAATTTCTGTATGGAAATCTTCTTTCTCCGTTCCCAAGGTTGACTCGCTTCTTGATGTAGGAAGGACGCGACAAGAGGCATGTGAAGAGGAGTCGTGGATATGCCGTTATTCCGGATCCAAGGAGCCCACGGTAAGGAAAGAGACAGGGAATGAAAGCGTAAGTCGTGATGAGAGGGATGGATTGTTTGGATGTTTCCGGCGCGTAATCTACAAGACGAGTCTCGACGTGAAACGGCGCCGGGAGCCAGTCATCATCTTTCCCCGGCACCAACGCCTTCTCGCTTCGATCATCGGCGTGGACCTTTCCTTCGCTTGAGTATCCCGCAGCAATACATTCTCTTCCCTCCGACCGGCCTGAGAGTCAACCCACGGCAGTCTATCCACGCCTATACACCAGACCACATGTTCTTCACGCGTCCTCAAGCCCTCTCTCAAATCGGTTATCGTCGTCGTCAGCCGACTCGCCTCGTCGCCGTTTTCCGAAATATGCCGCCAGTGCCCCGCTGAGGTACCCTGACACTCGAAATTCGACCTGGCTGTCATCAGCACAACCGACAGTTACCAGCGTCATAGAAGGACGAGGTACCCATCTCGATGCCGTATGAACTCTGCGCGCGGTTTCTCGTCGAGTGTCGCAGCATCAGAGGGTTGTTGGGTGAGTTAGTCCCGTTGATCCTCGGAAAAGCCTGAGTATAGCACAAACGACCCCATCCATCGCTCGAGCTCGTTCCGTTGGTAGCATAAACGATGTGTTTCGCGCAGATATCGCTGCGGGGAGTATGGACTATGGTGTCATGGATGGAGAGACAGGGAGCCGAAATGCCGAGTACGTCTCGAACGGGTATGGATGGGCCGCCCCGTCGGTCGTCGAGAATGTTAGACCCCGCACGCCCCGTCTGTGAGCTGCAATCTTCAGAATCGATCCACGCGCCATGTTGCTGGAGTACCCTCAAGTATCTGAATTCAGTCTTAGTGGAAAATTAGGGTAATAATCAATAGTACATACCATCCCAGCATTATATTAGTATAGCATTTCTCATAGAGGGTAGAACTAGGTTAGATCTGCGAAATATCGAGAAGAATTGATGGTGGTTACTGATCAAGTGAAATCGGAAAGATCGGCAAAATGCCCGAATCTTCACTATGTACCACCATCACGGTGTTTTTACCCTCTTCGTCTCCCTGGACAGCGAGCTAATATACTCCAAGACAACTGGCCCTCGCAGCCTCTCCTCGGCATCTACGTGTTCAAAGCGGCCGGTGCCAACGCCAATGCCCGGTTACCAGCATGCAGAGAAGACTTGGTCACCGGTGTCGTCGACCTCTGGAAAATCCACAATGACCCCATCGCCTCGCATGATGGTTCTTCGTCACCATTCATCTCAATCTCGCTGTGGGTACAATTGGCACGTACGCTGCCGAGTTACAGGCTCTATGCAAGGATATGATGGATTGCAAGACTGTGCGTCGCTCTGCTGTTTCCTCGTTTCGTATTCTTATTGCGCTTCTTTCAGTGGTCAAATCCTTCTCACTGAAGCCGACCACGGTTTAGACGCGCCCTCTGCGACTCTCCAGTCTGATGGCTCCTTCATTCTCTACTCTCCCAACCGAGCTACTTCCAAGCTCCGACTGTCCTGAAACCCCCCTACGCTGTCGGCTCGTCGCCGATGGCGAGAAGCGCGATATTAGGCCTTTTGTCGTCCAGCTCAACGACAGTGTTCACATCTGTAAGGGCGTCACTGCCAAGTGGGTCTATCTCAACTGAAAGGTTCTCCATAGCTAATGGTCCATCAACCACAGCTTGATTTCTACCCGATGTGGTACAGTCCCGGTCAACCACTTCACCCAGGTCCATCTGCCTGAGTGGTCTCTCCTCGGACGCGTCGGCGACAAACCTTTGGCGCGCGATGACTTCCTCGTCGCCATCTGTCGGTACTCTCGCTCTGGCTTCGCTCGCCCTCCCGGCTACGCAAATTGCTGCTCCCATCGCGTACAAGCATTCCCTATGGGCATCCCTCCGCATCCCGTCATCAGCTTCCGTACCCAGCAGATTCCCATTTTCACTGCAGTAACGCAGACCTATGTCATTGAGGCGTAGATGAAGCGCGCGATTACACATCTATAGATCCCTCTGCTGACCGTCACGCGAATCCACAAGGCGGTGGTGATGCAGCATGCACAGACTGCCCACTTCAACCTTCGGGAGAGGTTCGGTGTTCAAGGCTTGTTTGATTACAACCAGGGTGGAGGATATCGTCCGTTTCGTTGAGTTCATTCTCCATCCCATTTCGGATGGGATTTGGATATAAAATCTGGGTGGGTTTGAACACCATCTCTCCGCATCCTTTCTCTCTCCCATTCGTCTCTTCCCTCTTCCTAATCTTGACTCTGCGACTATGTGCCCCGTACCTAAAATTTCGGGCAAAGTATTGTTGGTGATCGCGCTCGCCACGCTCGCAGGTCCGCATTCTACCACCATCAAGCACTATAATCAGGTAAGTGCTGTGCCAAGTTCTTTTCTTTCGACGTTTTCATGGGTTCTGCACTCTAGATTTTCGTTTCTTCGGGTCGTCCTCGCTCTGGGCTAGACGCATGTTCGTTCTATACCATTTTTTTTGCCCGCAGACCCGCAGACTGGCTGGTATTTTCAGCAACAATGTAGCGAAGGAATGAAAAAGGTATACAACGCGGCTCCAATTTTCACGGCGACGCCAACTGACGTCTTTTTTCTGTTAGAATGCGACCATTGTGGAGGTAGACGAGCCTGGTGATATTCCCATTCGTTTGAAGGGAAATGAAAAAGCACGTCGACTTTATAAAAATTATTTCCATCTGTGTTCTGAGATCTAGTCTCCTACATAGACCACGCACACACATTGTGCCTGCCGCTACGAATATCTACAAGTACTGCCCGAACGCCATCTACGTTAGTCAACCTTCCCCTACCTCGTCTGGGGCTCAGAAATGATTTCGCAGCCATCTAGGAGGCTCGGTCGATGTTGGAAAATATGGAGAAAACGAGGAACGACGCCGAGACGAGACGAGAGATGGCGCTTGGATGGGAAAGGAATGGGGTGATGCGGGGGTTTATCCTAAAATTGCATTGGGCTGGTGAGTGATGTTTTTGGCGACGAGCCTTGTGTTGACAGGCTTTCAGGGAGGATCACAACGTTTGAGTTGAAGCCCGCTATCGAGTGGGTAGGTAGCAGCTACGGACTTGGAGACTGCAGACGAGAGTGCGGCCGGTTATCATAGACAGCGACTGGAATGCTACAGAGCATGGCTGGGTAAAACGGGTACCCAGACTACTTCACCAGGCGGCCGAGACGGACATCCTGTCAGAAAGATAGAAGTCGGTGTCGCTGCAATATCGGAACCTAATGCCATACTAGTACGTCTATCTTCCTAGTACCATCGCCGTCGACTGCTCTGGACAGACGAGTCCTCCCGAAACTTTATCAAGGAATACTATCCTTAGTTTCTCCGGACGTACGATGGATATCGTTTTCCGATACAGCGTACAGACGTGATCCGGTGCTTTGTCTTGCATCACTACGGAGGCGTATACTACGACGTCAACATAGGCTGCAAGCATCCATTAGACCCACTCCTCACATACCCCGTCATCCTCTCTAAAACAATCCTAGTCGGCATCTCCAACGACCTTATGTTCTCGACAAAAGGGCACCCATTTTTCGCTCAGATCATCCACAATCTCGCGACGTTTGATCATTCCTGGTTCCTCAACTACCCCACCGTCATGTTCTCTACCGGACCCATGTTTCTTTCCATACAGTACGCCATTTGGACTTCCTCCCACGCTGCCGCGCTCAGTGACTCCGTCCGTATCCTGCCAAAATCCCTCTACGGGAAAAATGCTAAGGACGGTGAAGCGCCGCATTCGTTTTTCTCGCATTTCTATGGCAGCAGCTGGCATGCTGATGACGCTGCGTTCATCGGGTTCCTCGGCCATTAGGGTAACAAGTTGATGTTGGCGGCCGTTGTCGTCCTCATAGCCGGGTTAGGATTCATGACGTTGCCCATCAGACAGCGCAGGCAGGTTATGCGCTTGGTGGGCGGACTCTCTTTACGTTGGGTGCATGACTCTTCGTTGGGTGACAGAACAAACGATCGTCAACGCGGCGTTCTCTTTTTCCTGCCAGTGTCGATTTGGCCGCACGACGTTGAATTAAATCCTTTACCAAAGGAGATACGTCTGGAGGAACGCCGGCGCGTACAGGAACCAGAAGATTCTGGCCCGGGGGAGTATTGAGGTTCGTCGAACTTTTCCCATCTTCACGATTTCTAAAACAGCTTAGAGCGTATATTTATTTTGTTTGTACTTCGCCAGAACTGTAAGGGGCTGAACAAATTGGTTGGCACCTAGAACCCTATGGACACCAATCTATCTGACCTTAAACACTTTTATTGGCGCACTACGCGATTTCAGCTAGAAGATGACGAGGCACACTGTCATAGGGAGTCCACATACCGTTTCGACTAGCAAATGACGAAGAGCCCATCCTGGAAACGCACGTCCTAGCTTTGCGGAACGAGGTGACTTTCATCGCCGGTCGTGGTTCCGTTCTTTCACCATGACTGCGTTTCCTCCGGAGCTTGTAGACTCATAATTGTATATGAAGGCTGAAATGCCGTCCTACGTCCGAACGTCCTTCGTGACCACTTGTGCAAGCTCAAGGGAGAGGTGGGTCCTTTGACCGAAGGCTTTGCAGAATTCTTCGCAGGACAAAACGAGTGCCGTTGATAACCGATGATACCACCTGCTCCCTGGTGAATGCTCAGGTCTTTGCTCCGCCCGTAGTCCCTCAGGAAGGGCCAAGTTGAATTATTGACACTCAGTTTTGGGAAATCTAGACATATTCTCGTTTTCTCCGGTACAGGTGACGGTTTGTTTAAATAATGATGCAACTATAGCTGTAGCCTTCATACCGACTCTGATTGCGGAAACATCAGGAAAAGGGCTGTTATCATTAATCTGTTCACTTGCTTAACCCAAATTTCCTCAAAATGTACAATTCTCTACGTTCGATGTTCACTGGTTACTTGATTTCCCAAATCTCCCTATACTGTTGATAACCGTTGATATAAACCGATATTATCCAGCACCCCATCGAACATTAGGCGCTCGGACCCTGCACGTGAAGAACACGACGCTGGCGCCTTAATGCAAACATACCTTGAACCTCAACAGCTCGACATAACAGGTTTCTATACAACGCTAGGTCCTACTGGAAAATTGTCAAGTGTAAGTACACCTGATCATTACCGTTCTGTGTCCTGATTGAAGCTATGTCCAGTAAACTCAAAATTGCGGTAGAGAAGTGGTTGTCCGAGTCCCCCATATCACTACTAGAATATGTGAGTAATCATGTCGAAAATCGAACGGACGGCAAGCTATAACGGTCTTCAAGGCAACAGAGTGATAGTGGTCGCACTGGTCAATTTCCCGAAATTACGATCTCCTCCCAGACAGAGATTGGGCGAGCGGAAGAATCCGTAAAGGTTCCAAAACAACGGGCGTACACCAGTAGAAAGCCCGTAATATCATCCTCCATCGCCAACACTCCCTGCTCTAGCCTTGGCATTCAGGGCCTCTTGGATTTACTGAACACTACACTCGCTACCTCATACACGTTAGATACCCCCATCTCTCTCCTTCGTTCTCGAAGACTGCATTGCACAGGAGTACGACTTTGGAACTGCATACGGCCGTCTGCGCTCAGCATGGTGCGACCGCGGAGTCACTGTCATTCAAATGGAGCTGCGGAAACATGAAGCGGAGGACATAGATTGGCGAAGAAATAAACTCGATGGTAACCGGATAGACGACGTGGCCTTCGGGAAGGCAACGCCTCGCCGAGTCTGGGATCTGTACAGTAATCGTGTGGTCCCAGTGTGGAGCTGTGGGACGTCCATCTGGCCACGACCAATATCACATGCTTGGGTGGATGAGGTGGATCGCGTCGACGTGTGAACCCCTATCAACGGACGTGAATGGCCGGTGCCCTTCCCGAAAGGTGCCAACCTCGACCTCATCCGCATCGAGATGTTGAACCTGGGACTAGAATACATTTGGTTGGATGTTCTCTGCATGAGACAGAGAGGAGGGCCGGGGGAGCATCTGCGTGTGGAAGAGTGGAAACTGGATGTGCCAACCATCGGAGGGATATATCGACGTAAACCTGTGGTGTGCTATTTGAGCGGGCTTGGGATTCCTTTGAGTCTGAGGGAGGGCGACTTGGAGAGTGACCGGTCTTGGTTTAGGCGTGCATGGACATTGCAGGAGATCGGCAGTTGGAGGACAATAGCCGGTGATACACCAGATAGCCCAATGCATGCTGCGCCAATAGATGACACGGGGAACTACAAGGATGAGATATTAACAAAATTTCACAAGCAGCTCGAGTCTGCAGCTCAGATGTCTCTCAACGGTCTATATGGTGTGCTATCTGTGATGCAGGATCGGATATCAACAAACCCAGTAGACAAAGTTGCTGGTCTAGCATTTTCTCTGAGGACACAGTCAATACCAGCCTACTATGAGAGCCAATCTCTGGAGGATGCATGGTCAGCACTTATAAATGAGATGCAATTGGGTGATCGGGGCAAACTGCTCTTCACCTATCCTGAACCTGGAAGTGCATGCAAGAAATGGAGACCATCGTGGGAGCAGGTCATGACCAAGTCTCTGCCCAAAAACCCGGATTTTGAGTTCGCTGTCCATACTCCGACTCTGGCTGAGGATGATCTGTATTATGGGCTCCACATTAAAAGGGGGATTGTGCGGGGATTGGCCGTAGGAGGTTTAGAAGGGGGGATCGATACGGAGAGTTGGTTGTTGAAGATGCACGCTGGATAGCGCATATATTCAACACTGTTGCATCCCGCACGCATACATTCAAAATTGTTGCCAGTCACCAGTACCCGATACCTGAAGACATGTACACACTGCTCGGCACCGATCCAACATTCTTGGGGGACAGACATCCGGGGCAATATTGGGTTGTCGGACGACTCAGGCTGTCCAACACGCATGCGCGCTATAAGATATTCGAGAAAGTATCTGTGTTTCAAATGGCTGACTTAAAAGAGATAGAGCGGCTAAATGACCTAGGTTCATCTGTATACTCTCGTTTTATTCTCGCTTGATTGTGAATACCTACTTTTTGATACCTTTTGTACATAATCCCGAAACTACTGTCCACTTTATTCCGTGCTGAAATACAACACCAGCTGCCACCAGGTGTTAGAAACTCGGAAACTCCAGTGTTGCAAAACTCACCGGCAATCACCTACCAGAACATTCCCACTCTTTCCACCAACAGGACGACATTAACCAACAAAGGAACAATTTTGTACCTCTGTGCTTTTCTGCTCGCGTCCATAGCCTTGTCCACCGTTTCATAAATCCGATCCACTTCCTCGTCGTCTGCTTCGTATCTCGTATCGGTGAACAATCTATATTTGTTATTACTTTACCTTGGATCGCTACCACACTGGCGTCATTGCCGGATAATACCAAAGAGACCTACGCCGAAATTGTTTGCTCAGGAAATTCAGGAGTCTGAGTGTGAATGTTCAACGTCGGATTCAGGTTTATCTTGAATGAGTGACCGTCGATTTCAGAGACGCCTGATGAATTCACTCAGTACTTCCCGGACTCGACAGGCATGATTGGCAAAGGACCTTTTCGCGAGGTCCAAGTCTTAGTTGATGATGAGCCTATTGGCGTCATATGGCTGATATACACCACGTCGAATTAGTACACGATTTCAGCTAGATAACGACGAGGCATAGGGAATCCACATACTGTTCCGATTAGTAATAGTTAACGAAGAGCTCATCACTGAAAACTTCGCAGGGTCCAAGCTTTGCGGAGCGGCGGGCCGAGTGGAGGTGACTTGCATCGCCGGCCGTGGTCTCGTTCTTTACCCATGACTACGTTTCCTCCAGAGCTGGTCGAGATAATTGTATATGAAGTCTGGCACTCTGAAATGTCGTCCTGCATCCGAACGTCCTTCATGACCACTTGCCCCAGAATTAACCGAACGTGGAAAGCGGTCTATGCCCCTATCGCTTCTCAGGACATATACATTACCAACCTCGCATACATATACTACCTATCCGACATAGCCCAGTTCCGAAAATCAATCATCTACCATGACTTCATCCCACGACTTACCCGCACCATCACCTGCTTCATCGACCTCCAAAAAACAGCAATGGAAACAGCAGTGAAACGGATGTATCGCACTCTCCTCTACTTACCCAACGTCATCGGCTTCAAAACTCTGTTTCCTCTTGTTCCACATATTTCTTTCGTGTTTAGATGGACCGTGGTTGTGCGAAATCCGCAGCTTTGTGATATTCCCATTTGTGTTCGCTACCACTGGCACCTATCTAGGATCCCGGGGGGTACATTCGGGGACACGCGACTGGACGTATATATTATCGTGAAAGACTCGGATCCGTTACAGCGCATACACTACTCGACCTTGTTACCCGCAATGGATACATTGTGCGAAATCGATGTCCCTGGAGACCTCTCATTATTCCTAAATACAGGAAGGAACAATTATTTGGGAACAATTGATGGCCTTCGGTGGTTCCATCAAACCGCAAAGGTATATCAGCGACAAGGCGATATCAAGAATATCAATGAGCGCTTGTGGATGGCTTCCAAAGGGCCGAGTCGCAGTACGTGTGTGGAGCGTCTTTCGTCTATTTTGGTCTAACATCCATACATCACTGGCAGGGCTAGGGTGTCTTACCAGTCTCCTCAATTCCTTGGAATACAAACGGGTGCAGGGGTCTTTTCCTAATCGCTGAGTCGGCGAAGCAACTTCAATCCTTCATCGGGCGAACTCACATTATGGGACTGCAGACCAAGGAAAATCATGTCTGAATACTGAGTTGGTATTACGCGCAGTCCCATACAGAACCGAGGACCGATTTTGAATTCATAAAATGGTGATGCAAGGAACAAACTTACGAAGCAAACTAAGCTACTTCGATGAGAGTGTCATGGCATAGCCGCATAGTAGTAGAGCATAACCAACGTAAAATAATCCGAGAACGAGAAAAGTTATGCAACGAGAGACTCGTCCGAATTTTTGTCGCAATCACCTGAAAGGTCCTGCAGCAGTATTTTAACTCTGATGGACTGGCACTTTCGAAATTTTGTGCAATATTTAATGCTGAGTCCATTTGTCGAAGTGCCGCCACAACCTGGGAGGCTCCGTACAAACAAAGGCCGCCGGCTGCGTAATTACTAAAGATCTTTGCCGTGAAGTAACGGGGGCGCAGGGAATATATTAGTAGCTGTAGCGATGTGGTCCGACGATTCAAGTTCGTACTTGTTACGGGCGAAATTTGTGCAAGGGTACTGTTTTGCGCCGGCTGTTTATGCACGGAGAAGGATGAGCGATTCTGAGAGATGGGAAGGTCGATGAAAGTCATAGCAGGATTTCGATACTAGAGTCGGCACGGAATGGGCAGCTGAGGCAGACAAGAGGGACGGGATGTACGTACGGAAGGTGGAATGTGAGAAGAACGAGAGTACATCGGGATGCCGGCCGGTGAGTGGAGGTGACTTTCAAACAGGCCGCCGGCCGTGTCTCTCGTACACCAGGAAATACTGGACTAAACCCCCAGTTTTCCGTGTAGACCCGTGTAGATGCTGGTGAACGCGTGTACACCGGTGTATTACCATGTACATGCATTTACACAGATGTACACCCGTGTACATGGTGTTTCTCCACTGACAAATATCATGGAGACCCATGTCATACCAATGTCAAACAAGTGTATACCACACTTGTTTGCACTGGACTACATCTGTCCTCCCATGGTATCCAGTGCAGACGCGTGGGGTGTACATCTGTGTAAACGCGTGTACATCCGTGTCAAACTGTCACACATTGTCGGCATTCGGCTGATCACTTGATCGCATGACTTGCCTTTTTGGAATTTGTTCGTTGATGTATTTTCGAGTTTCTTTCTCTGACCGTCACTGCGACGAGCTCGATGTTGCTCATGGTGAGCCCGTTGTTGCTTCTCCTTATTTTGCTCATCTTTGACCTCGTTCAGGTTGTCCTTCACACCCTCGATCTCGTCGATGCGCCGGTCTCAAATTCATGGTAAGCGCCGAGTCCAACGCGTTGACTTTTTATTGAGATTTTCGTTCCAGCCATCCGAGTGCCGATTCGACGAGTGCAAATGTGTTTCTGACGCCGTGGGATATGGTTATCTCGATGTTAGCACGGTAAGAAACTCTTTTTTCTTACTCATTGACCTCACTAATAGATCTTTCAGCCTTAGATCGGTATATTCGAAGGATGCGTTTTGAGGGACAGAGTATGCGGCACAAGGTACGTGCTGTGCCTTCTATCATCTAATCTTTATCTTTACTAACCATGTGTTGAAGCCGCTGAGAAATTCCGACCACAATATAGTCGTCAACCACTAGACCATCGAGATGACAACAACGGCGGTAGCTGTAACTACGACCGTTCACTGTGTGGATACGGTTTGGTGAAGGGATGGATGCAAGGGGACTAGGCGGCGACGGATGTTGAAAGGCTTCTCGATGCTGAACATGAGTACAAGGTACGCGATTTATCCCTTCATTTTTTCTGACTGCCTGACATTCCCTCCTCCCTCAGACAATGCATCTTTAGCGCATTCAAAGACCCTCCCCAGTACGAGTCCAATCCAAGCGCGAGCACCCGCCCTCTCCCTCACAAACGGATCTCTTGTCTCCGTCATTTGCGGGTTAGGGTACGTCCACCTTGCTCTAGTACCTTTTTTCCCGCTAATCTACCTTTCTTCCCTGTAGGCTGTTTGACCACTGAGACGGCAGTGGATACGTTCTGTTGAAGGGGGAGGGATGGCTGGAAGCGGGAGAACATTGAAGTGTGGCTCGAGATTGGATGTGCTCACGAATGGAAGGTACGTGATTTAGCTGTTCGTTGTTTCCCATTGACCGACTTTTCTCTCAGATTTACCGCTCCTCTGCCGGACGACGCGTCTTGAACACATTCAAACACTCCCAAGCATGAGTCCAAGCCCGAGCGCCCGCCGTCTCTCTCACAAACGGATATCTTATCGCCGCTTATGGATTTCACCTCGCTGGAATACAGCACGGACGCGGTGGGCAAGGAAGTGGTGGGATGGGGATATGCGGAATCCCGCATGAGTTTTCAGGGGACGCAGGAAGGTGGGTGTCAAGGTGTGGGGTATCAATGGTGCATGCCTCTCCTAATCCTTGCTCGGTGGCTAAGCGTCGACTTTGGGATGTTGGGTGGGGTTTGGAGTGCAAGGACATACTTGCATGTACTAGTATGCCGTCCAGCTTACCTTTGAAGCAAGACTAACGGCATCCACACAGATACAATTCATGTAAAGAAATCAGAAGGTATGTTATATCTGTTGACTACAGCTGCTCTTGCTAACGAGCCGTACACAGATATACAAATGTTATTGAATACGAGGAGGGATTGTAAGAACTGAGTAGCTAGGCACATGTATGCAGTACACATATATAAAATGGTATACAATACGAAGAGGGATTGTAAGAAATGAGTAGCAGTAGCACACGGGGGTGACCAAGTGAGGAGATGGCTCGGGGAAGAGTGGTCTTGGCCACGGGAGGGAGAGCTCCGCGCGGAGACGAGCTTGGGGTCGAGAGAGACAGCTCTCTGTGGCTATGCGCAGGTGGTCGTCACGTCTCTGAGATAGGCAGCGAGTCGTTGATTCAAGAGACTCGGACGATTTCCGGAAGGCGCATCTTGGACGTCAAGTACTTTCACGCTCTCACGGAGCTAAGTATGTTGCTTCTACATCGTCGAAAAAGAATTTTCTAAAGCAAGTGTCAAAATCTGGTCCAATATCCACGATATTATCATCAAGATGGTTGAAGAGGTGATCAAAGAATTAGCGGACAAGCACATAGCACCCTTCCTGGATGGCCCCGACCCTTTTCGTATCACCAAAGTGCCGTCTATCGTTGACTTTCTGGCTGTCCCTCGTTATGACACTCTCATCGAATCTCCCGTCTCGACGACTCTTGCTGAGACCCGTTGCCCGGAGCCATATCGTTCTCGTCGTCAACGGCCCTTCCGTGCTGCATCTGAGCTATTGAAGCTCGCAAACGACGATGAGAATTCCACACGCAAAAGAGAAAAGTGCGGTACGGTCAAGAGGGGGGGATATTGATGGAGAAGGCACTCAGAGAAGGGAAGTGTCTGCTCACATTGTGTTACTTTTATGTGGCGAGAAGAGAAGGGAACAGAAGCCACTTTAGATCCTACGTCTGTTGATCAACGTCCTGATATCCTTGCATATGCGGCGATAAACGAGTGTGGTCCTTATCCTGCCAAAGGTATCATATCTTCATGCATACCATTCCATATTGGTGGCGAGAGCCGCCCCTTCATACAAGTGGTGGTTGCTGGATCAACTTTGTCCGTGTGTATGAGATAGAAGTTTATGTGTATCGTCGTTCATCTTTGCGTTCGAACCAATAAGCCGCAGTAAAACTCCCGAAAGCTAACAACGGTTTCGACTCTGCCTGTCGCCAGCACCCGGTCCTGCAGCAGCTCCTTTCCTCATCTCTTCCTCATCTAATCCAGCCTCGGGCTAGGATCTTCTCTACTTCTCGGAGAATGGGCATATACTCTGCTGCGAAAAAGTGCCTCGTCAGCCTTGTTGCCAAGTAGAACATAACATCGATCATATGCACCATTTTTCTCCTCTGCAAGCCCAAATCCATCCTGACGGAGTTGTTTCCCTCGGTTATCACCTCGTCGCATGAGCTTTCTGGGCCCAGTATTCCCCTAGAAATGTGTCAGCATGCAAGCGGGCATAATACTCAATGGAAGAGGCATACAAGACCGAGAGTAGAACATGGCAAGCGTCTCTCCGGGTAGCGGCGTGCTGATAACATCTTCGGTGGAACATGTATTATCCTGCGCGACACCCATGAAAGTTGTCGCCTGAGTGCGTAGAGCATCCTAAGGACCCCCATTCAGAAAGGTAATGTAAGTCTGAAATGGCGGTGTAACGAACCTTCTCAGCGTCAGTCTCAGGAACTTCCTCGATCTTTTTGAGCATAGAAATTTCGTCAGGTTCTTTATCGAATGCAGCAGTCTCGTCTTCACCGATACACGGTGGCGGCATCAACAAAAGACACGCGGTATGTGTCATTAACACATACGAATTGTTCCAGAATATGCTCTCCAATGTCTCCTCCGATGTGTCCTCGTCTGTCACTTCGCCAAAAAGTACTCCGGTACTTCTCGCAGCCCATACTGTCATCGTACATCCTGAATGCAACGATGGTGAGTAGGCAGTCGAAGGTCGCTTTCAGCGTTCCCATTTGAGTTTCAAGGGGTCTGCCGTTGACTTGCTTTGTGCTGGCATTTTGAGCGACATCCTGGGATCCTGATAAGGAAGAACACACGTTGACCATGAGATATCTTACTTCAAGAACCAAGTGTCTTCGAGCATGATACCGATTGGGCGCTTTCCGTTGACGTACTCTTTGCAGTAGCCGCCTGCATGGATGCGTCAGAAGATAGATATGAATCCGCAGGCATTGCTTACCATGTAGAACAATTCCACCGGGTGTCGAGAGAAAAGAAAAGCCACTTCTTGCTCTGCATAACGGGTCAACATGAAGACAAAGACCGGAAGACACTGATCACGTACTACAACAGAAGTGTCCAACCGCAGCATTAGACCTGGACGAAACTTGGGTCAAGTAGCCAGCAACCAAACTTGGGTTGGCTCACCGTTGTTTTCTTCAAAATAAAACGTTGAGCTTCATGTGCGACCGTTGACGTCGGCTATCCCGCATGGCCTAGAATCTAAAACATCAGGAACACGAGTTACAGATGAGAAAAAGTACAGGCTCGCTGTATCTCGCGGTCTGCAGATATTCTCGTAGCCCCACTCAGTCTATCACCATCTCACGCCAAGTAGCAATGCACATTGCAATACTAGAACGACACATCGAGTTGTCCCAGTTGTGGCTACGTACTTCTGCATAAGCAAGTTCTAGCATAAAGAATAGTTTATCAGCAAATACGGAAGCGAGGACATTGGGCTACGCACCTTGGACCAGAAACCTAACTATGCAAGTCCCCTTATGATTCTTTTACTGCAGGAAAAAACGTCAAAAAAGAGGAAGATCATAACTAACAAGCTGGATGTAATCACCTTTAGAGGTCGGAGATCCAATACCCACCGAAAGTAGGCAATCCAAATCCGGAGACGCTTGCCGAGAAACAGTTGTGACAGATGCTGTGACGGGCGCATGAAAATGCATGTGGTTGCGTGTAGTTCGTCGGGGGCGGTGAGCGTGTAGTTCAGTGTAGACGCGTGTAGAACTGACAGGTTTGTCACGGTGTTGACATGGCTCTACACGATTGCGCAATCACTAGGGCAGGATGTTTCCGTGTGGCGCACCCAGGTTTGCACGGGATTTCATCGGTGTACACGGCTGTACACGGCTCCACATGGATGTACATCCGTTTAAACTGGTTTACATCGGTGTACATCGGTGTACACCGGTGTACACCTAGTAAAGTCCAGTAAATCCACTTGTACTCTCGCGTCTCTGATCATCTTATTCTTTTACCATGACTACGTTTCCTCCAGAGCTGGTCGAGATAATTGTATACGAGATATGGCACTCTGAAATGCCGTCCTGCATCCGAACGTCCTTCATGACCACTTGCCCCAGAATTAATCGAACGTGGAAAGCGGTCTATGGCCCTATCGCTTCTCAGGACATATACATTACCAACCTCGCATACATATACTACCTATCCGACATAGCCCAGCTCCGAAAATCTATCATCTACCATGACTTCATCCCACGATTTACCCACACCATCACCTGTTTCATCGACCTCCAAAAAATAGCAATGGAAACAGCAGTGAAACGAGTGTATCACACTCTCCTCTACCTACCCAACGTCATCGGCTTCAAAACTCTGTTTCCTCTCGTTCCACATATTTCTTTCGTGTTCAGATGGACCGGTGTTGCGCGAAATCTGCACCTCTGTGATATTCCCATTTGTGTTCGCTAGCACTGGCATCTGTCTAGGATCCCGGGGGGTACATTCGGGGACACACGACTGGACGTGTATATTATCGTGAAAGACTCGGATCCGTTACAGCACATACACTACTCGACCTTGTTACCCGCAATGGAGACATTGCGCGAAATCGACGTCCCTGGAGGCTTGTCGTTATTCCTAAGGACAAGAAGGAACAATTATTGGAGAACAATTGATGACCTCCGATATTTCTGTCAAATTGCCAAGGTACACCAGCAGCAAGGGGATATCGGGGATATCAATCAGCGCTTGTGGATAGCTTCCAAAGGGCCGAGTCGCAGTAAATGTGTGCGAGTGTCCCTTTCATCTGCTTAGTCTAACATTCATACATCCAGGGCTGGGATGTCTTGACACATTCTTCAATTCCTTGGAATACAAACGGGTGCAGCAGTCTTTTCCTCCTGGTCGCCTGCGCCCGTGGCATAGCTTCGGTACTTCACGGGGAGAACGCACACATGTTTAACTGCTATTGAGAATCAGTACGTATTACACATATTCCTGATACAGAACCGAGCGCCCTATTTTGAATTAACAATAATGGTGGGGGAAGGAATAAACTTATGAAGCAAACCAGTGCTACTTCGATGCAAGTGGTATAACATATTCATGTCACACGAGAGACTCCGAATACTTGAAAGCAGAGCTCAGGTCAAGGCCCGAAAGGCTAAGCAAATAAATACCCGTCGAAATCCCTCCCGCAGCACTGAACAGCAGTTGGTTTTCGAGAATTGCGCTGCAGGGTGTGCACTGGCGCTAAATTTTGTCTCGGCCGGCCGCCGGCATCCCAAGTTCTAAGGTGCCGCTTGACGACCTCCGAAGCAAACAAAGGCCGGCTGTGTAAACAACGCGACTTTCACCATTCCCACCATTACGCTTTGGTCGCGTAATATTTCTCTCAATGTCCCCCATTGATGAAGCACATCAAGTCCTGAAAGATGTTTTCGGTCATTCTTCTTTTCGATTGTCCCAGGAAGCTGTATGTTACCAGCCCCCTATCCTGCTATTCACAAGTGAACCAAACCTCTCTACACTCTAGGTGATTCATCGTCTTCTTGTCGAAAACGAGAATGCTTTGGTACTCTTTCCGACTGGTGGAGGAAAGTCCTTAACCTATCAAGTCCCGGCGCTCTGTCTAGATGTGAGTGAAACAAGTCGGCGGCAAGGAAAGCCAGTCTTTTAACGCGTCTTTTACAGGGATTGACGCTGGTGATATCGCCTCTAATTGCGCTGATGAAGGACCAAGTAGATGCACTTCGCGAGCGCGGTGTTAAAGCTGCCAATCTTGATAGCACGCTGGACGCGGAGGCGGCAAGAGTAGTGAAACACGACGTTATTGCGAACAAGATCAAGCTTTTATATGTCGCTCCAGAAAGGTGAGTTCCCCGCTTTTTAATGTTCGCACTTCTAAATGATTCGATGTAGGCTCAATAATGAGGGCTTTCTGGAGATGATGAAGCATGTGAAAATATCATTACTTGCTGTGGATGAGTCGCATTGTGTGTCTCAAGTGAGTTGTGCTACTTCCGTAATTTTCCAGTTGTTGACTTATTTCTAGTGGGGTCTGAGTTTCCGACCTGAATACCTCAAAGTCGCGCGCTTCGCCGAAGAAATGGATGTCGAGCGCGTTCTATGCCTTACAGCAACGGCAACACCGAACGTAGCCAAAGACATCTGTGAACAATTCTGCATTGATCCCAAAGCTGGACTGTTTGATACGCCAGTATATCGCCCGAAGTACTCCGATTTTCGCTAGCATGCTGACGCCTGTTGACTTGATCATCTCTAGCCTCTCCTTCCAGGTCGATGTCGCCAACAATTTTGCTCAAAAGATGGAGCGTCTCGTTCCGTTCCTCAAGAAGAGGACTGGACCAGCTATTATCTACGTGACGCTGCAGAAGCAGGCTCAGGATGTTGCCGATGAGCTCACGCGGCGCAAATTAGACGCTATGGTCTATCATGCGGGACTGCCAAATGAACAGCGAGCCCGGATACAACAGCAATTTATGGCGTCTGACAAAGGAATCGTGTGCGCCACTATCGCTTTTGGCATGGGAATAGATAAAGGTATGGGTCGCCTATCTTTTTGTCATTTTTGGACTGATATTATGAACAGCCAATATTCGGCAGGCGGGTCACGTTTGGTCGTCTTGTCATACCTCCGCTGACTTTCTATGCAGGTTGTTCATCTCTACATGCCAAAGACGTTGGAGAATTATAGCCAAGAAGTGGGGAGAGCTGGTCGCGATGGCCTTCCTTCCACTTGCATGCTGTTCTTGTCTGCCCCTGACATCCCCGTCCTTGAGGGTTTTTCTAGGGGAGATACCTGCAGCAAGACATCTCTGGAGCTCTGGATGCAAGAGGTGGCTCTCAAGAATCCCTCGACAGACGGGACTCTCGATTTTAATCACTATCAACAGTCCAAGTCGTCCGTCTTTTTCACTTAATTATTGGCAACTATGTTAATCATGGTTTTAGGTATGACATGAAGGTACGCATTTTTGATCTGACCGATTGAACACTTGTTGTAACCATCGCCAGACCTCGATTCTTGGGTTATGCTACGCCCAGCTAGAACTCCAGCACAAGTACATTCGGGCTGTGACACCGTTCTATGAAATCTATGATATCACATTCCGCGATGCAGAGGGTATGAAGCAAGTGAAGACGGACTCGTCCAAAGCAGCTAAAGCTATTAGAGCTAATTGGCAGTCCAAGACAAGCGGGTTCCAGGTACGGTCCGTCCCATATCAACCATAGGACCAGGCACTGATGGGTTATCGTTTTCAGATCAATATGGTAGAAGCAGCCGAACAATCCGGATCATCTAGAGAGTCATTGGCGAGACAGATTTCCATGTGGGAGATCGGGCGTACGTGATGTTTTCTCCTACGGTTGGTTTAAATAGACTGATTATTTCAACAGAATACATTTCGACCAAGCCGTCGCAAGTTCGAATGGTAAATCTTTCAATGCTTCTCGTGCAATATAGTTAATGATGACCCTGTTCAGCGTTATCGCATCGTGAGCCCTCTGCCAACGGAGCTGTCCAAGGTGTCACAAATAGCTCAGGACATCCACGCTGGGATGGTTAAACGTGAAGAAGAGGGTATCCGAAAGCTTCAAGAGGTGATCGAGTTCGCCACCAAGCCTGAATGTTCGTCAGACTTTGCTTTGTCTTATCCTCCATTTAACCCTCCTGCCAGGCCTAGCTCACTCCCTCGCCGCCTACTTTGGCCATGGTGACGCCGTCGCCAAAGGGCGCTGTGGTCACTGCACGTTCTGCAAAACCGGTACCGGCATCGTCTTCAAGCAAGACGCTAAAACCACTGCAGACTCTTCTCAAGTCCGGGCTATCCTCAACGCGTGCCCGGAGCGGGACGACCCGCGTTTGCTCGCGCGTATGGCGTTTGGGATCACGTCACCGAGGCTGACGGCGGGCAGATGGAGCACGAGCCACCCGCTTTTTGGAAGCATGGTGGATGTAGACTTCAACGAGCTCGTGCAGGCGTTTGATGCGGAGTGTAAGAAGGTTGGCTATGTGGGCTTGACCGTGCCAAAGACGGCGCCGGCACCCAAGAAAAGGCCAGCGAGTACGGGAGGAGGGGGAGGACCAAGTAAGAGAGGAAGATATACTCGCCGTTAAATATCAAGTGAGGGAATAGTGTCATGAAATGAGTTGACCGAACGCTAACCTAGACATCGTGGCAGCATAGCACTTTGTTTTGCTCTCTGGACCTTTACATACCACGCGACATCGACTTATGTGCACTGCTCTATAACGCGATCGATGAAAATTACACCTACGTTACACTATAGACTATAGTACTTTCATACCTTATGTGTGGCCGTAGTATGTACCAAGTCTGTATACTTTAAAACATGTTTTCTGCAGATTCGCCTGCGAAGGAATAAACCAAGGACTCGGGAGCTTGCCCATGACTAATGAGTTGACATTTGACTTCAAGAGGATATCTCGAAGGGCATATGCAGATCATTGTTGTACACCAGTAAGGCGACGAGAAAGATCGAATGAATTGTGGAACTACTGATGCAGTGAATATTATACAGCTCGGCATCCTCCTCTTCACCATCGGCACCACCATCACCTGCTGTACGCCGGCATTTTACAGGACGTTTCCCTTCTCCTTGAGCTGTGGAAACTCTGGATTCGGCGCGGTCACGATACCAAGTTTGTTGCTCCAAGATCGACTGTTTTGATTCCTGACTTGGCTGGGTCGCCGCACCGATCTTGATCCATCTCATAGATAGCATTTAATCGGCTGAAGAACAATGGTCATCTTAACACTTTGGAACGAAGAGATAAAGTAAGCCACTCACAACTTAAAGAGTTCCTCTCCATCCTTGCACACAGTTCATGAAGCGTGTCATCAACTGTTGACCAAATTTTATCTGGCGACTCCGTTGATGATACATACCCATATCTCTACATACTTCATCAGCGTTGAGCCTTTGGAACAAAAACGAAATACTTACAGCCGCGCTGAGTTGCATGTAGAGCTGGCGTGCCTGTGGAATCGCATTCTGCTGTCCGATCTTCTTCTTTGCTTCGCATGCAAGTTGCGGATGGCTAAGCCTTTTTGTAGAGCTTAATCTGTTGCAATATCAAGCGGGGATGGATATAAGGGGGACGAAGTCTTGCCAGATCTTTAGATTGAGCGGGTTTCGTTGTAAGGCAGTACTGAGTATGTAGGGAATTTGCGAGAGAAGGGCCGCGTTCGCCATAATATCGTCTTCTGCAGGGAGAGACTCAAACTGCGGTTGAAGAGAATAAAAAAGGCAGGTGTCCTTCTGGCAACCGAGCATGTCAGCAAATGAATACGAGTGATCAGAAGACAAGTAACGAGACGATGAAGCAGAGAGGCGACGCACTGAGTAGGAGTCAGACCTCTGTATCTACATCCGAACAGAAGTCCGCTTTACGCACGACTGGTGGCAACCAAGTCAGCTGGAGTCGGCAGCCCGACCGGTAAAGCGAAGACTGGTCCTGGTGGCGACATTCAACTGTGTGTCGTCGGCTGTACGAAGGTAAACGAGCTTCGAAGCGTCATGGCGATTCTCAAAGAGATGAATGAACAGGACTGATGTTACAAAGTCAGGATGACCAGCGTAGTAAAGCTTGAGAAGATTCCATTATAACCCTAGCTAAATTTACCAACGTATAGTGAACCGCATAGTTTTGTACCCTACCCAACCACGCAGAATGCTCCAGAGCTGCATCCTCCAGTCTGGCTGAACAAGACTAAATCTACTCTGCATCCCCGCGAGCGCCTGTACGTCCCTGATGAATGGAATACAAGTGACTCTATAAGCGAGGAGACAATGATCATTTCGCAATGATCGTTTTGACAAAGAGCGAAAGTGAAAAATTTTAGTCTATAGGAAAGTTCAATTTGCTCATGTTTGGCTGAGGCCTTGATATATGCCTCCTCGGAACCGATTGGTGGCTGCTCGAAGCTGCGCTCATCCTTACCTTCCACCTTGATCTCTTTTCTTCTCTGATACTGACCTTATGGCTTCCATCTCTTCTAGGAGATTGGCGAAAGAGCTGCACGAAATCAAGACAGAGGGTTGTCCAGTTGGTATGCAGCCTGATATACTCATTGTTCTGGATTCAAATGCTGAAGGACATGGATATGTAGGCATAAATCTCCTACAAGCAGAGGACTTTGCAGCATGGCAGTTCACGATAGAGGTCATGGGAGAGTCGCTTTACCAGGTCCGTTTCCGTACCTATCGTCTCGGGTGGCGGATCGACCGATATTCAGACCTTTCCTCTAGGGCGAAGTTTTCACTTTGCTTTTCCGGTTCGATAAGCACTACCCAATATCATCTCCAGCTGTCCAGTTTGTTGTCGCCGATGGAAAGACCTCGCCCGTGCACCCGGTGGGTATCGACCTTCGCTCCCTGTTAACGATCTGTATCCGTTACTAAGTACAGCTTCTCTAGCATGTATACTCCAATGGACATGTGTGTTCATCCCTTCTTCTGATTCTATCATTGGTTCTCATTGAGTATTCGGCGCAGATTTGCGCGTCGATTCTTGGGAACGAGTGGTCACCCGTCCTTAGTGTCATAGCTGTGTGTGTAACATTGCAGAGCATGCTGGCGTCTTGCAAGGTGAGTCTACAACATCCTGTCGCTGGTATATTCGCTTATCCTGTAATGTAGAAGAAGGAACGGTAGGCTTATCAGCATCCTACCATCATCTCCATTGATAATTGAACGGCTTTTCTCCCTAGTCCGCCAGATAACGACCGTTACGTGCGTCATGCACCTGAGAACCCAAAGAAGGTGCGTGGCCATTACTATTATGGTACTGTACGTGCAGCCTAAAGACTGCCAATTCAGACACAATTTCACTACGATGGTAAATGATCAACGAACGATACGAATCAATCGCTTACTGACAAACATCTCTTCATGGGGTTCTCTAGATGACACGTACGTTACATCAACTCTTCTCTATATGCGACAGCTGACAGCGCTAAAATTAGGGTTTGAATACACACATTGACGCCCCTCTCATGGCTATGCTGCTGGATTTTCATGTATTTTTGTATGTATCGCACGCTCTTTGCAACATATACCTTCAATAACAGGCAACACAATTCTGAGCGGATTGGATTGTATTCTGATAAGTACAACAATTGGTTTACATATTTCGGACTGGAACGTGATGCATGAACGTTTGAAGTGAGGTCAAGGATTTCGTCAATTGAAATAGTACAACAGAATTATATCTGCGGGGTTCATCACGAGCCCAAATAATATCGCCATAAATGCCAACATAGATTAGTGAACAAGTATCACCGATGCTATTTTCCGCCACAGCAGCACGACGTTGCAGCTGGAACAGGGATCTCCTCGGTGACGGGTGCTGCCGGTTCTGGAGGGCTCTCCACTGTCGGTTCTGTTTCTGCTGACTCTCCATCATGTTCAGCGCAGCATCCGTCACACGCTTTTCCACATCCACACCGTCCATTGGGACATCCGCACTGGCCGCCGCAACATTCTAGCTTCGGCAGCTTGATGAATCCAAATGGGCCGCCGTTTTCCAGGGACGCTGATGGATAAACAGTGAGGTCCATCGGATCTATCTGCACGCCCTTACGGGTAGTCGGTGGGGCTGGAAGAGCAGCAGCGCGTGCAAAGAATTGATGAAGGTAACTCGGCCCTGCGTCGAGGCCAGGAAGGGCGATCCCACTCCGATTATCGACACAGTGACCACAGGCTTCTTCACCGCATAAACCATGTTCCTTGTTAACGTGTTCAGAACCGCGGTGTTCTGTACACCCTGGGCAGTTGCAGGCAACGCCACAGGTGCACCCAGAGCCAACAAGTGATGTGATTTCACTCAATGGCGGCATGGTCGCAAATGTAGGAACGTCGACGCCCTGGAATTCTGGAATATGGATCGGCGGAAGCTCCAGCCTGGGTGGATCCACATGAACGTGCTTAAGACGTTTGTGCTGTGGGCTGTTGGGCCTTGTTATTACTCTTGGTTTCGCACTAACCTTCCTAGCTGGAGGTGGAGGTGAGGGAAGGGAAGATGAAGATGAAGCAGCTATTGGCTCTTGAGAAAACAATTCGGCAGCGCGCGCGAGTGCAGTGAGCCCGGCGTGTTCATCATCATTAACTTGAGAGGAGTCCGAGTTTCGGCATTTGCACTTCCATACACTCTTACAAGTGCAGGGGTTCAGAAGTGAATCCACTATGAAAGGCGTAAGACACCGAACGTGGTCTACTTAGAGTAAGCAGTCACCTAGTTGTCGTGCGTCAGGAGGCTTCGATGCGGTAGACTGAGATGCTTGAAGGACGTCCTTCAGACCATTGGGTAGAGCAGGAACGATGGGAATGAATCGACGAGCTACGAATCTCGTCAAATGCAGAAATATTGTTCAGGAAGCCAATACACACATTTAGTGTATCCAGCCACGGGTTGGCTAGGCCCAGCTTCATCCTTATTGTTGCAATTGCACTTTGAATGTACACGTCTCGACTGTCGTAGCTGACGGCAGCTCTCGCATTGTGACACTGGACGGCCTTTTTTCTTGATCTCGAAGAGAGGCCTGTCGGTATGATGGCAAGACGAAGAGCGGTGACCCTTGATGCATGATTCGCTGCAGTGGAGGGTTGGTATAGAAGATGGAAGGTGCCAAGGAGAGGTGGACGTACCATGCGAATTTCTTGTTATTCACGAATACCTTTGCATTGATCCCATCAGCTGGAGCATCCTAATATACGACAAAGTGGCGTACCATGGCTTGTGCGGTGCTGGGGGACGACCTGGCAAGGATCGTGGGGAAAGGAGGGCCAATAGACCTGTGATGGTGCAAGGCTATTAAAGGCTTTGGTCAAACGGAGGCCGGCAGGCACCATCCGTGGTAATGTTACGTAACAGTTGCCGAGTGCCGCGCCCAGGGGTGGTTCCGCGTGAGCGGCACCTCGGCTTCCTCAAAGACCAGCGTCACAAAAGTTCAAGTTCGCACTCTCACTGCCGTAGATTTTCTACCCCGTGGTCCGTAAAGTCCTGAGAGATTCCGGTCATGCTCCTCAATATTCAATACCCTGTAACACACTCCGGCTCAATATTCTTCCTTACTCTCATCGCTTTGAATTGCTGTTCATGCATGCAACCGAAGGAACCAATTCAGAACGCTAGAGATGCTAATTCACTGGCGCCCATGCATGTTTCATACAAGCCTGCTGACCCGTGGCGAAAATAGCTCTGATTCCATAAAGGTGCGTAATATATTGTTCTTACACTTCGCGCCTTTTACGCGACTAGAGGTAGTTAAAAATGGCCCCCATTCATCATCTCGTCCTGCTGATACGGTATGGATTCTGGTCTAGGTCGCTTTTTATAGCATATGACTTCAAGCTTTTTTCCAAAGCGGCAAAGTTGCGCTAAGGCTTTCTGAATCCCTTCAACATCTAAACTTTGCCTAGAACACACAATGGTGCGTGCTTGTTTTCACCGAGTTTGCTATGATTATAGTTTCATTTCTATTGACATTAACTTTAGACTGGACCAGCAGTGATTCAATCTGATACGTAAAGCTTCAACGATGTTGATCAAGTACTTATCCATATTGCGGGAGAAAGGTGATTTCGACTGTTAATATTCCCACCCCAAAGTACCGTTCTCTACGGCACACGACTATGTCCAGTGCTCTTTCGGCAGGTCCCTACGGTCGGTGATATCTAAACGGCCGCCGGTCATGAACTGCGCAGTTCCACGCATTCTTACAAGTGCTGCGAGATAAAGGATATCCTTCTACAACGTGCATCTATGTTTTACTATCTATTGGTGCGCCTCCTTGCGTCGGCAGGATGTGTATTGGCCACCCAGTTCCCTTTACAGTCAAAGTCAATTGACTGGGATTTGGATTCTCAGCCTAATATAAATGCTACAGAGCATCTCGTATTTGACACCGTTAACTCCTTCCTCCAGCATTGGCCTAACACGCGCTATCGTAACGGTAAGTGAAACATGGTTCATGGCCTATAATCCCGTTTCAATTGTATATCATAGGTCATAGTCTAGTTCCTGGAATCATACCCGTTGGGACGCTCCTCTACCATGGCCGTGCCGATTCCGACGTCCCGACCGAACCACAGTGGGTGGCTACAGATCCCGAACATTCATACGTTTTTTGTCACGGGAATACAACGACCGGATGCTGGCAGTTGACCTTGGTGGTCACACGTGCGCTGAATGTCGTATATTTTGATGGAAGTGGGGCCGCGAAATTGGTGAACGGTCCTTTAGAGACTCAAGATATCGTGGCGTGGGGTCGCATTGCTCCCGAAAACATCAGGGCGGAGTATAAACGGATTGCAGATCTTTGTACATGGGGACAGAAGTTTGGCGTCGATGGCTTTCTTAGGTATGCTTCCTATTCATCTTATCTTGATGCCATAAAACTAAGTTTCCTTAGGATGGAAATGGACTTGTAGGCTATCGTGGCAGCTTATTTTTGAGTGTTCCTGATTTTCTTTTCCAGCGAAATTATGCTCTGCGATTTTGCCGCTGGTGTCGAAGTGCTTTCGTTCCTTCAATTGAGCGCCGATAATCCCCAATTTCCTCTGCCCCCACACCGGGGTCCCCAGCATTTTGAGGCAATTCCTCAGCCTAGAAGGCGTCCGGTTTTCTCTCCATCAGTCACCCTAAGCCACTTCGAGGTCCTTCACGCGGGGTCGTGGCATAATCGCTATCCTGGGGATACACGCATACAACTTGATCTAGCACGCATGGTATCTTTCTATGATACATCCATCGCTCCGAGCTTGATTTCTCGCCGCTTTGGACAAGAGAGGCTTCACCATCACATCGGAGGAGCTTCTCAATTTGACATTCAGAGGGCCCTGAATAGATTGGAAACAGCGGTGCAAACACCCCATGGGGGCGGCAGCGGTGTCGATTGGAAGACCCTAGTGCAAGTGATAGTCGAACGTTATCAAGATAGATTCGAGATGGTGCAGTACCTGCTTAACATCACCTCGTCCGAGAACAAGGTACAGATGACTAAAAAGGTACAAACCCAGTTGCGAGTTATGCTGCAGCCGTACTTGCTTCACTCTGCCGCTCCCTCGGTTCCGAAAGCGGCGTCAATGATCTACTCCTGGGCGGTTCCGATTTACAAGCTTTGCGCGACGTCACATACATTGTACATTGTTTCTTCCCCAGTCCTGACTTCTAAATTGACCGAATCAGAGCATTTAATACTCGGTGCGGTGATGGAAACCAATCGCGAGATATGTCGCGTCATAACACGGATGTGGGCTAAGGGTGTCTTGAGCGGATTCGATGACATGCTTCCGTATTCTGTGGATCAAGCCAAAGAGACGGAGAGCGTTCTCTCGGAATGGAGAATACAGCTTGACAGGCTGATGGGATGGTTGGATTGGAGTGTTTGGGTGAAGTGTAAACCTGCTTGTGGGCATGAGGTATGCGTTGGTTATCTAGACCGCGTTAAAATTTTAATATCTGTGTTTAAGGAAATTTGTTATCTTCCGACCTGGCCATTCTTTGGACGCACGTTTCCTGGATTTCCTGGAGGTGGGGAAGGGCCAGAATGGCGTAAATCGCCCGGCAGGCACAATATCATTGTGATGAAAGATGAAGGCATAGATGACGGATGGGAGAGACCGGAACCGAAGTGTCTTCGTCGATTTGAGCCGTATTCGTTCTAAGTAGATGCCATTAGATCGTTTATTAACGTATGTATTGCAGTTCACGGCCATTACGGAGGTTTGCTATCTCTGTATGTTACGTGGCGTGGAAAGTCTCCGTGATTCGGTTGTATATCAGAAGAGAAGGCATTCCAGGGTTGATTTGGGCCAAGGTCGCGTTCCCATGCACATGGACGCGAATTCGAATCAAGGAGGGATACTTTGGAGAAAATGAGGAGAAGGCTCCAGTCTTCCGCAGAGCTTACCAGATACCGTGATATATGAGTATTATGACGACATTTCGCACTGTTCGGTTTACGCAAAACCGGAAAGAGCATCACCATTATCATTATCGGAGGAAGAGAAGCAATTCTTGCCCTGCATAAGTTGAGAAGGTAGGGCCCTGAGTGGCGGCCTTAGTTTTTTTTTGGGTCCGAGGATGAACAGGTGACCCCAGTGCTCCACCGCTGCCGCGCTGAGCGACCTGAAGACAGCGATGGCCGACACGGTGCCATTCCGTTGAAACTTGGTTTGGTAAATTTATTCGGTGTGAATCTTAATTTTTTTTCGCGTCCGTCCGGAACTGTCGTCACTGGTGATCGCCCCTAAGCCAATTGCAGAAAAATCTCCAGTACTCGATTGGTGTCTAAAAAGTAAGATATGTTCCATTCGCTGGCGCTGTATATACTGGGCTGTTGACGGAGACTAACTATGGGAGCCAAGAACCGGCTGTGCAGGGTCATACAGGGCCTAGAAGGTGTGGTGTCGACTGACGTCATCGTGTGAACATGCGGAGTCGGAGCTGGTTAATCTGAGGTACCTTCAGCCGCCTTTTCCGCCCTCACGCACTTCTTTTGAGCTTGCTCATCGTTGTCCACGACGTCCTCCATGGACTTTTTCTCCGCCGCCAACGATGCTTCGGCGGTAGCACTCACACAAAACGACACATTCGCACAGGCCATAGCGTCCAGCTTTGGCTCTTTCACCGCACGACTTCCGTCGGTCGCTGTTCCTTCGTCCTCCCAGCCCACACCGACAACGAGACCAACGTTGCACTCTAACAACTTCCATGCTGTCCAGCATAAAGAGCTCGCTGGCCTCGTCAATACCCCATCCGTGTTGTTCATTGACATTCGGCCCCATGCCCAGTTCACCAATGCTCGTCTCCCTAATGCGTTGTCGTTGTCTGTACCATCCACGCTCCTAAAACGCCCCATGTTCTCTTTGGACAAGCTTGCGTCGATGCTTTCTTCTTCCTCTTCACGCTCACGGTTCCTTGGTTGGAATACATCAGCCCAAATCGTTGTGTACGACGCTGACTCTGCGTCGCTGCCCGACCCATCCAATATCCTTGGCCTTCTCAGGAAATTCGCCAACGATAACTCTGGATACTCTGGCAAGCTCTGTTGGCTGCAGGGTGGCTTCCAGTCTGTATGGCGGGATCGACGAGAGCTTATTGACCAGCACCCGTTGGTGCCTGATCCTACAACCATGTCGGCTCCTCCTTCAACATCTCTCAATCCCAATCTTTTGCCAACGGCAGCGTTCCGTGCGCCTAAACGGCAGTCTCCCTCATCTCTACGAGCCGGCATGTCAATGCCGTCACTTCCTCATCAACCTTTTAATCCTTTCTTCGATACCATCCGTCAAAACATAGAGCTCTCTCATGGCATTACAGAACGTATTCCGCTCAAGCTCACTGCCCGGGCAAAGCAGCGGATAGCTGATCTTCCTTTCGCATGGCTGCGTACCATTGCTCTCCGAACAACTTCTCACCTCGAGACGGATGTTGAAGAAAGCATGGAATCCCTCGCTATGCAGTTCTACCGTATTGAACTCGCTGAACAGAGAAGACTAATGGGAGTTATGGAGCATCATTCACGAGAATCTATTGTACAAAACTACAGCGAACGCAAGGGCGTACCTGTCAAACCGTTCCCTTTCAGTATTACTGCAGGTGTAGAAAAAGGTGCAAAGAACCGGTACGATTTTCTTTCTTCATCATATTACATCGTTCTAATTGGTGGTGTTATAGATATCGTCATATCTGGCCCTTTGAACACGCTAGAGTACGACTGCATTCCGATAAATCAATATCTCCCCCTCCTTCGTTGGATTCCGCAGTCCCTTCCGACGCCTCGCCCGAATTAACACCCTCCTCATTTACTCCCATCCTTACACCATCCAAATCTCGGTCGTCCTGCTATGAGGACACCGACGATTATGTGAACGCTTCCTACGTACAGCCGTTGTGTACTCGCCGACGGTACATAGCCACGCAAGGTCCCTTGGAAGCCACTTTTGTGGACTTTTGGACGTAGGTCTTTGCTTCTAATGAAATTTACGCATACGTCTAACAAGCTCGAAAGTCTTGTTTGGCAGCAAAACGTTCATGTTATCGTCATGCTCACCCGAGAAATTGAGGGCTCAACCGTGAAATGCAACTGCTATTGGAAAAACGGCACCTACGGCTCCCTCCATCTTCAATTGATTAGCCGCGAGGGGAAAGAAGATGGTGGGGATAAAATGTCATCCAAGCAGAGCGGAGGCTTTTTCAATTTCTGTGCCGATGAGGAAGAGAAGACTCACCCAATCATCAAGCGGACTTTTTTGCTTACCCACTCCGGATATCCCCACTCCAAACCGCGCCGAATTATCCACTATCAGTATTTGGAATGGCCGGATATGAATGTTCCCGATGACCCTCGAGGTGTCCTGGAGCTCATCAAGGAGGTAGGGAGGGGCATGGAGGAGAGTGAGCGGCATGGCGATAATCTCGATATCAACGGAATCACTGCAGAAGATCAGCTATCGGACGTTGATTCGCGTACAGGCATTTCGCGCCAAGGCAAAGGCACCCAGCCGCTTCTTTTGCACTGCAGTGCCGGTGTGGGAAGGACTGGAGGTTTTATCGCTGTCGACGCCGTCCTGGACGGAATCCGGAGAGAGATTCGAAAATCCGTCAAGGACCAGGTCAGGACGGCCGAAAATAAAGCAATCGAAGATCGTACCGATAGCGATGGTGATATCGTGATGAACGAGACAGGCCAACGCACCATGCCCATGCCGCCTAACAAGGGAGGAGACGTTTTGCACGTTCCTGTGGTAGATAACGGACTGTCTCCCTCTACCTCAATTCCACAACGAGATTCCGAAGGAGGCGACACAGCTACAAGACGATGGGCCGAAAACCTGGAGCACATTGACAGTGCATACAGTCGCGACGTCGGCGATCCCGAAGGCAGGTCGTCTTTCGAAACTGCTAGTTTGAGTACCGCTTCGTCTTCCGAAGAATCCTCCTCCTTTTTCCCCCGTGCCGGGCCGAAAAACGAATGCAAGGAAAATGACGGTGAGATTTCACCTAATGCGCCAAGTAGCGGATACACAACTTCGTCATCCTTTGTCACGACGATAGCTTCCGAACCGAGTAGCAAGGATGGAGTTGTTGGTTCAACGAAGTCATTTCCCAGTTCGAATTCGGCTCCTGTTGCCGATTTCAAGAGTCTACTGAGTGCACGGCTGGGGGAAGAGGAAACTTCACGCGCGCGGACACAGTCGGCGCCGGTAGCGATTGTCTCGACAAAGGAAGGGTCCCCTTTCACTTCAAGCAGCCTGTCGCCGTCTGGCAGCGACGTGAAGGACGCTAAGGACTTAGCTGCGCAATCGACGCCGAATCTCAAGCTTTCTTCAGCTTCCACGACGCGACCTATTTCTGCTGTGGCTTCTACTTCGACCACGAACGTCGATTACAAGGATCCTCGTCCGATGCATAGGCCTGACTCACCACGCTTGTTGAGCTCCTGCGACGAGCCACTGTGGGAAGTCGTTCAAGATATGAGAGAGCAGCGAATGAGTCTGTGCCAGAGTCTCAGACAGTACGTCTTTGTACATGCGGCTGTCATTGAGGGTGCTCTGATGGTGGCCGACGAGGAGAAAGAGGCATTGGGAGCAGACAACGTTGAGAAGCTGATCCGTCAGCAGAGCGGCTCGTCCCATAGCAATGCTGTGCCGGCAGCTGGTCCGGTATTTGTCTATAACGATATATTAACAGCCAGCTCGTCTTCCCATGGGAAGAGAGTTGCCAGCCCGACTGAATTATTGAAGGAGGACAAGATGGGAGAGCTGAGAATGTCGAAAAGACCGAGCATCAAGAGGAAGCAGCGGAGTCATGACAATGAAATGGCGGTATACTCTGCTAGGGAATCTCTTGGTGAGAGATTAACATTGCCTACGTTTGAGATAGGTAAGTGTTGCTATATTACGAGACGCCGTTGGTGCTAATATTGGCCCTGCCAACACCATCAGGGTGATTGTTACATCTCTTCGTGTCTTGGCATTTCTTTCTTTCTTCCCTCTGTCTTTGTCGTCGAATTCATCCTCGTCATCCTTGTTATTCCCCAACCAGCATCTTTCCCAGCTAAAATTCGCATCAGTCTTGTATATATCTCCACCACCACTGAACCAATCATAGCATATAATCCTATGATATAGGATACACATGTATTTATTTCTCTGTTGTTGTTGTCCCCAGTTACTCGTAATATTTGTATCGTTGCTTATCGAGGAATCCCTGTCTAGTTAGTCGTACAATTAATTTCTTTGATAAAGCATTTGATTTGGATGGTAGTACAGAATACGCTAAAAAGTGCTTCCTCCGCCGGCGCCTCTCCACCATCGCACTACACCATCTTCGCCTCCAGTGACAAAGGCACCCACCCCAACGGATGTCAATTTGGGTCTCCACGACACAGACCACACTTCTCCAGTATCTTGTACGGTTGATACAGCCGCCCGTGCTGCGATGTCCCACACTTTGATAGTTTTGTCGGCGGATCTGAACTTTAATCAGGCGTCGTCAGTGAGATGGTATGAATATTCTACATACCCTGACAGGGCAAGACGATTGTCGGGTGATATATCGACGCTGAGAACCCAGGAAGAATGACCCGTAAAAGCTGCCACCATTCCCCCGGAGGATGTCCGTACGTCGTGAAGCACCAACCGTTTGTCTTCAGACGCACTCAGAAGGAGCTACAGTAAAGGTAAGTGAAGGGAAAGACTCGCGGTGTAACGGAAGACTTGCGTTGCAATCATGAGACCAGACAAGATCCCGAACGGCCATAGCATGGGAGGTGTACGTCGTGACCAGTGAATTTGTTTCGAGGTCGAATATGTAGATCTGCCCTGATTCCGAGGACAGCGCTACGCGCTTTCCATCTGGACTCTACCCACGAGGTATTGTGAACATTAGGGATACGATGGATAGGTGAATACGTACATGGGTACAGTGCAGCCCAAATTTGCTCCTCCCTGACGGCAAAGAAGATAGCCGTTGCCCAAAATTTTCTGAATTTGCCGAGTGGATGGCGACGTTCCCGGAGGCGCCTGAAGAGGCGTAGGTCTGGCAGTTGGGATTCAGAGATACAGACCAAGCTGTTCCTGGTGAGTGAAAAGGCTGTAAAGCGTGGGGGAGACGACAGCTCACAGGGCTCGATATCACCACCTCCAGACGAACGGTTGTAACTCTCGTACTTTCCGACGATGTCCCCGGTAGTGAGGTCCCATAAGGACGTGAGGCCCTCGATGGTGTTGTAGAGGGCGTATTTTGCGTCTGGCGATACGGATAGAGAGACCAGGCCGAGCATGTGTGGAGCTGGAAAATCCGAGCTGGGGTTTGGAGGCTGGGGATCGCCTGCAGAGGTCCATTGCTTGATGCTTCCGTCGGCTGAGACGGATATCACGGTGTCGTTGCTCGTCCAAGAGATGTCCCAGACAGCGTCGCTGTGCGCTGGAAGAGGAACAGCTCAGTATCAGCCGCCTGCATGGCCAGAGGGAACTGACCTTCTGCAGCGTCGTGGGAGTGAAGAAAGGCAAGACTCTATTCTTTTGTTGATTAGACGCAACACGAGAGGAAATTAAGAGCAGGGCAAGTGTGCGTACTCACCATTTGAACGGCGCGTTATATCGACGCGATTTGAGGGTGGTGGTTAAGATGATCGGTTTGTCTACGCCTATTTGAATCCAATGCTGTCGCTACTTTATCATTACTTCGACGTGTGTATCCAAATCATGTAGTCTACAATATCATCCAATGCCGGTCCCCTTTAATCCGTTGGTGGAACATATGGTTCTACTAGCATCTTGCTAAATTCTTTCAGCTTCTCAGGGCCTCTGACCTCCTCCGTAAGTAGGGGCAACTGCACTATATGGAAAAACTCGTCGTAGAGTTCATGGGCCTCCCCCAGATACTTCTGTTGCATCTTTTGTCGGACCCGGCAGTGCTCGCAATTAGAGCCTGCTCGGACATATCAGAGGGTGCTGCGCTTGTAAACGAGAAACAGCGCACTTTTCTTTGGGAAGAGAAGCTGGTTTACGACGATATTATGCGTATCAATCTCGTAAGACGTTAGTTCTTGCACCAAACGTTCGGTTTCGTATAGCGACAAGAATTCAGATATACAAACACAGACAAAGGTGGTCTTTTCCTACGGGGTTGTCAGCACATGAACGTAGCCGCAAGGGCGGATGCGTACAGGATCCTTGAACTGCGTGTTTACTTCTGTGATGACAGCGCGCATCGATTCAAGCTTGGCGAACATATCTTCTTGAGATCCAGCTTCTCCGCCCATCATAGAGGACATCTGCGCAACGGGTCAGGGTAAATGTCAAAGCGAGCAAGAATAATATACACGCCTGATTGATCATGGGCCCAAATCGTGATCCTAGACTGCTCAGTTTCCCTAGGGCCTTCTCCAGCACTGTTGGGAACGAGAGGAAACGGAGCGTATGGCCCGTCGGCGCCGTATCAAATACTATAACAGAATATTCCATCGATTTTACGTGCCTATGTCAAAGATCTTGTTCAAATCGCAGCGAGAGACGATCAGTATGAGGGTTCGTACTTCATGATTTCAGCGAAACTCATGGCTTCATCGACACCAGGAATAGCAAAGGCAAGATCCTGCATCATGGAGCCCATCATTCCATTTGAATCAGCTACCGTGAAAGAGCGTAAATATCAAATCTGCATAGAGGATAGCCGAGGATCGTACATTGATCCACCATTTCCTGTATTGCACTCGTCGGGTCGATCTCCATCGCGAAAAGATTATCAAACCCGTTGACTTTGGTAGCATCTTTGGAGAATTTCTGGCCAAAGGCGTCTGACAAGTTGTGTGCAGGATCGGTTGACTGTGGTAGTGTATCAGGGCTGCTAGACGGCCGCGTAAGAGGAGAGAACGAACGATGAGAAGGACAGATTGGCGACATTTTGCTAGCTGTATAGCCAGCGAACACGATGTCGTTGTCTTTCCTGAATCCGCTAGTTTGAACTTGGTTTCCTGAGGATGATGGTCTTGACTTGCCTACACCACCTTTCCCACCTGACGATTACGGTAAGTGATTGGCCGCAGCAAAGAATAAATAGGACCTGCCGCAGAATATCCACTTCAAGGTGGTCTGGTCAAGGACGTTCTGGAGAGTAGGAGGGAGAGTTTCGGCGTCCATGGTAGTGTTGACGGTGGAAGTAACAGAAATATATACGTAACGATCGCGGCGACGTGTTTGTTTGCTTTTGTCCTTCTACATTCATCTCGGAATCTTCTCCGCCTTTCTTTTACCTTCTACCATGCCCGACAAACTGTCATTCAGAGGTACACAATTCATGCCAGATTGGTAATTCAAAGTAGCTGAAAATATCCAGCTCTGCAGCTTGCCAACCAACAGCGGAACGCGTACGGTCTCCGGTACCATGATTTCGCTCGGTACAGGTCAGGCTACATGCTCCAGCATTGTCGTGTATGCTGAGCATTGTCCAGGAAGCATTGCGCTAACAGAACACACCGAATCCGGTCGACTTTGAAGATTACCCATGGCAAAGGGAAAGATTTCAAGAAGCTTCCGCCAGTGAGCGAGGAGAACATGAAGGACGGACAGTGAGTCACCCTTAGCATTCTCCTGACCTTCACAACTCAATGAATTGGATTCCAGTCTTCAACTGCTACTCATGGAAGCCGAACGCGCTTGGGCATATTCCCAAGATCTGGTATCACAATCCTTGCAACCCACAAACGCCGAAAATGCCCATACACTCAGGCATAGTGCTACAGGACGGTTCCGTCGTAGCGTCAACTGGTCGACGCAGCTCCTCTCCCACTGCCAAGTATTATTCGCATCCTCTCGGCTGTCCGCAGAGAGCTTACTCGAAACCACTATCTACACGCTCATTCTTAACGGTCGTTTCCTTCGCTATCGCGAAGATTTCGAAGATGCTCTCATTCAGCTCAGCGTAGCGAGACATTTGTTGGATGAGCTGGCAGCTGCTGCCACGACGAGTCGGGACCAAGCTCTCGCTGTCTTGTTTGCGGACGAAATCGGTCAAGAGATTCGGTACTGTGCGCATGAGCTAGGCCGGGAAAAATCTTATGATATCGATGGAATCGTCTCTGAGCTTTCGTCAAAGCATAAGAACGCCCTGGTAGAAGGCTGTGATAGTCTATTGAGCAGGTTCAAAGCGGAGGAAGAAGCACTGAAGCATGTAGAGGGCAAAAAGAAGCTGGAGACTTTGATATGGGAAGGCGAGCCTGTGCCTGTGCGAAACCCAGAGCTTGTCGATGTCTTCCTCAAAGTGCAGGAGGCTGAGAAGAAGTTAGACGTCTACGACGAAAGGAAGGTCAAGGCGGGAGGTTCGAAGAAGAGTGTGGCAGCCTACGATGCCATCCTTCTTGCTCTTAGTGACGCAGAAGATGTGGCAAGGAGATTGAAGGAGGCTCAACAGGTAAAGCCAGCAATACCCACCTTTTACTTTTGGAGGTATCTCACACTCTTTCCGTAGTCAACAGGATCGGCTGCGGCTTCAAGTAGCGGCGCGCGCGATATGTACTTCCTTTACGCATACACCATATTTCAACTACTATCGCGGCGCATTCAACGAGACTTTAGGCTTGTCAAAGCCTTGTTGGCTTCCCCGCTCAGTCCCTCAAAAATCCAGTCTAAACCTGGGCAGGTTGACGCCAGGGTGTATCCTGCTATTGTGAAATTGTTGGATACTATCATGCAGGGTTTAACTCAAATGAGGACGCTGAGCATAGTTGACGACAATCCAGACTTGTCATCTGGCGTGGACACGAGAATCTCATATACGAAAGCTAGCAGGTAAGCTATCGAGCATATTATCATACTCGCTCATTCTCATACATTTTTTCGCAGATGTTTGTATCTCGCTCGTTGCTACGTGAATGTCAAGAAGTACGCAGAAGCGCTGACCCTTTTGCAACATTCAAGCATCCACATTCGTGAAACACAATCCCATATCTCAATGTCGAACTCGGACGCTGCCGAGGTCGCCTTCTTCCCACTTTCTCAAGTCGAACTTGGTCAACTTGAGTCCCAATTATCATCGGACAGTCTACAGTTCAAACGGGACTGGTTTGCTCATAACGGTGGCTCCGTCAATGCGGACCCCAAGTCTTACAAGAAACCAGCATTCTTTAATATTGCCCTGAATTACGTGGATTTGGATATGGACAGACTGTTGCAGAGAGCAGGGAAGGAGTCTGCGCCTACTGCGCCAGCTCCTGCTCCTACGACCTCAGCCCCTACGTCCAAGGTTGAGCCTGCGGGAGACAAGAGGCGAATCATTGAGGATACGAGAGCGGCGACACCAGAACCTTCTCCAGCACCCGCTCGTGGTGGATTGAGTAGTCTACTCGGTGGATGGTGGGGCAAGAACTGATGACATCATAATTATAAAATACATACATGTATATAAAGCGTAACAACGACAGCTAGTCCGAGAAACATTACTTGAGATTAAATGATAAAGGGAATGGTATGCTTAATCGAAGAACTGGAGAGAAATGTGTCAAGCTCTCAGAAACTGAGATAGGTGGCAGTGAAATCTACCTTTTCAGCCTTTGATTCGGTGACATCGTCCGATTCTCCTCCTTTCTCTTTGGCTTCTTCGTCGCTGATCAGACTTATTGAGCGTCCGATATTTTGGAGCTCCCTCCAAAATTCAGGATTTCCAGGTGTTGCTTTGCACTTCTTCTTCAGCTCCAGAAGAAACCTTGAACGCCGTTGATTATGGGCATCTATACTTTATAGAGATAAGAGATGGGACTTACTTGTTCCACGCATCAATCTCATCTTCCTGAAAACGACCAGAGGTTACACCGTAGGGTAGCATGGTTATCGTAAGAGCCGCTCACATTAAGACACGTATCCCTCATAACTTTCATGCATTCAGTCAACTCGTCCGTCCGCCGCGATGAAAACGGACGGATCACAATCTCCGTAATGACGAAGGCAAGGTCTTCTACCGCTTTGGTGACCAGATCCTTGGCCGCGAGGTTCTTCTGGAAGTCCTTCAACGGGTATGTGGTTCCGACGATTCGACCGTGCTCTCGACCAGGATCGACTTGAGGCGATGTAGACCTAGCGGGCGTTGGAAGAGGGTTACCCCCTTTCTTCGACGGAACCTTTGCAAGAAGATCTTCCTCTTCCTCAGATTCCTCGGTTGCGCTGTCATCTTCGTTTGGTGTGATGATTTGCTCCTGCGTGCTCGATGAAGGGGCAGGTTCTTCAACGACTTGTAGTTGTGTATTTGCTGGAGCTTTGCGGTCCAAGAGCAGCATCTCCTCGTCGTCATCGCGTGCGTGAACATGCCCGTCTTTACGAGCCCGGGTGACCTTCTTGGGTACTGTATTATCACTCGTTAGTAACGGTAAGCCATGTGGAATTAAGTGGCCCACCTTCTTTAACCTTAAATACAGCCTTGGCCTCTTCAATGGCGTCGTGTGCCCGCTTAACAACCTTGTGTGGTGGCTCAAAGTACTTCAAAAGCTCGGGGTGCGGTGGTGGAAGAGGATTTGTGTCTAAATCGGAAACAACTGCACAGTGGAACATAGCTTGTTTGACGCGATGAATCGCCGGGTTATAGGAATACCGTGTGTCGAACCATGGTTCTCGGTTCCTAATTCACTTGTGAATATGTGAGGCCGTGAAATATGAATCACATACCCTTCTTCGTCTTTCTCTCCCGCCGCCATAACGTCCATAGCATCGACAAAGTTATCCATAGCATCAAGTTGCTCTTCGGTCGGAAGATACGGATGTTCTGCTACCACCTCTCCCTTCTTGTTCACTAGGCGGTCAAGAGATGGGAACGTGTACTTGCGTACATCATCTGCGAAAGGCATCTGGTAAACAATTGCTTGTGAGTCTTTTAGTGTGGTCATCACACGGGCTACTCGCCTGAGCCCACAACAGACAGTCCACTTTATCAAATATCGTAGGGGACAGTACTCCCATCTTTGGGTCCATCCCGTCTTTAGTTACCCATCGAGCAATTGCCAGAACACCCTTTTCGTACATAGCCTGCACGATGGACGACAGTGCCACTTGTTGTTGAGGTGAAGAGGGGTCAGCCCATACATACTGTATTTCACCCATGGAGAGCTCGCGACGAAACTTTACAATCGTTTAGCACAACGTGGGAGGGAATACCTTGAAGGTCTAAGACTCACCCTCTTCTTGGGGAAAAAAGAAGAAATCTCGATTCCCTTCTTTGTGTTCAGTCGAAGAAATTGGCCATCAGGGCAGGGAGTGTATGAAGTTCCATACTTGAACCCTCGCACTAAAGTTTCCTTGTCGACAGACTCCATGCCCTCAGTGGGATCTTTCTTCTTGGTGCCGTCGTCAATTTCCTCCTCTGCCTCTTCCATTTTGACATCCCCATCTTCATCTTTGTCTCGCTTATCGACAAAATATTCTGAGGTCTGCTTCAGCTGGGCATAGCGCACGTATTCCTCGCCATCAAGTGCCATCTTTGCCTTCTCGTCATCCTCTTCCTTCCTCACGGAGAATTTCTTCCAGCTCTTTGGTCGGTTGATGGTGGTACATTTGCTCGTTTTGACCATTATTTCAAGGGATTTTTCCGGGCGCGTATCTACGTCGCCTAGTCGGAGAACGGTGCCCATTAGAACAGATTTCGTTTGTTTAATATCTGGACGCGATATATCCTGCAAGGCATAAGCGCAAGTACCCAATACGCCTTTTTCGACTCCCTCGATGAATTGCTTGTAAAAACCTTCATTCACCCGCTAAAGTTGGTTTTGTCAAAGAGGAGAAACAGGATTGTGGATCAAGAACTAGCCTTGATGGTCGACTTGTCTTCTTCTACATATGGAAATTCTTCGTCGTCAAAATCGATACCACTACGCTGGATGATGAGCATAGATAGAATTATAGTTTCTGAGTACGCACACTATGGTCAAGGCGATATCAAGGCCGTTGAGCTTCTTAACGGTAGCATCCCAGTCTTCAATTTCTATGGGGTTTTCTCCGTCTGTTACGAGGATGATTTTGCGAGTCCACGTCTTCTTAGAACCGAGATGGTCTGCTTGGGTCTCGATGCCCACAATGAGGCAGTCGATGGCTAGACCGCGCCAGTATAAGTAAAATGATAATGCGGAAATATGCACTCACGATCTCCGGTAGTTTCAGAAGGCTCCAAACGATCCAACTTTGCAAGGGTCGCAGCGTTAGGCTGTGCGATGTGAATGTACTCAGACACATTCTCATATCCCCCGTTATTCTGATTGACAATGTTGTCCGTATCTTGACTGACATTAGAATTGGACAGGCGTCGTGGCCGTACTCCACGCACCTTCTGAACCAAATACAATAACGCCACATTGATCTGTCTTCCTTCCGTTGTATATCTGACCCAACCTAAACAGCCGAAACGCGACATACAAATCAAACCCACCATTTCTTGAATCTTTAGTTTCACGTATTGAAGCCCCCATTGTAGATTTGTGATTTCGGCTTTTCGTTCTTCACCGTTGGGCCCTTCAGGGAGTTTGACGATCCTGGTTTTTCCCATGGACTTGGAGATGTCCACTAGGAACATGGTCACAGTGTACTAGAGGGAAATTAATACGTTGTTGAAGGAAAATCAGGGCATGCTCACTCCTGCTCTTTCAGCGGGCATGGTGGTGATAGGGAAGGAATTGAGTCAACCGCGGCGTGTCGGACGCGGCTAATTATGTCACGTGGTCGACAACATCGCATTGCCACTGTGACATATGTAACGCCCAGAAGCTTCGGCGTGACGGTAGCGTGACATACCCTTTCCTGCCACACATTCGAGGCTTGTTGACGCGACTGATTGCTGCAGGGCACGCGGACAGTAATGTCGGCTCCTATGTTGGCCAACGGCCTCCCTCAGAATATCTCACCACACCACGGGCCACGACAGCCCGGCATGCAAGAGCTGCAGCAGCTCATTCTGGTACGTCGACTGCCCCTTCATATATTCAACACATCCCCTCATCCTGCCCTCTAGCGAGTCAATTTTCTTAGAAAGAATCCTACCGAGCAGAAAGCTCCCAACGAGCTCGAAAATCTGGTCAAATACATCCAGAGCGTCAGCAACCAAAGTAGGTCACCGTCTTCTCCTTGCCCAATTTATCTCATCTTTCCAGCTCGAAATCATGCACAGGCTGCGCAGCAGCAGCAAACGCAACAATCATTGGTCAACGGAAATGGCGTCACTAATGGTTCAACGCCTGTCGTTGTCCCTCCGGCACCCCCTCACACCCCCGTCTCCTTCACTTCTGACCAGATAAACGTTCTCCGCGCTCAAATATCAGCCTTCAAACTTCTCAGTCGGCATCTTCCTGTGCCTGACAATGTACAACAAGCCATGCAGATGCACAATGCCGTTGCTGTCGCAGACGAGAAGCGGCTCCAGTCCCCCGATTCTACCTCTCGAGCCGCAGACAGCGCTGTGAAGGTGCCGAAAGGCGAGTCAGGAACACCAACACTCGATATTGGCAAATCTGAAGAGCCAGAAGAAATAGAAATTGATCCCGCCGATCTACCCAAAGGACCATTCCTCGAGGACGATGTCAACTCGGGTATATACCCTTATAATGCGTATAGACACCCTTTTTCCCACCTCAAGCGCGGTCCCGAGACCGATAAAGCCATGTTTTCCACTCGACTGCAACGCCTACTCGTTCCCACTATCATGCCCATTGGCCTCGACGCTAACCAGATATTGGCCGAACGTGACCTTTTCATTGAAAACCGCATCCAGCAGCGAATCAGGGAACTGGAGGCTTTTCCTTCCACGATGGGTGATGGAGGTTTGGTTCCAGGTGTCGACATTGATGAGATGGTCAAAGGCGAGAAGGAGAACACTGTGGCGAATGATGCTCATCTTGGAACCCTCATACATCCGAGTGCCACATCTCATGGAAAGTTCCGTGCCATGATAGAGCTCAAGTCGTTGCGTCTCGTGGAGAAGCAAAGGGCCATGCGCGCTCTAGTGGCTGAGCGACTCACCCATGGATCTCTCCTCCCGCTCAACCGAGTCGACTTCAAGCGCACCCGAAAGCCGCACCCCAAAGATGCACGTATGACCGAGCAGCTTGAGCGAAGGCAACGTACCGATCGTGAACGACGTGCGAAGCACAAGCATGTCGAGCAACTCAACGTTATTACTGCTCATGGACGCGAATTGATTGCTGCAAACCGCGCAGCTCAAGAGCGGGTTCTGAGAATTGGACGGGCCGTTTTGAGCTACCATGCTCATACGGAGAAGGAGGAGCAGAAGAGGATCGAAAGGATTTCGAAGGAGCGTTTGAAAGCGCTGAAGGCAGACGATGAAGAAGCCTACATGAAACTCATTGACACGGCCAAAGACACTAGGATCACTCATCTTTTAAGACAGACAGATGCGTACCTCGACTCTCTTGCTCAGGCCGTCGTCGCTCAGCAGAATGAAAGTGGTCCACAAGAACACTTTCAATTCGAGGTGGAAGATGGTCCGGCGACGGAGGCTACATTCGGTGCACAGGTTACGGAAGAGGCTAATGAAGACAAGACTAAGGTGGACTACTATGCTGTTGCTCATCGTATATCCGAGAAGGTCACGAGGCAGCCTTCGGTACTGGTCGGTGGGACACTAAAAGAGTATCAGTTGAAGGGGCTGCAGTGGATGGTGAGCTTGTATAACAACAGACTGAATGGAATTTTGGCAGACGAAATGGTACGTTTTTGATCCCCTTCTCTACGACCAATTACCTACGAAAATTCATTAGGGTCTCGGCAAGACGATTCAGACTATATCCCTGATCTCGTTTCTCATCGAAGTCAAACGGCAACGTGGTCCTTACCTTGTCATTGTCCCTCTTTCTACCATGACGAATTGGTCGGGAGAATTTGCCAAGTGGGCCCCGTCCATCAAGATGGTGTCATACAAAGGCAACCCAGCTCAGCGTCGCGCCTTACAGGGTGACCTTCGGGTGGGGCAATTTCAAGTCCTACTCACCACGTATGAGTACATCATCAAAGATCGACCGCATCTAAGCAAGCTGAAGTGGTTGCATATGATCATCGGTGTGCACATTTATTTTTCTTTCCATGATTTAGGAACTAAAAGCGCTGGCCTTAGATGAGGGTCATCGTATGAAGAACACTCAAAGCAAACTTTCTCAAACTCTTACCACTTACTACCACACCCGATATCGCCTCATCCTCACTGGTACACCCTTACAGAACAATCTTCCAGAACTGTGGTCCTTACTGAACTTCGTCCTTCCTAAAATCTTCAATTCCGTAAAATCATTTGATGAATGGTTTAACACTCCCTTTGCTAACTCCGGAACGGGCGACAAGATAGAATTGAATGAAGAAGAGGCTCTTCTCATTATTCGTCGCCTCCACAAAGTGCTTCGGCCATTTTTGTTGAGGCGATTGAAGAAGGATGTCGAAAGCGAGCTGCCGGACAAGGTCGAGAAGGTCATAAAGGTCAGGATGAGCGCTTTACAAAGTCAGCTGTACAAGCAGATGAAGAAGCACAAGATGATTGCAGATGGAAAAGACGCTAAAGGGTACGTAATGCATTCGAACAGCATACAATGGGCTGATGTCTACGTCGTCCAGCAAATCGGGTGGTGTGAAGGGTTTGAGTAACGAGCTGATGCAACTGCGAAAGATCTGTCAACATCCTTTCTTGTTCGAAAGCGTAGAGGACAAAGTCAATCCCAGTCAAGTTATCGACGATAAACTCATTCGGACGTCCGGGAAGATTGAGTTGCTCAGTCGTGTGTTGCCGAAATTTTTCGCGGCTGATCATCGGGTATGTATGCCGTCGTATGAGACCTTCCGACTTTGACTAATGTTCTTCCCAAGGTCCTCGTTTTCTTTCAGATGACCAAGGTAATGGATATCATGGAGGATTTCTTGAAAATGATGGGATGGAAATATCTTCGGTTGGATGGTGGCACCAAGACTGAAGAGCGTGCATCATATGTTCAGATGTTCAACGCAAAAGATTCAGAGTACAAAGTGTTCATTCTGTCCACAAGGGCTGGTGGCCTGGGCTTGAACTTGCAGACTGCTGACACGGTCGTCATGTACGTATCTTTATCTTACTTGTCCTTTTGGCTCGATACTCATTTTTGGCTTGTAGCTTTGATAGTGATTGGTAAGCGCACGACCTTCCAGAGCTTTTCAAAGTTGATCATGGTCATTAGGAACCCTCATGCGGATTTGCAAGCTCAAGATCGTGCACATCGTATCGGTCAGACTCGCGCCGTGCTCATTCTCCGATTCATCACGGAGAAGAGTGTGGAAGAAGCCATGTACCAACGTGCTCGCTACAAATTGGACATTGACGACAAAGTCATTCAAGCCGGTCGTTTCGATAACAAATCTACGCAAGAAGAGCAGGAAGAGTTTTTGGTATGTCGAGCTATTTTTTTCGGCGATCACCCCGATCTGATTTTGTTTGTAGCGTTCGATCCTTGAAGCCGATCAAGAGGAAGAAAATGAAGAGGCTGGCGATATGAACGACGAAGAACTCAATGCCTTGATCGCTCGTAGCGAAGAGGAAGGAGAAATTTTCCGACAGATGGATACTGTGCGCGAGCGCGAAAGTCAAGAGAATTGGCGGAAGCAAGGAAAGCGCGGCAAGGCACCACCTCCTTTGATACAGATTGAAGAGCTTCCCGAATGCTATCAGACCGACGAGCCCTTCGAGACCAAAGACACCGAAGAGATATTTGAAGGTCGCGGTCAGCGTCGCAGGAATGTTGTAAGCTATAATGATGGTCTCAGTGATGACGCATGGGCGAGAGTGAGAACTTTCCATTCTCCTTTCCTTAATATTGGCTAATGTGGCATCGCCCTATAGGCTCTGGAAGACGGCGAAGATCTTGACGACATTAGCGAGCGGCCGCGGAAGACGCGAAACGTCGCAAAATTCATGAGAGAAGGGGAGGCGTCTAGTCGAGGGACACCTGTCTCTGACTTGGACTCTCGGCCGCGTAAGGGCCGCAAAGGCAAGGCCAAAGCTCAGGACTATGATGCTCCAATCGGTTCTAAGCGGAAGAGGGGGATAAAAGCAATGTCAGTAACCCCATCCGCTGCAGGGGATGATGAAGACGAGGACCGAATAAGCGTAAATTGCCTCCTCTATGTTGGTCTTGTCTTCTTTTTGACCTATTTTGTACAGAAACGCCGGAAGACGAAGACGAGTGACATTTCTCCTGCACTGCGTGAGCGGATGAAGAGGGCATTCGAAGAATGTTACGATGCTGTGTATGACTGTGAGGCCGAAGAGGGTCGGACCCGACGTGACTTATTCCTTCAACTCCCAGCTAAGAAGGTGTGTCCACAATACGATTTGACTGTGAAAACGTCTAACAGCCCGTATCAACCAGACATATCCCGATTATTATCAGCTCATTTCCAGACCTATCTGCATGTCGCAAATCCAAAAGCGAAGCCAAAGTTCATACTACAAAGCCGTGCAGCAATTTAGGGATGATTGGAAGCTCATGTTCAACAATGCGCGCACTTATAATCAAGAAGGCTCATGGGTCTATAATGATGCGGAGGAAATGGAGAAGGTCTTTGATGCCGCGTATGAACGAGCTATAGTTGGCTCGGGTTTGCCTGGAGCTCCATCATCGGGACCGTACGATGATGCCTTGACACCCATGGATGACGACGAACGTCCGCCTCCTCCAGTGCGTTCTAGGAGTACTGGGCGCAAGCAGGTCATCAGCGACGAGGAAGCTGATGATCCGGAGTACCTTACTCCAAGCGACGACGATTGATGCATTATTTCACCTTGTTCTTGTCCAATCTTTGTAGCGTTATTGTAAACCGTACCTTGGATTTTAACCTATATTCGCTGTTGGGCTGTACCTTTGTTGATCCTAATACTTGGTTTTCGTAGTATTTAGAGTACCGCCGATGAAATGTTCATATAAGACATGCCTAGTATAAATATTCAGGCTGCTCATAGGGCAGAGGAACAAGGTCTATCAATGCTACAAAATCCATACGATCGAGCAGCCCTTCATTGACCATGGCGCCTAGAAGCTTTCTCGTCCACACACGGCATCCATTATGAAGTGACCGCTCATTGAACTGTATATCAGCCGCCAACTCCAGCAACTTCTCCCTCTGATCTCGAGTGAAGGTGCCGAGTTCATAGGTTTGTGATTCCTGAGCCTTGTCCCTGATACGTTGCTTGATGTTGGGCTCAACGTAGTAAAACCTATCTCCCCACCTCTCTAGCTGGATGATTTGGTGAATCAGGATGTTTGAGCCAGCTGTGGACGAGCTTCCATTGTCCCAGAAAATCCAGACATGACGGGGTGTGTGCAGCGAGCCCGATAGTGGGCCCCGCGCTTGAAGATAGACTTTCTTCTCCGACTCGTCATCGGGGTACTTGAGCGATAGGTCAGTGACGTTCGAAGTAGGGATCATCTTGCTAGAGAAAAAACGGACCATGAGTCTCACATTGTATCATAGGTGAAGCTGAAGTACCGAGAGGGAGACTTCACAGTACCTTGGACGAGTCGCTCGTTAAAAACGAAGACTGCTGGCTCAGAAGCGATAGCTGTTTGGGCGTCAGCGTTGAGACTATGATACGCAGAAAACACAAGAACCTACCTCTCACTACCAGACCACGATTGGGGAGGGGGGAAGAACAACCCAGCTTGACGCTGCTAGAGACGCGCCTTACAAAGGAAGCCAGTGAAGCAATAAATAAAGCAGTGGCAATGGTCGGTTCTCGTAATGAATACCCACGGTTAGACTAATATAATCACATTCCTTCGCATAGGGTACCTGCAGAAATCAAGAATTAGATCCGCTGGATCTGGGGGACAAGTCGTTTAAATTGGATCGGGCGGTGTGCCAAAAATAGAAGCTTCGCGGCCCGCCGGTTTCAAAACGCATATGGAAGTGTAGAACTTGAACTTGTCCTATGACTCCGATACCTTCATGGTTGTCGTCTTTAACGCGCCTAGAGATGCCAAGAGGCACCGGCAGATCCTTTCTTTCACTGTACTTAAGCGGTTTTGATACTTCCAGCTTCCGAGCTTTTCCGAGTCCTCAAGCTTCAAGCTTCAAGTTCGAAGTTCGAGTCTCGACGCCTCATCTCGGACCGAATCCTCTCTGCTGATACCAAGTTGAAACTAGAACGGAAGGCACAGAGGGCGCGTGTGCTTTCTTTTTCGCTGGGCTACTCTCGGAACCTATCTCGTGTGGACATTTCCCCAGCACGGCGGACACGCACAAGATAAATGTTTTCGCAGGTCTTCAGGTTATTTTGTGCTCACCAGTACGCATCCGAGGGCCACCCCCTATCAGTCACTTGATGATCATATAGTTCTCTGTTATACAGGCGCTCACTTGGCTCCGGGTATCGCATGTAACTCCCTGACGGGGACTTCTGATGCTCTAGCAATGCTCGGTTCTATCTTTGCTCTGTGGTTATCTTTCTCCCGCGACGCAGTATCCCTTCTCAGCATGCCTCTGCTAAACGGCTTGTGAATTTTGTTCATTACGGCTTCTATCTATGCCTCCTGTGTCAATCTAAACGGCCAAAGAAGCACGACCAGCGGGGCTTCATTCTTTTTCGATTGACGCAGTGCTAGAGGACAATGCATGCCAGAACACTGGCAGTCCCCAGCTCTCAGACCTCTACAAAACATGGGTACGCCAATTTTTGACCACTTGAATCTACTAGATGTGTTTGCGACCGACCGTCATTTTCTGCTGTCTCTATTTGTTCTACAAACCGATCCTCTCCTGTTGACATTCTATCGTTTCATCCTGATCCACATTCCCGCTCACCAAGACAAAAAAAAATCGTACCAGAAGTGGAAGGATCAGGGGAGAAAGCCTACTGAGCACTTGGCCGCTTCATCTGGAACACGGATAGAAAAGGAATTGCATCGACTTCTTACGGCCATATGCCCTTCATACTTGGGCCTTAAAGAGTCGCGATGCAAGGACTACAAAGAGAGTAAGCCCGCAGCCACACGGTATCAACTTTACACAAAATGCGGACTCGGGATCGAACGACACTAGGAATGACAAGCCCGTTATTGACGGATGTGGCCTAATACTGCTGTAACGGCATCTTATGGTCAATTCCTCCCTCGATGCTTGTTTCCTCTGGTATGGGTTAGAGATCCTTCCTAGTCCTTCATCGAGCTTGTGGCTGACTGCGGAATCTTCCATTTCGTACCCTCATGTACGTCCAGTGGTGACGGAATACTGCTGCGGTCTATGATATAGGGTCTATACTGATGGCGAGCAACACGGCTTAGCAGGTTGCATGCACAAGTAACGACAGACTTCGCAGCAACTGACCCGAAGCGTACTAGCATAGTAGGTAATCGGCTGCAATACATGTATAAAAATTTGACACTAATTTATTGCAGAGCTCTTCAATTCACGAGTAAACAGCTTGAACGTCGCCTGAAATACCCGAAGCCTGATGGGATGCGACGCGACATCAAGCATTAAGCTCAATCATCAACTTGACTCAACAATCATAAGAAGTCGACCGATGCCGAGCCAAGTCTTTGACGGTGTAAGCTTCGTTGAAAGCAGCGTCCTACTCTACGTACACCTGCTGTACCTTTTCCAACTACTAGTGTGTCACAAAAAGCGAGTAAAACATTCGACAAATAGATAAATAAAGAAAGTCTGGAATAGTCCTTAGTATGGGGGTAACAACAGGTAGTCTCTATGCGGACCGGACAATATTAGAAGTAAGCGTAGTACTAGTATGTAAAACAACACTGGAAATACAAACATAAAAATAGCTGGAGAATAATGTGTACTGTCACCGTGAAGTCCTTGACCGTCTCCCTCCGGAAATCCTCGAGTTCTCAAAACGCGAGCGTACATCTGCATAGCCTGTCCGGTCCACGCGGTGGACGTAATAAGTCCCTCCCCCAGGTCCCCAGCTCACGTCACCGCTCCGATACATCTTCTCCTGCACATCAAAAATAGCGCTCATGTCATCCACATTCCTCTCCGTCACTCTTGCATTGACAGCGTTCACAAACGGCTTCAAGCTGACAACAATGGCGCCTTCCTTGAGATCGAGGAACTTGGCTCGGATCGCCTCGTTTAGCCGTTCGTCAAACACCTTGTTGTCAACCAGCACAACATCGGCTTCTTTCAACAGCTCATCGACCCGCGGACTCTCGAGCATGTCACCTTCTTCTACCTCTATGTCTCCCAATGATACACCCCACATTCGACATCGGGTCCCGAAATGCTGGACCATGTTCTTCGCAACACCTGCAGGCGCAGGCATAAGCTCTATCCCGTAGCTCCGACACCCGGTCTGAAGGCTGGCATGGACAAGAATGTTCCCCACCCCACTTCCCAGATCAATGAAAAGTGAGTTTTGGTCCAGGTTCGTGTTGGCGAGGATGTCGTAGACGAGACTGGGCATCAATTCGCCATAGACGGTACTTGAGAAAGCCTCATACTGTTTAAGGCTTTGTACATGGGGACCAACGCTCCGCTGATAATTTTCTTCGACGACACGAAGCAACACGTTTTTCGGGACATTAGACCATGATGAGACGGCGGTTTTGAGCTCGTTGGAAGGCGTAGGGAGGAAGACGTCACCCAGGAGATTAGGGCGCAACAGACTTGGGTATTTGAGCTCACGAATCAAACAGTTGATTTTATGGAGAGTGGTAGAGAAGAGGGGACCGTCTCGTATGTGTATTGCGCGCTGAAAAGATCGGAGAAGATTCCCGTAAGGGCCTTCAGGGTATGGTTCAGCTGGCAGCGGCGGTCGCTTTGAGTGGGTATCAGAATAATAATCAGAAGGGAGAGTGCCGAATATAGCCTGCTGAGCTGGTGTCAAGTAGCAGTCGACCATGGTGTATAACGATCTCTCGAGGTCCATGATTGGATTGTAATGGTCCTTGTCTTTGGGCTCGAGGAGAATAAACTCTTCGCAGGCATCGGTATTTGGGTATTCAAGTTCGCCAGTTGGCGGGTGAACGGGATGTGGCTTCCACGAGTAGTCTTCTGGGTCTTTGGGGTTTGAAAAATCTGCGCATGGTCATTAGAGAGAGAAATTGAAGGGTAGAGCTGCCACGTACAGGCCTTATATGTCCGCACAAGATCCTTTACAGCATTCAAGGACGATACGTGAGGTGTCTTTGTGGGGTCTCCATCAGCCTCAATGGCGCAGTTGCGCGTCTTGCCGGCCGTACATTGCACAGCAGACGTCGAGCGGGACCGATAAATGAGCGGCTGGGAAGGGATGTCGCCGCTGTCTGACCCCCAGTCGTCATCCGAGTCTGGCGAGGCGCGTTTGCGTGACTTCTGGTTCGGTTTCGCAGACCTGGCGCGCTTTTGATTACGAGGACTGTCCCTAGGACCTTCTGAGCTCTTTCTTTTTCGCGACGAAGACGATGAGGAGGACGAGGAGGACGAGGACAGTGGCGACGACGCGGGGGATGGTGATGAATGGGGCGATTCTTGGTACGGACGCGTTGAGTCGGCGGGAGGTGAAGGGGAGGATGACATTGGTGGGTAGAGCGAATTGTCGGTGGGAGCCGTGCAGTTGGGGAACACCGTTACGGCGAGGTGTAGCATTCCCATCGTGGCTGGATGGGCGAAGGCAAAAGAGCTGGATGCAGCGTGGCTGTGCTCTGTTCCATCTTTTTGTCCACGTGGTTGGCCCTTCATTTATTCTCTCTTCCATCTAGCTTTCTTTTGTTTTACCATTGCCTTTTCATTACAAGAAAATAACATCATTTCTTGTTTTCTTGCCGCTTTATTATCCCTTGTACTTACCCGTGACAAAAGACCACATTATATCAACATCATCGCCAAACACTGACAACTGGCCAGATTTAGCAGTCGTTGTGTTTTACTTCCGCTCTCTTCACACGACGCTTGGAAAAATAGAGAACTCTTACCTTTGCTCTCAGAGATTAACGCCGCTAGATACCATCAAATACAGATCGAATATTAGCGTGAAGGAGCTCGGATAGCAGCTCCGGATCCTCGAGCTGCGTCATATGAATGGCAAGAATACTTGCACTGCCTCAAGGAACGGACGAGACTTGATACGAATGTATTTATCTACCTTTCGAAAGTTTCTCCAAGAATCCAATTTCAAATTTTTATAGATATATCATCTAACCACTGCAGCAAACTGTACATGTCGTATTCAAAGTATCGGAAGTGAACAAACGACGGATTGTCCGAAGTGAACTTTTACTTAACAGAAATACCGGCGGGCCGGGGATTGCCTTGCTACCAATCATCACCAAACATTTCATATTTTTCTTCCATCGTCCTTCACTAAAAAGCTTAATTCCCCCAATAATGTCCAACGACGCTTTGCTCAAGCCCAAAAAAGACTCGATACCCATAGAAGATGAAGCTATACCCGTAGACGAGCCAGAAAAGAAGAAGAAGAAAAAGAAAAAGCACTCCGAAGGTGATTTGAAGCTTACTATGTTTCCGGTTGTTTCTCAACCCTAGAAATACCAGGCGCCGTAGAAGAGAAGAAGAAGAAACGGAAACATTCTGAGGATGGTAACGCCGATTGTGAGTACTTTGGTCATATATGAATTGACGATCCTGATTTCTTACAGCCAAATCTGAAAAGAAGAAGAAAGCCAAACATGCCGACGTTGAAGAGTCACAACGTATGTCAAGTCCAATTAGCCAAGCTTGTGGTTAATGTATCTGCAGTAACGGAGGCCGGTGATACCTCAAGCAAAGATGGTACTAAAAGTGCGTCTCTTTTACAAGTTTGAATCCCTCACCCTGACTGTCAATAGGTAAAAAGGAAAAGAAACAGAAGAAATCAAAGTCTTCGGAGGAGCCTTCATCTGACCGTGCGTGCAGTATTTACATGGTGGACTCGTAACTCACGGTTTTTAGCAACAGAAACTCTGGATTCTTCTTCAGCAGACAAAAAGGAAAAGAAGAAGCGAAAAAGAGACGAGGCGTCTAACGAGAATGTCGAGGCTTCAGGACGTGCGTTGTCGGGCGCATGCATTCTAGTATCTGATGCTAACCTTTTCGTTTAGATCCTGTCGAGAAGAAGACGAAGAAGGCTGCCAAAGTCGAAAATACAACAACGGAATCTGAGATAACTAATTTCCTTACCACGCACAACATTACTTGTACGCCATCCATCACACCGTATCTCACCTTTGCCCAGCTCCCCATCCCCGATAACCTCCGTGCGCCGCTGACCCAATTCCCTGCTCCCACTCCCATCCAAGCTTGCGCTTGGCCACCTGCCCTCGAAGGGCGCGACGTTGTCGGTATCGCCGAAACCGGCAGCGGCAAAACATTCGCCTTTGGAATCCCCGCTCTCGCCAAATTGATCAGCAACCTACCTAGTAAAGATGGCGTCACAACTCTCGTCATGGCGCCTACTCGTGAACTGGCTATGCAAACCCACGACGCACTCGAGGAACTGGGGAAGCCGTTTGGGATTGGCAGCGTTGCCGTGTATGGCGGGGCGCCGAAAGAGGCTCAAATCAAAATGCTCCGGAATGCGATGCGGTCTAAGGGGAACAAGGTGACAACGAGAATTGTTGTTGGTACGCCAGGCAGGATATTGGATTTGATTGGAGAAGGGGTCTGTGAATTGGGTGGAGTGGATTATCTTGTTTTGGATGAAGCCGACCGGATGTTGGATCAAGGGTTTGAGAATGCCATTAGGCAAATTATTTCTTATACGAAAAAGAACGAGGAGAGGCAAACGATGATGTGTGAGTTTTCCTCGTTTTTTTCGACTTCCGGTCCGGCTGATATGGTTTATGACAGTCAGCGCGACATGGCCGGAGTCAATCAGGCGACTTGCCAGCACTTTCCAGCGTGACCCTGTGCGGGTAACTGTTGGCAGTGAAGATTTAACCGCCAACAGCCGAGTGGAACAAAGCGCCGAAGTTTTCGATGATGAACGAAGTAAAGAGTGAGTCACCGCATGTCTCCGCATGCTGTCCCTGACCGAGGTCCTTAGTACCCGATTACTGAAGCATCTGCGCATTATATTACCAAACAAGATGGCGGGCACCACGCATCGTGTTCTGGTTTTCGCGTTGTACAAGCCTGAAGCTTCTCGCGTAGCCGCACTGTTGAAGCGTGAAAAGTACCGCGTCAGTGAACTGCACGGGGACATGAAGCAACCGGCTCGAACGGCAGCGCTAGAAGATTTCAAAACGGGGCGGAGCAATGTCTTGGTGGCGACGGACGTGGCTGCTCGTGGACTGGATATTCCTGACGTTGGCGTGGTGATAAACTATACATTCCCATTGAAGATTGAGGACTATGTGCACCGGATCGGGCGAACTGGTAAGCCCAGGACGTCGTCATCGGCTCCTGTTTTCTGACAATCCTTTTTCGTAGGTCGTGGTGGGCGCACTGGCAAGTCTATAACATTTTTTACAGGCGCGGCACATGAAAAGTCGCTGGCTGGTGAATTTGCAAGGGTGTTGAGGGAAGGTGGGTATGACAACGAGGAGCTCCGGAGTAAGTTCCCGATGACGATAAAAAAGAAGGAGCACAGCGCGTACGGAGCGTTCTTCAGAGACGACATAGAGATGCCAGTAGGGAGGAAGAAGATTGTTTTTTAGAAATGTTTTTAGATATATACATAACATTGATGACATCAAGGACCCGAAACCGAGCCGCAAGTCCCCCTGTCTGGGACACATATATCAGGATCCTCTGCATAGCCAGCTTACTTGCCACCTTTCCCTTTCCGTGGCTGCATACAGCCAGTTAGCCCGTTCCCTTGACCATGATGGGCCTCTTCAGCTCTGCCAGTTCTCACTTGCGTGCAGCAGCGACAGGCAAGCGCGACGACGAGGGCGTCCCTACCGACACTGAGCCAGACGATACTTCCATCTTGTCAGTATTCAGCTCTTTCTTCGATAGAAACAACGCTCATCATCCTCTAGAGACGATAATGAAGGCTCGATTATCACCTCCCTCATCTCCCAGTTACGGTATGCTCGCCGTCGTTCCCTGTCTCGACAGAAATTGACGCCTTCGCAGCGTCGGCATGGACCTTTCAAGAGTTACCTTCCCGACGTTTGTCCTGGAACCCCGCAGCATGCTCGAGCGCATAACCGACTTTATGTCCCATCCAGATCTTATCTTCGGGTACGCCCCTTAGCTGTACGGCAAATTCTCATTAAATTCGTTGGAATAACACAGCGCAGAGAACATGGAAGATCCAGAGGAGCGCTTTTTACGTGTCCTTCAGTACTACCTCGCAGGATGGCACATCAAGCCAAAGGGCGTCAAGAAGCCGTGCGTACCCTTCTTCTCAAAACTTGACTTCTTTTTCCCTCAACGAGCATACAGCTACAATCCTATTCTCGGAGAGTTCTTTCGATGTCGGTACGATTATCCCAATGGCACCCACGGATACTACATCGCAGAGCAAGTCTCGCATCACCCGCCCGTGTCGGCGTTTTACTACATCTCCCCTGCTAACCGTATCATTATACTCGGCGAGCTGCGGCCCAAGAGTAAGTTCCTGGGAAACAGCGTGTCGACAACGATGGAGGGCGAGAACAGGGTTCTGCTATTAGGCAAGCCGGAGGATGGAGGTGTGTTTCCCTCGTTTCGTTCCTGCACGCGGGCTGTGCGCTGACATCCAACAGAGTACGTGATTACCATGCCCAACATGTACGCACGCGGCATACTATTTGGAAAGATGGTTCTAGAGTTGGGGGATACGTGTATTGCTAAGAATGAGAAACACGGGTTATATTGTGACCTTGAGTTTAAAACCAAGGTATGTATGTATGCCCTACCCCGCAATTCTGTCCTCCTTAACGTTATCTAGGGCTTCTTCTCTGGGACATATAATGCTATCAGCGGCAAGATCCGTCGAAATTCGACAGAGATTGGCGAGGTGTCGGGGCGGTGGAGCCATGTTATGGATTTCAAGAGCGTCAAGGTCAGCAGCCTACGTCATATTTTACGCCCGCTCCTCTCTGATCGAGCTCCCTCTAGACGACGACGCGGCGGGTTTTGTTCGATGCCGTTAAGGACGGGCAGAATATATCGCCCAAATGGGTCCCTTCTGAGGAAGAACAAGAGCCCAACGAGTCCCGTAGACTGTGGAGGAATCTGACACATGCTATTGTAGACAAAGATATGGAGGCGGCGACGACTGCAAAATCTGCAGTTGAAGACGCGCAGAGAGAGAGGAGGAAGAGCATGGAACATCATGGACAGAAACACGTTCCGAGGTTTTTCGTGCACAAGAACGGGAGATGGGAGCCGAAGATTGAGTACGCATCCTCAAATTCTCTTCCCGTATGCATCAAGATATTGACAGTAAACACAGGATTCCGGTAGATCCTATTGAAGCAGAGCGCATAGTGAACGCGTGGCTGAAACTCGCACCACCTACAGAGAAGACATAACGACTTCGTCCCTCCGATTTTACACATCAGCTCCGGGTTACCATCTGTTGTCACGATATAATTAATGCACGCTTATACTTACACACTGACATAGTAATGCAATTCCATTTCCGAGAGTGTACAATGAGAAAAAGAGGGTATTTATGTACAATCAGCAGTGAGGTGGGTAAATAGACTTGAAAGATCTGGGGGGTAGTAAGGATGTGTATATGTGTAAACCAATGTGAGAGCGAATGATGAAATCGATGGTGATGCAAATAGATAAGAGCGAGACTGTGAGTAGAATACTGACAACAGGGATAGCCATAGATGAATGAATGATAATGCACATGGATGATTGACAACACAGGAAAATGAAAAGAACCGGCCCGGGAATTTTATGTCCACCAGCCGTCTTCGTCAACAGTTGGCGCTAGCGATACAGTGCTCGGTGTAGGCGAAGGGGGCGCAGGCGGCATTTGAGAGCGCCGTTTGGGCGTTCCGCGGCTTAAAGCAGTTGGATAACGAGGACTGGGAGAGTAGGCAGTCCCATTACTCTTTGGCGCGTGTATCGAGTCCCACACAGACGGCTGAGGAGGCGTATGTCCATTGGGCGTCACCGATCGCGAACGGCTATACTCCGTGCTCGCGCGAGATTCGGGACGCGGCACACCGTTCCGAGGTCTGGCGGCTGCCGACGTTTTGACGTTCGCATTCCTGGATCGCTCGAATTCGGTTTGCATGACCCGGATCTTGGCTTCGAGTGCGCTTATTTGTTCGCGTAAGCGAGTCTCGCGATCCTGAGCACTGTCAGGAGGGTATAATGATATATAAAAGAGCAGGTCTACCTTCGCCAAGCGCCCATCTGCTTCATGTTCCTCCAACTGCATCTTCACCAATGAGTAATCGGTATCCGATTGCCCTTGGGTCTGCTCGGCTTGGTCCAACATCGTCTGCGTGTGCTCAAGCTTGCCTTCAAACTCCTTGGCGCGCTTCTCCCACTCGATAGCCCGCTGTTGGGCTTGAGAGAGACTTTGACGAGCAGTGAATGCCGCCTTCTCGCTGTTGGATATCCTTCCCTCTTGATCCTTGAAACGTTTCTGTAGCGCCGAGTGTTCCCCTTCAAGTAACTTCGACTTATCGCGGATACGCTTAAGCTCGTTCAACTCTTCGTCTTCAGATTGACGCATGAGGTTTGCAACCATCTGAATTTGTTCCGAAGCTTGACGAAGGCTGTCCCATTGACTCGAATTCGTCGTAAGATCCTCCTTTTGCTTGCGAAGGGTGGCGATGGTTTCCTCTGCCAAATCTTTGTCACGGGAAGCAAACGCCACTTTCAGTTCAAGCGCGTCAATCTGAAAATTTGGCACAATGTCAGACTTGTCATATGTTCAAACGGGATGACGGCATTTACCTTGGTCTTCAGCGTCCTTTTATCGAACAGCAGCTCTTGATTTGCCTTTTCAAGCTCCGCAATTCGTTCTTGATTAGACTGTGTTGCAACATCGGAAGATTGGAGTCGTGAAAGAGCTTTCGCTAGAGCATCTTGCAATTCTGTATTCCGAACTTCGACAACTGCACTCTCCTCGGCCTTTGCCGCAGCAGAATCCTGTAATTCTTTCACCTGGGCCCGTAGTCGATCCCGATCAGCATCCACAATGCCCAATTTCTCAGAAAGCATCTCCTTCTCAACACGAACCTGTCCATGCGCGCCTCGAGCCTTGGCGACCTGGACTTGCAACTCGGTGTTGGCCTTCCTGAGATCTTCAAGCTCGTGCTTGACAGTATCTCTAGAAAGCGCGAACTCGGCATGCGCTTGCTGAAGCACGCTGGTGGCTACAGAGAACGACTCCGGAAGAGCGTTGATCTTTTGGACGACGTCTTTATGAAGCCCCAATAATTCGTCGCTCTGTTCGGCTAGTGCGCGTTGCTTGTCCGTAAGGTCATCCACAGCCGATTTAATATGAACAATGTTCTCATCCGGAGCAATCGATTTATCCTCGACTTGTGCTTTCGACAGAAGTTCAATCTGAGCCCCGATATCCTGGACTGCAGACAGAACATTTGAAGGAAGACCTGTCATAACGTCCACGGCATTGCTCTGAGCCGAAGACAAATCTGACTGCTGAGAAGCAAGGGATCGTTGTCCTTCGACAAGGGTCGACAACGTGCTGTCGATGCTTTGAAGAGGCTCCAAAAGACCCGAAACATTATCGGTGACACGACTTGCGATGGTATCCACTGTCAACGTCTTATCTCGGTTAGCAAGACGAGCATCAAGACGTTCAACGACAAGGTCTGCGACCTGCTCCTTGATTTCGAAGGCATCGATTGGTGCGATGGCTCGGGTGACAGCAGATGTAAGCTGAAGGCTGATGGCGTCGGTGTCAACAGCAGGGCTAGGCTCCTGCATATTTGGCAAAAGAGGAATTAACTGTTCAACAATGAGCGCAGCCGTCTCGCGTTTATCTGATGCAAGATCAATTAGTTGGGATATGTTGGGTTTGACTGCTTGAGACAGTTTCTCGGAGAGATAGTCGTAATCCACCGAATCTGGACGTATGGAGCTGAGAACAGGAGACAAGGCAGATACTATAGCATCTACAATGGCATCTCGTTCTCTCGCTGGAGCTGCCCGCCCAATAGATTCTAGGCGAACGGACAGTTCTGATATCGTCTCATTGATTGCCTGTATAGTGCGAGTGCTATACTGTTCCAGAGTCACGTCCGGCACGCCCGCATTCAAGATAGAACGTCCTTTAGAGATGCTCTGAGATATGCCGCTAAGCTCCTGCTTGAGATGGGCAAGTGTTTCGGCATGAGCCTGTTCGATAACGTCTTTGATCAATTGGAAATCCAATTCGCCCCGCGCATCCAACTGGGTATCTTCCAAACTACGCGTGGCAGAATCGCGTAGCTGAGTCCTGAACAGCGAAAGGACCTCCGTAATCATGGCCTCTGTGTTGGGATTCAGCGTGGACCCTCCTCTGATGTCGCGACGAAGGACCGCGATCTTGTCATCGAGCATATCCTCGATTTTATGCAACTCGAACCGGCTCGTCAAGTCCTTATTAATGACCGAGGTCTCTGACATGGATGATCCTGATGGGAAAGGATGCAGAGCATCAGGAAGTGATGATCGTCGCCGGGAATGGCGCGTGGATCCGAACACATCCTCAGTCGGAGATGCCTGCCTATGACCGGGATCAGTGACCAGTCTGCTTCGGGATACTTTGTGCGAGATAGCAGGAACGCTAAGATCATCCAACGAAGGACGAGAGACGTGTTCAAAGATTTCGCGGGAACTGAGCCGCGAGCGTACGGCTCGGCGAGTACGTTCCTCGCCACCGTTATTGACCAAGGCTTTGAACAAACCCGCAGGGACGGTATTGTTCGATACAGTGTGCTTGAAGTCGAGTGGTATCGGTGCCCGCTTCGTCTTTGAACTAGAAGGCAGGTCAAATGCATCCGCTTGAGAGTCACCATACTCGGCACGGGCCGTGCTCTCGTCTTGCAGAGATTCTTCATTGGGCTCTGCAGGCGGTATCGGCGGTAAAGTCGCAGCAGCAGAAAAGCCAGCAAATGTGAACGGCTCTGCAGACAGGTTAACGGAGGAATGGCGAGATCTGTTAAGACGTGGCGATGGCATCTGATGGAAGGCCGGAGAATCAGCAGTCGGAGGGAACTTGAACGATGCCATACTATCTCCCTCTTCCATAGTTTCACTTGATCCGTGGCGTCTACGCTTTTCGCGGCCTTGAACCCGGAATGGCGATGACTGATCAACAGGGGGGACGGGGAGCGGCCTGTAAGGCTCAGCCAGAGGGAATACAGGACCCGCAGCCTTGAACGTGAAAGCACTTGGCTTGAATTCTTGAGCACCGGCATTGAGTGGTTTGCCCAAAGACGCCGCACGCGAGTGGGTGTGGTCGCCAGAGCCAGCGAACCCATCAGATTTCCATGAACTCTGAAGCGGAGCGCCGAAAACGAAGGGCTTAGCATTAGGATTAAGACGAGGAACGGCCGGCTTAGGCTCAGGGAACTCAAGGTTAAAGTCGGACGGGTGACGCGAATGAGCTTGCGCTGGGTCGTGAATAGAATGCTGTCCGGAGGGCAAACGAGAGTGAGGTAGGGGGGGAAGAGGTCGAGACGAGCGTCCGCTCATATTTGAAGGAGGACGTTCATAATAATTATGCACGCCAAGATAACCTTCGTGGTCATGCAATTGCTCTTCCTCGCTCGGATTAGATATAATATCTTCCTCGCCGGATCGAGCCAATACCATAGTATTTTCAGGTGGACGAGGGAAGTTAGGTATACGTCTCGGCTGTTCAGCATCTTGCTGTAAGGCTCGGCGCCGTACTCGGCGGTCAAGACGCTGCTGCCGCGCCCTTTCTTCATCTGAAGGATTTGACCATTCGCCGATACTCTAAACGAAATATTAGTAAGGAGACAAAGTAGAGTTGGGTCACCACACACCTCATCGTCCGAACTCTCGTGGCCCATGAACACATCCTCTGACCCGGTCCATTCCTCAACACCATCCAAATCATGTTTCTCCTCCATACTGATGTTTGCGTCGGCAATAGGCTCCAAATCGGTCCTCTCATTTATTCCATCGACGTTGAACACACCAAACGATCTGAGAGAAAGCGCAGCCGATAACTTCGACGTGTGCCTTGAATGGCGCTGGCTCTGTGAAGCAGTTGTCATACCAGCGTCCTCCGTTCCCCGATCCTCGTCATCATCAACTTCTTCATCAAAGCCTTCTTCATCGGAGTCAGCTTGAGACATGTTCTCGTCTTCTGCAACTTCCTCTTCTTCCTCTTCCTCTTCGGGAATATCAAGACCGAACCCTCTAGTGAAATCTGGCCTACTGTCGGGGCGACTAACGGATAGAGGTGGTGCCAAAGATGGAAGTGCAACAGGGACTCGGCCTTGAGGAGCATGAATTTCGCCGATAGCAGGAGGGCCCGGAGAAACACGCGGCGAACGCGAGGGCATTTGATCAGAACCTAAAACAGCATCATGTCCAAACGGATTCAGCGAGGCAACAGATCCGTTGTTGTGAGGATATAGGGATTGTGTGGAAGGCTGCGCAAGAGACATGCTGTGTCCGTGTCTATTCATCATAAATCTTGGTCCCTGTTGATGTGGCGACGGTGACATGCCAAAAGACAGCTGAGGAGAAGGGGCTAAAGAATTATTGGACGACGCGTTTTGTGATTGCTGGAGTTTGTTGAGCTTGAAGAGAAGAAGAGCAGGGTCCGCGGGCGAAGATATCTAGAACGAACCATGAAACGTAGGGGATGACTAGGAGTGAAAAGACATACGGATGCCGCACGCGCATGAGGTGCATATATATGAGGTACATTACTTCCCGACCCGCGTTCTACACCCAGTTTCTCCAATTTCTCCTCTATAGCCATTTGCTTCATCGTATCCCAGGCGCTCTGTTATGTCGAGTTAGTAGAGGTAGAGGGAGCTACAATAGTGAAGATGATCTAACCTTGCCTGGCAAAAAGACGTCAATGGATGGTGGGATATCATACCTCCAGTCATTTGAGGGGTATATCTCTATTGAGTATGTTTCTACCGCCGCAACTTCAGGGAGTGGCAGAATAACGGGATCACTCAAAGGATTCCTTGCCCACGAAGCGCGACCGACCACTTGTCCATTATCTCCGGTGATATCCTCCTTTGGGAGATTGACGACAATCTTTTTGGGCTTCGTTTGTGACGCGGGCGGTGTGCTCGATCCAGAGGCTGCTATTGCAGCAGGGGGTATTGGACTGACTTTACGATTTGGTCCTCCTAAAACGGCCTTGGGAGGACCTCCAATACTAAGCTGTCTCCTGTTTCTGCCTGGAAAAGGATGGCCTCCAGGTGGACCATTCATCGACATGGATGGCCGCGAAAAGTGACCACCCATGGGCGTCATGGGGTACCCGCTGGGGGATGAATGCCAGCAGCTGCCAGCTGGGCAATGCTTGCCTGTCCGGCGTGATGGGTTGGTCGACCTGGGCCGAACGGGACTTGAGGGAAAAAGTTTTGCATGGGAGTTTGCATAGGAAGAGGAGGGTGGAAGCCCTGCTGAATAGACGTCGGTAGAGCTGGGGAATACATTGTCTGCATGGGCTGCTGCATATTGAGCGAGGCCGGTATATTGAGCCTTGGCAAGGCGTCGCGATGCCTCGCCATGGTCTACGAGTCTTGAAAAGGCAGCGAGTAATAAGCTGAAGGTGAACGAGTCGGACGATACCGACGACGGCACCGGCGAGAGAAGCGACAGGTGAAAGCGTCGAGATGGTGGTCGACGACAGAAGGTATGAGGGAGAAAAAGGGCTCCGAGCAAATTCGAAGGCGAGCAATGCCGGCAGACCACTGCACGCTACTTATAAGCTTACGACCCGCTGTCCCACAAAGGCAGCCGTGGTCGGTGTCGCAAAGGCACAAAATATACACCACGTGCCACCACGTTCTCAAATAATTCCCCCGGCAAACATCAATGCTTCAAGCTCAAAGATAATAACGATTGGTACATCGAGGATTGGACAATAGGACTCTTTGCAAAGTGCCCTAGTAACAATGCCTACTCATGCATGTCATTGACAAATAGTAACTGCGGGGTTGCCGGTCAAGTGTCCTGGGAGACGCGACACAGAATGAGATGGTTGCAAGTGTTTACTAATGTAGCCTTTAGGGAACTTCCCAACGACATACTCCGGCAGTAGCAAGGATAATTGCAAGCCCATTGGGAGTTTTGTCCATACACCTTGAAAAAACACGTTGGGCTCGTGAACGGCAGGGTCAGAAACCCGCTTTCCCAGGTGTGGCACTTCCGAGGTGGGGTATGGCTCGCTTAATGTATTCTTCTGTTCTAGAAGAGAACGTCGGCGCAGGGACGGCTCCGAAAGAATTATAATTGCAGGGTAGAGAATATTACTCACATCAATAATTGCCCAGCAATGCGTGCGGAAGCATGCTTAAGCGAATCCAGTATTCGTACCCAAAGGGTAAAAATTTGACACGTCCCGGAACCGTTAAAAGGAATAACAGAATAGTACGACTGAATGTGCGGTGTCGCGCTTCGGGCTTCGCGTCGCAATTTGAAGGCACAGAGAGGGAAAGGACAATGAAGGGGCAACCATAGTTCGCAACCACGTAACTATAACCGAAAAGATAATCGACCTGTTTGAGTTTGATAGACAATCATTGTCCTCAGAAAGCAAATCAATCCGCCTCTTTCTCAAAACTGACGTTCCCTATCGTGCTTAACTTCTACTTCTCTGTATCCGCCGGATTCGATTACATTTCTCAGGCTCGTGCTTTCCGTGAAAATAGCCCGGATCGCGAGTACTTACACGGCGGCTGTACTATCTTCTTGAGACCTGCCGTACAACGAGGCAGCTTCAAAGTACTCGTTTTCGCTGTCGCCTGCTGCTTCTCCGACCTTTTGCTGCCGGCAGACCAAACGGTAGCAAGCAACACAGCGATGATTTCGAAATCTATGTTGGTAATGATGATGTAGGTGGCGTCGAGAAATAATCGAGCTTTGAAAGCAAAAACAAGTTGAACGAAGGAAAGCATGACGGGGAAAACAAAGTTGGAGACAGCGATCCAGAATAAAGTACTGATACGTTTTGAATACGAGGCCGGGACGTGGTCAATTTTAGCCTCACATGAAGAATCGTACAACTTACTCGGCTGTTCAATCCGACTATCTACATGGCGGCTCTGTCTGAGGCGATAGAGAAAGATGGCTGACGCATACCTGAAGAAGAACATCAAAGTTGGCTTCGACATATTATATATTAGCAACCTACGCATTGCCGAGCATTTGTAGAGACCATTCCACTTTTTCGAAAGGAAGGTTCCAAGACTGTTGCGCAACAGCAATAGGGTTTCCTCCCGCCAAAATGGTAGGAAACTACGTAATCCAGAATACCAAAATGTCGACAAGGCGAGCGACTTTCATGCAACACAGCGGAATGTACACGATCATGAGAGTCAACTGAGATGTTCTTCGAAGAGGATAAACCGTCAGCACCCTAAGCACCAAGATTGATTCGGTGAAGAGTGGTAAGGCATTGATGAAAATTGTTTGTACGATGACGGTTGTACCGGCAATTGTCATCTCCGGGGACAACATAGTCGTAATCTACAAATCCACATGGTTTCAACTGGTGAGTATTCCCCCGAGGTCAATTACGCTCACCCCATGATAATAAGCCAGGACGCCCAAGGCCAGACCCATGATGTTAGATGCAACATTCAGTATGAAGATCGGCGTCCGCCTCAAGGACTTGGAGGAGAACAAAAATAATGTGAAGCGAAGTGGAATCAAGACTGAAGACCATGCTGAGCAAAGAAGCAATAGTTTAAGAGACGAGCGAATCACTGCGAGATAGTTAAGCCCGGGGGGAGGTGGGGGATAACTTGTAGGAGTGGACGACATTGTAATAGCTTTGAGTCTGCGTCTGTTGGAAAACTCCAGCACCCTTTTATACTTGGGTCGAAGATTGTATGAGTGTTTCAGGCCATGATGTGGTCTGTGTGCTCAGACTCGGGAAACGGTACTACCAAGAAAACCTGTACTTGAGCGTGCCATATCGAGTAAAGCATTGAATCGCGGTTCTTGTAAGTGCTAGCGCACCATGAAAATGAAGAATCAGAAGATGAGCAGCGGTCGCTTATTCAGTTGTCCGGGAACTCCACATCAGTCCACAGAGACTAATAATCGGGACTCACAGTAGCGCCAAAGTCTGCTACTAGCAGGTGGGACTGATGTATCGTTGATATTTACATTGTTGCATCGTAAACGCCCGTCGGGACCATCGGGTAGGCCAAGACCGGGAGAAAAGCAATGCGGGATCCGTACTGGGGAAACCGTCGGACATACTATATTGTGGTATGATGTGGGTAGATCGCTAGTGAGTCGTGAAAACTTGACTGCGCAGATGTCCCAAAGAATGGCTTTGCTTCAACGGAGAAAGACCAGCATTTCAACATAATCAAGTCAAGACCTTGGTTCGACGTGACGTCCGTCTTCCCAAGAAGTAGCACGTCAAGGACGAAGGCGCACGTACAAATTCACTCAGAGTGATGGAGATGTGTGGAATAAAACTTTGCTGATCCATTTGAAACCACAAAGACGGCCAGCCTCAGTCGGGATCAAGTTGAGGCGGAGACTGAACATATATTCGGCCCGTTCGAGATGACCAATCATCGTACTTCGTTTCGCCTTGTTTCTCCCCCTTCAGATCGATGACACCTATCCTCAATCTATTATCACAGAGTGAGTATAAGTAACTGACGATCTCGGTCAACGGCCGGTACTGAGTACATAAACATCTTTGACATATGAACTCACAGGTAACGCCCCGGTAAAAAGACTAAGATGAAAGGAGGAAACCTCTGCCTTTTCCATGGTTTTCTATATCTTGATTGCCTTCAACACACCTTGAACTCAAGCACTTATTGACAACTTCATGTCAACACACGGCGGCGGCCATAAACGCGCGGCCTACGACCACGTGCTAATTGTGGCTAACGAACTTAATTTATTTGTACGCGATTAATTAGGTTTATTTGAAAATCTTGTCACTGCTCCTCTTTTTCTTCTTGCCTTCGCCCACTTTACACGAAGCTCGCCCACTTTTCCAGCCCCGGCTCCATGGAGGAGCTCCTCTATATCATCAATCACGTCTTTCTACCTCCAAGGTTACCCCATGCAGATGACCGAGAATCAGCAAACGATATCGTGCTCTGTCGCGTCGTCCTGGATTCTGCCAAAAGATTCCAGGTCTCGCGTTCCAACTCAGATCACTGGGAGTCGATTGTCAAGATGCTCAGAAAATTTAAAGCTTCGCAAAAACACGGAGCTCTTCCACTCGCAGAGGTAGAGGAACAGTTATCAGAGATGGCAGATGGAGGTACGACGCGTTCAATATCATAGCATGGATTTCTGACACAAAACCGGTAACAGATGTCTTGACATATTATATTCACGCACAAAACGCAGGCGTCATCTTTCGGATGGTGGACGATCAAGTCGTCTTTGAGTGCTTCGAAGCCGCCGTGCCCAGTGAGCAAGTGATGGCCGCCGTCGGAAAGCTCATACGTTCTTTTCCCGGTCCTGCAATCTCGTTCCCATCAGAGCTGCTCACCGACAACGACTTCTGTCGTGAGCTCGCGTCATTCCTGGTACACATGAGCAAAGATGTCCTGGATCCCGCTGCGAAGCTACCGGAGGATGGCGGTAGTACCAGCACACAAGAGAGGAGAGTCCCCCATCCTCGATACATCGCCCAACTCCTCACCGGCATCTTGTATGGCCTTGAAGGAGGTTCCTCTGCGAATGTCCATCGTTTTACAAAAAGAATAGGCGATGATATTCTGTCAGACAGAACTCAAGCGCCCTGGCGCCGTTCACCACTGTGGCTCGTCCTCCGCGTTGCTCTACAATCGAGCCTTTACGAAGGTTGGTGGTTTTGTTGCTATCTGAAATTTCGGTCTAATGCCCCTATCCAGGTGATGGCCACGCAGAATATAAGTCATTCATGGCGTTCTTTATGACCGGTATCATGGAGCGCGCTATGAGGGAGAATCTGCACGACAGCAGCCTACTTTTCTGTATGAGGGCGAAGATATGTGGTCGAATCTATAAGCTCGGCGCCGCTGTTCCGAATTTTGTGGTTCAGCGCGTCGAGGACATCGCAGGACGCGCGGAAGGTCTTTTACAGAAGAAGTGGAAGGCGATTCAAAACAGCCAGGCAAAATCGTCGCGATGGGACCCTGATAATCTTGACATCGTGGCCGATACGACTCTGGCCCTTCCGCAGTCCAAACCAGCCGCCAAGCGAATTCTCCAATACGCTATCACAGTCCACACCCCATCTGTCTTCCAGGCCGAACACGTCCCTCGCCTTCGAAAGACACGTAATTTCCATGACTTCACCCGCGACAAACTCAGTGGGGCTTTTACAGCTGATGCACGCATTGCATTGGCTGATTTCGAGTTCTGTGTCCAAAACTATTTGGATATCTGGTTGATCCGCGCTTTGACAGACTCGTCGTCTTCCGCTATTCTTTCTGTTTGTGTGGAAGAGTATATGAAAGCTGCGAGGAATGCGTACGTATCAAACCCAGAGGATGAGTCAATCATGATTTTAACCCTGATGGATCTATGGGTTGCAATGGACAAGGTCGCAGTGTCGCAATGTCCATTGCTAAGCGAATATTCTCCAGAAATTCCCCTCGATCTTCTTCAGCCAATCCTCTTGCGCAAGTCCAAGGCCTTTCAACGTTTGGGAGAAATATATCGGTACCTGCGACAGCGTCACGAATCCGTGATGGACGGGAGCAGCGTATTCGATACCCAAGTTACCGACGATAGCTTCGCTGTGCGATACTACAACTCTCCTGATGGCGATGGATATCAGGACCTCAAGGCGCGGATCGAACGTGACGCCAACAAGGGGCGGAAGCGGGTAATCCAGCAGATGAAGTCCAACTGTGTCAGACGCTCAAATCTTGTCACTGAAGCGGAGGGGCTAGGACACACCAAGGTCAAGAAGATTATCGGTCGAGGTCGCACTCGGCGAGAAGAGTACGTTCACGATACATACGTCTGTCGTAAATGCCAGGCAGAAACGGAGGTTCGCAGTATGAAAACTGAAGTACACGAATGGCCATTGCCTCCCGATAACTCTGTGATGGAAAAGCTCGTGCTTTTCGAAATGGTGCCCCCTGAAGTGTTCAAACACTGGAGATCAACGACATACTTCATTCTTCATGATGTCTGCATCCCACTTTCCTCTCGCAAGAACGAACGTGCTCGTCCTCCCGTTACTCTAACTTCTTATCGTCCCCTCCAGGGTTACGTCCAAGAAGCAGATGGTCCCGGAAAAGTGACACTGGCTTCATTGGCACAACCCTTGACTAAGAGCAATCCGTACCATGCTGTGCCATGCTCAGAGTCTGATGTCTGCCAACCCAACGCCTTGAATTATCGTCTGTACGATGCAGTCGGGGACGCTTGGATTGACGATCCCTTCGAGAGTTGCGATATCCGGGATCTCTGCACCCTTCGCATCACTCCGGACGGCGTATATGACGGTCTGACATACGCGATCCGGGACACAACTCATTCTTCGAACGATGTCATTGCGAATCAATCAGATTGCCCTCAAGGGCTGACCTTGCACGAGTACGAGGCATTCGGTAATTTGCGGGCCGGTCCCAGACTACAGTGGCTCAATATTGCTAGAGAGCTGAGATCTCGTATACTTACATTCAGCCGTGACCCGGTACATACGCTTCTGACTCAGAGCGCGTGGCAGGTAGGTGTGGTGTCAGACGATGGTACCTTGCAGTGGCACCAGGAGTTGGAGTCTCCCGACTTCTGTGAGCTCCTTCTGAGAGAGCTAGACGATCTATTAGGGAGTGTCGAAGCCAATTGGCTTGAAGGTGTTACCGTGCGGACGATCATTCTGCTTGCTAGTCGAATGCTAGCGTCCGTAGCATCTACTTCGGAGCCTGCTGTCGACTTGGCATATCAGTTGCTCCGTCGGGCCAGAGGAATAACATTCTCTTGGATGCGCCAACTCGTCAGTAAACTCCAACGAGCGGAGGAAGAGGATGCTATCTGCGATTTTCAACGGCGTGTCTTCGAGATAGCGGCGACGTGTCGTTGTACCTACGATATCGATCCTATACATTTATCGAAACTCCTCCAATCTCGCGAAGACGTCGCTATTCTGGTTGAGTGCGCCATCACGATCTACGATAACGCGCCCGCTAAGCTGCAGTCCATGTCACTCGATTTCCAAAGGTTGTTGAAACGGGATGAACGTCTTGCTTGTTCTATTGAGCCATGGCTATGCAAGAGACTGGGTGTAGGCAAGAATCCGGAAGCAGGCAAGAGAGTAGCGATAGAAGCGGATGGTTTGAACGATGCTATCAAGTCAATATGGCCAGGGTATCGATCAAACCTTCAGTGGAGTTTGCTTGAGGAGCCCAATGAACGCTGGATCACAACGAAAACCATCGCCGACGCAGGCCAACATGCACAGGATGTGCACCTAAATCTTGTGACGGGTTCGCTTCTCATTAATGGCAAGCCACTTGGTCGTCTTCCGCGATCTATAACTGCGCATGCGATGTATACACGGATCTTTGGTTCGGTGAGTATCTTCGCCATCATACACGAACTCTCCGTCTTATTTGTTATATCCTCTAGAAAATTCTCGACGTTGTTCCAGCTGATATGCCAGGTACTGAGTTTGCTTGTCGGTGCCTCATCTCGGACTGGCAGGTTTGTTCAACCCTTCAGTTTACAGTGGTATGTAACTGAACTTTTGTTAGGTTTTCTTGGGACTTGATGACGGCCGTCTCATCGTGCGAACCAAGAAGGATGATCAAGTGCTCGAACTGATATCTCACCACGAGTTTAAACGCGACTTCCCCAAGCCCTTCGTCGAGGATTACGCACATTGGCTTGATTTGAACACCCACGAGATCGAATTTAGACCACTTTCCAGTTTATGGAAGCCGTCTCCCGAGCACTGGAGAATTTCATCTCTTGATTCGGTTCCAAAAATGAGCACTCCCTCTTTGCACATGATCGACATTCACAGCCCTACCTTCTACATGGTGGCATCCAGACTGAAGGCTCTGGAAGATCCCGAGTTCATCATCATCACATCACCATCCGAATCTCCCAACCAACTTTTCCATGTTGATCTCCCACGCTTCCAGCTGTCCTTCTTCTTGAACGCGGATAAGGCTTTGGAATGTCAGAACCTTCCTGAAATGCTGATCGACGACAATCAGTCGGCCGGGACCCTTTTTGGACTGAAGAATTATCTTATTCTTCGTTCCAAGGATGATTATGATCTTCCTCGTTCTAGGCGCATCCTCATACCATATGGAGAGGTTCGCTATCAGCAGTATCAAGACCACATCAGCATTTCTATTGAACGTGGTTCTTCCCGAAAGGTCGTCTATCACGAGTACATGATCGACAGTGACATGGGTTGTCTTGTCAGCCATACCAGCCTGGCTGGAAAGCTGTATCAAATTTACCTCCATGCGCTGAGCAGTTATTGTCTCCCGGACCCTTTGACAAAGCAGACAGGTACAGAAGAAGCTCTTCGCGAACTTCAGTCTGCTGCATGCTTTTCGTTCCAATCGATCCAGAAAGAAGAAATCGCTCTGTTGAATAAGATCAGTACCTTGACTCCGCGTCGCTCATGGGCCTTCAAATCGCAAACCAGCCACCGTGTCCACTGGCAAATCGGCTTGTCGACTCTGTCTCAGCACTACTATTTTTCCAAACTTGTCGGTTCCATTTTTCAGCACGTACTTGCAATGCAAGTCTTTGCGGATAAGCCAGATGGTGACATTGATAGTAAAGATCCTACGCCGTCCCACCTATCACACCGTGCAAATTTCCGTCTAGCTGCATTCTATCCCGAGGAATTTGCATTTGCTCTCTCATCAAAGAAGAGAGACGTGGTTCATCAGTCTAGAGACCTTGAGCGCGAGGATGAGAATATCTCGTCGAACATGTCGCGTATGGTGCAAATTGGGCCATTTGCGCCAACACAACCTCCGAGTCTACTGACTAAACTTTATGAGTGGAACAATATTGGACCCTCCGACAGCGGAGTGGACTTTTCCTTCTCTTATAGGAGGCACTGGCTCGGCGCATCTTTTCTAAAGCGAAACTGGATTCCGTTCATCTATTCCGTACGCTCAAGTCCGCAAAACCCCGCATCTCTCCAGAGGCGCCGCTGGCAGTTGATTTTCACTTTCTCCGCTTTAGCGTATTGTGATGAAGAATTTCGGCCCATGATCCCCTCACTCTTGGCATTGGCAGCACCCTCCAATGTGCATAACATGCAGGTCGACCAACCGTGGGCGAAGTCGGCTTCATCTCTATATCTTGATCTTTCAGTTGGAACGAAGCCTAGTCAGACAAGAGTGAAGGAGATGATTCTGGAGATGACTGTGTCCTTGCAGGAGAGTCCTGCTGGAGAGCTCAAGCAGCGTGCTACGGAGGAGTACGATGCATTTCGCAACAGGAGGCGTTTGGCGTACGAAAATCTTCAGACACAGCAAGCGCAACAACTACTGCAGCGTCTCTTCCGCACGTGGCCTTGCGAAGAGCCGAGCCTGACTACCCGTCAGGCGGCTGATTTCACCATGTTTGATGTCGTTACAGCCATGGTGAAGATCAAGCCGTATTTCAGAGCCTGTTACCACCATGATCGTGTAGTAAAGGTCATGAGCACAGCACAAGCTATTATCAATGATGCATTGCTAAACGCCATGGGAGAAACAGTACCTCGATATCGTTTCAGCCCCTGCGCCGAGAGCCATAAGTCTATGGCTTCCACTGTATCTCTCTCTCGGTTATTCACCCAAAGAGATCTGACCACAGCAAATGCTTTTATGGTCCCATTCCGCTCACTTGACCTTTCCAATTCTACACATACACCGCCAAATACCACCGAGCTCGGATCTCTCATCGATGAATTCCAACGGAGCTCTGATATGTGTAAGAAGCTCTACGGTAAAGATCTGGAGCAAAGTCAGCTGTCATTGCTGTCTCAACCACCCGCGCCATCTCTCCCTGCCTCGATTCTTTGGACGGTCGAGGATGCCGAAAAGTATCGTGACGAATGTCGACAGTCTATGGGGCAAGCACTCGAAAACATCAGGGAGACATTGACAAACTGCTCTTCTCGTAATCAGCGTGTCCTCCAGCTTGCTGGGAAATGGCCAAGACTCACTCCCAGGTCCATTTTGCGTCGCATTTTGAAGGTTGAAGATATTCCGGAAAGCTCTATAACAGAGTACGCATTTCTGTATCTAGAGTATCAACGTTCCCAGCGGCTACTTCGAGCAGTTATCAACGGAAATACCACAGAATTCTACAAGGAAGAGCGTAACAACATTGTTACGGCCGTGAATTATCCTGAGTGGATCTTACTCCAGGTTGGTTGCTATCCTCGTCTTTCCGTAGCCTTATTGATAACATCTTTTCTTTCAGGTGGAGAACGACTTCATCTGCCGGCCGATTCAGACTAATGTTGCCGAAGAAATCATTGCGCCCTCGTCAAACGAGAACTCTGTCCTCCAACTCAATATGGGCGAAGGAAAGTCTTCGGTCATTGTTCCCATGGCTGCTGTGGCTTTGGCGGCGGGCGAGGTTATCGTCAGAGTGGTAGTGCTCAAGCCTCTCGCCAATCAGATGTTCCAGATGCTTGTTCAGCGTCTGGGAGGACTGTTGAATCGAAGAATTTTCTACATGCCCTTTTCTCGGCAGCTTGACATTACGGTTGAACGAATCGGACTCATTCGCAACCTGTATACGAAGTGTATGGAAACGGGTGGAATACTCGTCATCCAGCCTGAACATATTCTGTCGTTCCGACTTATGTGCGTTGATCATCTGATACATGCACCTTTTGACCCCGATGAGGAGGACGTGGAAACACCGTCTGCTGCTTTGTTGGACTTACAAGAATGGATAACTGCGCATTCCAGGGACATATTGGACGAGAGCGACGAAATCCTCCATTGCCGGTACCAGCTTATCTATACTATCGGACAACAGCGACCTTTGGAAGGTTATCCCGACCGTTGGACGACGATACAACAAATTTTCAGTCTCGTCGCAAATTGCGCTCTAACCATTCAACAAGAGTTTCCTCTAGGAGTCGATGTTCGGTCACGGGACGGTTCTTTCCCATTCTTCCGTATCACTCAACGAGAGGCCGGCGACGCTTTGGTGGCTAGCGTCTGTGAAAAAATTCTCAATGGACAGCTCCCGAATTATCCATTTTTCTCACGACTTCCAATCGATGTCGTACAGACTTTCATCACCCAACTTCACATTGGCAACGATGTAGCTCGTGCCATCCAGGATCAATGCTTTGAGACGAATACATGGCGTCTTCTCCTTATGCTTAGGGGTTTATTTGCGCATGGAATCCTTCACTATGTGTTGTCCTCACGCCGCTGGCGAGTCGATTATGGCTTGGATCTTAGTCGAAGTCTTCTAGCGGTGCCATACAGGGCCAAGGATGTCCCTTCCCTATTGGCAGAATTCGGCCACCCCGATGTTGCTATTTCTCTGACTTGCTTGTCTTACTACTATAGCGGATTGACCGAGGGCCAGCTCGAAACTTGTTTTCAGCTTCTGTTTAAGCAGGATGATCCGTTGTCGGAATACGAAACCTGGATTAAGATCAGTCGCTCCATACCGGCACAGTTACATCATCTCAGTGGGGTCAACATCAAGGACAAGGAGCAGTGGACAACTTACCTTGTTCCCCTGTTCCGCCAGAACCACGTTGTTGTCGATTTCTTCTTGTCGCAGGTTGTCTTTCCAAAACAGGCAAAGGAATTCCCGTCAAAACTCTCCTCCTCAGGATGGGATCTTGCAGAGAGCAAGCCCAATGTAACGACAGGCTTCAGCGGCACTAACGACAACCAATACCTTCTGCCCACATCTATTCAGCAATGCGATCCCCTCAATCAGCAAAGCACGAATGCTAAGGTCTTAACCTATCTTCTGCAGCCCGAGAACAATCATTATACGTGTCTGCACAATTTCCAAAACGGAAATAGCCCAACCGCTCAAGAATTTCTTGGTCTTCTAGTCCAAGAACAACCTGAAGTCCGAGTACTGTTGGACGTTGGGGCACAGATGCTCGAACTTCGCAACAAACAACTGGTCAAGCATTGGCTCTCTTTACGTCCGGACTTGTCGGCAGCTGTGTACTTTAGTGAATCGGACGAATTGATGGTGCTGGATCAACGCGGTAGCACAGAGCCACTGTTGTTGTCCCCCTTCAAGTACCAGCTGGACAAGTGCCTGGTCTATCTCGATCAAGCTCATACAAGAGGCACAGATCTCAAGTTACCTCTTACCTTCAGAGCAGCAATAACATTGGGATCGAAGGTAACAAAAGATCGCCTTGTGCAAGGTCAGTTCGTTCTCATTCGAACTTCATCATGTGCTGATGGGACTTCATATAGGTGCCATGAGAATGCGACAGCTGGGCCAAGGACAGTCTGTGATGTTCTTCGCACCGCTTGAGATCGATCAAAGAATCCGGAAAGCGGCAGGAAAACCCGAGTCGGCTGCGTTGGAAACAATCGACGTTCTGCGATGGGTCATGATAGAGACGTGTAACGATATCACGCATCATGTTCCTCACTGGGCACAACAAGGGTTAGACTACTTCCGAAGGAGGGATGCTTGGGATGCTTTCACTGATTCATGCGATGATCACCTTCTTAACCCTTGGATTCAACCAGAAGGCCGCTCTCTCGTGGATTTATACGGGGTGAATGCAGGTTCCGCAACGACAAATGCATCTCTCATGAGCATTCCAGAGCTTCGAGACCGTTGTCGGAAGATTGGCGTCACATTTGTGTCTGACAGCAACATGGATGAAGAACAGGAAAGGGAAGTGAGTCAGGAAATAGAGCGGGAGCAGCAGATCGAACGGCCAGCAAAGTGTAAACCCGCGACGCATACCATACATCGTCACGTTCGTAGTTTCATCGAAACTGGCACCATTCGCTCAAACTCTACCTTCGTGCCGTTATTCCGTCCTCTCAGAGGCCTCGAATCGTTCAGTGGAGACGCGTGGGCCTCTCGGTTGCTATGCACCAGTGATTTCACGAAGACTGTCGTACGTGAGGATACTGTGTCCGTACGTGGAAGGTTCCAAGATCCCTCTTCCCAATTCCTAAGATCTGTCAACTGGATCGTCTCTTCCAAGAAGGGCGACGAACTACGACTGGTCGTCCTCAGCCCATTCGAGGTTAACGAACTATTGCCTACTATACGGACTAGCAAAGTCGTGCGTCTTCACGTTTACGCACCAAGGGTGACTTCGACGACAAAGCCATTCGACGATCTTCAGTTCCATTACTTCCCCCGGATCCTCAGTCCTCTCGATGTGTTCTCTGTCGATAGCCATATAGTGACGCAGCTCAATATCTTCGCAGGCCAGCTATATGTGACGGATCACAGTGCCTATCGTACGCTTTGCTCATTCTTGGGTCTTCACTTAGCCGGAGAAACAGATGGTCTTCCGTTCCAAAGCGATGGATTCATCATGAAGCGATACCGTTCACAAGGCGGTCGACATGACATCTCTCCTTTTACGAAGAGCCCCGTTCCGTTCTTGAAGGAGTTATTTGGGCTGCGGAGGAAGGGTAACACATATCTGTCGACACATGTTGGCAAGTTGCTGCACGGACATTCATTGACACCAGAATCATTTTCTTGAACTCGTGAGTTTGTCATTTGTGTTCAGAGTGGGAACTTACTGACGAGTTGTCGTAGTGCATGTGTCCAATGATAGCCCAGGGTTAGGTTACTTATATAATAGCAGTGTTATAATTCTTATTTCCGACTACATTCTCAATTCTACATGTAATATACTAGAAGCAATAGAATGCACAAAATCTAAAGCGCTAATTGACCTGGCAGCCAACGATGTAAGGATCTTCATGGTTGCCATGCCACAGAGTGCCCAAGCCATACTTATCAGGCTTCACTGCCGTGTGTGTGTTAGTCACCTTGATGAATCGGAAAGAAAGAGAAATACTTGCAGACGTTCTCATGAAGTAGGTACCCTTGGGTCATCCAAGAAATGCGAATATGCTTCTGGAGTGAGATATCCAGTATACGACGGGCCTAGATATGTGAAGATCGCGTTGAAGAACAAGTCACCGACAGAGGTGACTTCCATGTAATCGTTGAACAATGGGCCAAGCTAGCATCTCGTTGCAATTAGCGGAGACATTCGGTGGATCAGTTGGAGGAATATGTGCTCTGATGGTGGGACCGTCCTAGGACGCTCTGATGCAGTGCTACCAGAGTTGGACCTCGGCGGCAAGGGGATCGGTAGGCCTGACGATTGACGACGTGGTGGGAGAGGAGGGGGGAATACTGGAAGTTGGGGACTGACGAACAGGCATGATGATATAGTCAAGGATACAATTTCTGACAGCGAAGGCGGCAAGTCGCCTCCACCACTGACCCGATATATCTAGGTACGATGAGACGAATCGTGTTGACCGGTGGATCTTTCGCAGAGAGAACAATCAGCACATAAATCGTAGTCAAGACAGCTGAGGCAGTGGACCCGTGGCTTGGATGGTAAGATGGCCAGAGAACAGGAATCACAGTTGATATGGCTGAGAATCATGAGCGACGATGGCTACCGACCCCGAGAACGAAGTCCCGACTCTCTGTCCCGACGATAACTGCCAAGGGGTCAAGGAACAATCTTCAATCCCAGCAAGGACGTTCATGTCAACAGCCAGTACGCTCGAGTACCTGAGTTCAGTCTTGGTGGGAAATTGATCGCACATACCAGCCCAGCTGAGCGTAGTAATACAGTGTTGCTCGTCGAGGGTAGCTAGGTTTGGAGAACTTGGTCAAATATGGCGACGAACAAGTAGTGATTACATGGCGCAAATTGTGAAATCGGAAGAATCGGCAAAAATGTCCGAACCTTCACCACTACCACCACCACCACCGCGCCATATCCTTCGCTCTCATTCTTCTACTGTGACCACTCTCTTCATTTCCCTGGATAACGAACGAATATATTCTGGAGACAGTTCTGGATTTGTTGTATCGACGTCGACACGCACGTTACGTCCTATATCCTCTTGGAAGGCCCACAACGACGGATTAGTTGGTGTACAGGAGTGGGGAGCAAACATTATTACGTACGCTGCTTTCAATCAATCTTATTGGAAGCACAATTTACAGCAAGGGATGTAGACAAGGTCGAGATAATAAGCTTCACGTATGGTTTCGCGTCGAGGAGCTGCCAGGAATTGGAGGATCAGCAGCTCTGTCTGAATCGCCCATTCCCGTCCTCCAGTACTCGATGGATGTGAATGCCTTGAACTATTGCAGATTTTCATTAATCCCCCTACCACCGAACGACAACATAGCAGGCTCATCGTCCAAGGATCAATCTAACGAGGCTCTGATTGCGCTCCCGAATTTAGTCGAATCTTCAGAGGTATTGCAACTAGCCCCGTTTCTCTGCAAAGGATTCTTACAGTTCCCCAGGCCGACATCTGGTCCCTGCATTCTTGCAGTCGAGTTCACGCTGGGATAGGGAAGCAAGAAAGTAATGGACCCATCCTTTCCATGGACGGACGAGGGAATCAGGCGGCTGGTAATTGAATTGTTGGCATTTATTCCTACCGTACTCATTCATATCAAGGCATTATAATGTCCCTTCATCTATTCGATCATGATGGTGCTCTCCGAATACTCATAGCGTATGAGAGCGGAAATGTGGCATTGCGGGAATTTGTCAAGTCAGATAGGACATGGCCTCGGCCAAATGCAGACGCAAATCAACCAACCCCCCCACGGGTGCAAAAATACCTGCAAAGTTCGTTACTCTACTACACATCACACGTCGAAACACCCGGAGAACCCAGATTCAAGAGAGGAGGGACTGGGACAAGAGGGAAGGAGTGTGCCTGAGGACCTGTACCTCCACCGCGTCTTAGTAGCTAGTGTACTTGCGGCGGTTAATTAAATGCAGAGTTCAAAAAAAAAAAAAGTCAGATAGGACAGCGTCCGTTGAAGGGCTGGGATGGAAAGTGCTGTGGAAGATGAAGCTACACGCTGAGGCAAGTACGTGTGCTTTCGTTTTCTTTGTTGACGTCTCTAACACTCAACAGTAATGGCGATGGCCGTAACAAATGATGATTCGATGGCATTAACAGTGTCTGCAGATCATTTGATTGGTCGATATGACTTGTCAGTATGTTGCTCAGTGAATGGAAGTCCACTGACTTTTTAACGGCATAAACAGTCATTCGTAGCTGAGACACATCGAACGAATCACCCGGGAAATGGGGCTGTCGCGATCCGCGACGATGGCAGGGTTTGTGCCGTAGGTGGATGGGACGGACGGTATGTCGTCTTCTCCTCGGGCACCTTCTCTCTCTTACGAGTTTCTATAGAATTCGTCTCTATTCCACAAAATCATTCAAATCCCTAGGAACTCTGAAATACCACAAAACTGGATGCCAGGCTGTCGCCTTTGCGCGAACACTATCTGCGTACCAGGCCGATGAAGATGAAGATGACGACGGCATGAGTAAACAAGAGATGGAAGAGCGTTCTCGGTGGCTTATCGGAGGCGCGAAGGATAAATTCATCACAATATGGTCCTTGATGGCGTTCAATAGAACATGAGAAGGGGGAGGACATTCCTTGACCGTAATTCCATACACTGTACACTAGTTAACACACTTGATTTTACACACAGACACCACTAAATAAGATCATAGAGCAAAGCATGAGAGAGAGCTCATAACAGGACAGCCCGCCCCCAAATGTCAATGAACTCGCGCTTCATGTCGATGAAGGGAGCTGCGCTCACGCCCATGAGCGCTAGCTGCTGGATACAGACGGCTGTGTGGCGATATAATGTCTCCAGCGCAGGATGGGGAGGCCGTCCTTGGGACTCTGTTGCGCTCTCAGCATTACATCAACCGAAGACGAGAAGAAGAGCTTACTCAAAATAGCTTGGTTGAGCTCATTCGCGAGTGCAATCCTAGCTTCGATCCCAACGACCTCCGCCGCTGTACCACCAGCCTCTAAAGGGTCATCCCACGCAAGGATACTAAAAGTCTTTTTGAATATCCCTTTTACTTCTGGTCGGTGATCCGCTTTGTAGTCCGCCTGTAAGGACTGCCCGTATGCAATCGCCTCGCTGAGAGAATCTTCATATCGAGCCACAGACCTCTGCTGCCGACACCGAGACTCCGTTGCTAAAACCATCATCGATATCTATGCTCATGTCGTCTCCAAGGTCCATTCCATCCACCATCTCTGAGTCACTGTCGCTGACGTCAGGATGCGCATGCGATTTTGGCTTCATTGTCAATCCCTACGGCCTGTAAGATTAGCTCGACAAACTTGCGACAGCGCAGCTTGAACATCGTCAGACCCTCCTCCGCTTCGATCCTGTATGGCCTAACGATGGGTATGTCCAGTTCGCCCTTCGAGTGTTCACAAAGTTATTAATGAGAAGATACGGAAATAGAAGACATATTATCCCACATTCGGACCGCGCCATCCCCGCTACCGCTAACCAGACTGTAACCCCAAAACTGTACACCATCAACGAAATCTTTGTACATTTCCTAGCTTCCGTCCGAGAATGGAAGCGTTGGGACCGCAAAAGAGGCGATCGGTGCAGCGGCGCCAGAGAAGAAACCATTCGGTAACGACCCAGGGACTGACGTCGATGAGTGGGACATCGCCCATAAGATATCCATAGTCATAACGCATTGTCCTGTTGTTAGATCCCATTGTCGAAGAGTCTTATCGGAAACACCTGTTATCTATACGGGATGAATTGATCGAAATTGGTTCGATAGTGTTGACTACATACCAAGCAGTCATCCTCAAAGTACAGGGCAGTCACGGCCTTGGTGTGGCCTTTCAATACTCTGGCGCATGGATCATTCTGCCGCTCCGGGGGTTCTTTACCATTCCGAATTCCATTTGGTCTCGGCGAAGGTTCGTCGCCATTCTCGCTTTCCTCGGCGATGTCGCTGAGGCTGACAATCTCACCTTCGTCCCCCCACCCATCCGAATCATCGCTCTCTACTCTTCTCAAGTCCCAAAGGCGGACTGTGCTGTCGTCACTTCCGGATAAACAGACATGATCTTCCACCTGCAGGCACCTTACTGTTCCAGTATGACCTCGTAAATGACCAATCTCCGTCCCAGAAAAAAGGTCCCAGACTAATGGTTGGGCATCGTCTTGGGAAGCGCTAACAAGGGTGCCGTATGGCTCAGAAAAGTCTAGGGCCGTTATTGGTGTCATGCAATTCTAGAGTCTACAAAATAAGATCAGGAGAGAGAAGATAGGAGCTATGAAGTCACTTGCCACGAATGCCACGCCTGGCGGGAGTTCATCATGTTCCGAAGGTAGAAAGGCAGGTCCTTTTCGTCGTCGTGAACTCTGGGGAAGATGCATAGGCTGAGAATTCTTCTTCGGAGTTCGACTTGACTCTTGCTCAAATTCGATTCGCTCCCGAACACCCACGACTGCGATGCCACTACTTAGAACAAGGAAGTAGTCCGCGATAAGATTTACGTTCATCATCTGGCGCCAACCTCATCTTCGTGCAATTTTAGAGGATCCAGCTCAAGTTTATTTCGGATATCATCCGGTGCTTGAAATTTTTTGTGATCTCTGCTATTTCTCTGTTAGTCAAACCCTGAGAAAGTAGAGTAAGCGGAAAAGGACAGGAACGAGAAACCTAGACATACTCTTCGAACATTGATGTTCTCTTTATCTCGCAGAATCAATTTCTTCTGTCGCGACAATTCCTCCTTGCCCAGTGTTTTTGATGCGCTCAGACTTTCCATTCCCTTTCTCCTCTTCGTCTTCCGGATTGGATCGGCGCGTGGAACCATTACTCATCTTCGCTGGTGGGGCTCTGGCCCATCGTCATTCCTCTGACATGCATTCCAAACTTCTTGAGGCCAATGTGCAGTCAATATTCCGCATACGCTTTCGTCGTGTCCGACATTGCTCCGCACTGGATATGGTAGCATTGACACCGTGAAGAAGACTGACGTTGGAGGCAATGCCTTCTGGCTCGGGTACTTCAGACAGAAGGAGTTCCTCTGTGGCCTCTACGATTTCAGGGTCGCGTGAAGTTATGCGTCAAGGGTCTATTCCTATTCGAAGCGGGGCGCATCCCAGTGAAGCAAAATCCATACGAGACCGATCAGTGGTCGAATTCCCTAGAGTGGAACGTTGCTTCGGATTGACCGTAGATGTTTTCAATAGTCATGGAGTCATGATTACAGGCGCTACTAGAGAAAAGTCCAAAAAATAGTTTTCTACTGGCGGCACAGTCGGGCACGAGATCATTCGGTCAGACTGAGAGCAATGAGGTACGTACAATCTGATAGTATTTCAGATGAATCGGCCTTTCTATGGCTGAACGGCGCCAACAATGCCCTGTGGATGATTTCTAGTTTGCTGGGTCCTGCTGCTGTATTGTCGGTTCGATTATGCACGGTTCCTCGAACATTACGCTTTGAACTGGTGGCCGAGTAACCGTTGAGATGAGACGACATTGAACAGGCTGACCCCACGTAGAAGAACGGTGCAGATGAGGGTAAGGAGGCAAAACGAGTATCAACAGAGGCCGGGAGGGAGAGAAGAGACGTTCCAAAGTAGGTCTAACCGGCGCGACAAGTTGTCGTTACTTAATATTCCCACGGCCACCAATGAAGGCGACCGTGCCTATGCACTGTTCCACCACTACTTGAGATATCATTGTGGTGTCTACGTCGGGCCTCCAGGATCAGTTGATGGAGCGTCCACCTCCATGGAGCCTCTGCTTGGCGTCAACGTTGCGTACCATCAATTCCATGAAGACGCGGGTCACACGGCTGGGTCCCTTTCAAACAGTTTGTTAGAAACATTGTTTGTTACATATCTATACATCGGCGAAAGTGCTAATCTAATCTACACAAAGGAACTTCCATCTCAAAGGCCGCTGTGGCAACTGTTAAGACTTGTGAGCATCGACAATCAGCACTCAGCGAAACACGTACAATTCAGTCAAACGATTCAGGTGTCAACACATGTCCATGCAGCATCTTTCCAAGATGAGTGGCCAGGTACGGGTGTTCTTTCCTCCGAGATCCTAGCAGCGCTTTCAAGAAGGGAACAGGACTCGTTATGAAATGTGAGATATCTCCTTTACCACGGTGTTCTGGCTTGATGAATCCATCGCTTAGTATTGGAACATTTTCATTTATAGAGCGCTGTCCCTGGTACAGCCCTAGAAATGAGCATAGCCGCCGATATTCTTCATAATCCTGAAGGTATAATTGACCCGCGAGGATGTTCAGCTGGGTTATTAAGAGGGCATCATTGATCTGGGTGCCCGGCTTCGGGATACAGTGGAATTGAAGGTCATCGAAAAGCTTTGTGGACACGCTGACTTTGGGTGAATAGATGTGGAGATTGCTGAGCCTACTGATACGTATCTCTGGCAACAACTCGTTGACTTCGAACGGACTGAGGACAATGAGAGTTGTGTTCTCGTCATGCTGTGCGGTAACGATCCAATTAATTGGCCTCAGATAGTCAGAAGTATTCTGATGATGACTGGATGTCCTAATTGTGGCTGCGAAATCCCAAGTACAAAGCAGATTGAGTGCCCAGACATTTTCGCCTTGTGGAAGTGCAGGGGATATTCCATCAAATGCGCGGAACAGCGGCATGAATGCAGTGGACTGGGCCTCTATGGTGCCTGTGAGAATAAATGTGCGTACATCGGGATGAAGGGAATGGGCAGCGGGTGAAACCTTCGGGGGCCGTTCAACTTGCCGCTCCCTTTCAATCTCGTGGCTGACTTCTCTCTCCTGCTCTTCATCCATGTTTGCCCCAGAAACAAAGGAAACACCAAGCATTTCACAGCGTTTGCGAAGCTCACTAACTTGCCAAATGGCTGAACCAGGGGCAGGACCATCTGAAAGACCGTACAATTCCTGAAGAGAACGGGCTTCAGGCTGAAGCCAAGGATCGAGAACGGCCGGTGATTTATCAGAAGAAATGCATGCCTCCCAAGCTTCTTTTCGTTGTTGGTAATCATAACCTTGCTGTGCCCACTGAGGAACACGGTGGGTGATTTCATTGCAAGTTTCAAGCATGCTCCACCTCAAGATATCGACAGCCTCAACCCTGGCAGACTCTGACTTTCCAGCTGCTTTTCTGATCTTTGAGTCTATTTCTTGAGGCGCAAAAAACATGACCGACTGCCCTTGACCCAGCTGTCGCATTCGCATAGCACCTAAAGCTCAAGTGAGTAATTGTGTATAATACATATAGTGTTCTGAGATGACTGACCTTGAACAAGCCTGTCCTTTGTTACATTTGCTCCAAGGGTTACTGCAGCTCTGAAATGAATGGGGAGCTTGAGGTCTGTCCCTCTAGTGTGGGCTTCATCCAGGTAAACAACACATTTGTCTATCTGATACTTGAATGGAGATAGGAGCAGTGGCTCTGTGATGCCACGATGATCTAATACCATCAGCTCATCAGTATCATCAAAGTAGATTGCAGCAGACAACACTGAGGCAGGTTGGAGACTAAGCCAGGACTTTGCTAATTCTTCATTGTGAAGATCAAGCATTTGCGCTCCCACATCCAACAGGATGTGAATCTCAGGATCTTGGTTGACCAGGAGTTGTAGGAATCCCATTGTTGTCAGACTGCTGCCAGTACACTGGTAATGATTGTTTTCAGGACGAAGGAGACAATCAAGCACTTTTGCATTGGTGCTTTGCTGTCCAACAGGATCATACTGTTGAATTGACAGAGGTAGAAGATGGTGATTGTCATTTGTACCACTGAAGCCTGTTGTACATTTTGACCTTGTTGCTGCCAAGTCCCACCCTGATGTTGAAATCTTCTGGGGGAACTCCTTTGCATGCTTAGGAAATACAACATGAGATAAGAAGAAATCAACAACAGCATGATTGCAGTGGAAAAGAGGTCTCAAATAATGTGAACGTTGCTCTGTGTCCCTCATATTGACACCACTGATATGCTGCAACTGTGGTGGAATCAGTTCATTGTTCTTTATCCAGGAACTGTATTCAACACTTGGATCATCCTCTTTGAAAAGGAGGTCAAAACACATGTCCACCTGTTCATTGGTCAAGCCTGCATAATAATATGACAGACAAGTGAGAGCAATGGCAACATCTGGATGACCAAACTCTGCTGCTAAAGAGGGTACATCCTTTGCACGATATGGAACAGCCAAAAGTGTCTGGCTGAGGTCTAATCCATAGTCTACTCGATAGCGGCGTGCCTTCAGGACATAAATAAGAATGCCATGCCCAAAGAGTCCACGAAGCAATAACAGTAGATTCCATGTATCTGTCCCAAAGTAGAGATCTTGAACAGACTTGGCCACATCTGGTTCAACAGTAACTTTGGAGATAAACTGCTGGACCTGTTTATGAAGGCTATTGGAAAGTCGTGTGAAAATAGGATAATTTTCTAATCTTCCAGCAAGAATCTGTGTGCATATGGAATCAACAAGCTCTATACCAGCTTTGTCATCGGTTGAATATATAGAAATGAAGGGGAATGAACCATCATTCTTCTCAGAATGACAGACTTCTACTGATTGAGGAGCTTTCAACTTGACAGATAAGATGACCTCAGCTACAAGTGTAAAAATCTGCTGGGTAGTTGTCCAACGATCTGGATGACCTTCCAGTGAATGCTGTGTGCCAATTGTGTAGATAAGTTGGTAACGGACATGGAGAATCTCATCGCTTTCATCTAAAATATCTCTGGCATGACTATCAAGCCATTTTTGCAATTCCAAAAGCTGGGTAGCCTCAGCATCTCGACCACTCCCATCTCTCTTGTTGTCACCTAGGAGTCTGTTTACACACATCAACTTGAATGATAGAATATGCTCTGGCTGAATAACCAATACACCACCAACATTCATACACTGATGATAAAGTTCCCAAATCATTTTGATTTCTTTAGATCCTATGATGAGGCGGCGGGAAAATGGCATGTAAAACACCCGACGATTGACCAGTCCAGAGATGCGCTGTACAAGTAATTGAAACATTTGTCTGGCTAAAGACTTCAGAACCACAACCCGAGCAATAGACTGGCCATCTGCAGCAATGACAGCAGTCATAGGAACAATGACTGATGATTTCCCTTCTCCCATATTTAGCTGCAGAACACAGTTTCCCTTCAATGATGGAGAGATTATTTCATGTGCAACTGAGGTCTGGATAGGACGGCTGATAAAATTGTTATCCACCTTTTTTTAAAATTAGTAATGTTGATGAGATATAGAAATTCTAAAGCTTACCTGAAGCAGGAGCCATTCAGGGTGAATTGCAGTCACTTCATTATTGCTCATCTCTTTGTGAAATTCAATTGAATTTTGATTGATCACTGAAAGTAATAGTCGCTGTGTTCGTTGATGCTGCATGAATAATAGTACAAACTTCTTAATGGTAGATTTCCACTCAGCTCCTATATTCTGTGTGAATTGGCTGAAAAGAGAACGAGTATTGATGCATGGCCATAATCCTCCAAGCTGTAGTGCCAATTCACAAGTATTAGAGGCTTTTAACAGAGCAGTGATCTGCACCAATGTCTGTGTCAGGATCTCTTGGCAGATACATTGATATTTCTTCATTTCATCCACAGATACAGAAATCAATGACAAAGAATTATTAGAGGGTGAGGCTATGGAGATTAAATGCTGCCGACTCTGTTCAAGCTCTTTGCCATATAACCGCTCTAGCTCATTGCTGCTATTGCTGAACTCAGATGTTAAAGAGGCAAGCTGCCCAATATCTGACACACTACCACTGACTGTGTCCAAAAGTGATAAAGACTGTGATGAGTTAAGCAGATCATGTTTGTCTGGCTGAAAAATAGTTGTGGCATCTGAGTCATCAGCTGCTATATTACGAGAAACCAGAAGCTGTTTCATGGTCATAGTGATGAGGTCATGTGGCATAGGCTTAGTAGAACATGGTGTGAAGTTGTAAGGCACTATATTCAAAATCTGTGGATGCTGTGCAAGAACACTGACAAGAGCATCTTGTATAATGCTGGTGAAAGATATCAGCTGGTTATTGTGAAAACAATGCTGAAAGTATGACATGACTGTGGTTGACAGTACATCAATTTTAAACATTGATGAGGATTGGGTAGATATATGGATAGGACTTGGTTCAATTTCTTGAAACCATGAGGCAAAAAGCTGATGGAGGACTGCTGGAGCTTGCTCTCTGTCAAGACGATCATATGCTACTTCTTTTCGGTGGAGAAATGAGGAATAGCTTTCCCAGTCATACTGTATCATAGATGCAACAGGACTATCATCTAATGAAACTCGAGCATCTGAAATCATTGCCCTTATTTGGCTTTCTTTTGGACTGACTCCAACAGGCAGATCATAAGATCTCAGATAATTAGTTGAACACCATGAAAGATCCAAATTTCCTGAGATATGCTGCCAATTATAGACAGTGAGAGCCAGCAATGAGGAGATTATAGCTCGAATGCTAGTATCATTATATGTCATGGCTGACATACTAAACAGAGCCTGCCATCGCCTAGTAGCAGTGCTTAAACTAATGTCACAGTTTAAGCGCAGAAAGGACAGCCAATTCTTTTGAAGATGCTCAGAGCTGAGCCATGACTGCCTGTAAGACAATGAAAAGTCCACATCTCCAGGACCAATGCTTTCCCAATTTGAAAGCTTCTCTGTGAAAGAAGAACCTGAAATTCTGCTGAAGGATTCAGTTTTAATCATCTGAGAAGTATCTGTAGCAATTCCAGTATCATCCTGTTCCTGATCACGAGAATGATATATAACATCATAATCCTTTTCTTGATGGTCAAATAATGAATAATCGGTAGGGTAAAGATGCGAAAGCCGAAAACTAGACCGATTTAACAAATGCTGTGAATGTGACTGATGAAGGCCTAAGCTATAATCAGAACTAATGTTAAAGACTTTGGTAAGTCTTGCATAGTCCATAATTGCTCCAACAAGCTTATAGAAGGCATGATGCTGACTCTGGGATGAGCAGTAGGAATGATGCTGCTGAATACTCTGCATGCTTTGCTTATGCTTAGGATACCATGTAGGAGAGGGAGTAAAAGCAGCAATCTTATATAGCAAGTCCATATCTATTTTTGAGATATTCTGAAATGAATAACAAGTTGCTGATTGCAGTAGCTGAATGGCTTCTTCAGTACCAGTTTGTCCAGTGAGAGGATCAGGAAGAGGGTGACTGGATAATGCATGCAAAAATGCCCGATATAGATTACTAGTCAGATCAGAGCCACTGACAAGGCAACCAATATCACTATCAATGGTGTAGTCATAGAACTTGGCAAATCGAGTAGAACCTGTCTGAACTACAACTTGTACATGGTCTTGTTGCTGTTCAACATGTACTTCTCCAAAAGGAACTAGAATATGCCGGCTTCGAGGGAGATTAAGACTGTGCTTGGAATGTAAGACAAGTCGACTTTTAAGACCCAACAATGATCCAGCAGACTGATTTTTATCAATCAACATATTAGGAAGATTATGGCATTCAAGTTCAGTATCCTCATTGAGAAAAAAGGACAGTTGAAAGCGAGGTAAATCAACAGATAGAGCAATAGAATCAGAAGTAGCGTGAGTGATGTGAATGTAATGACATTGCTCAAAGTTCTGGAGGCAAGCAGATACCATTTTAAATGTTTGACTATGGATGTCAATCATTTCATGATCATTAAGAGACATTGTCCGCTTGGGAGCATTGAAAATCATTCTCCAGTTCTGTGGAGATGACTGCCAAAGAGAAACAAGTGGCCGAAGTTCAACTTCAGTACTTGAAGCAGCTAAATTGATCCAATGAGTGTATTCTTCAATGAACAGTCGTGGAAGATCATGGTTGAAAACTGTATATGGTATCAGCTCAAGAGTGATGTCTCTTTTTTTGGCCCGGATAATGAGTGAGTCACTTTGCAAGCCTAAGTATACCTGCAAAATTATCAGCTTCTACTGTTTGAAGTTTGAGTTGTAATGACAAACCTGCCATCCTGAAATTGGAAGTCGACTTGCATATTCAATACCAGGCATATCAGAAGGAATCACATCAAGAATTTTCTGTTTAAATATTAGCAACAAGTATATTAAGATATATGCTAAATAACTTACTGCACCAAAGATTCTGCCATATGTTGGATGACTAGTAATATTCTGTGGCAGCCGACCAAGTGGCTTGCCATTAATAAGGAGTAGCCCTGTTAGCAAGTTAAGATGCACTAGCTGAGACTGTTGACCAGCATCTACAGCTGTCAAAGTACTGATCCATCGATGATTGGGAGAATCCAACATTGTCCAATGAGTAGCACGATAGGCTGGCCATATAGAGGTCACAGCAAAGTCTACACCCTGTTGATGAGCAGTGTCTGACACCTTATTCTGTAAGTATGGCTCAATGAAATGAGAAAGTCTCTCGCTCCGACGGAGAAGCCTTTGCATTTCCAGGGATATAAGTCTTTGTCTGATTGGAGTATTGTCATGCATGATGATGCTACTCTCAACTAGAATCTTAACATCTTCATTGGATTGCAACAATGCTTGGATATGTTCTGGCTCAACATCATATGTTGCCTGGACAGTAGCCGCTAATTCAAAAATATGGCATTGTAAATCCTGCATGTCATCTTCTTCAACTGTTTCCTGAAGTTTCTTGACAAGTACTTGCACCCATAGAAAAACCACCATTCGTGCTTTGCGCATGATATCGTATGCAGAGACATTATCATTGACCATAGAGTGAGAGGCCTCTGCTGGAGTAGTCATTACCAACAGCCGGTTCATCAACAAAATAATTGACCTGAGAGTCACACTCTCTAGCCAATTGCCTTCCACACTCAGCAAAAGCTCCCATAGCTCCTCAAAAATAACTCGACGAAAGGAAAGATCATAAATGACACTGTGCCATTCCAGAATATTGTTCTCAGCTACAACACCAACTTGACATGCACTCTGAGCCAAAAGTGTATGAACTGCTTCCTGATTGAAAGAGAGTATTCGGGCTCTCAACTCTCTTGCAATATTAAGCCACTGCAATCTTTCTCCTGAACGTAACCCAGTGAATGCTGCATATTCATGAAGTGTCAGACCAGTTGAACAGTCAGATTGATTGGCAATTATTGTATTGGATGTATGATTGATGTTGCGAACAGCATACTGTAAATTATCATATACCCCATCTGTTGAGAGTTGAAGGGTACATTGATCATAGATATCACAGTTTACAAATGGATTTTCAATCCAAATGTCATTCCTAGAGTCATACAGCTGGTATTTCAGGCCACTACGAAGGCATACCTGTGCTTCAGTACTAGGTATTTTGGGATCCTTGTAGTGGGCTTGCAGAAATGACTTTGTTGTTGATGCTAAAGTCACTCGACCCAGTCCTTCAGAAATGTATTTTTGAAGAGGGTGATAGGAAGCCAGCTTCATAGAAGGCTTAGCAGGAGATTCTTTAAGAGCAGAAGATGGTGTACAAATATCATGAAGGATAGTGTAAGTTGCCACCCTCCAATGCTGAATAACAGTTGGGCATTTAAGCTCAAATACAACCATTTTTGCCATTTCTGTATCATCTGGTAATGGATGTTCATGGACATGGATAGTCATGGATGTGTACTCCTTTTCAAGCCTGCACTTCTGGCAATTATAGTCATGCACTTCCTCATAACGCCCTTGCCAACGCCGCCATCTCTCAACATACTCATGGTTCAACTGTGCTGCTTCCTCTTTGAGAGTGTGATAATGATCATTTGCTTCCTGTAGCTCCTTGGCTTTTTCAGCCCGTTCCAGACTAGCATCATCTTCAATCCTCTGTTTCAGTTGCTGAAGTTCAGTGGAGGAATCAAAGTAACAGACAGCAAAGCTGCCATAACTAGCAGTTTCATCAAATAAGGACAAGTTTTTCCATGTTGTGGAGGAATGATGATTGCGAACATATTGAGTGATCATGACCAGCCGATTGAGAGACTTGGAACGTCGCAGTAGAAGAGGCTCAAGGAGATCAGCTGGGACTTCAGGCGAGTAGTCATGCAACAAAGGATACTGTGCAACAGCAACCTTATCCAATGCTACCCAGAGATCAATGATTGTAAGGAGCATGATTGATTTGTCCTCTGCATTTGACACATAGGCAGCTTTAGCTGCTGCCATGTACTCAAATAAGCAGACAGATAAGATTTCTGATGTTGTGCTCTGATGAGGAGTTTGAGAAATCCAGGTGTCAAGATGGTTCTCAACACAGTACTCAAAGTCTGCCAGGGCAATAAATTTATCCTCCTTAAAAGCCAAGGAGAGGCGGTCCTTTGAGAATGATGAAAAATCTGGGTTGTCTTTCAGACGGGGGACATGGCTGGGAGAAAAGGGAGACACTGGTTGAGGAGAGGAAGCCTGTTGTAAGATGCCTTCAATGTAAGAGCTTGACTTCGGAAGGGTGATTGTGGTATCAGCGGCAATGTCCAACTTCGAAGGATTCCATTCTGATGACTTCTGCTGCCGGACCTTGATGTCCCTGCCCCTCTTCTCAATAAGATCATTCACCTTCTCCCCAATGGCATGCACTTTCTCCTGCAGGAATAGCGGGGCAGAGGAGCCCAGCTTCGCAAGGCGACGGCACATCTTTTTCTTCATGACATCTATCAGGTCACTGCGCCGTCCCTTGACCCTGGCTTCATCTAAGATGGAGGCGAGGAAATAGGTGATGAATGTTTTGTAATCCAAATGGTCAACACCTTAGGAGAGAATGAACTACTAATACAGATACAGATAAGGAGTGACTAACCTTCAAACAGCGACGACTGCAGGGCAACGCGAAGGACGAGCCAAATCGGAGATCGCCTCCAAGGAAGCTTCGCATTCAACCAGCGGACGTCATCGCTGATTCGCTTTGAGAACCGCTTGACATCGGCTGCACGCCCTCCCTGACCATACAAGATTCCCGTGAGGAGCTGTGTGATAAAGCGAGGATGCGCAGGCTCCCGCTCTTCAATCACATCGTGACCGGCTTTTCGGCTTGTCGGTAAAGCCTCCTTTAGAAAATCGTTGTGCATCTCCACAAGAAACGAGGCCAGTTCTTGACGAAAGGCAGGTACATCGAAAGTCTCGGAGGGGACGGCGATGGCAGGGCCAGGAAAAGAAGAGATGAGCTTTCCGATAGCGCCCATGACCTTCTCGTTCGGGAACATGACCTCGAAGGCTTCGTAGATGACTTCCTCAGCCCGCTTGCGAAAAACGACGCATGCGTTCTGGCCGTTGATATAGAATATGAGTATATCTAGAAGCATTGCGTCGGTACTGTTATCCCCAGGAAGAAAATATCACTCTTACCTCCGATCTCCATCGATGATAGCTGTTTGTAGACTTTCGTAGAATCGAGGGTATCATCAAGAGTTTCCTCGAAATTCTGAAGCATCTTGATAATGGCATCCCATTTCCGCAGCTTGTGGACGTCGTTGAGAAGATGCGATCGATAACGACGCGCACAGTCCAAAACGGCATAGCATAACGCTGCATCGTAGGATATATCGCGGTCATCCGCTTGTGGTAAAGCAGGTGGCATGAAAACATGGTTAACAATGTAGGTGAGTACGGGGTCGTCCATGGTGGTAGAAACGAAGGGGCACTCGGCAAATTCCCAGGACGGCGTCTAGTGTATATGCCCCCTTTTGGTCCTTCACGGAACGTAATCCACGAGGCAATACCCTTGTCGATGGTCGATAAGTAGACGCCCGCAATGATGAGAGTCCCAATCAAGACAATCCGGAACTTACCGAAGGCAAGGACGCGTTTGGACGCGTTCGTAGTACTGGAAACAACGCTTTATAGACTGAAAATAACTACTATGAAAGTAAGTGCGTGATACATATCATCAGTCATGAATCAACGTACATGGCTGTCGTGTACACAATCTCTGCTACAGATACAATTACACTTCATCGAATCCCAAACTACATATATACCCTCCTGTACCTCCGCGGCATGCCGCCCCATCCCCGGAATGAATCCAGCTGATACATTCTCAACACGCGTGAGAGATTCCCCCAAGTCCTCGATGGGTCAGAGAGGACCTCGACCGTGGTTATATCGATGAAGCCCTTCCGTGTGAGCAGAGGCATCTGAGAATTAGAAGACTGGAGGGGAACGGAATGCATCATGACTGGATTGAACGCGCTTCCTAATAGACCCTGTAGCTGGGTTGTTATGGAGGGAGTTGTCGATCCAGGCGGATTGTGTCTAGGATTGAGGACGTGCTCGATGGAAAAGAGATTGTATGCGTTTCTCAGTGCCTTGTCCGCCATATTCACCTTGGAGCCACCGTACACCGCATTTGGGACGAGGTTTGACTACCCTGCCGTGTGTTTGCGTTAGTTACATTGTTGAATCCAAAAGAAAGAAAAATACTTGCAGACGTTCTCGTGAAGTAGGTACCCTTAGTCATCCAAGAAACGCGAATATCCTTCTGGAGTGAGATACCCAGTATACGACGGGTCAATATATGTGAAGATCGCGTTAAAGAACAAGTCACCGACAGCGGTGACTTCCATGTAATCGTTGAACAATGGACCCCGTCTCCGCTAATCGCAGCGAGATGCTAGCTTGTTCGGTGGATCGGTAAATGGAAATGGTGAGACCGTTCTGATGCACTGCTACTAGAATTGGACTTCGGCGGCAAGGGGGGCGGTGAGCCTGATGATTGACGACGTGGTGAGAGAGGAGGGGGAATACTGGAAGTTGGGGACTGATGAACAGGAATGGTATAGGTAAGGGATACAGTTTCTGAGAGCGAAGGTGGTAAATCGCCTCCACCACTGAACCGATCTATCCGGGTCCGATGAGACGAATCGTATTGACCGGTGAATCGTTCACTGAGAGCGCAATCAGCGTATAAATCGTAGTCAAGACAGCTGAGGCAGTGGACCCGTGGCTTGGATGGTAAGATGGCCTGGAAACAGGAATCGTAGTTGATATGGCGGAGAATCATGAGTGACGATGGCTGTCGACCTCGAAAATCAAGTTTTGATTCTTTATCCTGGTTATAGCCATCAAGATCACCGTGCGCCAAGGACGTTCATGTCAACAGGCTCGAGTACCTGAGATCAGTCTTAGTGGGAAAATTGGTGTAAAATGGATCGCACATATCAGCGTAGTATAGTGTTGCTCATCGAGGGTAGCTAGCTTTTGAGAACTTGGTCAAATATGGAGACGAACAAGTAGTGATTACATAGCGCAAGCTGTGAAATCGGAAGAATCGGCGAAAATGTCCGAACCTTCACCACCACCCCCACCGCGCCATATCCTTCGCTCTCATTCTTCTACTGTGACCACTCTCTTCATTTCCCTGGATAACGAACGAATATATTCTGGAGACGGTTCCGGATTCGTCGTATCAACGTCGACACGCACGTTACGTCCTATATCCTCTTGGAAGGCCCACAACGAGGGATTACTCGGTGTACAGGAGTGGGGAGCAAACATTATCACGTACGCCGCTTTCAATCAATCTTATTGGAAGCACCACTTACACCAAGGGATGCAGACAAGGTCGAGATAATAAGCTTCACGTATGGTTTCGCGTCGAGGAGCTGCCAGGAATTGGAGGATCAGCAGCTCTGTCTGAATCGCCCATTCCCGTCCTCCAGTACTCGATGGATATGAATGCCTTGAACTATTGCAGGTTTTCATTGATGCCCCTACCACCGAACGACAGCAAAGCAGGCTCATCGTCGAAGGATCAATCTAACGAGGCTCTGATTGCGCTCCCGAATTTAGTCGAATCTTCAGAGGTATTGCAACTGGCCCCGTTTCTTTGGAATGGACTCTTACAGTTCCTCAGGCCGACATCTGGTCCCTGCATTCTTGCAGTCGAGTCCACGCTGCGATAGGGAAGCAAGAAAGTAATGGACCCATCCTTTCCATGGACGGACGAGGGAATCAGGCGACTGGTAATTCAATTCGATTGTTGGCATTTATTCTTACCGTACTCATTCATATCAAGGCATTATAATGTCCCTTCATCTATTCGATCATGATGGTGCTCTCCGAATACTCATAGCGTATGAGAGCGGAAATGTGGCATTGCGGGAATTTGTCAAGTCAGATAGGACAGCGTCCGTTGAAGGGCTGGGATGGAAAGTGCTGTGGAAGGTGAAGCTACACGCTGAGGCAAGTACGTGTGCTTTCGTTTTCTTTGTTGACGTCTCTAACACTCAACAGTAATGGCGATGGCCGTAACAAATGATGATTCGATGGCATTAACAGTGTCTGCAGATCATTTGATTGGTCGATATGACTTGTCAGTATGTTGCTCAGTGAATGGAAGTCCACTGACTTTTTAACGGCATAAACAGTCATTCGTAGCTGAGACACATCGAACGAATCACCCGGGAAATGGGGCTGTCGCGATCCGCGACGATGGCAGGGTTTGTGCCGTAGGTGGATGGGACGGACGGTATGTCGTCTTCTCCTCGGGCACCTTCTCTCTCTTACGAGTTTCTATAGAATTCGTCTCTATTCCACAAAATCATTCAAATCCCTAGGAACTCTGAAATACCACAAAACTGGATGCCAGGCTGTCGCCTTTGCGCGAACACTATCTGCGTACCAGGCCGATGAAGATGAAGATGACGACGGCATGAGTAAACAAGAGATGGAAGAGCGTTCTCGGTGGCTTATCGGAGGCGCGAAGGATAAACTCATCACAATATGGTCCTTGATGGCGTTCAATAGAACATGAGAAGGGGGAGGACATTCCTTGACCGTAATTCCATACACTGTACACTAGTTAACACACTTGATTTTACACACAGACACCACTAAATAAGATCATAGAGCAAAGCATGAGAGAGTAGAAGGCAGCTCATAACGGGACAGCCCGCCCTCAGATGTCAATGAACTCGCGCTTCATGTCGATGAAGGGAGCTGCGCTCACGCCCATGAGCGCTAGCTGTTGGATACAGACGGCTGTGTGGCGATACAATGTCTCCAGCGCAGGATGGGGAGGCCGTCCTTGAGACTCTGTCATACTCTCAGCATTACGTCAACAAAGACGGGAAGAAGAGCTTACTCAGAATAGCTTGGTTGAGCTCATTCGCGAGTGCAATCCTAGCTTCGATCCCAACGACCTCCGCCGCACTGCCACCAGCTTCCAAAGGGTCATCCCACGCAAGGATCCCAAAAGTCTTCTTGAATATCCCTTTTACTTCTGGTCGGTGATCCACTTTGTAGTCCGCCTGTAAGGACTGCCCGTATGCGATCGCCTCGCTGAGAGACTTTTCATACCGAGCCACAGACTTCTCTGCTGCCGACATCGAGACCCCGTTGCTAAAACCATCATCGATATCCATGCTCATGTCATCTCCAAGGTCCATTCCATCCATCATCTCTGAATCGCTGTCGCTGACGTCCGGATGCGAGTGTGATTTTGGCTTCATTGCCTTTTTCATCTCTCCGGCCTCTAGAATTAGCTCGACAAACTTGCGACAGCGCAGCTTGAACATCATCAGGCCCTCCTCGGCTTCCAATACCGATGGGTGGCATTTCTGTGCCTCTGAAAGAGCAGCGTCGATATCACCAGACATTACCGAGTTGACTATACGAGTACGAGACTGTACATCCCCTTCGTAGCTTGGTCGTGGTGGGACATCAGTATCCATATTCACGTCTCCATCGGGAGAAATTCCAGTGTGCTCGCTTAGCGTGTTCTGTTGCCTTTGAAGAACATTGGCAGTTCGCGTGTATCCATGATGGACCAGATAGCCTATGACCAGTTTGTTGATGGAAGTCTTTGACTCATCTTCCAGAAGCGGCGCCGACTCTTCAGACGACGCAAGCGCTCCACTCCCACCCTCGGAGGAGGGGATTCTACGGCTCTCATCAAAGAGGCAGAGGTCCAGATGAGTGGTGAGAATATTAGTCCATGACTGATTTCGTTGTTGCTGCACGTGGTATTCGATATCGAATTTGAATGGCTCATGTCCGAAATTGGCTCGGATCATCTCGTTCGAGTGTTGTAAGCCAACAGAAGGAAAAAGGTCTAGGTTTTTCCCGACATTTTCGAAAACCGGTCCTGAAAACAGAAAAGGAAAGACATAAGTTTTGTTGCCGCGAAATATTTGCCCCCGTACCGATCAATGTTCCATTTCTGGTGAAGAAGGCCCGATCCGTGGTGAAATCAATTCCACAACCTATGACGTCACCTACTGTAGTGTCATTCAATATGTGGGGTCTTCTGAGGAACAAAAAAAAATACGAACAACCATAGGTAGGACCGTAAGCCGTACCGTTCCTTTCCGTTGCGAAAGAGCAGCCATCATCGCCGTGGTAACCCCAAGAATTGGGTTCCCAACCAGGAAGTCTAGATACTTTGACATCACGCCCAGTAAATCTGGGGGAATATCAACGAAACATGAGCAGTAGTCGCATATGTGATGAGAACACTCGTACCCAATACTTATGTGCCTGTCATTCCATGTGGTGTCAGTTTCGTGGAATGAATAGAAACAGAATGTACACTCACGCCTTTTGTTCTTTGCTACCGACGTAAACTTCATAGTAGTAGATACCGCAGGCTCGCGGGATAGGGTGGTCGGTACGAGCCGCAGCAGCGTGAGCAGTGTCTCTATCATTGCAGCTTGACCCTGGAATTGTACATTGAAGTTACAAAAAGTTGAGAAGCACAATTAATCAAGCGAACCTTGGTACGATAACTCGCGACCATCCGCGGACACATTTAGCGACTGATGCCGGACTTCTTCGCTCCAGCGAGTAGGTAAACGGAGTACTTGATCTACAGCAGGAAGGGAAGGAGTCGGATTCTCACGCGGGGGTGGACTTGCGGTACTGTCATCGTCACTGTCCGTAGATGGCGAAACCGCTCCGGAATAAGACCGGTCGTTGTTCGATTCTTTCCGGGAAGGAGGCAGAAGTGCTGGAGACTCAGTTTGCAGAAGATGCTTAAGCGCAGCATATTCGAGATACGCTGGCCGAGCAAACGACACAGGAACAGTAGGGACCGCCTGCGCAATACTTGCACCTGACTGTCGCTGGGCACTGGGTGCTCTGCCAGTTCCACTGGGTCTGCGAGTACGCGCAGAAGACGGAGAAGATGGAAAACATGCGGGGTCAATAGTCCGCGAGGAGTCGGCACGAATGACTCGTGGTTCAAAGTTCGATCGGGGTGCACTTCTCGACGGTAAAGCGAGAGAATGCGGGTAGGAACGCGCAGTAGACCTGACAGGGGAGGTACCCGCAGCACTACTGGCACCTCTTACTCCAGGTGCTCCACTGCTTCTGTGGTCATCTACGCTGGCTCGAGTAGCATGAGCCTGGGACGAATATGGGTGCGATCTGCTTGATACGGTGAAAGGAATGGAGAGAATAGACTCGATATTCCGGGATGGGGAGGTGGAGGTGGAGCTCCTAGGTATGGGGATGCTAGAAGATCTCGAGGGTCGGGTGGCCATCGCGACAATGCCAGGCCAATTCTGCCCAGGTTCCGGTGGGAGATAAAGTAGATTGCTGGGTCTTGGAATACACCTCAATAAACCAGTAAGTACCAGGGAGCTGGGACGGAAGGAATCAATGGGACAGCAGGAAAGGGTGCCAGAATATCGCACGGAAGGGAAAAGGAGCGAACACTCAGTAGACACTGGTCAACTGGGATGATGCCCGGCAATGTCCGCGGCGAAAGTCCCCGTCACAGATGTCACAAAGTCTGGACTTTATTGTTATTGTGTCACGCGTCTGACGCGTTCATCTCTCTTCTCACATTACCACAGTCATGGTAGGCACGGTTTTGCTATGAAAGCCGCTTGGTTGCTGAATTGACGATAAGGAGTCCTCATATCGCATTGTACCTTCAGGCGCCAACAAATCTGCCTCTGTTCAAGCCACAGCAGGCACTCTTGGCCTTCATGATACCCTGCAGTACGGTCCCCGTACTATTGCAGCCGAAGTCAAGACGGAAGGAGGGCTGAAAGGAAGACTTGAATCGGTAGGCCCTATTCTCTATGCTTAATGGCGGCTCTCATCTTGTTCAGTGGGAAGAGACGCAAGATAACTTGAAGCTCACCATGCAACGAAATGTATACGGCTTGCATGCACCCATGCGACTTCTCATGGAGCGTAGGATCGTAGCTGATGTACGAAATATTATCATTTCACCATCATCTTTCCTGACCTGCTGTTAGTCACCCCATATGCCTGCCCTACCCCAGTCGAATCTACACTTGGACATTCTCATGGGCCGGGACGAGACCATAGCACCGGCAGACGTGTTTGGTGGTAAGTGTGTCAACAAAGACAGTCCACGTCAAGCTGATCCATCTATGTTGTAGGCATGGAGACCGGGTCATCGCTGGATATTCATAGAGATATGGAGAAGAAACGGCAAATGTAAATCATGTATAGTCGTACTGGCCTGTAAGTTCTTAGAAACCTTCATATCGGATGGCTTAGCTGGCAGATGTCAAGACACCACTGCGGGATCTACGTACGGGTTATTACCAGTAAGCAGCAAGGAGGACGCGCTGATATTATTGAGTCTCATGCTCGTAGCCAGCCGTACCTATATAATAATGATATTACTAGGATTGTCTGTTCGGCACGTCAAATTGCCGGCGTGGCGGTGGCGGGGAACTGGCGCCTTGCTTCTAATTGTTTGTGCAAGTCCTTTGTTTCTTTCACGAGTTCCAGTCGCTTTGTTTTGACCATCTCCATTCTGCGAGCGATTCACCTCGCATCGTTCCCATGGAGGAGCTCATATACATCGTCAATCACGTTTTTCTACCTATACAACTACCCCATAGCAGTGATCAGTCCCAATCAAACGACGGCGCTCTCTGTCGCGTCGTATTGGAATCTGCCCAAGAATACCACAATGTGCACGGCAATCCTGATATCTGGGAGCCTATAATAAAGATGCTACGCAATTTCGAAGCTTTGCGGCCTTTGACATCTGCCATAGTAGCAAGACAGTTCTCAGAGATGAGAAGCGGAGGTACGGACGCGTTTTCTGTCGATGGTGCTGATTGCTGATGAAAGCAGATGTCTTGGTCTTTCACATCCGCGCTCAGAATGCAGGCGTTATCTTCCGGAGGAAAGGTGACCAAGTCGTTTTTGAATGCTTTGAAGCTGCTGCTCCCAGCGACCATGTCATGGCAGCTCTTGGGAAGCTCGTCTGTTCTTTCCCAGGTCCGGCCATCACTTTCCCAGCACAACTATTCGACGGCGTGCATTTCCGCCGCGAACTTGCATCCTTTCTAACGCACATGGACCGAGATTACCTCGAAGACAACTTGACTGGTAGCAACCAAGTCCCTCACCCCCGCTACATCACTCAGCTCCTCACGGATATCATGAATGGCCTTTCTCAAGCCCGTCCGGCACAAATACGTCGTTTTACGAAGAGAATTTCTGACGATGTACTATCCAATAGCAGAAATCAGCCACCCTGGCGGCGTAGCCCGGTATGGCTCGTCTTACGCGTTGCCTTACAGTCGAGTCTATATGAAGGTTAGTTTCCTACAATTTACAGTTGCTGTCTCTCAACATAAGGTTATAGGCGACCACAGGCGATACAAGTCCTTCATGGCGTTCTTGATGGCTAGAATCATAGAGAAATGCATAACGGCAAACTTAGACATCGTTCGCCTCGTTTGCATGGCGTGCAAGGTCTCGCATAGGAGTGTAAAGCTCGGGAATTCTGCACCCGACTTTGTCGTCGCGCGCGTTACAGAGGCCGTAAAGCGTGTACGCCGGTTACTCGAACGCAAGTTCGAGAATATCCGAAGCATTCAAGGGCGGACAGAGAATTGGAATCCCAGGAGGCTCAATATTGCCGCCGATACGACGATGTCACTTCCACAGCTTTTACCCTATATCAGACAGATGCTTCAATATGCCAACCGAGCCTCTGCCCATTCCTCGTTCACCCCCCCACACACCGTTCGCCTTGCAAACATACGACACTTTCAAAGTTTTACTCGTGAATGCCTTGCTATGGCATTTCAAATAGACAGTCGAGTTGCGCTAGCCGACTTTGAGTTCTGCGTGGAGATGTATCTGTCACCATGGCTAAGAGGTGCTATAAACGATGAGTCGGCATCCTCAACGCTCTCCATTTGCATAGAGGAGTACGCAAAGGCAGCCATGATTGCCTACTCTTCGAGCCCAGAAGACAAGTCAATCATGATTTTGACCCTGATGACCCTATGGGTCGCGATGGACCAAGTCGCAGTGGCACAATGTCCATTGCTCCGTGACTATTCTCCCGAAATTCCCGTCGACCTCTTTCAGCCGCTGCTCTTGCGCCGGCAGTGGTCTATCGAGCGCCTTCTTAATATTCAACATTATTTGCGGGAACGCCATGCTTCTGCCCGTAACAATCGAAGTGTCTTCGACAGCGATGTTGGTCCTGATAGCTTCGCTGTGAAATATTATGACTCCCCTGATGGTAGTGAATATCCGGGGCTGAAGGCCCGCATCGAACGGGACGCTGATAGGGAAAGGACGAGGGTGCAGGAGCTGTGGAGAACAAATGCAGACATGCATAGGCAGCTCCGGAACCGGGCCGAAGCATTACAGCACAACGAAGTGATTGTGTACTATGGTAGGGGCCGCAATAGGCGTGGGAGTATGGAGCATGATCCCCGACAGTGTCCCAAGTGCCGGGCCGCAAATGCGGCCAAAACGATGAGAACCGAAATACACGAGTGGCCGCTACCAACCGGAGGCTCGCTCATAGAGAAAGCTGTACTTTTCGAATTGAGGCCTCCGCCGGTGTTTGTACACTGGCGGTCGACGACGTACGCCATACTTTACGACGTCTGTCTTCCGTGTTCATGCCATAGATCCGAAGGGGTTCGCCCTCCCACAACGCTAGCCCAGTATGCGCCCCTCCAAAACTATGTTGATGGCATGTCAGGAAGGGTAGCGCTAGCTTCAACTCAACATCCCTTGACCAAGTACGGTGGATCCCGTTCTTTGCCTTGCGACAAAGCCGACGTCTGCCAGCCCAACGCATTGGTATATCGTTTACATGACTCTCTACGAGATATTTGGGTTCAAGATCCATTCAAGCAATGCAGTATCTGGGATATGTGCACTTTTCGCCTCACTCCTGGTAGTGTATACGATAATCTAGAGTATGCTGTTCGGGGTACCAGTCATACTCCAAACGAAGTGGTAGCAAACCAAGCAGACTGTGCACCGGGCCTGGCGCTACACGAATATGAGGCATTCGCTACCTTACGGGCGGGACCAAGGTTGCAATGGCTCAATATTCTTCGGGAGGTGAGGTCTAGGGTGCTAACCTTTGGCTGTGAGCCAGTACACACGCTTTTGATTCAAAGTGCATGGCAGATCGGTGTGGTGACCGAGAATAACACTCTCGACTGGCAAGAAGACCTGCAGTCTCCTGATTTCTGCGACGTCCTTCTGCGAGAATTAGATGATTTGTTAGGGAGTGTGGAAGCGAACTGGTTGGAGAGCACAACTGTGCGAACAGTTGTTCTTCTGGCAGGGAGAGTTTTAGCATCCGGAATCCTCCCTCCCGGGGACATCCTTGGCGCAGCGTATCGGCTGCTTCGTCGAGCGAGGGGTATCACATACTCTTGGATGCACCAACTTGTAGACAGGCTACAGCGTGCCGAGGAAGAAGTCACGATCCGAGATCTCCAACGCCTTGTTTTTGAGTCGGCAGCGACATGTCGTTGCACTTACGACGTCGATACTGATCATTTTCAGTCTCTCTTGTCAACTCGCAATGATATAGCCATCTTGATCGAATGTTCAATCATGATTTACGACAACTCGCCGCCTCAACTAGATACCATGTCACCCGACTTCATACGGCTATACAGACGGGATGAGCGTTTTGCCTCTCTTATGCAGATACATCTCTCCGCTGTATTCAGGCAAGACTGCAGTGGCTTGAATGATGCTACCAGCTCGATTTGGCCGAGATATCGACCCAGTGGTCCGTGGACAGCCATACAGCAGCACGGCGAACATTGGAAATTTCAGCGTTGGATGACCACAACCACCATCGCTGACGAAGGTCAACAGGCACAAGAGGTCCATCTCAATCTGTTGACAGGTTCTCTCCTCATCAATGGCAAACCGCTTGGCCGTCTTCCGCGTAATATCACTGCCCATCCGTTATATGCGCGTACATTTGGTTCGGTAAGTCTTGTGCATGTCTCGAGCGGAGAGCCGATCTTAATTATCGCATATCTCAGAAAATTCTTGACGTTGTTCCCGCCGATATGCCCGGTACAGAATTTGCTTCTCGGACTTTGATTTCAGGATGGCAGGTTCGTCGGTATCGATTATGATCTAAAGGCATGCAGTTGACATCGTTTCCTCTAGGTTTTTCTGGGGCTAGATGGACCGCGGCTTGTCATTCGCACTAAAAAGGAAGATCAAGTTTTGGAGCTCATACCTCATGCCAAGTTCAGCGGCGATTTTCCGAAACCTTTCGTTGAGGATTATGTCCATTGGCTTGATGTCTCGACGCTTGAGATCGAATTTAGGCCGCGTTCCAGCTTGTGGAAGTCGTCTCCAGCGAACTGGCGGCTAACAAGCTTGCGGTCGAGGCCAGTGATGACCAATCCATCTCAGCGTATGGTCGACATCCATAGCCCGACATTCAGTATGGTTTTGTCCCAATTGAGGGCATTGGAGATTCTCGACTTTATCATCATCACAACACCGTTCGACTCTCCCGACCAGCTTCACATCGATCTTCCCCGTTTTCAATTGTCCTTTTTCATGAACGCGGATGGGGCATTAGAATGCCAGAACTTTCCTGAGATGATCATTGACCCTGATCAGTCGGCCGACACCCTATTCAGCCTCCGCAATTACCTTATTTTGCGTTTCAAGGATGATTACGAGTTCCCTCGATGTAGGAGAATCCTCATACCTTACGGCGAAGTGCATTGTGAACAGTACGAGGATCATGTCAGTATCACTATCGACCGTGGGACATCTCGGAAGGTCACATACCATGAGTATATGATCGACAATGATATGCGATGCCTCGTCAGTCAAACAAGCCTCACCGGAAAACTTTATCAGGTGTATCTTCATGCACTGACCAGCTACTACCTTCCGGACCCGCTGACATTGCTGACGGGTACTGAAGAAGCCCTTCGTGAACTCCAGTCCGCCGCATGTTTCTCCTTCCAATCCCCCCAGAAAGAAGACCTCGTACTACTGAAAAAAATTCAAGCTTTGACTCCGCGACGTGCATGGTGCTTTCAAAGAAAAAGCATGCAGCATATCTATTGGGAGTCCAATATGTCTCCTCTTGCTCAGCATCATGCTTTCTCTACGCTTGTTGACTCTATCATGGAGCACATACAAGCCATGGACGTGTGTGGAACGAAACTCGACCAAGATGTCAGCCATAATGATCCCGAAATAGACCATTTATCGCGCCGAGCCGCGTTCCGTCTCGCTGCATTTTACCCTGAGGAGTACGGCTTTGCTCCGTCCCAGGAGACATGCGACGTTATATATCAGTCTCGGGATCTTGAGCGGCACGAAGACAACGTCGCTGCGGATGTAACTCGGATGGTATTCACAGGTCCATCCACGCTTCACCCTCTTCCCACTCTCAGGGATAAGCTTTACGAATGGAAAACTATTGGGCCTAGCGACAATGGCTTGGAATTCTCTTTCTCGTACAGCAGGCAGTGGCTGAACGCGTCGCATCTGAGACGGAACTGGATTCCTTTCTTGTACTATCTATCCTCCAATCGCGCAGATCCCACGTCCATCAACAGGTGTCGCTGGCAACTCATGTTTAGTCTCCCGGCTTTGGCATATTGCGCTGGAGATGTGCGGGTCATGATTCCCTCACTCCTGGCCTCGGTCATGAATCAAAACGCACAAGTCTTGCGGATCACTCAACCATGGGCACAGGCGGCGTCGTCAATGCTTCTAGATTTTTCCTTCGGGACGATCCCTCAGGAGACGACCATGAAGACTATCATTTCGGAGGCAGCTCATTCCTTACAGAGCAGTTCAGTTTGGACGCTTGGACAGCGAAACCAGGAGCAATTAGAAGCATTTGTCGCCAGACGGCTTCTCGCATACCAGAATCTCCGAAGGACGCAAGGCGACTCGTTGAGGCAGCTCCTGCTCGCCACATGGCCATGCGATAATCCCGTATTGGAGGCACAACGCACAGCTGAATACACAATGTTTGATGTTCGCTCGGTCTTAGCTCGCACGAAGCCATATTTCAAGATGTGTTACAACAATAGGCTGGTCTCTTCATTCACAGACATGGTGCAAAATGATATCAGCGCCGTTCTCTGGGTCGGTGTGATGGAAACTGTGGCCAGATACATCTTCGTTCCTTGCAGCCAGGGGCATGAATCCAAACGCTCAACAATCTCTCTCTCTCATGTTTTTGCCACAAGGAATATGCCTGCAGCTGGGAACATTACGCGGACTTTCAGGCCTGTTGAAGTACCTGAAGCTTGGGGCTTCCCATCAGATACGACGGACCTCATGTCACTTATACAAGAATTTCAGAGTAGCCCCGATACATGTAGGAGATTGTATGCCAGGGATCTGGAACGAAGTCGGCAGTCGTTGCGCAACCAATCTTCCACAGTATTACCCCCATCAGATATAGTGTGGACCATTGACCAGGCGAAAGACTATCGCAATGATTGTCGACAATCTATGGATACAACCCTGGCAGATTTACAAAGGCCGCTCAATCAGTATCTTTCTCGCAATGAACGGGCACTTCAGCTTGCAGGTCTTTGGCCGCGACTCACTCCACGCACCATCCTTCGACGCCTCCTGCACATCAACAACAATACATTCAGCAGCATTGAGAAATATGCCTTCTCGTACTTAGAGTATCAAAGATCCCAGCGGTTGCTCCGCACCGTGGTTCGTGGCAATCACACGGAGTTCTATAAAGAAGGATTCAACAACGAGGTGACTGCCTATAGATATCCTGAATGGATCCTTTTGCAGGTGTGTTTATTCTGCTTTCATGCTGTCTCGGCTGACATCGTTGTCCCATGCATTATAGTTGGAGAATAATTTCATATGTCGTCAGATTCAGACAAAGATTGCCGATGAGATAATCTCCCCGTCGTCAGGTCAGAACTCTGTTCTTCAACTCAACATGGGAGAAGGAAAATCTTCTGTAATTGTGCCGATGGCAGCTGTAGCACTAGCAAAAGGTGACGCCATTGTGCGGGTTGTGGTACTAAAGCCGCTTGCCAACCAGATGTTCCAGATGCTCGTTGAGCGCCTGAGCGGACTTCTGAATCGCCGTATATTCTACATGCCTTTTTCTCGACAGCTGGACGTCGGGCCTGAGCGAATCCGGCTCGTTCGGAGCATCTATACGAGGTGCATGGAGGCGGGCGGAATATTGGTTGCACAGCCTGAACACATGCTTTCCTTCAAGTTAATGGGCATCGATCGCCTCTTACACCCCTCGATGAATCCCAGAGAGAGACAGTCTTCTCGTGATTTATTAAACTTACAACAATGGGTAACGGAACACTCCAGGGATATCCTTGATGAAAGCGACGAGATTCTCCACTCTCGGTATCAGCTCATATACACCGTTGGACAACAACGTTCCTTGGAAGGTTACCCTGATCGGTGGACGACCATACAACAGATTTTCGGCCTCGTGGCAAGCTGCGCTGAAACCATACAGCAAATATTTCCTCTTGGAGTTGAAGTTCGCTCACGAAGCGGTTGTTTTCCTTTCTTCCGTATTCTGCGGCACGAGGCTGGTGACGCCTTGGTCGAGGCTGTCTGTCAGAAGATTCTCAGCGGGAAACTGGAGAACTATCCGTTCTTCTCACGCCTTTCAATTGGTGTTGTGCACGATTTCATCACGAATGTTCATGTTACCGCAGACCATGCTCGCGCTATTGAAGTTCGATGCTTAGAGAGCAATATATGGGGCCTCCTTCTGATCCTACGCGGACTGTTTGCACATGGAATCCTCATCTACATCCTATCCTCGCGTCGCTGGCGAGTAGATTATGGCTTGGATTTAAGTCGCAGTCTGCTGGCGGTACCATATAGGGCCAAAGATGTCCCTTCTCTATTGGCAGAATTTGGACATCCCGATGTCGCCATTTCCCTGACTTGCCTGTCCTATTATTACAGCGGACTGACGGAGGACCAGCTTGATACTTGTTTCCAGCTCCTATACAAGCAAGATGACCCTTTCTCAGAATACGAATCCTGGACCAAAATTGATAACTCTGTACCAGCATCATTACGCCATCTTAGTGGAGTCAACACCAAGGATAGGGAGCAATACACCGATCATCTCATTCCCCTTTTCCGACGGAACCATGCAGTCGTCGATTTCTACCTGTCGCAAGTTGTTTTTCCCAAGCAGGCAAAGGAGTTTCCTTTTAAACTGTCCACTTCTGGGTGGGATCTCGCAGAGCACAGGACGAAAGTGACGACGGGCTTCAGCGGTACTAATGACAACCGATACCTTTTGCCTACGTCTATCCAACAACATGATCGCCATGATCAGCAAAGCACCAATGCCAAGGTATTGGCATACCTTCTCCGGTCAGAGAATAACCATTACAAATGTGCACGCAATCCGCATAACGGAAACAGCCTCACCGCTCAAGAGTTCCTCGATCTCTTAGTTCTAGAGCGCCCGGAGATCCAAGTTCTCTTGGATGTAGGAGCACAGATGCTCGAGCTTAGGAATGAGCAATTGGTCAGATTTTGGCTGTCTCTATGTCCAAACTTCTTGGGAGCCGTATATTTCAGCGATTCGGACGAGCTGATGGTATTGAACCGAAGAGACAATGTTGAACCATTGTTGCTATCTCCTTTGAAGTACCAGCTCGACAGGTGTCTCGTATATCTTGATCAAGCCCACACAAGAGGTACTGACCTAAAGCTACCTCTGAACTTCAGAGCGGCCATAACTCTGGGCTCCAAAGTGACAAAGGACCGTCTAGTACAAGGTAAACTCCCTTTTGAAACTGGCAGTATGCCATATTCTAATCAATCTTTGTCTAGGCGCTATGCGGATGAGACAGCTTGGACAGGGACAATCTGTGATGTTCTTTGCACCTCTTGAGATAGACCTGAAGATCAGAGGAGTTGCTAGAAAATCAGAGTCGGATGTGCTGGAAACGATCGATGTGCTGAGGTGGGTTATGACAGAAACGTGCAACGACATTACACATCATGTCCCTCACTGGGCGCAGCAAGGGCTGGATTATTTCAGAAGGAGAGATGCTTGGACTAATTTCGTTGCGTCGGGATCCACTGCTTATGAACTTCTTATGCCTTGGGTCCAACCGGAAGGTCGTTCACTCAAGGACTTGTACGCAGTGACTGAGGGTTCTGCCGCCTTGAACGCCACCATCATGGGCAAGCCGGAGCTTCGTGACCGCTGTCGGCAACTCGGGGTAAATTTTGTGCCCAACAACAACGTTGATGAAGAGCAGGAAAGAGAAGTCAACCAAGAGATCGAACGAGAGCAGCAGATCGAGAGGCCAGTGAAGCGCAAACCTGCCGTACATGTGCTCCGGAACGGTGTTCGCCATTTCATCGAGACGGGTGACATCCTTCCACGGAGTTCCACAATTGTGTCCCTGTTCCAGTCGCTCAACAATCGTCCGTTTGGTACAACCGTGTGGTCTCCGAATTTGCTTTGCACGTATGATTTTGCAAAGACGGTCCTGGAGGAGATTGTGACCGGCCAAGGACTACAAGCAACGGACAATTCCTTGTCCAGCTACTTGCGTTCGGTGAACTGGATTCTATCATCCACGACGGGTAATGTTCCACGACTCGTCGTCCTCAGTCCATTCGAGGTGAACGAGTTGCTGCCCGTCATACGACGTAGCAGATGCGTACGTCTCCACGTCTATGCCCCACGTGTAACATCGACGACAAAACCCTTTGATGATCTGCAATTCCATTACTTTCCCCGAACTCTAGCCTTCGGCAGGCCCTTCACTCAGGTCGATAACACATTGACGACACAGCTAAACATCTTTGCGGGACAGCTATATATGACCGACTATGCGGCTTATCGTGCCTTGTGCTTATTCTTGGGCCTTCACCTACCGGGAGAAACAGATGGCCTTCCTTATCAGAGCGACGGGTTCATATCGCAACGAGATCGGTCTCAAGATGGTCGAGCGGACGTCTCTCCTTTCACGAGGAGCCCCGTTCCGTTCCTCAAGGATTTAGTCGCCTTGCGGAGAAAGGGTAACACGTATATGTCAACACATGTTGGCAAGCTACTTCACGGCCATTCACTGACACCGGAATCGTTTTCCTGAATCTTAGTGAGTTCGTTTTCGTGTTTGTATGACAGCCGGAACTCATACGTGATTACAGTGCTTTCTGGACTACGTGAATTGACGTTGAATTTTACCGATATATTTTACTTGTAGATATTTTCACTATCTTAGAATAGAAACTGACCGTAGATATAAATCGTCCAGAGTTGAACGTTGAACTCAAAGAACTGCACATTTTGGAATATGATGATATAAAGTATCTACCGAGGTGGATTTTAGGCGATTAAGCGTATCCTTACATTCAGCATTAATCCCACAGCCCTTGCCAACGGCGTTGGAAGGTCGTGCTTGTTCATATGTTTAAGTTCCGCTATCAGACACGTGCTCCCAGTATCCAAATTACCTCCAATCATAAAAGTACATGTTTTACAGTATACATCCTCGCTAAATAATAATACTCCCCGATGCGCCATCAATTTGGTCCAATGAACTGGTATAAAATCCGCCTCACGAGTCCCGACAAGTGCTGAGGATCGTTTTGGTATGTGCACTAAAACAAGAGAATCAGTACCACATCACCTCGCACGCACTCAAATACATACCATAACCATAGCCATCCCGATCGCCGTCAACTAGAAAAAAATAAGAAAACGGGAACGCGAAAACACGAAGAAAGACGACCTACCAAAGCTTCCCCAGTCTTTCCCGGCCTAACTCCTCCAGGAACCTTCCCAGTAGCAACGCGCCAAAAGCTCTCTAGTGCCTTTGGCAAAACATACATCGACAACTCCGCGCGCCTCCTCTTCTCCTCGACAAATAAACTCAGCCCACTCGCCAAGCCCGGTATGAAATACGCCGCTCGCGATACGAACATTGCGTCCACGAGCCATTGTGGTAACTTGAGCATCGAATTGACTGGGAGGGTCGAAAAGAACTCGTGGAAGAAGCTTCGCAGACATATGGAAGCTAGAGCAGAATGATGATCAGAAGCGACTGTGCCTGTATCAAAAGGGATGCATACTCTGGTATATTACGACAAAGACGCCGAGGAAGGTACAGCTCCTCGCGGTGCCCATGGCAGACTTGAGGAGAATTTTGAGAGGGTTCTTCATGAAAGCCTTGGTCCTGAATAGAACGGGAGGCAGGAAGTGCAGTGCTCCGTATACGGGAAGCATGAATTTGGCTACGTAGAAGAAACGCGCTGCGGGGACGTGCCAGCAAGATGTCTGGCCGGGATGGAGAGCCTTGCAAGGGCACTGTGAGTCGGCGAGGTATTTAGAAGGATCGGAGGCCCCATTGAAGAAAGCGTCCTTATGAGCGAGAAGTGTAGTGGTGTTTTGGGGGGTGATTTTATATTTCTTGGGTAGATTCGGTCAAGAATGTGGAAGAAGTGGTTGGAAAGAACTTACAGGATTAGCAATAAGTTTATCTAGATCGTTAGGGTTATAAGTATGGTTGCGCATCAAGTCGTGATTTATTCTGTATGCCTCTGGAGGAACTTCGGATACTCTTACGAACCTGCACGATGGTCAGAAGGAGCATAAAAGCGCCGAGTACGCTCGTACCAGTTGCGGTATCCTCTGTTCAAGCTGTCGGGCCGCAAGAAATTGGCATATAAGATCTGTCCATTACTAAAAGAATAAAAGTCAGTATAGCGAACGGATTCATCAAAGTTCTCTCCACTCACATAAGTGCGAATAGGATAACATCGCCATGGGGTATCTTGATATTCTTGGCTGTTGTGTACGCATTGAATGTCCCTTGGAGACCCCGAACGAACATCTGCTGGCCGATGGTCACCCTCCTCCCTGACGTTTCGAACAAGACTGCTATCCCACCGGCAACAGCACCGGCAAAGGCGGCATGCCATCGCCGAGTTTTCTTGCGGACCCAAGCTTTCTGAGCATTCACACTCAGCGACAGCCTGGCGGTATGGCGGCGGCGTGTATCGGAAGTAATAGCGAGTTCGAGGGATTTTTTCTCAAGGCGCTCCATCTCTTCGTCGCAGAACGAATTAGATAATAAGCGGCTTGAGGATAGTCCCGTCTCAGGAAGAAGTATTGGCAGGGCATTGAGAAGGAACTTGTATATTGAAGTGAAAGAGCCGAACATAGCAGCGAATCGCCATGTATCTTTCCCAAATATGGCGTGCACAAGTAAAGGTAGCCGTTTCTTTCTGGAAACGGGTTAGTTACAGATATTAAAAGGCCCGACCGCATACCTGGGAAGTGATCGAAGGCGCATACAAGCGAGCACAAGGTTGAAAGCGGCTCTGATATTGAACGCGAGGGTGGCGGAACCTGTTAACGACGACTAAGTTCATTTTCCTCAAAACAGAACAGCAGTACTCACGTAACCCCCCGACGGCGGCGTGCTTCAGACACGACTCGACATCATCCAGCTCGACGACCGGCTGCCCTTTGACCCGCCAAACCATCTGCCGCGCCTCCTTAATCCTCTCCTGATGATTTGCTAACGCGACGAGATTTTCAAAGGACATCATCGACATTGCCCTGTGTAGGCCCGGAGGCGAGGACGGTGGCGACAATATTTTCGCCATTGTGGAGAGTACGCTGAGAAGGGCGTGTCGTAGTGATTCCCCAAAATGAAAGCTTGGAAAGTGTCCCTGCGGGCCATGGTATGATATATATACAAAGGAATTGGGGAATTGGGGTAAGAATAGGACACAGCATGTGAAAGGCGTGACATTTGGTCAACCGGTAAGTCGTTTCAGGTACGTAAACCCCGGATGAAAACGGAAAACCGCGAAAGAACAGCAACTGCAAGTACTACCACGCGTAAATATACAACGAGCCTGGAGCAGGGTAACGAATGGTGGAGATAACAGGAAGGGTCACTCATTCACACTCAATATTTTCTTGATTCAAACGAACTCCGAGTCTGCAAGCGCGTAGGCAGGCGTAGGCCCTCTGCATTACGGCAATGGCAACAGTCGAAGCTGATGGCGATAGACTTCGAGGGCTAGATACTACAGCATTGGCACCGACTCGGATTCTTCTAGTCAGCAGCAAATGGAGGAATGCACATGCACTACAGGGGGTGTTTCAAGTATAAAGCGATAACGAGGGAAGACGTAGCAAAGCAACAGGCGAACACAACGACTCGTGACAGCATACGACTCACCTTTTGGACGTCGAACACTCAATTCGGAACATCGGCCCGACCATCTCCGACTAACAAAACTTTCCGACATATTTATCTCCGTATTTACGACGTCTTAGCACGTCTGCATCGTAATATTCCACTTTTCTCGACTTTCTATCTTGAATCCGCAGCACCCACCTTCATGCTGCGGGATATCTTTAGACGTGGCGACGAAAATGACTTATTTATGTTCAGAATGGCGAATAGGTTTTGCTCTTTCCAAACATGTCGCTTTTTCACAGGCATCCTCCCCCTTCGGATCTGTTCCCTCCTTACGCCATGCCTCTTGACATCGACAAAGCCCGTAGCCAGTTCCCGGCCCTCAAATCAGGCTTTATCTTTGCTGACAATGCAGGAGGTTCTCAGACCGCCGTGGGAGTCGCGGACAGAGTCTATGACTATCTACTGAATACAAACGTCCAGCTAGGCGCCGATTACTCCGTATCGGTGTTGAGCACCCAAAAAGTAACCATCCAAGCACCTGAAGATGCTGCCAAGTTAATCAACGCAGCATCCCCGGACGAGATCGTCTTTGGATCCAGCTCCTCGGCCAACATGGAGAACCTCGCGCGCAGTCTTGATAACGATATCCAACAAGGCGACGAGTTTATCTTGACAGGGGAGCATGAAGGTGGTCCATCTTGATCACTGATAGCCCCATGAATCCTTACAAGTTTCAAATTAGCGAACAATGGGCCATTCAAGAAACTTGCAGGGCGGAGGGGGGCTGTCATCAAGTATTGGAATGCCACTCCCACGAGTCCCAACAACCCATATTCTGTTAGCCTCAAAGTCGAGGACCTTCTGCCTCTGATCACCGCTCGGACTCGGATAATCGCCTTCACTGCGTGCTCCAACATTCTAGGCTCTATCGTCCCGGTCAAGGCTATTGTCAAAGCGGCTCGTGGGACCGCCCAAGAGGCCGGTGCCAGAAAGGTCGAGATATCCATCGATTGCGTCGCGTATGCCCCGCATCGGTTGATCGATGTACAAGATTGGGACATCGACTACTGCGTGTTCTCATACTACAAGGTATGAAACACGTCTCGTGCTCCTTCTAGTTCCGACTCTACCACTATAGGTATACGGCCCTCACACATCTGTCCTATATGTCCGCGCCCCAGCGCTCCAGTATTCGCTGTCATCTATCGTCCATCATTTCCTCAACGTGAAACACTCTGCCGCGAAGCTCCAGATCGGTGGACCCGGTTATGAGCTGGTCTATGGAACCTCCGGGGTGATTCCGTACCTGCTTTCATTAACCCCAGAGAACAGCTTGAAAGCTTCATTTGCGGCTATAGCCGAGCACGAACAGACGCTAGTCGAGCCTCTCCTAGCATATTTAACACATGCTGATCAACAAGCCAGAGGGGTCCGCGTAGTAGGCGAGGAATACCCCGGGCTGATGAGGGTTCCAACCATCAGCTTTGTGGTCGTCGGTGAAAGGCCGATGAAGAGCAAGGATGTCGTGAAGATTTTTGACCAGAAAGGCGGAGTATGTTGTCTTTCAACTGTTTCGAACTTCGTTTTGAAAAGTATTTGGCAGGTTGGAATTCGTTATGGTCATTTTTATGCCTACACCCTAGTGGACGGCCTTCAGCCAAAGCTCGATATAGATGACGGTGTCGTTCGTATATCCCTGGTTCATTATAATACGGTGGAAGAAGTGCAGAGAATAATTGACATCTTGAAAGAAGCGTTAGCGTAAAGAGGTAGTAGTGAAGAAACAAGTTTGTATACAATGAAAGAAGTGAAAATGAATATCGCGTGCTAATGGACACTTAATCCGAGAGCTTGTATTAACAAGTAGCTAACAAGTAGCGACGGCTATGTCTAGGTGGAAGGAGTTGTGTGCTGAATATGACACTATAGGTAGCGATCCTATGGGCGCTTGAATCAGGAATGTTGGCTGGGCACTGTGCAGCTACTCGCACGCCCAAGGGCTTACGCCCCCTGGGGATTTACGACTCTCCAACATCGATGGAACTCGTCGAGGCAGGAACCAATGCCTTTTTGAAAAAGTCTCTTGTTTGGTATCACGCGGGCCGGAAAAACAGAAAGGAAAACCGCAAAACGAACGGAAGATCGGGTGAGTAATGATATTCTTTAGTGGATGAGAGTTACCTAGTGCAATACGGACACCCAACGATACATGTCACGGACGCTGAAGAGCGTGGTCGTTTATGTTCGAATCGCAACTTACCAGAAAACGAAGATTCGAATATCATCTCGAAGCGCTCGGTCTGCGAAGTTGTCCATGACAGCCAAAATTTTGTACTACTGGTACATTGGATATTGAGACAGAAGACTCAGATCGACATCTACGCCCATCCTAAACTCTCATCAGGAAACCAACCAGACAGCGAAAGTAATAGAAACGCACCCAGTTGCTCGTACGTCCAACCCCACAGCGTCCCATTCACTTCGAAGGCTTTATTGCACAACCTGTCATTCTTATCTAGCGCGCTTATCTTCTTCACGTCCTCAGGTTCCAAGACAGGAAGCTACACACAGAAAACGTCAGTATTGCTTGTAGCGAAACAGCGATGGCAGACCTACCATCCTGTTCTCTTTCTGCCGGCCTTCATCGGCACTTTTGGGAACCGCGACCACGCCTCGTGCTAAATGCCATGCCAAGATAACTTGTGTTGGCGTAGCATTGTATTTCTCTGCTAGTTCGATGATAACTGGATCCTTCCTGATGACATCCAGACCCGTAGGAGTGTACGCCACGACAACGATACCCTTCTCTCGGCAATACTGGACTAACTCTTCTTGTACGAGATATGGATGCAACCTGTTTGCTAGCAGATCAATTTGCAGAAACACGAAAATGTTTGTCCGACTCACTCGATCTGATTCACTGCAGGTATGATCTTGGCTGTCGTGAAGAGTTTTTCCAATCTGTTGGGGAGCGAGGTGAACCAAGGTAATATCATGCAATGGTAGATTGCAGGACGTACGTCTTGATTGAAAAATTGCTGACACCAATCGCCTTGGACTTGCCCGTCTCCAGTAATTTCTCCATCACCTCCCATGATTGGTTGAAATTCCGTTCCTCAGTGACGCGGATCGTCCCATTGGGATGTTTGGGAAGAAAGTTGTCCTCTAGGATACGTCAGATGGATAGGTGTCAGGGAGGGGAAAGGCCCTACTCTCATAGACGACATATTGGGGCCAATGCATCAGGAACTAGGACAGGATAAGCGAAAGTCCAGGACCGACTGCAATAGACCTACCAAATCTACGTAGTCCATCCCCAGATTCTCCAGGCTTTCATTAAATGACTCGACAATTCGGCCGTGATGATTCCATCTACAAACGAGGTATTGAGCTCTCAAGATCTCATGTCCGAGGACCGAAAAGGCGCAGTCCAAACTCACGGAAATTTAGTACAAATGAAGAACTGTTCCCGCGGAACGCCAGACTTGCGTATCGCCTCTCCCAAAGGCTTTTCCGTACCTGAAGAAACTTCAATACGAGACGAGAACACACGAATTGGCCCACACACCATAGATCAACGCTGTATCAAAGTGTCTGTACCCTGCCTACATGGACGTTAGCAGAGTGTCAAGCTAAGCCGATGCTTCACGCACCTTGATAGCTGTCTGTAACCACTCTACGGACCTGCGCTGTACTTCAGGATCCATCCCAGCCCACACACCAAACCCTGCACCCGGGCAGTCAGCATTGTATACCAACAACAGGCTGATACACGCACCAAGTACTGGAATCGGATCACCATTGTTGAATGTCACTGTCCGGGATACGTCCATAGTTCAAGGCTAGGTAAATGTCGATGATACTTGAGCGGCAAGAGGATTACTCATCGCTTTTGCATCTCCCAAACAGTTCTGGCAGGTGACTAACGCGCGCCAGTCAAAATGCAAGGGAACAAGGAGAGATGCAGGGCCCGGCAAAATCCGTCCGCGTAAAGGGAATCCCGACGAGTCATTTTGCTGTGGTCTTCCATGTTCACCAAGTTCCCGAAACTTAGCTAACCTCGACGAGCAACACTATACAGCTAGCAACAGTGCTGGTATGTGCAATCAATAATTTTACACTAATTTCCCCGCTAAGACTGAATTCAGGTACTCGAGGGCACTCGCTGTTGACATGAACGTCCTTGGCGCGCGGGGATTGAAGATTGTTCCTTGACCCCTTGACGGTTATCACCAGAAAAAAGAATCAAAGCTTGAATCTCGAGGTCGGCAGCCATCATCACTCATGATTCCCAGCCATATCAACTGTGATTCCTGTTCTCAGGCCATCTTACCATCCAAGCCACGGGTCCACTGCCTCAGCTGTCTTGACTACGATTTATGCGCTGATTGCGCTCTCAGCGAACGATTCACTGGCCAACACGATTCGTCCCATCGTACCCAGATATATCGGCTCAGTGGTGGAGGCGATTTACCACCTTCGCTGTCAGAAACTGTATCCTTAACCTATACCATTCCTCTTCGTCAGTCTCCAACTTCCAGCATTCCCCCACCTCTCCCACCGCGTCGGCAATCATCAGGCCCACCGCCCCCGTTGCCACCGAGGTCCAACTCTGGTAACAGTGCATCAGAGCGTCCTAGCACGGTCCCACCATCTCCACCCATTCCTCCAACCGATCCACCCAACGTCTCCGCTAATCGCAGCGAGATGCTAGCTTGGGGCCCACTGTTCGACGATTACATGGAGGTCACCGCTGTCGGTGACTTGTTCTTCAACGCGATCTTCACATATCTTGACCCGTCGTATACGGGATATCTCACTCCAGAAGCATACTCGCATTTCTTGGATGACCAAGGGTACCTACTTCACGAGAACGTCTGCAAGTATTTCTTTCTTTTGGATTCAACAAAGTGACTAACGCAAACACACGGCAGGGAAGTCACACCTCGTCCCCGATGCGGTGTACGGCGGCTCCAAGGAGAATATGGCGGACAAGGCACTGAGAAACGCGTACGATCTCTTTTCCATTGAGCACGTCCTCAAGCCTAGACACAATCTGCCTGGATCGACAACTCCCTCCATAACAACCCACCTACAGGGTCTATTAGGAAACGCGTTTAATCCAGCCATGATGCATTCCGTTCCCCTCCAGTCTTCTAAGTCTCAGATGCCCCTCCTCACACGGAAGGGCTTCATCGATATAACCACGGTCGAGGTCCTCTCTGACCCATCGAGGGCTTGGGGGAATCTCTCACGCGTGTTGAGAATGTATCAGCTGGAGTCATTCCGGGGATGGAGCGACATGCCGCGGAGGGTATTGCCAGAAGGTGCTGACCAGAGGATGCTCCAGCGTGTACGGGATATTTCGAATTTTGCGCAGGCGAGGGGAGAGCAGCAATTGGCATCTTCGATGGCTCGGATGGAGTTGGAACGTCAAGGACGGGAGAACGCCCTTGATCTTATCAGCGATACACGGTACAGGAGGGTATATATGTAGTTTGGGATTCGATGAAGTGTAATTGTATCTGTAGCAGAGATTGTGTACACGACAGCCATGTACGTTGATTTGAGACTGATGATATGTATCACTCACTTACTTTCATAGTAGTTATTTTCAGTCTATAAAGCATTGTTTCCAGTACTGCGAACGCGTCCAAACGCGTCCTTGCCTTCGGTAAGTTCCGGATTGTCTTGATTGGGTCTTTCTTATCGGCGTCTACTTATCGACCATCTACAAGGGTGTTGCCTCGTGGATTACGTTCCGTGAAGGACCAAAAGGGGGCATATACACTAGACGCCGTCCTGGGAATTTGCCGAGTGCCCCTTCGTTTCTACCACCATGGACGACCCCGTACTCACCTACATTGTTAACCATGTTTTCATGCCACCTGCTTTACCACAAGCGGATGACCGCGATATATCCTACGACGCAGCGTTATGCCATGCCGTTTTGGACTGTGCGCGTCGTTATCGATCGCATCTTCTCAACGACGTCCACAAGCTGCGGAAATGGGATGCCATTATCAAGATGCTTCAGAATTTCGAGGAAACTCTTGATGATACCCTCGATTCTACGAAAGTCTACAAACAGCTATCATCGATGGAGATCGGAGGTAAGAGTGATATTTTCTTCCTGGGGGTAACAGTACCGACGCAATGCTTCTAGATATACTCGTATTCCATATCAACGGCCAGAACGCATGCGTCGTTTTTCGCAAGCGGGCTGAGGAAGTCATCTACGAAGCCTTCGAGGTCATGTTCCCGAACGAGAAGGTCATGGGCGCTATCGGGAAGCTCATCTCATCTTTTCCTGGCCCTGCCATCGCCGTCCCCTCCGAGACTTTCGAGGTACCTGCCTTTCGTCAAGAACTGGCCTCGTTTCTCGTGGAGATGCACAACGATTTTCTAAAGGAGGCTTCACCGACAAGCCGACAAGCCGGTCATGATGCGATTGAAGAGCGGGAGCCGGCGCATCCTCGCTTTATCACACAGCTCCTCACGGGAATCTTGTATGGTCAGGGAGGGTGTGCTGCCGACATCAAGCGGTTCTCTAAGCGAATCAACGACGATATCCGCTGTTTGAATGCGAAGCTTCCTTGGAGGCGATCTCCGATTTGGCTCGTCCTTCGCGTAGCCTTGCAGTCGTCGCTATTTGAAGGTTCGTCGCTCTATATCTACTATCTGTATGAGAAGTTCATTCTTTGCCAAGGTGTTGACCATTTGGATTACAAAACATTCCTCACCTATTTCCTCGCCTCCATCTTAGATGAAGCCAGGGTCAAGGGATGGCGCAGTGACCTGATTGATGTCATGAAGAAAAAGATGTGCCGTCGCCTTGCGAAGCTGGGCTCTTCTGCCCCACTATTCCTGCAGGAGAAAGTGCATGCCATTGGGGAGAAGGTGAATGCTCTTATCGAGAGGAGGGGCAGGGACATCGAGGTCCAGCAGCAGAAGTCTTCAGAATGGAATCCTTTGAAGTTGGACATTGCTGCTGATACCACAATCACCCTTCCAAATTCAAGCTCTTACATTGAAGGCATCTTACAACATACTTCTTCTTCTCAACCAGTGTCTCTCTTTTCTCCCAGCCATGTCCCCCGTCTGAAAGACAATCCAGATTTTTCATCATTCTCAAAGGACCGCCTCTCCTTGGCTTTCAAGGAGGATAAATTTATTGCCCTGGCGGACTTTGAGTACTGTGTTGAGAACCATCTTGACACCTGGATTTCTCAAACTCTTCATCAGAGCACAACATCAGAAATCTTATCTGTCTGCTTGTTTGAGTACATGGCTGCAGCTAAAGCTGCCTATCTGTCAAATGCAGAGGACAAATCAATCATGCTTCTTACAATTATTGATCTCTGGGTAGCATTGGATAAGGTTGTTGTTGCACAGTATCCTTTGTTGCGTGACTACTTGCCTGAAGTCCCAGTTGATCTCCTGGAGCCTCTTCTACTGCGACATTCCAAGTCTCTCAATCAGCTGGTCATGATCACTCAATATGTTCGAAATCGCCACTCTTCTGCAATATGGAAAGACTTGTCCTTATTTGACAAAGCTGCTAGTTATGGCAGCTTTGCTGTCCGTTACTTCAATTCCTCCACTGAACTTCAGCAACTGAAATGGAGAATTGAAGATGATGCTAGTTTAGAACGGGCTGAAAAGGCCAAGGAGCTACAGGAAGCAAATGATCATTATCACACTCTAAAAGAGAAAGCAGCACAGTTGGATCATAAGTATGTTATGAGATGGAGGAATTGGCAGGGGTGTTATGAGGAAGTTCTGATTCATGCCTCTAATTGCCAGAAGTGCAAGCTTGAAGAGGAGTACACATCCATGACTATCCATGTTCATGAACACCCATTACCAGATGATACAGAAATGGCAAAGATGGTTGTATTTGAGCTTAACTGCCCAACTGTTATTCAGCATTGGAGGGTGGCAACTTACACTATCCTTCATGATCTTTGTACACCATCTTCTGCTCTTGAAAAATCTCCTGCTAAGCCTTCTATGAAGCTGGCTTCCTATCACCCTCTTCAAAAATACATTTCTGAAGGACTGGGTCGAGTGACTTTAGCATCAACAACAAAGTCATTCCTGGAAGCCCACTACAAGGATCCCAAAATACCTAGTACTGAAGCACAGGTATGCCTTTGTAGTGGCCTGAAATACCAGCTGTATGACTCTAGGGATGACACTTGGATTGAAAATCCATTTGCAAACTGTGATATCTATGATCAATGTACCCTTCAACTCTCAACAGATGGAGTATATGATAATTTACAGTATGCTGTTCACAACACCAATCATACATCCAATACAATAATTGCCAATCAGTCTGACTGCTCAACTGGTCTGACACTTCATGAATATGTAGCATTCACTGGGTTACGTTCGGGAGAAAGATTACAGTGGTTGAATATTGCAAGAGAGTTGAGAGCTCGAATACTCTCTTTCAATCAGGAAGCAGTTCATACACTCTTGACTCAGAGTGCATGTCAAGTTGGTGTTGTAGCTGAGAATGATGTTCTGGAATGGCACATTGTCCTTTACGATCTTTCTTTTCGTCGAGTTCTTTTTAAGGAGCTATGGGAGCTTTTGCTGAGTGTGGAAGGCAATTGGCTAGAGAGTGTAACTCTCAGGTCAATTATTTTGTTAATGAACCGGCTGTTGGTAATGACTACTCCAACAGAGGCCTCTCAATCTATGGTCAATGATAATGTCTCTGCATATGATATCATGCGCAAAGCACGAATGGTGGTCTTTTTATGGGTGCAAATACTTGTTGAGAAACTTCAGGAAACAGTTAAAGAAGATGACATGCAGGATTTACAATGCCATATTTTTGAATTAGCAGCTACTGTCCAGGAAACATATGATGTTGAGCCAGAACATGTTCAGGCATTGTTGCAATCCAATGAAGATGTCAAGATTCTAGTTGAGAGTAGCATCATCATGCACGACAATACTCCAATCAGACAAAGACTTATATCCCTGGAAATGCAAAGGCTTCTTCGTCAGAGCGAGAGACTTTCTCATTTCATTGAGCCATACTTACAGAATAAGGTGTCAGATATTGCTCATCAACAGGGTGTAGACTTTGCTGTGACCTCTATATGGCCAGCCTATCGTGCTACTCATTGGACACTGTTGGATTCTCCCAATCATCGATGGATCAGCACATTGACAGCTGTAGATGCTAGTCAACAGTCTCAGCTAGTGCATCTTAACTTGCTAACAGGGCTACTCCTTATTAATGGCAAGCCACTTGGTCAGCTGCCACAGAATATTACTAGTCATCCAACATATAGTAGAATCTTTGGTGCAGTAAGTTGTTTAGCATATATCTTAATATACTTGTTGCTAATATTCAAACAGAAAATTCTTAATGTGATTCCTTCTGATATGCCTGGTATTGAATATGCAAGTCGACTTCCAATTTCAGGATGGCAGGTTTGTCATTACAATTCAAACTTCAAATAGTAGATGCTGATAATTTTGCAGGTATACTTAGGCTTGCGAAGTGACTCACTCATTATCCAGGCCAAAAAGAGCGACATCACTCTTGAGCTGATACCACATGCAGTTTTCAACCATGATCTTCCACGACTGTTTATTGAAGAATACACCCATTGGATCAATTTGGCTGCTTCAAGTACTGAAGTTGAACTTCGGCCACTTGTTTCTCTTTGGCAGTCATCTCCACAGAACTGGCGGATGATTTTCAATGCTCTCAAGCGGACAATGTCTCTTAATAATCATGAAATGATTGACATCCATAGTCAAACATTTAAAATGGTATCTGCTCGCCTCCAGAACTTTGAGCAATGTCATTACATCCACATCACTCATGCTACTTCTGATTCTATTGCTCTATCTGTTGATTTACCTCATTTTCAACTGTCCTTCTTTCTTAATAAGGATACTGAACTTGAATGTCGCAATCATCCTAACATGCTGATTGATAAAAATCAGTCTGCTGGATCATTGTTGGGTCTTGAAAGTCGACTTGTCTTACGTTTCAAGCATAGTCTTAAGCTTTCTCAAAGCCGACATATTCTAGTTCCTTTTGGAAAAGTACATGTTGAACAGCAACAAGACCATGTACAAGTTGTAGTTCAGACAGGTTCTACTCGATTTGCCAAGTTCTATGATTACACCATTGATAGTGATATTGGTTGCCTTGTCAGTGGCTCTGATTTGACTAGTAATCTGTATCGGGCATTTTTGCATGCATTATCCAGTCACCCTCTTCCTGATCCTCTCACTGGACAAACTGGTACTGAAGAAGCCATTCAGCTACTGCAATCAGCAACTTGTTATTCATTTCAGAATATCTCAAAGATAGACTTAGAATTGCTATATAAGATTGCTGCCTTTACTCCCTCTCCTACATGGTATCCTAAGCATAAACAAAGCATACAGAGTGTTCAGCAGCATCATGCCTACTGCTCATCCCAGGCTCAGCATCATGCCTTCTATAAGCTTGTTGGAGCAATTATAGACTATGCAAGACTTATTAAAGTCTTCAGCTGCAGTTCTGATTATAGCTTAAGTCTTGATAAATCAAATGTGCAGCATCTGTTGGATCGATCTAGTTTTCGGCTTTCACATCTTTACCCTACCGATTATTCATTATTTGACCATCAAGGAAAGGATTATGATGCCATATATTACTCTTGTGATCAAGAACAGGATGATACTAGAATTGCTGCAGATACTTCTCAAATGATTAAGACTGAATCTTTCAGCAGAATTCCAGATCCTTCTTTCACAGAGAAGCTTTTGAGTTGGAGAAGTATTGGTCCTGGAGATATGGACTTTTCATTGTCTTACAAGCAGTCATGGCTCAGCTCTGAGCATCTTCAAAAGAATTGGCTGTCCTTCCTACACTTAAACTGTGACTTAAACTGTGACATCAGTTTAAGCACTACTACTAGACGATGGCAGGCTCTGTTTAGTATGTCAGCCATGACATATAATGATACTAGCATCAGAGCTATAATCCCCTCATTGCTAGCTCTCACTGTCTATTGTTGGCAGCATATCTCAGAAAATTTGAACCTTTCATGGTGTTCAATTAATTGTCTGAGATCTTATGATCTGTCTATTGGAGTCAGTCCAAAAGAAAGCAAACTGAGGGAAATGATTTCAAATGCTCGAGTTTCATTAAATGATAGTCCTGTTGCATCTATGACACAGCGTCATCAGGAAAGTTATTCCTCCTTTCTCCACCGAAAAGAACAAGCATATAATTGTCTTGACAAAGAGCAAGCTCCAGCAGTCCTCCATCAGCTTTTTGCCTTATGGTCTCAAGAAGTTGAACCAACTCCTATTCATATATCTACCCAATTCTCATCAATGTTTAAAATTGATGTACTGTCAACCACAGTCATGTCATACTTTCAGCATTGTTTTCACAATAACCAGCTGACATCTTTCACCAGCATTATACAAGATGCTCTTGTCAGTGTTCTTGTGCAGCATCCACAGATTTTGAATATAGTGTCTTACAACTTTATACCATGTTCTACTAAGCCTATGCCACACATCCTCATCACTATGACTATAAAACAGCTTCTGGTTTCTCGCTATATAGCAGCTGATGACTCAGATGCCACAACTATCTTTCAGCCAAACAAACATGATCTGCTTAACTCACAGCTTGCCTCTTTGACATCTGAGTTTAGCAATAGCAGTAGTGTGCTAAAGCGGTTATATGGCAAGGAGCTTGAAGAGAGTCGGCAGCATTTAATCTCTATGGCCTCACCCTCTAATAATTCTTGGTCATCTATTTCTGTATCTGTGGATAAAATGGAGAACTATCAATGTATCTGCCAAGAGATCCTGACACAGACATTGGTGCAGATCACTGCTCTGTTAAAAGCCTCTAATACTTGTGAATTGGCACTACAGCTTGGAGGATTATGGCCATGCATCAATACTCGTTCTCTTTTCTGCAAATTCACACAAGATATAGGAGCCGAGTGGAAATTTACCATCAAGAAGTTTGTATTATTATTCATGCAGCATCAACGAACACAGCGACTATTACTTTCAGTGATCAATCAAAATTCAATTGAATTTCACAAAGAGATGAGCAATAATGAAGTGACTGCAATTCACCCTGAATGGCTCCTGCTTCAGGTAAGCTTTGGAATTTCTATATCTCACCAACATTACTAATTAAAAAAAAGGTGGATAACAATTTTATCAGCCGTCCTATCCAGACCTCAGTTGCACATGAAATAATTTCTCCATCATTGAAGGGAAACTGTGTTCTGCAGCTGAATATGGGAGAAGGAAAGTCATCGGTGATTGTTCCTATGACTGCCGTCATTGCTGCAGATGGCCAGTCTATTGCTCGAGTTGTGGTTCTGAAGTCTTTAGCCAGACAGATGTTCCAATTACTTGTACAGCGCATCTCTGGACTGGTCAATCGTCGTGTGTTTTACATGCCATTTTCCCGCCGCCTCATCATAGGATCTAAAGAAATCAAAGTGATTTGGGAACTTTACCGCCAGTGTATGAATGTTGGTGGTGTATTGGTTATTCAGCCAGAGCATATTCTATCATTCAAGTTGATGTGTGTAAACAGACTCCTAGGTGACAACAAGAGAGATGGGATTGGTCGAGATGCTGAGGCTGCCCATCTTTTGGAATTGCAAAAATGGCTTGATGGTCATGTTAGGGATATTTTAGATGAAAGCGATGAGATTCTCCATGTCCGTTACCAACTCATCTACACAATGGGCATACAGCATTCACTGGAAGGTCATCCAGATCGTTGGACAACTACTCAGCAGATTTTTACACTTGTAGCTGAGGTCATCTCATCTGTCAAGTTGAAAGCTCCTCAATCAGTAGAAGTCCATCATTCTGAGAAGAATGATGGTTCATTCCCCTTCATTGCCATATATTCAACTGATAACAAAGCTGGTATAGAGCTTGTTGATTCCATATGCACACAGATTCTTGCTGGAAGACTGGAAAATTATCCTATTTTCACACGACTTTCCAATAGTCTTCGTAAACAGGTCCAGCAGTTTATCTCCAAAGTTACTGTTGAACCAGATGTGGCCAAGTCTGTTCAAGATCTCTACTTTGGGACAGATACATGGAATCTACTGTTATTGCTTCGTGGACTCTTTGGGCATGGTATTCTTGTCTATGTCCTGAAGGCACGCCGCTATCGAGTGGACTATGGATTAGACCTCAGCCGGACACTTTTGGCTGTTCCATATCGTGCAAAGGATGTACCCTCTTTAGCAGCAGAGTTTGGTCATCCAGATGTTGCCATTACTCTCACTTGTCTGTCATATTATTATGCAGGCTTGACCAATGAACAGGTGGACATGTGTTTTGACCTCCTTTTCAAAGAGGATGATCCAAGTGTTGAATACAGTTCCTGGATAAAGAACAATGAACTGATTCCACCACAGTTGCAGCATATCAATGGTGTTAATATGAAGGACACAGAGCAACGTTCACATTATTTGAGGCCTCTTTTCCACTGCAATCATGCTGTTGTTGATTTCTTTTTATCCCACATTGTATTTCCTAAGTATGCAAAGGAGTTCCCCCAGAAGATATCAACATCAGGGTGGGACTTGGCAGCAACAAGGTCAAAATATACAACAGGCTTCAGTGGTACAAATGACAATCACCATCTTCTACCTCTGTCAATTCAACAGTATGATCCTGTTGGACAGCAAAGCACCAATGCAAAAGTGCTTGATTGTCTCCTTCGTCCTGAAAACAATCATTACCAGTGTACTGGCAGCAGTCTGACAACAATGGGATTCCTACAACTCCTGGTCAACCAAGATCCTGAGATTCGCATCCTGTTGGATGTGGGAGCACAAATGCTTGATCTTCACAATGAAGAATTAGCAAAGTCCTGGCTTAGTCTCCAACCTGCCTCAGTGTTGTCTGCTGCAATCTACTTTGATGATACTGATGAGCTGATGGTATTAGATCGTCGTGGCATCACAGAGCCACTGCTCCTATCTCCATTCAAGTATCAGATAGACAAATGTGTTGTTTACCTGGATGAAGCCCACACTAGAGGGACAGACCTCAAGCTGCCTATTCATTTCAGAGCTGCAGTAACCCTTGGAGCAAATGTAACAAAGGACAGGCTTGTTCAAGGTCAGTCATCTCAGAACACTATATGTATTATACACAATTACTCACTTGAGCTTTAGGTGCTATGCGAATGCGACAGCTGGGTCAAGGGCAGTCGGTCATGTTTTTTGCGCCTCAAGAGATAGACTCAAAGATCAGAAAAGCAGCTGGAAAGTCAGAGTCCGCCAGAGTTGAGGCTGTCGATATCTTGAGGTGGAGCATGCTTGAAACTTGCAATGAAATCACCCACCGTGTTCCTCAGTGGGCACAACAAGGTTATGATTACCAACAACGAAAAGAAGCATGGGAGGCATGCATTTCTTCTGATACATCATCAGCTGTTCTCAATCCTTGGCTTCAGCCTGAAGCCCGTTCTCTTCAGGAATTATATGGTCTTTCAGATGATCCTGCCCCTGGTTCAGCCATTTGGCAAGTCAGTGAACTTCGCGAACGTTGTGAAATGCTTGGTGTTTCCTCTGTTTCTGGGACAAACATGGACGAAGAGCAGGAGAGAGAAGTCAGCCACGAGATTGAAAGGGAGCGGCAGGTCGAACGGCCTGCAAAGGTTTCACCCGCTGCCCATTCCCTTCATCCCGATGTACGCACGTTCATTCTCACAGGCACCATAAAGGCCCAATCCACTGCATTCATGCCCCTGTTCCGTGTATTTGATGGAATCTCCCCTGCACTTCCACAAGGCAAAAATGTCTGGGCACCCAATCTTCTTTGTACTCGGGATTTTGCAGCCACGATCAGGACATCCAGTCATCGTCAGAATACTTCTGACTATCTGAGGTCAATTAATTGGATTGTTTCCGCACAGCGCGACGAGAACACAACTCTCGTTGTCCTCAGTCCATTCGAAGTCAACAAGTTATTGCCAGAGATACGCACCAGCACCAATGTACATCTCCACATCTATTCACCTAAGGTCAATGTGTCCACAAATCCTTTCGATAATCTTCAATTTCACTGTATCCCAAGGCCGAACATTCAGATCAACGACACTCTCTTAATAACCCAGCTGAACATCTTTGCCGGGCAATTATACCTTCGGGATTATGATGAATATCGGCTACTATGCTCATTTCTAGGCCTATACCAGGGACAGAACTCTGCGGAAGGTGTTTCAATACTAAGCGATGGATTTATCAAGCCAGAACACCGCGGTGAAGGAGATATCTCACCTTTCAAAACAAGTCCAGTTCCTTTCCTGAAGGCGCTGCTAGGATCCCGACGTAAAGGACACCCGTACCTGGCCACCCATCTTGGAAAGCTGCTGCATGGACATGTATTGACATCTGAATCGTTTAAATGAATGGTACGTGTGTTTCGCTGAGAGGTGCCGATTGTCAATGCTCACAAGTCTTCACAGTTGCCAAAGAGGGCTTGAGATAGGAATTTCTTTGTGTAGATTAGATTAGCAACTCGTTCGTCGATGTAAAGATATGCAACCAACAGTGTTTTTAACAAACGGTAAAGTGTTCCAGCCACGTCTTCATGAAATTGACGGTGTGCATGACGTTGATGCCGAGCAAAGCCTCCATGAAGGCAAACGTTCGATCAATGGTAGCGGTGAGACTGGCCCCTAACGTAGACACATATCCCAAGTAGTGGTAAGTGGTGGAAAGAAGTGGAAAGCACGGAAAATCTGTGGTCGATAACCGTGGGAATATTAGGTAACGACCACTGTCGCGCCGGGCAGACTCCTGCTTTGGAACGTTTCCCTCTTCAAGGCTCTGTTGGTACTCGTTTTGCACCCTTGTCCTCATCTGCACCGTCCTTGCACACGTGGGCGGCCTGTTCGATGTCTTCTCGTCTCAATGGTTACTCAGACACCAGTTCAAAGCGTAATGCTCGAGGAGCCGTGGATAATCGAACCGAGAATACAGCAGCAGGATCCAGCAAACTAGAAATCGTCCACAAGGCTTTGTTGGCATCGTTCAGCCATAGAAAGACTGACTCGTCTAACATACTATCAGATTGTACGTGTCTCATTGCTCTCTGTCCTATCCAGTCCGCCCGGATGATCTCGTGCCCGACCGTGCCGCCAGTAGAAAACTGATTTTTTGACTTTTCTCTAGTGGCGCCTGTAATCATGACTCCACGACTATTGAACACATCTACGGTCAACGCGAGGCAGCGTTCCACTGTAGGAAATTCAGCCATTGGTCGGTCTCGTATGGATTTTGCTACACTGGGGCGCGCCCCGCTTCGACTAGGAATGGGTTCTCGACGCATGACTTCACGCGACCTTGAAATCGTAGAGGCCACCGATGAACTCCTTTTATCTGAAGTACCCGAACCAGAGGGTGTCGCTTCGAACGTCAGTCTTCTTCGCGGTTTCAATGCTACCATACCCAGTGCGGAGCAAAGTCGGACACGACGAAAGCAGATGCGGAATGTTGACGCGCCACACCTTGGGCTCAAGAAGTTGGGAATGCATGCTAGAGGAATGCTCGCCGATGATGACGACGGCCAGAGCCTCACTAGCGAGGATGACGTCGTAATGGTTCCACGCGCAGATACAGACCGGAAGACGAAGAGGAGAAGGGGCAGGGAAAGTCTAAGCGCATCAAAAATACTGGGCAAGGAGGAATTGTCGCGGCAAAAGAAGGAGATTCTACGGGATAAAGAGAACATCAACGTTCGAAGAGTATGTTTTGGTTTTTCGTTCCTGTCCTTTTGCACTTATTCTACTTTCTCAGAGTTTGATTAACGGAGAAATAGCAGAGATCACGAACAAAATACAAGCACTGGATAATATCCGAAATAAACTTGAGCAGGATCTCCTGAAATTGCACGAGGATGAGTTGGAGCTGGATGATGAACGTAAGTCTTATCGCAGACTACTTCATCGTTCTAAATAGTGCCATCGCAGTCGTGGGTGTTCGGGAGCGAATCGAATTTGAGCAAGAGTCAAGTCGAACTCCGAAGAAGAATTCTCAGCCTATGCATCTTCCCCAGAGTTCACGACGACGAAAAGGACCTGCCTTTCTACCTTCGGAACATGATGAACTCCCGCCAGGTATGGCATTCATGGCAAGTGACTTCATTGTTCCTATCTTCTCTCTCCTGATCTTATTTTGTAGACTCTAGAATCGCATATAACACCAATAACGGCCCTAGACTTTTCTGAGCCATACGGAACCCTTGTTAGCGCTTCCCAAGACGATGCCCAACCGTCAGTCTGGGACCTTTTTTCTGGGACGGAGATTGGTCGTTTACGAGGTCATACTGGAGCTGTAAGGTGCCTGCAGGTGGAAGATCATGTCTGTTTATCCGGAAGTGACGACAGCACAGTCCGCCTTTGGGACTTGAGAAGAGTAGAGAGCGATGATTCGGATTGGTGGGGGGACGAAGGTGAGATTGTCAGTCTCAGCGACATCACCGAGGAAAGCGAGAATGGCGATGAACCTTCGCCGAGACCAAATGGAATTCGGAACGGTAAAGAACCCCCGGAGCGGCAGAATGATCCATGCGCCAGAGTATTGGAAGGCCACACCAAGGCCATGACTGCCCTGTACTTTGATGATGATTGCTTGGTATGTAGTCAACACTATGGAACCAATTTCGATCAATTCATCCCGTATAGATAACAGGTGTTTCCGATAAGACTCTTCGACAATGGGATCTAACAACAGGACAATGCGTTATGACTATGGATATCTTATGGACGATGTCCCACTCATCGACGTCAGTCCCTGGGTCGTTACCGAATGGTTTTCTTCTCTGGCGCCGCTGCACCGATCGCCTCTTTTGCGGTCCCAACGCCTCCATTCTCGGACGGAAGCTAGGAAATATACAAAGATTTCGTTGATGGTGTACAGTTTTCGGGTTACAGTCTGGTTAGCGGTAGCGGGCATGGCGGCGGGCGCGGTCCGAATGTGGGACAATATGTCTTCTATTTCCGTGTCTTCTCATTAATAACTTTGTGAACACTCAAAGGGCGAACTGGACATACCCATCGAACACTCTTAGGCCATACAGGATCGAAGCGGAGGAGGGTCTGATGGTGTTCAAGCTGCGCTGTCGCAAGTTTGTCGAGCTAATCTTACAGGCCGTAGGGATTGACAATGAAGCCAAAATCGCATGCGTATCCGGACGTCAGCGACAGTGACTCAGAGATGGTGGATGGAATGGACCTTGGAGACGACATGAGCATGGATATCGATGCTGGTTTTAGCAACGGAGTCTCGGTGTCGGCAGCAGAGAGGTCTGTGGCTCGGTATGAAAAGTCTCTCAGCGAGGCGATTGCATACGGGCAGTCCTTACAGGCGGACTACAAAGCGGATCACCGACCAGAAGTAAAAGGGATATTTAAAAAGACTTTTGGTATCCTTGCGTGGGATGACCCTTTGGAAGCTGGTGGCAGTGCAGCGGAGGTCGTTGGGATCGAAGCTAGGATTGCACTCGCGAATGAGCTCAACCAAGCTATACTGAGTAAGCTCTTCTTCCCGACTTCGGTCGATGTAATGCTGAGAGTACGACAGAGTCCCAAGGACGGCCTCCCCATCCAGCGCTGGAGACATTGTATCGCCACACAGCTGTCTGTATCCAGCAGCTAGCTCTCATGGGTGTGAGCGCGGCTCCCTTCATCGACATGAAGCGCGAGTTCATCGACATTTGAGGGCGGGCTGTCCTGTTATGAGCTGCCTTCTATTCTCTCATGCTTCGCTCTATGATCTTATTTAGTGGTGTCTGTGTGTAAAGTCAAGTGTGTTAACTTGTGTACAGTGTATGGAATACGGTCAAGGAATGTCCTTCCCCTTCTCATGTTCTATTGAACGCCATCAAGGACCATATTGTGATGAGTGTATCCTTCGCGCCTCCGATAAGCCACCGAGAACGCTTTTCCATTTCTTGTTTACTCATGCCGTCGTCATCTTCATCTTCATCGGCCTGGTACGCAGATAGTGTTCGCGCAAAGGCGACAGCCTGGCATCCAGTTTTGTGGTATTTCAGAGTTCCTAGGGATTTGAATGATTTCGTGGAATAGAGACCAATTCTACAGAAATTCGTAAGAAAGAGAAGGTGTCCGAGGAGAAGATGGCATACTGTCCGTCCCATCCACCTACAGCACAAACCCTGCCATCGTCGCGGATCGCGACAGCCCCATTTCCCGGGTGATTCGTTCGATGTGTCTCAGCTACGAACGACTGTTTATGCCGTTAAAAAGTGAGTGGACTTCCATTCACTGAGCAACATACTGACAAGTCATATCGACCAATCAAATGATCTGCAGACACTGTTAATGCCATCGAATTATCGTTTGTTACAACCATCGTCATTACTGTTGAGTGTGAGAGACGTCAAGAAAGAAAACGAAAGCACACATATTTGCCTCAGCGTGTAGCTTCACCTTCCACAGAACTTTCCATCCCAGTCCTTCAACAGACGTTGTCCTATCTGACTTAACAAATTCCCGCAATGCCACATTTCCGCTCTCATACGCTATGAGTATTCGGAGAGCGCCATTATGCTCGAATAGATGAAGGGTCATGATGATACCTTCATATGAATGAGTACGGTAAGAATAAATGCCAACAATCAAATTGAATTACCAGTCGCCTGATTCCCTCGTCCGTCCGTGGAAAGGATGGGTCCATTACTTTCTTGCTTCCCTATCCCAGCGTGAACTCGACTGCAAGATGGCAGGGACCAGATGTCGGCCTGAGGAACTGTAAGAGTCCATTCCAAAGAAACGGGGCTAGTTGCAATACCTCTGAAGAATCGACTAAATTCGGAAGCGCAATCAGAGCCTCGTTAGATTGATCCTTCGACGATGAGCCTGCTATGCCGTCGTTCGGTGGTAGAGACATCAATGAAAATCTGCAGTAGTTCAAGGCATTCACATCCATCGAGTACTGGAGGACGGGAATGGACGATTCAGATAGAGCTGCTGATCCTCCAATTCCTGGCAGCTCCTCGACGCGAAGCCATACATGAAGCTTATGGTCTCGACCTTGTCTACATCCCTTGCTGTAAATTGTGCTTCCAATAAGATTGATTGAAAGCAGCATACGTGATAATGTTTGCTCCCCACTCCTGTACACCAAGTAATCCGTCGTTGTGGGCCTTCCAAGAGGATATAAGACGTAACGTGCGTGTCGACGTCAATACAACGAATCCAGAACCGTCTCCAGAATATATTCGCTCGTTATCCAGGGAAATGAAGAGAGTGGTCACAGTAGAAGAATGAGAGCGAAGGATATGGCGCGGTGGTGGTGGTGGTAGTGGTGAAGGTTCGGACATTTTTGCCGATTTCACAATCTGCGCTATGTAGTCACTACTTGTTCGTCGCCATATTTGACCAAGTTCTCGAAACCTAGCTACCCTCGACGAGCAACACTGTATTACTACGCTCAGCTGGGCTGGTATGTGCGATCAGTTTCCCACCAAGACTGAACTCAGGTACTCGAGCGTACTAACACCAGAGAACAGCTTGAAAGCTTCATTTGCGGCTATAGCCGAGCACGAACAGACGCTGGTCGAGTCTCTCCTAGCATATTTAACCCATGCCGATCAACAAGCCAGAGGAGTCCGCGTAGTAGGCGAGGAATACCCCGGGCTGATGAGGGTTCCAACCATCAGCTTTGTGGTCGTCGGTGAAAGGCCGATGAAGAGCAAGGATGTCGTGAAGATTTTTGACCAGAAAGGCGGAGTATGTTGTCTTTCAACTGTTTCGAACTTCGTTTTGAAAAGTATTTGGCAGGTTGGAATTCGTTATGGTCATTTTTATGCCTACACCCCAGTGGACGGCCTTCAGCCAAAGCCCGATATAGATGACGGTGTCGTTCGTATATCCCTGGTTCATTATAATACGGTGGAAGAAGTGCAGATGATAATTGACATCTTGAAAAAAGCGTTAGCGTAAAGAGGTAGTAGTGAAGAAACAAGTTTGTATACAATGAAAGAAGTGAAAATCAATATCGCGTGCTAATGGACACTTGATCCGAGAGCTTGTATTAACAAGTAGCGACGGCTACGTCTAGGTGGAAGGAGTTGTGTGCTGAATATGACACTATAGGTAGCAATCCTATGGGCGCTTGAATCAGGAATGTTGGCTGGGCACTGTGCAGCTACTCGCATGCCCAAGGGCTTACACCGCCTGGGGATTCACAACTCCCCGGCATCGATGGAACTCGTCTAGAGGGGAACTAATGCCGTTTTGGAAAAGTCTCTTGTTCGGTATCACGCGGGTCGGAAAAACAGAAAGGAAAACCGCAAAACGAATGGAAGATCTAGTGAGTGAGGATATTCTCTAGTGGATGAGAGTTTCCTAGTCCAATACGGATACCTAACGATACACACCACGAACGCTGAAGAGCGTGGTCGTTTGTGTTCGAATCGCAACTTACCAGAAAACGAAGATTCGAATATCATCTCGGAGCGCTCGGTCTGCGAAGTTGTCCATGACAGCCAAAATTTTGTACTACTGGTACATTGGATATTGAGACAGAAGACAGATCGACATCTACGCCCATCCTAAACTCTCATCAGGAAACTAACCAGACAGCGAAAGCAATAGAAACGCACCCAGTTGCTCGTACGTCCAACCCTACAGCGTCCCATTCACTTCGAAGGCTTTATTGCACAACCTGTCATTCTTATCTAGCGCGCTTATCTTCTTCACGTCCTCAGGTTCCAAGACAGGAAGCTACACACAGAAAACGTCAGTATTTCTTGTAGCGAAACAGCGACGGCAGACCTACCGTCCTGTTCTCCTTCTGCCGGCCTTCATCGGCGCTTTTGGGAACTGCGACCACACCTCGTGCTAGATGCCATGCCAAGATAACTTGTGTTGGCGTAGCATTGTATTTCTCTGCTAGCTCGATGATAACTGGATCCTCCCTGACGACATCCAGACCCGTAGGAGTGTACGCCACGACAACGATACCCTTCTCTCGGCAATACTGGACTAACTCTTCTTATACGAGATACGGATGCAACCTGTTTGCTAGCAGATCAATTTGCAGAAACACGAAAATGTTTGTCCGACTCACTCGATCTGATTCACTGCAGGTATGATCTTGGCTGTCGTGAAGAATTTTTCTAATCTGTAGGGGAGCGAGGTGAACCAAGGTAATACCATGCAACGGTAGACTGCAGGACGTACGTCTTGATTGAAAAATTGCTGACACCAATCGCCTTGGACTTGCCCGTCTCCAGTAATTTCTCCATCACCTCCCATAATTGGCTGAAATTCCGTTCCTCAGTGACGCGGAGCGTCCCATCGGGATGTTTGGGAAGAAAGTTGTCCTCTAGGATACGTCAGATCGATAGGTGTCAGGGAGGGGAAAGGCCCTACCCTCATAGACGACATATTAGGGCCAGTGCATCAGGAACTAGGACAGGATAAGCGAAAGTCCAGGACCGACTGCAATAGACCTACCAAATCTACGTAGTCCATCCCCAGATTCTCCAGGCTTTCATTAAATGACTCGACAATTCGGCCGTGATGATTCCATCTACAAACGAGGTATTGAGCTCTCAAGATCTCATGTCCGAGGACCGAAAAGGCGCAGTCCAAACTCACGGAAATTTAGTACAAATGAAGAACTGTTCCCGCGGAACGCCAGACTTGCGTATCGCCTCTCCCAAAGGCTTTTCCGTACCTGAAGAAACTTCAATACGAGACGAGAACGCACGAATTGGCCCACACACCGTAGATCAACGCTGTATCAAAGTGTCTGTACCCCGCCTACACGGACGTTAGCAGAGCGTCAAGCTAAGCCGATGCTTCACGCACCTTGATAGCTGTCTGTAACCACTCTACGGACCTGCGCTGTACTTCAGGATCCATCCCAGCCCACACACCAAACCCTGCACCCGGGCAGTCAGCATTGTATACCAACAAAAGGCTGATGCACGCACCAAGTATTGGGATCGAATCACCATTGTTGAATGACACTGTCTGGAATACGTCCATAGTTCAAAGCCAGGTAAATATCGATGATATTTGAGCGGCAAGAGGATTACTCATCGTTTTTGCATCTCGTCACTTATTTGCATTCCAAACACTTCTGGCACGTGACTAACGCGCGCTAGTCAAAATGCAAGGGAACAAGGAGAGATGCGGGGCCCGGCAAAATCCGTCCGCGTAAAGGGAATCCCGACGAGTCATTTTGCTGTGATCTTCCATGTTCATCGAGTTCTCAAAACTTAGCTAACCTCGACGAGCAACACTATACAGCTAGCAACAGTGCTGGTGTGTGCAATCAATAATTTTACACTAATTTCCCCGCTAAGACTGAAATCAGGTACTCGAGGGCACTCGCTGTTGACATGAACGTCCTTGGCGCGCGGGGATTGAAGATTGTTCCTTGACCCCTGACGGTTATCACCAGAAAAAAGAATCAAAGCTTGAATCTCGAGGTCGGCAGCCATCATCACTCATGATTCCCAGCCATATCAACTGTGATTCCTGTTCTCAGGCCATCTTACCATCCAAGCCACGGGTCCACTGCCTCAGCTGTCTTGACTACGATTTATGTGCTGATTGCGCTCTCAGCGAACGATTCACTGGCCAACACGATTCGTCTCATTGTACCCAGATATATCGGCTCAGTGGTGGAGGCGATTTACCACCTTCGCTGTCAGAAACTGTATCCTTAACTTATACCATTCCTCTTCGTCAGTCTCCAACTTCCAGCATTCCCCCACCTCTCCCACCGCGTCGGCAATCATCAGGCCCACCGCCCCCGTTGCCGGCGAGGTCCAACTCTGGTAACAGTGCATCAGAGCGTCCTAGCACGGTCCCACCATCTCCACCCATTCCTCCAACCGATCCACCCAACGTCTCCACTAATCGCAGCGAGATGCTAGCTTGGGGCCCACTGTTCGACGATTACATGGAGGTCACCGCTGTCGGTGACTTGTTCTTCAACGCGATCTTCACATATCTTGACCCGTCGTATACGGGATATCTCACTCCAGAAGCATACTCGCATTTCTTGGATGACCAAGGGTACCTACTTCACGAGAACGTCTGCAAGTATTTTTCTTTCCTTTGGATTCAACAAAGTGACTAACGCAAACACACGGCAGGGAAGTCAAACCTCGTCCCCGATGCGGTGTACGGCGGCTCCAAGGAGAATATGGCGGACAAGGCACTGAGAAACGCGTACGATCTCTTTTCCATTGAGCACGTCCTCAAGCCTAGACACAATCTGCCTGGATCGACAACTCCCTCCATAACAACCCACCTACAGGGTCTATTAGGAAACGCGTTTAATCCAGCCATGATGCATTCCGTTCCCCTCCAGTCTTCTAAGTCTCAGATGCCCCTCCTCACACGGAAGGGCTTCATCGATATAACCACGGTCGAGGTCCTCTCTGACCCATCGAGGGCTTGGGGGAATCTCTCACGCGTGTTGAGAATGTATCAGCTGGAGTCATTCCGGGGGTGGGGTGACATGCCGCGGAGGGTATTGCCAGAAGGTGCTGACCAGAGGATGCTCCAGCGTGTACGGGATATTTCGAATTTTGCGAAGGCGAGGGGAGAGCAGCAATTGGCGTCTTCGATGGCTCGGATGGAGTTGGAACGTCAAGGACGGGAGAACGCCCTTGATCTTATCAGCGATATACGGTACAGGAGGGTATATATGTAGTTTGGGATTCGATGAAGTGTAATTGTATCTGTAGCAGAGATTGTGTACACGACAGCCATATACGTTGATTTGAGACTGATGATATGTATCACTCACTTACTTTCATAGTAGTTATTTTCAGTCTATAAAGCGTTGTTTCCAGTACTGCGAACGCGTCCAAACGCGTCCTTGCCCTCGGTAAGTTCCGGATTGTCTTGATTGGGTCTTTCTTATCGGCGTCTACTTATCGACCATCGACAAGGGTGTTGCCTCGTGGATTACGTTCCGTGAAGGACCAAAAGGGGGCATATACACTAGACGCCGCCCTAGGAATTTGCCGAGTGCCCCTTCGTTTCTACCACCATGGACGACCCCGTACTCACCTACATTGTTAACCATGTTTTCATGCCACCTGCTTTACCACAAGCGGATGACCGCAATATATCCCAAGACGCAGCGTTATGCCATGCCGTTTTGGACTGTGCGCGTCGTTATCGATCGCATCTTCTCAACGACGTCCACAAACTGCGGAAATGGGATGCCATTATCAAGATGCTTCAGAATTTCGAGGAAACTCTTGATGATACCCTCGATTCTACGAAAGTCTACAAACAACTATCATCGATGAATATCGGAGGTAAGAGTGACGTTTTCTTCCTGGGGGTAACAGTACCAACACAATACTTCTAGATATACTCATTTTCTATATCAACGGCCAGAACGCATGCGTTGTTTTTCGAAAGCGGGCTGAGGAAGTCATCTATGAAGCCTTCGAGGTCATGTTCCCGAACGAGAAGGTCATGGGCGCTATCGGAAAGCTCATCTCTTCTTTTCCTGGTCCCGCCATTGCCTTCCCCTCCGAGACTTTCAATGTACCTGCCTTTCGTCGAGAACTGGCCTCGTTTCTTGTAGAAATGCACAATGATTTTTTGAAGGAGGCTTTACCGACAAGCCGAAAAGCTGGTCACAATGTGATTGAAGAGCGGGAGCCTGCGCATCCTCGCTTTATCACACAGCTCCTCACGGGAATCTTGTATGGTCAGGGAGGGCGTGCGGCCGACATCAAGCGGTTCTCAAAGCGAATCAACGATGACGTCCGCTGGTTGAATGCGAAGCTTCCTTGGAGGCGATCTCCGATTTGGCTCGTCCTTCGCGTTGCCCTGCAGTCGTCACTGTTTGAAGGTTCGTCACTCCTTATCTGCTATCTGTATTAGTAGTTCATTCTCTCCCAAGGTGTTGACCATTTGGATTACAAAACATTCATCACCTATTTCCTAGCCTCCATCTTAGATGAAGCCAGGGTCAAGGGACGGCGCAGTGACCTGATAGATGTCATGAAGAAAAAGATGTGCCGTCGCCTTGCAAAGCTTGGCTCTTCTGCTCCGCTATTCCTGCAAGGGAAAGTGCATGACATTGGGGAGAAGGTGAATGCTCTTATTGAGAAGAGGGGCAGGGACATTGAGGTCCGGCAGCAGAAGTCTTCAGAATGGAATCCTTCAAAGTTGGACATTGCCGCTGATACCACAATCACCCTTCCGAATTCGAGCTCCTACATCAAAAGCATCTTACGACGTGCTTCCTCCCTGCAACCAGTGTCTCCCTTTTCCCCCAGTCATGTCCCTCGTCTGAAAGATAATCCAGATTTCTCATTGTTCACAAAAGACCGCCTCTCTCTGGCTTTCAAGGAGGATAAATTCATTGCACTGGCAGACTTTGAGTACTGTGTTGAGAACCATTTAGATGACTGGCTTTCTCATGCTCTTTACCAGAGCACAACCTCAGGCATCTTATCTGTCTGCCTATTTGAGTACATGACTGCAGCTGAAGCTGCCTATTTGTCAAATGCAGAGGATGAATCAATCATGCTTCTTACAATCATTGATCTCTGGGTAGCATTGGATAAGGTTGCAGTTGTGCAGTACCCTTTGTTGCATGACTACTCACCTGAAGTCCCAGTTGATCTTCTGGAGCCTCTTCTATTGCATCATTCCAAGCCTCTTAACCGGATTGTCTCAATCACTCAGTATATTCGCAATCGTCATTCTTCCACAAGATGGAAAGACTTGTCTTTATTTGATGAAACTGCTAGTCATGGCAGCTTTGCTGTCTGTTACTTCAATTCCTCCACTGAACTTCAACAACTCAAACAAAGAATTGAGCTTGATGCTGCTTCAGAATGGGCTAAAAAGGCTGCAGATTTACAGAAAGCAAATGATCATTATCATGCTTTTAAAAGAGAAGCGGAGGGCTTAGAGCATGAGTATACTCAGAGATGGCGGCATAGGCGTTATGTGGAAGTTCATAACAAGACATGTAAGAGGTGCAAGCTTGAAAAACAGTACACCTCCATGACCATTGCTGTTTATGAACATCCTCTACCTGATAACTCAGAGATGGCAAAAATGGTTGTTTTTGAGATTAATTGTCCAACTGTCATTCAGCATTGGAGAGTGGCAACTTACACTATTCTTCATGATCTTTGTACACCAACTTCTATCCACAAAGTCTCTTCTGCTTCACCTCCTATGAAGTTGGCTTCCTATAGCCCTCTTCAAAGATATGTTTCTAGAACACTAGGTCGAGTGACTTTAGCATCAACAACAAAGTCATTTTTGCAAGCACACTACAAGAACCCAAAAATCCCCACTACTGAGGCACAGGTGTATCTTTGTAGTGGTTTGACATACAAGCTGTATGACTTTGAACATGACATCTGGATTTCCAATCCATTCATAAAATGTGATGTCTATGATTGATGTACCCTTCAACTCCCACTTGATGGAATATATGGCAATTTACAACATGCTGTTTGTGACACCAGTCATACATCTAATAAGATGATTGCCAATCAGTATAACTGCTCAACTAGTCTGACACTTCATGAATATGCAGCATTTACTAGTTTACGCTCAGGAGAAAGATTGCAGTGGCTGAATATTCTAAGAGAGTTGAGAGCTCGGACACTTACCTTCAATCATGAAGCAGTTCATACACTCTTGACTCAGAGCGCATGTCAGGTTGGTGTTGTAGCTGAGAGTGGTGTCTTAGAGTGGCATATTGATCTTTGTGATCTTTTCTTTCGTCAAGTTCTTTTAAGAGAGTTATGGGAACTTTTGCTGAATGTGGAAGGCAATTGGCTAGAGGGGGTAACTCTTAGATCAATTATTTTGCTGATTAGCCGGCTGTTGGTAATAATCACTCCAATGGAGGCCTCTCATTCTATGGTTAATGATGGCATTTCTGTATATGACATCATGCGCAAAGCACGAATGGTGGTCTTTTTATGGATACAAATGCTTGTTGAGAAATTTCAAGAGACAACTGAAGAGAGTGACATGCAGGATTTGCAATGCCGTATTTTTGAATTGGCATCTACTATTCAAGCAACATATGATGTTGAATCAGAACATATCTCAGCTTTGCTACAGTCTGACCAAAATGTCAAGATTTTAGTTGAAAGTACCATCATCATGCACAATAATACTCCTGTTAGACAAGAGTTTATATCATTAGAAATTCAGAGGCTTCTACGTCGGAGTGAGAGGCTTTTGCATTTCATTGAGCCATATATGCAGAATATGCAGTGGAACAGAGCTTTTCAGCAGGGTATAAATCTTGCTGTAACCTCTATATGGCCAGCTTATCATGCTACTCACTGGATGGTGTTGGATTTTCCTAATTATCGATGGATCAACACTTTGACAGCTGTAGATGCTGATCAACAGTCTCAGCCAGTGCATCTTAACTTGTTATCAGGGCTGCTGCTTATCAATGGCAAGCCACTTGGTCGGCTATCACAAGATATTACTAGTCATCCAACATATGTTAGAATTTTTGGTACAGTAAGTTGTTTAGCATATATCTTAATGTTCTTGCTCTAACATTTAAATAGAAAATTCTTGATATCATTCCTTCTAATAGGCCTGATATTGAATATGCAACTCGTCTTCCAATTTCAGGATGGCAGGTTTGTTATTACTACTTAAACTCTAAATGGCAGACACTTATAATCTTACAGGTGTACTTAGGCTTGCGAAGTGATGCTCTTATCATCCAGACAAAAAAAGACAACATTCTTCTTGAGCTGATACCACATACAACTTTCAACCATGATCTCCCACAACTGTTCATTGAAGAATATACTCATTGGATTAATTTAAATCCTTCTAGTACTGAAATTGAACTTCGGCCACTTATCTCTCTTTGGCAGCCATCTTCACAGAACTGGCGAATGATCTTCAATGCTTCCAAGCGAAAAATGTTTTTTGACAAACAGGAAATAGTTGATGTTCATAGCCAAACATTTAAAATGGTATCTGGTTGTCTTCAGAACTTTGAGCAATGCCATTACATTCACATTACCTATAATGCTTCAGATGCTACAGTTTTATCTGTTGATTTACCTCGCTTTCAAATCTCTTTCTTTCTCAATGAGGACACTGAACTTGAATGTCAAAATCTACCCAATATGTTGATTGATAGAAATCAGTCTGCTGGATCATTGTTGGGCCTTGAGAACCGTCTTATCTTGTGTTCTAAACATAATCTTAGACTTTCTCAATGCCAACATATTTTAATTCCTTTTGGAAAAGTCCACACTGAGCAAAAAGAAGATCATGTCCAGATTGTAGTTCAGACAGGCTCTACTCGATTTGTCAAGTTCTATGACTATATCATTGATATTGATATTGGTCGCCTTGTTAGTAGCTCCAATCTGACTAGCAATCTATATCAAGTCTTTTTACATGCACTATCTAGTCACCCTTTTCCTGATCCTCTCACAGGACAAACTGGTACTGAAGAAGCCATTCAATTACTGCAATCTGCAATCTGTTATTCATTCCAAAATATTTCAAAGATAGATCTGGAATTGCTATATAAGATTGCTGCTTTTACTCCATCTCCTATATGGTATCCTAAACACAAGCAAAGCATGCAGAGTGTTCAGTGGTGTCATTTCTATTGCTCATTCCAGAGTCAGCATCATGCCTTTTATAAGCTTGTTCAGGCAATTATAGACTATGCAAGACTTACTCAAGTCTTCAGCAGTAACTGTAATTCTGATCAAAGTTTAAGCCTTGATGAATCAAACCCACAGCATTTATTAGATCGATCTAGTTTTCGACTTTCATACTTTTATCCTGCTGATTATGCATTATTTGATCATCAAGGAAAGGATTATGATATCATATATCACTCTCATGATCAGGAACAGAATGATACTGGAATTGCTGCAAATACTTCTCAAATGATTAGGAATGAATCCTTCAGCACATTTTCAGGTCCTTCTTTTATAGAGAAGCTTTTAACTTGGAAAAGCATTGGTCCTGGGAATAAGAGTTTTTCATTGTCTTACAGACGATCTTGGCTTAGCTCTGAGCATCTTCAAAAAAATTGGCTTTCCTTTTTACATTTAAACTGCAGTTTGAGCATAGCTCCTCGGCGATGGCAGGCTCTATTTAGTATGTCTGCTATGTCATATAATGATATTACAATCCGAGCTATGATTCCCTCATTACTTGCTCTTACTGTATATTCTTGGCAACATATCTCAAGAAATTTGAGCCTTTCATGGTGTTTAATTAATTCTCTGAGATCTTTTGATCTATCTGTTGGAGATGCTCCAGAAGAAAGCACAATAATTTCAGTGATTTCAAATACCCATGTTTCATTAGATGATAGTCCTGTTGCATCTATGGTGCAGCATGATTTAGAATCATATCCATCCTTTCTTCACCGGAAAGAAGCAGCATATAATGATCTTGACAAAGAGCAAGCTCCAGCAATACTTCGTCTAATTTTAGCCTCATGGTCTCCAGAAACTGAGCCAACTCACATCTATATACCTACTCAATTTTCATCAATGTTCAAGATTGATGCACTGTCTGCTATAGTCTTGCCATACTTTCAGCATTGTTTTCACAATGCACGACTGCTATATGTCACCAGCACCATACAAAGTGCTATTGCCAGCATGCCTGCTCAATCTCTACAAACAATAAATGTGGTGCCTTACAACTTCATAACATGTTTTGTCAAACCTATGTCACATCATCTTATCAATATGACTCTGAAACAGCTTCTGGTTTCTCGTTACATAGCAGCTCATGATTCAGAAGTCAGAATTACCTTTTGGCCAAATAGACATGATCTATTAAGCTCATCATGGTCTTCATCACCTTCAACAGGCAGTGACACTGTTAGTAGTGGTGTGTCAGATATTGGACAGCTTACTTCCTTAATATCTGAGTTCAGCAATAGTAATGATAAACTAAAGCAGTTATATGGCGAGGAGCTTAAAAGAAGTCAGCAGCATTTAGTCTCAATGGCCTTGCTTTCTAATAATTCTTTGTCACACATTCCTGTGTCTGTAAACAAAATGGAGGAGTATCAATATACTTGTCAAATAGCTCTGACACGTATGTTGACACAGATCACTGCTTCACTAAAAGCTTTCAGCACTTGTGAATTGGCACTACAGCTTGGAGGGTTGTGGCCATGTATCAATACTCATTCCATTCTCTGCCAATTCACACAGAATATAGGAGCTGAGTGGAAAGCCATAATCAAAAAATTTGCACTACTATTCATGCAGCATCAACGAGCAGAGCGACTGTTACTTTCAGTAGTTGCTGAAAATTCCATTGAATTCCATAAAGAGATGAGCAATGATGAAGTGACTGCAATCCACCCTGAATGGCTCTTGCTTCAGGTAAGCTTCAGACTTTCTATATCTGACTAACACTGCTAATTAGAAAATAGATAGATAACAACTTTATTAGTCATCCTATTCAGACATCAGTTGCACATGAAATAATTTCTCCATCATCAAAGGGAAACTCTGTTTTGCAGCTGAATATGGGAGAAGGAAAGTCATCGGTTATTGTTCCCATGACTGCTATTGTTGCTGCTGATGGCCAGTCTGTTGCTCGAGTTGTGGTTCTGAAGTCTTTAGCTAGACAAATGTTTCAACTACTTGTACAGCGCATATCTAGACTGGTCAATCGTCGTGTATTTTACATGCCATTCTCCCGTCGCCTCACCATAGGATCTGAAGAGATCAAAACAATTTGGAATCTTTATCACCAGTGTATGGAAGTTGGTGGTGTGTTGGTTATTCAGCCAGAGCACATTCTATCATTCAAATTGATGTGCATAAACAAGCTTCTAGACAACAGTAGGAAAGGTGGAATTGATCAAAGTGCTGAGGCTGCACAGCTTTTAGAATTGCAAAAATGGCTTGATGGTCATGTCAGGGATATTTTGGATGAAAGTGATGAGATTTTGCATGTCCGTTATCAGCTTATCTATACAATAGGCACACAGCGTTCTCTGGAGGGTCACCCAGACCGTTGGACAACCACCCAACAAATTTTTAGGCTTGTAGCTGATGTCATCTCATCTGTCAAGTTGAAAGCTCCCCATTCAGTAGAAGTCTGTCACTCTAAGCAGAAAGATGGCTCATTTCCATTTATTTGTATATATTCAACTGATGACAAGGCTGGTACAGCACTTGTTGATTCTGTATGCACACAGATTCTTGCTGGAAAATTGGAAAATTATCCTATTTTCACACAACTATCCGATAGTCTTCGTAAACAGGTCCAGCAGTTCATTTCCAAATTTACTGTTGAACCAGATACAGCTAGATCTATTCAGGATCTCTACTTTGGGACAGATACATGGAACCTACTATTATTGCTTCGTGGACTCTTTGGACATGGTATTCTTGTCTATGTTCTGAAGGCATGGCGCTATCGAGTAGACTATGGATTAGATCTTAGCCGAACATTATTGGCTGTTCCATATCGTGCAAAGGATATACCCTCTTTAGCAGCAGAGTTTGGCCATCCAGATGTTGCTATCACCCTCACTTGTCTGTCATATTATTATGCAGGCTTGACTGATGAGCAGGTGGACATATGTTTTGACCTCCTTTTCAAAGAGGATGATCCAGGTATTGAATACAGCTCCTGGATCAAGAGCAATGAGTTGATTCCACCAGAATTGCAGCATATCAATGGTGTTAATATGAAGGATGCAGAGCAACGTTCACACTGCTTAAGACCCTTTTTCTGTCACAATCATGCTGTTGTTGACTTCTTCTTATCCCGTGTTGTATTTCCTAAGTATGCAAAGGAGTTCCCCCAGAAGATATCAACATCAGGGTGGGACTTGGCAGCAACAAGGTTAAAATATACAACAGGCTTCAGTGGTACAAAAGATAATCATCATCTTTTGCCTCTTTCAATTCAACAAAATGATCCTGTTGAACAGAAAGGTACCAATGCCAAAGTGTTAGACTGCCTCCTTCGTCCTGAAAACAATCATTACCTGTGTACTGGCAGCAGTCAGACAACAGAGGCATTCTTAAAAATTCTAGTTGACCAAGATCCTAAGATTCATGTCTTGTTGGATGTGGGGGCACAAATGCTTGATCTTCACAATGAGGAATTGGCAAAGCTCTGGCTCAGTTTGCGACCTGCCTCAGTGTCTGCAGCAATCTACTTTGACGATGCTGATGAGATGATGGTATTAGATTATCGTGGCATTGCAGAGCCACTGCTTCTGTCTCCATTCAAATATCAGATAAATAAATGTGTTATTTACCTGGATGAAGCACATACTAGAGGGACAGATCTCAAACTGCCTATTGATTTCAGAGCAGCAGTAACCCTTGGAGCAAATGTAACAAAGGACAGGCTTGTTCAAGGTCAGCCATTTCAGAACACAGTATATAATGTGCATAATTACTCACTTCAGCTTTAGGTGCTATGCGGATGCGACAACTAGGTCAAGGGCAGTCAGTCATGTTTTTTGCACCTCAAGAGATAGACTTGCAGATCAAAAAGGCAGCTGGAAAGTTGGATTCTGCCAAGGTTGAGGCTGTCGATATTTTGAGGTGGAGCATGCTTGAAACCTGCAATGAAATCACCCACCGTGTTCCTCAGTGGGCACAACAAGGTTATGATTACCAACGACAAAACAAAGCATGGAAGGCATGTGTTTCTTCTAATAGATCACTGGCAGTTCTTGATCCTTGGCTTCAGCCTGAAGCCCGTTCTCTTCAGGGATTATATGGTCTTTCAGATGGTCCCACCCCTGGCTCAGCTATTTGGGAAGTTAGTGAGCTTCGTAAACAGTGCGAGATGCTTGGTGTTTCCTTTGTTTCTGGGACAAACATGGATGAAGAGCAGGAGAGAGAAGTCAGCCACGAGATTGAAAGGGAGCAGCAGGTTGAAAGGCCCCCAAAGGTTTCACCCACTGCCCATTCCCTGCGCAATGATGTTCGCTCGTTCATTCACACAGGCACAATAAAGGCCCAATCCACTGCATTCAAGCCACTGTTCCGCATATTTGATGGAATCTTCCCTGCACTTCCACAAGGCGAAAATGTCTGGGCACCCAATCTGCTTTGTACTCGGGATTTTGCAGCCACAATCAAGACATCCAGTTATCGTCAGAATACTTCTGACTATCTGAGGTCAATTAATTGGATCATTTCCGCACAGCGTGACGAGAACACAACTCTCGTTGTCCTCAGCCCATTTGAAGTCAATGAGCTATTGCCAGAGATACGTATCAGCAGCAATGTGCATCTCCACGTCTATTCACCCAAAGTCAGCGTGTCCACAAAGCTTTTCGATGACCTTCAATTCTACTGTATCCCGAGGCCAGGCATCCAGATCAACGATGCCCTCTTAATAACCCAGCTGAACATCTTCGCGGGTCAATTATACCTTCGGGATTATGAAGAATATCAGCGGCTATGCTCGTTTCTAGGGCTGTACCAGGGACAACGCTTTACAGATGAAAACGTTCCAATACAAAGTGATGGATTCATCAAGCCAGAACACCGCGGTGAAGGAGATATCTCACCTTTCAAAACGAGCCCGGTTCCCTTTTTGAAAGCACTGCTGGGATCTCGGCGGAAAGGACACCCGTACCTAGCCACTCATTTCGGAAAGATGCTGCATGGACATGTGTTGACACCTGAATCGTTTGACTGAATCGTACGTGTTTTGCTGAGTGCCGATTGTCGATACTCACAAGTCTTAACAGTTGCCAAAGCGGCCTTTGAGATGGAAGTTTCTTTGAGTATAGTAGATTAGCAATTGTTCACCGATGTACAGATATGTAACAAACAGAGTTTTTACCAAACCGTTTGTAAGGAACCCAGTCACGTCTTCATGGAGTAGATGACACGCGACGTTGACGCCAAGCAGAGGCTTCATGAAGGCAGGCGCTCTTTACCTTCCACAGCACTTTCCATCCCAACGCTTCAACGGACGTTGTCCTATCTGACTTGACAAATTCTCGCAATGCCACATTTCCGCTCTCATATGCTAGGAGTATTCGGAGAGCGCCATTATGCTCGAATAGATGGAGGGACATTATGATACGTTTATATGCATGAGTACGGGAGGGGAAAACACCAGAAAAAACCAATTACCAGTCGCTTGATTCCCGCGTCCGTGGAAAGGATGGGATTGTTGCGTTCTTGCTTCCCTTTCGCAGCGTGAAATCGACTGCAAGACAGCAACGATCAGATATTTGTCTAAGGAATTGTAAGAATCCATTCCAGAGAAACGGGGCTACCGCAACAAAATTTGACTCAATTCGGGAGCGCAATGAGAGTCTCGTTGAATTGATCCTTGGACGATGAGCCTGCTTTGCCGTTATTCGATGTTAGGGCCATCAACGAAGTTCAATGCATTCAAATCCATCGAGAACCGAGGACGGGAATGCGCGTTTCAGATAGAACTGCTGATCCTGCAATTCTTGACAGCTCCTCGATGTAGAGCCATACGTGAAGCTTATTGTCCCGACCTTGTCTGCATCCCTTGGTTCCCTCGGTGAATTGTGCCTCCAATAAGATTGAAAGCGACGTACGTGACAATGTCTGCTCCCCACTCCTGTTACCTGTACACCGAGAATTCGTCGTTGTGGGCCTTCCAAGAGTATATAGGACGTAATGTGCGTGTCGACGTCGACACAATTAATCCAGAACCGTTTAAGTATATTTTGTACGGGGAGAAGACGAGGCCGTCACAGTAGAAGAATGGGACCGAAGGATATGGCGCGGTGGGGGTTGTGTTGGAACCGGTGGCGCTAAGCAGAGGTTCCATCAACAGTAGCACTGAAACTGACGCCGAAGTCCCGACGTAGACAACATAATCCTGTCTCGCAGGAAGGAGGACAGACCGTGGTTGTGGTCAGCAATGAAGGCAGGCCATCGCGCAGATCTGTTGGTGACCGTGGGAATATTAGGTAACGACCACTGTCGCGCCGTGCTTTGGAACGTCCTCTCTTCAGGCCTCTTTGGTATTCGTTTTGCCTTCTTGCCTTCATCTGCACCGTTCTTCTGCGTGCGGACGACCTATTTAATGTCGTCTCATCTCAATGGTTACTCGGACACCAGTTCAAAGCGTAATGTTCGAGGAACTGTGGATAACCGAACCGAGAATACAGCAGCGGGACCCAGCAAACTAGAAATCGTCCACAGGGCTTTGTTGGCGCCGTTCAGCCATAGAAAAACTGACTCATCTAAAATATTATCAGATTGTACGTGTCTCATCGCTCTCTGTCCTATCCAGTCCGACCGGATGATCTCGTGCCCGACCGTGCCGCCAGTAGAAAACTGATTTTTTGACTTTTCTCTAGTGGCGCCTGTAATCATGACTCCACGACTATTGAACACATCTACGGTCAACTCGAGGCAGCGTTCCACTGCAGGGAATCCAACCATTGGTCGGTCTCGTATGGATTTTGCTACACTGGGGCGTGCCCCGCTTCGACTAGGAATGGGTTCTCGACGCATAACTTCACGCGACCTTGAAATCGTAGAGGCCACTGATGAACTCCTTTTATCTGAAGTACCCGAGCCAGAGGGTGTCGCTTCGAACGTCAGTCTTCTTCGCGGTTTCAATGCTACCATACCCAGTGCGGAGCAAAGTCGGACACGACGAAAGCAGATGCGGAATGTTGACGCGCCACACCTTGGGCTCAAGAAGTTGGGAATGCATGCTAGAGGAATGCTCGCCGATGATGACGACGGCCAGAGCCTCACTAGCGAGGATGACGTCGTAATGGTTCCACGCGCCGATACAAACCGGAAGACGAAGAGGAGAAGGGGCAGGGAAAGTCTAAGCGCATCAAAAATACTGGGCAAGGAGGAATTGTCGCGGCAAAAGAAGGAGATTCTACGGGATAAAGAGAACATCAACGTTCGAAGAGTATGTTTAGGCTTTTCATTCCTGTCCTTTTGCACTTACTCTACTTTCTCAGAGTTTGATTAACGGAGAAATAGCAGAGATCACGAACAAAATACAAGCACTGGATAATATCCGAAATAAACTTGAGCAGGATCTCCTGAAATTGCACGAGGATGAGTTGGAGCTGGATGATGAACGTAAGTCTTATCGCAGACTACTTCATCGTTCTAAATAGTGCCATCGCAGTCGTGGGTGTTCGGGAGCGAATCGAATTTGAGCAAGAGTCAAGTCGAACTCCGAAGAAGAATTCTCAGCCTATGCATCTTCCCCAGAGTTCACGACGACGAAAAGGACCTGCCTTTCTACCTTCGGAACATGATGAACTCCCACCAGGTGTGGCATTTATGGCAAGTGACTTCATTGCTCTCATCTTCTCTCTTCTGATCTTTGTTTTGTAGACTCTGGAATCGCATACGACACCCATAACGGCCTTGGACTTTTCTGAGCCATACGGCACCCTTGTTAGCGCTTCCCAAGACGATGCCCAACCATTAGTCTGGGACCTTTTTTCTGGGACGGAGATTGGTCGTTTACGAGGTCATACTGGAGCTGTAAGGTGCCTGCAGGTGGAAGATCATGTCTGTTTATCCGGCAGTGACGACAGCACAGTCCGCCTTTGGGACTTGAGAAGAGTAGAGAGCGATGATTCGGATGGGTGGGGGGATGAAGGTGAGATTGTCAGTCTCAGCGACATCACCGAGGAAAGCGAGAGTGGCGACGAACCTTCGCCAAGACCAAATGGAATTCGGAACGGTAAAGAACCCCTCGAGCGGCGGAATGATCCATGCGCCAGAGTATTGGAAGGCCACACCAAGGCCGTAACTGCCCTCTACTTTGAGGATGACTGCTTGGTATGCTAGTCAACACTATCGAAATGATTTCGATGAATTCATCCCCTATAGGTAACAGGTGCTTCCGATAAGACTCTTCGACAATGGGATTTAACGACAGGTCAATGCGTTATGACTATGGATATCTTATGGGCGATGTCCCACTCATCGACGTCAGTCCCTGGGCCGTTATCAAATGGTTTCTTCTCTGGCGCCGCTGCATCGATCGGCTCTTTTGCGGTCCCAACTCCTCCATTCTCGGATGGAAGCTGGGAAATGTACGAAGATTTCGTTGGTGATGTGCAGTTTTGGGGTTATGGTCTGGTTAGCGGTAGCGGGGATGGCGCGGTTCGAATGTGGGACAGTACGTCCTCTATCTCCGTATCTTTTCTCATCAATGACTTTGTGAACACTCAAAGTGCGAACTGGACAAGCCCATCGAACACTCTTGGGTCATACAGGACCAGTAACATCTATCCAATTCGACGAGATACATATTGCGAGTGGAAGTCTGGATAAGTCTATTCGGGTAAATATATCTTCTTTTGTCCACCCTGTGGTTGATTAAATAATGTCATAGATATGGGATCTTCGAACTGGAGGCGTATTTGAGACGCTGAAATACGACCACGCTGTCACGGCCTTGCAATTTGACACACGAAAATTGGTTGCTGCAGCTGGGGAAAATGGCATAAAGGTACGATCATTCGTAAAGGACGTTCTCGAAGACCGACCTGTTTTGCGTATTTGTAGGTCTACAACAGAACGAGCATGCAACAGTCGACGCTAAGCACCAACGGACACACCCACCCAGTACAACGGTTAAGATACATGGACCGATACCTTGTTTCCGGGGGTCGTGATTCCACCGTCAAGATTTGGTCACTATAGCACAACCATGGAACGACAATAAATATGCGCTTCAAAGTTATTTGGTTTATACTTGTCTGGCTGGCATATACTCATGGACATATCCACAAACCAATATCCCCTGCACATCAGATGTATTTATACGCATACAGAACATAGACTAACGGCTTCCAGCGTATGTTCTGTTGAGCACAAACATTCTCACGCGTCTCACGTTACGGAAGGTTACGGATCCGGAAGACGGCCGCACAGCCTTCATCTTGGCAAGCTCATTGGTTCTTCGTAACGATTAATACCCCGGTTTTCCCAGTGCCTATCGGCATGTTGGGATCTACAGCGCCCGTGCCTTGTGGTTCCGGGGAGTCTACGCCGCTCCTCGAACAAGGGGATGATGGCCTGAAAAAGCGTGTGTGTAGCTTGCTTGTCTTCCTACACTGGTGCAAGCACTAGGATGGGGCTGCCTGTTCTCTCCCTGTTTCTCGTCTTCCAATTCTTGCACGCGTATGCTGCCGTGAATGTCTCCTGGTCTACCACCGCCTCAGATTCGTCAAAGAATGTGGTGCAGGCTAATTTCCTGGGAGTGAGTTTCGAACTCAGTTTTATGGATCAATATTGTGAGTCCACAATGTTATCCTACCGCTTTCACTATTGACCAGTCTCAGTTGGCAATGACACGTCCACAATTCCCCAAACAATGCTGAACTATCTTTCTGAAATACGCACCCGCACAGGGTCCAATCCCGTCCGGCTCCGGATAGGTGGTAATTCGGCGGATAGCTCAACGTATTTACAAAACCAGACCTCGCCGATGCTTAAGCTCACTGATCCGAATGCCAACTACAACAACCAGCCTGTGGATTATGGCCCTATGCTATGGCAGGTACTGCAAAATGTGTCGGGCTCGGTCGGGGGGACCGAGTACCTCATCGGCATCTCTCTCAGCGACCCCAATAACACCATCGGATCCACAATCGCAGGAGACGCAAAGGAGATCTTGGGCGATAACTTGGACTCGATCCTCGTAGGAAACGTCAGTCGTCTAGATCCTCTGGCCAGTTCCCGCGTATCTCAATTTGACCGCACAGGAACCAGATTTGTATACTTCACATGGCAATAGACCCGGCTTACAAAACTATACGGTCCAAGACTACATCGGGGTGCGTTTGATTTTGACGTGTGCTTTGGTGTCGCGTGAATGATCTTTGTTGTAGGAGTTCTCGGAAGTTACGAATTACCTGAATAATACCTCTGCGGGTGACATTCTGAATACCCAGATATGTGCTGGACCGACGGTATGCTGCCAGTGGGTACGTCGGTCGAGTTTTTTTAATTTTTGGTTGATGTATCTCACGGATATCTTAGGATTTGGCGACTCTGTTACAGCAGGGCTACCTGGCAACGTTCAGTAACATACTCAAATATATCACGTCAGTCAACTCCACCATAGAAAGGCCTTCGAGTTTACTTATAGCCTTTCATTTAGCCTGCAACATTATCCTCAGAATAACTGCTTTGGTTCTTATCAGTATGAGCTACCATACTATCTTCAACATTCCAACAGTACGTGTCCAGCCCCCATCTTATCTGAATTCGGAATGAGAATTTCTTCTCCCAGCGGTGGGTCTGGCCAGTTGGCAGCAGTATGGTATCGATATTGTGGCCTCGAATACTTCTGCTGGTCATCCTCGGCTAGTCATGTCCGAGTTCAACTCTGCCTCGTGCGGTGGAATCGCCAACATCTCTGATACCTTTGCCGTTGGGTCGCTATGGACAGTCGACTATGCCTTGCAAATGGCTTCAGTTGGTTATTCCGCCGCGTATATCCATACGAGAGAAAAGGGCATATTCTACAACCCGATCGACCCTCCCAATCGCACCGTGTCTGGTGATACATGGACCACAAATTCACCCTTCTACGCCGTACTCGCTATGCCGGAAATATTGCAAGCGAACAACGGCAGTATCGTCGTTGACCTCAACCTGGAAGGATCAATGACCGGCAATAGTACCGTCGCGGGATATGCCATTTACGATGTCGGAAGCCTTTCGGCATCGAAATTGGTCCTTTTCAACTATGATAGCTCTTCCGTGGAGTTCTCCCTGGCAAATTCGGTGTCTGGCCAGCCATCTATCAAGTATTTGGCATCGTCGGATATAAATGAAAAGCGGAATATCGCTTGGGGTGGACAGTCGTTTGTGGGTGTCAGCGATGGAAAGCCTGTCAATGTAACGCAAGATACCAGCGGGTTCAGTTGGCTTCCCCTCAGTGGTAATTTGGACTGCACGGGAAACTGCACGATTGAAGTGCCTGGTCCCAGTCTAGCAGTGGTATACTTGTCCGACTCGTCCAATTCGTCCAATTCGTCAGAGTCTCAGTCGAATTCAGCTCGACGCACTGTGGTCCCTGCAACTTTTGCTGTCGTTGGTTTTATCTTTATTTTGGGACACTTGGTTTAATCTATAGCACACTGGTTCGTATTTATTAGATGGACTTAGCACGATCTTTATCTGGAATTTGATTCGTCCTCGACGACGCGACCCTATATCTTCACGTGATGTTTGAGGACGCGTGAAAGATAGTTTGAAATTTAGATTTGCTCCCGTTCTTTGTCCGTTGTCCTTCCAGCCTACAAAAAGCCTCGCTTCATGTCCACTTAGCCCCATGTCAGGCAACGAATCTCACACTAAGACGCGCACATTGCGAAAGGCGCCTTCTCTCGTGCTGAATGCTCCTACTACAGGTTCGGCCACGCCAGTGAATGCGCGACTGAAATATACGCCTAGAAAACCAGGCAAGCTTCGATGGACAAGCAGCACTGATATCGTGCCCGACAGCGAGGAAGAAAACAGATAGGGCTTTGTACGCCTTCACCGATATTGGCACGCTAGACCGATGTAGCTACACTCCTAGCGGGAACGTTGATCGGAGGGATACGAAGGAAGTCATTGTGATTTCTTCTGACGAAGAAGACACGTACGTTTCAACGTAAACATCCTTCAATTTGTCTTCCACATTCATCTGTAGATACGAACTAGTGAAGCCCACCTCTACGTGCGTATCTCCATATTTTCCAATTTCGCCACTGACTTGCTTATCTTAGTGGTGACGATCTTTCAAGCAGTCCCAAGAAGCCTAAGCGGGTGGTCCGAAGAATTGTTCAAAGCTCAGATGAATCTGAAGACGACTCTCAAGATGCCTCTACAACCAAGCCGGAGGTCATTGAAATCTCAGATAATTCATCTGACGAGGGGGAATTGCTACCACGTATTCCGCAACCGATAGGCCGCTCAAATAGTCGCAGGCCACAAGTTGCGATATCTGTTGATGGTTCAGTCATGACTTGGTGTGTCCGGTAGTGTGCTTCCCATGTCCCTTACTGAATAGAACCAGGGATGCGCCAGTATCCCCACGAAAACCTCTACGCATACCGACGAATGAGAATGCAGTCGCTGGCCCGTCAACTCCTAGTCGAAGCAAAGAGCTTCCCAATTCTGGACTGAAGCCCGGCGCCCCCGCGTCAGCTTCTCCTGCCCCCAAAACTCCCAGATCGCAACCGAACACGAAAAAAGCTCAAGCAGAGGCTGAGTTAAAGCGGCTGGCAGAATTCACTCAGATTCTGTTCAATGATCTCAACAGGGACGTTTTCAACAGTCGCCTTCCGGCTGATATTGAGCTCTGCTGGAGCAAGAGACTCAATACAACGGCTGGTCGCGCAACGTATTCCCGGTGAGATGACATCCTGCATCATATTGTACAATGGTTTATTCTATATAACAGGAAAGACGGTATTGTTTCTGGAAAGATCGAACTGGCCACAAAGATTCTAGATTCCGAAGGCAAGTGTTATCCACCCCCGTTTCCATGTATGTCTGAATAGCGGAGTAGAGCGGGTGATGAAGACACTTTCTCACGAGATGTGCCATCTGGCGTGTTGGATAATCAACAAGAAACTCAACGAGAGTCACGGATCGTTGTTCAAAGCCTGGTCAGTATTCGTGGAATTGCCGTTTTCCTTGCATTGATTTTTTGAGAAGGGCGGCAAGGGTGGCCGCAAAAAGACCGGATATTGAAGTTTCGGTATGTCTTATCGTTTTGAAAGGTTCATTTTCGTCTCGTTGACCATAGCATGAAGACTACTCATGACTACGAAATTTCTTACAAGTTTGAATGGAGTATGTATCCGTTGACCTATAAGGATAACGCCTCTCATTTTTGATAGGGTGCGAGATATGTAAATTGGTGTAAGCTTGTCCATTCTTTCAACTATCTTGACTAACCTCGCTGTAGCTATGGAAGACATAGCAAGTCGATCAAGCCGGATGATGGCAAGTATCGTCGCTGGTTTCGTGATGCAGCTGACGAGCTTGCCGTCAGTGTGTGGCAGATGCCATGAAGGAAAACTCATACCTCTTTTCGCTCAACGCCAGCGGAAGGCTCCTCAGACCCCAAAGATCAGCCGTATGGCTGCGAGCAAACCAAGGGGTATGTTTATATGTGTGACTGGGGGATTCTGCTAATCGATTTGAACTGGAAGATTCACCGCTGCGGACTCAACCTGAGATGCCCGATCCCTTGAAGGACGACACGATCGACCTGACAATATGCTCAGTAGATTCCGATGAGGAGGTAGTTCACGAATCGGATTCAGAAGTGGAGGTGCTCGCCGCACTTTTGGGATCTACTACGATAGCTGGACGTAGTTCCTGATGCTCAAGCAATGACTATTTTCCTGTTGGTTATTCAATTTATGGACGATTTAGCGCAGATTATCTATATACTATCACTAGCTGATTTTGACGTGCCCGCGATATGAACAACGCGTATTTATTCAACCATTTAACGCGATCGAGAGAGTACATCCTAGTTTTTAGGATCTTAAGTGCGCTCCGCCCCACATTACACCCAGTTTCGATTTCTTTATGAACAAGGATGGTCGGGGCGATCAGTATAAGTAATCGTAGGTATACGTATTAAGTACCTAGTGTATGGCGACGATACGGACATGTCGTTCACATACAGAGGAACCACCATGAAGTATTGCCGAGTAAATTTTGGATCTACAAGCAATGTGCATAAATGGTAGCGAATTGGACGTGACTTGACGCGACTTACGGGGTTAATGTCGAGTTTTCCGGGTCTTGGAATTCACCCGTTCTTTTGGAAGATCAGGGGCTTTCCTCTTCGCACCCAATTTGCTGATCTCTTCAGCTCCCTCTTCCTCTTCAGCCCCGCTCTCGTCCTCACTGGATGCGTCATCGTCGCTGGGACTGCCACCGTTCGCCGTATTTTCCACCTCTTTCACAGTATATTCTATCCCAAGGCGCTGACACTCGAATCCTTAAAGAAAGGCTCTATCGTCAATGGTGCCAGAAACCCTCTTTGCGATGATGCCAAACTGCCCAAAGGCGCCGTGGCAGCCATATCCATCATTCCAGTAGAAGACGAGGAAAGAATGTCCATTATCGTCTTCCTCTGCTGCGATAGACAGACCGTGTCCGTCTTCATGCACGCAATTTGACCACTCCTTACTCCATTGTACGCTCCCTATGTAGAAGCAATTTGAGCATCCAGCAACTTTGCGAGGCACGGTGCCCTTGAAATTGCCTTCAATTTCCCCATTATTGACGGTAGCCTCAATATGCTCGGGGAGAATTTTTTCTGCGTCAATGTTTGGCGCAGTGATGGTAATAGCACCGTAGTCTTTCTCGAAAACAATCTTCTCAAATTCTGGGTGACCGAAGTAGACCCAGATATATTTTCCAGGTAGAACAGAGAGATCATATGGGCCTTCTCTGAGTTTCTGCGAGGAGTGAATATAAAGTGGTACACTATAGAACGTCACATACAATAACATGAACTACTGCTTTCTCGTCATTACACCAATACTTGGGACCTTGAAGGTATCCACCACCGTCCTCTTCGTCATCGTACATACTATCGTTCTGGTAGTTATGCCAATGGGAGTGCCTCATTTTGAAAGGAACGTTGAACTTTTATTTGACCATCAGTAACACACAAGATTCGTTTTTTGGTTCCGTCGGTTCATCGGTCCGAAGATATATCGGCACATTCCGTCGGGTTTTGAACCTTAATACTTGGCTGTATAGAATTACATAAGCAAGCACCCTTCAATTATTCGCCATACTTCTCAAATCGCCAACGCGCGCATCTCGCTAGGGTCTCCGTATGTTGGCTTTCGTACTGCTCTACACTATTCACTCACCTGCTCTTCTAGTCAAGCTATCTGAAAATACATACAAAATGACCCACGACGCAGTTTGGTTCTCTCGTCCCAGAAAATTCGGAAAGGGCTCCCGTCAGTGGTGAGTAGTATACCCATTATTGAGACGTCTCCCGTGGCTGACGCCTGTGCCAGCCGTCTCTGTGCCCACCAGGCCGGTCTCATTCGCAAATATGGCCTCGACCTTTGCAGGCAATGTTTCCGTGAAAAGTCTGCTGCCATCGGTTTCGTCAAGGTTCGTATCTCCACCCCTCCTCGCGGTCTCTTCGATCTCATATTATCTCTAGAACCGGTGAAGCTGCGTAGGACTTGGACCATTCGCTTTGCGTCTCTTGCTTTCGTATACAAACCAGCATATGCCTGTATTCTTCGTGATAGGGAAATAAACTACTAGTTTCCGGGCATCCTTCACGACTGAGTTACATTCCTGCGTTCCAAATCTATGTCATTCTATCTAGTACAAGTCTAATTGTGAGATGCTACTACAAGTCGTGAATGCAAAAGATGGTATATTGCAATCAAGACACTCCAAATGATACACACAATGAGGCAAAGCATCCGGTTGGCAAGTATCTAATTAAAGACTTTATACAGCTGAGGTTGGGGATAGGAATAACTACAGAATGACAAATAGTGCTGCGACGAGGATACTATTAGACAAACAACCGAGTTAGAGTGAATGAAATAACCTGTACAAATGAGGTGGCAAATACGAAGTGTCCAGATATGAAAGCAGAAGAGGAATGCAGTTTTCGGATACAATGAGGTTGTGGTATGATAGATTCGGGACGGCAATGCCCCAGAGATGGATGGATGGATGAGGGAAAAGAGATCGAATAAGGTAGACTTTTAGGGTTTAGGTATCGTGCCAACAGAGACGGGCGTTGAACGAGGAGTCGTATGTTAAGTTGAGGTCGTTCCCGCCGAACGAGTTTACATCCCATAGCCAAAGGCCGATCTTTGGTAGGGGTCGGTGAGGCCCGCTCCACCAAATTGATTGACGCCGTTGAACGAGCCGGAATAGGCGCTGCCATGCGTCGCTGATAGACTATTGTGACCCGAGTTTCCTTGCAAAACGTATCCGTCGATGGACTGAGGCTGAAGGTTATGGAGCTGCGATGAGAGATGTGATTGACCGAACGACGTCTGCTGAGGAAGGCCATAAAGGCTGCCTTGGCCGTAGACGTCTGTCAGAGTGTTGGCATGATGAGCTTGAGGAAGGTGACGGCCGCCGGTAGGGGTTGAACCGAGGCCTTGGTTGGTGAGCGCCATGTTGACGAGAGCCTGCTGGGTGTGATACCCGCCAAAGTGATCCATTTGCTCGCGCTGGAGCTTGTTCTGGATACGTTTGCCGTACGGCGTGTTACGGATGAGAGGAAGAACAGGCCGAATTCCTTCTACAAGCAGTGCGCGTTGTGCGGGCTCGGCATAATCCAGCGCCGTCTGGACACAGTAGTTTCCGTACGAATCACGAAGAAGTTTCTCCAGGCGAGTTCGATTAAGAAGCTCTTCGATGAGCATCTTCCGGGTGCTGTGTTCTGCGACGCGAACACACTACGGCAGAAAGTTAGAACAATTCCATATAGATAGGAAAAACTGCTCGCACCTTTTCGATAACGTTCGAACTAAACTTCTGGACCGACAGCGCACAGACGTTCCCGGCGAACTGACGTATAACCGCATCGCTGAAGCGATTATCGTTCAAATCAAGGATGTACTGAACGACCTATTAACAGGATTTAGCCAACGAGGTACATCGGATGATGACGGTACACTCACATAGTTACCATATGGGTCTTGAACCAGAGTAAGAGCATTGTAGGTAATCTCATTGACGAGCTGAATGCGCTGGTGGTCCGATGCATGATCAATGCACCGCTGAAGAACACAACATCCGTGACGATGCGTCGCAACTTCCACACAGTTAACGGCAACGGCATTGTAAATGAACTACAGCGGATATCGTCAGAAGGAACCTATCCCCACAGTACAGCGCGTACCTGGTTGTCCTCGGGAGCTAACTTGTTCAGGCACTTCTGGATAACATGATTACCGTTCAAGTCCTTGATGAGGACGACGACATGAAGACTGAGAGCGACGATAATGGAATGAATCTGAGCATTGTAGCGAACATCAGCCTGCGTCGCCTACGTAAGTGTGATAGGAGAGATCGTAAGGAAATTACACTTGCCTGACGTCTTGTTGATAAAAAGTCGATCATCTTTTGCACTGCACGCGTCCCATGCATGTTCAATGAGATATTGACAAGATCCTGCGCGACAGATTCGCATATCACATTGCGCTGTTCATCAGTAGAAAACTCAAGCAGCTTCTGACACAGGTAATTCCCGAAAGGATCTGAAAAAATACGATGAGAAAAAAAAACTGTCATCCTTGGCCGAACAACGCACCTGTCATGAGATCCGCAAAATGACCGAACGTTTCACGGAATATCATGTCTCGGTGTTCTGGAACGCCCTCCTCTAGCTTCTTTTGAAGGTATCGGCAACCATGTTGGTCTTTGCATAACGCAGGGATTTCACCCTGGAGATCCTCTAGACGTGTACCAGCAAAACGGTTGACTAGCAGGATGTGAGACATTGAGGAGGAATAAGAAATTAGACGTGACAAACATTCTCGGTCGATGTCACCCCGCTTGTGTTTAGGGCCGTGCAAACCATTCATCTTGCCATCAGCCACACCATTGCTTGGCCGACCTGATACACCTAATCCATAACGAGATCCAGAGTACAAGGCACCAGAGCCATTGGCACTTCCACCATTGGGGGTACGGCTACCCTCAAACCCGTAGGAATCATACCGGCCGTTGTCCATCCCGCCGTTGAGGCCATACACGGAGTCCACACCATACTGCTATATAACGAACCATTAATACACATGCCAATATGCGAAATAAATCACGAACCTGCATGGATTCTTCGAGACTTCCTTGTGATGAATTGAATGACAAGGGTCCGTTCTCATATTGGGCCGTGGGTGTGAGTCGCGTCAGCGACGGTTGAAGATCACCCGAGTTTACGGTACCGTCACCTAGTTGGTGCGAACCCATACGAGAACCCAAGGTGTCGGTAAGGGGGGTGGAGGGTGTCTTCATAAGGTGCTGAGGGTTGTTTGAGATCCCAAGTGGCGTTGCTGGCACAGACCGGGTAGTACCGTTTAAACTCTCCAGCATGATTGGCGGTGTGCCGCGCCTAGACGATGGAGGTCGAACATGAGGATGTCCCTGAGGGTGCTGAGGGACCAGGGGCGTGCCCGAGGCTGAGACAGATCCTGCAAGTTTCCCGTTGGCGTCAATAGCGGCCGGGGACAAAGACAAAGTCGGGTTGGTGACTGTCCGCCTATCATTCCTGGATGAGAGTCCATCTCCACGAGAGCCGGGGAACTGCGGCCATTCCGAATGTTTTTCCCGAGATTCCATGGCGCGACTGAACGAAGACCGTGGCGAGGTCTGAGATATATGCGCAAGATCAAGCGCAGCCGATGACGTTGAAACCTGTGGGTGTTGAGTGGTAGCTTGGGAAACTTTGCAATAGAACGGCGCACCTTGGAAAAGTGGTTATACTTGTCATCATCGGAAGTGGGCAGGTTCCGCATGGCATCTGCAGAAACGGGACTTAGAGAGGACCTCGGATGAGCCGACAACAACTCACTGTGCATTTCCTGGTCGAGCTGCTCGTCCAACATCATGCCAGCGTTGAAATTGCCACCGTAGCGAACCTCTTCTTCGCCATAGCGCGAACCCCGGTTCAAGATGGAAGCCGAAATAGGATTGAGTGCGGGAGAAGTTCTGTTGGAACGGTCTCCGGCGACAGCCAAGCTTTGGAAATGACTCGCCAATTCCTCATCGTGGCTGCTGGCAGACGTACGGCGGCTAGCGGGCATACTTTTGGCACCAGCAGGACGCGCACCGCCCTGAGTTGAGGTACCGTTACTGGGATCAGGAGAGAGGTTGACGTTTTGAGCGTAGGTAACGGACTTTCGCTTATCGGCAGCACCAACGGCTTTTGACAAGGAGTCGGCATCGACAGGAAGGTGAGAACGGTTGTTGCGCATGCCAGGAATAAACTCGCCATTGAGGACGGCATTCACTCGAGGGGGGGTAGTGGGCGCCGAGACTGCAAGGTGCTGAATACCGGCACCGTTGGGAGCGTTGGGATCGTAGGGAATGCTAAGCAGCTCCTGAGCTTGCTGCTGCTCGAGAACCCGCATCTGATCCTCGAACATTTTGCGCTGAAGAGCGCGCTGCCTCTCATGCTCGAGTCGCTTGAGCTCGACACGCTGCAGCGAAAACAGGTCAGCAGGACACCAAAGAGAAAGACTGAGCTACACACAGCAGACATATCAGGCATATTACTTCCCAACCTTGCGGCCTACGACAGAAGAAAAGAAGTTGGAAAAAGTCGGCCGAGATTGAAAGGGGAGACATACGGAGTCAGCGAGGTCCAGGAAAGCCGGCGGACTCTGCTTCCTCTCGTCGGAAGGCGAGATATTATCAGTAGATATATTAGAATTTTCCGAAGAGATATTCATTTTGGAGGATAGAGACCGGCAAGCGTTCCAAGGAAGTGAACGACAGAAAACAAAGCGAAGGATGAGTAAATAAAGAAAAGCGTAATTTGACAAGGACGATGCTGGATGAACAGGGGTGGCAAGGCATTGAAAAGGAGAGAACAATGATAGACGGCGATGACGACTGACCTGAAGCCAAGTTTTGGGCCTCTATAAAGGTATTGATGTTACAACGGCTGATGCTGGACGACGACGACGGTGATGAACAGAGCACAAGAGTGACAGCAAGGCAACGCACCCTTTTTAATGCTCCAGAATCCAAGCAGAGACGGGAGAAGGAGGAGTGAGAGAGTCAAGTAATATGGTCGCTGAGCACCGTGCTGGGGACCCTGAACTCTAATACCCCGGCAATCCCCCTCAAAAATAAAACTCCGTCACTTTCCGATTTCCGTCGTCCCTTGAAAAAAAAACTTGCCATTGATGCTGTTGATGCCTCTTCACATTATATCACGGTGCCTCCCTGAACCCCAGTGAGATCGCCGTGAACAATGTTCTTGCATATTTATTCTTCTTTTTCCAAGTATTTATCTCTTATATTAGTCTGGACACCGCCAGGGCGGGCTACTCCAAGTCTCAATATTTTATCCAATTAGCGTCTGGACCCCGTACGCAGTCCCCTGGCTGACCAAGCGAGAACATCATATGCATCACACACGTCGCTACGCGCGTTGCCATACAAGGAACTGCGAAAAATCCGCTTTCCCTCCCAGGCATTGTCCGTCCTTCTCATTTCCTTATTCTGCGCTGGTTGCATCCATGGAATTCCAAGAAGTGCGCCCCCGTCATAGTTAATGTTTTAGCGTCTTGTAATTTCCTTTTGTTTCCTACCGTATGGTGATCGTACCTTGCTCTACCGAGATCCAGATCTTTTTACACGCGATTCATCCGGTACTCTATGTGTCGGTGTAGGTCCAAAGCCCACATATTCATGGGCCGTCATACTAGAGCGTGGTACTTGAGTGGCCTGCGCTCGGTCCTGATATCCGATTTCCAGCCTCCATATGTACGTGTTCATAATTTCGGAAAGACTTCGACTTCGCAAATGGCATCATATAAGTATATCCGTTGTACGTGTCGCGTCATGAAATGTACATAAACTAAACACCTCCGTACAAGTATGTAAATCGTAAATTCTAGCTCTACACCTGTGTTACTATCGGAGGCGACAATGTGGGAGGTGCTGGGGACATACGCCGATCTTCCTCCACATTAAATTTCTCCGGTCCCGGAGAGCCAGACGATTCACCTCCAAGCCAGTGCCCGTTGGGAGCGGGCTTATCCTCATTCGCGAGCTCCGCCCTCTCACCCGACTCGCTTTCACAACAGATAGTACGGCGATCATCCTCCTCCGACACGCCACTGCTTTCCTCTTGTATATCTTCCGATGATACTTCGGGGGTATTTCCGTTTGCATGAACTCCTTCGCCGTCGGATGGACTCTTGGCCGCCAGAGACGTGGGGTACCGAGAACGCAGGCTAAGAAAACCTGCCAGCGGATTGAGATTTATAAATGGCCGTCCTTTCTTGATTCCATCGACAGTAGTCGGTGTCGTTGAGCCGCTGGCAGGAGGCGTTGAATTGTCGACGGTCAACTCACGGTTGACCGGCTTTGGTGTTGCAGGGCTCTCACCCATTGGCGATTCCGGGCGAGGTGACTCCAATCCGGAGACAGACAATGCAGGAGAGTTGAATGGTCGGGAGGGACTAAAATCAGAATTCTAAACATGCCCGTGTGAAGAATTATGTGAAATACCAACCCTACGGGTAATCCTTCACCATTGGTTAGCGTTAAAAGTAAATTCTTGAGGTTAGGAAGCGTGTGGCGCATGTCCAAAGCACGCAGGTCGTAATCAGACATTAACTAGAAAATGTAACCGTGAGAGCTGTGCTTGTCATAGGTTGCAATGTGTGAATACCAATTCAATGTCTTTGTTAAGTAGGAAAACCCCGTATTCGAAACGATATGTATCTACCCCTTTGGAGAAAAGGGGGAACCTAAGAAAATCATAAGTGCCAAACCCGATCTAAAAGATAAAATGCTCACATTCTCGGTCCCACCATTGCAGAAATCCCGTCACGAATTAGACTACGGCTGCCCACAAAAGTCACAGGGTATACCAGGCCTTTGCCCAAGTAAACCGCGATGAATTGAACGAGCTGAGCGGCGTAGCCTAGAGCCGTAGCAACCGTGTCTTCGTTCACATCATTGTGGGAAGCCAGGAATAGGGGAGGTCCCGGGTCGCTTGAGGAGAATGGTATGGGAAGCGGTACATCGAGGATGGTGTATAGTAGGTCCGGCGGTGAACGCAATTCAATCGGGAAGATCCAAGACAGCGTCGAAAGTAGTGTTGTCCGTGTTGGCGATATTCGATGTTGTAGAGCATCAAGATGAGACCTTGAGTGAGAAACCACGTTACAACTGTAGTATCCAGAATAAGGGCAAAGCTAACCGTTGCTCTACGACAGATTGAGATGTACTGTCCAAGTGGTTCGACCTTTCCAAAAGCTGCAACCTCGCCAGCTCAAGTGTTTCCCGGCGTTGTCTTAGCCGATCCCGACGAGATTTGATTTCCCACTCTCCTAGAACGAAAATTGCATCAGGCACGCCACTAAATGCAATTGTAGCAAATTCTTACGTTCTTGTCGCAGGGTTTGGAGATGCTGGAAATTAGATTGAAGTTCATCCAAGCGAGCTTCGCATTCATTAACTCGGCGCCTCTATAGAAAAAAAAGTCAAACTTTGATGTACATCAGAATGGAGAACGGAAGGCAGTAGCGCGTGCCCTAGTGTTCGAAAGAAGTAACATACCAGTTTGAAAGCAATGTCATCTTCCACGAATTTATCAATACTACGCGCCACTTCATCCAATGATGACTGTGCGTCATGAATGCATGTCTGGAGAGTCACCAATCTAGTAAGTAGTGGTTACGATGTCGCCTTTCAAATAAGCAGTATAAATTCACTGACTTGAATAGGTCTTGCCAGCTAGCTGTTTGTACATAGTCTTCAGATGATTGGGACGTGCGCCGGGCACCACGTCTATGCCGTCTTGGAGTAGAAACAACAGCATCGATTGAGCTCTCGGAGGGGAATATATCCTCGATATGGCGGACTCTGCGTACGTCAGTCTCTGGATCGGACGCATATCCAACAGAAGGAGACGGTGTCCTGCTCCGGGGGACCTTGGCCGACAAAAGATAGTAAGAATGACCTGGAGGGTCTAAGGTAACGAGCAGGGTATTTGAAGGAAGTTGCGATGCGTGTGGAAACTGGAATGAAATGGTCAGCAATGAGGTGGATCTGATTCATTGGTTCTTACATCTTCTGTGACTGGTATCAGCTCTTCCAAATTAAAGTCCCATTTTTCCAGAAGCTTCCACTCAGTCTCGTCAGGTATTTGGCGGCCTTTTCCTTTACCAGTGGTATCATTCTTCCGCTCAGATGTGTTCTTGGCCCAAACTTGCACAGTAAGGTCTCCGCCAGTGACATCAGTCGAAGTAGAAAAGTCGTTTCGAGGGTCTACTCGAAATGTGGGGTTGGTAGATGGAGGATGTATGGGAGACAGGAAATCTGGTACAGGAGAAGAGCGGCTTTCTGACTGCGACCGAGGGGAAGGGTTGGGACATGGAGTTGCAGGTGGAGACGCCTGTCCGTTGGTTCGTAGCGCCGAAGTCGAGGCAGACTTCAAATGCGACAAAGACTTGGGAACAGCTGGACGCGGTGTACGCGTTGTTCTCTCCACATTACTGATCGTTGGTCTATGGCTCTTGACATTTTCGGTACCGTTGGGCTTCTTGGTCTTCAAACCAGAGGGACTGCGAGGAACGGGTGGCCGAGAGGTGCCAGGTGGCCGACGAGGGGAGGGAGCAGGAGCAGTGTCTTCAGGGACGTTATTATGAGGAGGGTGCACTATGATGGATAAGAATGTTTCGACTAGACGTGTTCGGATAACACCTTCGAGTTCAGTTTGTGTATGATTATGAAGGAGCGTGTTGTAAGGAGCAGTCGAAGTTGAAGCCAATGCTGAGACATCAGGACCAGATAAGGCAACCCCGAGCGACGAAGCATTAGAGCCGGCGCGATACCGGCGAATAGTAGGCGCAGAGCCAGACGCAAATTTACTGGAAACACCAGCACTGCTAGCGCGAGAACCTGCTCTCGTTCTCCCTCTGGATATTGCCGCGCTGTCCCCTGGTCCCTGACCTTCAACGACGTCTTCAGACTTCTTGCTGCGGAACGTCGCTACCGAATTAAGCGACACCCGGCGACTTCGTTTCGACGTCAGAGAAATATCCAAATCGTCAGTTAGATGGCCGTGGCTGCTGAACTGTGGTTGCTCCGAAGGCTGAGAGAGAGCGGATGCAAATTCATCTCGGACAGGAAACGGCGTCAGATTGCGGACTTGGATGGATGTTATGTGGCGGATGCGCTTCTATGACGGAACCCAAAATGAGCCCATTGGCGACCAGAGATGGAAGTACACGCAACTTGTGAGAGAACATCATGGGTGTCATCTAATGTCGCTTCTGCCTCCCCATGCGAGCCGCCCAACATTGAGGGTATTGCGCAGAGAACACGGCACGGTCACCGAGTACAGTTAATAAGACTGTACCACAGGCTTGCTGTTTCGGTGAGATATGGCTAAAGGGTGGTCCAATATACGCCGTCGTCGGCCTAAGGCAGCCCAGGCGAAATATCGCTCGTCGTTATCAATCCCAGGCGCAAGGCCTACCAGTTGAAAGGGTAAACGCGGTCGACAACCAGACCTAGAACGGAGTAGAAGCGAAAGCGAGCATAGCCCTAATTTAGGGTTATGCCAGGATAGCACGTGTGGCGCAAGGCGACGCGACTTCAACTCCGCCGCGGCACTCTCCATAAGTCGCGAACCATGATCGACTCGTCATTAATATCGCAAACGTCATGTTCCAGGCGAGGGCATGCTCGTGCTTTTTCATTCGCCAGTCTGTCTTGCACTGAACAGGACTTCAGGTTACTGCCCAGTCCTTTAACTGAGGCATACGAAGACAGCAATAAATTAACATGGTATATTTTACATGGTCCATATACAAGCAGTTGACTATTGATACAACCTTTTGGTCGTCCTAACCGAGACGAATGAATGCGACGATAACAATAAGACAGACGGAGGAAGACTCTAATTATCTTCCATCGCGTCCGCGAAATGAGGATTCCGCCGTTCCTGTGACTTGGCTGCAAGATTTTGCGCCTCCTTGATCTCCTTATTGATCCTGGCCGTCTCTCGATGCCACAGGGCAGACACCTCCTCTTCCATCACATCGTCCGACACCTGTGCATCAGCACTTTTGACACCCAAGCCCTTCAACACTTCGTCATATCGAATTCCCGAGGCGATTTGGACATCCCCTGTGATGGTTCCCGATGACGTCCTTGTAAGAGAACCTTTGCCACCTTTGCCGCGAGGGGACCCGATGGTAGAAGTGGCGGACACTAGACCAACCCCATCTAGCATACCAAGTAGGTCCACGAATTCACTACGCGAGACGGGTGTGAATACGTCGCTATCGCCGCGCTGCAATGCCAATGAGTAAAAGATGAAGAGATGCGATGTCTCTATGCCTGTGGATTTTGAAGGGGACTTGGGTGCGGCGGTCGAGAGCAGTGGCAAGCCGGCTTCGATTCGCTTGGAGGATAGCAGGATCAGGAGAAGAACAATGCGTGCTTGAAGGCCCAAAGACTTGACATTTGATACAATTTCACTGTCGCTTGAACCCGGAATAGAGGGCGTGGAGGAGTGTGCCAAGGGTTTCTTGTTCGACGGTCCATGGCTTTTAAGAGTGGCGAGAACATGGGCAGGCGTGATGGAAGGACGTCTATCACCCTTGCAAGACGTGACAGCAGCATCGATTGCCCCACGCAAAACTTCGAAAAGACTTCTAACATCGCCGGTCATAGCCGCGACCTTCTTTGTCAATAATGTCAAGGCAGGAGCAGGAAGGAGCGTTTTGGCCTGGTCCGCCTCGGCCTCATCATTGCGTAAAGGGGCCAACCTTGCTTCGATGATTTGAAGTAGCTGCGTCGGCGTGTAAGGAGCGAAATGAATAGTCCGCACGGATGACGAGAATGAGGCAGATGACGTCAGGGTATGAGTGTTAGCGATGCCAATGACACGTATAACAGAGGGATTGGCGGTGGGAAGAGAGAACAGAGTCTCCAATGACTGAGGTGTCGTAGCTATGTGGTCCAATTCGTCCAACACCAAGAGACTGTGGCACGAGATGAGCACTACTAAAAAAATGCTGAGGACATTCATACCATTTCGTTAAAAGACCGTTCAGCAGGGTTTCTACGGCATCTTTCCCTCTCTTAGCCTTCTTTGTTTGATTAGAGGCCTTCTTCGTCCCCTTGAACTTCTCGTGCAACCGCTCCCATAAGGCGTCAAGATTACTCATCGCCATGCAATTAATCGTAATGACCTCGATATCATTGTCGAGAGAACGGAGAATTGAGTTGACGAGAGCGGTTTTCCCAGTTCCGGGTGCCCCAGAAATATAGAGACAGGACGGATGATCTACATCATCGGAGTCCCGAGGTGAAGCGACCACGAAACCCGTGATAAAGTCACGAATGATTGCACATTCATCATCGCGTGCCGGCATATCCACTGCATCATCACATGTCGCACGAAGTAGCGCGCGCACCCTGACATGGAAGGGCAGCAGTGTAGGAGGTGTAGGAGGAGGTGTGGTTATCGCAGAGCGTGACAGTGGTGTCGAAGGAGAAGAAATCAGCGAGGTAGAGGCGTAACGCTCTAGAACTAACGATAAGAAAAGGCAACAGTTATTAGAGCATAGTAAACGTACGCGCTCGTCGACGAGGTGGGGTAACTTCAATCTCTGTCGTCGTTCTCCTGAGCGCTCGCGTTGCTCTCGTTGAGATTGGCGAAGGGGCGTCTGCATTGACAGCGCGAATGAGATAGGGAGGAATGTTCTCCTTGTTATCGTCGCCATCGAGTACGGTGACCGTCGTCTTTGGTCGCTTATAGCTGGGCGTCGGGTCTGGCGACGGCAGCTCACTGCGATGAGTGCGTTTGCCGAGAGTCGAAGAGCGTGTCGACCGTGGTGTCTGCATTGCCAGCAACGATGAAGATAGGACGACTGACCAGGTGGTGGTGTTAAGGCAAAGAGTGTCCAGCCAAACAACCGATTTTGATGACGGACTTTTGAAATTTCGGCCATCAAATTGTACGTTAACAAACAGGACGCGATACTCGACGCGTCAGTCACGTGTGCGACGCGACGGTCACGCAATTTGAATATCCTCATTTATTGTGCTACTTTATCAGAAATTGATGCCATAACCACCAGCATTTTTCCTGTTTTCAATCCGTTTAAACTGCGTTCAAGAGATTAAAATCTTCGGCCTAAAACCGAAAGGAAGTCGTATCATGATGGCGGCCGAGTACAGGTATACAAACGCAAGCCTCTACAATCCCCTTTCTATCAAAAAGAAAACAAGACTAGGATCGTATTTCAAAGGTTTATTTTACCATCGAGAAGGACATTAAAGTCAATAGATTGTATGACAGGTAGGGTCGATCAGCCCTTCTCGCTACGGAGCCAAGCGATGGCCTCACTTTACGATGCGAAGTTCAATCCACCAGAATCATTTCGGCTTAGAAGCCGTCGTCCGGCGCGCTTGGCCCCACCAAAGGTATAGCATCATCATAACTGGACAAGCAGTCAGAGAAATCTTCATTGGCAACAAGGAGAGACTAAAAATAATCAATGTCGACAAACAAAGGAGGACGGAGGCCGTACAAATCCTATCTTGTTTGATTCTGTTGCCAAAATATGCTGACATTTATGAGGAGTGGTATCTTGTGCGGCCAGGTAGTTCTTGATGTTCTTTTCAATGGGATACACTCCTCTTCCCTCTGGCTCGCCCCACGGTGAGAGTATCCAGTCTGAGATGCCAAGGAACTCCGATGTCTATTCAATGGAACCCAAGTCAGCAATAGTACGGGACGTGTAATTGCCCTGACCAATGAATCAGTACTTCCATTAAACAGTCGAGACGAAACAGATACAGACGCAGTGACCAAAAAACCTGCCTCAGAAAATCAAGGAGGACTCGAGGACAAAGTATTTCAACCACTTATGAATTTCCATCTGAGCAATCGTGATTCTTGTTTACTGAACATGAACTGGGAGTACACCTTTTGAAGGCAGAGATAGCTTTGCTAAAGTGATATCGTCAGGCTACTGTGAAGAGCATCAGGTCTTCTTCACAGTTGCGAGAGAAACCCGTACACTCGCTGTTTGCTTTCTCCTAGGCAACGAATCTACGAGATCAAGAAGCCAATCAGGATGAAGGCATCTCACCCTACAGCCACTCGCTCCCTAAGCATATACCTAGGGAAATACCAAGAAGACCGCGATAGTGATTCCGATAGACAAGTTCATCGAACGAGTTGAACGGGGCTCAGGATGAAGTTGAAAAGCCCACACGGCTCGAACCATCATTTATTGACCTCCACTATCCATGAGTAGCGCGCAGGAGACAAGGTCAATTTTATGACCTTTGATTTTCGTCCATTTATGTGGTGCCGACATCGAAGATAACATATGGTACGTCTCATGCATGAGTCTTCAGGATGCGTATAACGCATGTTTTTGGTGCTGTTTGACGGGTGATAGACACCAGGTCATCATAACAGTTTAGCGGTGAGAATGAAACCACGGAAGATGTCATAAATAGGTCCTCCCAAACTCTAGAGTGTCCCGTTGCTCGTCAACGAATCTGTTCCATGACGTGCGCCAGATCAGTGTGCCTGTGGATGCAACTATAGATCGCCGAGCACGAAAAGCGGAATAGCCACGCCAACACGATAAGGACCGCAGCAAGGATATTGCATCCAGGATGGTAAGGAGATACAGATACTTGAGTTTCACTACGAGGATATTTATATGGCCTGTACGAGTCTTCTTTTTATACTCACACGTAGCAGTTTCGCGTCGAATTGCCGGTAGACGATTCCAACCATACTCGACAGTAATGTTATGCCGGTAAACAGAATCAAAGGCCCCTACGTTACAAAAACATTAGTTGCTGCGCAAAAGCTGCTTTAATAACTCACATATCCTTTTAATGCATACGGATACTCAGACTTTCCTGTGAGCGCCCATGGATGTAGCAACCCAGACGATATAGGTGCAGCCAAAGCATTACCGACGCCTCTACCGGCAATGAAAATACACATCAACATTGATGACAAGTGTGGATCGTCACCGCCTACTGTTGACGCAAACTTTGTCCACAGCGCAGACCAACTAGGTGCAAGGAAACCGTAGACGGCGGCAAATACAAGGAGAGTAGCGAGTTGGGTAGTGAAACCCCATATACACAGAACGGCGAAGGAAGAGCCGAGCGCAGACAGGAAGATGGAGATACGCAGATCGAACCTGTCGGAAAGATAGCCGAGGAAAATGCAACCCGGCGCGGAGGTACCTGAGGGCATTTTACATCAACAGCCGGGTCGTTTGAAAAGCAAATCGGCGTACCGTTCATCAATGACAGTACCCAGGTTCCTGCAGAGGCTGCATTATTTAGCCCCAGATCCGTTGCAAAAGCTACAAGGGTATCAAATTAGAACGGCCCATACGCAACAGAACCAATCTACTTGGTAGATATAATGTAGGAAGGAATGTCCCCAATCCCTGCATCAAATTGGCAATAAGAAAGATCCAAAAGGGTTTGAACTTGAGAAATTGGGTATTGATGGGTCTATGGTGAACGATTTGGGATGGTGGGACTCGCGACTTGATATAGGGCAGTGCGGGGAGGGCAAAAATGGTGAAGGCGGTTCCTAGAGCTAGCATAGTCGTCCTGAAGCCATATTTATATAAAAGAGTCTTGATGACTATTGGCATTACGACGCCTCCAATGCCTGGAAATACGAGTTACTATGAGCTAACCAGCGACAAACTGTTGCCAGGGACGCACCGGAGCCCGAGAAGATGAGGCCATTCGCCTTTGAATGGGCCGAGATAATCAGACCGTTGTGAATCAGCCAGATATATGAGGTAACCCACCAGCCCTTTCCTTTCAGAAAACCACTCAAACGTGTACGTCATGGTAGGAAAATACAGCATGCCTGTGCATAGGTTATATTAGCCGTTTGGTTCTAATGAAAGCTGGATAGCACTTACTACCGCCGACCGAATACAGAATTCCTTGCGTCAGTAGCAAAACACCCGACGTCTTTGCAAATGCTGCCCCGAATAAACCTGCGACACATAGTACCAGCCCTACGTACATTCCCTTCTTCTTGTGTACTGGAAATCGCGAGAATACGGGAAGGATGATAAGCGAGGCAAAATACATTAACCCAGTAGATAGAGATCCGACGAGAGCGAGGAGCGACGATGGGGTGTTTTGGAAGGGCTCGTGCGAGGTGTAGTAGTTGAGGAAAACACCATAAGAGAAGGGGTAAGACCAGACAAGGAACTCGAGAAGCCATGCGCTGACGAGGAACGCCCAGGCGTGGAACCCACGGTCCTATGTGGAAAGCCGCATTGAGGTTTGGAAAAATGGGTTAAGTTCACGACGAACCATAGGAGGCAAGGACGACGCATTCAACGGTGCTTCATCGGTATCGTTAGCTCCTCCTCTTTGAGTCATTTGCTCGTCTACAATCATGTCTTCGAGGTCAATCATTCGTTGGTCTGAATCGTCAACTTTTGTCCTGATTCCATGTCAGCTTTCAGAGATCAAGGAAGATAAAACGCTATTGACCGTGTCTGGTTCAGACTGACCAACTCAATATCGGTGGACATAGTGGGCTGGTTTTGAAACGGGTTGAAAGAAGAGCCATCTTTAGGTCGATGGAAATGAAATTCATTTCCATCGGATAGCCGCACCGATGATCAGTCATCAAAAACTTGACAAATCCACTGCGAGGGAACACCGGGGTCTCCATTATCAGATAAGAACTTATGAGCTTGAAGCAAAGAACAAGTTTTTTATCACTGTACAATCAGAAAAAGAAGATTGAACGTAACGTACGCGTAAGAACGAATCGTGTAAAAGGTTCGCCGGGGCGTTTCGTTCCGGCTACCTTCCGGAAAGGATGAACGCGTTTAGTCACCAAAGTCGCTTAGTCACAGTGTACGCTGGAGCCTGAGCTTGCCAATAGAGACCCCAACGTTTCGGCTTCATAGCAAATTATCGATAGGATGAGCGAACAGTTTCTCCTTTTTTTTCAAGTATTGAGAGACCGGTTCTTCTACTGCAGACTTCAGGAGCGTTTGGAACAAATTTTTAAAATCGTTTTTGGTATATCACGGACTTGCCAAGGACAATCGTCGCCAGTAAATCAACATCGGAAAATTACTGCCCTTTGGATAACGAGAAGACATATCTTGTAGTCACCCGTATATCAATCGAAGATCCATACCCTAATTTCTCATAGAAACCGTAAAGCGTTGGTTTGTACGACCACGGTCATCAAATGGCGAGACCCATGGCGTCTCAAATAGATGTGTTGTTTCGCAGGCCGTGCAGAGTGGTATTGGAATTGCAATGCCTGGAAAGAGGATGGATATCAAATTGTGCGACTTGACAGGATCAATCAGAGACTACAAACTTACACAGTAATACACAACAGTGCGAAAATTATTGCTTGAGCAACTCTTCTCGTTCGAGTACCGACTTTTCGAGTTTGATGAGGATTGTTGTCCGTGTGGGAAATTGGGCTGTGGGTGTACTGTGTGCGGTTACCCGAGCGGGCTAGATCAGATAGCATGAGTACCAGGTACGGTCCGAGGATAGCCTGGACATACAAAGCCTAGCCCGTCCAGTACGGCTTCAACGATGCCCGCAGTGAAGGACGAACAGCTTAATTGACTCATGTCCTTGGGAACGGAGATATGGCGCTCAATAGGTGGATCATTGTCAATGATCATATCTGTGTTGTAAACGTGAGCGAAAACAGACGACACGTGTTGCAATGGCATACATTCGTCTGCGTTCTCGACACTCTTCTCGATTGCATCCGCTGGTTTTCCAAAGACGGCCCGCCAGACTTGTGTGTGAATGGACATCAAGGAGGGCAGGAGCCGTATTTCTCGTTTCGGAGCCTTGGAGGATGATTCTGCGCGCCATACCATAAGCTCAAGGACCCGAGTGCCGATGCGATAGCCGAGAGTATTCAGTCTTGGGTGATAGTTAGCTGATACACAGAATATGAGGCAGGAGACGAACCGGCGTTCGAGATCATTGATACCGCTAACGCGTTTCTGGGTATACTGTACGACTTCTGAGAAAAGAAAGCTGAAAGCGGCGCCAGAGACATCAGTCACGCGAGGTTTGTTGAGGTTCTTGTCGTATATGTTTGGTCGAGCAAGAGCCTGCTTATTGGTACCGAGAGTTGTGTTTATCGAAGTAGCTGAAGGAATAGAATAGCGAGAACTCGTCGTTGGTGAGAGATGCTCTACAGATGAAAGGGAAGAATTTGAAAGAACGGAAAGCCTGGGATGGGGCTGAGGATATGCCATGGCTGTCAAGATGAAAGGGTATACTGGTTCCGACCAAATAAGGCACGCGGCACGCTTCGATGTCAGCAGCAAGCGTCACCAATGAATCGCTAGGCCTACTATCCGCTAATGTCGTTCTTGGCACGCTTCCCTTTCCTTCCCAGGTCTCCAGGCGCCGTCGTCGTATGAATTATCCTCCGCCGTCGCCCCAGGACCTCCAATCTCATCTCTACCACGCCTTCCTCGACGGCAAGACCGCCGATGTCGCCCTGCGTATCTCCGGTTCGTGGCGTGCTGTCTATCACCTTCACAGAGTCGTTTTGATCCAGTCGGTAGGCACACGACCGTCACTATCGCTGCCAGCATTGACCTTTTCCAGGGATTTTTCCGCTCGCTCTTCACTGCAGGTTTTGTGGAAGCATCGCCTAAGCGTTTTGCAGTCCCAGACGAAATTGACATTGCATTTGATGATCATAATATAACTCGTGCAGGTGCGTATAACTGTATTCCCCCTTCTGCAATCTTACCTGATTCTTCGTGTCTAGCATTCGAGTGAGTGTTCACCTTTGCTAGCCTTCGTTCAGGAAGCAGATCCTTGACTACAGAGTCTGTATTTCTCGCTTATACGGAGGTGGCCCGCCGCTGCATGTCAGCCCTTCACTGCGGCCAACTCTTTCTCACCCATTGACCCCGGGTTTCCCGTATCAGTCCAAGTACGAAACACCTTCTGGTCACCAGGCCGCCACACCCCAGTTCCTGCTGTCACTACTTGCTACATCCATCTACCTATCTATCCCTTCTCTGGCCTCCCAGGCTCTTTCATCTATATGCGGCACCCTTGGTCCGTATACCGTTATCCAGTATCTCAACTTCTCTCTTGGAAACTGCACCGGGTCGGAAGGTGCGACTGAAGGTGCGGTCGGGTTGGAGAACGTAGCAGAACTCCTTGAAGATCAGGATAGCGATAACGGCGAATCCGTTCCTCCATCACTTTCGAGAAATGACCGTGCGAATTCCATTCCCTCTTCTTTCGACCCGATCCAAGATGGCATATCCCTCAAGTCACATCAAGCCTCTATCAAGTCGCGTAGTCAGACCGCCCCAGAGCCTGTGACATTCCATTATGGTGCAGTCTCGGATAAGATTGGCGAGGCTGCTGGGGCCTGGCTGGTTCGTTGGGGCCCGGACATTCTCAGCTACGAAGAGAGTGTTGTTGAGGGCGTGCTAGACAAGGATGTTCCTCCGCTATCTTCTCGCTCAAAGGCAATTCGACGCAGAGCCAAGACGCTGGACTCGGCCGTTCGCACGGAAGTTGTAGATGCGGCCAGCACCTCCGTTATGAGACCAACTATACCAGTGATATGGAGGCGCGGTGGTCTAAGTCCTCATTGGGTCAAGGCTCTTATATCATCGGATTCATTTTTTGCAAAGGATGAGATGGAACGATACGACTTTGCCAAGCGAGCCGTTCAACTGCGGAGGAAGCAGGGGGGAATAGATCCAGACGAAGAGGTCGTCTGGAAAGAGATGTTTGAAACTGGAATATATTATGCTAACATGGTGAGTCCATATTTCTAATGACTTCTTATGAGTGCTTCACTGCATATGAAGGTACCTGAAGATATCATCAAGATATCTTCTGATATATGTCCAACAACAGATCAACCCTACGTGGCTCTGTCCGTACTCCATGCGGCCAATTGGTCTCAGACTCTTCTTCGACATCACCTTACATTTCGTCCCGCTTCCCCTCCCGCGCCAACACTTTCTTCCGCCAAAGGCAAAGAAAAGGATCTTGGTATAACATTTACGAGAGACTCTTTCCTCAATGGAGTCACTAAGCATAAGTGCGATCCATTATATCTTGTTCCCGTCGACCAGACTTTGCGAATTGGAGAAAATGGTGGGCCATCTTCTGAAGGCAAGGGGATCTCGATGGAGCAGTTGTTCGCACACTCCCACTCTCCTTATACGGTCTCCTCTGATGAAAATCTGAATGCCAAGTTCAAGTCCGACGAGGTCTCAAGCTATCCTATCACGTTCAATGAGTCAAGTTATTTTGGTCTTCTACCAAATTTCTATACACCCTCTTCGATACGAGACGCCCCCGCCGATCCGAAATCCGTCTACTCTCCTTATCCTCCGTTTCGATTTTCAGTCGAATTCTGGGACATAGATCATTTGAAAGAGAAGCAGCGACTACACTCCCAAACTATCTGGTATGCTGGCAGCCTGTTCAATGTCTACATCCAAGTTGTGAAGAAGAAGGGACCTACGGCTTCGGGCAAGGACCAAACAAGCCAATTAGGCATATATTTATGTCGACAGAGCACCGTTGAGGCAATTCCCGCCCGAAGTGCACCAAATCCACTAGTGGTGCGACAGGGCAATGATGGAGACACGACGTCTAGTTCGTCTGACCATAATCATAGCGCGGTAGCGAGTGCTGGACGCAGCCGAGTAGTATCATCATCCAGCGCTACATCACAATCCGCATCGCCTATCAGTCCTGGCCCTGTGACTCCAACGCGTAGCACGACGCCGTTATCAAGTCCTGCTACGTCGTCATCTCTACCATCATACCACACCTTACCGGATCGGCTTGGTACTACATCTAGTTACCGAGATACACACGGCTATCCATACAGCCTCCCGTATACCCTCCCGGGTACCGCGCCCTCCCAGCCATACCGGGATTCCCGGCCAAGTGTTTCCGCCTACTTCATGATCTACTGCGCTAATCCGACGGGGAGCTCGCAGACACGCTTCAAGAGCACCCCGGACGTGTTCAAGGTCAGCCAGAGCTGGGGATGGAAGAGCAGTTCGTTGAAGGGGGAAGATATACCAGCAGCCGATGATGATTCCGACGACGAAGGTAACGTCATCAATCTTCAGGGATCTAAGGTTAGTTTGAGGGCGACGGTTGTTCTTGGGATCGTGTAATCTACGAATCATTTTGTATTGTAATACCTTGCATCGCGTAATACAGCATAATTGTGGATAGAGTAAGATAGGTAGAGAGTAAAGTATCAGGATGTCACTATCCCTTTCTCGATGGTGATCTTCTGCGTATTCTCGATAGAGATCTTGAGGATGGAAGTTCCATTCGTTGGTGCTCCCCCGGTTGCGTGAGATGTACCAATCGATGGAGAGGAAGAGTTGCCAACACCGGCCGTCGAATTTGAATCTGTCGTAACGTCTACTGTCCCATTTCTAGAGCTAGATCTTGGATCTGGGCTGTCCAAACTTGTAGCCGGATCCAACTTCCAAGATTCTGCGTCATCCTGGGTTGCCGAATCGACAAGGCTATCAGAGTTTGTAGTGTCCGTGTCTCCATCATCATCATCATCTGCGGTACCGAAGCCCGGATTGCTTATCGACCCTGGTGATCCATCTCCCACTGCGATAGGAACACCGGGCAGAATGGTGTCATCTTCATAATCGACTGCACCGCCTGTTCCATCTAGTGGACTAGTATCATCACCGCCGGACGCCGTGTCGCCAAACCCACCGGTTGCGACATCAGACTCTGGTGCCCCGCCGGACGGATTAGTGGCACCGCTGGTTGCGTCAGACAGTAGTGAGTCCAGATTTTTGTCGCCGACATTGACATTGATCACAGTAGTTCCGGAAGCCAGCTTTGCTACCTCCTTGAGCAAGGAGGATATATCGCTATTGTCGGACGTCGAGCTCGGAATTGTGAGGGTCTTGACTGTGGAGCTACGGTCGGCGAGACGATTTGTATAGTCCCTGTTGCAAGAAGGTTATTATTTGCGTAAATGTTTATACGATATAGAATCTCACCCCACAGGAGCGGCAGATACCACAAGAGCGATATGGGACGCCAAAAGGAGGGACAAGACGTATGTTTTAGGATCACAGTGGAACATCTTCAAGGCGTTGGGAAATGTCCAAACAAGCCAGCTTGTGTGCGACCTCTCGAATTAGCCAGTAACTCGAGGAAAATGGAAGTGAGCGCAGCTGAGGAGTGGCTTGGCTACATAGATCATTATATATCTGGGAACAGAAAGGATCCACGGTGAGGTTGCATGATGGTAGCCGGAGTACTGCCTGTTAAGATATCAACGGGTATCAAAGGGGGGCAGCCGTCAATAGTTCGCGATCATCAGAAGGAGAGCACCTTTTTAGGCAACGGGAGTGTAAGACGTTAGTATTTGGTCTAGTTATTTTTCAAAGTCGGACGACCATGGCAACATCGAAAGGAAAACAGCCCGAAAGACAGGCTCTCGTGCCTCCTCTCCCTAATCCCGCCACTGGCAGCGCCAATCCAGCAGCGTCCTTGTCATCTCTGTGGGCTTATCTTCTGCCAGCCTTGAATCACATTGTAAAGTCTCCCACCAACAATATCTCTAAAGCCCCAGCGATTGATGTCGAATTCTATTCGGGGATCCATTCGGCCTGCTACAACTAGTATGTCGACCAATTTCATCTTCCACAAGAAAATTTCCAACTGTCATTTTAGTATTACAGCCCAGACTGAAAACTACAATTCTCGAAAGAACGAAGATTCGCCACTTACTACTGGGACAGACCTTTACGGACAACTAGACAAATTTTTCGCCGATACAGCCCGCGAGTTGCTCCTCGGTGCCCCTCAGGATGATTCTTCCTTGATTGACTACATTATTCCCTGTTTCAATCGTTACTCTGCCGGTGCTCAGTCCGTTAATCGTCTTCTCAATTACGTCAATCGCCACTATGTAAAACGCGCCGTTGACGAAGATAAAGGCTGGTTGTCCATTAACGACGTTCTCGAGCACGTTGCCAGAACCATCACTGTCAATGACACACGAGAAAAGTTATCTAACAAGCTGAAGGAGAAGCGGTTGGACGAATTGAAAAAATGGGGGTACAGTGATGGGGATCCTGCAGAGGCTTTGATTTTAGCGGAGTCATGTGCGGAGGCTGCCAGTTCCCTAGACCGCATTATTCCCATCGCATCTCTCGCCCATCGGAGGTTTAGGGTGGAATTCGTGGAGCCCCTCTTAGCCGTTCCAAAAGTAAAGCGAAAGGGTAAAAACAAACCCTTGAAAACGCCCAATGGAACTACTCCTAAAGGGCGCTTGGCCCGTGCGGTCAAGGAGTTGTTGGAATCCAAGGAGGTTGACGAGGATGAACGGAGTAGGATCGCGGGAGAGCTTGCTCTTATTCTGCGCAAGATTGGCGTCGTTGGCCCTTTGCGTAAGAGGCTCGACAAGTATTCCCCTTTTCACTCGGACGGTTGAATCCATGCTAGCTTTTTCTGGGGCATTGTGTTGCTACACATTCAAATCAGGCTGCCTTTCGTTATATACTAACTAAGGCGTGGCATAGGGCCTTATCCTAGTCGGTCTCTTGGTACGTGTCATCTTCTGAAACCTGGCCCACCGGCTGGCCCATATATCTGATTATCTGGCACCGGACGATTTGCGTCGCGCAATGTACCGCCTACTCGGTCGTGGACCCATCCATCATTCTTTGCAGCAATGTCCCGAAAATATGTCGCCCCGCGCCCGTCTACATACGCAAATGTCTGCTCAGTCTCGCCAGTCCCATTGATCGCATGTCTCAGTCCGGGCCAATTGTCCATACCTATCCAGCCCTTGGCATGCTGTACGGAATGAATGGATTTGTAAGGGCCGGTTGGGAGCTGGATGGCTCGAATATGCGTCTGGTTAATCTCGGATCCGTATCCACCTGAGTTCCAAGATAGTCAGCTACTCGAGACTAATGCGGCGTCGATCTTACCGAACTCTAATTCGTACAAAGAATAGTTCGAGAACACAGATAACGGATATTCAAATGCATCGCGAAGGACCTTATCTGCTCCGTGCTTGGATTCGGTGGTTCCCGTTGTAGTTTGGTTGCCCCACTAAAAGTGTGTATTTCAAGTGGTGTCTCAATGATACGAGCAGCATCTCATACTTGGATCCAGCCTTCGTCGATATATGCGCCATCATTGATGTAGTTCAACGATTGAGTAAAAGTGACGGTCTTTGTTCCTTCCGACGTGTGTATTTCGCTTTGAATCAGCAGTTCACGATGAGCAGCGACTCTCGTCCAAACGGTTTCATTCCCTTCGCTGGCTCCGCCCAGAGTTTGAATGTCTAAATCGGGGACCTCGTAAATTCTGATGGCCCCAGATGTTTTTGATCTTCCGGTCCTGACATGTACACTTCCAGAAACAAACCAGTTTGAATTGATAGAGGGATTGGTCCCTTGTCCCATAACACCGATGGATACATTGTGTTCGCCACCGTCCAAGAAAATCGGAAGGGCCGGGGTGATGTCAATCCAATACGATGGTGCATCGTATGCACCGTATGAAGTCAACGGACGCCAGTTCGACGGAGTGATGCCACCGGTGTATATCACGGCATATGGCCATATGACGCCAAAAGGCTTGTCATCAACCAAGACTTGGACCTCGCGAAAAGGACCTTTGCCAATCACGCCTGTCGAGTCCGGGAAGTATTGAGTGAATTCATCAGGTGTGTCTGAAATCGACGGTCATTTATGGTAAACCTGGATTTAACGTTGAACGCACTCAGATACCAAAATTCCTCCGCTGAATTTCCCGAGCAAAAGATTTCGACGTAGGCCTCTATAGTATTATCCGGCAATGACACCGGCGTGACACCTCCCGTATCGCTATCCAAGGTAAAGTAATTGGCTACCGTGGGAGATAGGTTGGAGAGTGGAATAATGAGATCAGATGTTCTTGGAGTTGGGAAGTTGGGCGTAGGAGCGTAAAATGTTGCCGTTATAATCACTGTCCGTCATCGCTTGTCGTGAGGAATTATTTTAGTGATGGGGCCACAGGACCTACCATCGAAGACGCCGTCAAGTAAGCTAAAATTCTTTAACTGAATAATGCGACTGTGAGTTGGAGGAGTGAATGAACGCACAGTTCTTCAGAAATGATGTTACTGAAATCCATCATAAAATCGCCAGCTTTAGCAAAAAGCGGAGTGAATTGAGTGACATCCTTGATTCTGAGAGCAACTTAGCCACTGTAGCCACTCGGCATTTAAAGACGCACGTATTCCATATCGTTCCTGTCTTTGTAGGTCCTGCACTTGACGTACGCCAAACTATAATTCCAAGTTCGCATGAAACCAGTTCGACGTTGGAATGACTTACTTTCCACATGTGACAGGTAGATGGACTGCTCGTCAATAGGACCGTCAAAATCTTGGGCTCAGGCATATGACAACACTTACGCCCAGGCGATCGTATTGTGTGCCGTTTCTCAACGAGAAATTTGGAGGTGAGAAATCGAAGGGATACAAGTCGGAAAGCTCACGAGGAGACCGAAACGTTCAGACTAATGGCGGCCCATTGTCCAATCTTTCCGCAATCAGAGTCGGTAGGTGGGGAATAGGCAACTATAGCTGGATTATTATACGAGCCGTCACCTGTGCAGAAATTAATCCGATGAGAACGAAAAGAATTTCTGGATTTACCAAAACTGTGCGTCAATAATTGCACCTCACAGCTTGGCCCTTCATGAGGGACTACAGGGGGAGCAAAGACTTGAAGATCTACCAGGGGAGCAACGGTGGGATCATCAGTCATTAACGGCACTCGTTTTGTTAATGCGCTTCCTGCGGAGAATTCTGCCAATCCTTCAATTAAAGGGTCGAACTCTTCTTTTGTCAACTGGGCAAAGGCGACCGACAAAGTGCAGAGATGGAAGAGCAACATGGCACTAAAACGAGTTCCGATAATCCAAAGGCCGATGGCGAGGAATTGGCCGTTCCTTACAACGGCTGGCATATGCCAAACTTCTATCTTTCCCTTGAGAAGGTACGTGCCATGCGAGCTTCGATCGCATGAAGCATATGATATGGAACTCGGGTCGGCTGCCGAACGAATTCTGGCCGCTTCTACTTACTCGGAGTTACTCCGATACCAATATAAATTATATATTACGAGGGAAAACAGCAACAATGAAATGCGGTTTTACTGTCGTACGATCATCGTTTTTCTTATTAACGGTTAGTACTGGAGTCAAAAGGGACATACTGAGTAGAATCAGCATATTAATATGTGAATGGAAGCACGAACGAGCCAAGCAGCCAAACGGAAACCTTGTTTCGCAAGTTGAAGTTCGATCTATAGAACGGAAATCAAGGTCACAGACGTAGTAGAAGTCAAAGGCATGACTTACGAGAGGAATAGCATCGTCATGGACCGAAAATTGAGTGTAGGTAAAGACAAAGTTCTTGAAAGACCTTAAGCATAAGACGAGGTAAAAAATAAAAGAAGCGATGCATACCCAGTTCAGTTAATTGACTTCCATAGCCCAAATGTGTTGACCCAGAAGCCAGATGACCCTTCATATCAGTTTCGACGTCCCTCAGGCTGCTCTGAAGTTGATGAGCAAGTAATCTAATCGGACGCTAGACTTGCGTATTCACTAGACTGGGTAGGATGATTGGTATGCTGGCACTACGGTAACACAGAATCCACCTTGATTTGAGTAGGAAGGGTGCTCGACGCTTCGGTGGAGATTTCACTCCCAAAAAGCCATCGGCAGGTGGTCCAGGCGGTAGCGGAAGTTTTGATAGTGTGTTGAACAACCATAGAGAAGTACTGAGAGCAATAATCAATAATAAACCATTACTTGGGGCATCGAGGGTCATGGTAGGCCGTTACCTGCATACACATATGCGCGACCATCTTTATTTACAGCCCAGAGCCGAACCATTCTGAAAGTGGCCCTTATCATTCAGTAATGGTACATGTAAGTAGAACACTCAAGGTTACAAACTGATGGGCTCGAGGCAAATCCTAATAAAACTCCTTCCCGGCATTGAGATCTAAGACCTTATGGCTGCCAAATCAGGGCATTCATTTTGCCGCAGGTATGACGGAAGGAAGGAAGATGTTTTTATTAGTCGTCGGCGCTCCTGAACAGAAACGTAACGGGACAACGTGCTAGCTCAGCTGGGTTTACTATGCAAACAGCGAGGTCGCTGTTTATCTTGATCACTTGAACGTTAATGAGGCGCGCACGGAAGATCAGTCATACAATGCATATCGATATCCTATTCGCGTTCTGTATGTAGCAAACACAGTAGAGGAATCAATGGCAGTGATAGTCAGCTTAACCTATAGAAGAAAAGAGGCATTAGTATCATGATATGGAACATTGAACCCGAGTAAAAAAAAAATCAGCATTGTAGAAGTAGGAGTCACCACTTGAAAAAAGATTCGTATGACTGTTGAGCTTGATATTGTGATATGTATTCATCAGGTGAAGAAAGGCTGGGGAAACAGCGAAAAAGAGGAATGAGTTGCTCACCAAGAGAGGGTCGAACGACGACGTTGCAGAAGGTTGCGGACGAGAAGAAATTTTCTTGGATTTAGGAACAGGAATCAAACTCCGCTCTTGCCGTTGTCATAAATTAAACCTCCGACTACCCGGCCGAATCCCCGATTCTTAAGCGGTTTGGTTGCCAATCGAATATCAGTAACCGATGGAATTAGCATCATATCTCGGTGAAGCGAATACTTTACCTTCTAGAGTGGACTTGGTGCTCTTCTTGAAAGTGCTGCTCGACGGAAAGATGCTGCATGGCCATGGATCAAGGATCGAAGGTTGGCTAGTTTGTATACGCGTTTCGGTGAGAAGGGCCTACTTAGTATCGATGCTCACGAGTCTTCATAGTCGCCAAAGAAGGCTTTTGAGATGGGAAGTTCTTTATGTAAATGATATTAGCGACTCGTTTCACAGATGCATAGATATGTAGCAAACAAATTTTCCTACAGACCATACAATTCTGCAAAAGGGTCTCAGCTAGAATTAGTCTCTCTCACATACTCCATCGAATTGGCGACAGTCTCCGTTGCATTGTCACCGTAAACCGCCTCCATGAAAGCGAACGTCCCGTCAATACCAGCACTGACGCCAGACGTGGTATAGATATTTCCATCAACCACCCATCGAGCATGCGAAATCCAGTTGACGTTCGGTCCTTGTGACGTCGCCCACTCCCATGACTTTTTATTGGTAGTAGCGTTCTTCCCATCGAGGACACCTGCTCTGGCTGCAAGGGTCGCGCCGGTGCAAACTGTGATCAGGTATTGCAGAGATGGGTACGTAGCAGCGATATAATCAATAGTGGCGTTGAGGTTTGAGGCCCATGTGCCAAGGCCCCCAGGCACGATGAGCACATCGAGCGATTCCGGGGGTGAGTCGAAGGTGTGGGTGGGCACGATGGATTCAGAGAAGTTGGAATTCACGAGGTTCGTCTGCGGCTTGGTGGTGACGGGGTCGAGGGTCTCGGCGATGATGAAGAGGTTGAGTGGGTATGCGAAGGAGAGCATGTTTAGGGCATCAAGGGGTCCAAATACATCGAGCGCTTGGAAGGCTGGGAAGACGACGATGCCATAATTTACCGGGACAGACTCTAAGTAAGGTCAGAGCTACCAACACGAAAGGTATGATGTAGCCGCACCGTTCGATTGAGCTAGAACTGACAGAACGGCAAAAGCGACGGCTACGACCACTGCTCTCATGATGAAGGTAAGGGACACTATTGAGGTCTCGCTCTGTGGCGCCCTCTCACGAAAAATATGAATCCTTACTGAGGAGAATTGTCAGATTGGCCGAGACAATAGTGAATGAAATACGGACCTGGGAAGAGTAGGAGAACGATGAAACATAAGCCCCCTTCTCTCAGGTCTTATAAGCTAAGTGCAAAGGAGCCAGTACATGTATGATCCGAGTCAAAGAACGGTTGAACTCCAGTAGTACGCGTTTATTTAGCACGTATTGTTGGGTAAGATCCCGGTCTGCGCGTAGAAATTCCTTCCTCGCAGCAGTGCGTAAAACAGGTGCTGGGCTTGGTTTCGTGTGGAGCGTTGGCACATGGCACATTCTTCGGGAACCCGAGATCCGGCCGTTTGATATTGATTCCAATGAACGATATCCCGTTTGATCCTGATAGTTCGCATCGAGTTCACAAGAGCCGTGCTGCGTAAAATGGTATCCGAAACGCATATACCACAGTCTAGGTATCTTTGGAGAGGAATGGATTGACAGTGTCCCCTCAACGGTCTCAGGTAGGTCGGAGGGAACAGATTGGATCGTGTTATTTCCCTGATTCACACCTTCAACCTCAGTGTCACGCCAGACACCTTTGCGCTCCTACCTCTTCGTCCGTCTCTGATCTTAAGTGAGAGGCATAGGCGTATCAAATGGCGTAGTCCGAGCCCGTATCCGTATCGTTGACAGAGCCTGAGATGACAAATAAAGAGATAGTTTGCGAACAATAGAATGTCCCGCTTACCGGGTTACGCACTTGGGATATTGATAACTTAACCGCAAACAGTTTCGCCATGTTGCAATGAGTGAGAAGCACAGCTGTGGCAAGGAGCCGCATAGTCTGAGCCCGTAGCCGTATCTTTGAGTACCATTGATGGACCATCCTGTGTACGCGCGGGGTCAAGGAATGTCCTCCTCTTCTCATGCTCTATTGAAAGGCATCAAAGACCATACTGTGACGAGTTTATCCCTCACACCTCCGGTAAGCTGTTTCCTTTCCCGTTTACTCATGCCGTCCTCATCTTCATCCGCCTCAACCTGGTACTCGGATAGTGTCCATGCAAAGACGACAACCTGGCATCCATTTTGGTGGTATTTCAGAGTCCCTAGGGACTTGAATGATTATTGTAGAATAGAGACGAATTCTGCAGAATTCCGTAAGAAAGAAAAGGCGAGCGAGGAGAAAATGTCATACCATCCGTCCCATCCACCTATAGCGCGAACCCTATCGTCGTCACAGATCACGACAGCTCCATTTCTCGGATGATCATAATACCTGTATATAAATGAGTAAGGCTGGGGTACACGCCAAAAATCAATTACCAGTAGCCTGATTCCTGCGGCCGTCCGTGGAAAGGATGTGGCCGTTGTTTTCTTGCTTCCTTATCGCAGCATAGACACGACTGCAAGAAGGCCGGGACCAAATATTGACCTGAGAAACTGTAAGAATTCGTTCCAGGGGAATAGAGCCAGTGTCATACCTCTGAAGATTCGACTAAATTCGGGAGCTGGATTAATCCTCAGATGATAAGCCTGTTGCGCTGCCGTTTAACGGTAAGGCCATCCACGAAAATAGTTCTTGGCACATCCATCGAGTATCGGAGTACGGGAACGGGTGATTCAGATAGAGCTGCTGGTCCGATTCCTGGTAACTCCTCGACGCGAAGCCATACGTGAAGTTTATTGTCTCGATCTTGTCTGCATCTGTTGGTGTTGATTAATATTGTCCAACGAGACCGAAAGCAACGTACGTGATCATGTTTACTCCCCACTCCTGTACACCGAGTACTAATCCGTCGTTGTAGGCCTTCCAAGAGGATATATATGCGTCGACGTCGATACAACCAATCCGGAACCGTCTCCAGAGTAAATTCGCTGGTTGTCCAGGGAGATGAAGAGGATAGTCACAGTAGAAGAATGAGACCAAAGGATATAACGTGGTGGTCACTGGTGATGGTAGGTTCGGACATTTTTGCCGATCTTCCGATTTTACTTGATCAATAATCACCGTCAATGCTTCTCGATATGTCAACAGTTCTCGAAACCTAGTTCTACCCTCGACAAGCAACACTGTACTAATACAACGCTGGGCTGGTATGTACAATCGATTGTTCTGCCAATTTTCCACTAGGCCTGAATTCAGGTACTCGAGGGTACTCGTGGCAGCTGTTGACCTTTGGCGCGTGGATTGAAGAATGCAGCTAGTGGACGGGGTGTGCGCTCGACGACGGGCGGAGAGGCACATCCATATCGGCTCGTTACGGGATCCTGCCTTTTACACATACGCCCTATCTTTCCTTCTGCGACAACACTGTCCACACCTCGAGCTCGCGGTGATGTCCGCACCAAACACATCGTCCATACGCGGTCATTTGTCCCGCGTCACTACCTCACCCATTCGTCTGATCCTGTACGACTCGGCAAGAGTTTATGTTCGACGGTGGTATCGAGATGGGTGTCCCTTCCTTTACCACTGTCGGATGTGCTGATGACAGCCAAGTCGAGTTTCGAATCTCGGCTTACCCTGGTGGTGCACTGGTGGTGTATTTTTGGGGATTGTGGGAGGCGATTCGGCCGACAAGGATGAGCAGTTTGAAAGATCGCGCGTGAAGAAGGCATGGTCCGGCGTATTGGGCATCTCCGCGGATGGACTGCCCTGGGCTGGCAGCGTTCCCTAAGCGCTTGCCTACAATATGATCATGAACAGGGAGAATCCATCGGGATGTGAGCCAAGGAAGGCACGGTAGGTGAATTACACTTTTTCATTCTTTGACTGATGTTAACCCTTGTGTAGACCCTCACTCTCTCGCACATCCTTCCGACCTTTGCCTAACCTTCCCCGGCCCTCATTTTGGGGTGATAAATTTCGTTCAGCGCTGCCTCAAGGTATCAATTTTCGATGAGTGAGGAGAGGAAGGAGGGAGGATGGGCCGCGGGAGGAGAGACCCATGCTCTTTATTCCCGCGCCTTCTATCCGCCAATCCCCCACCGCTCCTCGCCTTACATTGCGACCGAGGAAATTTTCCTGATGCAAGTCGAGAAGTATAGATAGACTTCCATTAGGCGGATAGATCATCAGATCGCAAGTCGAGCTTCACGCAAGGAGCGAGCTTTACCAGTGGGAACTTGAAGCCCAACGCTACACCGCATGGTTCGTCTTCGAACGACATTGGACTCCGATGACTGAAGAGTTGGAATCTTTCTCGTCAGGGAGGCGTGCCGTATTCGATAGACTTTACACTATCCCCGCTAGGATTACCACGGACCCTCTCGATGAGGTAATGCACCCTCACGTATGCGAGATGATCGTAACAGGCGCATCCTCCGAGGATTCATCATGGTGCGATGGAGGATCGTTGGAAAATGCGAAGCGGGGGCCATGACGGAGACTTAGAATCCGTCTAATCCTCGAATAGCTCGAATAGCCAGGGAGACGCGCCGTCTTCGACAGACCGTTTCGACAGACCATTACAACGGACCCGGTAGTGCATCCTTACGTACAGTAGACATCGAGCCGGAGACGATGAACTACTTGGGGAATTTCATATAAGATATTCACGACTTACTTCTCTTGCAACGCGACTCCGTGCCACCTCTCGCTGAACGAGAAGGACCCAGAAAGAACCCCTTCCTGCTGGGACATCATTTGATTCGCAGCCGCAGTGAAGGACTTCAGCCGAGGACGTCCACTGTTTCCATCGTCATTCCGTTTGCGCTATACCCACTAGGCGCGGGACTACCGATGACAATCAAATTGAGTTTCGAATCTTGGTTTATACCTTGGTGGGCGCTGGCAGCATATGGCGGGAGGACGAGTCGGTCGACGACGATGAGGACGTGTGAAGGCGGCGTGGTCCGGCATTTTGGGCATTTCCGCCAATGGATTGTCCCCTCGAAGGTATCAAGCAGGTCGGAGGGAAGCACGGCTGGCTATCCGGGCATGAGAAGGGTCCACGCCGATGAGCGGGATGGCGTTGGCGTACATGGTACTGGGGAAAGACGTTGATCTGCTTACCACCGCCTCTCATGCGATGTTGCCTGCCGAGATCGCTTCTGCATGCGCAGCAAGGGCTCAATTGGAAAGACTAATTTCTGCAAGTGCGTCTTGTCTTGTCTTTTGAAATATCTGCTGATGCACCTACAGCTGAATGCAAATTGGAGCCGTCCTCGCCTCTATGTGTTACTTGCATCCTACACCCAAAGGTTGTACTGCACCTGCTTATGAACAGCGCCTACATCATTCGCTGGTACAGACTCTTTATCTCGTCTCCTCACCTTAGCGTCACTTTTCACCCGATGCAATGAACCTCTCTCATTTATTCGAAACATTGTCATTACCGCATGCTATGCACGACACGCAACCGATATCGCTAATCTCGGGCCCCCATCAATGAATAACTGCGCCATCTCCAGCCCCATGTAAGACCACCCAGAAATCCACTTGCCCGTTATTCGTCCTCGCTTCCCAAAGACAATCGTTCCCGCTCACGTTGCAGTTGAGAGTCGTACTCGAGGAACCCAAGTGCTGATTCCAAGTCACAACCCCTGGAGAGCACCGCATCAATTGAAGCCATCATCGCTGCCAAATATGACGAAGGCCTTCCTTCCCTCACCTTGCGTCACGCTGAATCTACGATGATTCATATTCATTCATCAAATTCTCTTTCGACTGTCTTTGGACACCAGAGCGCAAGAAAATACCAACTTAGACTCATAATTTGAGGCTTATCCTCGAGAGTCTATCGAGACTCCACGGTTCTCCCTTTTGGACATGGATCACAATACCACACATGGACTCACATCCTTCCGCCTGTACATTACCCAACCCTATCAACATTTGGACCACTGTGCCGGCGATCTCTCGCCTTCCTCCTCTACGTGAACATTAGAATGCACCACAAGGCTACCAGCAAAAGCATGTCTGATATAAGGATTACGGCCGAGATATAAGGCCATGCCAGGCGACGTTATTGCCATGACAAATTCGAGCTTTTCCCGGATATAGTGATGGTACCGGTCTTCCTCTTTGTCTTCACCGCTGCTCTCTCTTCGATGTTTTCTTCAGCTCGTCTAGATGCGAGCCGGACCTGGATGACCTACTTCGCCGCCTCTGCTCTGTGTCTCCTCTTCAAATCAAGATAGTCATGGTACCTATAGCGGCGACGTGATATGTCCCCCATCCCACGCTGTAGCCCTGACTTCCAACATCACAACCTCCAACGACCCATCAGCGTCAGGCGGCGTACGCCGAATCGCCCTGCTGGTTATCCCAGACCGGATAGTCACAATGCCCGCGCATGACGGTAGAGCTGCAGACAAGCCTTCTTTTTGGATGGACGATGCTGAGATCGACCAGAATGGTGTCGTGGAATTGGAGTCCAGGAGACTGTTTTACCCGTTTGGAGACGTGTCGATACGAAGAGACGATCTGTCGTAGAGTGTCGACGGATCGGATCTATGAAAAGGTGGACGACTATCAGGATGGGGGGAGAAAAGCACGAAGGTAGGAAATTCTACCCTTGTTCAACGGCCAATTTCGTCCTGTTGGTGGAACGAGTCGGAATACTCTGGGAGACGATTGAAAGCACTCTGAGTCAGTAAGTTTTGCAACACTGGTGCTGTAGTTCACCGTGGAATAAATGGTAAAGTATTTCGGAATTGTGTACAAAGTGTTGCGATCTGGTGTTGCTCGGTCAGTTCGGACCGATGGGAAGCCCTAGGTACATACGTATATACAGTAGCCACGTCATTATGTACCTTGCCAGCTGTACCGTTCCTTAACCCGTATCGCATTGTCGTCTCCGCGGATCTGTGTCTGTGTCTGTGTCTGAGGCCCGGTGAGGGCTTAGTACTCATCTAGGAGCTCGGGATCCGATGTCTCTCAACCTTCTTCTCCTTCTCTGTCGCTATTATGCTGCTTCTTCAGCTTGCCCCATGGCATAGCCTTCCATTTCCTGCAACACAAAGGCTATCAAAAAGAAGGTATTCACAGACTACCAACAAACTACAATCAAGCAAGAACACTATCTTAGTTTATGGGACTTTGCAGAGAGACCGAGTTTCATTAGCCGCTTTATTTCATCCAAGTCATTCATTGTAAACACAGACACTTTCTCGAACCTCTCACTTTGTGGCAGTCGTTTCCCGACAACCCAATATTGCGGCAAACATATTTTGCTGGCCCGTGATGCTAGATTGTGGCCGAGCAGTGTGTACGTCTCTTCGGGTATTTGGTACCTGTGATTGGCAAGGATGTTGAATGTATGCGCTATCCCGCGTGCATCTTCAACAACCAACTCTCCATATCGACCGATTCCTTCTTCACCTCCCACAGCCAATCCATGCACAAACCCCCTTTCAATGTGGAGCCCTCTACACCAGTCACCACCTGCCCAACTAACATAGGTATCCAAATTTAAACTATCTTTTGGCAGAGGCTTGGTCATGACCTCCCACGATGGTCTCCATTTCTTGCATGCAGTTCCAGGTTCAGGATAGGTGAAGAACAGTAAGCCACGATAGATTGGGTGCATCTCATTTGTAAGTGCTGTCCATGCATCCTCCAGAGATTGGGTCTCATAGTATGCTGGTATCGAGCGTGTCTGCAGAGAAAATGCTAGCCCAGCATCTTTGTCTACAGGGTTGGTTGATATCTGATCCTGCATCGTAGATAGTGGGCCAGATACATTGTATGGTGGAATCACTGTGGCAGACTTGAGCTGCTGGTGAAATTTTGTTAATTTCTCGTCCTTGTAGTTTCCTGTCCCGTCTATCAGCTTGACATCCAGGGGTCCATCTGGTGTATTCCCAGCAATTATCCTCCGATTGCCAACCTCCTGCACTGTCCATGCACGTCTAAACCAACACTGGTCACTCTCCAAGTCACCCTCCTTCAAACTCAAAGGCAGACCCAGCCCACTCAAATAGCACACCACCTCTGCATCCTTACTTAGCCGAAGTGGGCCATTGCGAGCATGGCAGGTACGAGTCCGCAATCCCGGATGGCACATGGCACAGAGTATCTCGCAAGCCGTGGATTTGCTACGCAGGAGTTTGGGGCTTTGAACTTGAAATAGTCAGCAAAGAGATCAGAAGAAATCTTAACTGTTCACCTACCTTGCTCGCCAGAACGCGATGCATAGAGTCAAAACCATGCTGGGTACCTGGTATCAAGTTCTGCAGAATAAGGTTAGCAGGTCATTCAATAATGACTGGCATATCACACGCACCAATTCCAAAATAGTTGAGCGTGTACCTGAGTAACAAATGAATAAAGAGAACTCGAATGTGCTAACCAACACTTTACCTTATGCACTCACCGGATTCTGAAACGATACACACAGTCAATGCAACACGTCACCGGTCACCCCTCATACATAGTCTTGAAGCAAGAAAGAGGCTACTGCAGAGGGGTACACTGTCTGCCTTGGATACCCTGCTCAGTGTGGGATGGCGATATGTTGTACAAACCTTCACTCCTGATGATCTATCGTTAAATGTCACACAACATTACATATACAAAAGAAACGTACATACCTTAAGCCTATGTTGTTCGCAGGATGAAGGTGCATCGTCTCGAGGTAACCTTATGTGAGGTATATCACTATCATTAATTTCGGTGACTTAGACGAGCACTTTGGAAGAAATAAGACTAGATTAGACATGGAGTCGAAGAAAACAACTTACCTCGCTCGCAGGACGGCGATGAATCGTCTTGGGGGCCAGGGCAATTACAGCCTCTTACAATGTCATCTATGAAGGGACATCGAGATTCGACGCCATTCAGTGGGAAGTGCACTGCCACGAAGGAAGGGTATTCTCAGGATGTACATTGATGTGGTCCATGTACTATTTTACGATAGCTGAAGTGATACAGAGTCAGTAGAACTAAGCAAACATCAACTCCTTATAATGTAGGTGTACTTATCGACTTACATACCTCTGCAGAGATCAGGAGCTTGTCGACAGTTACTGACAACCGTGAAGCCTGTGAGGGGGTATCCCGAACCATTTTGAGCTTGAAATCACTAGTCACAACGGGCTGATGAGAGTATCAGTTCATCATTAGTGTATCCGAGCCGAAATGAAGCTCACCATGAAAATACAGACGTGTCTCGACAACCTGATGACCTTCAAACCTTACACGATGTTGAGCATAGTGTCCAAGGAAATAGCGCTCCAAGGATATGCGGTCGCAGAGTTCGTGGTTTGAGCCGACATCCAAAACACATCTGAGAAAAGATCAATAAGTCGACTGCCACTCCGCCAATGCCTCCTTCCAGAGCATCTCATTCCTTCAATACACACCCTCTACCATCTGCGTATTGTTCAGTGTCAGGAAGATGCACTGTCAAGGCGATGCCTAATGCAAAGAGTACCAATTCAACGGTAAAGAACTGCTAATATTTGTTATTGAAACGTGGGTTATTATATTAGGATACGATGCATAAATACAAAATAAATAAAAATAGAAATCCATATGGTGAGCACGGCGGGCACTGTGAGAGGTGTCATCTGTTAGAACGGCAACCTCTGCATCGATTTGGGGAGGTCGCGGGGTCATATGGGGTCACGGCGCATTGGGAAAAGGGATGGGAAGGAGCTGAAACCCTGTCGACGGCGACGACGGGATTGGAGGGAGAAACCGACCTCGCCACTGAAATCCCCGATGCCGAAAACGGGGATGGAGAGGTCGTCGTCATGGTGGCTGGGACGTAGCGGAGAATATTGGGGAGGAGCCTGGGGATGGGGATGGCGTGGCGACACACGACGATCGGGGAATCCTGGGTCCTGGCGCACAGAGGATTCGTGTTCCCTCACTAAAATAATGGGGGGTGTATAAATATGGGGCCCCTGGGATGGCTGCATGGGACGAGGAACGTCCATGTTGGTGTTCGGCGGGGCGGGCAGCGGTGGGCAGGTGAATTGTCGTATGGCGGTGATTCTGGGCGCATTCGTTGCGCCCTCAACTTCTCCATCGATGCCCAAAAGCGCGTGGTCGTCGTCATCGTCGTGCGCCGTCAGCGTCCCGGTCTTGGTCCTGCCCTCCTCATCGACATCTCCTGCCCTCCTGTGCTTCCCCCACGCAATCTCATTATCCAGCAGCCCTCCCCCCAAGCAGTCTCAAGGACCTGCATCACAGAAAAATTGTCCCCCGTCCCCACCGCCGCCGTCGCCGTTGCTGTCCTATTGGCCGTCGTCGTCGTCGTTGGTGCTCGCTCATTCGGGTCCTGCGGGAGCAGATAGGCACCGATATCGCATCTATCGCAATATTTGAGATCTTGAAGGGCCACGGACCTAGTACACGGGGGCGATTGACACCGATATCGTTGCGAGAGGTGATGGATTGGTTAGGGGGGGGGAGTGTTCCCGGCTGCATTTCGTGCCACGGCGAGCATTGGTCGTTGTCATTGTCGCAGTTGACGGTGGGTGAGTTGTAGTAGTCGTCATTGGAGGAGACAGGGTGCTGCCTCATTCGAGGGCTTTCTGGTGGGGATGTGATGCACGCAATCCGGGGCTCTTGGGGCGTCCGGATGTGTAAAAAGTATCTAAAAAGAAGAGTAAAAATAGAAATGGTGATAACATACCTTTGAACGCCCACAAGAGAGCTATTCAGGGAGTAGATTGGGCATCGCGGCGGAGGGAGGTGGTGGTAAAGGATCACAAAAAGTAGTAGCACAGCCACTCAATCGGTGCTCGGTTGATCGGGCCGTGGCGAGCCAAATTGATGCTCGACCATCCTGTAGTCTGTTCTCATCCTCCGAAGCCCCGAATTTGAGTGGAATACATTCTTTGATATATATTACATACAACAAGTAGTAAAAAGCAGCTACCCGCCAGTTTCCTTAGCACTATAAGCATCCTGAAAGCAGCTGTCTATAAAAGGGCCTGTATTTGGTTGTATTGAATTCTAAGGTAAAACTTAAAATGCAGGGTCCAGGTTCAAAATGTAGCACAAAAGAACGAATCCTCGTAAACTCGGACTCGTAATATGTCGCACCAATGGTAGGCACATCCACTTTCCACTCTTCCACACGCAGATCCTCTCTCTTCCCTCCTCTCTGTCTCAAGCAGAGAACATCCAACCATGTGTATTCCATTCCCAGGTTTAGCATCTCAATACGGATGAGGTTGAGGTTGGCACCTTTCGGGATGGGCACCGGCCATCCACGTCCATTTATAGGGGTCGAAACGCCGACACGATCCACCTCTTCCACCCAAGCATGTGATATTGGCCGTGGCCTTTCGTGAGAAAATGTCCAGAAGGCCAGCCTGCAGCTCCACCATGGGACCACACGATTACTGTACAGATCCCAGACTCGTCGAGGTCTCATGTCCGGGTTGACTATCCGGCTACCTTGACCGCCGTTCTTCGCAACTTTATGTCCTCTGCTTCAAGTTTCCGTAGCTTCATTTGAATGGTGCGCCAGGGTTGGTGGCACCACGCTGAGCGCAGACGGCCATATGCAGTTCCAAAGTCATAATTTTTTGCAATGCAGTCTTTGAGAACAGAGGAGAGAGATGGGGCATTTAATGTGTATGAGGTCCTGAGTGTGGTGTTGAGTAAATCCGAGAGGGCCTGAATGTCAAGGCTAGAGCAGGGAGTGTCGGCGAGGGAGGAAGATATTACAAGCTCTCTGCCAGTGTATGTCCATTGTTTTGGAACCATTATGGATTCTTCCGTTTGCCCAATTTCTGTCTGGGAAGAGATCGTAACTTCGGGAAATTGACCAGTGCGAGCATGATAACTATCGGCCTGGCGATTTGCCTGCAACCTATCATATATTACCGACCATTCAATCTTCGACTCAATTACTCACACTTAGTACTTTGCGGGGCATCTTCCAGGATCTAGTGACAGCAATTTTGGTTTTCACTAGTCATAGCTTGAATTAGGACATAACGGCAATGGTCAGCTGTTCTTACGCTTGACAAATTCCCAGTAGGACCTAGCGTTGGATATATATGGGTTATGTTCGAGGTGCGAAGGTTTAAGGCGTGGTTGAGGGTATCGTTTCCTGCTGCTCGTCAGCACCATCAAGGCAGCGTCACGTTTCTCAAAATTCTCCATGTGGTAAGATGCAGAAGACAGGCATCTTGGACGGGCCGACCGCCTAATCTTCAATGGGGCGCTGAGTAAAATCGTAGTGGTGATCAACGACTCGAAAAATCGCATGAGTGAACGTCGAACGTTGATAAGAATCTGTTCATTTTTAAGGAAAATTGGGTTAAGGTGAACATAGTATTGATAACATCATTGTCTAATATTTCTGCAATCAAAGCCGGTAGGAGCGGATTATTATATGAACCGTTACCTGTACAGAAATTAATTCGATGAGAACGAGACGATTTCTGAATTTACCAAAACTATGCGTCAATAATTCGGCTTTGCCCTTCCTATGCGATTACAGGTGGAGCAAGGTCCTGGAGATCCACCAGGGGAGCAACGGTGGTAGCCGTGCTCGTAGATATCCATTTTTTCCGTCTCTGGTGCGACGCCCTTGTGGGATGTTCGAGCTTCTCATGGCGAAGACAGTTAGTCGACGTTTAGTTCTCGTACGGATCCACTTACGTGTTTACTTACTTATTTCCGCGGGCATTTTGTAGGATATAAGGCTAGATAGTTCGCCGTTAGCCCCTATGTCACGTTTGCCACAGATGTAGACCATTTCGCCACTCACATCGTTCGAGAACGGCCCCGCGATTCCAACAGCCCTCGCACGTGTACTGGTTTTGGTAGAAGTATCCCCATATGCGGACGTATACCATTAGGAAGAGGCGCAGAGACGAGGACTAATGGATTTTTGGCCGAGGAGAACAATGAGGACCGACCCGATGGTTTGGAAGACCCAGAAGTAGAGATTGTTCAAGCCTCGGACGCGGATGTTGAAGAGGGCGCCGCTGAAGCCACTTAATTATGGATGGAATTAAAGCGTCGAGATGATCCAGAGAAGGGAGGTGAATTGACGTCATGTGTAGAACCAGTCGGAAGCAGGAAAAAATGGGAGAGAAGGATGATTATTGGATCAGTCTTCAGTGTCACGAAGAGACCTGTAATTTCGGTCTTCCAGGAGAGGTGTCAGGGTGTCGTAATATTTGTTCCATCTGAACGAATCATCTTGTTGGAATTCACCAGGAATGAGATCACGGATGAGTGTAAGGATGATGAATTCAATCTGCGGATGGTTTATTAATAGGCAAAAGGTGGGATGGTTAAAAACACTAACGCACGTATGTCCCATTATCAACAGCATTGACCTGTAAACATGAATGAACATGCAGTCGTGCGTTACAAAAGCCCGAGCACCTACTGTGGATTTCCAGGTTCTCCCAGCAGCAACAGACGCTCCGACGGCACTGTCGAGGTTGAAGATAGACAAGAAAATCCCAATGAATTTCCCCTTTTTTGTTTCAAGGGTACACGAGCCTGGTGCGGTCCATAAGAAGCCAGCACACAAGCCGAGGATGGTAACGACGGCGCTGGAGTGTATGTTTATGGCTCTAGAGATAGTGTCACCGTCGAGGGACCTTACCACGAGCTTTATTGTCGTGTTCGCATCTCCGCGAGGGATTCTTCAGTCATACGGTGCCCGGACAGTCAAACATCTGGTCAGATTGTTAACTATCCGTTAATTCCTGTGAACACGAAAGCTTGCCTTTTAGTGAACAAGGAGGAATACATATATCATTTGCGCAGCTAGGTTCGGTAGTTAGTGTCGCCGTCAAGTTTAAAGCTAAAGGAACGCACCTATTACATGAGAGATACGCAGTATACACCTCTAAGCAGCCGCAAGTCAGACAAACAAAGGACTCGGAGACACGATAACAAATACTTACTGCAGCCGTGCCATCACCTTTACAGTCAAATAATTGCCTTGCTACCCACAAATCTGCTATTGAATGCGGATGAAGCGTACTGCATGTCGTCGTCATCGCCGTCGTGCTCCCTAAGAGCAAGAACCGAAATCCTAGCATAAATAAGTATTCTCTTAGCGAGCTCGAAGGAAAACGCACCTGGAACCTCCCCGAAATGCTGTGTCCTCAATCATAACCACCTTTGCATTCAGTGGAGTGGACATCCTTTTACTCAGCAAACTCCGATACACCCATTCACGCACATCGTATTGAATTCGGCTAAGGTCGTATTGTATGTCGCCATTGTACTCCACGCTTTCGAGAAGTGCAAGACTATGAACAAGTGCTCTATTAGGAAGCGAAAAGGAAAATAGAAAAGGAAAGACACCTACTGTAGAGCCGGTCTCTATCATGATTCGATCCCCAAGAAGCCATGTCTTCGCCCATAGCCTTCTTGCGCATTCACGTAGTAGAGCCTGAAATAAGTAACTAAGACTTGACTTGACTTGAATAGAGAGTATCCAGCTTACTGTGTAAAAAACGAGACGAGACTGCTACCAGCATTGGAGCGTAATACTAGACCTAGAGACAATATCGGTTAAGCAGCCGCCAACAAATTCAAGTCATTTGCTTACCTTTGGTGTACTCAAGATCAGCCATTTAGCTCGATGCTCAGCCTTCAGCGTCGTCGAATCCTGAGGGTCTAACGTTAAATCTGAACAATGTCAGGAGCACGGGATATGGGCGAGCAAAAGTACGAACTCGCCATCTTCGAATATGACCTTGCCCCCATTCAGCCTATCACTGCAATGCTCCCGTCGGTGTCATTGTGCCATCGTCGTAATCAGTGCTTGTGACCACCCTAAGTGTAACAAATGGCGGGTTAGGGAACACGGAGACAGCGAAGCGGGGCTACGCACTTGAGATATTGATTAGTAGTCCTGGGGGTTTCATCATGATGTATTGAGCGAGAGGCGTAGGCGCGTCGAAGCATAGTCCGAGCCCGTATCCAGCCTGAGACAACAAATGAAGAGAGAGATTTGAGAGAGATTGTGAATAATACAATGTCCCGCTTGCCGGGCCACACACTTGGGATATTGATAGTTCAACGGGGCAAGGATTTTCATCGTATTACGATAAGTGAGAAGCGTAGTCGTAAATGTTGAGGTTGACAGCGTCAAGGAGATTCAGAGACACCGTGATCCGGACGCGTCGGCAGTTGACTCGGAGTTTTAAATTGCCGCCTCCTCCGTTCTTGTTCCTTCTGTTTCACAGGCCGGATGTTGCTCTGCCCTTTATCTCTGTGGCATGTTGGCTGCCCAACCTATTCTTCTCTTCCATATATCGTTAATCTACCCCGCAGGGACTGGATCAGTCTGAATCTGTACCTCGAGTCTCAGCATGCACCGACATTGTGATCGTTGGGTCTGGGATAGTGGGTACGGAATTTGTGCCTACGCTGTTTGACACGGATGGGACGTTGGAGGCTATGTTTGAAGGAGCCAAGGAGAAGCAGAGGCGGACCGGTGCATCCATACCGGCTCGGCAAGGCTCATCAAGACATACTCTTCGTTCCGACATACTCCCTGTCTTTCCATCCACGACAACATCGTCCGCGCTACCAATGGCTATCTGTCCCACCTTGAGCCAATGCAGGAAAACATTGTTCCCGCGCGAGGCCATATGACAGCACAGTACGCAAGGAACGGGCTTAGACGACGGATGGGCTGGTATGCGGTCGTTTGCGCTATACCCAGGCGCGTCCGAGGATCGACGGGACTCCTTACCCAGCCGCCACCTGACACTGACACTCGGCAAGAAATTACATGCAGAGCGGTGGTATTGAGATGTGACGTTTATGGTACTGGAGAAAGACACCAATTGGATTTACTCTCAATATTTCGTCCACGACATTGTGTCGCTCAAAGTAATCATGGTAAGTGTTTCTTTTTCTGAATTATTAGTCAAAGTAATCACCGGTATTTATTTAGAATCATTCAATATTTACGGCCTCTATAGTCACATACCTTCTTTGTCCATATCCACTCGACGCCCATCCCTCTTCCCTTCTTCAAGTGGATTGGTTCGGCAGCCGACGCTCAAATACTTCATCATTCAAGTTGTTGTCCTTCCCGGAGGAGTATTGCTTTGATCAATACTATCTATGGATAAACTCAGTGCCACCTTGTTTTTCCCGTTTTTCACCATCGACTGACCTCTCAAAAATCTGAATATCAGTCTCCTTTTGATTGAATATTAGCCTTTTCTGATGCTGCCGCATCGAGACGCGCACGTCGGATTGATGGACGGTAATGGACCGACACATCAAAGCACGTTACGACTCCAAAGCACCCCACTTCCGTTCGCGATCTGCCTCAGTCTTCAAAGAAACGATATATTCACTACTTCATTCGCTTCCGTCTTTTCACAGCTAGCAATCAGTTCCAAGTAAGCCCATGAGATGCACTGTAAATAACTGGTATCTCCACGTGTATCTACTGCGACTAACTAATACGACGTAATCAGAATTGAACCGTGAAACGAAAAAGAAAAGTAACATAAATCCTTGATTTCCGCCTACACACCTGGAAAAGAGATCAGACGAAGCAAGCACAACCGGGGCCTCAAACCCACCAACGAACCAACCCAGAATCGACCCCACAATTCCTCCAAAGAATGTGATACCAGTCCCGAGAGAACCCCCCATCGCTATGGATTGTGCCAGCGCAAAGAGGCTCCCAGCCACGACGTTACCGATGCCGCTTTGGATGAACGCCGCAAGTGTACCTGTGAGAGTCAGAACGGCTCATCATCAGCAAAAGATGGTGTGCATACCAGCGCCAGGCCCTGCTGCACCGAAGCCGAGAAGTCCCAAAGTGAGGCGTATGATCATAGGTGTTAACCCAGCACCAGCGGCGCCTCCGATGATCCAAGTGGGTGGTAGTAGCGGCATCATATAGTATATGTAAAGTCTAGCAGGATGGTAAGGAAAAATCAATATGTCAGAGAAAAGAGGACTCACAGTAGAAAGCGTGCGGGAGGTCAGAGTTCAAGACAAGGAAGGGCCTCGTGTGCAGAGCGAGGTTTTAAACATGCCCAATTCACATGCAAGCAAGTAAGCTTCAAGCATCCATCAAACGGCGTCTAAAGCATTCGACGAGGACGACTAGCAACACTCGAGAAAGGGTGAGAATTGAGCCAACAGAGCAACCACGAAGAACAGCGAAAACTTGGAAGTTGTAGAGACCACACCACCGAAGCCAGGGTACTTTTATAAGCACCTTGATAATTGGTAGTCTGGCGCCAAACATTGAAGAGGGCGCCAAAGATGAACAGCGTCTATCGAAGTTAAACATGACCTCGTAAACTTGAGGCAGCTTTTATGGCGGCAAGCGATGAAGCAGAGCAGCCGTGTCTCTAGTTTATAGCATTCAAAACTTGATTGATCGCAAATGGTTGTCCAGCAGCTCGAGACTAGTACGATACAAATGGAAAAGTAGACGACGTCGTAAGAGGTAAAAAGGTAACGGCAATTACCGACAACCAGTATACCGGAAAAATGAGAATTTTGGGGAAACCAGAATTCACACAATAAGGTGATGCTTTAGGAGGTCGAATTTGGCAGAGATTTTACATAAAATATGAATACATCTCTGGCGGGTAGCATAGGTTTTAGATCCTCCGACGTTTGTTAACCCCTTGTCGTCGCTTGGCGGAGACCATCTAGAGCCAGATAGGAATCATTAGGTGTAGGTTAGGATCTGAGTGATTCATCTATGCCATCTTCTTCACTAGAACAATCGTCAGCACTTCCTTCCTGAGACGATGAGTGACCATCAAGTTCGCTCTCGCTTTCCTCACCACCCTCTTCTCCCTCTCCCTCCTTCTCCTCTTCGTAAAATTTATCCAAATCAGTCAGAAGAACCTTCGAGCTCGTACCCTGTGCACCCACATCCGTTCGGGACGTGGGTGTCAACGACACTAGTTCTCGCATCCTTTGCTGTTCAGCTGAAGATAGCACAATGGGTACAGCAGGCGGCGGGGCGATATCCTCTTCTGTATCTCTCAGAGACGATTCTACGCCCTACTCCAGCCAGTCAGGGAGTATGGCCTCGCCCAGGGTGGATTTCCCGGTGACTGCACTGGACGATCCTAACATGACATGCGGATCTAAGTAAAGATGTCAGAAGATAGAGGCTGATGGTGTTGCGGAGGCGGAGTACCTGAAACGACTGGTTCGGCGTCAATTATACCGGCGTTTCCCTCGAATAGCACCATCCTGACTTGTTCGCACCGAAGGATGACTCCTTCACACTCCGCTGGAGTATCGATGCCGATTGTCACGGGGATACTAGAATCTATGCCAGAGAGTAGTGAGGATAACATTCTTGCTTGGTCGCGGACGTCGTAGTTGGTGTCATAACGAGTAAGTAGGAAGATGTACTGGTTGAGAAGACCCAAGGTTTGGTCAACTGGACAAAGAACGAACATTTCGCTGCGAGGGTGATGACCTGGAGCCTGACTACGGATGCCTAAGGATAGATTAGCAATGAATGGGCGACATCCCGTTGGAACGTACCTCTTGCGAAAAGGTCTTGGCCATTTTCCGTAGAACATCTGGCGCCCAGTCTGTTGCACCTTCTAAGCGAGAGGGAGTTCCTTCTTCTGAAGCGGCATATTGACCTACGAGCCACATGACCCAAGCTCTTGCTTGTGGATGTCAGATGCCATCGATTTTCCGGGCAAGCTGGGATATTACGACAAGCGGAGATTGGGATAGACCAATGGTAGCGGGTCGCCTCGACATGAGCTGAGCCTGCACCATGTTCTTGACAACCACAACAGCGGTATTGTCAATTGTATCTGTACAGGGTATAAGGAAGGAACGGGCAAACAGGTGGAGAACTGAACGTGTGGACTATTGATCATGCCGATTAGCGCCGTGAGGGATTGTTGAACGCATTCTGGTATAATGCTAGCGCATCGGCCAATCGCATGAATAGATGCGACTACTACCTCGTCATCCATGTCTTCTGCTCCTACAATAGTTAGTACGGAGTCCAGCTGGATAAAGTAGTGCTCACGATGAATTCGAAAAGTACCGTCGGGTAATTGTCAAAGGTGACGATGATAAGCATCATTTTTAGCTTGTCAATTTTGATTTGCCGGAGATCATCAGATGAAAGAATGAATCGAGAGTAGAATGGAGAGAATGGCGCCTACAGACACCTTAGCAGGTGCATTTGAATGCGTGAAAAGTGCGTACTGGGGAGGCAGAAGCGACTATTAGCGTGTAGGAAAGTACAACCCGTTTTACTTCGTTAGATACTGACAGTAGCCGAAGTAATGGCTGGACAATTTTAGCATGATATGAGAGGTCCGGCATAGTAAAGAACACGGGCAGCAGCCAGAACCACCTATGATTCATCAGGTCAGAAGGGGTGGGTGCCTTTGGATATTCGGCGCACCGCAGGATTTCTGCTGAAGAAAAGGGGCTCTGCAGAATTCAAAAGCAACTTTACTTCCTTGTCAATTTCTTCCTCCTCGCCGCTGAGGAGAGGTGATAATATTGTGCGAGAATATCTGAGCAGTAGAGCAAGGAGATCTATTTGACCCCATACATCGACAAGCATTGTGCAGAGACGACAATAGTGCTTGTGCAGTAGATCAAGACGAGTGGGGCAGACCGCGTCAAAGGCGACAGTTACACTTCCGATGGATAGAGATGAGTGATCTTGTAGAAGGGTGACAATGGATTCGATAAGGGAAGAGAGGTGGTTTGGGTCGAGGCTGAATGGAGGGTGAACAAAGTCAAGAATGAAGATGCTGGGTAGACATACTCGTAGCATTTTTGGATGGCCGAGGCGGCGAACTTTCTAATATATGGACTAAAATCCGTGGCACATTTCTTGATTACCAGCACAATGATGTTGCCAATCATGGGCACCTTGGTTCCGCTGAGAACACGTAAGGCCATGGCATGTATGAGGGGATTGCTGTCAGTAAGATCCTTCTGGAACGTGTTGATAGAGAGCAATGCGAGGTCAGGTTCAAGCTCCGCGTATTTTAGAAGGTAAATATAGACCAGTTTCTGTATCTTGAGGTTTTGGGAGGTGACGTTCTTGACAACCTGGGCAAAATATTCGGAGACATTACGACCTTTGGAAATGTTAATGAGCTGATAAACGTGTCACTCGACAAAAAGAAGACGACGCGGAGACGTACTGCTATGAGCCTCTTCATTGCGTCAGGTTTCTCCCTATCACTACTGGAGTCGAGCTGCTTGCGGATATCTCTGCCCTTGTCGTCGAGGGAGTCGTAATACATGGAACTGCTGCCCTTCGCAATATCCCTGGTATGTTCGCTGAGTGATTCCTGCAGTCATAAACCTAGTTGGGAGGCATTTTCGGTGATGGAATTGAGGTATTCTCCAGACATGAACGTAGCAGGCAAGGGTCACATAGGCAAGTCGGCCCGCGTGGACATATGGAAAAGTCACGTTTCTTTCCACCTACCTGCTTCGCCAACTGACTCGCTCCATTCACCTGATTTCTATACCACCAGTGTTTTTCGTGTATTCAGCACCCGTCTCGCATACAGAGGTCTCCCAAAGAGATTGAACTATACCATGGCTCCCCAGGATGCACAGAAACAAAAGGAGGGCAAGGACAAGAAAGCAGCGGTCACCTCTACATACCCTCTAGAGGTACGGCCTATCCTTATCGTCGACTATTTTCATGATGGGCATCTGCGCTAGATGCAACCGGCTTCAGCGTTTTTTGATCATTGTATCAAGATGTTTGAGACGTTGAACGTAACGTTGAAGCTGAAGCGCTGAAGGCCGAATATCATGCATCGGTGAAGGGTGCATCCTTTTGCGCTGGACGATACGTGTCCTCTGACCAGGTGTATATCCATAGCCAAGCCCCATGAGGATATTACTGTCATTATGCCGGACGGATCGACAAGGTTGGGTGTGTGGGGTCAGGTCGACGACGGGCAGGGCAGCGCATCTATATCGGCTCGTTATAGGAATCCTGTCAAGACTGTTCAACATGTACTCGATGTTCCGACCGTATATGCCCACTCCCTGTCGATAACACACGATAACATCGTTCACACATCCTGTGGCGATATCTGTGCCAAACAAGTCATCCACGCTACCAATGGATGGACATCCCACTCCTTGCCAGCGGGCAGGAACAGACTTGAATGGCGGATGGCTTGGTATGCGGTCGGTCGTCCTGTACCCAAAAGCGTCCGACGAGGACCGGTGCATGGCTCGGCGAGAAACCCTGCAGAATCTATGTTTGGCGGTGGCAATGAGATCGGCACCGTCCTTCGTTGACGCTGAGGGATGTGCTGATGTTGAGTTTCAAACCTCGGCTTACCTTGGTGGGGTGCTCCCACAACTTCGACCTTACGTCGGATAGCTAAAGCTCGATGTCTTGTCACTTCCTTGACACGGTTGTCGCGGTATGACAAGAAGGCTGAGGACGTTGAAATCACTACTTACATGGGAGATATTCAAGGTGTGTTTGTCAAGCTTATTATGTATGACGGTGCCCTAATTGACATTCCATTCAGATCACCTTCTCACATTGCAGCATTCGCTAGCGCATTACGAGCGTATGCTTAGCCGGTCGCATCCCATCGACCTCTCCGAACTGCGTACATCGGTCGCTCTCACCAAGTCGGGCATGGACAAAGCTCTTATCGTCCTGACGGTTGTCAGTATCGGGGTCCTGTGCATCCAACCTTTGACTGGTAAGCATTGTTACCAGTGATATTTTTTATTTATTTTCATTCAGCTCTCCATAGGTCTGTAGTCGGTGAATGTCACCATCTCAAACAACAGTAGAAACCAGATTAATGAGCGGAGGGACCGGGACAAGAGGGAAGGAGGGAGCCTGAGGACCTGTACCTCCACCGCATCTTAGTAGATAGTGTACTTGTAGCGGTTAATTAATTAGCCAATTTCGTCCTGTTGGTGGAAAGAGAGACGATTGGTAAAATTTCTGATGCTGGCTTTTTTAACACCTGGCGCTGTATTTCACCGGGAATACATTGCACAGTAGTTTCGGAATTGTGTACAAAAGCTATCAAAATGCGGGTATTCACAATCAAGCAAGAGTAGTACGAGACACTGCAGCTAAACCTAGTTCCATCAGCCGCTTTATATCATCTGAGTCAATCATTTCAACCACAGACACTTTCTCGAACCTATTCCTTGGCAGTCGCCGCCCGATAACCCAATATTGCCGCAGATATAAGTTCTTGGCACATATGAACCACGGAGTGCTGCCGAGCAGTGTGTACGTGTATTCGGGTATCGGGTACTGGTGGTTGACAAGGATTTTGAATGAATGCGCTATCCCGCGCATATCTTCAACGACCAATTCTCCGCATCGATCGATCCCTTCTTCACCTCCCACAGCCAATCCACGCACAAACACCCTTTCAATGTGCCGCGCAATACACCAGTCGTCATCATCCCTCCAAACGTAGGCAGCCCAATCCCAATGATCTTTGGGAAGAGACTTAGTCATGACCTGCTCCCATGACGGTCTCCATTTCTTGCATCCAGTTCCAGGTTCAGGATAGGTGAAGAACAGTTTGGCCCGATATTTCGAGTGCATCTCATCTATAAGCGCTGTCCATGCATCCTCCAGAGATTGGCTCTCATAGTATATCGAGTTTGTCTTCAGAAAAAATGCCAGCCCAGCAACTTTGTCTACGGGGTATGTTGATATCCGATTCTGCATCGCTGATAGCGGGCCATATAGACTGCCAAATGGAATCTGCACAGACTTGAGTTGCTTGTGAAAACTCGTCAACATCTTGTCCTCGGACTCGGAGTTTCCTGCCTCATCTATTGGCTCGGTGTTCGGTCCAGCTGGTGTATCGTCTCCTCCAGCCGACCTCCTGCACCGTCCACGCGCGCCTAAACCAACACCGGTCACTCTCCAAGTCACCCTCCTTCAAACTCAAAGGCAGACCCAGTCCGCTCAAATACCACACCACGTGTGCATCCTTATATATCGCACCGATGGTTGGCACATCTAGTTTCCACTCTTCCACACGCAGATTCTCTCTCGGCCCTCCTCTCTGTCTCAAACAGAGAACATCCAACCACGTGTATTCCAGTCCCAGGTTCAGCATCTCGATCCGGATAAGATCGAGGTTGGCACCTTTTGGGATGGGCACGGGCCATTCACGTCCATTGATAGGGGTCCACACGTCGACGCATCCACCCAAGCATGTGATATTGGCCGCGGCTTTCCAGAGACCAGCCTTTCAGTCTGGAAGGCCAGCCTGCAGCTCCACCATGGGACTACACGATTACTGTACAGATCCCACACTCGTCGAGGTTCCATGCTCGGGTTGACTATCCGGCTAGCATTGAGTCGGAGCGTGTTTCTTCGCCGATTTCTGTCCTCCGCTTCACGTTGCCATAGCTTCATTTGAATGATGCTCTGGCATTGGTTGCACCATAATGAGCGCAGACGTCCATATGCAGTTCCAAAGTCGTACTCCTGTGCAATGCAGTCTTCGAGAAGTGAGGAGAGGAATGGGGTATGTGTGGTGTTGAGGTAATTCAAGACCACCTGAATGCCAAGGCTAGAGCAGGGAGTATCTGCGAGGGAGGAAGATATTACGAGCCTGCTGCCGGTGTACACCCGTTGCTTTGGAACCTTTACAGATTTTTTCGTTTGTCTAATTTCTGTCCAGGAGGAGATCGTAACTTTGGGCTGAAGAGTGTACGCCCGTTGCTTTGAAACCTTCACGGATTTTTTCGTTTGCCCAATTTCTGTGCGGGAGGAGATCGTAGTAACTTCAGGTAGTGGCCTCAAAGGCCTAGATCTACCAGCGTCGTCAATATTTCTATCAGACTTGTGATTTGCGTGCAGTTCCTGAAATCTATTGTATATTTACCGTTCATTTAATCTTCGACATGATTACTCACATCTTCTGGTAATTTGCTGGGCATCTTCCGGGACATCCACTTGCCAGTGTCCATAGCAATTTGGGTTTTTACTAGACATTGCTTGAATTAAGACACACAACGACGATGATCAGATGTACTTACGCTTGACAAATTCTCAGTAGGACCTAGCGTTGACGTGTTATGTTCGAGCTGTTGACATTCAAGTTACGTTACATCCATTCCTGGCAGGTGACTAATTCTCGCCGGCTGGAATAGAGAACAAAATTTGGTGCCTTCTTTTGACCCCAGCAAATCCGTCAGCTTTACCATTAAAGGGAATCCCGACACCTTTTGCTATGGTCAAAAGCCTGCGTCAAAATCCAATACACTGTTCACCCATTTTCGGTGATTTTACTCTGATCCGAAATAGCCGCCTACCAGGAGTGATGTTTGAGCAAGTTCTTCATGTATGCACCGGTACTAAAACTTGGACCGGTCGCCGAACGGGCTCTGACCTTGCTCGGATACTTAGTAGTAGCAATATAAATTGCATTTCACGAGGGAAAACAGTAATAACGAAATGTGGCTTTACTACTGTCATATGATCCATCAGTCTTTCTGTGTTAAAGGTTAGTACTGCCGTCAAAGAGGACATTCTAGAAAATAATTGAGAGAGACACATCCATATATGAATGGAAGCACGAACAAGCCAAGCAGCCAAACGGAATCCTTGTTTCGCAAGTTGAAGTTCGATCTGTAGAACGAAAACAAAGATCACAGACGTAGTAAAAGTTGGAAGCATGACTTACCAGAGGAATAGCATCGTCATAGTAGCTGGTCGAGCAGAGGTCCGAAAATTCAGTGTAGGTAAAGACGAAATCCTTGAAAGGTCTTAAGCACGAGACGAGGCAGAATAACAGAAGCGATGCATACACAATTCAGCTGATTGGCTTCCGTGGCACAAATGTGGGGACATTCCAACGGATTTGTTGACCGAGAAGCCAGATGGCCCCTGATGTTCGTTTCGACGTTCCTCTGTTCCTTGGGTGCTTGCTCTGTAGCCGACGAGTAGGCAATCCAATCGGATGCCAGACTTGCGTATTCGCCAGGCTGGGTAGGATGATTAGTGTGCTGGCACCACGATAACATAGTAGACCCCACCTTGATTCGAGTAGCAAGGGTGCTCGCCCACGATGAGACAGAGTTGCCGAAATCAGCCTTGAAACGCTTGTTAATAATGCCGGAATCTTGGGCTTGCCAGGAATCAGTGACGTGGGTGAATGAAAGATGCGCACCCCAGACCTAGATGGACGGATTAGGTGGTTAGAAATGAATCTGTCCCAAACGTGGAAGAAAACGAAACACATTTACCCAGCGAAGAATCCCATGGCAGCAAACATTGAATACAGAGCGCTATCCGCTTTGGAGTTGATCTTAGAATCGACTTGACCACCGGCGCCCAGCCCGTTTAACAATCCTATGCAGCAATGGTGTTAAACAGCTGCCATGGAGGGGTGGATGTCGCCTAACTGGTCCCATGAAACAAACAAATCCCGGCAGCGCGACCTATGGACAAGTCAGGACTTGAAACTCTTAAAAACCAACTTGACTTGCCAGAGTGATGGGGTTGTAATATTTCTATACGTCGCCTTCAAACGCCGTATCCCTTCTCAAGGCCGCAACGGTCCCTCTGCTATATCCCTCCCTTGTGCCGTCTCCATTCCTGATATCCTCTGCATCCCGTTCAACTTCGTCGTCGCAAGATGCATCAGTACGTCCTCAACGAAAATCCGGCCTGCACTCAAGTCGGGTTTTTGCGTTGATAGGGTCAGTCGGCGGTGAGCCAATCGATCATAGAGTTGCGTACCCAGATTGATTTCCTTTCGCTTTCATAGAGTCGAGTCTTGGAGAATCAATCATGGTGAGACAGTGCCCGAGCAGTCAAACATCTGGTCGGACTGTTAGCTATCCATTAATTCCTGTGAACACGAAAGCTTACCTTTTAGTGAACAAGCAGGAATACATATATCATTCGCGCAGCTAGAGTCAGTAGTTAGTGTCGTCGTCAAGTTTAAAGCCAAAGGAACGCACCTATTACATGAGAGATACGTAGTATATACCTCTAAGCAACCACAAGTCAGCCAAACGAAGGACTCGGAGAGAACGATAACAAATACGCACTGCAGCCGTGCCACCACCTTACAATCAACCAATTGCCCTACCCCAGAAAATCCTCATACGCCCATCCACACCCATCCAATTGAATGTGGATGAAGCTGTACTGCGTGTCATCGTCGTGCTCCCTGTGTACGAGAACTGAAATCTTGGCATAAACAAGTATTCTCTTAGCGAGGTCAAAGGAAAACGAAACACACCTGGAACCCTGCCCGAAAAGCCGTGTCCTTAATCATAACCGCCTTTGAAGTCAATGGATACCCCTTTTACTCCCATACGCCCACCCACGCCATCGTATTGGATCCGGCCGTGTCGCCGTCGTACTCCACGCTTTCGATAAGTGCAAGACTATGAACAAGTATTCTATTAGCGAGCAAAAAGGAAAATAAGAAAGGAAACAAACCTAGAACGGATCTCTATCATGATTCGATCCCTGAGAAGCCGTGTCTACGCCTATAGCCGTCTTGCGCATTCGCGCAGATAAAGCCTGAAATAAGGAACTAAGAATTGACTTGACTTGAACAGAGAGTACCCGGCTTACCGTGTAAAATTGGAGACTGATACCCAGCATTCTCAACGTTCAGCGTCGTGGAATCTTGCGGGCCCAACGTCAAATCTAAACGATGTCAGGAGCATGGGATATGAGCGAGAAAAACTACGAACTCACCACGTTGAATATGACTTTTCCCCCGTTGAAACTATCATCGCTACGCTCCAAGTGTCGTCGTGTCATCGTCGTAATCGGTGCTTGTGACAATTCTAAGCGTAAGAAACGGCGGGTTAGCAAACACAGAGACAGCACGGGGCTACGCACTTGAGATATCGGTTCAAGGGGTTTCGTCATGTTGGAGGCGTAGGCGTGTCGAAGGGCATAGTCCGAGCCCGTATCCGTATCGTTAACAGAGCCTGAGATAACAAATAAAGAGATAGATTGTGAATAATAGAATGATCCGCTTACCGGGCTACGCGCTTGGGACATTCAAGGGTTTTCGCCATGTTACAATGAGAGAGAAGCGTGGTCGTACCGAGGTTGACAGAGTCAAGGACGCGTACAGAGATGACATGGACTCAGAGATATCGCGAGCCGGACGCGTCGACGTAGGTCGACGTTGACTCGGAGTTTCAAATTGCCGCCACTCTTTCCTAAACCACGCACAAAATTACTTTTCATTCTGTTCCTTCCGTTTCACAGCCCGGATGTTGCTGATCTGTCCTTTATCTCTGTGGCATGTCGGCTGCCCAACCTATTTTTCTCTCACATATTTCGTTGATCTACCCCGCAAGGATTGGGTCAGTCTGCTTCTTTACCTCGATGGGCCGACATTGTCACAAGATCGTCGGGTCTGGGATTGGGTATGGTATTGCTGTTTGATGGATCGGACGTTGGAGGTTGAGTATACCGTGTTTGACGGAGCCAAGGAGAAGCGGAGGCGGAGTGGTGCATCCATACCTCCATAAGACATACTCTTCATTCCGGCTGTACACCTTCCGCACCCAACACGTCGTCCATGCTACCAACGGCTGGACGTCCCACCTTGAGCCAATGCGGGAAAAGACCGTTCCCGTGCGATGCCATATGACATGCAAGGAACGGACTTGGACGACGGATGGTTCGGTACGCGGTCGTTTATACTATGATACCCAGGCGCGTCCGAAGATCGATGGGACTACATTACCTGGCAGCCGCCTGATACTGACACTCGGCAAGAAATACCATGCAGAGCAGTGGTAGCGAGATGTAGTGTATATGGTGTTGGGGAAAGACACTAATTAGATTTACTCTCAAGATTTCCTCCACGGCGTCGTGTCGCTCAAACTTCGTAATCATGGTAAGTGTTTCTTTTCCCAAATTATTAGCGAAGGTACTCACTGGTATTTATTAGAATCATTTATTACTCGCTCGTATTCTGGGCCTCTACATGTAAACACTATCTTTGCCCATATCCACTAGACGCCCATCCTCTTCGAGTAGATTGGTTCGGCAGCCGACACTTAAATACTTCATCATTGTCCTCCCCCTGGAGTAATATTGCTTTTCTCGACATTATTCAAATGCCGCCTTGTTTTTCCCGTTTTTCACCATCGACTGGCCTCTCGAAAATATGAATATTAGTGTTTTCTGATGCCCCCGACATCGAGAAGCGCACCTCCGATTGGTGGATGGTAATGGGCCGACATACCAAAGCATGATATGACGCAGAATCCCCTTTGCCATCCCACCACTTCCGTTCGCAACCTGCCTCGGTCTTCGCAGAAACTACAAATGAAGACGTTGTACTCGAGTTCATGAGCTCGTTCACTTCCGTCTTTTCATAGCTAGCAATCAACTCCAGTGATCATGTCGCATTGTCAACATTCTAATTGAGGAGGATTTTGAGACGAAATAGCTTGCACTCACAGCAGAGGGACGGGAGAAGCTTTTTTTTTTGGCTGGTCTGTGTGTGGCAGAGGAAACCCCGACCTACGTCACGTTTATCAGGAGCAAGGCAAATTGTCTGGAGCGGAATAGAGACGAGGTTGATCCCGACATCCCGTCCTGCACACCTAGCCATCCGATAGTCACCACACGTCGTTCATCTCGGCGAGTACCTCGAGATCACCACAAAGCACGATTGTATTGTCGAAACAACACCTGGCAAGTCGGACGACGTCTTTAGTATCAGGTCCGACGAGGTCCCTGGTGCGGTGCTGCAGATGTATGCTCAAGGTACTTTGACTATTACGAGTATATCGATTTGACACAGCAGAAAAAGTACATTCAGCTCTGCCCGCATGTGGATCACATCCTCTTGGGTGGCAACAGGATACCGCTTGCTTTTACATACACCAATCTGCGATTCGCCGTGGCATTCCTTCATTACTGGCATCGTCTATTGAAAAAGAGGACGTACGACCATGACACGTTGCCATACTCGATCGTGGCTTTGCGACCTACTGTGCGTAAGAAGATCCCCGAGATGGTTCTTTTAGCGCAGCTTGAGAGAGAGTACCATCCGGTGTATGTGGAGACAGTGAAGGCGTGTACCAATGTGCGCTCGTCCGATGGGAAGGAGGTGTACCATCGAAGAGATCGTAAGGTGTTGGAACTTGAAGAGATCCAGGCGGATAAGTCGCTTGCGGGAAAAACCATGGTGCAGCCTGAGGAAAGCAGAAGGTTTGGGGATCTTTTGGGACGTTCTTTATCGGATTCCTCGGTAGTGTGCGTACATTGAATTTTTCCCCTCATTCTACAGCTCAACAAACTCTCTTCAAGTAGACTAGAGCACCACGTTGAAGATCCCATTCGATCCGCGACTCCCAAGGATTGACAAGGAACCTGCCATCTCTTGCTGCCGTACTCCCTAGTCCATATAATACGACATCTCATTTCATTTTTCAAAAACAATCTTCAAGTTCGGCGTCAGCACCATGTGTCGTGCCTGACCGAACATCTTCTATCGTTCCCACTCTTGGTATATGAAGGATTTTGACCATAAGCGCCACTAGGAAGCCGGTCGACGAGGGGATAATAATCGTGACTATGATTGATGACTAGAGGCAGACGCACAAATGGATCTCCGTGTCCATAATGAGAGCTAAGCGTCAAAGTGAATACGAGGAAAGGTAAGTATCGTACTGACGCAATGACAAGGCTGGCGTGCGGTACCTCCCGTATCACTATCCAGGGCAAAGTATTTGGCTACCTTGGGAGATAGGTTGGAGAGTGGAATAATGCGATTGGATGTCCTTGGAGTTGGGAAGTTTGGCGTAGAAGCATATTGAAATGCTGCCGTGATAATCACTGTCCCTCGTGAGGAATTAATCGTTTTAGTGATGGAGCTATAGCCGATGCTAATTTATTTTTGTCCTTTGAGATGATACTCATTACTTTCTAGTGAAGCGCAACGGTAGATCAAGACGAATTCCACGATCCTGACAACGAATACGGACTCTTTGCCGGCACGACATATGAAGCAAACGATGAGGAAGCGGATTGGATCTATGAATAGGTGGATGAGGCTATAAGGGTGCGAGGAGAAAAGCACAAAGGTATGAAATTCTATCCTTTGGCCAATTTCGTCCTGTCGGTGGAAAGAGTGGGAATATTCTGGGAGACGATTAGTAAGTTTTCCGACATTGGCTTCTTTAACGCCTGGCGCTGTATTTTACAGGGAACAAATGGCACAGTAGTTTTGGAAGTGTGTACAAAAGCTATCAAAATGTGAGTATTCACAATCAAGCAAGAATACTACGAGACATTGCAGCTAAACCTAGTTTTTCTAGCCGCTTTATTTCATCTGGACCAGTCATTTTAAACACAGACACTTTCTCAAACCCCCTCGGCAGTCGTCGCCCTACAACCCAAAATTGCGGCGAACGTATTTCGCGATCCCATGAGGTTCGGAATGGATCGCTGCCGAGCAGTGTGTACGTGTCTTCGGGTATCGGGTACTGGTGGCTGGCAAGGATGTTGAATGAATGCACTTTCCCGTCCGTATCCTCAACAACCAACTCTCCGCATCGATCGGTCCCTTCTACACCTCCCACAGCCAATCCGCGCACAAACCCCCTTTCAATGTGGAGCACGTAACACCAGTCGTCATCTTCCCTTTCAACATCGGCACTAAAATACAAAGGATCCTTGGGCAGAGACTTGGTCATGACCTGCTCCCACGACGGTCTCCATTTCTTGCTCGTAGTTCCAGGTTCAGGATGGATGAAAAACAGTAAGCCACGACACGTCCCGCCCAACTCATTTATAAGTGCTGTCCATGCATCCTCCAGAGATTGGGTCTCATAATATGCCGGTATTGAGCGCGTCTCCAGAGAGAATGCTAGGCCGGCAACTTTGTCTACTGGGTATGTTGATATCCGATCCTGCATCACGGATAGCGCACCATATATACCTTTGAATGGAATGTCTGCATATTTCAGCTGTTTGTGAAATTTTGATAATATCTTGTCCTTGTAGTTTCCCGCCTTGTCTATTGGCCTTGCATGCAGCGGTCCATCAGGTGTGTCCCCGGCAATTTTCCTCTTCCAGCCGACCTCCTGCACTGTCCACGCACGCCTAAACCAACACCGGTCACTCTCCAAGGTGCCCTCCTTCAAACTCAAAGGCAGACCCAGCCCACTCAAATAGCACACCACATGTGCATGTTGATATATCGCTCCAATGGTAGGCACATCCAGTTTCCACTCTTCCACACGCAGGTCCTCCCTCGGCCTCCTCTCTGTCTCAAGCAGAGAACATCCAACCATGTGTATTCCACTCCCAGGTTCAGCATCTCGATCCGGATGAGGTCGAGGTTGGCACCTTTTGGGATGGTCACGGGCCATTCACATCCATTGATGGGAGTGAACAACTCAACACGATCCACCTCATCCACCCAAGCATGTGATATTGGTAGTGCTTTAATATCATAGAAAGCCTCATAGAAAGAGGCATTGCGGCGCCCGCAGCTCCACCATGGGACCACACAGTTACTGTACAGATCCCAGATTCGTCGAGGTTGCATGTACGGGTCGACTATCTGGTTATCCTTGACCCCGTTTCTTCGCCTATGGATGTCCCACTCTTGACACTCCCATAGCTCCATTTGAATTCTCCAGTGGTTGTACCATACTTTGCGCAGACGGCCATATGCAGTTCCAAAGTCATAATTTTTTGCAATGCAATCTTTGAGAACAGAGGAGAGAGATGGGGTATCTAATGTGTATGAGGTTCCGAGTGTGGTGTTGAGTAAATCCAAGAGTCCCTGAATGCCAAGGCTAGAGCAGGGAGTGTCGGCAAGGGAGGAAGATATTACGGGCTTTCTGCCAGTGTACACCCGTTGTTTTGGAACCTTTATGGGTTCTTCCGTTTGCCCAATTTCTGTCTGGGAGGAGATCGTAACTTCGGGAAATTGACCAGTGCGACCACTTTGACTATCACTATCGGACCCGCCACGATATGCTTCAAGTTGCAGTTTCTGAAATCTGTTGTATATATACAATCCACTCAATTTTCGACATAATTACTCACATCTCCTAGTGATTTGGGGGTTACCTTCCGGGACATCCACTTGTCTACAGCAATTTTGGTCTCTTGAATTAGGACACAGGACAGCGATCATTAGTTGTGCTTACGCTCGACAAATTTCCAGTACAACCTAGTACGGTTGGATAGATTCATGTCACTGTTGAACTGTTGACTCGGTTCAAGGCGTGGTTGCATGATCAGGGCGCCAGCACCATGTTTCTCACACGGTAAGACAGACATCCTGGCATCCTGGATTTATATGCACCGGGCCGACCGCCTAGTGCGCTCAATAATATGGCAGCGGTAATAGATATGGAACTTGGGCAGGCCGCCGAACGAGTTGTGGTCACTTCTGCTTACTCCGATAGCAACAAAAATTATATTTCACCAAGGAAAACATCAACAACGAAACGCGGCTTTGCTGACATACGATCATCCAGAGTTTCCTTGTTAAAGATTAGTACTGCCGTCAAAAAGGACATTCTACAAAATAATTAAGTAGAATCAGCACATTCATATGCGAATGTGAGCACGAACCAGCCAAGCAGCCAAACGGAACCCTTGTTTTGCAAGTTGAAGTTCGATCTATAGAATGTAAACCAGGATGAAGGACCTGATAGAAGTCGGAAGCATGACTTACCAGAGGAATAGCATCGTCGTAGTAGCTGGTCGAGCAAAGGTCCGAAAATTGAGTGTAGGTAAAGACAAAGTCCTTGAAAGGTCTTAAGCACGCGACGAGGTAGAAAAACAGATCAGAAGCGATGCATACACAGTTCAGTTGATTGGCTTCCGTGGCCCAAATGTGGGGACATTCCAACGGGTTTGTTGACCGAGAAGCCAGATGGCCCTTGATGTCAGTTTCGACGTTCCTCCGTTTCTTAGGTACCTGCTCTGTGGTCGACGAGCAAGTAATCCAGTCAGATGTCAGACTTGCATATTCGCCAGACTGGGTAGGATTATTGATATGCTGGGACCACGATAACGTCGTAAAACCCACCTTGATTCGAGTAGCAAGGGTGCTCGCCCACGATGAGACAGAGTTGCCAAAATCAGCCTTCAAACGCTTGTTGATAATGCCGGAATCTTGGGGTTTTTAGGAATCAGTGACGTGAATGGGTGAAAGATGCGCACCCCAGACCTAAATAGACCGATTAAGTTGTTAGAAATACTGACAAAATGAAATCTCACAGCGTGACTGGCGGAGAAAGGTATGTCTTTAGTACGCATACATGAAAAGGATGCACACATACAGATTTGTACTGGAACCACTGCATTTCGCCTTGATGTCGTTGCCTCCAACTTCGAATGCCTCGACATGAAGGGGCTGCCCGACGTCGCCGAGGAACTGGGCACAATGCTACTTAGTCTGATCACAGCCTAACTGCCAGAAACAAGAGACGCACGTGGTCTAGGGAATGGAGTATCGTCAAGAAAACGGTAGGATTTCTTCGAAGAAAAGATGTATTCACCCAGGAATTTCAGTGCTTCGTAAATTTGCTCGTGAGATAGCGAGTCGTCGATTACTCTGCTGGTATAGTTTGCTAATGGGAGTGAGTACACGGTGATGTGGAGAACAGGTTCACAGGAACGAACCAATGGCAGAGACTAGCATGAGATATGAGAAGAGGTTCTAGACAAGTGAACAGTAGCAAGCTACTTACGAATACAGGTTCCGCTGGAACAGTCTCGCGACTCAGATACCGAGCAAGAAGTAGGAGGATTGTCTGATAAAAGCCGGGTCAAGTACTGGAAGATGCGTGAATGGCGGCGCCTACCTTCCGCGTCCACAAAGTGGAAAGGCGCAGACCTGTTGTAGTGTACAGAGTGAGATTTTGTGTTATAGGATAGAATGGAGATTGCCGACCATGAAAATGCAGACTCGGACCGAACAGTATCCGCCCACTTTGATGCATTGTCAGTGCTGCAAGGGTCGGACAAGAAATTGGCGTACCGTTGCTGCAGAACTGAGGTTTTCTCCGCTGGCAAGTGTAGATGCCACAAATGAGGACGCCTTGGATGCTAGGAACTAAGACGGGTGTCACTTGTTTCGTGCATGCTTCAGTGGAATCTATGCGAACCTGTTGGGCAATTGCACTACGGCACATATTTAAAATCAAGGATTACGTGAGAGTAAAGGATGCTGGCATACCCGACGGCTTCATGTCCGCTAGCTCCCCAGCTGTAAACCTTGGGGAGGAAGGAGACAATAACAGCAGTAAGAGTAACGCACTTCATCGTAAAGAAGAGCAGGCAGATTGCTAGCGACCAAGTTCCTGAGTGACGAATTTATAAATCTCGTTGACCCTAAAATTAGACACAAGGGCGCCACGCTCAAGGCGTATGGACTACCTACCATGTGGACGTTGAGGTAATCATGGACGCCCTATACGAGCGAGAATGCACGTTTTACGGATCCTCAGGTATACTTCCACCTCGCAAAAGTAGAGGGTGGGTTTGGATCAATAAATCGAAGAAGAATATTTGCTGTCGGTTCTCTATGTGAAGAGAATATTTTGTTGCTGACCAGGAGAGCGAAAAAAAAGGGGAAAGCATCCTGAAGATACACGGCATGAAATTACGATCCAATTTGTTATGTCGCTTCCCAGGCGCACATGAGCTGAGTAAAGATAGAAGCAGAGAATAGCATGAGGACTGATTTCAAGTTAGGCTGATTTAAACCGGCTAGCCCGAGAGCCATCGTCAGTCCAGACGAACGTTCCTCTAGACATGTGAGCATTAAATAAAAGTCTGTTGCGTGCGGTCTCGTTGACAGGAACGCGTGGAATTTCAAGGTGGTGATTGGATGGCAAGTTGTGAAAGGGTGTGGCTGTGTGGTAACTGCCCCCCGGCAATCTTATCATTACCTCTTATCGTCCCTTCCTTCTCTCCGGTTTAAACGCGTCCAGTCAGGCATTGATAGCGCCGACATGACGAAAATCAATACCATCACGGTATCCCCTCCGTTGATCAATACGTCTTGTGCGTGGGCAGGCGATTTCAATCAGCTCGAAGCCTTGTATAAATGTCCATTTACGGGAGCAGTTACTACCCGTACGGCTTCGCTCCATGGATACAAGGAGAATGAGAACTGCGCGGTGAGTAATGCAACTCTGTATATAGCATCACTTTCATTAACTGTTCCCTTCAGGTCGCGTTCTCAATAACGTCCATCACCTCGCTTAACTCTTACGGTTACTCCCCGTACCCCTTATCTTACTATATCTCGTGGATAGAAACCATCCTCAAGACGCCATCACCTAATCCCCACAAGGCGTTCATCATAAGCGTGACCGCCTCCACTTGGTCAGAGCTGGAATCAGTTATCGCCGCCATCCAGTCTCTTCGAACCAATATTGGGGACCGTCATCCTGGTACTGGCTCCAGAATCGCTGTCGAGCTCAACACAAGTTGCCCAAACATCCCCGGGTCCCCACCGACAGGATATATATTCGATGACCTCAGGGAGCTGCTGAACGGACTCGAGATGGAGAACCGCCGAGACCCTACGCTGACCATCGGCCTCAAGCTCCCTCCGTACGTGTATCAACAGCAATTCAAGGACGTGCTGAATGTCCTGGCGGACTTCTCTACCGCTACGATGGGCGCGGGGGGCGTGATGAAGAAGCGCAGCCCATTTGCGTTTTTGACGTGCACGAATACTTTGGGGAACTCTTTGTTATACCCGGATCAGGTGGCGCATAACGAGAGTACTAGTGGGAGCGACTTTGCAGTTCCGACTGGGTTGGGTGGCTTGGCTGGCGAGGCGTTGCATGCTCTTTCGTTGGGGAACGTGTTTACGTTTCACAAACTATTGCATACGGACAGGCCGAAGGAGTACGACGGGCTTGAGAAGATCGTGATTATTGGTGTGGGTGGTGTCACCAGTAAGCAGGCTGTAGAGAGGATGACTCGAGCGGGCGCTGAAGTCGTTGGGTGTGCAACGCTCCTCGGAAAGGAAGGTATCAAAGCTTTCCAGATACTGTCGAAGGAGTGATTGCGGTAAGGTAAATTGATATATGAACATTGTGTTAAATAAATAGGTTGTACATGCGCTGGTAATATATTGTACGTTGAATAAATCTGTGTGATTTAGGTTGAGAAAAGCCTTCCAGAAAGCATAGCTGGGGTTAATACAATAGACGGGCGTTCTGATAAGAGTTAAAAATGAAAAATTATATCGTTACAATATACGTTTGGGGAGAGGTGAGCACTGCACACGATCAATTCCAAGCTCAAGAATGATCAAGGATAGCATGAATAGTCATTGGCATAGCCATACGTCGAATCGAATTGACCCTACACGAGATGATTAAGCACGCACACCAATGACAGCACAAAGAGGCACTTACCGCGTTGGTAGTGCGAGGATCGTCGTACAGACCGGAAGACATAATGAGACCGTACTAAAATCAAGCGGTGGGTGAGCATTCCAGGAACTCGCAAAGCAGCAAAACATACTCACGTTAATTTCATTTATTGGGTTTTGGTTATCAAAATACCCGTTAGTGGGAATCTCGGAATGAATCTGATATTGATGTTGAGCAAAAAAGAGGACGAAACGAAGACAAAGAGACTCACCAGATGTAACGGATCGAAGGAAGCCCCTGCAGAAAAGAAATGCCTCCCATCGTGAGAGTTCATAGAGGGAATACTAGCGTTAAGCTGGTATGGCATAACCTCAGTCTTCCAGACTTGGGCTCCGGGAATAGTAGGCTGAGCATGCGGAGGAGAGATCGGGGTCTTTCGAGATACGCGCCTCTTCTTCAGAGGCTCGGCCCCAGCCTGAGTTTTAGATGTCTTCGGGAGGGGGGGCATTCTCCTCACGGCTTCCTCCAAATCGGCGCCGGAAATTCCAGCAGACAACAAATGTGCAATCTCTTTGGACCTGGCTATGTCGGCCGGCTCGTTTCGTTTTACTTCCCTCGGCTTGGGGGTACGCTTCTGGGGTTGGAAAACATAGTTCGGATAGAGGATCTTGTGATTCTCCAGTTCTTCCGCCGCGCGCTGGTGATAGTATCTCCTCTCCTCCTCCGGCAGTTTCTGCCACAACTCTCCGATGATCCTAGAAAGGTGACGACTGTCGTGCTCGGCGCCCTTGGGAATCAACTTCTTGGCGACGACGTCTTTGCGGAATATAATGTAGCAATTTGGAGGTCGTGGAATGCGGTCCTTCTTATGAGAAGAGTTGTTGGTGGAAGTGGATTCGTCGGACAGAGACGAAGAGGATGGAGATGGAGTGTCGATGTACTGGGGTGTCAGAGGTACGGCCTCAGGGTATGGGGGCGTAACGACGTGGAAGACATACTGCCGAGGATGATGACCTTGGCTAGCATGGTCGTAGGCTGGAAACAAAGCGTTAGCACATAGTCCGACGCGTAGTAACCAAGTCCACGTACAGTGCTCGGTAGAGTACTGGTGAGAGTGAACAAAGCGGGACATGAGGAGGAGGAGGAAGGCGTCGAAGGGAGACAAAGAAATAAGCAGGCGGGACGCCCGCTTTTATATTTACGAACATAGGCATTCTCGACATGACGATCACAGAGAGAGGTTCAATGCGATCAAAAACCCATTCACACTTTCACAACTTGCCCTCTAAAAAAGGAAATTTTGTGACGTGCCTGGAGGGTATCCTTTCACACAAACTGCTGGTGATGATAAGGCATGGTGAACTTCCCACGATTGTTCAGTGTGAAGGGGGGCCAAAAATAGCTGCGCACAAAATCAAATATGTCGTTAATCCCAAATCGAGTCATCGTCGGGTCGGGTCGCGCTCCCGACGATGGCTGTGACTCGGGACCCCTGTTTGCTTACTTAAAGAGATCATCGAGACCTTTACCTCTTGCCTCCTTCCATCACTATGCCTCCTCGCAAGAAAGCTGCTGCTGATGGTACCGCTCCTGCTCCGACACGCTCTAGTACGCGTATCAAGGCCAGTAGCAAAGATGCAGCAGTACCAGCAAAGCCTGCTTCCAAAGCCAAAACCAAGCGCGCCCTTAGCCCTGAGGACGAGGACGACGAGGACGACGCCCCACCCGCGAAGAAACCTACCAGCACAAAGGCGAAAAAGACAAAGCCAGATGACGATGACGAGGCTGTCACGAAAGATGAACCAGAGAAGATCGTTACGGTGCGTTCCTCACAACGCTGTTCACTGTTTACGGCGCTCAAGGTCCTTCCAGGTGTTGAAAAGGGGTGCAGCTCCTGTTGATCCCCAGTCAGGGAGAGTTGGTACGTATATACAAGCAGTCTATACCTTCATGCGCATAATACCAACGTCGACAAGATTCACACCAAGTATACGCAAATGATGAGGGCGTCTGGGATGCCATGCTCAACCAGACTGACATCAGTGGTGGTTCCAACAAGAACAAGTATTGCCCTCCATCCAAGTCATCCTCAAGGGTCTTGATGAGTTCGCCAGGTTCTATGTTCTCCAGTTGCTGCACCCTATAAGCTCCAATTCCGCATGTGTGCTGTACACTCGTTGGGGACGCGTGGGAGAGAATGGGGCATCTCAATATAAAGGGCCCTTTCCTCCTGCGACGGCTATCAACGAGTTCAAGAAGCAATTCAAGTCCAAAGCTGGCGTCGCCTGGGAAGCCCGAGTCGGCATGGTTCCTAAGAAAGGCACCGTGGTTGTACGCAGGCTGAAGTCGTCTTGACCGTCTCCTCAGGGAAATATGTCTGGCTGGAACGTGACTTTGCTGAAGACGATGAGAAAGACGAAGCCGTCAAGGCTGGAGGTAGCAAGATCCCCGCGGAGAAGGAGAAGCAACCTATTCCAGACTCTATCCTCGCGCCACAGGTTCAAGATTTCTGCAAACTCATCTTCTCCACCAGCATCATTGACGCAACGTTGTCATCTATGAATTATGACGCCAGAAAACTTCCTCTTGGAAAATTATCCAAGGCGACTATTTTGAGTGGGTTCAATGCTTTAAAGACACTTTCTGAGGTCCTAGACGACCCTAGCTGTGATGCCGTAAAGCAAAATGGCGGTAGCCAGCGCGCAGCTATTGAGCAACTCACCGGTGCCTATTACTCGTGCGTAACATGGCCCCTAAAGAGACTCTAACTAACTGTGGCGCGCACACAGAATCATTCCTCACGACTTTGGTCGACAGAGACCAATGGTGATTGACACCAAACAAAGGCTGCAAAGGGTCAGTTCTCTTTGATCACTTCCTAGACGGTCTAACGGTACGTGATAGGAACTCGAAATCGTGGACGCTCTCGGCGACATGGAAATCGCGTCCAAACTCATCGCATCATCTACCAGCACTGACACTGATGGAGCGCCTATTAATCCCGTTGATGCGCAATTCAATTCGCTCGGCCTCTCCAAGATGGAACCTCTTGCCAGGGATAGCCAGGAATTCATGACCCTCGAAGCCTATGCCCGAGACACGCACGGCGCTACTCACAGCCATATTCATGTTGAGGTGCAACATATCTACAGAATCGAAAGGTCCGTTTAAGACAATTCGTGTCCTGGACTTTGTTGAATTGTTGTTAGATCCGGAGAGCGCGAACGATGGGAGCAAGGAGGGTTCCATGAGGTGGATGATGGAGAACGCTTGCTGCTGTGGCACGGATCGAGGACGACAAACTTCGCAGGCATACTTTCGCAGGGTCTTCGTATCGCCCCACCGGAGGCACCAGTAAATGGCTACATGTTCGGCAAAGGTGTTTACTTTGCAGATGTAAGTTCCTCAGTCATGGTCTTCTAGACATAGCTTATTTGTTGGCCCAGATGATGTCCAAGGTCGGTACAGAATCTTTCGCGACTACTTTTTGATGCTAACCAGGAGCCTAGTCTGCCGGATATTGCTATCCAGGGTCAGTAAATTTCTCTGATGGCGAGACACATTCTGAATCAGTATCACAGGCTGAGTAATAACACCGGTATCTTACTTCTTTGCGAAGTTGCAGCAAAACCCTTCTACGAGCGAAATGATGCTGTATGCATACTTTCCAGAATAAACCTTTTTTGCCAATTAACTTTCTGCGTCCAGGAATACAATGCAGACCAAACCTGCAAACAGAATAACAAGAGGTGATTTCGACTATTTCGGTCCTTGAGCCTTTCATCGAATCTCTTTGGCAGGGCTACGAAAGGTTTGGGCAGGACTCAGCCTCTAAAATGGAAGGACGCTGGGAAGTCTTTGGACAACGATGAACTCGTCGGCTGCGAGATGCCTGACGGAGGAGGGTCCGACGTTGCAACCGGGGGCTACCTCCAGTATAACGAAGTACGTGATACTGAAACCAATTTTCAAGGACCACTTATTGACAATGTGTTTGGTACAGTACATCGTATACGATATCGCTCAGATACGAACGAAGTATCTATTAATGGTAAAGATGTAAAGGTTGGTTATGGACTGCTTCAGTGTTCAAATGGACTGGTGTCGGTATTCTCATGTGCTTTATGTACATGTGCTCTTGGTTAAATTGTTTTGTTCAATTCAATTCATTGCATCGTTATCTGTGCTACCTCGATTACCATCAATCCCACCTAAAAGACCGCGGCAAAGCAGCACTCCCAATTAGCGATAAGGTCTAGATAAAGCAGTACACTATCATCAGAGATTTAAATAGCGTTTAACATATGTCACCAAGGTGGATGCTTCACCCGCACGGCTTCCGACTTGTATAGTCCCTGTTCCACTACAAGCCTGGCGCTAACAACACATCCCTCCAGCAGTGGAATCCCAGGATACGCAAACGACCCACACACCCAAATACCGGGACCACCATCTCGAAGTCTCCCTGCGCCCTGCAATCTCCCTAGCGCCTCTTCACGCGGTCTCCACCACCATGTCTTACCTTCCGCGTGGTATAACTCCTTCAGCGCTTGTTTTGACTCTAGCGTCAAAACGGCCCGTTCCAGTCTCGCCACGCTCAATATCCGACCCTCCCTGGGTTCGATGATTGGATCTGTGGACTGGAAAACAGCGGGTAGATGAGCAGGGAATCCTGCTGGTCGTGGAAGAACGTGAGTGGCCATGGTGTATGATGATGGTAGACATCGCGGGGATGCTGTCTTTGTGGGTATTGATGCGCCTGTTCGGGTATAAATTAGGTTCAAGTCCCTGTGGTCCCGCGTATCGTCAGGGAGAAGTGTCTCGTCCGTGTGGTTGATGACAAGAGTAGAATGGTATGTGAATTTCTCCAAGCAGCGCATCTGCTCCTCGACTGCTTCTCGCCTGATACCCTTCTTCTCAGGTAACGACGATGCGTAGGACGCCAAAAGCGGGACGGCACGGTTTGCTTGGGTAGCGAAAATGATGTGATGGAAACCGGAATAAGTTTTGGGACCGTCCGCGTTGGTGCAATTTACGGTTACCAGATCTGGGTCGTCTGGATCGGCTTCGATAGAGGAAATCAGGTGCGAGAGATGCACGTTCCGAACGGTGGATACGAGTCTCCCGACGACGTCCCGAACGCCGTCGACCACTACATAATGGTGTGTGCCCAGGGTAAGCCAGATGTAATCTGACAAAAAGGCGTGAATCACAGTGGATGATAGCAAAATTGAAAGAAATCCATGCCTAGAAATTCTTCGACGGGGTGGTCGAGGACCTCCTGCTCCGGGGCCGTGCACACAGCAGAGAATAAGGGAACCATAATGGCATGAGTGAATTCCGTCCAAACTTGCTCGAAGCCCGTCCATTTAGCCAGGAGACCCGTAGGACGTGTCTTCTCGACCCATGCTTTGTAGGTCATGGTTTCGATTCCCGGTGATCGCATCATGGGAAATGAGAGCCATAGCAGTCTCAGATAGCAGAAAAGAATATGGATAGACCAAATGACAAACAACCCGATCGTCCATGCTTTTGCTGCTGCGCGCAGTGTTAACCCCAGGTCTGGCTTGGGCGAGTCGTCCAGAATGGAAGGCATGCTCACACCGCCCAGCCCCGAGGAGCCGTTGTATATCATTTCTGCGGTTATTTGGCGGCCCGTTTCGGACGTGGAAAGGAGGGAGAAGGAGTATGAAAAATCGCGTGGTGTGAACTTGACGCCAAGACGTTTGTAGAGCGCGATTAGCTGCTTGTAGTATCCTGGAATGGTAACGGTCAGTACAGCGGGGACACGCTGCACGAGCTTGGATGGTTACCTCCTTGAAAAGAGCGCATAGGAACGTCTACTCGCCAGTCTTGATCCTGGCCTGGTAGAGGTAGGGATATAGATGAGCTGTCCATCCCCAAGGTCGATGTCTGTAGCATACCGGTGAGCTTTTCATGTAGATGCGATGTGGTATTGGTACGGGCCTTTTCGAACAAATGAACATCAAAGCGCACATCCTCGTCCTGAGGGTCCTTGGTCAAAAGGTAGGCAGCAGTCAGGCCAGCGAGGCCACTGCCTATTATAGCGACTTTGACGGTTCTCGGCATGCTGGACGCCTGAGAATTAGCAGCAAGTGAGTCGATGCAGTAGTCGTCCCATCTCACGACGAGATTTATCAGTTTTTGGACATCATGATTGTCGGACCGCGTCACGATCAACAGGCTGCCAAGCAGTTATTTTCACCCGAGAATTCGGTTATCACGGCCATCCGAATGCGGCAAAAAGATGAATGCAAGGGTAATAGACGAATCACACGAAATGTATATGTATTCAACTCGTCCGTCTTCTCTTTTCCCTATGGTCTCGGTCGTCAACACGCTCTCGAGAACGCCGCCGCTCCCTGTACCGATATTCTCCATCGCTGTCATCGGGTGAGCGACGTGGGGATCGGGACCTGCGCCTTGAGCCCCGAGAATCATGATCATAGCGGTCACCCGGTTTATTTCGGTGGTAGCCGTCGTCTCCTCGACGCCCTCCCCGGTTGTAATCCTCGCGTGCTCTGCTCCGGCCGCCATCGTCGTCTCGGACGTCGTCATTCGATCGCCAAGACTGTCCATCTCGCGGTGGTGGAGGTGCTCCCCATGCGCGCGACCCTCCCGATACATTGTTTGAGCCTGTTCCAGGGCCGCGACCCGATAGTGGTAGTGGTCCCGTATTTTGTGGGCAATCTAAATCGATAATGAGGAACGATAATTGACAGGACAAATTAACTTACCTTTTTTCAAATGTGGTCCGCCGCATAAGAAACAACCCCCTCCCTCAAGGGACTTTCCCCCGGCTTTGACAGGTGCACTGCCGCCAAAGCCCCCAGTAGGAACCGTGGTATCTTGATCCAATAAATGTGTATATTTCGTTCGGCTCCTTTTGCCAAAGTTTTTGACTTGCATAACTTTGGGTAGCGAGGAGACGTCGACCGTAGATGCAGTGGCTTCCGTGAAGTCGTGGCGCTTGAGAATCTCCTCGTCCTATCACAGCATTAGAGAAACCTATCTTGTCTCAGGAAAATACGCGCACCTGGTGGAAAGCGCCTTTGTGCCAATACTTCTGGAGAAACTTCTGTTGGCCTTTGGGCTTCTCGTCTCGAAGCTTTTGAGCGTGTTCAAGGTCCTCCTTCAGGCGCTGTGCCTCAGGCAGTGCTCTACGACGCTCAACTTCTGCCCGCTCCTCTTCTCTACGAACCTCTTCCTCCTTCTCCTTCTTAATTCGCCCTAGTTCGCGGAGTCGCCACGCCTCGAATTCGCCAGGCGGGTCCAAGCCATCGGTGTCGTCAACATCCGGAATATCGTCCTCCTTCTCCTCTAAATGTCCGATGAGCTACAAAAACATGAGTATGAAAAGCTCACTTTCTGCCAACTCCCGCCTGATGCTCTCTGCTACAAGGTCGTGGCTCTGCTTTTTCCGTTCTTCAAGCTCCAGCTCTTTCTTCCTAAGAACCTCTTCGGAGTCGGCGGCTAGGGCGTCCTTTTCTGCAATCGTGACTCGATTCCGTCTATACTTGGATTAGCTTGAAGGCAGGATGTTTGGACCGAATGCGCACTTTGGAATGAAGACGGGCCTCAGCTGAAGCTTCGGCTTTTCATCTTCAGAGTCTGACTCATATTCGCTAGACTATATATCAATTTGTAAGAACGTTGTGGTAAGTAGAGTAGATGACAGACCTCGTCAGATTCCTCCTTCAGTTGACCAGGCTTCGTATCCTCGTCAGAATCTTCTTCTTCAGATTCTGCAAGCCATAATTCATCAACAATTGAAGCCAAGTACAAATTAGCGAACGCACCTTCCTCGTCCTCCAGCGCCGTCCGACCAGACTCATCTCTGCCTGCAACGATGACCTTTCCGTCTTTCGAGATGTTCACATCCTTCAATGACACATTCATAGACTTTATTTTGGCCTTTGATACATGTTGAGCGGTCGGAAGGTCTTCGTCGTCTTCCTGAACGATGTCTTGCTCTCCTCCAATGAGGATGTCGCCTTCTTCCTCGACGTCGGACGGCTCCTCGTCAGAGTCGGAGTCAACCTCGGCGACTCCCTTTGGAGCTTTGCCTTTCCAATATCGTGCAGCGGGCCGTGCGAGGCGTGGGGCTTGTTTACGAGGGGCGGACATGGAGGTAGGAGGATAGTGAGCGCGTTATTTGTTTCGCAGGCTAATGGCACACTCGCCTCATAAGTAAGGCCGGCAAGCGGCAAGACCCGCTACCTGACGTCTTTCTCCAGTGTACTGTCCTGGGCATTATCCTCCGACTCTATTCAGTCCTCTATTGACCCTAATTCCGTCTTCTTTCGGACTCTCTAGAGTTCCCCCCTGTTCTCTCAAAATGATTTCCGAAATTTCTTGGATCTGAGCGCCGGTTCTCAGACTTCCGAATCGCAGGGTTTTCTACAAGCTTCGGGGATGTCATTTTACTTATTTTTTCTCAGGTTTCGTCGATTTGGGTTGGTTCGTGCTCGTTTTGTAGAGTTCCACAGCCCGCAGTGAGGAGCTTTAAGCTTGCGGCAGGATCCTGTTGTTTTTGGTAGGGTGGAGACTGGCTGCAGCTTTGAATCTTCTGGTACGTGTGTGTGTGTGTGTCATGTCAATTTATGAATGATGTATATCTGCAGCTACTTTCCTTCCGCTTTGTCTCTCACGCCTTACCCAAATTTGTTCATGCAGTGGCGCACTTACCTCTTATTGCTTCTTCGCTGACTCTCAAATTCTGCCCTGCTGGGTCTGCCCCACTTTAGCGCGCTCAGCGTGCCACCTATGCCGAGCGCTCTCCGTCTTGGAATCACTCTCAATGGTTCGACCTCTCGAGTCTCCGGTCATCCGTATGCCAAGCATCTCCCCCCTGCAGCCTCAATTCGACGTCAATATCTGGCAGGTGATGCCCAATCTCGTTGACGTATACATGGTCTCCCAGAAGTTCTTCGTCTGATTCCAAGCCCTCCTCCAAGATGCTTGAAATGGGGGAGCCAGCATGTTATAAGCTGTCGCCACGGAGGAAGGGGTTTGGACTTTTGGAGGCTGTACGGACAGTACGGTGATCGCTGACCAGGCTCTTCCATGCAAGCTCATTACGACTCAAGCATCCGAACTTCGACATACTTCCGTCCCTGTAGGTAAGCTCAGCAATACAACTAGCGAGCATTTTGATGTCACCGTGGTCACTCAACGATCATTCTCCAAAGCGGGCAAGGGCCGTAACTGGGGGAGGAGGTGCTTCAGTGTGGCGCCACGGGTTATATGCCTGAGGGGCATTCATCAGATTCGAGGTATGTTCTGAGTTCTCAAGTCTGTGCACCGACATCGTTCGCTAAACAAATTGTGTGCAGCATTGCTGAATACATCGGTTGCGCTCGCAGGTCTGAAGGCAAGGCGTATTTCATCTTTTTCCGATCTCGTGCTATACTGAAGCTCGATTCTTCAGTTGATACTGCTTCGTATCCTTGGGCAGCCATCGATTTGTGCGGAAGCGTCGCAGCACTAAAAAGTTCGTCGCAGAGTCGTTGTGCTGACATGTCGGCTGATCACTGCTCCTTTAATAATCAGTCTATGACATGCGGCGTGGACGTCAACCGTGTCTGTGGTATGTTATTTAGATCACTTTCAATTCACCTTCTTTCATTTAGTTTAGTTTAGGATCAATCCATCCTAAAGGACAGTCGACCTTCGAGAAGCGGAAGGATCAACTCGACGCTGTACCCCTAGGTCGTCTTTTTAGATAACTGTTGCGGCTGGTAAATAGCTGCCTTGAAGACCGTCCTTGGTGGCGTATCTCTCCGAACACCTGTTTCCTTCCTCCGAGCCATGTCTCAGGATACATCTTGAAGTTTATTGTGTGTACTTTTCCTCCTCCAATTCTTCTTGTGCTGACGTCCCTTCATTTCAGTACGTTACTGTCTTGCTAAAGGTAGCCGTAGCGGTAGGTCCCTGGGGTAAGGGGCACCCGTACCACGAGTTTCAGCACCGGCTTTCAAGTATAATTTTTTTTTTGTACACTAATTAGAATCAATAGAATTCTCCTGCTTTCTGATTTTTATGACCCTCAGTTTTGTCCAGAATTCTAGATCACAACGTATAGGCGCGCATCGAAGGCACTCGCGAATGAGCTCAACCAAGCTGTCCTGAGTAAGCTCTTCTTCTCGTCTTCGGTTGATGTAATGCTGAGAGCACAACAGAGTCCCAAGGACGGCCTCCCCATCCAGCGCTGGAGACATTGTATCGCCACACAGCTGTCTGTATCCAGCAGCTAGCGCTCATGGGCGTGAGCGCTCGCAGCTCCCTTCATCGACATGATGCGCGAGTTCATTGATATTGAAGGGCAGGCTGTCCTGTTATGAGCTGCCTTCTACTCTCTCATGCTTTGCTCTATGATCTTATCTAGTGGTGTCTGCGTGTAAAGTCAAGTGTGTTAACTAGTGTACAGTGTATGGAATACGGTCAAGGAATGTCCTCCCCCTTCTCATGTTCTATTGAACGCCATCAAAGACCATATTGTGATGAGTTTATCCTTCGCGCCCCCGATAAGCCACCGAGAACGCTCTTCCATTTCTTGTTTACTCATGCCGTCGTCATCTTCATCTTCATCGGCCTGGTACGCAGATAGTGTTCGCGCAAAGGCGACAGCCTGGCATCCAGTTTTGTGGTATTTCAGAGTACCTAGGGGTTTGAATGATTTTGTGGAATAGAGACGAATTCTATAGAAATTCGTAAGAGAGAGAAGGTGCCCGAGGAGAAGATGACATACCGTCCGTCCCATCCACCTACGGCACAAACCCTGCCATCGTCGCGGATCGCGACAGCCCCATTTCCCGGGTGATTCGTTCGATGTGTCTCAGCTACGAACGACTGTGTATGCCATTAAAAAGTGAGTGGACTTCCATTCACTGAGCGACATACTGACAAGTCATATCGACCAATCAAATGATCTGCAGACACTGTTAATGCCATCGAATTATCGTTTGTTACGGCCATCGCCATTACTGTCGAGTGTTAGAGACGTCCACAAAGAAAACGAAAGCACACGTACTGGCCTCAGCGTGTAACTTCACCTTCCACAGAACTTTCCATCCCAGCCCTTCAACGGACGCTGTCCGATCTGACTTGACAAATTCCCGCAATGCCACATTTCCGCTCTCATACGCTATGAGTATTCGGGGAATGCCATTATGCTCGAATAAATGAAGGGACATTATAATACCTTTATATGAATGAGTACGGTAGGAATGAATGCCAACAACTGAATTACCAGTCGCCTGATTCCCTCGTCCGTCCGTGGAAAGGATGGGTCCATTACTTTCTTGCTTCCCTATCGCAGCGTGAACTCGACTGCAAGAAGGCAGTGACCAGATGTCGGCCTGAGGAACTGTAAGAATCCATTCCAGAGAAACGGGGCCAGTTGCAATACCTCTGAAGATTCGACTAAATTCGGGAGCGCAATCAGAGCCTCGTTAGATTGATCCTTGGACGATGAGCCTGCTATGCTGTCGTTCGGAGGCAGGGGCATCAATGAAAACCTGCAATAATTCAAGGCATTCACATCCATCGAGTACTGGAGGACGGGAATGGGCGATTCAGATAGAGCTGCTGATCCTCCAATTCCTGGCAGCTCCTCGACGCGAAGCCATACATGAAGCTTATGGTCTCGACCTTGTCTACATCCCTTGGTGTAAGTGGTGCTTCCAATATGATTGATTGAAAGCGGCGTACGTGATAATGTTTGCTCCCCACTCCTGTACACCGAGTAATCCGTCGTTGTGGGCCTTCCAAGAGGATATAGGACGTAACGTGCGTGTCGACGTTGATACAACGAATCCGGAACCGTCTCCAGAATATATTCGCTCGTTGTCCGGGGAAATGAAGAGAGTGGTCACAGTAGAAGAATGAGAGCGAAGGATATGGCGCGGTGGTGGTGGTGAAGGTTCGGACATTTTTGCCGATTCTTCCGATTTCAATATTTGCGCTACATAATCACTATGTAATAAGTTTTTGCTGGGACCGTAATGTGTTAAATTTACACTAGGGTGCGAAGACTGGATTGGCTTGCTTCCTGCTCTCACCTGTGCATTGCTGGGCAATTATGGATGTGAGTAATATTCTCTACCCTTGTGTTGGGTTTTACTGCAGTTATGACTCTTTCGGAGCCGTCCCTGGACAAAAGAACACATCAAGCGAGAGCGATGGCCATGACTCAGGGATCCGCTGTTATCGCGACATCGCATTGTGCCTCCTTTGTTCTTCAGCTTCAGAGTTTCAAGCTTCACGCTCGTAGTGCTTCCATAGGCATATGTTTATGAGGACTATATATTAGAGACACTTAGATCATGTGTCCACACTCGGATTACGCTACAGTAGCAGCCTCTGGATTAAGCAGACCGCCCGCGCTGCAAGTAAAGGGCGGTTAACAATTTCACTTTGACAATTTCACTTATTGCGCAAAATAATCACTTAACTTTACTTAAGTTCACTTTTGGCAGGTCAAGTGAATTTGTCGCCTGAACTTGATCTCACTTGCACTTTCGCTTAACTTTCACTTGAGATCGCTTATCTGCCATTTTAGATGTAGGCTTACTTCTATAAGTTATTAGAGCACTTATAAAGGTATTTGTACTTGCAGTATCATAAAATCCCCGAGTCCAATGATTTGGTGTGAAAGCGCATGTCTTGGGAACTTCGGCTACGTAAACGGCTCTCTCTCTCTAACGATGCCCTTGGATTCTTTTGTTACTTATCTGACCAGGAGTCCTCCGATTGTCCGGATTATGACCTGCATCAGCCTTATTTGCATTTCACGGTTCCTGGTGCTACTCAAGCTACTATTCTCCTCCTGGATAACATATGGAATGGCCCTGGGCTCCTGCTCTGATGTAGCACTGTTATCTCTATCTTCGGCTGGTCTGAAATGCATTGAGCTGTCTTCCTGTCAATAACACGCGGGAATTTTAAGTTTCTCCTCCGGCTATTTAAGAGGACATTACTTCGCGTATCTCCTAGTTCTATGAGAGATTCACTCTCCAATCTATGTTATGGTGCGTCGCTTGCTATTTCTACTATCACAATACTGAATCACTGTCGTCTTTCAGACTTTCGTTTTTACGGAGGCAGAATTGCTCGACGTGAAGTTCACGTGCAATGTTAAGTTCGGCTTCTTCAAGAGTTCGAAATTCTATGCAGCCCGGGCTTTGCAGATACGTCTTTAAGACATGTTTGATTCAATCAGGAGGCTTGGACTCCAACTGGCGCCTGGATTTGCTCCACCGCGACAATTATACCCGCCGTACATTGCCGCACTACATTCCTCCGCCGTATCATGGGCAGCCTATCATATATCATCCCTCAGGGTGTCCCAGCGACACCACCATTGCACGGCAATCCGACTTACATGTCAAATAATGGTTCAATTTCCTACCGGTGCTCCTGGCGCGGTCGCAAATGCTAGTAAACAAGATACGTATCTAGCACCGGAATAATTCTTCTTCGTAGGCTAAATTATTTGTAGATATAGTCTCGTTTGTGCACTTTGGGGCCCGAACGACTCCCAAGTGACACCCTCCCGCTGTTCAAGTGAAGGAACTCCGACTGTTACTTCACTTGGTAGATGTAAGGAAGGTGAATACCCAATTTCACTTGATGAGAGAGCATCTCTGGAGCTCACTTGAGGAGTCACCAGCGTGGCTACGGCCACTGAAATCTAGACACTATGTCGCCGTGAGTCATGCTTGCGTGTATCCATATGAAGCCAGCTAATCAAAATGGTATTGCATGGTATCATTGATCAAGTGGTACAGTAGACGAATTTAGCCGAAAGAGTTCTCAAAACATGGAAAGCTTCTATGAACGAGCGAGCGAGCTAGGGAGATGGCCTATAGGACTTGCATGGCAATAATACTTGTACCATAATATAGAACAGCGATTTCTGGCACATACCGGCACATCCGCAACTCGTCCATGTCACATGTGGTTCGCCGACATCCCCTACAAGGTATTTCAGACCGAATGGGGCACACAAGATCCCAAGTGAATGAACGAGCATGGTATGCCATTTGGGCCAGCTATGTTAGAACAGAGTTTTTCAAGTACGGTGTGATCGATATGGGCAGACAAATCTAACACATATCACCATTATCCGATAGTACATGTAGGGCCGGTGCAATATATGAGAGGGAGGCGTCGTAGTATCAGGCAAGTGCCAAGTGAGAGTAAGTGAGCCAAGTGAACATGCCAAATCAGGCAGGAGAATAAGTGAAAAAGTTCAAATAAGTGACGAAAAGTTAGCCGAAAAAGTCACTTTATACGCTCTCCAAGTAAAGCGCAAAAAGATTGTCGTCAATCTCCCAAAGGAGGATATCACCGGAGATAATGGACAAGTGGTCGGTCGCGCTTCGTGGGCGAGGAATCCTTTGAGGGATCCCGTTATTCTGCCACTCCCTGACGTTGCGGCGGTAGAAACATACTCAACAGAGATATACCCCTCGAATGACTGTATCCCACCAACCATTGACATCTTTTTACCAGGCAAGGTTCGACCGTCTGTACCATTACGCACCCTTTACCTCTACTAACTCGACATAACAGAGCGCCTGGGATACGATGGAGCAAATGATTATAGAGGAGAAACTGGGCGTAGAGCGCGGATCGGGGAGCAATATACTTCATATATATGCACCGCGTGCGGTATCAGTATGTCATTTCACTCCCGCTCATCCCCTACATTTCATGGTTCGTTCTAGATATCTTCGCCTGTGGACCCTGTTCTTCTGTTCTTCAAGCTCAACAAACTCCAGCAATCCCAAGACGCGTCATCCACCAAGGCCGTTTTACGAGGGAAAGTCAGTCCAATACCCCCGGCTGCAGTAGCAGCCTCTGGATCGAGCACACCACGCGCGCCACGAGTAAAGCGCAAAAAGATTGTCGTCAATCTCCCAAAGGAGGATATCACCGGAGACAACGGACAAGTCGTCGGTCGCGCTTCGTGGGCGAGGAATCCTCTGAGCGATCCCGATATTCTGCCACTCCCCGACGTCAGAGCGGTAGAAACATGCTCAATAGAGATATACCCCTCAAATGACTGGAGGTATGATATCCCGCCATCCATTGACGTCTTTTTGCCAGGCAAGGTTCGACCATTTTTTTTCATTGTGCTGCCTTTACCTCTACTAACTCGGCATGACAGAGCGCCTGGGATACGATGAAGCGAATGGCTATAGAGAAGAAATTGGAGACATTGGGTGTAGAACGCGGATCGGGAAGCAATGTACCTCATATACATGCACCTCATACGCGTGCGGCATCGGTATGTCTTTTCACTCTTGCTTATCCCCTACGTTTCATGGCTCGTTTTAGATATCTTCGCCTACGGACCCTGCTCTTCTTCTCTTCAAGCTCAACAAATTCCAGCAATCACAAAACGCGTCGTCCAATAATTCGTTAGCCCCTTCTCCTCAGTCACCTTTTGGCATGTCACCGTCGCCAGATCGACAGGGACCAAGATTTATGATGAATAGGCACGGACACAGCATGTCCCTTGCGCAGCCTTCCGCACAATATGCTTACAACAACGGATCTGTTGCCTCACTGAATCCGTTTGGACATGATGCTGTTTTAGGTTCTGATCAAATGTCGTCGCGTTCGCCGCGTGTTTCTCCTGGCCCTCCTGGTATCAGCGAAATCCATGCTCCTCAAGGCCGAGTCCCTATTTCACTTCCATCTTTGGCATCACCTCTATCCGTTAGTCGCCCCGACAGTAGGCCAGATTTCACTAGAGGGTTTGGTCTTGATATTTCCGAAGAGGAAGAGGAAGAAGAAGAAGGAGTTGCAGAAGACGAGAATATCTCTCAAGCTGACTCCGATGAAGAAGGCTTTGATGAAGAGGTTGACGATGACGAGGACCAGGGAACGCAGGACGCTGGTATGACGACGGCTTCGCAGAACCAGCGCCATTCAAGACACACCTCGAAATTATCGGCTGCACTTTCTCTCAGATCGTTTGGTGTGTTCAACGTCGATGGACTAAATGAAAGGACCGATTTGGAGCCAACAGCCGACGGAAACATCAGCATGGAGACTTCGAGAGTCACCCACCCCTTCGTCATGAGAGCAGTGATCCTAGCCATCGCTTTCGCCGTTCTATCAGTTCTAGCTCAGTCTAACGGTGCGGCTATCTCATGCCTTTTCTGTCAGTAGCTCTGACCTTGCGTAGATTCCGTCCCGGTAAATTATGGCATCGTCGTCTTCCCGGGATTCCAGGCGCTTGATGTCTTTGGACCCCTTGACGCCCTAAACATACTCTCCTTTGCATACCCACTCGACCTCTCCGTAATCGCCGAGACCCTCAAACCCGTCACCACCAGACCGCGATCGAGCTCGATGAACCCCATGAATTCCAACTTCTCCGAATCCATCGTACCCACCCACACCTTCGATTCCCCGCCGGAATCTCTCGATGTGCTCATTGTGCCGGGGGGCCTTGGTACGCGCGCGTCAAACCTCAACACTACGATTGATTACATCGCTGCTACGTACCCATCTCTGCAATACCTGATCACAGTTTGCACCGGCGCGATCCTTGCCGCCAGAGCAGGTGTACTTGATGGGAAGAACGCTACTACCAATAAAAAGTCATGGGAGTGGGCGACGTCACAAGGACCAAACGTCAACTGGATTTCGCATGCCCGATGGGTGGTTGATGGCAATATCTATACCACGTCCGGCGTCAGTGCTGGTATTGACGGGGTGTTCGCTTTCATGGAGACCGTTTACGGTGCCAATGCAACGGAGACTGTCGCCAATTCGATGGAGTATGTGAGGGAGACTAATTCTAGTTGGGACCCCTTTGCAGAATTGTATGGTCTGTAAGAGATTTTGTTTGCTACACACCCATACATCTGTGAAACGAGTTGCTAATATTGTCTACATAAAGAAATTCTATCTCAAAAGCCTTCTTTGGCGACTATGAAGAATTGTGAGTAGCAACAGTAAGTAGCGCTTCTCACCAAGACGACTATTCAAATCAGCCAACGATTACGACCTCAACCGCACATGAACGGAATGCTGTCTAGCCCTGAATCTGGCGTCTATACCTGTCTTGGAAGAGATCGTAAGAGAAAGTCATAATCGAAAGAACGGAAAGCTACCACTCTGATAGTTGGAAGGTTTCGTGCTCTTTGAATGGGTATTGTTCCTCGCCAGAGTATGACGGATTCCCGCTATACATCAGGCTACCCACTTGGCACTTAATTGGCGTGCCGGGAAAACCTTGAATAGATCTCTCTGTGCCCATGCAGACACCTCTATGACGCGTTGTGACCCTAATCCCTATCATAATCATCGTAGGCTCAACAACGCGATCATGCCACTTTTACTAACGATACCTGACAAAATTCTCACTTTCGATAGCAAAGCAACCCAGACTGTAATAAACTACAAAAGCATTCCAACCCGAGTTCTGCATTACTTACACCATCGTTGCGACGGCAAGGAGCATGGGAAACTAGTGGCCAACGATCTCTCCCTTTCAAAACCTCCTCAATCTATCGGATGACCTGCACCTGACTATCAAAGGGAATGTACCTGAATGCACTTCTGCAAGTACACACAACTTGAAAAAAGTTGACACTCAATGACAATGGCATGCATGGCATGTATTCCTGATTACTTGTGTATCGATCTGTAGTCTGTAAGATATTTCCCTTTGATAATACTGTGCCTGTGAAATTCGTCAATAAAGGATATGAAATATGCCTTGAGGTTGGACAGATGCGAGCCCCCGATATTGCGACGTGAGAAGGAAAGAGTTTTCGACGCGTAATTTTGCATTTATACGCGATAAACATAGAACAATTATTGTGGGACGTGACATTTTCCCTTTACCATCCATGTAAACATGAAATGGGGCGGGGAAGCAATCAACGTCTGTCGTATGAGTCTGGCTTTCAACTGATTTGCTTGACAGGCTTACAATATTATGTTGAGAGGTGGGTGATGTATGGAAGATCGTACAGCGACTGACCTCAAGTTAAAGGGACGGCCCAGTCCAGGAAAGGATCCCTGAATTCTCTGAGAATTCTGAGTCAATTGGTCGGAGAATTACGGACTGACGCGTAGGCCCACGCGACAATCACGCAGTCACGTGATTGACTGTCGAGCGTGACACCTGCAAGTTATTTTCAACTTTCTTTCATTCCAATATCGTGTTCCGACCACCACCGCCCGCAGAGTCGCACGAACTCAACCGTCTTAATATACTCTGGTGACTCTGACAGTAACACTGAGGTTGTCGGGCAGCAAGAGTTTGAGTCGAGGACCGCTGCCTAGGGTCTTTCACACTGATGTGCGCCGTTTCACGTTAATTTTGGCGCTCAAATGGCAAACGGATAGCTTTAGACTCTTTCAAGATAACCGGTCCCTTTTTTGCGTTAAACTCGCGCAACGTCGTACGTCATTTACGTATGTGTTCCCTGTTCTGAAATGACGATTATTTAGTAACTGGCGTCCAGAATCTCTTTCATGGCACCATGTTCTTCCCCTCCGATATCCTCAGCCTGCTCTTTGTCTTCGTGTCCTGATATACCAAAGTCAATTTCAGATAATCCACGAATTCAAGCGTTACTAAAATGCAATCATCCCCCGCTAGAAACAGAGCGCGTATCCCTACTTGCGACTGCATCCGAATCTTCGAATCTACTTTCGGTTTTGAAGGAGAAGATTGATCATGTCCAACAAACGCTAAACGTGCTTCTGGACGGTCAAGCAAAGGTCACGGAAAATCTGCGGGCCGCTGAAACATTGCTGCACCCCATTCGCTATATTCCTGATGACGTACTCAGGCATATCTTTTCATTTTGCGTGCACGAGATCTACGACATCCTCACGGAGCGGCACGCATCTAACTCCCTTGACTCGCGCAACCCACCATGGACACTGTCTCAAGTCTGTCGTTCTTGGCGGAGAGTGACTTTGTCTACTGCAACATTGTGGAGGTGCCTCTCCATAGATTTTGAACAGTACCGCGAGCCTAAAGATGTGCGTCTGCACCAGTTCATGCTTGGATTACACCTTCAAAGAGCGCGTCATTGCCAGCTGTCGATCAGGTTGTCGAGCATGAAGGATGTATCCTCTCACGCCTCCATACCCATCCTCCTAACATCCATTCCTTTTTGGAGGCACTTGCGTGCATGTGTTCCTGCCAAGTCTCTTGCGGTGTTCTCGCACTATGGACCATATCTCGAGTCGCTTCACCATCTCCAGATAGGACTGCCAATTGACCATGATGATCCTGTCTCAACCATCCACGCCTTCGAGATGGCTCAGAGCCTTCGCATCCTGGACATCGATTCAATATTATGCCGTCACTTCCATCCCCCTGACAGCGGAAACAGGCTGACAGAGCTAGTAATCCAAGGACCATTTTATGAACACATATTCTCCTTTTTGTCCAAGACACCCAACCTTGAATCATTAAAGATATACTTTGAAGAGTCGAAGCCTTTCGAACGCCTCAGTTCCCCAATCATGATGCCCAAGCTGACCACTCTGGAGATTGCCGAATGGAACGATGCAGCGCCCTCCTCCATTGCTCGTCTTTTCGAATCTTTAGAGCTCCCCACGCTGTCTCTCTTACAAATTGGTCTGGACAATGAGGCCGATGGCGGCACTGTTCTCGTATTTCCAGAGATTCTGCCTCATCATCACTGTCATGAAATAATAAAATTGACAGTGACCGCACCCGGGAGCGAGATTGGAAAAAACGATCTGATCAAAGTGTTGACCGACATCACAAACATGCAACACCTCTCTGTTGCAGCCAAGATTGTCGACGAAGAACTGCTTTCTGCACTTACACGTTCGGGGAATAACGACGACATCCTTCCCCAGCTCCGTACTTTCGATTTACGAGGGTCAGAAACAATCCCCGACCACAAGATACTATTAGAGATGGTGGAATCACGTATGAAGGGCCAAACAGGGCATGGCAAACAGGAGGAAGGTGTGATCGAGTTAAAGATACTGGAAGAGGTTTTCCTAGATGAACTTTTGACATTCGATGATCCTTCACTGACTTCGCGTTGGCAAGCACTACAAAGTAATGGGCTGATTGTACATAGTGGAGGCTAGTCAAACATGTCGCGTTATACACAAATCTAATGAGAATCATGTTGTTGACCAGCCTAGTTACCAGCAGTTCAAGTTACTCTGAATCGACCCACACACCTGGGTTCCATCCCCTTCTCCTGATACTTCTTTTATTAATGACCGGCATCCCTTCAACCACTAGCTAAGATGCCGGTCTTCAAGCTATAAGGAAGGACTGTGCGCAGAAAACACAGAGTCACTGACGCAACCGTCTTGTCATCATCGGTATCGCCGTCGAAGGATCACATAAGGGATGTCGTGGACATCTTATCTAGCACTTCTTCGAGGAATAAGGATAGATTCCCTGTATGATTCTACCCGGAATACTGCAGATTGACAAATCCTGGAGACGCATGGCATACAAACTCTGCACATCGACTACCAGTTGCCTTCACTTTCGCGGCGGCAAGATTTTCTATCGATTGAGACGTGCACGTAGGAGGTTATTTTGCTGTAGCTGCATCAGCAGATATTTAAAAAGAGAAGACAAGACGCACATGCAGGACCTTTCCAGTTTCCTTGCTACGTATGTAGAAGTAATCTCGGTACTGGGTAGTGACATCGTATGGACTTTGTGAAGAGGTAGTTAATAGACGTTATATGGTCCCAGTGGAACGGCATCCGCAGACAACTGATTCCCGATACATTGCCCGCGTCCAAAAGTAACAAGTCAGGTCATATTCGATATGCAAGCTGCTGGTACAATAAGTGTGCGATGAATGAACTTTATAAAATAATTACTATGCAACTTATTTCTATTAGACCACCGAATAAATAACCAATACCTTCAGTATTTCGCGCGCCGCCTCTTTGCTTGTAACCACCACCTTCGAACCATTGCCAAGTAAGTAAACGTAATCATGACCGACAGAGCAATCACGATCCCAAATGCATTATATGGATAATCTGGAGTCAAGCCGTTTCCTGGGATGGTGACATTCACCGACAATAGACCTATAGGGAGACCGAATCAGTTTTTTTAATTAAAAAAATCGATAGTACAGCGGAAAGACACATACCGATCAATGGTTGGATGCACAGGACCCCGATACTGACAACCGTCAGGACGATAAGAGCTTTGTCCGTGCCCGACTTTGTGAGAGCGACTGATGTACGCAACTGGGAGAGGTAGATGGGATGGGACTGGCTAAGCATGCGCTCATAATGCGCTAGCGAATGCTGCAATGTGAGAATGTGATCTGGATGGAAAGTCAATTGGGGGGTTACATCAATGCTCGACAAACACACCTTGGATATCTCCCATGTAAATAGCGATTTCGACATCCTCAGCCTTCTTGTCATTCCCCGACAACAGTCGCTTGCGTATCTGCAACACGACGTCAGCCTTGGATGCCAACAAGCGCGTCAAGGAGGTGACGAGACGTCGAGCTTTAGCCATGCGACGTAAGGTCGAAGTTGTAGGACTCGTAGAATTCGAGATTTCTGGCGGGGAAGTCTGCTTTCGACGCCGTCGGAACAGACGCTTTATCCGTCTAATAACGATGGGAAGTGGAGGGCGAGGTTGGGAAAATCTGGTTTGGAGGCTCTGCTGGTGTGGTTTTTCGGAGAATTGCCCCTTTTCCTCGTCGACTCCATGTACCGTGACGGAAGACGGCGGTGATGGAATGTCGACTTGCTCTGTTAGCGATTGATGGAAGTCGTGGCGAGCTCCCGGGTGCAAAGAGAAAACGAGTTCTTCAATCGCGACGACTTCCTTCTCAATCTCTTCCAAGAAGGGGAAGAAAGAATCGACGAATGAATCCAGCAATCCATGAGCAATCCAAGCTGCGTACAGTGCCTTCAGCATATGCCATCTTGTTATGACGGCTGATGCTCACCCGAAGACAGACTGCGGACTTGTTCTAACATTAAAAGACGGCTTCTAACTCGATCGGTGTGCTCTGATATGTCTGTGAAATGGAACTGTGGTGCATGAGCCCCCCTGCATATATGCGCGAGAAATTGTACCTACTGTACAGACACCTTCGTTGAACACAACAATGTAAACGTTCGCCTCGCCTAACACTCCTTCCTCGGATTGGCTATCTCCGATTTCTGCGCTTTGGTAAAGTCGTTTGTGGAGGCCGCCTTCCCGGATAACCATGCTTTCGATAGCTCTGAAGGAAATGAAGTAATAGCCGAGTTTGGGGAAAAGCTCGAGTTTTTCTCTGGGGTCCTGCTGTAAAATGTCTTCCAGAGTCAGCGGATGAAGATGAAGCAGCTTGCCGATGGCGTGCATGTCAGCAGAAGTCGGAGAGGCCACGTCGAGGAACCAAGTTTTGGGAGACGGGTCGTTGACGATGCTTGTCGACGTTATCAACGGCTCTCGTTGCTTTCCCTTTCTCGGTTTTCTGATCTCAGTGAGGTCATTGAAGGAGGCCGGACGAGTAGGAATGGCGCTCTCAGGAAGCATAAAGTCCTGATGAGAAGGTATATCGGCTGTCCTGGTAAGGCGGGCTTTTTCTTGGTATCGTCGAGCCTTTGAAGCCTTCTTCAAGGCCGTATCGAGTTGACTGAGAACAGATGCTAACGAGGAAGTGAGGGTAAATTTCTGCGTTTGTTGAGAGTCGTCTTGCACGAAGATGCGATACGCGGGAGAGAGGTATAGGGCGAATTGACGTGGAACGAGCCTCGACTCCTCCCGAGCCTTAATCAAGCTTATCCGTGCTGCAATGTCCCGCTCGGACTGGTCGCTGTGGAGGTTCCCTATGCTCTGACGACGACGCCGCCGCCTCTCCATCTGCGATCGTGTAAGCGTGACTATGGAAGACTGGGACGAGGAAGAGGACGAAGAGGTTGTCGAGGAGGACGAGCTGGCGACTCCCCGCCGGGCCCAGCGAGAAATTGCATGTTCCACGACGGTTGCGATTGCGCCCAGCCGAGCGACACCGAAACCTGAGCCTGAGGACGAGGAGGAGGAGGACAGGGTGGATTCTGGCCGTGGTGATGGAGGCGGCAAGGAGCCTCGGTAAATGTCGTCTTCATCGTCGTTGTCGCGAGGGAAGACGGTGGTAGGCACCAGCAATGGAGACATTGTCAATCAGCTTTCCTGCAGTCGCGGCGACGCCGAAGACTACAGTGAGCGTTGACTATGCCGTCGAGGGTCGGCGTCGCATGTGTGTACCGAACTGAGCAGCAAAAAACAATAATATCATGGAATAAATTCAAAAGTTTAGACATTCCCACGCTACATACTCTATCCAATTCTTGGCCGTTTATTCGGCCGTCCTGCACCTTCGCTTGGCGCGCTACGTTTACCGAATGGCCTAGATTTCTTCTCTTTTTGGCCAATCTTTTTCTGTTTCTTTTCAATCGCCTTTTTTACTGCACGCTCCCCACCGCTTTGGGCCAGTGCATCATATCTAGCACGCGTCAGTAGTTTCTTCTTGTCGGCTAGTAAGAAATTTTTAGAGAGATGAACACGTTGGAAGCGGGATATGCAATGCACCTTCTTTCATCCACCAGGATCCTTTACCCTGCCCTTGCTTCTCCTTCTCCTCCTTTTTCAGCTTATCGAGGGCTCCTCGCTCCACTTCTTCTCGCCTGTCTTTATTAACGGTACTTTCGGCTCTCTTGACCGCTAATTCCAGCTTTTCTACCTCATTTTCCCTCTCGGAGCGAAGATGTTTTGGGGACGACACCAAGAGCTTCCTAGCGCGCTTCAGGTTTTCTCGTAGAATCTGCAATTCAGTTTTGTGTGCCTGGGTGAGGAATGCATAATTGTGACGGTATTTTTCCTCTGAGAGTTCGCCAGATAGAGGTATAAACCTTGGATCTCGTGGTTGCTAACGAGTGGGGGCATCAGTTTTCAAGTACCTCTCCAGAGTGAAAACTACGCACAACTGTTTTCACTTCAACGACAGTCCGTCTTCGAGTTACTGGTCTCTTAGAGGTCATTTCCATGGGCCTATTTGGCGGTTCAGCATGATAAAATAGACCGTATGAGCGTCACGTACGCGTGCTTATTTGGTCGTGGGGCGGCTTTAGGCCTCTCGTGGTCGGACCGCTCCTTGCTTGCCACAGTCTTGGATGTTGATTCAACTTGCCCATCATCGCTATCGTCTTCAGAATCAGAAATTGTTTCTGCCTGTACTAGAGCACGTTGCGCAGTTCGGAGGGAACCCATGGAGAGGGAAGAAATGTCTATAGCAAGTTGTATATTCAGAACGAAACACCGATAGAGCGTGTACTTGCCATCTTGAATTTCTTTCCTCTGCCTTTACATTAGACGTCGAAAAAGAGTCAAAATAGAAAAAAACATACCGGTTTCGAAGGTCCGGGCGCATCCTCCCACTCATCGTCAACCCATTGCACTGCTCTTGGTGCATCAGCGTCTTCTATATCGTGTTCGGCTTCATCCTCGGAACTGCTGCTTTGCGATTCTCCCTCTAAATCTTCATCTTGCTCCTCCGAGTCATCCTCGGACGATAGATCCGGAGAATTTTGTATGACCTCGTTTGCCTTGCGTGTTGTCTCTGGTGGTTTTTGTGCCTTCTCAGTTGTTACCTTCTTGGACGATAACTTGGCGTTTAGCTGCGGTGACGGAGCGGTAGAAGGACGGGTTCGACGAGGCGGCGGTCGAGAAGCTGGCCGTGTGCGACGAGGCATTTAGGAAACAGATATAAATATTTTTTCACAATTTCACAAATTCCCCCCGATGATGTCACGTGCACTGGCAGTAAGTATCGTTGAACTTGTGAACCCGGGGATCCAGCTTATGATAGGCGTTTGAACGCATGTAATTCTTCATTTTATTCGAGTTGTATAGGATCCTTTTGAAGGATCTTTCCGTTCATGATCAAAGTCGGATTTGCGCACGTTTCGCTGAATTTGGAATTAGGTTGATCATGCAAAGTGCCTGTCATTGTTCGCCGGCACCACCACTCGTCGATGCTCCAGGTGGATGCTCCGGAAATCTTCAGCTTCTCTCCGGCAAGCTGAAGGGCCATGACTGTCAAGGATCTAGTCGACCGCTTCGAGTCTTCACTCTCAGCATCCAGTCCAGCTCCTGGCCCCAGCAGATCCCAGTCGACCCCACAACCTTCGAGGCGCATCAAAGTGGAGAAAGATGACGGTACAGCTAGTACGTTCTGAATTACGCGTCGCCTCAACATTTCTTACATTCGTACACAGAGACTCCGGCACCACCACATCCCCTGATGATGAAGACTATGACGACCCCTCGCGACGACGATTCACGACAGCTCACGGTTGACATTGCTGACTTGGGCAGACGCAACAAGGACAGCAAGGACAGCAACACACATGCTCATCAAAGCAGAAATACACTCTCTAGTGTTCCCAAGCATCAATCGGACCAATACCCACCTATGGACTCCGACTCAGACACCCTTGTATTCGCACCTTCATCTGAAGAGAAATACTCGCTCATTCAGAAGCATAACGCGAAACAAGTTACAGCACCTCACACGCCTGTCGCCGTTACGGATTTGTTCGCTCGAAAGGCTGCCCCACTGCACCTTCCAAGGCTCGACAAATATCTCTCTTCACTCCAACCGCCAGATTTCCTCCAAAATGATTCCAAGTGGAACAAGAACTCCATGTTTCCCCCCATGGACCGTCTAGCGCTTACTGGGAGTTCCTTGGATGACCTGGAGACTAATTCAAAGGTCCCCGCTTCCTGGCGAGATAGAAAGACGATATTGGGATCAGCAGTAGGGATAGTATTGGGTGTCACGGTGCGTCTATATGTCTCTTGGTGAACTCGCCATTTAATAAGACCAGGGTTCGAGTGCACTCGCTACATACTACAGTCTCCAGGGCCTGACGAACACCGTACAAATATTTGCCCTGATCTTGAATACCATCGGTCTGCTACAACTTGTTTTCACATTTTTCTCTGATCTAAACGCCCGTTTACAGTGCCAGTGAAAGGGAGCGGGGTTTTGAGCGGATGGAGACAGCTGTTTCTTGGCACGATGTTAGTCCTGCATCCTCTCCTTGTACCACATTTGACCGAGGTCTGTAGTCCAAATATCATTGCGCTCAACTTTGCATCCACTCTCATTCAATCGTTGGTGTACCTTATCATTTTCTTCGCCATCTCCTCGGGACTCCTTTACTATTTCTTTCGTTCCGCCCTCGGCTGTGAGCGTTACACCTGTATCGAGGGTTTACAGCAGACGGTACAAGAAGGGAAAAGATGGGCGCTACTCATCGTTACTTTTATCCTCACCGTGGTCTATCTTCCACTCAGCACAATGGCAGTTCACGTCCTCGTTTGGTCGGAGGATCTTTGGGCCGTGCCCAATCCGTACACAAACGCGACTTCTTTTCCGCCTATTGTCGCTTCTTTAGGGCCAGCAGAGGAATATCGCGATCCGTTGGATTTCTGTTGGACAACAACGATGAAGAAGAATGAAATTAACTTTGCACCGGTAGTTGTCGTCCTTGCGGCGATAGTGGTACTTTCAGTAAGCACCACGATGCGCCCACTCGTATGACACTCACGCGGTTTCCTAGCTAACGATCTGGTTTCCAATCGCACTCCGTAGGGTCATCAAGCATTCCGTCCCCAAAGTCGATCGATATACCAGCTTGGGCAGGCTGAGAAATAGTGTAGACCTGGATGGGGAGTACCATCGACTATTATCTCGGGATCAAAACCCGTTCGCATTTCTTTATAGCGGTAAGTACGCCGATTATCGGCCTTTGGTGCCGTTCTGACCTTAAGGGTGCCAGGTTATCGTCGTGGTTGGGGAACTTATCAGTCCACCTACCTCTTTGCCAAATTTAGCACTTTGGTTATCATCGCAGTCATTGATCCTGACAATTGTCTGTTTCGATCGTTTTCTCGTTCCACCATCTCCATCGTTCGACAAGTTTTACTCCTAATTTCCACCATTGGCTTTTTCTTGGCTCAATGTATCGTCGCGCCGTTTCTCGATCCGGTCAATAACGCTAGCGAATGGACATCTAGGCTGAATTATGTGGCCACGGCTACTATTGCTTTATTAGTCGCTCTCGACATTCCTGGACAGACTATCTACAATGTTTATTTGCTGTATATGTATGTGTCAAACCCTCTCCTAGAAGACATCACTCAACAGGGTTTTTAGAATTTATATCATCACTTATGGATTGAGCATTTGTGAGTCTACTTTCGCTATGGGAACGACACCGTCAACCCGTTTTCTAGATTTTACTATAATCAATTTGGGTCCTGTACGCCGGATGGTCAAGAGTAAATATTTTTTTGCATGAGTGTTGCATCTGGAACTAACATGTCCTAGGGCTCGCGCGCAGGATAGATTTCAGTAAGTCATCTGGCTGCCAGATATTTGCGTACTGAAGTAAGTCTACAGGCATTGATATATTTTCTCCTCGGTAAGGAGAATCAACACTTCTTTAGTTCAATCCAACTAAGCATGCGGTCTGGCAGGCTGGATCTTTCACCCCTCTCTCCCCACACCAAGCGGCGCATATGGCAGGAATCAATCACAGCTCTATTATTAACAAGTCCCGAGTGTAGGATCCCCGCGAAGCAGCGCATGGTGTACGCACAGGCTCGAGACTCCGAATTCCCGCCATATCTTTTGGATTTCTGTGGAACGCCCGCCGAAAGACACGCAGAGAATCTTAAGGTAGCATTAAATTCAAATCAAAGTGGATGTGATCGATGACCTCTGTACTAGATTCTACACGAAATTGGTTCGCTCAAGTATAATAAGGCATCCGCACTGTTATCTGGTCCAGATTACGAGTGGTTTAGGAAGTTGGAGTCCCAGATCCAGAAACACTTCATCGGCCCCGACTGCTATTGGAAAAGCCCGTCTGGAACCAAGCCAGAGTTAGTAGGATGCGCCAACTTCTTTGGAAACGCTTGGTGGATACCCTTTCCTCCTACGCTGGTTCGTTTTATGTGCGTTCTTAGTCTATTGACTCACCCACCACCCAGGTACTTCGCTACGACAGCGGATCATACGCTGTTTTACAAGAAGTGGCCGATCTTGAAGCCTATATATCGCAGAATTCTTCCCACAGTATTCGCAGACGGCGCCATATACGACTGTCACTCAGAGCGCTTGATGGGGAGGTGGTCAAGTGGCCGTACGAGCATATAACGGTGAGAACGTTGCCTTCATCAGCCACCAGCTAGTTGGTCTGACATCTAGATAGCCCATCGGATCGCAATCCCCCTTATCCTGGGGTCGGAGAAAATACACCACCCAGTCTTCAGTCCATTACGATCATTGTGTTCTGCGAATCAAGCACCGTGGTCATCTATCCTGGCAGGGTCTCCAGCTAGGGAGCGGTTTTGATATACGACTCACTTATTCAAAGAAGGTGGATCTTGATGGCAGCGTCATTGGATTAAACGATGATTTCGACCTCACATCGCCGCTGGCCCGCTTTTTCATGTTGAACAGCCAGCTCGTTTCTTCAAGACTCGCATACATCGAAAGCACATTAGCAAGTTACAGGCGGCACCACAGGAAAGAGTGTCATCGGAAATCGGAGGCTCTGACGTATCGCTTTTTGTCTCATGTCTACGACCATCCCCGCGAGCCTTCTGGCCTTACGGCTAGTTCCATAGAGCTGGAGAAGGATGCACGAGTGCGGGTGTTGATGTCCGGAAGCGAGGAGGTGTTCTCAGCAGCTTACACTCGGTTTTCGGCCGTGTCTATCGATGAGACGCGTACTTGGTGGTATATATTTTGGGTATGTCTTTGAAAACGATGCTGTGTTCATGGGATTTACGTGCTCGCAGGACGATCTCTGGCGAAGGAATCACGACACAATATCAGGATTAGAGTTCCACGCAGCTGGCTTCAACCCATATTACCCAACATCTATTGCCTACACTCCTCTTCCTCGAGCAGCGTTGGAGGCATTTCTCACCCAGCGAGGTCTTTTATCAAAGCCGCCGCGCTGGGGCGATTTCTTCCACCCCGGTTTCTTGAACAAACTATATTTACGTCTGAATGAAACGGTGTTTCGCGGGTCCAGTAGGGTGTGTTTGGTTCTCGACCTGTTGTATAATTTCTCATGTTCCTTCAGGCCATTTTATTCCACATTGGGCAAGACCATTCCGAGTTGGATATGGAAGACGTAGATCTCGACACTTTGGTTCAACCTTCAACGTTAGGCACTGGGGGTGGGACAGATCATGACAATTCCTCTATTCGGGCCAGGCCTGCATATAGGTGGGAGGGCTTACTTAGCGATCCTGTGCTCAGGGGGTCCAGACGAAGGAAAAATTTCCTTGCGAAACTTGGTGCGTGGATGGGCATCACTCCACTTTGGAGATCCGGGGTACCCTCGCCGGGCCTTTCGCTCGACGTTCGGATGGAAAATGGACAATACGTGCTGCTCGATGACGGTTCCAGCTTTGGGGGAAGCCATGTCGATGGTATGAAGCTTGATAGCTTATGATAATGACTGAACGATGTACATAATGAGGATTGTATCATAGCGGTTTGATATTAATTAAGATTTTGTGAAATCGTCAACTAAGTAACACTAGGGTAAGTGGAGCAGGTTCATAACACGGAGAAGTCAGGCAATGATGCAATAGTCTAGTATAAAATGTTTCTGGGTTGGAAAAACGTCCTGAGGCTCTCTTTCGATGATCCACTTGGCCTTGAACTCCTCCTCTAGGGGAAGGAGGGGCTCCACCAGCGTGTGTCCCGCCGCTATAGCGTCAACCAACGCAGAAGGCAGCTCTGCTTGCTCAAGCACAGACGGATGGATCGTTTCGTTGGTAATATTGTTAATGCTCAGAGGCAATTTGCGCTCCGTAGAAAAAAACAAAGATGCTAGGCCTGTTCTAGGGCTAAGGCGCGATCAGTCAATGTAAACAAAGAAAACGAAAATACTTACTTGTGTGGCTTCTGGGAACCCCAAGGTGCGATGGGCGAAGGGACAGAACGTAGATATTCCATGTCTAGGGACAGCAAATCCTGAACGTTAGCCTGCCAGTGTTCTGTCAACTTGATTTTAGGACGCTGATGGCCTGATTCTTACCGCCATCCAGATCAATGCTATGTCTGCTAGGTCGTGGTCTCGATATCCTCCTCCTATCTACATAAAGAAGTTGGATGAGAACTTGAAAAAGGGCTTGTGTTAGCTTACATCTGAATGGCATCCTAAAGACATGTAAATTTTCAGATTTCGCGATATACATCCAAGGGACTTACCACCAAACCAACACTAATAGACAACCGAGTCAGATGAAAAATACACTGTTTTTAGTCGACAATCGACTCACCTGTTTGAGGATCTGCCCTTTACTAAGACCTTCACGCGCTTGCTCATACTTTGCGCAATCCTATGAACAAAGTAGGAAGGATAAGGACGTCCGGGGGCAGAACTTGTTCGTACGAAGTCTCGACGCGTTTCATTCAGCGCTAACGCGTGGTATGCCCGTTCGATATGTCCTCCCAACACTCTGTCGGGAAATCCAAATATTAGTGTTGCTTTCTTGAGATCGAGAGAAAGCTCGTCAGGAAGCCCGAGGGAGCCCACGGTCTCGAATACGCCAACGCATCTAAGGTGAGTATAAGAACACAGTACCCAAACCGGTAGAAGTCGATATCTACTTGATTGAAAATGGAGTGTTGACACGCTGAAGCCCATGTGCATCTGGCTTCGTAAAAGCATGTAGTTCATCTGTCAGTAGCTGTCGCTCTATTGATAACCAAGTGAGTATCAATACTTATGAGATGATAGGAAAAACAGGCCTTGTTCGTTGTCACTTTTAGCAAGGCGTTGGTAGGCGATAAAGATTCTAGCAAAGTTATCCATGTCTCTGCGGTCGAGGAGACCGATAGCTCCCTGTAAAATAAAACGCAGTTACGTCAAGGCCGAAGGGAAGAGCGAGGTCTCCTACAATGAACATGGACACCATACGCGCTGTATAGGCACCCTAGAGAGAGAGATTCAATAGGAATCAAGTTTGGCTAGTCTCCCTCACCCTCGAAAATCCGAATAGAAATATCTAAAGGCAATAAGTGGATGCGCCAGGCGTATGAGATGCGTCCATACCTCGTCACCTGGAAAATAGTTTCTGAGAGCCGCTCAGCGACTTCCGCGCGCAGGAAACGGATAGGGGAAGAGAACGAACAGGGCAATAAAGGCATAGGCTTCCTCCACTTTATCGGCTGGAGAGAGTGAGCGTGGCCGGAGGGTTAAGAACGGAGAGCATATACCTAAAGATCCTCCAGTAGTTGCTTCGATGGAAATACATGAGGAAGAGTGTTCGGGATAGAAAGGACATTGCCTATTACCATCGACGTATTCGTCATAGAGGTTTCTCTCGGAGCCTATTCCAGATTGGTAGAACACGATTTGCTGGATTGGTGGATCGGATCGAGTATCTTCGTTCATGATCGTTCTCGCGAGCCTCTATAGCGTCAATTGCAATGGTGTTACAAATAAGAGAGAGAAAGAGAGATGTGTTACCAGCGTATTCGTATACAACAAACGATCCTGCGTTAGCACGCCTAGACGGGGTGAGTAAGCAGGCAGCTGAGAAAGACCTAAAGACCAACCGTCCTGCCACGTCCTAATAAGGGTTGGTTTTGTCAGAGCGAACGTAGTGGACTCCAAGAAGCTCACCCACCCATCACAGCAAACTATCAGCCTCTTTCTATCTCGCGCTGCAGTTCCAGACAGGCTCATTGGGAGGAGTCGTGGGGAGGGCTCACTTGCAAAGGAGGCCTTTTAAACTGTTTGTTCGATTATCCAGCACCCATACTTGACGGCGCCGATCAAGCACATCCCGTCGTTTGTCACCCAGTCGCCGCTTGTCTTCGCACCTTTGGCGTGCATCTTATCGAGTTCTCTGACAATGTCATGGAGCCTGTCCAAGTGTATTACCAGAGAATCATACCTGTTTCTTCTGCTCGTTTCAAGCCGGTAGTAATATAGTTGCACCTTTATGTATAGGCGAAACGAAGTGGGATTAAGGTCAGGTATACATAAACCTAACTGTATGCGTCAGCGTGTGCATCAGAATCACCTCCACCAAACACTCACAGATGCGATTGATCATTTCCCATATGTATTTCTAACTTGTATAAATGTCCAATACGCTATTTAAGTAATAATTCCTCTCTCAAAGCGATGTTATTAGAACAACTCTACTTTCCAAAGCGCATCTCAGCACCGGCGAATTCATCGAGGGCCTCTCTGAATTCCATCTCTGTTAGTGGGACAGGCCATCTGGCAGAGTAAAATCTCTGGGGGAGGATCCAAGTTATCCAAGCCGCGTGCCGTTTTATGTGTCGATTATGGCTGGGGGAAATATCAGACGTTGGTAATCTTATACAATCGATGGACGGAGTTACTATATTTCAGTAAGTCTTGTTTGCCAAGGAGGAAAACCATGCAGCTCTAGTGGTGTGCGGTTATATTTGGACGGAGACATTGGGTGGACGATCATAAAGTCAGGTGGAGGAAGTCCATCCTTTCCTACATGGATGTCAGCAGCAGGAAAAGAGGCACGAACTGTTACATACCCTCGAGTCTCTGACCCAATTCCGCGACTGAAAGTTTAAAGTTGTCGGTAGATACTTTTGAATGAGAGAGCTCTAATTTGTAAATCGAACGCGCAGCCGCAGCAATGGCCTGTTTAGATGACGAGGAGGAGATGAGATATAACGTCATTGGTCCATGTGAATTTCGCGCAGCTACGAATATGTCAGTGCAACCGGTATTTGTCCATCGAAATGTGTACGCACCTGTATGTCTCCGTCGCCCAACCTTAGATTCTCCACGAGGAAGGGATATGACCGTGTATGGATTCACTTCTGGAATATGTTCCGGAGAGACTGGTCGGGAATCTGGCTCTGAGAGCGGGGGTGTTGGGGGGTACTCATGCTCCACGGTCGTTTCACAAGGCAGCGCTGTATGGTGATGTATGGTGGTAGCCGATGCCTGGAGTAACCCTACGTGCAGTGAGAACGCCGTACCGCCAGATACACCAAAGGGCATACATACCTTCACTGTCGTATAGAGTAACCTTTTCAATGCCTAGTTCACGACACCAGTCTATCGTCCTGTATACGCTTTCCAAAAGACATGCGTGGGTGATGTCTGGGTGTATGTCGTCGTCTGGAACGAAAATCACGGCCAGGTGTTTGGGTATGCGGCGACGCGTTGCTGTAAGTGGAAGAGGCGGGATGAAATTGAAACGTTGCCGGCACGAAGAGGCGAATACGGCAATGGAGTATAATGCGTGGATCAAACGAAGGAAGAGAAAAGCCACGACGGCCATCGTGGCATTAGAGAAGGAAAGAAATTTGTCAAGGGCGCGCGGTGCAGCGCAATTCTGTTTCCGGCTATTTCCTGACGTAAATTTGGTGACGTGTGACCACGTACGCGCCTAAATTAAAGCTACAAAGTACACCATTGGATCCACTGCTATTTAAACTTGAAAATGATTGACACTATTCTCCCATCTTACAAAAATTCTTTCGGGCGCTGAGCAGCATCCCCACCAGCTTCATCGTAGACAAGTCCGGCCACTCTAAACGCGAGTTCTATTCATAGGAATGTAAAATATGAAATTTTCAAGATAAAAGGAGCACTTACCATCAGCTTGGGCGCGTATAGCAGCCTCTGCGTATACTCTAACAACGTCCTCCGTGCCGCTAGGGCGAACAAAAGACCTGCCGCCTTGGTACAAGTTGACTAGCTCCTCAATCTTTTGCTGAACCCCTGGAGGGCTGACAAGACGCCGCTCAGCATCTTCCGTACGGAATGCATTCCGGTCGCCAACGACTACTTTCACAAGGCGGTTAGGCAGATCTACATAGAGCGAATCCCACTCGACACCGGTGTATGACTTGTGGGCAAGAACCACCTCGACGAGAAGCATGTCAGACAGCGCATCCCCAACCGTCTGATTGATCAATTCGGTCAAACTGATCAAGTGTTCTAGAGCGCCGGACTGGGCAGGTGACAGAGGTTGATGGGATTTCAGTGTGGCGAGTGTAGCGCCCGAGAAGAGAACGGTGCCATGTCCGTTGGCTTCGAAATATACACCGATGTCATAGTGCTCCGCGGCGTGATGCAGGTGTTTCACACCAGTAGGTACGCATTTGACAGGAAGGCGCTTTGTTCTTTGATAAATATGTGGATTGCATGAGTCGGAGAACAACGTACTTCGAGGAGGTACTTTGTCGAAGCCCCATTGGCGTAAGCCGTTTGCACAATGCCGACCTTGATCTCGTTTTCAAGACCTGCGAGTTTCACGAGATCAACGATGAATGCGGCAACCAGCGCCGCGATTTTGTCCCCGTCGAGCATGTGGAAATGGCCACGTTCATCGAGGTAATAATACATTAGGCGATCAGCATCACCGTCAAGACTGCAAGCACGTTCACCAGGCTGCAGTTTGTCCGCCAACGACGGAGGGAGTTTCTGTGTAGTCTTTACAAAATCTGCACCGCAGTTCTTGTTCAAGACTCCAAGAGTGGTTGTCGTGGTATTCGCCAGAGAAAATGGAAGGGTGCCGCCTAGGTATTGAGATAATTGCGAGGCAGCAATAGCACCAACACCATTAGCACAATCGATGAGCAGCGGTGGTGGTGTTGGTCGGCCAGCCTGAAGAGAGCTGTCATTGATACAGATATAATCTTGAGAGGGATACTCACGATGAGCTTCTTGAAAGCAGTGCTAAGTTTCGTAAAGTAGCCTTCTTCCGAGTCAATCCCGTACGCGTCCTCTGTACCCTTGGTGTTGATGGCTCGGACCAAGTAATGCAAAATCGGAGTGGTGGTAACGCCGGCGTCTCTGGCATCGGCTCCAATAGCCTTGAAACCATCCTCCAAGGCGGCTACGAGCGCCGGGCCGGATGGCCGCGTATCTCTCGCGTAAACGACGCGAGTCGGCTTTGATAGATCGATTTTGGCTGTTTGGATAAAGGTTTCTAGAGCAGAGACAAAGTCGGCTGAGGTCGCAGCGTTGGACAGGACGGTGGCGTGTCCTTCCCACGAGGCTTCGAGCATCTCGCCTCTTGGATCAACAATCTTGACGCCGTTGTCCTGGGAGCAACGACTAAGGTGGGACAGACGTAGGGACGAGGACGGAACGTACATCCTCAGGATTGTGGGACGCGGTGATCATCACCCCGACGGTCCTGCCATCGAGTTTCTTGCTTCGCAGCGCAGCAATGATGCCTACTCTGAATAGGACAGAGTCCAATACAGATGCCCTGCGTACTGGTGAGTACATTATCGTGTATCGACTCGAATCGGGACGTACACTGTCCTGAATCCTGCTGTGCCATACTGATAGGTGATATTCCCTGGCTTTGGGTGGAGGTCAGAGAGCGATTGGATTAATGTGCGAGGAAGAGAGGCCATGTTGGTGGTGTTGAGGAAGGAGTGGTTGCACAGGAAAGCGCTGCACGTGGCTATGACGCACTAATTGAGACCCAAACCACCATCATCCTCCAGTACACCTCTCTTTTAAATGCCGTCCAAGTCTCCTGCACAGGTCCTGCTAGAAAAGGCAGACAAGAAAGCCAACTCGTCGACTGGCTGGTTCTCGTCCTCTTCTGCTAAATGGGAAGAAGCCGGCGACCTCTATCAGCAGGCTGCCAACTCTTTCAAGCTCGAGAAACTTTTCAAGGAGGCTGGAGACTGCTTTGCTAGGGAAGCTGAATGCCGGGAGCAGTGCAAGGAAGACAGCGAGGCAGCTAATGCATGGTGGAATGCTGCCAAGGCCTATAAGCGTGGATATCCTCAGCGTGCGTGTCCTTGGCTTGCGTTCTTTCATCTAGCTTATCTGTTTGGATATCAGAGGCGATCGATGCACTGACTCAAACGATAACCTTCCTCACGAAGGGTGGAAGGTTCCGACAGGCTGCCGATAGAGAGAAGGAGATCGGCCAGATATACCTGCAGGAGAATAACGACCTACGCAAGGCCTGCGACAGCTACGAACGAGCAGCAGAATGGTACGCTCAAGAGGATGCCACGGCGTGAGTACCGTGTACTGTGTTCAAGGATAATTACCTCATCATTTTGTCGCAGCACCGCAAACGCCTGCTGGAAAGACGCCGCTGATCTGCACGCCGACCTCGAAGAGTATCCGCAAGCTATTGCTCGCTACCAAGAAGTCGCCAATCATTCATTAGGATCAGCCCTGACGAAATACAGCGTGAAGGAATACTGGCTACGCGCAGGGTTGTGTGCTCTAGCTATGAATGTACGTGTCCGATGTCGTGTTTTCGACGCCATCTATGCTAATGATTCGCCAGGATCCTGTCACCGCCCGACGAAGTGCAGCGACCTATGCGAGCCAGGACGTGACATTTGCGTCTACAAGGGAGTCCAAGTTTCTGATGGCCCTCATTGAAGCCATGGAGGCTGGAGATATCGAGGCATATACCGGGGCTGTGGTTGAGTACGACCAAGTCACCAAGCTCGATAACTGGAAGACTAGTATGCTACTGAAGATTAAGCGAGGCATCCAGGAGGAACCGGGCCTTACTTAGGTATGAACACGTAGAAACTAGTGTATGTTATGTTGCGGCCGTTATTATACATAAGCCGATTTGTGCGGATTCGTCTTCGTGTCATCACATTGTGTGACTCGAACTGCCATGTCTGACACCACAAAACATCGTTTTCTTCCACCTGTCACCACCTTCCGCTAGTTGAAATGTGTCGTTTTGTAATTTACAAGGGCACATCTCCCGTCCAGCTCTCACATGTCCGTCCGAGTCTCTTGCCCATTGTCAATGAACTCACTTGCACCAGCTTCTAACGCGACCATGCCATTCAATAATAAACCAAGCATTCGACTCTCGTTTACGACTAGATCGCCGAAGACCAATGAACGGAGACGGTTTTGGTGTTGGTGCGTGTCGCGTAGTCGTGTCACTTGCCGTCCTTCCTGACAATCGGACAGGATGGTACGATTCTGTATATGACGAGGAGCTCGGTGCCCAACCTTGCATATTCACGTCTGTCACACCGGTGAGTCCATGCAATCCCGTGCAGTCGCGGTATCTGAAGCGATCCAGGCATGGAACAACATCAACCTCACACGACTCGCGGAAAAGATCAAATCGCCATTAGTGTTGTGAGTCGGCTTTGACTCTACCTCGCCTTGATATTCATTACCCCCAAGTGGACACGTACGGGCGACCACAGCGGGATCGTTGTCTCTAGACAACTGCCATCCGTTCGTGCATGGCAAGCTCATGGTGCAGTATCCCATCTGCATAGCCGAATCATGGCTCACGGGCGGACTTTAGTTTATGCACAATGGCGGAATCGCGGATTTCCATCTGATCAAGCGCAAGTTGCAGAGTCAACTACCCGATGTCGCCTTTGACATGGTCCAAGGTAACACAGGTGAGTTCTACCCCAACTTCTCTCCATACCCTAGGTCACACGACCTCTCAGACTCCGAGTGGGCCTTTGCACTCTTCCTGTCAAAGGTAATCCGGGTTCTATGACCGTTCCTCTCGGTTTCTCACATCCAGCCAGCTTCCGGATCCGAACGTCACCACTTTCAGCTCCCAAGCATTACGAAAGGCGATGCTCGACACGATCGCTTCCTTGAATACTTTTGCGGAAGAGGCTGGGATTACTGAGGTTTGCTCGACGCTGTATCTCTCTGGGTTCATGGATCTGACTGTGTTGCTAGCCGAGTCTTATGAACTTTTGTGTAACGGATGGCGACACTGTCATTGCTACGCGATATATTTCATCACGGAAAGATGAAGCAGCTTCCCTGGTAAATATACCTTGTCAAGTTTCTCCCAAAGTAATTAACCCCATCGTAGTGGTTCTCCTCCGGCACAACATTCAGTGAATACGCAGACGGCGGTCACTATAAAATGTCAAAAGCCGATAAACGAGAGAACATCATCATGGTGTGTCTCTCTTCTACCCGTCTGTTTGATTTATATATTTGTCCAGGTCGCAAGTGAACCACTTACGTTTGAGAGAGGTGAGGACTGTCTCTGTTGTTCATTTATCGCATGCTCATCCTCCTTTCTTAGCTGACTGGATGGAGATAAAAACCAACACCATGGTCGTCATCACGCCTAAGATGAATCTCTTGCAGATACCGATAATCGACCAATTCTACGTCGCCCCTTCAGATCCTAATTCTGCTCGAACTATCGAGTTTGCACGAGAGAAGGGGTTGCTTATGCCACGCAAGGCGCTATCTTCGCCATAGATACATCACCGTTAGATAGGATACCATTTTTGTTGTACATACTAATTACCAGAATCTAATTTCACATGGGGAATTTAGAAATTTAGGGCATCCTCTACTGTACTATTCGAAGGTATGAGGCACGAGGGATATCTCAGAACAGGGTTTGTGTATGATGAAGTGATCGAGTGAGTTCGTTCTTCATGTTCTTCGTTGTTGGTTTCCTTGACCCTACAACACTTTAAATTCGTGAGATGGCCTTGGCTGGCAACTGAGGGTATCGCAGCGACATGGAGGGTTGTAGTCTGTGACACGTTTCGTGGCGGCACAGAATCCCGGCGTTCCTTTTTGGGACCTCGTCCGGTTATCTATCTATCTATCTATTGCGCAAGGAAGGTAAAAGTGGTTTTCCGTCCATTCCACTGGGTGTCGCTTGCCCCAAACGGAGAAAAAGAATAAAAAAAGAAAAGATTCGGGAGGTCCATAACGGGCAAGGGGGCCCGAAAATTTAATTTTATTACACAGGGTCGAATTTTTTTTTAAGGTGGTCGCTACCTACCTCTATGATGTCATTATGATGTAATATACCCATATAAGGTATATATTTGTCATTCGGCTTACTTCGGCTTCTCATAGCCCTGTGCTTTGACTGCGACTAGCACAGTATTGTATGCTTGCATGCACTGTCATGTTGTCAACAGATACCTGCACCATTCAACTACTTCTAGTACTTATCCTTGAATATTTCCATTGCTTGCCAATAGTGTCTTGTAGAGCCATAAGCTGCATCACATGCATAGAAAACCTGGAAACACAATGTCCAGGACATTACCTATGGTTTACCAGGACAAATTCATGGTAGAAGCATAGCATTGAAGTGTTTTCAAGTTCTACATGCATCATACCATTTAAAATGCAAAGATCTCCATAAAAAATCTGACCCTTCAAATATTTTTTAATGGTGTCCAACCGGGAACCTACCTACCACTGGCATGTACCGGGCCGCAATTTCCGGGCCCCCTTGATAACAGGTGAATCCGATGTTATTTGTACATGTTGTATCTGGAAGCTAATGTTAGGGAGATCTCATTCCACTTTGATTTCTTTATCCTTTTGACATTGACATACGCTATGATCCCACATTCCATGCTGTACATTTTCACTCTCCATCTATGCCTCGACAACCCTCAAGTCTTTTACACTTTTTACATGGCACTACACACCTGACTGGACACTGCAAGATGTTACTTCCTCCTGGACAAGACTCTTTGCAGCATCATCGACAACTCCGGATTTTCTGTTGCCTCCGGTCCTCTGAGGGAATGGTGCGACATCTTTTTCTGTCTCTCTCTGTATCTGTGTCATGATGCCTGTTGTCTGTCACTTGATCTTCTGTTGCTGGCTCTACTGTGTGAGAAACTAGAGGGGCCAGAAGTGCAGCATACTGGGACTCAGGCTTAATATATGGACTTGGGGCATTGTTGTCTGGTACCATAGGCATGACAGGCAAATCTGGACTGCAACAAGGGAGATCTGCAGGAGGGGAAGGATTGTCGGAGGGGAAATGGTTGTAGAGAGGTTCAGGTGGTACTCTGAAGAACAACAGCAACAACAACAATGACAATGACAATGATGGCTGGGTTGTAGCTATTGGAAGCACCTTTGGGACTTGTAAATCATTTGACAATGATGAACGAGAGACCATTGAAGCTATAGAAATTGATAACCCCATTGGAAGCTTCTGGATCAAGTCCATTTCAAGTACGCATTTGCTAGGATGAGTTGTGTGTGCATTTCCAGTTAGAAAGTCCAGGAAGGGAAGGTTTGCAGCAGAAAACACTTCTCCACTTCGGCGCACCTCAACAAGCTTATCTGATACCATTTCCTCAGTTACCCAAATGTTATTTGACTTTGCCCATGATTTTGTATATGCTGCAAGGACCTCCAGGGAGATATAGACTCAATCCTTTCCATTGGCTGTACGGTTCCATTCCTGAGCAAACACCTTGTAGTTGATTTTTCCCTTGCCCTCACTGCCTGCCTGGGTGGAAAATACATGGATTTGGCTAAAGAAATAGTGATGAGCTTCATGTGTGGTTGGAGGAAGAACAGGTAGAGCCAATCCTTGTTGTTATTGCAACCAGTCATTGCTCGCATTGAGCTTGAATAAGCTGGCAGTGTCACTGTTGTATGGTGCCATTCCAAAGTGAACATGTAGGGATTCTATATTACATTCATTAGACAATGGATGAACCAGGAATTAAAGCATGTAATATACCTGGAAGTAAGCAAATTCCAAATTGCTCATCTGTCCTCTCGTATCGATCCCCATTAATCCAGTCTGAATAGGAGGATGCTCTATCAACAATATCGGAAAGGTAGTTCAGAAGAAATGATATCCGGTTGAGTATTCCAAGATCATGATGATAATTCCAGTCAACACTGCATATGTGTTGGGCATAGGCCTATAATTATGTTGAGACCGATGGGATGATACTATAATAGTAAACATGAAGTCATTACCTGAAGATTAAACCATGTTCAATGATCAGTTAGACAATTGACAGTCAGATGAGGTCCAGCTGCATAGTAATCATCAATCTGAATCAGAGAGGTGGAGATATAAATATTGCTCACCATGTAAAGCACCAAATTTGCAATAAATATCACCATGGGGACCCCCTTTGACCTTGTTGGTTCCACACAGACATCTCCATTTCTGTAGCCCAAACTGATCAATACCAGCCTTTTCATATAGCATGATGTCCTTGTTGTCAGATAGATAACCCTCATGAGCCAGATCAAGTACAGCAAATGCTTTGGTCCATGACTTCTTAGAGAACAGAGGTGCTCCAGTTTTAGCATCCAAACTCTTTCCAAGAGTCTTGAAGACATGAAGGAGAGATGGAACAAGAACACTTGGTTGCGGAGCATAATGTGGGGTTCACTCCTGAATAAAATGTGGATTCCATAAGAGCATTTCATCAAAACTGAGGTTAAAACATTTCTGACAGGCCTTGTCCACACTCTCACGACTCAGAGGGTCCCATCTGAGTAGACGGTTGCATGTCTCATGAAGAAATGTTGGTTGCATGCTGTGGTCTTGAGGGGTTGGAATCATTTGAAATGCATGAAATATGTCCTTCTCCACAGTCTGATACTCTGATTGTGCATCAGGCAGTGATTGGACAGTGTTATGGAATAATTCGAGAACTGGAGGGTCAGAGAGGCCTGATCAATCTGTATTTTTCAGGATTGGCATTGTAGAAGTGTGCAGCTGGGGGACATGGTTCACCTAAAAAGTTATAACTATAATAAAAAATCAGCTTATATTGAAGATAAAAATTTCCCATCTTGCGGAGTATTTCTCATTGCATGACTGGCCTCCAGCATCTGTAATATGAGATTCTCTGAGTTGTCTATAGTAACATTTTCTTGTGGTGGAGTATCTTCCGATTCATCATTGAAATTGTCAGAATCAGAATCCTGAGCATGATCCACCAGTGATGAGGGAAGAGATATGTTAGGTATCACCTGATCTGAATTTGTTATAGAGATGGTGGAATGGATATCCTCCTGATAATTGCATGAGAATATATAAAATGTAGCAATGAATATTATTTATGCACCATGTTACACTTATCAAATCATAGAAGTGAAGTTGGTGCAACCATTGAGAAGCATATCAAGGGGGATACTGCCTGTAATTGCCCAAGAGTAAACATACCCAGCTTTGTTCATTTACTTTTTGAAGTGGTTGATGTACAGATGGCTGTGTGATCAACATGAAGTATTGCGGCAGCCAATGGTTTGAGAAGAATATCAATGTCAATAATCACCCGATTCTGATTTGGAACCTTTACATGGACTCCTTTAAATGGTGATACTTCATTGGCTGCAATTTTGCCATACACAACAATATCATCACCCTCCTGAACAAGAAGTGCCATTCTTGAACCGGCAGGAGTATCTGCAGTAACATTTTTGATGTGAGGAGACTTTGAGATTGTTTCAAAAATGTGGTGAGATGCAAATACATCAGTCACAGCATATTGAATCAAATTTGAGCTCAGCTTGGCATCTTCCCATCGCTCACTCTTCTGAAACATATCATCTTTTGATAGATACTTTCCAAGAGTCTTCTTGACCAAAGCATCAAGGCTTCCCATTTCCTTGCAATAGATAACCCCATGCTGAATTGCATAGTCTTTCAGATCAATTGTTGTGATAGACTTTCCTGCAAGCTGAGAGAACTGCTTTTTCAGGTGTGTGATATCCTCTTTGATGGCTGACCCAATTTTGAAAACCTGATCAGAGATCATGAGGCAAAGAAGAGAAGGAGGCAAATTTTTGCTATCAAAACGATGAACCTAACCAATTACCCAAACAAGTCAGACCAAGGAGTTCAATTTCATAAGGAGAACTTAACTGGTATTAGATAGACTTCTGGAGGATCCTCATGTGGTGCTAGCTGGATGATGGAAACCCCAACTGTCCTTGATATATTCTATTCAGCATCAAAGCTAATACACAATGAGGCATCTTTGTCTGTGTCGAGTGGCGCCATCAGTGAGGAAATGGCATTCTTGATTAATTCACCAGTTGTAAGAACAACCGGCTTCAATGTCAATGGCAGCTCAAACACTACAAGGCCATGGGCTTCAGCGATAGGTATCAAACTTTGCAACAATGTTGGAAAGGCTGCATACAGAAGATGCTTATCCTAATAAGTTCAATTCATGTAAGTAATTATTGCAAAAGAGCTTATTTATGGGCTCACCTTTACAGGATCATCGGAAAGATGTTTTTAGGATTATTATGTCCGTATCTTCTTGCTGAATGGGATATTCCCATTAAAGGGCCAATACACTCCTCATGCCCTTTTGTTAACATCAATGCCTGTGAGTGGATATACCATGATGTCATGCATGTCCACATTGCACCAAAGACATTGACTCCTTCAACTTTAGCAATGTGTTTATTAATCTAAAGGTTATCTTGTCAGTTGACAGAACTATAAGATATGAGCAGGATACATACCTTGTGTGAGTCATCAATCACAAGCTGGTCTGGCTCAAGCAAAGCAGTATGCTGATTTGCATCTGCTTCATCTCGCTCAATAGCTTTGTTGAGCATTGTAGCAAGGTATTGTCCTCCAGGAATAAAACTGCTGATGAGCCTCCAGGCTCTGAATGCTCAGAATTTGTGGATTTATCCATTCATCACCCAATACCTTCAAAACAACTTCATTATAATCCCCACGTACTCCATAACACTGCCAACTCTCAATAATACCATGGATTTTTGCATTATATGCCACCCACACACAGATACAATTCCAAAACCATGACATCTATACTCCTTCAACACTTTGTTATCCTTCCCAGCTCGCTGTGCATCACAATTACCGTATCCCATCATGCAAGGCACCTTTGATTGACAATCATCCTAAAACAAGATTGCCCCATCACTCAGAAGCACCTAGTTGATGTGCCCATTTATCCTTTAATTAAATGATGTGATTGACATGAGTACCCTTCCAGTTATGATAATTACAGCCACAGCAACTACAGACCATGTTTACTAAGGCTGTTACAGTGCCAAGACCTTGAATTATTGTGGACACAAGCATACACTTCAGCATGACAACTGCAGATCAGTAATCTGCAGCTAAACAGCACCTCATGATCCGCTCATCGCACCATAAAATCCACAAGGTTATCATCTATACATGGCAACATCGAAGAGTTGCTGTTATTTTAGAACCACAGATTCCATATGTTTACTATGGCTATTACAAAGCCAAGGACTTACAGCCTTACTAAGGCTCTGATGAATATTCTATTTATAAAACTGTACTAGTAGTATAAAAACTAGGTAGAAACTGCATTTTTAGAGCTAGTTCTTACCCAGTTGACGAGGCTACAGCATTACCAGTCAGCTACGGTTACTCCAAGTTATCTCTCACCACTTGCTTTACTCTTAATATTGTTGGTTGGCTTTGTATATTGCACCAATACACAAAATCTTGTGTCAATAACTTGCTTTTGTCTTTTAATGCCCCAATATCGCTTCACTTTCACCACATAGAATTGTTTCATCACTTTCACCTTCTATGTTGCCATCATTTTCATCACCCAGTTCAGTATTGCCTCCATGTAGGCCCAGTTCAGCATCATTCTCCATAGGATCACCCTTGTCTTTATCATTGTTCAGAGTTGCCTTGCATCTATTGCCACAACATCCCACTCAGCACCTCAGTTACCACATTTTCTCACAGTTTCTTGCAGTTTCCCCACATTTTCTAGGCTATTTTGACATCTTCTAGTCCTTCCCCACAATTTTTAGTCCTTCCCCATGATTTCTAGTGCATTGCTATGATTTCTAGACCCATTTTTGTGTTTCTAGACCGTTTTTTTTCAGTTTCTATCACAGTTTCTTGGTATTCAAGTCATACCAGATTCCGTCCCATCTCATTTATTGAGGTCCCTCTTGGCTTACAGCCAACATCTACTAGTACTCATTGACCAAGAGTACTACTTCGCTGACTGAAAAGTCACAGTGTATCTTGCATTATAGAGGAATTGACCACATGGAGGTGCACCGAACCACTCACACACACAACACCTTGATTGCTGTGTTGCTACATTAATTGTCTAAGCTCTCTCAGAGTTTTGGGTGTTGCCATTGCCATGGAAGTCTAGGCTCATCACCGCCATAGCCACTAGCATTGGAAAAATTTCCGATAGGAGGAACCATGGCAGAAGCACCAAAATAAGCTTGCATGTCTCCACCACCACTGCTTGAGAATGACTGAACATCAGCATTCTCCTGTCCTTGAAGCTGTTCAAAGATGGACTTCAGATATTGGAGCTGGATTGTACTGAATTGGCATGTGTGCATCTCAAACAATAGAGATCAGACACCTGATGGTCCCATCTTGTGCTGGTTGCCAACATGTAGTGTGTTAATGACATTATGGGACAGGCCACTCTTGTGAGAGAGAATAGCTGGAAAGGCCATGCAAAGATATGGAGGTAAGGAATCAATTAAGAGTTGACTCCACCCATGGAAATGAGAATGGCAGCTGTGACAACAGTAATAAGCCCAAGCAATGATGTAGAACAAATCTTCAAGGTCAACTACACAACATGGGGACAGTGCACCATTTTTTTGAAGTGGTTCTCCACAGTTTGGGCAGGCTAGCATATTGACAAAGAAGTGGACAAGCCAAAGAAATATGCATGGGCAAAAGAGAATGGTAGGTTCAAACCAATGTGTGTATAGAGACATTGCTGGCTCTAGAGAATGAATCCAGAACGTTGGCAGTGCATAAGGCTTGGACTGTGTGAAAATTGATGGCCTCACTAAGACCTTACCGCTGTTTTTATTGTGAATGAGCAGGTGTATTACAGCAGCAAAGTATTGGTACAACCAGTCTTGCATATACTTCAGCTTTTCTGTTACGATTTAACCACTTTTATTCTTTTACTTACATAACCCGGGTCACCGGACCGTCCGGACCGTTTATCATACAGACACCAAGCAGCGGCTTCGACACTACGTACTACATGGCGTAGTAGCCACTTTCACCTTGCACCTTATCGTTCATCGATGTGCTTGATTGAAGTGTCTATCGCTTCGATATTGCGTGCTCGAGCCTTTCACTCTCACGAACGGTCTATATTTAGAATCTTACTTTTAGTATTTAAGTAGTAAAGCTCTCGCTAGTTATACCCTAGCTTTGAGCTAACGTTTAATCTATACCGAAACTATCGTCTTATCTATCGCTAAGTGCTAAGGACTTACGCCTCTACTCTCAATCGTATAAAGAACTCATCGGTGACTGCCCGAACGCGAGACAGCCGTTGTTTATCTTTGATTGAAGTTCGGGTCTAACACTTAGCTCAAAGCTTCCCCTGGTTCCTTAAAACCGAACCTTTATGTTAACCACACTCGAGGCAATTTTAATTGCAGTCTTCTTTGGCGTCGGAACGGCCGTCTTTGCAGCAGCGGTAGTGCTAGCAGTATTGCACGAGTACGGACTATACCCTCGCCCTCGACGAAACCAGATACGTTATCCCCCGCCCGCCATAAACCATGTCTTCCCACAGCAGCCACCACCGCTCCACGTCTACCCACCCGTATTTGGGCGAAGAGCCGAGGCAGTCGACGAGTACCGTCGCGTCCTCGATCGGCGAGCCACGCAAAATGACGTTCATCAGCAAATGGAGGCAGGCGTTCAAGAAGGAAGCTCTAGAGACGCTGCCGGAGCAGGGCACTCTTCTCCACAGGATTCTACAACCGGCTCCGCCGGCCATACCCCCTATCCCCATCGACCAACTACCTCTGTTGCCGCAGCAAACCTGGCGAGGCACCTCGTCCGACTCGGCCTGGGGCCAGTCGGCGACGGAGCAACTCCAGTTTCAGAGCAACTTGCCAACGACAGTATTGGGATTATACCAGCCCGCCCCTCACTCAGTCTTGCCGAGTTATGGGACAACGTCAACCTTCCACCCACGGCCTTCTACCCCAGAAGAGGAAATCCCTATCGACAACCGACTCCGGAGCCAGAGTGCGTACCGGAGCAGCCCGTCCAGATCACAGAGCAGCCTCCGACACCCCCAATCTCGCCCAGAGAGTCGACGCCAGAGTTCGAGCAGCGACCAGAGAGCTCAACTCAGGGAAGTCTTAGCCCACCCCGTCCACCTCGCCCACCTCGAAGGAGGCACAGACGAGAGGACAGCGTCGGGTATGATCCAGACACCGGGCTTACCTCAGCCGAGAGAAACCGGATCGACGACGCCTGGGCACGGTCAGACACCGTTAGGCCTAGGGCAGGGGATGCCGGGTATGACCCCTTCACCTTCCGCGACCAGTACAGCAGGGAGAGACGAGGAGCAGAGCGAGTCCTCGCAAGGCTCAGACGGACGGCTACGCTCGCCACGTCACGAGACGACCAGGGAGGGAGCAGCGGAACCAGTACAGAGGTACTCCCCGAGGCAGAGCATGTCAACGGGAATCCCTGGGGAAGTCCCGCCGCCTCGCCAACTCCCCCACCTCCCGAGCCCCCAACCACTCCGCCGGCCGATCACCCCGATAACCATGTCCCAGGCTCTCTATCTCCTCGCCACGGGTAAATTGATCCGAATCCCCGAAATACTCGCCTATGCCACGTTACTCGACTTATTTAATCATTTCAAAGAAGAATTATTAGCGGATCAGGACTGGGCCAGAACCCCAGCCGGAATGGATTACGCTCATTTCGGATATGACTATATCCTAAAGGAAGAAGCCAGGCACTTCGCCCATATGGCTTACAATATGATCCATCCAGATCAACCTCTCCAGGTCCCCGCTCGCTACCAGCGACCCGACTACAAGTATCCTGAACCGATGCCAGACGAACCACCGGTACCGCCACGACGGGCCGAAGTACCTCTTCCCCGCTACCAGGTACCGAGTTACGCTTACCCCCGGGGATACGGACCGCCAGGCACGCAAGCAGCGCCCAGGCTCTTCGCTGCCGCAGACGATAACGCCGGACCACCCGGCCCGCCGCAACAACCACTTCCCGGCCCCGTACAACCGGCAGCCCCACCCGTAGCACAGAGGTGGGCACCCCCGCAATATCCTCCGCCGCCAGGACCACCAGATCCACCCGCTCCCTGGATTCTCGCTGAAGACGCTCAGGGACCCTGGGCATCGTTAAAGCCCGAGATGGTCAAAGTACCCGAGAACTTCAACGGCGACTCCAACGACATCGCCCGATTCTTCTCCCAGTGCGACATGTACTTCTCCGTATTCAACCAATACTTCCGATACCACCCGCACAAGGTTATCTTCTGTGCATCACGGTTCGGAAAAGACGCTCAAGTCTGGTGGGAGTTGTGTGCCAGGGAACTCGGAAGGAACGCCAACGGAGATCAGCTGTACCCGGGATACGAGAACTTCGTAGGCGAAGTCAGGCGACGGTTCTGGAAGGACGCCAATGCGGAAATCAAGTTCGCACAGTGGGAACGGCTGCGACAAAGCACCTTCCCTGACGGCGACTTGTTCTTCCAGCAGTTCGACTCGCTTGCGTTCGAGGCAGGGGTTATCGGAATCGACCAGATGATGGTGGCACAAGTAAAGAAAGCGTGCCGCGCCTCCACCAAAGACATCATCTATGCGTCGGACGCGGATCCCCCACGAAACTATCCCGAGTGGAAGCGTCGCATACTCCGCATCGATCACAACTGGAGGACGAAGAAAGCAGAGTCTAGCGGAGGGGTTAAAGTAGCGGACTGGAAGCAGCAGGCAAAGCCAAACACGCAATGGAAAGGAAGCCAGCCGCAGCAGCAGCAGGCCGGCGCCCCGGAAAAGAAAACCGGGACTGGCACCACATACGGAGGCGGAGGGAAGCCCATGGACGTCGACGCCCTACGCACCAAAGCGAAGTGCTTTGGGTGCGGGGAGCCTGGACATTTCAAGAAGGACTGTCCCAAGCGTGCCAGAACGAAGGAAGAGCATCTACGACGGGTCGAGTATTACTGGGACCACGTCGCAACAAAGGAGAAGACGGAATCGAAAGTTGAGGAGGTAAAAGACAGCGCCGAGCAGTAAACGATTCGACTGCCTCGGCCAAGGACTTAGTTTCATCCGGTACGCATCTGTCGCCCGCTAGTCAGGCTCATTGTACTTCTGTAGTTTCAAACGTGCATTCGAATATACCATTTCGCGACTTCACTACCGAGACAGAGACTAAGAAAGAATCGAAACAGGACGTCGGGACATCACCACCGACTAAACGTTCGGCGAGTAACTCATCACGAGCGAAAGCGGCGAACGAAACGGCACCCACCATAGTGCTACCCGTCGTAACAGTGCCTAATAAGCGACTGGATGGGACAGGGGAACAAGCGCCTTCATTGAAGGGACACGCCCCCTCTGAAGCAGAGGAACCGGTTTCCTCTGAGGCGGCTCTACGGGGTCCCAGCCTCGCTGGGAGTTTCGAGGAAATAGCTTCGGCGAAACCTCCCCTGGTAACAGAGAACACCGCGTGGTCTTCTACGGCCAAGGACGACCTGAACACCGTGCGCAGCGGGCGAACCCGACAAGAGGGCCCCAGGAGCGCGACCCAGCGACAAGACAAAGACTGGGACCAGGTTGGCAGAGGCCCCGGGGCAGGTGAGCGGAACGTTTCGCATAGTCCCGAGGAGGAGGGTGAGGCTGTTCCGCATTCTGCTACGGTCCAAGTGCAGCCCGTCGTCGCTACTCGCGGCGACTCCTCGGTCAAGACGAACTTGCTGCTAGAAACCAACACACCACCGGGCGATCCCAACGAAGGCGCACATGTGGCAAGAACCGTTGGATGCGCAACGGCCCCGACCAAGACAGCCGAACGGAAGGAAGCTGCTAGCGCCCAGGCGGTAAAAAGGGGGCCTCAGGTACAGTTAGAGGAGATTCCCGATGAGGAGGATGACACGAGTTTCCGACGAAGTCAAGAAGCTAACCGAACCCCTTCTGTAGCTCCTGAGGTGACCCAGCCAACGGTAGCCGAACCAACAGGTTCCGGTGCGAAGGCTGAGAAGGTCCCGCACGAGTGGCTGAAGCCGTTTGGAGCCGAGTGGACGCTGCGTGGAATTAAAAACGCCAGAACGGAGTCGGAGGCGAAAGCAATCTTAAAGAACTGGATTCATAAGGCACGAGCAGAGGAAGTGGTGGATGGGTTACTAGAAGGACTGAAAGGAGCCACGCGCATCAATGCGCTGGAATGGATGGAGGAACTGCGGGAGCCCAGACACTATATCTGCCGAGTAAGCGGAAGCAAAAAAGCCCTAACGACCGACGTCCAGATCGAAATGTCCGGCCGTACTCCCCGAATCTCTTCCTCTGCCCTAGTCGATAGTGGCTGCACTAGCAGCGCCATCAGCCGAGCATTCGTTGAGAAACACAACATCCCTACCCGCGCCACGGCAGCGCCCATTACCGTTTACAATGCGGACGGATCAAAAAATAGTGCGGGACGGATCACTGCCTTCGCTGAATTACGCATCACCATCGGAGACCACGCCGAGCGTATAGATCTAGCCGTCACGGACTTAAAAGATCGTGACATATTCTTAGGGCATGACTGGCTAATCAGGCACAATCCGTTGATCAATTGGCGAACCGGAAAGATGACGTTCGCCCGTTGCCAATGCCGTCACATTCCACTTCCTTTACCCGACGCAGATCCGTATGATAAATGGGACGAAGAGCTAGAGGAAGGTGACACTATCCTAGCGATAAGTTTTGAAGAAGCTATTCGCATTAGGGCAATGCGGCATGTGGCCAATGACCTAGCGGCCGAGGCAAACGCGAAAAAGGCAACCAAAACGTTTGAAGAGATGGTTCCCGAATGGTGTAGGGACTTCAAAGATTTATTCGACAAAGAAAACTTTGATGACCTGCCAGAACCTAAACCGTGGGACCACGCCATCGAACTTATCCCCAACGCGAACGCCAACCTTGACTGCAAAGTATACCCACTCAACCGAGCGGAGCAGGGGGAGCTCGACAAATTCCTTGACGAGAACTTGTCTAGTGGAAGGATACGCCCATCCAAGTCGCCGATGGCCTCACCGTTCTTCTTCGTCAAAAAGAAAGACGGCAAGCTAAGGCCTGTCCAAGACTACCGGAAGCTCAACGAGATGACAATTAAAAACCGCTATCCCCTTCCCTTAATCTCCGAACTCATGGATAAACTGCGCGGCGCCAAATATTTCTCTAAACTCGATGTACGATGGGGGTATAATAACGTCCGAATCAAAACGGGAGACGAATGGAAGGCAGCCTTCAGAACGAATCGTGGCCTGTACGAGCCAACGGTCATGTTCTTCGGCCTTACCAATTCGCCTGCCACCTTTCAATGGATGATGAATGATATCTTTAAAGATCTCATCGCATCAGGAAAGGTGACCATTTACCTGGACGACATCCTTATCATGTCCAAAACCAAGGAGGAACACCGCCGTATCACAAGAGAAGTGTTGGCGACTCTAAGGAAGCACAAGTTGTTCCTTAAAGCCGAAAAGTGCGAGTTCGAAGTCCTAGAAACGGAGTACTTAGGCGTCATCATCAGCGAAGGGAGCATCCGCATGGACCCGGTCAAGATCCAGGGCATTGCCGACTGGCCGATACCTACCAAAAAGAAGGAACTCCAGTCCTTCTTGGGATTCACCAATTTCTATCGACGCTTCATCAAGGACTACAGCAAAATCGTAAAGCCCATGACCCAGCTAACGGGGAACGATCCATGGAAGTGGGGAGAGGCGCAGCAGGAGGCCTTTGAACAGCTAAAGAAGCAATTAGCAGAGGACGTCATACTCGCGATACCGACAAACGAAGGGAAATTCCGAGTAGAAGCCGACGCCAGCGAAGGAGCCATTGGCGCAGTCCTCTCTCAAGAACAGGATGGCAAATGGAGACCCGTATCATTCCTGTCGAAATCACTCTCAGTTACGGAACGTAACTACGAAATCTACGATAAGGAACTCCTCGCAATTATGCTCGCCCTCGAGGAATGGAGACACTACCTTATGGGCGCACACCAAGACTTCGAGATCTGGACAGACCATCAAAATCTCCAGTACTTCCGAAAGCCCCAGAAAGTGAACCGGCGCCAAGCTCGATGGATCACCGAGCTAGCAGAATATCATTTCACCCTCCATCACAAAGCCGGCACTGCCAACAAAAAGGCTGACCTACTCTCACGACGCGCAGATCATGATCAAGGACGGGAAGATAACGATCAAGTAATAGTCCTGTCCCCGGAACATTTCAGAGCAATGATCATGCCTACCGTCGAAGAAACCCATCGAGACGTACGAGTCGCCACCAAGAACAATCGCCTTTGGGATCGAGCCGTCGCCAGTTCCCTCGACCACGACCGAGGTATGAAAATGGCAGACGGACTCATCTGGTATGACGGGAGGATCTACGTTCCCCGAGATCATGCACTCCGTGGAGAAATCATCGCTCGATCCCACGACCACATCACCGCCGGGCACCCAGGTATCGAAAAGACCAAAGAACTCGTCCTACGAGAGTTCTGGTGGCCGAAGATGAAGAAAGACATCGAAGCCTATGTACGAGCCTGTGAAACTTGCCAGCGAGCAAAGAGCAGCAATCAGGCCAAAGCAGCCCCACTACACCCCAATGAAATACCATCCCGCCCATGGACTCACATCTCCGTAGACATGGTGACCGGATTACCCGAGAGCAACGGACACGACGCCATCATCGTAATCGTCGACCGCTTCTCAAAGGAAATCATCCCGGTTGCATGCTCCACGGAATTATCCTCCGAAGGCTGGGCGAAAATCCTATGCGACGAAGTATACGCCAAACACGGAATGCCCCAAGTTGTCATCTCAGACCGGGGAACCGTATTCGTATCCAAATTCATGAAAGACCTTTACCAACTTCTCCAAATCAAGGGAAACGCCTCCACGGCCTATCATCCACAGACGGATGGCCAGACTGAACGCGTAAATCAGGAGGTTGAAAAATACCTTCGCATGTTCGTCAACCATCTCCAAACCGACTGGGCAGAATGGCTCTCACTCGCTGCGTTCGCCCATAACAATCGAAAACACTCTTCCACCGGTAAAAGCCCATTCGAAGTTAATTACGGTTACAATCCCGCTGTACTACCTGGAATGAAATCCACCACCCCTTTCCGCACCCCCGCCTCTGACTCCTTCGTTTCCAAAATGCAGGAAATCCATGCTACCGCCCAGAAATCACTCGAAAAGGCTGCGTCGCAAATGAAAGCACAGTACGATAAAAACAAACGACCAGCTGTCGAGTACAAAACAGGCGACAAAGTCTGGCTTGATACCACCAATCTCCACCTTCCCCGTCCAAAAAAGAAGCTTGACGACAAACGCACCGGTCCCTTCGAAATAAAAAGCAAAAAGGGCGCCTCAGCATACACCCTAAAGTTACCAGCCAACTGGAAAATTCACCCTACCTTCAACGAATCACTACTTACCCCGTACATCTCACCCGCTTTCCCAAACCAAGAACAACCGCCTCCACCACCACCAGACCTGATCGACGGCGACGAACTTTACGAAGTCGAAAAGGTCTTGAACAGCAGACAACGAAATGTTCGAGGGAGACAGGGAGAACCATCGAGAATCGCAACAGATTATTTCGTCAAGTGGAAGGGCTATGGACCAGAGTCAAATAGCTGGGTACGGGAGGGCGATATGGATGCAGACGAGTTAATCGAGGAATTCCTGGCAGAACACGTCGACGGGGTGGATGCCAAAATCGTAGCCCCAAACAAAGCCGTCACCATGATCTTAGATCACGAATATGACAGTAACGGCAATGTTCGATACCTCGTCCAGCGAACAGATGGATTCCAAAAGTGGGTCAAAGCCCTCAAACAGTACAACTTTGAGTGGCGTGGACTACTACAGGACTACTGGAACAATGAATCAGACGACGGAGAGCCACCAATCGGAGACGAAGATCTCAGTGACGACGCATATGGAGGAGAGGCTAGAGGAATGTATCAAGAAGAATTCCCCAACGACTGGAGCGGACCTTAACGGCAGTCGGGACGCCTGCCTTAATAAGGGGGTAATGTTACGATTTAACCACTTTTATTCTTTTACTTACATAACCCGGGTCACCGGACCGTCCGGACCGTTTATCATACAGACACCAAGCAGCGGCTTCGACACTACGTACTACATGGCGTAGTAGCCACTTTCACCTTGCACCTTATCGTTCATCGATGTGCTTGATTGAAGTGTCTATCGCTTCGATATTGCGTGCTCGAGCCTTTCACTCTCACGAACGGTCTATATTTAGAATCTTACTTTTAGTATTTAAGTAGTAAAGCTCTCGCTAGTTATACCCTAGCTTTGAGCTAACGTTTAATCTATACCGAAACTATCGTCTTATCTATCGCTAAGTGCTAAGGACTTACGCCTCTACTCTCAATCGTATAAAGAACTCATCGGTGACTGCCCGAACGCGAGACAGCCGTTGTTTATCTTTGATTGAAGTTCGGGTCTAACATTTTCGAACCATGCTAGCAGAAATGAGTACACATATCAGCAAGAGAGGGGTCAGAACAAATTCACCTTTATATTCACTGTTAGGTCTATTCGGAACCGGTACCGACTCTGCTATCCCATTCCCAGTGACTTGAGGTGTCTAGTCCAACACATCATTGTTGTCACTTTCAACATCGGAAATCACCCCTGCAAGTGGGTTGAAAAACAGATCTAGAGACATGTCATTATAAAGGCAGAATGTCAATGGTGGAGTGCATATGGGAAAGCAGAGAGTGCACAGCATCCTGGAGCTCAGATAATTGATTTTTACAAGTCTCTGCTTCAGCTTTTAATTGATTCAACTCTATACAAGGAAAAACATTGAGCAAGTTAGAAAAGGCACTAACACTGTGAAGACTTGACTCACTAGCTATAGCATCACTTTTGGCCTTGTCCAGGCCTCTCCAAAAATCCTCCATGTACTCCTCCTCTTCAAATTTGTATTCATCATCCACATCATCTACATCTTTAAGCCCAGGAACAGTCAGATCTGAGATAAAGATACATTCAAGATTTTCTTACCTTGCGCCTCTGGGGGAGCAGTTGCATTGTTTTTTGGGGGTCTTCCACATCTCGGAGCACCCTCAGTTCATGGTCCATCCTTTTTCCCTTGTGGACATGCCATCTTGCAAGCAAGCCAGACTGAAAATGTCCAAGGTAGGCTAATTAAAGACAAAATCATTTAACAGGTTGCTAGAGGCAAATAAATTAAAAAATTCATACCTGATTGATTGTTTTAGTCTTATTTTGTTGATGCACTTTGAATGTTGTGCCTATGAGCAAGTTACAAGGAGGGAGCAGCAGCAAAAGTCATCACGGCAGGTAACTCGTGTTTATGGCAGATAACATAGGGGCTTATGGCAGGTAACATTGGCAGAGAAATTTATTTTCTGGAATAACAGCTTAATGGTTTGATTATGGGTCACCAAAATTTACTATACTATTAAGAATGTTGTATTTATTCTACCTTGAAGATATCTGAGGTGGAAGTGAAGAGACAATGCTAGGATAATGAATGTAGAGCATGGTGCTGCAATGCCCAATATGGGCATGTCAGATAACTGGCAGGTAACATGGCATGGGAACCCAGCAGAACTGGTGGTAAACCATAAAAGTACAAGGTAGAGAGTGATCTAGTTGGATTGGTGGTGATCTGTGAAAGCAGGTAAATAGTGGTAAACAGCAGTCATCATAGTAGTAATCCATGGGATGGTTACACCCACCCCTACTTTAAAAAATTAGTGTGGTGTCATGCCCGCAGTGTGTCTGAAGGTGTAATTTTGCAAAAAGTCATACTTTACATGATAGCAAGACAGAGGCAGAGCGAGCTGGCTGGCAGTGCAAGTGGCACATGAAGAAGCAAGGTCACAGAGGCAGAGAGCTCTATGATAGAAAAAGAAGCAGCAGAATTAAAACATAAGGACTTTGTCATTGCACTGTATCTTACAGGCATGCACAGCAACAAGGCCAAAGAGCTTGCTTGCTTGCGAAACCATCTGTGTGCAGTAGAGAACTCAGCCTCAGTGGGATGTGCTTGTACATGGGCTGAGACTAATTTAGATAACTACATGTCAGCAATCTATGATGCGTGGTCCCTGGAGATCCGGAGAAACGATATCATGCATGGGGTAATCAAGAGAACCCCGGGCATGGCCTAGAAACAGGATTCGGCTGATGGAAGTAGCGAGTGGGCTCGAAGTCCGAAGCATTCCTTGATTACCAAGCCTAGAATATGACACTGTCACCTTCGGAGCAGACCCAAAAGCCGAATATGAAGTATGATCGGTGATCGAGGATTAAGCAGCTATTGAGTGCATGCTCACAGGCTACTCTGCTGCTAGGGCAAGCGACATTGACATCACTTAGCTCTTTGAGACTACTAAAAAGAGGAACAAACGGCACACTGCCTAGAGCACTGTGCCACCTTGGACGAGGAATATTTGGCTGACAAAGAAGTAAATTACTAAAAATCTGTTTGTAACAATCAATCTCCAGTAGTATAAGTAGAGTAGATTTTCATGTATTAAGCCAAGCTACCTACCCCCCACATAATGTAATAGAGTTTCAGTTTGGATCTGGACTTGTTGCGCTGCGTAAGAGTTAGTAACTTCGAGTCTCAGCTATAACACAAGTTTAGTGAGCTCACAGAGAAATTGAATAAGAGAGAAATTTTGGATACAAACTTCAGTTTACTTGAGATAAGAAAGAGATTTGGAAGCAGTGATGCTGTGCCTGTCTCGAGAGGTTTACTTGTTACATCTGAGAGAGAGCTCTGTTCCTTTTCTGGTTCAGTGTAAGAGAAAGAGATTGTGTTGTGCTGGCCTCTGTGTAGGTCTAGAAGTAGTTGCAAGGGAATCAGCCAGATTGAGCTGTTCTAGCAGTTGCATGAAGTGTGACAGGTGTGTACAGTTGGACCTTGTGGCACCGTTGTTAGAGCGAGCGCACTGTGTGTGAGGACTTGCAGGAATGGTTTTGAAACTAATTGAGAATTGATTGAGAGTGCTGAGGGCCTCTATCGTGATGAGTTTGGGAGTCAGGTTTAGCAACTAAGAGAGAGGCAGCATCATGTGCAGATTGGATCTTGCAGCGGGTCATACTTAGCAAGCTCACTGACCGAACTTGGTCATTTTGTGGATCTGCATATCCATGTGTCTTGTTTATTGAAATATCCTTTGCCTTGAGGGTTGCATGGTTTGCTGTGCTCTCTTGTAAAAGCTCTGAAGAAATAGAGAAATTGAGATTGGCTTGATAATACTATGTTGTTTTGTGCATCATTCTAGTGAGCTCGCTGAGATACTTTGAGATACTGTCGGCATGCAAGTGGAATTAAATTCCTTGCTCCCCTCTGCACTTAGAGAGATTGTGTGTGTGTGTGTTTTAGTGGGATTGAGTGTAGGGTTAGTGTGTGTTCACACTAGGCCACACTTAGTTTCACTGGTGCCTGTCACCAGCCTCGTCAGTGGGTTCTCTCTCAACCACACATCTAGGGCCTCATTATCCTCAAGCTTGGCACCAGGTAGCCAGAAATCACCTTCAGGACCTTCACCAATGTAGCATATGAGGTAATGCCATTTGTGGCCCCATTTACGAGCGTCAACAATCTTGTTGACCAAAAATTCTTTAGTACCATCAGCAGTAATAATTGGCCTAGAGTGGCTGGGTTCATAGGTTGGAAAGAGGATGGTATCGTTCAGGATATAAGGTTTCAGCAGGGAGGAGTGGAAGGTAGGGTGAATGGATGCAGAGGGGATATCAAGCATGTAAGAGGACTTAGTAGGGTCTGTGTTGATGATAGTGAAAGGCCCATCAAAGCACAGCATGAACTTTCCACAATGTTTGGCACCCTTGTAACAGTACTCCTTCCAACAGTTAGCTGTTGACAGCATGACCTTGTCACCAATGTTGTACACTTTTTCTGGCAGTTGGTTTTGGTTAGCAAAATGGGATTGATTTATTTTGGCGGTAGCCAGGGCATCCGATGCCTCAAGGATGTCAAGGTTGAGGTGTTGCAAAAAGGACTAGGTATCAAAGAGGGTATCTGCAGGTAATGGTTTGACAAGAGGAGGAATGAGGTGAGGCAAGTGGCTGCTCTTAAGTTGGAATGGGGAAAAACCAGTTGACACATTAATGGTATTTATTATCATGAACCAGACGAGAGGCGATTTTGTTGACCAACCCTTTTGGTTGCAGTCAACATAAAAGTGTAGAGCTTGGACCACGGTCTTGTTGGAACATTCCGATGTCTCATCTGTTTCAGGATGCCATGCTGTTGACATCTTGTGTTTGATGCCAGATATCTTGGTGAAGGCTTTCCAAAAGTGCAATGTTGAGAATGAGGAGCTCTATACAAGCTAGAGCAAAGCCTCATCCTGCAAGTTGTTTGGAGAGAGGTGGTGGTATGAGTCAAAGGGTGAATTGCTGAGGTAATCAACTACTGAACTGGGAATAAAGCTATGTAGAAAGACTAATCTGGCTAAACAAAGTATCATAGAGAAAGAAACATAATCTGTGCTCATAACAGGGTACACCCCATCATCCCCCACAAACTTCAATTATTGATCAACTCCGGTGATCAAGGAGTCGGTCAATGAAGCCACCCAACCAAAAAGAAAACAACAGCAGCAAAACATACCACCTGGTGTCTATCCCACAACAATGAGCAACTGGCAAGGTCAGCTACAATGCTGAACACACCTATACCAGGCTCCATAGGGTGTCAAGGTGGCCAACAATAGGATTTGGACTACCCACTCGCTTATACAGCAGCTGGGGCCAACAGGTAGTATGCCAGGATGATGTAGCATGGCTGAAGAGACAGTACAATGATGTGAAAATCAGTGATACTGAATATGGATGATGATGATGGTGTCAATGATGCTGGCAATGCGCATGACATCAGAATGGGACAATGTTGGGGGTCATCAGAGAAGTGGAGAGGAGGGCATTCGAACACTCCAAGAACTGAGAGAAACGGTCAAGAAACACCCGAGATATGAACCAATGAAAATGATGGATGAATGGAGGCAGTGATGGCAATGATAAGGGAGCAGCACACTCAGATGGTGACGGATTAGGGAGAGTGTGGAGTCATAAGAAAGACTCGGAAAAGGGCTTTAAGACGGTACCAGACTCATAGGGAAGCACCCAACTGATCCCAAGAAAGCACAGATATTCCATCCCTCCCATCCAAAATAATCATCCCTCCATAACTCTGCAATGGCATGGTGGATTCTGGCGCTCCAGAGGTCAATTTGAAGCTATGAATGAGGGCTTTCAAACAAATCTGGACAGGAGGGAAACACTGTAGAATTGGTGGAGAAATTGTCAGTGCAAACTGGTAATCTGACTGATGAGGAGGAGATCTGCTGAAAGAGTGGACTGGAAACATCTGAGAGGCCTGTAATGGACTAAGGCATCATGATATCAAAGGTAAATGAGTGGAAGGGAATGATACTGGGCTCTGGAGAAACTAGGAGAGCACCAGGATAATCCACAGTGCTGGCAATGATCAAACCAACCATAGAAGCCTTTGCAGGCCCTCTCCCCTTCGCAGTGGGCTCCAAAATGATGAGCCTAGACTTCCATGGCAATGGCAACACCCAAAACTCTGAGAGAGCTTAGGAAATTAATGTAGCAACACAGTAATCAAGGTGTTGTGTGTGTGCAAGTGGTTCGGTGCACCTCTGTGTGGTCAATTCCTCTATAATACAAGAATACACTGCAACTTTTCAGTCAGCGAAGTAGTACTCTTGGTCAATGAGTACTAGTAGACATTGGCTGTAAGCCAGGAGGGATCTTGATAAACGAGATGGGAAGGAATCTGGTATGATGTGAATACCAAGAAACTGTGATAGAAACCGTAAAAATGATCTAGAAAACATGGGGATGGGCTAAAGAGCATGAAATAGCTCTAGAAATTGTGGCTATAGACCAGAAAACATTGGAATGGACTAGAAAATGTGCCAATGGACTAGAAAATGTGTCCTAATAATGTGAGTTGAAACAATAGCAATAAATGTGCAGAGACTGCCTTGAAACTGCAAGAAACTGGGAGAAAACATGGTAACTGTGGTGCTGAGTGGGGTGTTGCAGCAATAGATGCACAGCAACTCTGAACAATGATAAAGATGAGGGTGATCCTATGGAGAACAATGCTGAACTGGGCCTACATGGAGGCAATACTGAACTGGGCAATGAAAACAATGGTGATGTAGAAGGTGAAAGCAATGAAACAATCCTATGTGGTGAAGGTGAAGTGATGTTGGGGCATTAAAAGACAAAAGCAAGTTATTGACACAAGATTTGTGTATTGGTGCAATATACAAAGCCAACCAACAATGTTAAGAGTAAAGCAAGCGGTGAAGGATAACTTGGAGTAACAGCTGACTGGAAATGCCATAGTCTGGTCAACTAGGTAAGAACTACTCTAAAAATGTGGTATCTAACTGGTTTTTATACTACTAGTACAGTTTTATAAATAGAATATTCATCAGAGCCTTAGTAAGGCTGTAAGTCCTTGGCTTTGTAATAGTCATAGTAAGCATATGGAATCTGAGGTTCTACAGTAACAGCAACTCTTTGACGTTGCCATGTATAGATGATAACCTTGTGAGTTTATTGAGCAATGAGTGGATCATTAGGTGCTGTTTAGCTGCAGATTACTGAGCTGCAGTTGTCATGCTGAGGTGTATGCTTGTGTCCACAATAATTCAAGGTCTTGGCACTGTAACAGCCTTAGTAAACATGGTCTGTAGTTGCTGTGGCTGTAATTATTGTAGCTGGAAGGGTACTTGTGTCAATCACATCATTTAATTAAATGATTGATGGGCACGTCAACTAGGTGCTTCTGAGTGATGTGGCAATTCTGTTTTAGGATGATTGTCAATCAAAGGTGCCTTGCGTGATGGGATATGGTAATTGTGATGTGCGGCCAGCTGGGAAGGATAACAAAGTGTTGAAGGAGTATAGATGTCATGGTTTTGGTATTGTATCTGTGTGTGGGTGGCATATAATGCGAAAACCTGTGGTATTATCGAGAGTTGGCAGTATTATAGAGTATGTGGAGATTATAATGGAGTTATTTTGAAGGTATTGCATGATGAATGGATAAATCCATGAATTCTGAGCATACAGAACCTGGAGGCTCATCAGTGATACAAAGAGTTTGTCTCTGTTGCTGATAATCTCATCTGGAAGCCTGTTTTCGCAGTACCAATGGTCAAAGAAGACCTGTGCCAATCCCTCCACTGTCCTGGTAGTCTTCCAAGGGATGATTTATATATCTGCTCCGAGACAATCTGTCATTGTAATGATCTCGTTGAACCTGTTCTCCACTAGAAGGGGGACCCACAAAATTGATTGCCACTGATAAGAAACAAGCATCAGGAATGAGTAGCGAGTGGAGAGGCCCAGGTACTTTAGCAGTTCAGGACTTGTTGCATTGGCAGGAGGAAGGCATATAGGATTCCTGTAAATCCTTTCTCATATTTGGCCAGTAGTAGGAATCTCTCAGAGCTCCATATGACTTGTCACCACCAAAGTGACCGAGAGAGTCATGGGCAAGTGTGAATAGCTTCTCCTTGATATCATCTGTTCTAGGCACCACCAGACATGTCCTGAGGTAGAGAAGCCCATTAACCACAGACACATTTAAGAGTGCATAGCCAGACTCGCAGTCCTCAAGGAGCTTCTTGCAGAATGGGTCAACAACATAGCCAAGCTTGATTCTTCTCAGAATCCCAGGGTCAGTCTGGATTGTAAAAATGGTGGCAAAATCAGCTGGGAAGTTTGATGGCTCATCCTCCACTGGCATGCATGAGAGGGCATCGGTGACCATGTTATCCTCCTCCTTTATGTAGTGAAGTGTGTACTCATACTGCTGCAGGAATTCCATCCAGCAAGCCTGATGTTGAGAGAGATCTGCCTGCATATCAAAGTTCTGGAGTGTCTTGTGATCTGTGAAAATATGAATGTGCATGCCAAGCAGATCCACATCACCAAAAGTGTCACAACTAGACAAGTCATGGCCCATTGTCACACCTGCGGTGTGGCTACCCATGTAAATTTGCAATTTAGCATGTTTGAGCATTAGCTTATATAGGCTACACTTAGCGAGCTTGCTAAGCAGACATGTGGATACATATTCTAAGCGAGGTTACTGAAACAATGTCACAGTATGTCAATGGAAACAACAGAGTTAACCAAGGACTTGGTCATAGCACTGTACCAGAAGGGCAGGCTTGACAGAAAGGCCATTTAGCAAGCTCACTCCTTCCAATAAGCTTGACCTGCACTCACATCAGTAGGATGAACTTAGAGTTGGATCACAACATAATTATGATAGCCATGTGCTCGCTTAATGAAAGAAGCATGGTGCCTGAAAATCCAGAGATAACCTCATGCAAGGAAGGAAATGGAGAGATATCATGAGGCAGGCCTAATACAAGGGTTTTGGCCAAGAAATTAGCAAGCTTGCTAGCAATCCAAAAGACCCGATGGCTAATACACCTAGGAAAGGAGCTGTCCACCAGAAAAGAGCTCCAGAAAAGAAATGCCGCAGGCTTAATCATTGGTTGCTAAGGCCCAAGCCCACAGAGGTGACTTTTGACATGCACTGTCATTGCAGGGCATAGAGTACACCTTGAAGAGACCAATCAGAGACAGTCTGACTCACCTGCCAAGGAATACTGCAGCTGCGGAGGACTGACATCAAAAAACATAGAAATGCATTGAAAGATCTAGACTGTTTACCTTACTCATGGACCATTTGTAATCATCTTTCACTCATAGTGTAAGATGTAGTTCAGTTAGCTAGTGTATAATCCAAGTTACTATTTGCCCTCTTATCTGCTAAGGAACAGTGCAAATGGCTTGAGTTGCATTGAAAAGGTTTAGCTTGGAATCTGTGAGTCTCCTGCCTTGCGTAGTGAGCCTACTAGTTGCTAGCCTTGGAAATCGTAACAGACAAGTGCTGAGAGCCTGTATTTTGGCAAGAGAGTCATTGGTATACTTCCAGGCTCATGCATTGTAGCAAGCTTGCAGAGGAATAGAATCAGAGAAACATTTTGGATAATAAACTTTGGTTTACTTGAGATAAATAAGAGATTCGTCATCAGTGAAGCTGCTCCAGTCTTGAGAGTATACTTGGTTACATCTGAGAGAAACTCTGTTCCATTTCTGGTGCAGTGTAAGAGAGTGTTTCGTGTGAGAGTGATTCGTGTGGGAATTGGCCAGATCAGGCTGCTCCATGACAGCTGCACAAGGTGTAGTAGGTGCATGCTGGCTGAAAGAACTCTGGCAGTATCTTGTTACTTAGCAAGCTCGCTGTGTGCAAGACCTGATTTGTTTGAGGGTATATTGTGATTTGTGTGAGAGTGCCGAGGGCCTCATTGGTGATGGGTCAGGTTTCAGGTTTAGTGGACTAGAGGAAGGTGAAGGTGTGTGCAGTTGGACCTAGTGGCACTTTGTACTAGTGAGCTCACTGAATGGACTTTTGTCATGACAAGTTGGGACTCAGGTTTAGCAAGCTAAGAAGAAGGTGAAGTCATGTGCAGTTGGACCTAGTGGTGATTTGTACTTAGTGAGCTCACTGAGCAGACTTTGTCTTTGCCACAGATCTGTGTGTCCATTTGTATACTATATAAAAGTCTTTGCCTTGAGGGTTGCGTGGTTTGCCATGCTCTCTTGTAAAAAGCTTCAAGGAGAAATAAAGAGAACTTGAGATATTGCTGGTTGCTTTGAATTGTGTTGGGCCATTGAGAGAGAGCTCTTGAGATTTGTTGAGATACTGTTGGCACGCAAGTAGAATTAAATTCCTTGCTCCCCTCTACACTTATTAGAGATTAGTGTGTGTGTGTTAGTGAGATTGAGTGTAGGTTTAGTGTGTTGTTCATGCTAGGCCACTCTTATTTTCACAGGCACACACCACAAAGCTCATCATCATTGCCCTTACAGCCATATCCATAACGGTATGGTGCACATCCCTAAGGCCTCCACCTCCAAGGTCATTGCTAGGTCAGGAATTCCCTCCCAGGTAATATACTTGTACTTATATATCCTACTGGCAATCTGATGACCAGTTATTATAACTACAGGTATATTCTTGGAGAAATGACAGGTAGCTAGAACATTGTGAAACTGAGTGCTTCACATGGGTCTGAGCTCAAATCTTCATCACTCTCCTCCCCATGACCACTCTGATGATTGTCTTCTTGATTGTCTTCTGAGCCCTTGCCGCTGTCCTCATCATCCCCAGAATCACTACACTCTTTGGAATCAAGCATCTCATCATCTTCACTGTCAGTTTTGTTGCAGGTAAGATATTCCTCAACCTTGGTGTTGTCCATGACCCCCATATGTCTCCTTGACAGATTCCAGTAGTCCTTTAGTCACCTCAAATGTGTTCCTATGGCCAACCGCTCTGCTGACATATCACATAAGCATATCGCAGTCAACAAGACTTTGAAGGTGCCATTAGCCTGTAGAATCACATTATGGGAGAAGACAGACTTACAAATTAACATAGTACCATTCATAGTCTTCATGCTCTTCACCTAAGCAGCGTGCAATTGAGTATCCCTCCAGAAATGAATCTGTTGTGCCCAGAACAAAAGTCAGAATAAGATGTACTGCATGTAGCACATCATTTGGGTTGACAAATCCAAATGCCCCATCCTCTCCTGCATCAAGAAATCCAACATGGTGCAAGCACCTTTCTTTGAATCCTGACCTGTATGTGTTGTCAATCCCATATCATTGAACCCATAGAAATTTGATTTGTCTTGAGGTTTCCATATCTTTGTAGTTGCTCTTGTTACAAACTAGAACATGGTAAATGCCAATCACTCTTGCATACCAATAAGGGGAGTGTCATGCTTGTCTTTGGGTGCAAGCATCATCACATCAGAACCAGTTTGAGGATTGATGGTATCTTGTTCATGATGGATATCATAAGATGTATAGTTGATTTATAGAACTTTGTGTTCATACAGGCATTCTCCAACAATGATAAGATCTTGATGGTCATGGTGAGTTTGGTGGCACTTTCATAGAGTTCAGGTTGCATCTGCATCAAAATATGATTCTTCAGGTTGACAACAAAGCCCTAGGCATAGCCATATCAGTGACTCATCTAAACCCAGTGTGCACTGTGATAATTATAGCATACCAGCATTGCAAGATCATCCTTGTAGTCCCAAACAAATCTACCAAGGTCCACAGGAAATCGTGTCAAATCAGAAATGTGGTAATGTTGGCTAGGGTCTGTATACATTAAAGGATCCCATTGGCACCAGGGTCTTCTTCCTAGGAGTTGGCATTGGTGAATTGAGCACAGTCAGTGCTGGCATGCCTCATGCTATTTGGTCTACAAATTAGCACTTATTTGTGCGCCCATACAGATGTTTGACATGCTGGTGTTCTGTTTCACCCTAGGGAAATCATCAGAAGGAACATCACAATCAAAGAAGCACTCACTCTCTGTGTACTGTACAAGTCAGTAGGCCCAAACCTCCAGATTGTCCATGGGTAGTCTCCAAGTGCATGTAACTTGTACATTGAAAGATTGAATTTTTTCTGTCTTGCTTCATGCTTTTGTCTTCCCTGGTAGTGCTTTCCCTGCCTTCTCTGTCTTGGCAAACTGCCTTTCCTCTCACCTAACACAAGCAGCTGCCTCAGTTGGCATCTCCTCAGTCTCAAAGTTGCAGCAAACTGTATTTGAAAAGTGGCAAAGGAGGCACCCAGCTTCTTTTGTTACACCACCAAATATCTTAATAGTAGTGTCAGTATGCATCCGCAGCTTGGCGAACCCATGCCAAGTGTCAAGGATGAAGAGAAGATCTTGAACGGTTTTGTTGTCTGTGGCATATGACAAAAGGCCCTCAAAGCATGGAAGAGCACACTTATCAAAGTCAGACTCTGACATCAGCTGGCATAACAAGTAGGACATACCTGCAGAATGTCTTTGAAATCATGCACTGCCATTTGCTTCAGAGTGGAGGCATCCTTAGTAAATTGATGAATGGTGTATCGTCCAAACTTTGGAACACGGCGGAATCTAAATAGGTCAGAGTTAAGAATCAAGCTGTAATGTGTGAGCACTGTTGATGGCCCATCCCTTGAGAAAGATTTTTTTACAGGCCTCTTCAATTCTCCAATGCGTCGGGTGATTATCTTCATGAGCTTTTGTCACTCTTTGCTTGAGATTGTTAATCATGCCCATCTGATATACATCAGCCTTTTGCACAAGATACCAAGGACAAAGACAGGTCCCCATGGTCTTCAGGCATGCCATCAACATTTTAAAGATGAGATCAGACATGTTATAAGTCAATAGAATATGATTTACTTCTCTGGGTAGTCTGCTGAATATGCAAAGAAGCATGAAAAGAGTTGTCAAAACATGCCATCTCAGCAATGCACAACTAGGCCATGTTGATAGGCATCTTTGAACTTCTCATCAAGAAGTAATCACCACACCACTTGCATAAGCTCTCATTTTAGGTGTGTTAAAATAGTGTCAGATGCTGGTTCTCCAAATTCAGCCTTGTAAAGATCATGAATGATGTCTGGGAGCTGTTAAATAAACAGTTAGTGAATGGGTGTTCCTTATGGCAGATTGCAACTTACCTCAGGCATTGCACTGATGCGCTTTGACAGCAAACCATAGAAAATATAACCTGGCCAGAGCAAAGCATCTCCAAAGTTAGTAAGGTGCATTGAGTCTGTGTACAGCATCATGGGAATGACAACATTTTTTATTGCAACCCCTGAGGGAGGTTTGGGGCAGGCTGCTGGAAGGGATGATGGATCTGATAGACTATTGACAGGATTGTCCTCCAAAGAAGACTCATTGCTGGACTGATGAGATGAAAGCGATGAGGGAAAGGGAGAAGGTGAGTCAACTGACATCTGACTCAACTGAGAGGTTGTCCGACAATGTGAAGTGAAGGTGGAGCACTCTGCTCAGTAGTGCTTGCCTCATCAACAAATGCCATTTGAGCGTCAATAGCTGCCCGAGCAGCACAAATCTTTTCTTCTATTTCTAGATATACTGGTGACATGTAGACCTCCACATATATTCGCTCTGCTGGTGATTCCTCTGAGGGTTTCCACATCTCCTTGTAACCCTTGAGATGGAAATTGGAGGTAGATGGATCTTGAAATGCACTCATAAGCACCTCAGTGAGCGAGTGGTGCCATACACTGTCAATCTTGATAACAGGTGCATCTGTCTCTGAGCTCCAGGAGAAGCCTTTTTGTGGGAGTGGGATCTTGATGCTGTCTTTCTTCCAAACATCAGAATGAAAGATATCTGGCTTATCAAGACGGCAGGCCTCCCACACAGCACTGAAGTCTTTGCAGTGACTGACTGAAAAGTCAGCCTGCAGAATCATGCCATGAATAAGGCAGTTGAGGTCCTCTAAAGTCTTCTTCTCAGAGGCATCATACCACTTGAGTAGCCTGAAGATTGTAGAGTTGGTAAACGGTGACCAGAGATCAGAGTGCTGTCCTAGTCCAAAGACTGAATACAGAGAACAGTGTTCTTTGGCTGAGTCTGCAGCTGTGGCATGTACACCCTTGAGAATATGGGTCAGCCACTCTGTATATTCCCAGTAGACAAGGGCACTGGTTGAATATCGATAATATCGATGGCTATATCTAACATAGACACATCCTGAAATTTTGCTGAGTATAAGTGCAGAAGTATGCATTGAATACTACTCACCTCATTTATCAGTTGTCTACTAGATTCCCCCCCTCCTCCTCTTTCTCTTTATCCCTCTTCTGCTTCTGCTTCTTGTTCTTGTCAAGCTTGGTACAAAGTCCTTGAATGCCTCGCAAAAGGATATTGTCTGATATTTTCTTGCTTTTGCACTGGCGATCATGTTGGGTTATTGAGTGAGAGTCATTGTTCTTTAGAATTGTCTTGCATGCCAGACATTTGAATGGTGCCATGAAGAAAGAGGGAGAGCCAGAGAGGGAAGCAGTTACAAGATGCAGAGTGAAGTGAGTGCAAGAAGTAAAAGAGATCTGGCGGTCCAAACATGAATATCTTATTTTGGAACTATTTATTTTATAATATTAAATAATGCATTATTCACATGATCACAACACATCAACCTGTCAGACTCCAAGTCTGTTTCCTTCCTACCACCATCACCTCACTGCCATGGCACATCATACATGCTCAACACACTCCACCACCTCCACTGCTGGCCACTGCAGATCTCTTCATCAGTCTGGCTCATCTTATGCAACACAGCCTCAGTCCAGTACTTCTCATCAAGCTGAGCAAGCCAGCAAATCATTGTCAGGCCAGAAGAAGAAAGAGAAAAAGTATGCAGAGAATTTATTTAGTTATTCCATGCTGACATCTGTTCCAGACCTAGTGATGAAGATGATGCTGAGGAGGATGAGGAAGAGTCAGCTGTCAGCAATAAGGTGAAGGAAGGAAATGAGGAGGGCACAGACAACTTGTACATTCCATTTTGATGTGCATATATTCAGATCTGACAATCCATTCTAGTGCAATTGATATAGATCTGCATTCTAAGCTCTGCTTTGAGGTATTCTCATCATCAAAGGACCAAGATTTTGTTGGTGGCTGCCATATTCTAGTTGAGTCTGAATCTGACCTACCAATGTTAAACAAACTGCTCAAAGTGGTACATAGACATTCCCTTTACATTCTCTCCTTCCTTTAGGCTTGAAATCATCTCCCTATTCTAAATGCAGGCTGCTAGCAACAGTGCACACTTGGATGACACAGGCAAACTACTACCAAATACACTTAAACTCCTCAAACAAAACTGAAACCATAGTTTCAAGAAGCCAGAGCCTATTGACAAGTGTGAATTCAGATTCAACCATGAAGATATTGCTCGATTCCTTATTGCTATTGATGACAAGCAGAAGTTTGATGCAGACCCAGCTGCGTACTAACTTGTTTGGCTCTTCTGATCATTGTGAGCAGATTGCCAGGAATTCTCCTCTTCACACAACCATTCTCTGTTCAGCACTGTTCAGCATCCTAAGCAGATGCTTGGACTACTTCTCTCTATCATATCCACAGATGGAGCAGATTCTATTGGATCCCTTCAGAGCAGGTGGTAACCCTCCTTGTGTATACAAAAGATCTTGCAGATGCAGATGTGACTTTCTCTTACCAGAGAGTTTGCTAGCCTTACAACAGTACTGAGCTTCAGAAAATCTTGGGAGATGGCTAGACCTGTGGCATTTGACTCAGTGGCCTTCAAGGGCACTCAGCTGAATTACCTGACCTATGAGCAAGAACTTCTTTCTATTATCCGTGCCCTGAAACAGTGGTGGGTGCATCACTAAAAGTGTATTGAGCTGGCCAATCCTTGGCCAGCACTGGAAAGGGATCACCCACACCTACATGCAAAGGTAGATGTTTGCCTTCAAGGCAGCCCTGATCAAGCTCAATCAGGGAGTGCTGTTCAAGGCCAGGCCCTGGTTATGAACTCACCTTTCCTTGGCCAGCCCTTACAAGGCTTGCCTGGCAAGGGGATCATGGTCAAGCCTGGTGACCCTTTGCAGTCATGGTATGGATAGGTGGCGATCAGTAGAATTATCCACACTGTACTAGTGTTGCTATCCAATTGAATAAATGTTCATTCATTTCATCTATCGCTAACAAACATAAAGCACATACTATTCTATTCTACAAAAGTGTCCAAGCAAGTACAAAAACAAGCGACAAACCAGATGACATCGGAAATATCATTTCTGACCCTTCTTCACTCTCTTCTTTGATGGCTCCTCTTGCTCCTCTTCATCACCTGAATTGATATAATGTCTGTTCCTTGATTGACAAGGAGCAGCAGTTGCCATTACTCCCAAAGTATGCTGTTGTTTTCAGCTCAAAGTCTCTCTTTCAGACAATGGAGAAGAGTGTCTGTGGCTCACTACAGGTGAACCATGATCATTGGAATGAGACAGATTGTCGTGGTGATGCTGTAGATGCTGAAGTAATCCATGGGAAGATGGTGATGCAGAGGGTTGATGATGCGATAGCGCAGAATGCTCTCAAGAGCTACTAGCATGATGAGAGTGACTGTTGGATTTTCAAGCATAACCTTTGGAGGTAGGGTGAGAGTGTTGAGCAGATTGTTGTTGTGAAGGCACAACATGTTGAGGGGACTGAGAGTGAGAATGAGAATGAGAATGAGAATAAGAACGAGGATGTCAAGGTGGAGCCATGGAGGCATGTGCAGAATGAGCATCATTGGGCTGAGTGGGAACTGTTGGACACTGCAATGGCTCTTGCTGACAAGGTTCTTGCACTTGATGGGCTTCTAGTTCTTTTGCTTCCTTGCAGGCCTTCTTTGCTTGGCAGTGCTCTTCCTGCATCATTGCAAAACAACTTGTTGGTGGTGGTCCAGATGACTTTTCCTCCTTTGGTTTCACAGCATTTTGTGTTGAAAAAACCTCTCTACAACAAAGAATCAAAACACGTCTCAGAGAAATGTGGACATACTTGTTCCACCATGCTAAGATCTCTTTGGCTGCATCATTCTTATCTGCTCCCTTAAAGAAATCTACGATCAACTAAAAAAACTGCCATAGGTTGAAACTGCCATCAAATTGCTGCTATTTCTTGACGGTTCCCATACAGTAATGAGCCTAGAGGGTGACATCAGAGCTGGAATGGAGAGAGGAATCAGAATCACCTGAGTAGCAGCATATGCAATGTGATGACCTGTAATTGTAGTCATTGCATGTCTTGTTGCAACGGTATCATGGGCATTTGTTTTGCCTTGGCGTTCGAGAAGACTGCTTCCAAGAAATATGTGACAGAAGAACTGTCTGAATAAGTAATTCACTTATGCATACAAGAACATATCCATAAAACAGTCCTGCTGTTGGACTATCTGCTTGAATGAGGTCCTCGTCAAATAGGAAGAGCGGCAGGCACCACCACTTGTTGCTGATTTTCCCATTCTGGACAGCCTCCATGTACCTATAGAGGATAATTAACAATGCTAGGCTCAGAGGCAGCTAGATATGCTTAGGAGAGTAGCGGAATTTATTCCTTTAGTATGCTTTGAGCAAGTGAGATTAACTGAGATTCTAAGTACATTGTACATGCTTATATAGTAGCGGATCCAAACCAGCTCCCCGCTCCCACACCTGCCTGCTCCAATAGTCCTGAATATATCTTCAAAAGCTGATATTTGACATGAACTGACACACTGAAATCCACTGTATGAGCTGCTCCAGCGTCATCAAGCAGACTCTGCAACATCTTCCTCATCCAGTTTGGCTTGAGAATAGCCATATATGGCTATCCGCCATCAGCCAATTTGTCCGCTTTTCAAGGATAAACCTTCTGCCATCTGCTGGCATAGGCGCTTCAGGTTGATAGCTGTCAGCTCCTGGAGCCTAGGCTAGTCAAATTCCCATGAAACAGGGCAGTTTCATGGTGGATAGCATATGGCTAGGCAGACAGTGCATCACTTGGTGGACATGTAGTGGATGGGCAGATGCCTAGGTGGATTCTGCAGGAATTCCATTTTTGAATGGTAGAGAAGTGAGACTGGAGGAGCAGTGAGTGAAAGTGGTTGTAGCATAGCACCTTGTCACTGTATCAAGGTGAAAGCCAAAATTTGGTGCACACATAGATGTGGTGCAGCACACCATGCCTGTTCTGCACTTACTAGCATCGCAAGTGACAAAGATTTTGTTCTTGCCTAGGTTTTCATGGTTGATCACAGTAAGGCAATCCGTGCCAAGCACCGGCTTTTTGATGGATTCAAATGCTGCCTGATGGGCTGCCTCCCATCCAGGGAACAACCAATCACAGTGGTTTTGTGTAAGAGGGGTGAGAATGGAGGTATGCTCTGTGAGCTTGGGGAGGAAATCCGCAATGTATCATACAAGTCCCAGAAACTGTCAGACGTGTTTTGCAGAATGGGGAATGGGCCAGTTGGCAATCTTGACAATCTTTGAAGGGTCAGGCTTGACACCTTGTCTAAGCAACGAACACAGTGTGTCTTCTGCCAGAGAAGACATCAAGAGTGATACTAGTATGGACAATAATGGTTTTGACTTGGGTGACGACCTAGGTTTGGACCTGAACGACATGTCAGAAGGTGAACAGGTGACAAAGGAAATGAATGCACCTGATCAAAGCTTCAAACCATCCAAACCATCCAAACCAGTACCAAGTATGACTCCGACTCAATTTCCTGTGGCTCCACATCAGTCATTGTATTTGCTCAAGACATTGCTAAACGCTATTCCCTGCCTAAAACAAGACTATTACAGTCAGAACTAAGGGACACATCTTGATGAGTTGTAAAACCTAAAGCAGAACACAGGAGAACTAGATTACTCATCATCTCAATGACTTGAAAGAACCTAGAAAACAATTGCTAAGTCCACAATGATTCACAACATGAAATGAACTTAATCTAGAACACAAATAAACCTGAAACAGCTGAATAACTGATGCTTGGCACCGAGATAGCTAAAGATCATGCAGTGATCAAAGCAATACAATCTCAGTCCAACAATTGATCATGATTGGTGGTTACATCCTCAAGATACCATGCAATCTGTAGTATTGAATAGGAATCCATGTGGCAAGGCATGAAGGAGAAGCAAGGAGTTCCCATGGACCATTAAAGAACTCCTTGGCAATAGATTGACCACTAGTCATTCCATCCAACTGAATAGAAACCTTGGAATGGCACAATCCTTGTAAATTAATTACTCATCATTTGTATTGATACCCAAAGCTCATACCATAGTTACTTTTAGATACAGGCTCCTATACCTAGGCTAGGAATCATATAAATTAGCAGCAACTAGACACATAACAGCAGGAAAGCATTCCCCCCATGTTTGTGCTAGTAGCCTTATAGCTACCTAATCAATCACTGGTTTTAATTGCATATCCTTGACTGAAGTGAATTAAGTTTACCAAGTCAACCCCAAAAGGGTGGCTACAAGTAATCTAGAAGAACTAAGTAGGAAGAAGAGTTGTCCCCACATTTGTGCCTTGCTAGTTAATTGAACTGCTCCACATCCAAAGGCCTCATGCTCTCTCACCAACTAAAGTGATCTAGACATGCTAAGTCGACCACAGACCAAAGACATTGCTTAGTTGAAGTGAAATAAGCCCTAGAACACTTTATTTAAGTTTGAACAGTTAATAAGTCAGTGTACTCTTTGCAAGTATGTGTGCTTGTGTTTAATCGAGTCTGTGCACTCTAGAGCAAGTAAACTCGTTGTAGACCTCTAGGTCTTTGGTTGTTCAATTGTTAAAGCTTTCCTAGTTAAAGCCTTACCAGCTCTCCTAGACAAAGTCATTTCAAGTCTAAACCACTCAAACTATACCTTACAAAACCCCCACATCCATATACCTCGCTATCGTGATTAGTGTATCTTGTGTAAACACTTCTAGACTTGAATCGAAGTTGTTTTGAAGCAAACCCAATTGATTATCAATATCTAAGTACACCACAAGTGCTTCTACCATACTCACCCTCAAACTTAACATTGGTGATTGTGTGTGATTTAGTATCTAGATTGATGATCTAGACACTTGTTGCATTTGTGTGCTGCCCATTACCAAGCACATTACTGCTTTACAGTCTGTCATATGGAATTTTTGTAAAAGGGAAGCATTGTATGTGGTCTGAGAGATCGTCAGAGTGTGCTTCTTTCTATCTTGTGTGACCTCCACTCCCAGTAGCCAGCTGATAGGTTCAAGCATTGTGATCCTGAAGATGTGACCAATTTCCTCTTGTATTTCATTGATCAACATGGACAAGTTGCTGGTGATGGTGCTGTCATCAATATGGATAGCAATGAATACAAAATCATTTCCTCGAATGAGATGATAGACTGTGTGATCTGATTTGAGAGGGTAGATGCCAAGCATGGCAAGAGCTGATGTTAGCTTCTTGTATCACTTATGGCTTGATTGTTTGAGTCCATATATTGTACATTGTAGGTGGATCACATCATTCATGTTTCCATTGGTGTAATGGAGCAGTTGTTTCATAAAGATTTCCTCATCATCTGAGAACTCACTATTGAGGAATGCAGCTGAGTAATCAAACACTTTGATGTCCCAGTCAAAATGTGCAGTGAGTGAGAGGATGGTGTGGAGTAATGATAGTTTTGCTGTGGGTGAGAATGTCTTTAAGTAATCCACTCTTTGGACTTGAGTGAATCCTCGCACAATAAGATGTACCTTGTATTTGTCAATCTCCCTGTTAGCCTTGCACTTGATCCACAGTGCCCACTTTGATCTGACAATATTCTGTCTGATCAGCCTTAGCATGGGTTCATCACCAAATGTGCCTGTTCTCTTTATTACTTCCATCTCCACATCCATGGCCTGTTTGAACAGCATCCAATCTTCCCTCTTCATTGCTTCTTTGACATTTGGTTTGTCAGACAGATCTCCTATAGCCAAATATGGATACTCCATAATGTCTGAGTCAGCAACCGGCTCAGTCTGGACAAGATGGGCAGCTCAATGTGTTCAAGTGCCTTCGATAATGTTCTGTACATCAATTTTGCTTGAAATGTCTCACACTGCAATTGGTTTTGTTGTCTTCAATGCCAGTGACAAGGCTGGTGACAGGCACTCATGAAACTAAGTGTGGCCTAGTGTGAACACACTCTAAACCCACACTCAAACCCACTAAACACATACATACATACAATCTCTATAAAGTGTGGAGGGGAGCAAGGAATTTAATGTTACTTGCATGCTGGCAGTATCTCAATATATCTCAGTGAGCTTGCTAAAACAATGCACACAACAATGTATAATTATCAAGCCAATCTCAAATCTTCTGTTTCCTCAAAGCTTTTACAAGAGAGCATGGTAAACCATGCAACCCTCAAGGCAAAGGATATTTCAATAAACAATACACATGGACACACAGATCTGCAAAACGACCAAGTTCAGTCAGTGAGCTCGCTAAGTACAACTTGCCACTAGATCCAACTGCATGCAATGCTGCCTTTCTCTTAGTTGCTAAACCTGACATCCAAACTTATCACAATAGAGGCCCTCAGCACTCCCAATCAAATCACACAATTATTCTCAAAGACCATCTCCACAAGTCCTCACACACAGTGCACTCACTCTAACAATGGTGCTGCGAGGTCCAACTGCACACACCTCACACTTCATGCAACTGTTAGAACAGCTCAATCTGGCTGATTCCCTTGCAAACCACTTCTAGACCTACACAGAGGCCGGCACAATACAATCTCTCTCTTACACTGAACCAGAAAAGGAATAGAGCTCTCTCTCAGATGTAACCAAATAAACCTCTCAAGACTGGCACAGCATCATTGCCATATTCTAGACTCGGTAACCAAGGAATGCTTCGGACTTCAAGCCCACTCACTACTTCCATCGGCCAAAACCCATTTCTAGGCCATGCCTGGAGTTTTCTTGATTACCCCGCATGTGATATCGTTTCTCCAGATCTCCAGGGACCACACATTATAGATTGCTGACATGTAGTTATCTAAATTAGTCTCAGCCTGCATACAAGCACATCCCACTGAGGTTGAATTCTCTACTGCAAACAGATGGTTTAGCAAGCAAGCTCACCCTTTGGCCTTGTTGCCATGCATGCCTATAAGGTACAGTGCAATGATGAAGTCCTTATGTTTTAATTCCACTGCTTCTTTTTCTATCATAGAGCTCTCTACTTTTGTGACCTTGCTTCTTTACATGCCACTTGCACTGTCAGCACGCTTGCTATGCCTCTGCATTGCGAATGTGTAAGGTATGGTATTTCACAAAATTACACTCTTAGACATGCTGTGAGCATGACATTGGACTTGATGGAGGGCTGTCTGGTGATATGGTGGTGAGTGGGGAACCTGGTAGGGAAAGTGATGCTGGTTTGGGTAATGCAGGTGTGTGCTGGATGTTTTCTGTCTTCTTTTTCTCACTAACCCTGGCATTCTCCCCCTCATTCAGCACTCTATGTATCCTCCTTCGCTTCTGCACGTCTCTGGGAATTTAACACTGTGTTTGACACATACGGAGTGATTATCTGGGTAATAAATTTGCTGTCCATTGCTTTCTTCATCAAAACCAAGCCACTGGCCCTTGTGAGCATGTCCTTCAAGCTTTGAACCATCTTCAACATGTACCCAGACCTTGCAACTCCATTCTTGGATATCCCGCAAGTCTGGCTTTGATTTATGGAACACCTTGAATGATGTATGACCACCAATAGCCTTTGACAATGTCCAATTCTTCAACCAAATAGCATACTTCAATGCCTTACCCCACAAGTTATTTGGCAGTCCCACAGCATGGAGCATGGCTTGGACCTTCTCAAGAAGTGTTTGGTTGAGTCTTTCAGTGACTCCATTATGTTCAGGTGTGTCATGGACTGTGAAGCAATGCTGGATTCCTTTCTCAGCTAGGTAGTCATCAAATTCATGACTCTTGTACTCTCCTCCTCCATCTGAATGCAATATTTTTATCTTGATACCATGAACCTTTTTCCATCTCGCCTTAAGATTCTTAAATGACTGCAATGTCTTGTCTTTTGAGTGGAGTAGCACAACACATTGTCTGTGAATGTGATATAGTATTTCTTGTGCTGGGGTGTCTCAACAGTTGCTGGACCCCACATGTCACTGTGAACCTGATCACCTACTCCTCCTGACATGATAGGCTTCTGGTCCAGGGACCAGTACACAGAGTCTGTATAGCCCATTGACATGAGATATTGATCCAATTTGGTGATGTCAAAGATATTGGCACTCCTCATCCTTGAAATCAAGGGAATTGCCTGCCTGGGTGATGCAATCAACAGAAAGGAGTGTAACTCTGAGATTAGGTGCATAGAGTACATCCTTAACAAGGACCTTCGTTATCTGATTCTTCTCATTAGAAATCATGATATGCATGCCACCTTTCTCAAGTGCTTTGAACTTCTTCTTATCTGCTGCCATTATCCCTTGAGGCTTGATAGCTGTATAGTTTATCAACTGATGATGTGATAGTGTCATATGCTGTGTAGCACCAGAGTCAAAGATGTCAACCTCATACTCACACTCTGTGTCAGTAACAGCTGCTGCAAGGTTCCTGGAGGTAAGTGGTGTTATTTCTCCAATGAGCTCTAGTGTACTGATGTCTAGTTGTTCTTCTTCATCATCACTGTCTTTGTCTTTGCTATTGCTGACATCCTGGAGGGGTGGCAGATCTGAGAAGTCTTCCTCATCATCATCATCATCTTCCTCTGCAAACCATGTCACATCAAACTCCTTGTCTGCCTTTGCCAAGTTCACTTGTCCATGGCCCTTCCTTGGGCCTTGGCCTTCTTTTTCTCCTCCCTTCACCCAACAATCTCTTGCCATATGTCCCTTCCAGTGGCAGTTATAGCACTCTACCAATTTCTTTGACTTCTTTCCACTGTTCCCACTATAGAATGCAGCTTCCTTCTCACCCTTTCCTGCTGACCTGACCTTCCATCAGTCTGCTTCATCACTGATGCCCTGTAGCACCATGTCAGGATCAAGAGTCTTGCCAAGGAGTGTTGATGCACCTGTAAGCACAGAGAGGTATGTTTTGAATGAGGCAGAGAGTGATCTGAGGACTATTGTGATGAAGTTATCATTGCTGAGGTCTGCTTCTATCACAATGAGGTCCTTGTGTATGGACTGTAGCTTTGTGAGGTGAGTCTTCACATCACCTTCTTCTGCACATCACTCATCTTGGAGCTTCCAGCGCAGGTCAACTGTGACCATCTTTGATTTCTTCTCATACTCTGACTTTACCTTCTCCCACATCACTTTTGCCATTGCTTCACCCTTCACCTTCAAGAATAACAAATCTGAAATGACTGAGGCGATTCCCTGCTTGATCACAGCCTGCTCAGACTTTCAAATCCAGTGCCTCTTTGCATACTTGTTCATTTCCTTTGTCTTGTCTGCTGTGGGATTCTTGGTATCTACCACAGCTGGTGGAGTTGGTTCCATTGTAGTCCTGACGTCCTTGAAATGGTCACTCAGACCTGCCACATTGACAGCAAAAAGAAAGCAGTCATGAAAGAAGATCCAGTTTATGCTATTGGCCTTGCATGCTAGGAGCTTGGTGAAGTACTCACTGAGTTTTGCAGTGGAAGAGAAAGTGTTGGTGGACATGATAGATTGATAGCGAGTCTATGCGAGGTGAGTATGTTATCATTGAGATTCAGTTATGGCCAGGGCCCATAACCTATTAGCAGCAATGTAATGAGAAGAGTAACTGAATAATCTATTTGTATAGTAGTACAACTATGAGGCTTTTATACCTTTAGTGGAATTTATTGTTGAATCAATGGTATCACATTACTTTCTTGCTGGTAAAATGGATAGTTAGTGGTATTTATATATAGCAAAGCAATATACTTGTGTTTTCAAAGAATCATTAGAGCATTTATTGTGGGCAATATCCCACATTTTGGTTAGCTTTCAAAAGTTACCTAGCCTGCTGGATTGGAAATGATATTTTCCCACAGTTTGCTTCATCTAAGAGAGTGTGTTCACATTCCACCAAAATGGGCTATATGTGGGTCAGGAGGCAATATCAGAACCTGCAATATTATTTTTAAAGCCTGTACAGTTTTTTTGGGGCCCAAACAATAAGCAGGAGGGTGGGATATCCTGTGCCTAATCCAATGGTCAATGCCTAGTGCCAATAAGTTAATCTGGCAATCTGGCAGTATGGGAAATGTGCTGCTCATACCGATACATGATGTAATCTTGTGGTTTCATGCATGGACTGAGATTTATGAGGAGCAGGAAAGGCATGCTGGATGCTAATGTATTTCAATTGAAGAATTATATAATACAAGGCCTCAGACAATGTTCCCAGAGTATACTACAGCTGTAGAGATTCCTACAGAGGATCTTGCTACATTGAGAGTTAATAAAATACTTTATCCTTGCTGTGTTAGGCAGAAAAAGGCTCAGAATTAAGACTAGGGCTCTCTTTGAGGAGAGTACCTGTTACACCTATCTTTGCAGTGCTAGCAGAGCTAGCTGAAATGCCAGCTGATGACATTTGGATTTCTGTGAATGAGCCAGCATTACTGAAGTGAGAGAAATAGTGGCCATCCTCAGTGGTGAAGAACTGGAGTTCCTGGGGATAGACAGAATCAGATATAGAGAATATTAATGTTGACTAGCACTGGAAGTAAGCTTCAAGGATTGCTGAAAAAAACAGAATACTGGCACCTTTATATCAGCAAAAACACATCACCACTCAGCAAAATTACATAATGACAGGATGCAAAGCCTCCATAAGAAACTGACACTTCCTGCTGAACTTGGAGTTATATCTAGAGACAATAACATATTCTATCTGTGTCCACTTTCTCCCACAGCATCTGCACAATCTGATAATGAGCTTCCTGATGCTTCTGTGATCAAAGGAAAGCTCTGTCAGATTAGCAAGGCTCAGTCCAGGCCTAAGAAGATGAAGCACAAAGAAAAGTCAAGGGACACTCTTAAGTCTAGTACTAGTTAAAACAAGAGAAAAGGTGCAGCAATCAAGGCAGAACTGATGAGCAAAAAAGGCCATACTCCTGGTGCTAGAGAATATTCAGATGAGGAGTTGACTGCATTCCTCTTACTTGCATTAGAAGTGAGACCACTGGAAGGTGCTTTTTAGCTTGCATTCAACAACCAGTGATAGCACAGACACTTCGTGCAGGCTGAAGTGATATACTGATACTTTCAGCAGCTTAAACAGAAGGTAGGGAAGATAAAAATGGCATGGTGGAGGAAGAAGGGATAGTAGGTGATTTGCTCTTTGCTGTCTCGCAATGTCAGCAAAAAATTTTATATTTCAGTCTGATCTGCCCATCAGTATTATCACACTGTGAGGTAGGTGAGGACAAGTGAAGACTTCTAGTGATGAGTACATATCAAGACAAACTTGCACCTCTTGTTTCTGTTCTTATATAAGAGTACCGGCCAACATTTTGAGCTGCTTGCTGAGACCCATGTATGTTGGAGTAGAGGTGTTGATAGATAAGAGGGTAGAGATAGGTGTTGATAAGTGTGAGTTTTCTAGGCATAATAAATGAGTATCCAGAATGAAGAAACAATTCAAATAGCCACTTACTAGATAGTCAGAGGTATATGACACTCACATATTGCACATATATTCAGATAAAATGGAAGGAAGAAGGGTTTTCACTGTGTGGATGATGGTGGGAGAAGGAAAGATGGGCTTTATGACACAGGAAGGTCTATTTGGTCATGCTTTATTTAGCAAACAGTAGCAGTGCAACCTCCATTCCAAAACCCAAGATGTCCAACTACATTCTCTTAAGAAATTTAGCATTCTATTGTCATATATACATAGCATACATTATACAAAAAGTGTCTACATACTTCTATTACACACTCTAGCTATATTTTCCTCAACCAGACAAGTGTGTTTGGACAGTGTACCAGTGTAAGGCTAGCAAACTCTCTGGTAAGAGAAAGTCACATCTGCATCTGTGTCTGCGAGATCTTTTGTATACACAAGGAGGGTTACCACCTGCTCTGAAGGGATCCAATAGAATCAACTCCATCTGCAGATATGATAGAAAGAAGTAGTCCAAGCATCTGCTTAAAATGCTGAACAGAGAACAGTTATGTAAAGATAAAGAAAAGAGAAGAATTCCTGGCAATCCGCTCGCAATGCTAGGCTCAGAGGTGGCTAGATATGCTTAGGAGAGTAGCAGAATTTATTTCTTTAGTGTGCTTTAAGCAAGTGAGATTAACTAAGTTCTAAGTACATTGTACATGCTTATATAGTAGCAGATTCAAACCAGTTCCCCACTCCTGCACCTGCCTGCTCTGATAGTCCTGAATGTATCTGCTAAAGCTGATATGTGACCTGAACTGGCACATTGAAATCGAGCTACTCCAGTGTTGTTGAGTGGATTTTGCAATACCTTCTGCATCTGGTTCAGTTTGAGAATAGCCATATATGACTATCCACCATCAGCTAATTTGTCTGCTCTTCAAAGATAAACTTTCTGCCATCTGCTGGTGTGGGTGCTTTAGATTGATAGTTGAAACAGGACAGATTCATGGCAGATAGCATATGGCCTGGCAGATGGTGCATTGCTTGGCAGACATGTAGCAGATGGGTGGTTACCTAAGCAGATTCCACAGGAATTCTGTTCTTCAGCAGTAGAGAAGTGAGACTGGGAGAGTGGTGGGTGAAAGTGGTTGTAGTATTACACCTTGTCACTGTATTAAGGTGAAAGCCAAAATTTGGTGCACACATAGATGTGGTGCAACACACCAGACTGGTCATTTTGACCCCATTCTGGGCCTTTGCAAAACACAACAAATGACTCTAAGCCACTTCAATTCACTTAATGCTATGAGTAACTTAGCTAACTTAGCAACTAGTCATCACTTTGTTGAGGTTAAGCACAAAAGCCTTTAATTGAGGCACTGGATACTGACCAGTAGGTTACAATTGCAGGGATGGCTTATCTGAGTCTCCTTATCTCAAGTAAACTGAAGTTTTCATCCAAAATGTTTCTCTTATTCTATTTCTCTGTGAGCTTGCTAAATGTGTGTTATAGCCGAGACTCAAAGTACTAACTCTTACATGCTGCAACAAGCCCAGATTCAAACTGAAACTTTATTACTGTACGTGGGGGGGTAGGTAGCTTGCCTTAATACATGAAATTCTACTCTACATATACTACAGGAGATTGATTATTACAAACAGTTTCTTAGTAATTTAATTCATTGTCGGCTGATAATTCCTCATCCAAACTGGTACAGTGCCCTTGGCAGAGTGCCACTTGCTCCTCTTTTGGTAATCTCAAAGGACTAAGCAATGTCAATGTCACTCGTCCAGCAGCAGAGTAGCCTGCAGGAGTGCACTCCATAGCTGCTTAATCCTCAATCACCAATCATACTTTGTATTTGGCTTTCAGGTCTGCTCTGAAGGTGACAGCATCATATTCTAGGCTTGGTAACCAAGGAAGGCTTCAGACTTCGAGCCCACTCACTACTTCTGTCAACCAAAACCCATTTCTAGGCCATGCCTGAGGTTCTCTTAATTACCTTGCATGTGGTATTGTTTCTCCGGATCTCCAGGGACCATGCATCATAGATTACAGACACATAGTTATCTAAATTAGTCTCAGCCTGCATACAAGCGCATCCCACTGAGGTTGAATTCTCTACTGCAAATGGATAGTTTAGCAAGCAAGCTCACCTTTTAGTCTTATTGCCATGCATGCCTATAAGGTACAGTGCAATGACAAAGTCCTTATGTTTTAATTCTGCTACTTCTTTTCTATCATAGAGCTTTCTGCCTTTATAACCTTGCTTCTTTGCATGCTGCTTGCACTGTCAGCCTGCTCGCTATGCTTCTGCATTGCTAAAGTGTAAGGTATTTCGCAAAATTACACCCTTAGACACACTGCAGGCATGACACCAGTTAACAATCTCAGTTTGCCTATTGTGTTGAGGGTGATGTGATGAGGAGTAGGCCATTTCAACTTTTAGGAATTTAGCAACATCTCACCAGAATGCCAAAGTCCATCTGGGATCTCAGTCACAAATTATGCCTTATAGAGTTGACTCATCTAGATGTCACTTCTAAGTAGTCTTCTAGCTATCAGTGTAAAGCCTTCACTATAGCCCTTAGTACCACTTGTAGACTGTGTTATTTGATAGAAAATCACAAAATCTATGAGTAGCCTGATACCAAGCACATCAGCACTAGTCATGTTGACTGTGACTGGAAGACAAGTCACATCTAATAATAGTTAATGACTCTCAATGACTCTAGTTGACTCCTACTAGTATATAAGTAGCTAGTGATTGGGAAATGACACTACTTCTTTTTACCCCTAAAACCCTTCTGTGTGAACTCTTACCATTGGACCTGGGTCAGGCCAGAGAGTATCACAACTTAGGGATTGTGGATAGGAGGACTCGTCTTCTACTATATCTTATACATATATGTGTATCCTCGTCAGCACACCACTGATGTTCCAGTCATCGCTGACACTCATTGTCAACTATGTCTTGCTAGGTCTCTGATTGAACTTGAAGCATACAAATCCTCACCACACTTCACAGGGTCACTTGTGATGCTTCTGAGTTCCATACTGGCACCATTCTATCTTGGAGTCTCACTTGGGAGACCACTTGCCCAGTTGCATTTGATTCTATGCAACTCTCTGGAGCTAAGCTAAACTACCCAGTTTATGGGAAGCAACTATTGGCTATTATCTGTGCACTTAAAAAGTGGTGCACCGACCTTCTAGCTCCTCCCATAGAATGTTGGAGAACTTTGATCATCAGCAGGATTTATCCCATCATCAAGCACACTGGATGGAAGTTATGTCCTAGTATGATTTCACCATCAACTACATCTGTGGTGAGGATAATACTAGAGGAGAGAAAAGCGAGATTTGTGGAAGGATACTCCAGAGACCTTCAATTTGCAAAGATTTTGGCATCAGCTGACACTCAAGGCAAATTGACTTCTGATGCTGAGAGGTTTTTCAAAGACAAGGAGCTGCTATATTTCCATGATGCTGATTACATCCCCTGCTTATGTGTACCACAGTCATTGAAATAGGACATACTGCAAAAAGCACATAAGGACCCTACAGTGACAGCACACTTAGGCATGGCTCAGTTATGGAACAGACTGTTCTCCCAGTTCTACTGGCAGAGAATGAAGGTTGATATCAAGGAGTTTTTGTGCTAGTTGCGACATCTGCCAAAAGATTAAGAGCAATCACAGTGGGAAAATAGGATATCTAATATCTAGCCCCATCCCATCACAACCTTACAAATTGCTATTGATGGAATTTGTAGTAGTAGACCTCCCGTGGTCAGAGGGATTCAACACTATCATGGTAACAGTGGATAGGCTGAGCAAGCACACCTAGTTTTTGCCCATGACAACAGGTCTAGATGCCAAAGGCTTTGGCGACTTGTTCAGAAAGGAAGTAGTGTGCAGATTTGGCTTGCTATCCAGCAAGAGTGTTTGACTATTGTTGGTTTGTCACAGCATCTGGAAGACATCCACCACCTCACATGCGGCTCATGTACACCTGAGATACTAGGAAGGAGATGTGACTATTCCACTACTTTCTTTGCATGTGTCAATGGAGAAACAGGATCTCCATCACCAAAGGGACATACCCATGAGATGAAACATACCAAGTAATGTATATTATCAGACTTATTGTCAATGGAAATACAGCATTTTGGCAAGTCCTACTGCCTTACTTCCACAAATGACCTTGTCAACTGTACACCACCTGGTGGTCAGTTTCATTTTTAGTACGTAGCTTCTCAGTTTTTATTATATGGCATGGAACCATATTTGTACATACAGTGCATCCTATCACTTATAGATAATGGTTTTACATTGAGGTCATCATTTGGCTGGCTGGCTATGATCAAATCCAGTAGCGATATCAGAATCTGTATTGCATGCTTCTGGTAGATGGTTCATAGTCTGTGGATGTTGTTGCACTTCAAGAAACCTCATAAAGTTATAAGAGTGAGAAATGCTGGTATTACAGCTCTACAAATAACTGTGTTAAATTTTGGGACATCTTGGACCATGATGCATGTGCCTGAGCATGCACAGGGAGTAGGATTCTAGTCACACAACAATGGTAATAGAGATGGACTGCATAAACTGCATAAATTATGTCACTACATGGCAATTTATGACAAGACATATACTAAATGGACCAGAACAGAAAAAATATTAGTGACCAAATACACATGTAGCAGAAATGGGTACTGACAAAAAGTCCTAGTGCTCACTATCATCTTAGGGCTGTTCACCATACCGTATATGGCATACGGCCGTAAAGTCTTAGTGTCTGTCGGTTGCGGAAATATCCGTACACCGTACTGTCAAGATGAAAATTTTACCTTGTCGGTATCGGTATGGATGTCTTACGGCCGTCTACGGTCGTGTATGACCGTGAATGAGAGCACCAAAATTATTTATTTTATGCCAGATATATGATGAAGTAAGTACTCATTCATTCAATGCTGCATTGATTGCTGCACGCTCACGACAGAGGCGGTGCTTCATGAGCATGAGAACACGAATTGTCTCTGGCTTGAGACTAGAATGTCTCAAAGAGATAGTGTCGCGACCGCCGGAAAAAATGCGCTCAACGGCAACAGCAGAGCCTATAAGAAATTAAGAATAAGATCATTTAGCCAAGAGACAACTAAGGACGTACCTGGGATCGAGAGAATATCACGCGCTAAATGAAACAAGTTGGGGAAATCCCCACGCTTGTTAAACCACCATTTTACTGGACTACAAGAGCCAAAATCCTCCTGAGAAAGGTTGAAGTATGCAGTAAGTTCATCAACCACCGCAGCCTTCTTCCTGTATCTTGAGGTGAAGTCGACCTTCTGCGGAGAACCTTGCGCTTTGAAAAGACTGGCCATTGCAGCAGCTGGAACTGTGGGTTGCAAAGTAGAGGGTACCCGATTGGCGTAATGGGTGTTGTAGTAGTCATAAAGATCATGCTTTGAATCCTCGAGATAGTCGGCCAGGAGATGATCACCAGTGTAATCATCGCGCATTCCTTCATATGAGATTCGTGGATCTAGAACTAATCACATAGTCAATAGAAGCACCAGAAAATCAAGCGAGGCCACTTACGTGCTGCCCATGTGTACAGCGGCGACTCGTCATATTTATAATAGTACTCGCTCAATTTATCATGTGCTGCAATAACCCCATTGCGAAGTCAGGGAGAGATATCATCTGGAAGCGTCTGAAGAACATCCTTCAGATGATCCTGCAAGCCATGAAAGATAGTGTGCGTGGATGACAGCATGGAGATCTTGGTTGTCGACATTTGTGTGGTTGCAGAGCGAAATGTCTTGAGCCAGCCTGTGACAAGTTCGATGGCTGTCCAATCAGTCGTGCTCAATTCCAGGTGACGCAATTCACGGATACGAGAGACATAGTTGTCAATAACCTCATGGAAGTCAATGGCTCGACCTATACACTTGTTAATGTTTGCAATAAAAGGAGTATTCAAGGGAAGACATACGCATCATCTGATGAGTGGAAGACCAACGCGTGGCAACATCAAGTATAAGCATCAACACACGCTCGGTAGCATCTGATGCTTCATCTCGGTTATCTAGTGCCACTCGGACTTCGCGGAGCCATCCTTGTTTACGTTGGGGGCTTGAACGAACAGCTCGCACAATCTTTCGAAGCTAAGAGACACTCAGAATGATTCAAAATATTAGGAGAGTAAGTTCAGCAATACCTTATCAACTGACAAAAAAATGTCATCAGATAAATCACTCGAAGAAACATCAGGGAAAATGTCCCCATCCTCTTCATCACTGGATTCATCGTCATCTTGGAGTGCCGCTTCGGTGTCATAGCTGCGATCAAGAGGGGCCGTCACCGCATCCTGATAGTTGGATGTCTGGCCTTTTGCCTTTTTCGCATTGTTCTTTGAAATGACTCCGATAGCCTCGAGAAGCTGAGATAAGGATAAATTTATTAAATATTGTGTTTACATTATCAATAACCTCATATAATGTAGCATACCTTAATCGCAGACAAATGGACTGTATGAGGCATGCACCGCAGGCGGGAGATTCTCGCATTGAAGGGAATACGTTCCTTCTTGCAGCGATGCTCGATGCCCTTGATCATGGTATCATTGTTCGATGCATTGTCCATGACAAATGCGAGAATCTACATGGAGATCAGACTATATTATACAGCGATCCAAAGATCATCATACCTTCTCTTGAATCCCATATAGCGTAAGGGTTTCCCAGACAGCTTCCGCCATATTCTCGCCAGTATGCTTTCCAATGAGTTCCCGAAAGTCAATCAGGAGTTCCTCTGTGAATACATTAGAATTTGACTCCACCCAGGCAAATCCATACTCACCGTGCTTTCCTTCGTTGGTCACATAATGTGCAACAATTGCCAGAAAGGCAATATTATTGCTGGAGGTCCATGCATCAAGCGAGATGCTCACTTTACTTTCAAGCTCCTACAATAAGTCTAAGTGGGCTAGATTATTGAGAGAAACAAGAACTGCACCACAAACATCTTGCAGGTTTCCTCAGTGCCATCTTCACCCATCTTCATGATCTGCCTCTGGATGGCGTTCCGGTGAGGAATATGAAGCTCATCAGGAGAATGATGATGGGCATATGAGAGAAGGTCTTGAAGTTCAGCTCTGTCAACCTCTTTGAACGGTTGGTCACAGGCTATGATCCACTCCGCAAGAAGTTTTTCAAATTTCTCTTGATCCCACACTCCCTGAAAGGCGAGTTACAAATTTAAATAACATACAGAGGATTGCGAACAAACCTTAGCATCGACAGTTTGCTTCTTGAAGGCGTTGATTATGTTCTCCGACTCAGATTCCATCTGCTTCAGGTACATCTCTGCCGTTGCCAGGTCAAGCTTCCATGAGCCATTCGCTACCTCAATTTCCTCGGCAAGGATCACCGCATTAGGTGTTGCATCAAGACGAGCTCGTAGTGCTAGAAACATACGGAACATTGATGATGAACACGTCTTTAGGTGTCCGATAAGCCCTGTAGCAAATGTTAGCAAAAATTGAAGAAGCAGAGCAAATAAGACGTACCATTTAAGCTGCCCTTCATTGTCTTCGTAATGGTAAGGACCTTGCAGTTACCATGGTAGCATCGGTAATGTTTATCACCTGAATTTCCAGGTTTTCCCTCGGCGTTGAGCTTTACTTCCTCATAAAAATAGTAAATGGGGTTACGCTTTCCAACCTGAAATAGCCATCAATGTGTGTCCAATCACCCTCGTGAATCTTACCTACCTTCCGAGTTTTTGGAGTACTCCCAGACGTAGCCAAAGATTTACATGACGGGGAAGCAGCATCATCATCGCCAGAGTCCTCCTCAACGATGTTATGGCGAGCCTTCTTTGTTTGTGAGGTAGGTGCAATGTCGTCGTCATCCTCGACATCTTCCACGGTAACATGCTTCCGTGGGACTGCCTTCGAGACAAGGACATCAGCCAGCTATGAATATACTGTGAGTCACAATGATACTGGAGAATATGATGAGACACACCTCCTTATTTGTGATGTCGGGCTCTGACATCTCAACGTCGGTTGCAGTGTCCGAGTCACTACTAGCGGAAAAATCACTGTCCTCTGACGTATCATTAGCGTTGGCTGTTTTTCCTGGTGAAATATCCTATCAGTGCAATGCATGGTCTGTGTGAAAAGGTACTTGCCAGTGCGCTTCTTTTTCCCTTTGCTCTTTTTGTTGTGACGGCGTCGAGGCCTTGCAGGCAGAGCCAGCTCTCCTTCTTCATCACACTTCTCAGCATCTAAGGCCTCCTTCATCCGACTGCCAGTGTTGGCCCGGCGGTTCCGAGCTGGTACCAGATATGAGTATTGGATTTCAGGGATATAGAAATAACAACATACTCTTCGTCTTGCTCGAAGCAGCATCCGGTCCAGTTATCGGCACAGTGTCATCCTTGTCAAAGAAGAAATTGATGCTTTCGGCAGGCTTGAGTTTTCCGTTCGCATCAAGAGCGCACTGCTCAGAAGAGTTAGACATGCTGAGGAACTGGCAAAAGAATAGAAATTTTTACGAGCTTATATATGATATCCGCAGGCCTTCTAGTCTGTCAGGATGAAACCAAGAATCGGGAAAAGGCGTAAGTAGTGGTCTTCCATCCTCAGGACTTGTCATGAATATGACAATGCAGTTTGGCACAGATGGGAATTGGAATTGACACGGTTTGAGTATTTAATTAGGAGTACTAGGCCATATAAAGAGGTTGTATTAATGAGTAGCGAGGAAAACATGGGCAAAACGGCAAGGTATATAGGCCAAAATAACTGCAGAATATGTCAGGCCCGTTGAATATTCTGCAGAAGACGAAAATGGCACCTATACAGGCATTCCAAGCTATGCCTGCATCATCCAGAGTTGAACTGTAGTTGAGCGCACCACCCTGAGTACGAACTGGGAATCTGTGAAGAGCCTAACTGCGCACCCAAAGTGGGAAGAGGGAGAGAGCAAGGATGACGTGGCAAAGCAGTGATCGCTTGATAATCAGACGATTTGTGGTGAATGGCGCCATTTTGCGTGCTTTTCTCACCAGATATCTATGCAGATAAGATCAAAACTTAAGCCATATTACGCCGTCTGACGGCCGTACTCAAGACTCTGCCACGGCAACGGAATAACCGTCTACCGTGCCATATAAAGGTGCAATAGATGGCATTCGGAATCGGCCCGTAATCTGTATAACGGTCACCGACAACCATACAGTATGGCGACGGCGCCCAGCCCTATATCATCTATCTGGACTTCAATACTAAACTATCCAAGAATCAATCCAGGCTCTGTTGTTACTCCTGGTACCAAAGACAATCAGTCATATACTTTCCAGCAATAACTGGCCTCTGGCTACTGGACCCCGGTAATCAAGACAACAGATCCTCATATGTGCAATTGTATGGCAAGTCAGATTTGAGAATGCGAAGCAGGGCTAATGTAAAAACACCATTGAAACATTCACCCTCTCCAGTACACTTCTACTTTCTTGCTACTTGATGGTCGTGGCACACAGCCAAAACTACATGAGAATCCATCTGAGTTCCATGGGCATTCAATACACATTTGTACCTAGGAAGACCACACATGCTGTTATCTGCAATGTGTAGAGCATCATCAAGTGCTCCCTGTTCTAATTCAGGTACAGAGCACACTCCTGTCATCGAAGGACTACAGGTAAGACTGCTTGAGTAGCAGCAATCTAAGGTAGATGTCACCTATAATAAATGAAGGTCAGGTGATGTGACTTTATGTGACATGCCATGGCCTAATCTGGATGCCCTCAGTGTTGGAAGGCTATAGCACATCAAGTAGGCACATTTTAAGACTTTGTTAGGGACATGCCAAATAGACAAAGATAACTTGCATGAGTGGAGGTCTGCAGAGTGCATGGGCTTTGGTGAAGCTATTAGCAACGTCACCCTTGAGCCAAAGCCCTAAGATTGGATTGCGGAGTGGAGTCCGCAGAGAGCAAAGGTTTGGATAGAGAGTAAAGATAGTGCAATGGAGTGGAGGCTGCAGACTTGGAGAGCAATAGATTAGACTTGGAGTCAAAGAGAGATTTGGCTAAACCAAGTTGATATTTGAACTGAGTATCTACGAGTAATTCTACAGTATATATATGAGTAGGTAACTAGCATTTGAGGGCCACCACATTCATGTGGCATATCTGAGTCCTATTTCAGTGGCATGTTGGCTTTCATGTTGATAACCATCATGTTTTTACTAGCCACCGAGGGCCTGTGCAGTGTTGGCATTATTTGGCTGGAGTGTACACCTGTGCAACAATAGATTCAGTGCAAAATTAGAAAGAATGTGATAAAGAATGTGGTGAAGCAACAGACGGCGAGACTATGGGTCGGTAAAGTTGCCACACCCTTTAATACACTGGATCCCTAGGAAGAGTCAATGCATGACACCACATACACAAAATCTCATTTGGGATGCCATGTGCACCCAATGAGTCTCTATGGCAGTGAACAAGACATGAAAATTTGTGCAGAGAAGCATATATTGTCCTTTGGAAGGATCTCAAGCAACTACTGTATGCAGTTCAGCCAAGTCTACTGTGACTAGAATGCGAAGGACGAATAATTAAGGACCAGCCGATAACGGCATGCTGCCACCACAGCTGATATATGCACCATGTCCCAGCTTCCCATCTTGCACAGATGAACTCTTGGCGCATTGTACAAGCCCATCACAATAGCCATCAGGAGCTCAACATACTCACTCTCCTGCACATCGAAACATTCCAACACACCAGCATGCTAGAGAATACCATCATACTCAACCGGCTGAGAGTGTTTGATCCTAAGTCTTTTGTAGGTGCTGTTCATGAGCATCATATGCAGTTGGAGGGGACGCCTGTCAGTGATGAAGCCTTTGTCATGGAACTCGTTGATTTGGCTGAACAAAGGCTCAGTCTTGGAGGGGCCAACCCACAAAATGTGGGCACAACAATGGAATTTCCTCTTGATGATATCAAGCATGACAAGCGTGATCGTCAGAGACATGGATGAGAGCGGATGAAGTGTAGTGAGGCAGTGTGGGAGGTCGAGTGCAATTGGAAGAAACTCAGCACTGAGATTCATGACATCGAGGGCAAGGTGTATCCATTGAGGGCCTGAGAGAAGCATAGGGTCTTGTGTTGGAAGGCTGAGGGCAGCATGGAAATCAGCAACTCTGTTGGCCAGGGATATTGACAAAACTGCAAAGGGTGAGTTGAGATTAGCACATAGACACATAAACTCACAGTTTGTCAGTGACCTTTCCTAAACCCAAAATGCAGAATCTTCTGCAACCTCATCTCTCCTTCCTCATCATACAGGTAGCCAGGCCTTCAGTCTGCCCTCTCATAACATGAGCACACCTTCCCCAACAATGAACCTACACTGGAAAACCTTGGCAATGTCTTCACTAATACCAGGCTCCCAGCAACCGCTCAGCAACCCAACCTATATTGCCGACCGAGGAATGTTAAGAAAAAGAGAGGTCGACAGTCGACTGGCTGAGATAAGACTGTTGATATATCTACAAACACTTCTGGACAAGTGATGCCCAGGTCAAAAACTGGAAGATGTCACCACTGTCAGAGTTGGAGATGGGAGTATGCTGGTAGTGACAGTGTGGAGAAATAAAAAGACAACTCACAATGGTGGTAGTGGTTAAAGCAAGAGAAGTGTGCGCAGCAGTGGCCAATCAACCAAGTGCTCCCCATTTGAGCATCAACACCCAACTGCTGATCTCAAACCTCGATGGCCATCGACTTGCATGAGGGAGGGGCCAGGGCCAGGGAAGAGACATCCCTCTCAGCCTGTCCCATAGACCTCTCCCTCCCCACCACTTTGTACATGCATGTGTCATTGTCTTACAATCCCTCACTGATACTTCTGTAATTCCGTAACATTATAGATATCTGTGTACAGCTCATTAGCAACAGCAGCTTTAGTCAATGAATAGAACATACTTTTGAGTTCATTACATGATTTGTATCTATGTCAACATTGTTAGCCTTGCTTCAAAGCTGCATAAACAGGACACCATACATAACTGACACTATCCTGTGATCAGTACCATACAGTTGTAGTCGCCGACTACTGCTTCCCTTTCAGCAGGATCCTAGTGTAGACATTGAGTCAGGCCAGCAAGGATCAACAGACCAGACTGTACCTCTGATAGTCGCAACTTGCTGCCATGTATGGTGCATGCACATGTCCGCCTACTTTGTCCACTTTGAATTTGAGGGAGGTGGCGACTGTAAGGGCTTCATGGGCGTGAGAGAGACGTCATTGCTTTGGGCTTGGACTTATACTCAGGAGGGTGTTTGGACATGTTAAAGATTCAGGGGGGAGCTATCAAACTGAAAAGGTCAGTCAGTCAGAAAAAATGAAATGATAAATCCTGTACCTTGTATCATCTAACATCCAGCTCTGCCCTTCAATTTCCCTCTCATCCTTCTCTTGTTACAGCAAATTCTTCCCCATTTTGAAAACCAGATGTCCACACAGCAAATCGCCATCATCTTGTTCCTTGTAGTCAAAATAAAGTGGTCAGGGTACTGTGGAAAGTAACAATGATGCAGGATGTACTTCAGTGCATCATTGGAATTATAGTTGCTAACAACAACGTGCCAATATCAGTTGGGCCTTGGTAGGGGCAGAAGAAAGGGAAGGCAATTGTAGGAGAAAGACACAAGGAAAGAAAGGAAGGAAGGGACAGGGCAAAGACAAAAATGAAGGGAGACCAGAAGCAGAGCTAATCAGATGCCCAAACATGAATGGGGGGTGAGCAGTGATGGACAATGCTGAGTATTCCCATGGTGAGCCCAGTATTGTAGGATTGGCAAACTGCATGATGGACATTGTGAACTTTCCCATGGGGCTTCCTGTACATATAATGACCGAGTAATCCTATATTCATAGGACTCGGAATCTGAGTTGGAGTCTGATGGAATCCAACGGAGGTCTGTTTGCTACTGAATTCGGGTTCTAGATTTAATGTGAAATAGTAACATAGAATGGAAATGAAATATTAAATGGAGCAAGTAAATGGTAAGTGGCTGGAGGCCATGGAGGTCTGATAGTGTAGTTTGTTAAGATGAAGCCTATGCTTGAAGTCGGTGTGAAGCAGAGGTCCACGGCATGTGCATAACAGACTTTTAAAATATAAGATCTGTTAAGAGGGTTCAGGAGATAATGTGTGTATAAGGAATAAGCTATAGTATTATTATTGGAGGAGTAGATATGATTTTTGTAGTTTAAAATACATATATGTTAAATCAAACAATGTTAGCTGCTTTGAGCTTATCTAAAATGCTATCAGGAAGGACCCTATGACCATGGTAGCATCTAGCTGCTCACACAGCTTGATGCCTGTTGAGTTCACAATGATATGCATCCATAAATCTCAAGGACCGGTTCACAAACCTGTCATAAATTAAACTTTGCTACTCTCAGAGAGAACCAGGAAACATATCTTTGCATAGATTCAATAGAAATTGATGCAAGTGCATACAACACATTTTTTTCCAGTGCATCTTCATGAGATGATTCAGGATTAAGATGGTACACCCTTTTTGCATAACCCCAGCTCTGCTCAGTTGGGTGGAGCTTACAATGGAATTTAGGCAAGAAAATGACCTGTACACCTCGTTCATCATATGCCATCTCCAAGACAGATTTGACCACAGTAAAGTAAGGTTCATTGAACAAGAGCTGACAGCAACAACAATCCCTTGCAGGTGGACTGCATTTAAATCCTTTGCACTCAAATGGCAACTTTTTCACATGATCAAGATCATGACCCTGCTTCACCAAAATATTTAACATCCCTTTGAATATTCCTGGATGTGTTGGATGATCATCAGGAAAATAAAGTGATTGAGGTGTACCATCACTAAAGGTTGCATCACCCATGCAAATTTTCTCCTTCTTGAGAGATCTATCAGGCTTGTAAATGAGGTTATCAGCTTTGTCACATTTTGTGGTCTCAACAAGCCAATTACTGCACTTTTTGGGGACATTCTTAGGCATGTGTCAAGCAGAAAGGGAATCATCGGGGCACTTTTTATGGATGGTGGTGTTGTCATACACAAAGATGTGCTTGAGATCCTCTGGGAACTCTGCAAGAATGTCTATGGCCTTATTGGCATGTGCAATAATTCTGTCTGTAGTGAAGTATCTATCTCAATTTTTTCCTGGCTTCATGACTCGGCAAGCACTCTGTTTTCCATCAGGAGAGACAAGGAACCCAAAATCAGCAGAGACATAATCAGTGATCATCAAGGAATGCCCCTCTCCCTTCTTATATGGCTTTGCAGGACTGTCCTTGTGGTACCATGCCTTCTGCCTCCTATCATGTGCATAGAAAGTTGTTTCATCATGAAACCAGAGTATGATCCACTTTCCATCCAGATGGACAGAGTCAATTAGCTTGTCATCTTTGTCAAACAGGAGCATGCAATCTGTAAGAACACATATTTTTGGAATAAAGACTTTGTTAGACCCAGACTCCAATCTTGAGTAGATAACGGCTGTCTCGCGTTCGGGCAGTCACCGTTAGGTCCCTTGAATGAAAGGAGATAAGGCTAAGTATTAGTCTTAGCAGCAAATTAAGCAATAGAGTTTGGTATAGATTAAACGTTAGCTCGAAGCTGGGGTACATACAGCGAGAGCTACTACTTAAATACTAAAAGTGAGGGTCTAAGTATAAGTCACTCATGAGAGATAGAAACTCGAGCACGCCATGTCGAAGCGATAACATGCGAATGTCATGCGGCTACTCGGTTACCTGCATGATAAGCAGTCTGGGGTTGCGGATTAGATAAGTAAAGGAAAAAAGTGAATAAATCGTAACAGACTTTATCATGTTCCCAGACTACATCTAGACACTTATGACCATCAGCATATTGGCCTTTCTTTGGCTCTTGCCATTGGTAACCCAGGGCATGAAGATATCTTTGTTCTGTGCAAATGGAAATTTTCCTTGCAATTCCATGCTTGAGCTTGATATCATCATGCCAAAGAAATTAAGAAATTCTGCAATCTTTTCAGTGGTAATGTCTTTTCTGAGCTCCTGTAGGTGGAGATTGAGGTTCTGAGCAAGGTCCTCATTAATGAGTATGCTTTCATTCCAGTCACCATAGGGATTAATGGGAAGGATTGTGCAATCACTGATGAACTGCTGACAGAGATTCCGAAGAATTTGAGTGCAGTAAGTGCCTCTTAGTAATGACACAGCTACCTGAATAGATGACGCTGCCCAGCATTGATGTGTACATGATAGAGGGTTAGTGTAAAATAAAAGAAGTGCCTGCATACCCTCCATTTGGGATCATTGACACATCATCCCTTGGTTCAGGAGATGGAGGTGGAGCACATGTTCCAGCAGATGGGCCTGCCTTTCTTTAAATTGTCAAGAAACTGATGTTTTCAGTACCTGCTACCATGGCAGCCATTGGCCAGGAAGCCGCTCAGCCAAAGTAGATTTTGATTGGCAGAGAAACAAATGTTCTATAGAAAGAATAACTACTAGTCTTCTTTATATCAATTCTCCAAATCAAGATGAGATAAGACTATTTGGAACTGCATTTCATGATGGAAATTGTACCAAGAACATCCAATTTTAGAAGCTTAGGAACTTTTAAAAACTGGTATGAAATTTGTTGTTTTGTTTCTACAATATCAAACTTGATCAAATTTTTGATGAATCTGGTCACATTCATCCCAGCTAGAAAAGCCCTGTTTTGTAAATAAATTTAAAAAAACTGCAATGTTTTCTTTAATTCAAATGTCATGCATCATGGCAGCATGGGAATACCTTATTCTTGATTGTAATATAAAAATGACATTCAAATTAATGGAAGGCTCAGTTTTATCAGGCCCCTAGAAACCTGTACATCTTTCTGATTCTCAACTGAATATTGTGGATACACTTTGCCTCTTGCTTCTCCCATCAAAACATGATTTTACACTTTGTGTTATATCTGACCAAGATCCAGCAGGAGGTCAACAGACAGTGATCATTCTTTCCTTCCAAGATAGAGGTGGCAGCTCATGATTCATACACCACTTACTCTTATCACACATCAAAAGGAAGGCATTACCCAGCATTCAGATCTCACTCAGAACCACTTGCAATATGTGTTTAAATTGTATAGCCTCCATATGCATCCAGGTTCCAGCCCTGCACCTTTCCTTAGCAAGCTATAATTTATACTTCTTGGAGTTCTCAAGTAAAGTGGAATGTTGTACACAAGTCAGATCTTCCCTACACTGTTTCCTATGCCGTTGTGCACATACACATATTGCCAGGAAGGTAGGATTACCCTGGTTTCTTACATCTATATTTCTCAGTGCTAAGCAATGCAGATTGTGCTCTGGGGGATACTGGCTGACTGAGAGTAATAATTTCCTATAATTTTGTGATTTTAGTATAAGAGGAAGATTTTGTCAGGATGTAGTCACATCACCACTATGATTTCTATGATGTCTTTTCAACTCCTTCAAACTCACCTTTTGGTGGTTCCTTCCAACCATATAATTCCAGTCCCGATCATGGCACTGGTAGGGTTTGTTGAACTATTGACAGCTTCACCATGAAGGTCCTGAGAAATAGATGTATTAAATTTATGAGAATATCTTCCTTACATTTTATTTCACATGTCTGTAACCAAATCATCCAAGCAGAATCTGCATGCTGATGACCTGATGTCAGGGTCATGGTACCAACTTTGAAAAGCACTTTCAGAGCCAATTATATCTATGCATACCATTGAATGTTGGTGTTCCACATTCTGGGAGGGAACAATAGGTAGTTACTACTTATACAGGCATTTTGTGCAGTCTCCCCTATTTTACAAACTATTTTGCCTATGAATATGTGTGTGATGCATCTCTCTATACTCCTTTGAGGTTGGCACTGATGTAATCTACTTGCTTACTAGGCTGGTGCTCAAGTCTTCTTTTTTCTGACAACTGGTGAGCTCATCCAAGGCCTTGTCAAATCTACAAGCCATACAGCAGACATAAGTACTTCTTTCTTCAAGGGTGTAGTTTTGGTCTGAAACACTTCAGGGCATGACTCTCTTAACCATACAATGAGACTCTGGTGGCTTGTATGCTTACTATAAGTAAATCATTCATGTATTGACATTGCCATCATCTCAGACATGTCTTGATCATAGAGCTATAGGTGTATCAAGAGAGCACTAGTTAGGACTGTAGGCACATCACTACGTCACTACTTGAGAATAAATACTGTAGGCAGCTGTAAGCCTATGGCCATGGGGCCTTGGGGGCATCCATGTACTTGTATTACTGGAATTTCATCTGCATGGTGTGGGGTACCACTGAACACCATTTTGGGGGGGGGGGACTGATAAGGAGTATCACCATCAATAACCTGTGACTTGAGTGGTGATGGGAACACCTACTACAAGGCTATTATATTGTTCCTGGATATCACATGTCTTCATACACAACATCTGCTCTAATGGCAACAAGCTGCACACCACTTGTATTTCATCCTTGGGATGAAGTGGTGGGCTACCACAGGGCATAGCAAGTCAAATCCTCTGGGAAGGGGGAAGGTCTAGATAGCAAAGTGAATGTAGTGATACTCACTCAATACATGAACAGCTGATAAGCCACTCTTCTTTCACATAACACTCTCAAAATAAACAGTGCAGACTTGACATCAGTAGAGCAAAGGCACTGTGGCAAGTGTCGAACATCCCTATTAAGGATAGAAGCATGGTAGTGCCCAATAAGAAACCAACAATCGGCTACAAAGCGCCCTGTAGTTGGACACTCATATGTTGTCAAAGTGACCATCTCACCTTGCTGTCAAGTCAGTACTTGGAGAATGTCCTGCTGCCTGGATAATGAACACATATCCCAACTCCGGCAGTGCATTCACATTGCCAGTAGTTTCCTCTGCTTTTGGGCTTGGGTTTCATAAATCTTACCTGTTTACCAGCTGTTTTGAATTTTGAGTTCAATGCAGAGGTAGAGAAATGTGGGATCTTGCCATCCTATCCAGCCAGGCAGGCTCCACTTGTTGGTATCCACAAGGTATGTCTTTCCATTGACTTTATGCAGGTACCATTGATGAAAATGTGGAGCGATGAAGAAATGCATCCTCCCATGCCAGTCTCAGATTCATTGCGACAGCTGAAGTCTTCTCTACTCCTATCTGATAAGAGAAGAAGGGCCCACTCAATGTGAATAAAGCTCTATACACTTTTGTGGCTGGCATCAGTTCCGGATAGGAGAGATGGATCACTACATACATCAAAGATGACTTGACTATGTCGAATCTGGACAACCCAGTTGTTTTGTTATGGCAGAGACAGGGAGGGAGTGTGTGCACAAGTGGTGTGATGTAGAACAGGTGAATTTCTTGGCTATGCATAGTTTGTCCTTTTAAGCAAGGAGGAGGTGAGACTGAGTTTGAAGAGCTGAGTGGTATTTAGTGGGTCCTGAATCCAGTCAACATTGAGGGCAGTCTTACTGGTTCTTCTGGTGTTAGCTAGTTGGCTGTGTGTTTGGCAGGCATGTTGTGTGGCTCAGGAGTAAGGTTACTATATTTCCATTGGAGCGTGGGCCAGGCTACCTGTCCATAAGAAAGGGTCAGGAAAAATTAGCGAGCTGACTGGAGGTGATATTGATATCTCAATTTTGAGTGAACATCTAGCTTGTGAAGCCATCCCTTATGACCGATTGGTGTCTTCATGTGAACCCTTGCCTTTTTGGCTTTGGACTAAGCACCAGCGTAGCATTGAAAGACCTTCTTTTGACTTGGTTTTACTTCTACTAGGATTTCAATTGAGGGACCTGTATTCTGCATTAGGACTTTGAATGTGTTTTATTTCAGATAACAGTGAGTTTCTACATAAATAGCCTCTGGGTATCTATATGAGGGCATTTACTTTCTCTCCATCAGTGACAATATTGGACATCTGTCTGGTTTGGTGTCCAAGGGAAGGGATTACAGGCATATCTGTTCATCTGGTCTCTTTCATAGCAGATTAGAAGAAAAAGGCCCATCAGTTTATACAGGACACAGTGATACCAGATTCTGTTTGATGATGGCAGAAGTAAATGCAGGCATGCTAAAAGAGCTCATGAAAGGAGCATAGCACAGACTATCTATCTCATCAGTCAACATACAGCTCGCACAATAGCCTCAATGTGACCAGGTAGCCAGGATAAGGACACTATGCTTGGAGCATCAACGTACAATGTGTTTAAAGAAATGTGAGTGGATGTCAATGAAATGATCAATACTGGGAGGCTACAGATCATTGACAGTAATAAGGTTGGGTGTTAACACTCATTGAAGTGACTCCCAGGAATACTGCACACAAATGCGCCCTAGCAAAGGCAAAAAAGGTATTAGTAGCTGCTAATCATTCTGTGAAAGCCCAATTTCTTTGCTCATTCAAATTGAGGTTGATTTCAATGGAGAAGCTACATTCCAGTGTACAGGAATTAGATTCAGCAATCAAGAGCCAGGATGACTCTTATGCAGCTTATGAAAGTCTGAGAATGAAAAAAAGAACCTTGTCCTTGACAGTATTAAAAGCAAACCAATGTAGATGATAGCATAAAAATGTGGGGCTTGGTGAAATATCAAATTTCTGTATCTTTTCTCAAGAAGATGACAAACTATAAAGTACTAGATGTCAGTGAAAAAGTAAAAGACATAGCAGGAGACTCACGATCTAGCTAACAAGTCAAAGTCAAACAAGATTGCTTGGTGAGGTACAGCTGCAGTATAGGATTGGTTAGTTTAGCATTGGCCATCCAGAAGCCATTGCCAAAAAAGGATGTACCTTAGGCTGTACTTTCAGATGACAGTGCAACAGTTTCATGATGTTCCAATTCAGGATGGCTACTGCATATAATCAACCACATGAAAAGAGAGGCAACAAGAAGGAACTCATACCATATCTGTCTTCTTAAATCCCTTGACCAGACAATCTGTGATAATGCCTTCAACCCAGCTGAGAACACACTAGTGGCTGCTCACATGATTCTGCCCCAGGTTCCTGACCCTCTTTTTCCTCTTGTAAACTTCATTCACATGCAAAGCCTGAATATAACTGTCAGATAAAATAAAAACCTCTTCAACATTCATCTGGGTTATGGCCCAGAAGTTGTTGAGCATGATATCGAGCAAAAACTTCTACATGCCATGTTCTGCAGTCTGGATTATTATATACCATAGCAAGGATGGGCTGTTTGCTGGAGTGGTCTTCAATTTGAATGAATGTGAAGATGTTGACCTCAACAGTACTTTGGGACTAGCACTGCTCAGATATCAACTATAAGGGTGGACCTTTACTTCCAATAAAGCATTAGGAGGAGGTGGGAATTGACATTGAGGTCATTGATCAAAGTCTAGCTTCCCAACTAACCACTGTTTCACAAGTTGAAGAAATTTTCATCCAAAATGTACTAGAAAATGACTTTCTACAGCTCATGAAATAGCAACTGTCGACTATGTCTTTTAAGGTGCTTGGTGAGCAGGGTTATATTATCAAAGCTGTAATGATTACTAAATTTCAGTTAAAGATTTCTCTGCCTCACCAGCTCCAATCCTTTTCCTGAGTCCAGGAAAAATTGGCTTGGTTTATGATGAACAACACACATATACTGTTTGAAATCTGTGACCTTTTCTTACAACCTGACACCATTTTCTTCAGTCTGTAGTATTGACTAAATCACTGCCAGCCATGTTCTTTTATCATATCTTCATTAATGAAGTGTTCTTTGTCCACAGGCCAGTATCAAGTGTATGGCTGTTATTCATGTTTCATTTGTTTCTGATGTTGTTCTGAGCAAATTCCCTTGCTATAAAATCGACTGCAAACCATATGCTATGCTGCATGCTCCCTTTCAACTACCTGATTTTTATTTTCTAAAAGATCATTGTTGAGTGACCATGCTCATTTCTATCCCTTAGTATTGTCTGTCTCCAACCTCCTTTGAACTTGTTGTTCAAATCTGGATCGCAGGCTCCAGTCCTGCAGGTCGATGGCATCTGATTTCATAAATGGTGAATTGTCTGATATACTGTGTGAGAGGAAGTGTTCTCTCCAGGACATGGCTTCCAGTGTCCAAATTGTGGGAGGCAAACTGTCCATTTCTCCCTTACAAAGGCATATGTTTGTAGCATGCCCAGGACACAATCTGCAGAGAAATGATGCAGTGCTTGAATGAACATGTCATCACAAAGGATTACCTACCTACTACATGAGGGTGAGTAAGACTAATCAAGACTGTGAGATGATCTTTACATCTCTTACCATTATAGATCTTCGCAATATTTTACAAGAAACTGGATGCCAGGCAGATGGTACAGCATTTTCCCTGTGTCTGCCCTTCCAAGTATGAGGCCTTTGACATTTGCACCTCCCTGCTTGAGCTCTCCCATAAGACAGTAGACAAGCACAGTCCATATTCAAGTCAGTATGCCCTGAAGGCTGATATCCTGGTTATTGAGTCACCTGCCTCTACACCCACATTGGGAGGTGGTCTGAATCCACTCTCCCATTTATCAGATAGTGGGAGTGTAAACCAACCCCTGAGTATTGAACCAGGTCCTAAGGGAGCTAAGGTCTATTTATTAGGAAAACTGAGGGTAGAGATGTTGAACATCTTGGGTGTCTGTGAGGACACAATTTGTGGGTGAGGCAGTCTCATTGTGCCATTTCACACACTGGCTGCAAACCCTCTAAGTTTTTTTCTTGAAGGAGAATTGAGGCATGCAGGAATGACATCACACAAAGGCGATCTCGTTTCTCAGTGCCTTCTGGTGAAACGGTGAAGCAGTAGAGAGAAACCAGCAGGCCAATACCTTTTCTTGATTATATATTTAGTTGCCTCCCTGAGTGTGTTTCTACTCAAGCATTTCTAACCAGTTTGGCCTCTGTCCTGGTTGCTCATCAGGAATAAATCCATACCTTAGACTTCAGGCTCTCAAACAGATACTTAGAGTTCATGTTGACTTTCATGTTGAATACAGATCAGAACCACCAGCACCAAACAACTGAAAAGGAAAAGAAGTAAGCTGCAGTGGTGTTTCAGGCTTACTTTCCATATTCAGATAGACATGGTGCTGAATCCAAAATCTAAACAAGCAAGAGTGATGCCATCATGGAGCTGACCTTATGTCAAGATATGGATAGAGATTGAATATGAAGCAGATGTTCTACAGAAACATAAAAGAGTGAAGGTCTCACTAATTTAGAATCCCTACTATCATGGCATGAATTTCCATGCTGCTCATGTTAAGAGAGGCCACCCTGTTTTGGGAACATTCCATAAGGCCTAGCTACATATGTCTCAAAGCGAAAGATATGTACCCTTTAATGGATCTTGGAAACCCATGCTGTAGCACCACAATCTGAATAACTATCATGACACACACATCTTTTTTTGAGACAGGGATTACCAGTCAGAAATTATGATGAGATATGAATATTGCAAAGAATTGAATATTTTTGCAAAGTTCTGAAAATGAGGACCTGAAGTTTCCTGATAGATAACAGACTAACAAAGGCAATAACTCTTGGTTTCTTAAATCTGCTGTGTTATGCATCATGAAAAGAATTAGATGAATCAGGATCCTAAGCTGATTTCAGATTAGTGTCATTGGAGCTATGTTATTTAAATGTAATGGTGGAAAGCCACACTACAAATTACAGGAAATTGCACTGAAGCCTCCAAAGCCTGCCCAGTTACGGAGGACAAATACACTGACTTGCCATGGCATGAATGTTGAAAAGGATCACAGCATTCCAGCTATAGGATAGTGGTTCACAGCTACTGAACAAATTGCCAGTATATGTTTGGCAGGTGGTTCAAAAGGTGAGGAATAGCCATTCATAAATGATAGAAGATTTGAGAGGGAGAATATTGGAAAAAGGTAAAGAAGAGTCATATAGCCACTTACTGTCATCCAGTCTAGTTAGGAAAATAAATCTTGACTCTGCATCCATGATATGAAGCAATAAGAATTGCATGGACATCACAGCAGTATGGAGTGATGAGTAAATTGGATCCAGCGGTCTATTGCATTGTAAGCAATTGCCACCATCGCCCTCCTGGAGTTATGTACAGAATAAACTTGTCTGTACACCTTCATCAGAAAGAAAGAACTCACTGTCAGATAATGCAAACTTAGAACTGGAAATTAAAGTTGTCAACAAGAGGAAACAAGGCACAAGTCAAGCAATGGCACCTCTTAGAAGAACATCAGTAAGGTGGAAGTTGGAACAAAAAAGCTAGTATGTTTTGAGTGCCTTTGTGTCAATGCCCATGACTCCAGATATCAGCACTGAGGTTCATGGGAAGGACATCAGCCACAATGGGGTCAAGAAGGAATTTTAGAATAGAAGAGGTGAGAGGTGTTGCCAGTGATGGGAGTGAGCAAAGAGTGATGTGTCTGAGCATGTGGCTAATACAGATCAGAACAGCAGAACATATCTTTTCTCTTTCCATGGCCATTCCACTGTACTCTAATCCCATCCGTGGCTGTAGCTTCTCAGTTTTTTCCTGCTTAGACGGGCCGAGATTCTCTTAAAAATATTATTCCCAGCTGCATTGGATGACCTGACAGTCATGGCTTTTGTCATGGGCTAATCAGCAGTAACTAATGCTCCTACATCACACATCTTGATTCAACTCTGAGAACTAGGGCTAGCACCAAGTAGCATACATAACCTGAGCTTCTGCTTTGATCTCCGATATCTGTTTAGTGCCATCCATTTCTTTAGGCAATAAAGTGTACTCATGGCACTGACACTCTCAGAACTGCCTTGGACAAGATCAACACTTCCAGCCATCTTGCTAATCATCTTGCAGTTCATCACTTTGTACATGAACACTATTCCCTGCCTAAAACAAAATTATTACAGTCAGAACCAAAGGACACATCTTGATGAGTTACAAACCAAAAGCAGAACACAGAAGAACTAGATCATTTGTCACCTTGATGACTTGAAAGAATTTAGAAAACAATTGCTAAGTCCACAATGATTTACAATGTGAAATGAACTTAGTCTAGAACACGAGTAAACCTGGAATAACTGAATAACTGATGCTTGGCACCAAGATAGCTAAACTAAGATTGCACAGTGATTGAAGCAATATAATCTTAGTCTGATGATTGATCACGATCAGTGGTTACATTTTCAAAATACTGCACAAGCCATAGTATTGAATGAGAATTCATGCAGCAGAATGAAGGAAAGGCAAGGAGCTCCTATGAACCATTAGAGCACTCCTTGGCAATAGATTGACTACTAGTCATTCTGTCCAACTGAGTAGAAACTTCGGAATAGTGCAATCCTTGTAAATTAATTACTCATTTTTTGTATTGATACCCAAAGCTTGTACCATAATTACTTTTAAATATAAGCTCCTATACCTAGGCCAGGAATCATATAAATTAGCAGCAACAAGACACATAATGGCAGGAAAGCATTCCCCCATGTTTGTGCTAGTAGCCTTATAGCTGTTAGGGATGTGCCAAATAGACCAAGATGACTTGCACAAGCAATGTAAGGCTAGCAAACTCTCTAATAAGAGAAAGTCACATCTGCATTTGCAAGATCTTTTATATATGCAAGGAGGGTTACCACCTGCTCTGAAGGGATCTGATAGAATCTGCTTTATCTGCAGATACAATAGAGAGAAGTAGTCCAAGCATCCACTTAGAATGCTGAACAGGGAATGATTGTGTGAAGATAGAGAAAGGAGGGGAATTCCTGGCAATCCACTCGCAATACTAGGCTCAGAGGTGGCTAGATATGCTTAGGAGAGTAGCAGAATTTATTCCTTTAGTGTGCTTTAAGCAAGTGAGATTAACTGAGTTCTAAGTACATTGTACATGCTTATATAGTAGCAGATCCAAACCTGCTCCCCTCTTCTGCTCCAACCTACTCTGATAGCTAAATGTATCTTCTAAAGCTGATATTTGACATGAACTGGCACACTGAAATCTGCTTGCAAGCTACTCCAGCATAGTTGAGTGAATTCTGCAACACCTTCCATATCTGGTTTGGTTTGAGAATAGCCATATATGGCTATCCACCATCAGCCAATTTGTCCACTCTTCAAGAGTAAACCTTCCACCATCTACTGGCATAGGTGCTTCAGGTTGATAGCTGTCAGCTCCTGGAGCCCAGGCTAGTCAAATACCTATGAAATAGGGCAGTTTCATGGTGGATAACATATGGCCTGGTGGATGGTGCATCACTTGGTGAACATGTAGTGGATGGTGGTTGCCCAGGTGGATTCTGCAGGAATTCCATTTTTGAGCAGTAGAGAAGTGAGACTGGAGAAGTGAGTGAAAATGGTTGTAGCATGGCATCTTGTCACTGTATCAAGATGAAAGCCAAAATTTAGTGCACACATAGATGTGGTGCAGCACAGCGGAGCCCAGCAGAGTGGGTGGGCTTTGGCAAAGCTATATTAGCAACATCACCCTTGAGCTGAAGCCTTGAAGTTAGATTGTGGAGCAGAGTCTGTGGAGAGCAAGGGTTTGGATAGAGTTAGAGGTAGCCCAATAGAGCAGAGGCTGCAGACTGGAGAGCAATAGGTTAGACTTGGAGTCAAAGAGAGATTTGGCTAAACCAAGTTGATATCCGAACTGAGTATCTACAAGTAAATCTACAGTATATATATGAGTAGATAAATCTGAGTCAGAGTCTGATAGACTCTGGCAGTGGTCTGTTTGCTACTGGATTCAGGTTCTAGAAATAATATGTGAAATAGTGAAATGAAATAATAAATGAAATATCAAATAAAGCAGAGTAATGGTAAGCAGCTGGAGGCTGTGGAGTCCAATAGTGAAGAATGCTGGAGTTAGAATTGGAGCTGTAATGGGTGTGAAGCAGAGGCCAGTGGCATGCACATAACAATAGCTACCTAATCAATCACTGGTTTTAATTGCATATCCTTGACTTAAGTGAATTAAGTTTACCAAGTCAACCCCAAAAGGATGGATACAAGTAATCTAGAAGAACTAAGTAGGAAAAAGAGTTGTCCCTGTGTTTGTGCCTTGCTAGTTAATTGAACTGCTCTGCATACAAAGGCCTCATGCTCTCTCATCAACTAAAGTGATCTAAACATGCTAAGTCGACCACAGACCAAAGATGTTGCTTAGTTGAAGTGAAATAAGCTCTAAAACACTTTATTTAAGTTCAAACAGTTAATGAGTCAGGGTACTCTTTGCAAGTCTCGTACTTGAAGCCAGGACCTGTGAGTTCTTTGTAGAGTCCATGTACTCTTTGTAGAACTTTGGTTCTTTGTTGCAAGTGTGTGTGCTTGTGTTATAATTGAGTCAGTGTATTCTAGAGCAAGTATGCTCTTTGTAGACCTCTAGGTCTTTGATTGTTTGATTGTTAAAGCTTCTCTAGCCAAAGCCTTATCAGCTCTCTTAGATGAAATCATTTTGAGTCCAAATCCCTCAAATTATACCTTACAAAATCCCCATGTCCATATACCTCATTGTTGCAATTAGTGTATCTTGTGTAAACACTTCTAGAATTGAATTGAAGTTGTTTTTGAAGCAAACCCAATTGATTATCAATATCTAAGTACATCACAAGTACTTCTACTATACTCACCCTCAAACTTAACATTGGTGATTGTGTATGTATGTATATGATTTAGTATCTAGATTGATGATCTAGACACTTGTTGTATTTGCATGCTGCTATTACCGAGCACATCTGGAGCCCACTGTGAGGAGGTATATCTAGATTTGATAATCTTGTTTGAATTAAACTTCTATTCAATGCTACTTGTGTTAGAACAGAAACTAGATGAAATAGCAGTTTGTATACAACCTGTTTGCCCCACTTACATCTGCATAAGCAAAACAGAATCTGTACAAACCCTGGTTTCCACATGCTCTCCACAAGGAACAGTATCAAAGTCTTCGGGAAGAAAAACTGTGAACTCTAGGTCAGCAGGGGTTGGAGCACCCTCTAATTATGACAACTTAATCACAAAGCAAAAATGCAGTGTACCCATGCCAACTAATTCATCTACAACAGTACAGAGACCACCAGTTCCTAATAGCCCATAAGCTAGAGCTGAACAGTGCATTCATGCCAATAAAGTTGCTTCTATTAACAGGTCTCAGACCCTTATGCCCTCACCAAAATTGTGACCTTCCCCACCTGTTGAAAATAATAGTCCAATAGCAAACCCATTTGGGACTGATAACATGAACTCACAGCCCATTCAAACCTCTAGTAGTACCAACATGTGTTTCTTGTCACAGATAAAGGATTTATTCTCTAATTGTAGCATCACAGATGATGCCAAGAAAAAGAAACAATTAGTTTAATATGCAGATGCTAATACTGAAGAAGAGTGGAAGTCATTGGATAAATATGCACTGGCATCTTTGCTAAATTTAAAGAGGCTTTTATAAAGAATTATCCAGAGGCTCAAGATGTGGAGTCTGAGACTGTTAATAGGTTGAGGCATATTATGCATTCATTTAAGAACCTTGGTCTAGAAGAGTGAGAAGAATACCTCAAGTTCAAGAAAAAGTTTCTTGCCAAGGCAAGAAAGCTAGAAAAACCACCTATGATTATCACCAATCAAGAATTAGTTGCTAAGTTTCTTCAAGTATTATTGCCTGTTTTTAGAGAAAACATCTCAGCAAGACTTAGTATTAAATGTTGTCTCAAAAGCAGTTTGACCCCTGCAGCCACTGCAACCACTACTATTACTGTTAAGGCCATCGTCAGATGGAAAGATTTACATACTCTCACAGAAGTAGTAGCCAAAGTGGATAATATAGCCCTTAATACATCTGATATATATATGGTGTAACCAAGACCTTGCCTCTTGAAATATCATCTAGTTCTAGAAAAGATTTCTTGGGATTGAAAGTTAAAGTTGAGGAAGTCAAGCAGCAAGTAGCAAGTCTTTTAGGCCATCTAGACATTAGTGAGAAGCAGAGTGACCACACATCAGAAGCAGCTGTCAGAAGCCTTCCAACAGGCTAAGAACACTGGCCTGCAACAGTTCAATTCTTGCAATAATGAGGGCAGAACCACCTCTGCTAATAATATATGTTGGTATGATTGTAAACTCAGGCATTATGCCAAAGATTGTGAGCAAACTAAAAAGCATATTGTGAAGAGATTACTCAAGATAGTCAATGATGAAATAATAATAAGTGATGGAAGCCCAGTACCTAGTCATCTGGCTCAGAAAGCACTATTTGAACGAGTAATTGAATACTTTGTGAAGTGAAAGAATGGTCAATTACTCTTTGAAGATATAGATAATATCACAGGCATTTATCAATTATCTGTGCCTCTCAATAGTAAAGTTACTTTAGCCTACACAAACCAAGTAGTGGATAATTGAGATGATATTATCAATAAGCTTTGAAGAGACATTCAACAGTTGCAGCAGAATAGTAATCAAGCTCTACAGCAAGTATGACAACCTGTGAATCAAAATAGTAATTCTAATAGCTTCAATATGAATACATTTATGAATCAGATGTGGGTTCTTATAAACCAGTTCTCAAATTCTAATGGTTCAAGTTTGCAGCAGCCTGCTGAGAACAGCCAAATTGTGGCAACACAAACTGGTGCTAATGCAAACCAGCCAGATTTCGAGATGGTCCAATGAAGGCAAAGAGAAATAACAAGTTGAAGCCTGCAACTGTTTCTCTAGAGAAGCTGGAGGACTGTTTTAAAAATAAAGAACAGATTAAAAATAAGAAACAAGTCGTTGAGTGTACTGAGTTGAGTGATGATGAAATTGAGATTGTAGAAAAACTTAAGACTAGAGTAACCCTAGATGATGTCACAGACAACAAGAAAGGACCTTCTCGGCATGAACTTCCTTATAGGAATGTGAAAGCCATAAGTTTCAAACCTCTGCCTGTAGACAGTCACCCTAGATTTGAAGATTTATCTAAGAAAATTCAAGATTCATTAGAAAATGACAAAACATCTGCATATAAGAATGTACTACCTACCTATTCATAAAAATGGTAGAGTTTAGGAAATCACGTCAAGGGTCTTAGAAGTACCTATTTTTATTGATACAAAAAATTGTTAGACCTGTCATCAGCAGTAAGAAAGAAAATGGCTAAATTAATGGCCAAGAAATGTGTAGTGATGAAACCAGTAGTGCAAAGTGCATATGGTGTGGGGGAGACTCATCTAGATTCAGCCCCACTGCCATTTAGTTCAGGAGATCTTGATCTTGAAAATGAAAGGGCCTGCACCCTGAAATTTAATGTGACCAAAGTCAGTGAACTTCCACCTGTGCAGCTAATGATCTCACAATTCATGGCTGGAATTATTCTAGCAGGATCCTCAATAGTTGGTGACCTGTATTTACAATACTTGGATACTTTAGAGCCTGGGGAAACACCTAGACCAGTAATTGTTAGTGGAGTGTTGACTAGTCTAAGAGCTATCTTCCCTTTAATTAATGGCACAGGACACAAGGAGTGTGTAGTAGATGGAGGTTCACAAATAGTGTCAATGACTGAGCACATCACATGAAGCCTGGGCATTGGTTGGGATTCAGATATTACTATTTATATGCAAAGTGCAAATGGATCACTCGCAAAAACCTTAGGTCTCACAAAGAATGTTCCATTCTTGTTTCAGGATGTGGTAGTCTATCTACAAGTCCATATAATCAATAGTCCTGCTTATGAAGTATTTTTAAAAAGATCATTCAGTATTGTGACTGAGAGTCTTATTAAAAATAACTCTAACAGAGGTCAGATCATTATTATTACTGATCCTAACACTGGTTAACAATGCACTATCCCCACTTTCATGAGAGAAGCGACATCTAGAATAAATAGACCTGTTGAGGCCAAGGGTTTTCCCAACTTGAGGATCTGATGGATGATCAAGGAGAGCTAGGGGGGCAGATGGTGTAGTGGTCATCTCTGCTTGCTTAATTGTAACTTGTTCCACACAGAAAATTTTATTTTCATACTCGCGAGTTCGAGTCCCCCACCCCCCAGAAAGTAACAATCTAGACACTTTCTGGGTTCTACCACCTCCGATGTCCGAATCACGTGAAAACGCAGCCTCCCTTTCTAAAAGTGATCATGTCATGCACATTACCCCCTCTAAAATCACACGACAAATCTAATCTCTCCTTACCATTCTGGGCATCGGTTTGAGGCCCTTCCAGCGATCTTTCGAATAAGACTGGGAAACGGAGTCGCGTGCCGCAAGGCTGCCGCCTGGTTGGGAACACAGGTGCAAAAATGGAGTGGTGATCTAAGCACACCACGGCCCGGCACATCGCCCCAGCATCAATTGATTGCACTGTGTTGGCGACCTTGGCCGAGTAAGACGAGTCTGGACAGGGAGACCGGAAAAGGACTGGGATCGATGGAGTCTGGTGGGAAGTGGGACATGGTTATGAGAAGGGACTGGTGAAGAAACAACAGTGACGGACAGATTGCGGCCAAATTTCGGCAGAGGCTAGGATTTCCCAAATGGGAAAAGGTGGCAGTGTCCGAGTCGCACCAAATTATCGAGGGCGAGGAATAATTCTGTGCCATAGTTCGCACGCTAGTTGAGCAGGTTCAAATCGATGACATCACAGTACTCAAAGGAGTAATCAGACAAAGACACAGTAGTTATATTGGAATATACGCTCGCGTAATCAATACACTTTCGATTCAAGGAGAGCTAGCTGTACAATTTGTCAGGAACAGTGATGGAAGCATTGAGATGGAAGCCTATATCAACCCTGAGGAAAAAGCTAGCTTCTCTAAAGAGAGTTTGCAAGATATATTTCTCATAGCTGCCATCAACAACAATGAAGATATATGAAAAGATGTGGAGGTGGCAGACTTGTTAAACTCTTATTTTCAAGGGAAAGTCCTGCTCCACAAATCAAATATGTTTAGTTGTGTGTGTATGCAACATAGTATAGAAAATACAGATCTAGATGAAATAGAAATACTAATTTTTAATATACATTACAGTAATTGGTCTCAGACAGGACCAGCACCCAAAGCTAAGTATAAAAATATGGCTTTGGTACCTAGATTTGAACATTTAGACACAAAAATGAATAACAATTACTATAAACACATCTCGGTTTTAGCCACTAAGAAGTATAAACCAGTTGCCTTAAAAGTCAAGCCACTTTTCAGCAACGTACCTGACAAGTTCAGGATTGTTAGGGATATAAAGGGAGACCTGCTCATGGGCATGCCAGAATTAAATCCCCACCCTCCAGAATTTGAGCCAACAGAACGATATACTTATAAAAGAAAGCTTAAGATTGATAAGAACCACCCAATTGGTTTTTTATGGCCTGAAGAGTGTAAGTTAGTGCTCTACTTCATGTGTCTCTAAGAAAAAGGTGTTGCCTGGGATGACACAGAAGCAGGGCACTTTTGAGAAGACTTCTTTCCACTTATAGATATACCTATGGTACCTCATATGCCTTGGGTTTTAAGGAACATACTGATACTGCCTGGAATCTATGATGAAGTGTGCCGGATTATCAAGTCAAAAATTGACTCTGGTGTCTATGAGCTCTCAAATTCCTCATACAGATCTAGATAGTTTTGTGTGATTAAGAAGGATGGGAAAAGTCTAAGACTGGTATATAGTCTAAAACTCTTAAATGCAGCAACAATTGTGCACTCAGGTGTTTCACCTGCAATGGATGAATTATCAGAGTATTTCGCTGGAAGAGCCTGTGGAGGTTGTCTAGATTTATATGTCAGATACAATGAACATAATATTGCTGTCAGTTCCCATGACTATACAACATTCCAAACACCTTTTGGTTTAATGTGTCTGGTAAAACTCCCAATGGGTTGGACAAATTTCATACCTATCTTTTATAAAGACATCACACATGTACTCCGAGAATAAATACTCTATGTTATTAGACCTTATATAGATGATGTGCTAGTATGTGGACCTGAAACCAGGTATGAAACTGAGAATAGATCGTATGAGACCATGCTTGAAAACCCTGGAATTTGATATTTTGTGTGGGAACACATGCAAAACATGAATTGAGTTGTTCAAAGGATGAAATACTGTTATTTGTGTTGATGAGATGACTGTTGTGGGTCATCTATGCACTTATGAGAATTGAAAAGTCAGTACAGATAGAGCAGGGGTCATCAAACATTGGGGACCATGTAAACACATCTCAGATGTGTGAGGTTTCTTAGGCACTTGTGGAGTCTGCAGGATGTATATAAAAGATTACTCCAAAATCACAGAACTGCTTGTAAAATTAACTAAACTTAATACACTGTTCACATGGGAACAGGATCAACAGAAGGCTATGGACTCCTTGAAAAAGGCAGTCACACTGTATAGAGAATCCAATATTTTAGCTTAAAATATTAAATTGTATACTTATTTATTTTTTCCAACATCTAAGCTGGAATATCAAAAGATTATTTTGAATATTATTTGAATATTCTTGTTTATTAAAAAAAATTGGAAATTTCTCAAATATCACAATTATATTGAAAATATTATCTTGATATTTTAGTCCAATATATTGAAAAAATAAATAGTTATAGAATTCAATATTTTAAGCTAAAATATTGGATTCTTCATGCAGTGTCATAGAAAGTCCTCACTTGCAACCTCTAAAGCTAGATGGCAAAGGTGAAATTGGAATATCTATAGATACATCTTGGAAAGCTGTTGGCTTCATAATCTATCAAATTGATAAAGAGGATCCTACCAAACACCATTATGCATGATTTGGATCTAAAACCTTGAATGAGAGAGAAGCACAGTTCTCACAACCTAAGAGAGAACTCTATAGTCTGCTTCACACTTTCAAAGTGTGCCAGTACTGGTTAATTGGAGTATGCAATCTAGTTGTAGAGACAGATGCTCACTATATCAAAGAGATATTGAATAACTCTGGAATGAGACCAAACATGACTATCAACTAATGGATTGAGGACATTTTAATGTTTCATTTCACACTTCAACATGTTTAAGGAGCTACATTTCCAGCCAATGGGTTATCTCGACAAGATCCTCAGCCAGGAGATGAAGTGTACCCTGATTTAGAGAGAATAAATCTCAAGGATCATGGCCCCTTACAATTTGAAGTAACACCAGGAACAACAATAGCTTCCAAAGACCTTGAAGATTTCAAATGTGAGATAAATACCAGAGGAGGATATTTACTTGCAACTGGGATCTCAGATTTTGAAAAAGAACTAGAAAAAGCTAGAATACTCTGCTCATTCCTGATTTAGAAGACAGGTTCAACAAGTCCAAAACTGTCAAATATCTATAGGATCATAGAATGAGTAGTGGCAAGGCACAAGATAAGCAATCTGCCTCTGGTTAAAATATGGTTAAAGAATCCAAGATTCCATCCATCCAGAAGACTTTAACAAGAAACAATACACTAACTTTAAACAGTACTGTCATAACTTCTTCCTGGAGTTGATAAAGAACATCACATGTATATGATGAAAGCTGGTCACAATTTTGGTGGCCCAAGCTAGACCGAGATGTGAGCTGGTATGTCAAGACTTGCCATATGTGCCAAGTACATCAGAAAACCATGCTGAGAGTCCCTCCAACTTACACCAAAACCCTATCTCTATTCCAGAAAGTTCATTGTGATATTATGGTAATGCCTATATCTTCAAACCAGTGCTGATATATTGTTTATGTCCGAGATTCTCTTTTGTTGTGGCCTGAAGGTAGACCACTCCTTCTAGAAAATGCAAAGACAATCACAGTGTGGTTTTTTAAAGATATTATGTCACTGGGAATGTCCTGACAAAATCATCATGGAGGACCTTGGGTTGCTGTTCTACAGTGGCTTGAAGATAAATATGGGATTACTGAAATCAGAATCTTACCTTACAATTCCCAAGCTAACAGCAAAATTGAGTGACCACATTGGGATATTTGTCAAGCACTATACAAAGCTATGGATAGAAATCCAAAGAGATAGTTCTACTTCCTGCATGTACTATGGGCAGATCACATTACTACTAGACAAGATACAAGTTGTTCACCTTACTTCATGGCTCTAGAAGCACATCTGATTTTACCTCTGGATATAGTGGAAGCTATATGACTGGTAAAACTGCCTAGTGAGTTCTGAAAACTGAAGAACTCATAGGACTATGAGTGCAAGCTCTGGCTAAACATATCTAGCATGTGCAGGACATGAGAGAATGAGATTGTAATTCAAAGAACCAAAGGTGGCTTGTATCTCCTTGCAGAAATGGACAGTTCATTAGTTGGAGGAAAGATCACTCAGTTTAGAGTGATCCCTTACAATGCAAAATACAGAGTCAAGGTTCCTAAAAATATACATGATTTGATAGACATTAGCCCTGAGACACTTAAGAAACTGGTTAATGAGGACGAGTCAAAAGAAAATAAGTATAAATATCATGAGCTAAGGCAACACAAGGAGTTATACAGAATTGACCAAGTTAAGTTGTCATTAAACAATGATGAGGCATCAGATTCCAAGTCAGATAATGATGAATATGCTGAGTTTTGAGACTACAATGAAGAAAGTGATCTAGAAGATGAAATACCACTTGCAAGTAGACTTATCTTAAAAAGCCATCATAACTCCCTTGGATTGCATAAAAATACTGTAACAACTATGTATGCTAGTTTAAGTATTAGGTAGTTGGTGTAAGACCTGAGACACAATAGAGATTAATGATGAGAAATATTGAATAGTATAATAAATGACTAGAAGTTAGTTTACTGAGTCTGGGGTGGTATTACCATGTTTACTCAGAACAATATCTTGTAGCAGTAGTTTGAAAACAATCAGAGACACTGTGGTCAGGGCAATGCTCACAAGCATTATTCTTGACTGCAACACACCTCTTGAGGGACTTAAGAACTTGGCTATGGTGATCAATGATGAACTGGTGATACTGAATCAAGTATTCAATGTGATGGATGGTAGCGACAATGCTGTTATGAAGGTTTGACTCTCATGAGTGAATGGGAGTGACTTTGTGCCCATCAACAATATTGCCAGAGGTCAGATCCTTGTTGATTACAATCTCGACTTTGTCATCAATGGACATCTGCTGGGTGCAAGCAATTACTTTATTAGCAGTGTGCATGATGGCAGCTAGAAAAAAAGATACCATATCAGTATCAGGGTTGGCTGAGGAAGCATTGGCATTACCCATCACAGTATCCTCCTCAATTCTGACTAAGACAATTGTGGCAGGCTCATTGTCAGATATGTCCTCAATGACTGCCTTGGACTTGGGAGGCTTCTTGCCTTTTTTCAAAGCCTAGACAGAAAATATTTGTATGATTAATAAAAGATCTGGACAAAATAAATATAACTTCACATACCATGGCCTTGCCCTTGCCTCTGCTTGAAGAAGGCTTCACAGTGGAAGTGTCGGCAACAGACAATGCTGCAGCTTAAGCAGCAGCAACATCTTGTTGCCAAAGACACAGCCGGGGAGATGAGTTATCTCAACTTATAAATAATTATTCAGTCCTAGATCATAAAAAATCAGAAGAGAAAATATACTTGCATCTAGAGCAAACAGCTTCTTGCACTGTTCAAGTTGTTTGGCCCCATCTACACCCAGTTCAAACAGCTAGTTGCAGAAACACATGGCATCGTTAGCTTTAGCAATGAGTGCAGTGAGGTCAGCAGGAAGATTAGTGCTGGAGAACATGTTTGGTATTGAGGGAGATATAAAAAGCAAAATGTAAGGAATGTGAGTGTTCTACAGACATTGAGATGAGGTGGAACAGTTTCTACTTCAACGAGGACATTGAAATTTATAGTGTGGGGGAGAGGTAACATGGAACTTAAAATTTTCATGGAATAGCATTCCTAAAAAAATATATATTGAAGTTACATGTGTTTCCCTACTTAGCTATATACAAATGTGTTCACCAACTCCTAAAAAACTTAATTGAATAAAGCTGCAAAAATCTAGAGGAATGGTTGAACTCACTATGAGATTGATTGATTGTTCTTGATTTAAACTTGGTTACTACTGAGATCGGATGTGGAGTGCTCAGTGACTTAAAAATAGACAGTCCAATGTGTGACAGGCATTGAAAAAAATATTCTAAGTCACTGCGCAACTTAAAAAAGTGCTTATAGCTCCTAAAAAATGTTGTGAAATACTAAGCAAAAACTTAAGGATCATGCAATAGAAGAGACAGGAAGAAAATGAAATAGATTTTGGCCAATGGCTGGTGAGCTATACAAAACTATGAAACTTTTGCCCAGAGGAGTTGCATACTCAATGTGTAAATAAAAGAAAAAGTCTAAAACATGCAAGATCCACCTTACACCTTGACATTAGGGTTAAAGTCACTGTCAGCATTCACCTCACCAGCCAAGTCCCCACCATGACAAGGATACTCCAAGTCAAGATTCCCAGTGTCATTGAAAGTTAGAGATTGAGGAGACCTGTCTTGAGAATGATGAGGGTTATCATCTAAAAACAGAAATTAGTATGAAGGAACAAAATAAAAAAATAAAAGAGCTTACAGACAAGCCTGTATAGAGACAAGCCTGAAGGCTTTCTGTACTCTGTGAATTTTGTGCTACCCACCTCTTCAGTGGTGAACTTGTCCATAAGTCCATTGATGGTAGATACATCATTGAGTAAAGACTTCTCAGCTACCACTTGACCTTCATATTCCATAGTGTCACAAACTATGGTGTTGATTGCCCTGCAGTTGTTGTGAATAAGCTTGAAAAGGCAATGCACAGTTTATCAAGCACTGTCGAAGATCTTGACTAAAAGATCCACAGTACCAAGGAGTGAATGAAGATCTAGAAAGTAGGTCATGAATCCCTTGAAGTGCTTGAAATGAAAATGAAAACAAGTACTCACACTTGAGAGTTCTCAGCAAAAGGCATGATAGAGATATGCATGTGGTACTTCTTGAAGGGATTGGCCTCAAAGGAACAGACCACCTTTTTGCTGCACTGACAGTTGCCACAAGTGACACTCTAGCCAAGGAACTTGCAGGGTTTCAATTGGCTGCCCACATTGCAAAGAGATCCAGCAACTTGTGGCTAGATGAATAAAACATAAGAAAAACAGAAAAAGAACACAAAAGAAAGGAAGGTCACATCCATAGTGGCTGTGGAAAGCCAATGAACTTGCTTGGAATCCACTGGTCTCATTGTGACCGGGTCAATGGAGATGTCATGCACTTAACAGAAAAAACTTAAGTATGGGACAGAGAATGCGATATATGTGACAGATGTGTTTGAGAAAAGGATATAATGCAGAAGTTACATGGCACTGGTGTATTGCCAGGGAATTCTTAAGTCCCTGAAGCATCACTAACCATTCATATAATATGAATAGAGTACTGACAGCTGTCAAAGATATGGAAGCCTCATCTATTCGGGTGTGGAAGAAGGCATCGGTCATGTTGAGTTTCAACCAGTATTTATCATGACCCACATCAGCAAGGATATCATCAACATGAGATAAGGGATGTTTATCTGATACTGTATTAGCATTGAGCTGACAGAAATCATTCACCCATCACAGTAATGTAGCATGGTCAGGTTTAGGCACAAGAAATGCAGGAGAGACATACAAAGATGATGAAGGACAGATACAGCTTGCATTGAGGTGATGATCAATCAGTGTTTTCCAGGCATCACAGAGTTTATGAGGGCAGGAATAAGAGTGAGTAGTAATAGTCCTTGACACATCCTTTCATTTGATAGAACACTTAACTTCCATGGGCATATTGTAGACCTGTTGCACCTAGTCTGGTATGTCAGTATGTAGATAGGTAAGATATATAAGAGCACTTACCTCCTTAATCATCAAGAAGATGATAGAGATGACTAAGGAGGGAAGGAGGCAAAGTCTGGAATAAACAGTATGTAGGAAGCCATAGCCAAACACCATGATGATCAACAAGACCTATATAGGTCAACACATATCATGGCTCGCTACTGATGCTTGTGGGTCGGTCTGAGAAAAAATAAAAAATAAAAGAAAAAGAAAAAGAAAAAAGAGAGAAAAAGAAAATGGAAAGGAGGAAAGTTTCAGAAGACCTATCTGCGAATTCCACAACGATTTTTGAGTGTCAGAAGCCCAAGGTCAGAGAGGATGATGATAAACAGCGCTCTGCGCACCTTTCTCATGCCCGAGGCACAGCCACATCAAACAGCAGACCTGCCGTTCAATAGCGGAATCATTTAACATAAAGGATATACTGAATTTCTGAGGCTCAAAAATTTAATTCAAACTTATTCACATGCATACAATATTCTCTAAATTTTTTGGGCCCTTCAGGCACGTAGGTAATTTGTGAGTCTTTTGCAAATCATAGCAGCTAAGTTGCTACTGACCAGAGTTTGAATATTCAGTCAAATGGGGCTCACTGCCACGGTGTTTCATCAGTGCTCGCTGTCGCGGTAAGAGCATTCAGCATCGACTGGCTGTCGGCATCTTCAATTTAGATCTTGCTAGGGAACTTTACATTAAATGAACACCTGATATCACAAAATTTTCTTCTCATGAGACTGAAGCCATATCATTTCATGGATAAGGTAAAGTAAAAAAAAAACTATGGCCTAGAAATGAGGTGGGCTTATAAATATTCAACCACTGAGAATGTAATTACTCAGAGACAGATCTCTGGCTTTGGCAGAGAGTAGGAGGCAGCCAGCGCAACGACTACCAATTGCAAGACCTATGGCATCGCATCTCCAAACGGGAAATTCCGGTATATTCTGACTCAGTTTAAACTCCAGTCGCTAGCAGTTGCTATCAGTAGCAACCCCCAAGCATGAATATCGAGCCCATATCATCAATGTGAGTAAGAGGTTGAAATACATCTTGGTATTCAGATTTGATATCTGTACCCAATTTCTCGAGGTGTTCCATAAGCTCCAGAGTCTCAATGCAAGCACAAACAGCATAAATAGGGTCTGCATCATGTAAAAGTTGATAATGGTAATCAGAAAGTACATCAGTGGCAGTAGCATAAGATGGTAACAAATGAAAGGGAAAGTCTCAGAGTATAATGTGGCACAATGGGAACACTCTTTCCATTGGAATTCAAGAGGACTAGAGTGTAGCAGTGAGGTCAGAGGGATTTGCAATGGATGTAGTAAGTCACAGTGCAGAGGCTTGGTGCAATGATGGCATGTACTGTATGGGAAGTTCATCAATGTTCAGTGTCAAAAAGCTTCAGTTTTACCCATTGAGTCAAAGTGGTATCAGAACAAGTTGTATTGGTAAAAGCAACAGAGACAGAGATTAGAGATGGCAAGAAATGTAATGGAAGGTTAAGACATTGAAAAATATTGGGACAGATTAAGACTAGATGGGAACCATTGTCAATAAGAACATTTAAATGGAAAAAAGAAGAAGCAGTAGAGAGGCTTTCATCTTCAATATGACAATGCCAATGCAAATGTTCCATGAAAAATGAAACCAGGGCAACAGGGGCAGAAACAGCACATACTTCAAAAGTAGAAGGTAGGAAGGCAGAGTGATTAGCAGACACATCTCCATCAGAGTCTATAGAAAGGTCACCAGAATCAATAACAGAGGAGTCATTGGTGGTGAGAAGAAAAGGTGCAGGAAGAGACAATGCAATGACAGTAGCAGGTTCATTGGTGATCAGAGTATCATTCACAGTGATAGAAGTGATTATGTTCGAAGAGAGAGCATCAGTAGCAAGGGTAATACCATCAGTGAGGGTAATTCCATGATAGGTGGCAGCATCAGGGAAGTTGTTGAGGCACTTGTCTATTTTTTGACCCACATTAATACAATGACACTTCTTGCAGCCATTGTTCCTGTTAATGTAGTCTTGCATGGCATTCATGAGTCCACTGATGCATGTGGTTCAGGTGTGAGTCATGGATGAGGAGGTGGCTGAGAAGGCAGCATTTGAGGTGAAAGGTTCAGCAGAGGAGGAACAAGGTGCAGAAGAACATCTGTTTGGGAAGAGTGTAGAAGAAGAAGAGGAATGTTTCTTTGAAGTATTATACATGTCAACTTCTTGAAAACGAGTGTTGACTCGAGCCTCAAATTTGACATTGATCTCTCTAACCAGCTGTATTTCATCATCAAGCTTGTAAGTGGTGATGAGAGTGGGCATGAGGTGAGTTTTGAAATGCTCAATGAGACAGTCATCAGGCAAAGAATAGAGCATGTTGTGTAACAAGATAGCACCTTTGCAAATCCCCGAGATCCAGGTGGAAACATTTTCATCAGTGGGTTGGTGAGAGGTGAGCAACTGGGAGTGCAAGTCGTGAGCCTAATTTTTATAGGGAAAAGGTTTGGGGCATTTCTGCAGCAAAACCTCCAATATCCAGCTGGATTAGGTCCTTGCAGTTCACTGCAAACCAGTCATGTAAGATGCTGTCCTGAATGCCAGTAGTAAGCATGAGGATTATAGTTTTGTCCATGAGCTTGTCAGTGTTCAGGTCATAGAAGTTTTGTGTCAAATATTCCCAGGTGGTGATATTAGTCACCTTCAATGGCTCACTGCTGCCACATATGATGAGAACCAATTTTGGTTGTGCATGGACAACACAATCCTTCATGTTCTCGGTGGCCATGATATCAATGTAATAGTCAGGGGATGTTACATGCATGCCACAGACCCCACTCCACACTAACTTTAACTATAGACTTCATATCAACAGATCATGCTATTGGACCTTCATGGCCTCTAGCTGCTTATCATTTACTCTGCTCCATTTTGCCCAATGCACTAGGGGATTTGCAAAATACACTGTTGTGACAGCACAACTCTTAACAAAAACTCCAGTAACTTACAGCCAATAGCTATTGAGTGCTTTTGAAATCCATAGCAATATGCGATATTCCATATATGGGTGCAATATGGGTAGGGGGACTAGATGAGGTTATTTTTAGATGCTATATTAGGCAGAATGATCAGGAGAGGGTTTATTATTAGTATTAATTGCATATTTTTGCTATTTTTAGGGGTTAGAGACAGATTTAAAATGCCAGATCAATGTTTCTCAAAAATCTAGCACATTTTTTATTGGAAAGGGCTAAAATTAAATTCTGAGCCTCTTATAATAATCTATAATTAGCTGGTATAGTGATACCATTAATATTCAGCTGAAAAAGGCTGGATGGATCAAAAGAAAACTGGATGCATTAAAAATCTGCATTTTCTCAAAAATCTGGCTCATTTTTAAATAAATTGGGCTAATATTAAAGAGAGGATCTTGTCATGTACTTTTTTTAATGTCTATAAGATTATTTTATTGAAATGCAGCCAAAAATGAATGGATGCATTGAAATTAATTTGGATATAGTGGCAGTGCAGAATGCCATCAATTATATCATTCTATTTTCAGACTAAATAGGGGTTTAGGCTTATTGGAGCATCCTCTGGGTGGTTGGTGGGCCAGGGGATAGTACTATTATATGCTTAAAAATAAATAACACAACAACGAAGCCTCTAATGAGGTATGGAAACTCTGTGGAGTTGGTGAAAAAGGTAAAATAATGAAAAATAGCAAATATAAGCACCCAGAGGATGCTTCAATAAGCCTAAACCCCTATTTAGTCTGAAAATGAAATGATATGATTGATGGCATTCTGCACTGCCACTACATCCAAATTAATTTCAATGCATCCATTCATTTTTGGCTGCATTTCAATAAAATAATCTTATAGACATTAAAAAAAGTACATGACAAGATCCTCTCTTTAATATTAGCCCAATTTATTTAAAAATGAGCCAGATTTTTGAGAAAATGCAGATTTTTAATGCATCCAGTTTTCTTTTGATCCATCCAGCCTTTTTCAGCTGAATATTAATGGTATCACTATACCAGCTAATTATAGATTATTATAAGAGGCTCAGAATTTAATTTTAGCCCTTTCCAATAAAAAATGTGCTAGATTTTTGAGAAACATTGATCTGGCATTTTAAATCTGTCTCTAACCCCTAAAAATAGCAAAAATATGCAATTAATACTAATAATAAACCCTCTCCTGATCATTCTGCCTAATATAGCATCTAAAAATAACCTCATCTAGTCCCCCTACCCATATTGCACCCATATATGGAATATCGCATATTGCTATGGATTTCAAAAGCACTCAATAGCTATTGGCTGTAAGTTACTGGAGTTTTTGTCAAAAGTTGTGCTGTCACAACAGTGTATTTTGCAATTCTCCTAGTGCATTGAGTGCTGCTACAGTTCTCCCAGCCCTTTTGGATCACTGCCACCCGATGATCCTTATCATCACTGAAGAACTGGCATATTCGATGGGTACTGAGATGATCCTGATCCACACACCCCAGCACCTCAACCCATGTTCAATGGAGGGCAGCCTAATGCTCCAGATTCTGACAGGTCTGAAAGTGATGATGAGGCTGGTGACTGGCACTCATGAAACTAAGCATAGCCTAGCGTGAACACACATTAAACCCACACCCAATCCCACTAAACACACACACACACACACACAATCTCTTTAAGTGTGGAGGGGAGCAAGGAATTTAATTCTACTTGCACACCAACAGTATCTCAATGTATCTCAGCAAGCTCGCTAGAACAATGCATGCAACCACATATAATTATCAAGCCGATCTCTGTTTCCCTCAAAGCTTTTTACAAGAGAGCATGGCAAACCATGCAACCCTCAAGGCAAAGGATATTTCAATAGACAATACACATGGACATGCAAATCCACAAAATGACCAAGTTCAGTTAGTGAGCTTGCTAAGTATGACTTGTCGCTAGATCTAATCTGCATGCGACACCGCTTTTCTCTTAGTTGCTAAACCTGACTCCCAAACCCATCATGATAGAGGCCCTCAGCACTCCTAGTTAAATCACATGAAACTCTCAAAGACTGTCCCCGTAAGTCCTCACACACAATGCACTTGCCCTAACAATGGTGCCATGAGGTCCAACTGTGCACACCTGTCACACTTTATGCAATTGCTAGAACAACTCAAGACCTACACAGAGGCTCGCACAACACAATTTCTCTCTTACACTGAACCAGAAAAGGAATAGAGCTCTCTCTCAGATGTAACTAAGTAAACCTCTCAAGACTGGCGCAGCATCACTGCCTCTGAATCTCCTTCTTATCTCAAGTAAACCGAAGTTTTTATCCAAAATATTTCTCTTATTTTATTTCTCTGTAAGCTTGCTAAATGTGCATTATAGCCAAGACTCAAAGTACTAACTCTTACATGCCACAACAAGTCCAGATTCAAACTGAAACTTTATTACTGTATGTGGGGGGTAGGTTGCTTGCTTTAATACAAGAAATTCTACTCTACTTATACTATGGGAGATTGATTGTTACAAACAGCTTCTTAGTAATTTAATTTGTTGTCAGCCGATAATTCCTCATCCAAACTGGCACAATGCTCTTGGCAGAGCACTGCTTGCTCCTCTTTTAGTAATCTCAAAGAGCTAAGCGATGTCTACATTGCTCGTCCAGCAGCAGAGTAGCCTATGAGCTTGCACTCAATAGCTGCTTAATCCTTGATCACCAATTATACTTTGTATTCGGCTTTTGGGTCTGCTCCGAAGGTGACAGCATCATATTCTAGGCTCAGTAACCAAAGCATGCTTTGGACTTCAAGCCCATGCACTATTTCTGTCAACTGAAACCTGTTTCTAGACCATGCCCAGGGGTTCTCTTGGTTATCTCACATGCAATATCATTTCTCCAGATCTCCAGGGACCACATGTCATAAATTACAGACGCATAGTTATCTAAATTAGTCTTGGCCTGCATGCAAGCACATCCCACTGAGGCTGAATTCTCTAATGCAAAATGGATTGCTTAGCAAGTGAGCTTGTACTTCTGCCTTATTGCTGTGCATGCCCATAAGGTACAGTGCAACAACGAAGTCCTTATGTTTTAATTCCATTGCTTTGTTTTCTATCATAGAGCTTTCTACCTTCATGACCTTGCTTCTTTGCATGCTGCTTGCACTGTCAGCCTGCTTACTATGCTGCTGCATTGCTAATGTGTAAGGTATGGTATTTCGCAAAGTTACACCCTTAGACACACTGTGGGCATGACAGCGAGACTGACACCCCCACTCACACTCCACACCAGCACAACCATGGTGACAATGCACCCAACTCCCAACCTGGAAGCCCCAATGGCTCTGGTAGGCCCAGTAAACCAAGAGGACCAGATGGTCCCAGCAGTCCTGGAGGTTCTGGAGGTCCAGGAGGCCCTGACAACAACAATCCCAATGAGCAAGATTTCTTGTGGGAATTCATGAATCTGTTATGCAGGGTTTCCACTTTGCTAAACAATTCTTGACCCAACAACATCCACACCAAGGTCAGAGAACTGGAGACTTTTGATAGCTCCAACCCACAGAAACTCAAGTCCTTCATCATTTCCCTCCAGTTGAACTTGTAGCAGATGCCGGTAAAGTCAACTACACCATTTCCTTCCTGTCCAGCACCACTCTTGACTGGTTTGAACCAGACATTCTCCATCCTAATCCATGGAATCTGCTGGAGTGGCAATACTCTTATGCTGCATTCCTTGATGAACTTCAAACCAACTTTGGTCCTTTCAATGCTATCGGGGATGCTGAAGATGCCCTCAAACATTGTCACATCCATGATGGAGACCGAATCATGAAGTATATGGTTCAGTTCAACTAATATGCCTCCCAAGTTGATTACAGTGATAATTCCCTCTGCCATGTCTTTTATCACAGACTTTGTACCCACATCAAGGATAATATGGCCCACCACAGAAAGCCTAACAATCTCCGTGACATGCGTTTCCTAGCCCAAGAACTTGATGCCCACTACTGGACTCGGAGGACCAAGATATCCCATGAAAACTGGGACAACAAATTCTCCAGTTCATATTCCAACAACCCTAAGTCCAAGGGTTCCAATTCCAACTCCAACTCTTCAGCCTCTGGGTCAGCTCCAAAGTCTTCCAATTCCAATTCTTTGGGATCTGCTTCCAATCCTAAGCCCTAGGCTGATAAGCTAGGCAAAGATGGCCATCTTACTCAAGAAGAAAAGGACCATTGCCAGAAGAACAATTTCTGTATGTTCTATGGAAGCAAGCACAAGACTGAGGACTGCAACAAATGCAAGGCCATGCTGCAGAAGTTGAAGATCCTGCTCCTGCCTCTGAGGATCTGACTCTGACGGAGTCAGAAAACTAGAGGGCAGCCCTGTATCCCCCATGCAAGATCAGGGTTGCATTGACTGTAATCACACATTGGAGGTTGTCACCCTCAATGCCACTGCTCTTTCCAACCATTCACTTACTATATCACTCTCTTCTGAAGTCAGCTCCAGTACAGAGCCCAATGGCTCTCCAATCATTACTATCCTTTATTTCTTGCATTGGTTGACTTCAATTCTAGCTATTGTTTCATCAACTCAAAGTACATTGAGGACCACAACCTTCTACTAAACCTATTCCTTCTGTTTAACTTCGGCTCCTTGACAGCTCCACCAGATCTCATATCTCTTAATCCATCACTCTTCCAGTTTGTTTCCCTTCCGGAGACATCATCTCTATTGACTTCTATGTCACTCATCTAGATTCATCCTGTAACATTGTTCTGGGATACAACTGGCTTTTCTGCTGCAATCCATTGATTGATTGGGTAAAGCACAGTATCACTTTCCATTCACCTTTACCAGGTGTTTCTTCCTCTGCAAGTGCTTCTGTGGCCTCTGATGCAACTGCATCTAACTGCATGGACATTCCTCATCCAACTTCTATTCCTATTTCAATCCTGGCTTCCACCCAAGATCCCGATGGACTCCACTGCCATATGAACTCATCTGTTCCTACCCTACCATCCCTTCCTTTTCTGTAATGGTTACACCCAAGATATCTATCATCTCCACAGCTGCTTTTGTTTGAGCATGCGCTGAAGATGGAGCTCAACAATATACCCTCCAACCTTCTGCACCTAGCATCAGTGCTACGGCTGGCTCTGCTGCCCTGCTGGGCTGGCAATAAACACCAACAAACACTAAACCTATCACAAACTCTACACTTATCACCAATGTATTGAATTCAGGTGTTTCAAGTACGATAGAAGCATTCTGCAGACTTCAATAATCAAGGAAAGTTGTTTTAAAGATGTTTTATCCATTACTAGTGAGCTATACAAGTGTACTACTTGCACTAGTGGGGTTGGTAAGACACAATTGGGTGAATAGTGACTTGGTTTGAGCTACTGCACTCACTCTGACTGGGACTGCTTCAAACTAGTGGCTCTCTTAGCCCTATACTGCTTCCTACAAGTGATAAACACTTGACTAGTTGCACCCTGGGCTGACTAGTGGCACTCTTGGCCTAAGAATAATACTTTAAACTTTGAGAAGTTGCTTGAACTAACTTTGAAACACTCTCAGCCTTTACAGGACACAAAAGATTGCTACAGGTGGCAGAGGTTCAAACCCTTTGGCTTGATTAGTACTTGCTTGAGGGTATACATTTCCCAAGTGGCATAGGTTCAAACCCTGTGGCTTGTGGACAGTGTTTTATAAGAATATTGTGTCTTTGAATCATATAGGTTAGAACTCTGTGGATCTATGATCAGTTTGGAAGCTTGAGTGCATAGGTTTGAATCCTATGGCTTTAAGTAGACATTTTGTGAAGGGTTTCTGCTTGAAGCACAAAGCTTTGAGTTGTATTTTGTGTGCTCTAAGTTGTTTGAGGTCATTGTGTGTGTTGCTCAAGACTTATTGAGGGTTTTGTGTGTGTCTCTTAACATTGTGTGTATTGTAAATACACCTTGTCTTAAGGCCTAGCAACAACTGTTGCTCCTCTTGTTATCAAAAGCCTTTGGACTTAGAGAAATTTAGATACTTAACATGCACTATTGCTGTATATGTGTATCATATATTTTGAGAGTTCCGTTGTTCTATTTCTATCTGCTTCTATTGCATCAGAATCCCCCACAAACTTGAGGGTATGTGTATGTAGTGTTAAGTGTGGATGTGATCAGTGTCTTCAATGCTGTTGCATTTCTAGCTTGCACACACAGAGTCTCTTCAATGTCTTCATAGTTGTATACCTCAATAACATCCTCATTTACTCCAACAACCCCACAGAGCACCGGGAACAGGTATGCAAAGTTCTATGCAGGCTTAAAGCAAATGGGCTCTACTGCAAAGGATCTAAATACAAGTTCCACTGGGACTCTATAGAATACCTAGGCTACATTCTATCACTGGAGGGTCTCCACATGTCCAAAGACAAGGTCAAGGCCATCTTAGATTGGCTGGTTCTACAGAAAGTTAAGGATATTCAATCCTTCCTTGGCTTTGCCAATTTCTACTGCTGATTTATCCATGAATACAGTGACATTGTTATTCCTTTAACTCACCTCACACACAAAGAAACTTTATGGAAATTCAATGACAAGTGCATGGCTGCTTTCAATGAACTAAAGCAAGTCTTTACTCACGCTTCTATCCTTACCCATTGGGTCCCTGACCAGCAATTAGTTGTGGAAACTGACACCTCCAACTATGCTATTGCTGCTATCCTCTCTATCTACCTTGAAGACAGCAAAATCCACCCTATCACTTTCTTATCCCAGAGCCTTCACAACACTGAACTCAACTACAACACCCATGATAAGGAGCTTCTAGTTATCTTTGAAGCCTTTAAATACTGATATCACTACCTTGAAGGCTCTGTGAACCCCATTGATGTGGTTACAGACCACAAGAATCTTGAATATTTTTCTACCACCAAGATTCTTACCCAATGACAAGTCTGGTGGTCTGAATATCTCTCCCAATTCAATCTAGTAATCTGCTTCCAACTGAGGAAACTCAGAGGAAAACTGGACACACTCACTAGACAATGGGACATCTATCCAAAAGAAAGGGATAGTCAATATGCAGCAGTCAATCCTCACAACTTCTGGCCCATATTCACTCAAGAACAACTCTCCGCATCCCTCTGCACTACTTTTCTTGAAGGCCCTACCCTCTGTGCTAGTGCTATAATAGACATTGACAAGCTCCATTCAGACATCAAGCACAACCATCTGACTCCATGGCCACCAAAGATTTCTGGCAGGCCAAATCCTCCACTCCTACTTTCTCTTCTTGGTGGTCTGTAGATGAACCAGACATTCTCTGTCTTGATAACTGCATTTATGTACTGGACTCCAAGGATCTCTGTCTCCATGTCCTACAGAATAATCATGATCACATCTTGGCAGGTCATTTTGGTCAAAATTGGACCTTGGAATTAGTCTGATGAAACTACACCTGGCCACAGATGCATGAATATGTCTGCCACTATGTCAAATCTTGTATGGTTTGTGGTCACAATAAGACACCTAGACATTGTCCTTATGGTTTACTTAAACCCTTGCCAGTTCTGAAACATCTGTGGGATTCCATTTCAATGGATTTCATTGAACAGTTACTGAACTCCAATAGATTCACTGCTATCCTTGTAGTAATTGACCATGCAAGCAAGCAAGCCATCTTTATCCCTACACACAACACCATTAATTCTGAAGAACTTGCCCAGTTATTTGTCATTCATTTTTTCTCTAAGCATGGCATCCCTAACCACATCACCTCTGACCACGGCTCTGAATTTGTCTCCCAATTCATGCGCGCCCTTGCTAAAGCCCTTGATATGGAACTTTACTTTACTTCTGGATATCATCCAGAGGCTGACAGACAAACTGAATGTGCAAACCAAACCTTGGAACAGTACATTCACATCTATTATTCCTATCAACAGGACAACTGGGATTTACTACTACCCATTGCAGAGTTTGCATACAACAATGCTCTGAACACCTCCACCAGAATTTCTCCATTCTTTGCCAATAAAGACTACCATCTCAATATCACAGTTCATCCTGAACGCGATATTGCCTCTGCTCAGGCCCATGACTTTGTAGTCAACCTTGATGAACTACACCAATTCCTACACAATGAAATCACTCAGGTGCAGTCTTGCTACAAGATCCAAGCAGTGATGTGCTCAGTAATGGCAAGTGGCAAAAGGACTAGTGAAGGGCAATGAACACCAACAACACTAAACCTAACACTAACTCTACACTTATCACCAATGTATTGAATTCAGGCATTTCAAGTACAATAGAAGCACTCTGCAGACTTCAATAATCAAGAAAAGTTGTTTAAAGACATTTTATTTGTTACTAGTGAGCTATACAAGTGTACTACTCGCACTAGTGGGGTTGGTAAGACACAATTGGGTGAGTAGTGACTTGGTTTGAGCTACTGCACTCACTCTGACTGGGACTGCTTCAAACTACTGGCTCTCTTGGCCCTATACTGCTTCCTACAAGTGATAAACATTTGACTAGTTGCACTCTGGGCTGACTAGTGGCACTCTTGGCCTAAGAATAATACTTTAAACTTTGAGAAGTTGCTTGAACTAACTTTGAAACACTCTTGGCCTTTGCAGGACATGAAAGATTGCTCTAAGACATTTCAATTCACTCAATGCTATAGGTAACTTAGCAACTAGTTGCCACTTCATCGAGGTTAAGCACAAAAGCCTTTAATTGGGGCACTAGATACTGACTAGTAGGTCACAATTGTGGGGATGGCTTGCCTGAGCTGTGCATGTGCCTATTCTACTACTTATATACTGACAAACAAGGTACAATCAAGATATTAATAACTGACTAGAGAGGTATTATTGATAAGGATTTCTTGGCTAGTCACAAATAATGGTGAATAATCATGCAATAGTTGGTCTAGAAATGGTTGCTTGCTGACTAGTTAGCCTAGGAGCTCCGCTAGTGGTTGTATCCCATATCCTTGGCACAGCAATGCTACACTAGTGTCAAGGATAAATGACTAGGCTGGCAAATGTGCCTGTAGCAGCTGTCGATCGTGATTGAAGGTGCAGCCCGGCTATACTAGTGCCAATTGTAATAGATCTGTATCATGCTAGTCAGATCTGCTGCAAGGTTGATCTGTTGCTAATTCATTTCTAAGTCCTGCTTCAAGATTGCCATGTGACTAGTTAACCTGACTTAGGTGTTTGTGCCCAGATCGGTCCACTAGTGACTGAACTTCATGGGATTTGTATTCTCTGCCTCTTGTTTGGTGTGCTAGTCATGTTACTCATCTGCTAGTGGCCATGTATATTTAGCCCTGCTAACTTTCGAGTCACTAGTATGGCTGGCTGGTAGATTTAACCCACTAGTGGTATCGCATCTAAGTCCTGGCTCTACTAGTTGCGTATTAGTCTAACTATCAGCTCGAAGCCTCAGCTATAGTCCTCTTTGTATCACTAATGTAAGGTAGATATGTAATAGTATTTGTATAAAATCGCAAAATCTAGGTGTGAACACGTAGACAGCGTATCAGTGGACAAGTGCCAGAATCCGGCTCCTCCTTTCAAAGTAGGTGACAAAGTCAATCTTAGCTCCAAACATATCAAGACTACTCGTCCTACTGCAAAATTTGTGGAGAAATTCCTTGGTCCATTCAAAATCATAGCTTAGCCAGGCTCCCATTCCTTCATCCTCAAACTTCCATCGGACCTCCATGCCATCCACTCTGTCTTCCATGTATCACAACTTGAACCTGTAGAAGAAAACACTATCTTTAATTGCACTCAACCTCTGCTGCCTCCAGTGGAAGTCAATGGTGAAGAGCAGTATAAAATAGCTCAGATCCTAGACTCCAAGCTTGACCGCTGGTTCTGGTGTCCTCTCCTCTACAGGATCCAATGATTAGGCTATGAATGCACTGACAAAGAATTTGCTACATTACTGGCCACTGAGTTCTCTACCAACAATTTCATTGAAGATTTCCATCGCCACTACCCAGACAAACCAGGACCCTTATCCAAGGTCATCATCTGGAAGTGCTATCTAACTTCCACTTCTTGTAAAGACCATGGGAAAATTCTCACTTTAGGGTGCACCAAGACCAGACACTACACTAAAGTGACAAATTACCTAGGGTCACATAACTTTCCCCTATCCACTCCTCCATTATCAGTCTCCATCAGTGATGAGCCTCCGGGCTCTGTATGCTCAGAATTTGTGGATTTTGTCTGCTAATTAACACTACCATCCACTTGATGGCCTTTCAGCAAACCAAAGATTGCACACACACTGATACCATTTTCATCCTACAGCAACTACTCCTCACATGCTTTGTTATCCATCACATCTTGCTACACATCATAATTTCTGTATTCCATCATGGCAAGGTACCTTTGATCGACAATCACCCCAAAACAGAATCACCACATCACTCTGAAGCCCCTAGTTGACATGTCTCTCAATCACTTAATGAAAATGATGTGATTGACATGAGTACCTTTTCATCTATGATAATTACAGCTATGGCAACTACAGACCATGTTTACTAAGGCTGTTACTATGCCAAGGCTTCAAGAAAACGTTGCTCCATGCATACTCCTCAGCATGACTATAGTAGCTCAGTAATCTGCAGCTAAACAGCATCTAATGATCTGTTCATTGTTCAATAACACTATACAGTTTTCATCCATACATGGCAACATTGACAAGTTGCTGTTACTTTCAAAGGCAAAGGACCATATGTTCTTTACAGTTTTTACTATGTCAAGGTCTTACAGCCTTACTAAGTCTTTCATATTTACACTATTTATAAATTTGTACTTGTAGTATAAAAGCTAGCTAGAGAACATAGTTTAAGCTTAGCTTACACCAGTTTACCACCATGTCCTAGTCTATTGCCCATAAACCATGTTTATTCACTGTGCTATGGCAATACACTGTTTACCTCAGCATATTCTTGATTGCATGTCAACTCTTAAGCTCACTAGAGTTATTCCACAGTTTTTGACTGTGAAGAGTTTTTTGACACTCACTCTTCGCTCTTAACACTATTGGTACATGCTCATATTGTGCCAATATGTGATTGCTATGACATATCTCACCTACGTTATCTTTTACCAGGCTGTCATTGTTTCACTTTCACACCATTGTTATCATCACCCACTTGGGTAGTCTCCAAGCAGACTTAGGATCAGTTTCAGCAAGTTTTCATATAGGATCATTATAGGATAGTCTCAGTGTGGACTCATAGGTTAGTTTTGACATAGGATAGGATCACTTCAGTACCAGACACAGTTTCAACATTAACTTCAGTACCCTCACTTCACATAGGACCAGCATCATTGCCAGTTTCCATAGTTTCATATTTTCTCTCAACACCCCACTCTCAGTACCTCATTTCACATTTTTTCTTGCCACACTCAGTCTCAACTTCATGTTTTCTCATTAACTTTCTCATCTCTAGACTAATTGCCATCCATTTAGTCTATCTTTCACAGTCCACTCTACTAGGATTACTGTCCAGAGACATTTTCTAGTCTTGTCTCATGTTTTCTCATACAGATTCATGGTATTTACATCATACCTGTTTCTGTCCCCTCTTGTTTCAAGAGATCCCTACCAGCTTACAGCCAGAGTTTATAGTACTCGACTACCAAGCAGTACTACTTTGCTGACTTAAAGTCACAGTGTATACTTGCATATATAGGAATTGATTTACTGCATGGAGGTGCCCTGAATCCACTTGCACACATGATCACCTTGATTGCCATGCTACTATGTTAATTGCCCAATCTCATTCTGAGTTGGTGTTGCCATTGCCACAGAAGTCTAAGCTCATCACTGGTCAATGCAAGTCAGTATCTGTCATCTGGATGTTGCAATAGCAAGCATAACATGTTATCTGGATAGCTTCAACATTGGCATCAAATGAAGTTTCTTCAGAAAAAACATCAACCATACTTTCAATGACAAAATATGACTTAAGAGCATCTGAGGGCATGTTGGAGTGTTTCACATAGAGGTGAGAGATCCTCACAGTTTTAAGTTGAAGTTGTTATCTATGAGACATAGTCACACCATTGATAACAAGTACATTTGAGGCACACAAAACATCTTAGAAAAACATATCTATTTTTTATGTAATAGAATACAACTGGAAGCAAAAGAGTCAGAATTCAATGCACAGACATGGCCAACATATCATATACTTATGATTCTTTTTTCAGAGCTTGGTAGATAAAACTGAAGAGGACAACTTTGGCATGAATGTGAAATGTGATATGTGGAAGTGGAGACATGAAAAAAGCAATTATGTGCAAAGAACATCATTGACACTACAATTTAATAGTGAAAATGGAAGGACAGGGGATAACATAAAAATGGAAAAAGAGATGCATCTGCAGCCAAGGATAAACTGCATGGTCCATAAAGATGAAGAACAGAAACATTGAAGGACAGTATTTAGCAATCATCAAAACACTAGTGACAGCAGTAGGCACAGTAGAGCTTTGCATGGGAAAGTGGAGAGGCTGAGATAAGGGAGCTTCCAGCATTGACATGGTCTACATGAATGTATGTTGTAAAGATTGGAACAGGAGACATGATGATGTCAAGAAAGTGGATCGTCTGCCATTACTGTGAATAGAGTGAGTGAAATTGGGAACATACAAAATGAGGAGACAGAGAGATGGAAATAGAATGATATAGAACATCAGCAGAGATACATGACAATTATGAACAGCAGGACTCACCAATCATGAAGCCAATACATTGAACACTTCCTCAAGTCAACATCTAAATCAGGCATTCAAAGCCATAGGTGGCCATTACAAACACAGGAAGAGATGGTGAGAGGAAGACAGAGCTGGGGGATGCAAGGAAAAAAGAGAGAAACAATAGTAGAAGGACAGTGAGAGAGAGGGAGACAGTGAGAGACAGATGACATGGCAGGAACCTGAGCTAAAAACAGAAAAACCAATGGAAAGCATGAGTTGTGTAGCCAATGAGAGTGAGGCTCCCACATTCACTCATTGTACAATAGATAATATTCTTGTTTTTCAACTGGAGAGAAGGACCATTAACAATGAAAGTTGTAGTCTTTATGATGTTTGCAATGTGATTCAGAACCCATTTGATCTTTGTCTTTAGACTGTGAAGCTGCTTCTTATTTTCCACTCTCCCCTCTGCCTGATAAGCCATTTTGGACACCATGATTTTAGATTTCTTTGTTAGATGGGTAATCTCATTCTCTAAATCTCCAATGTATATAGCCTTCTTGCTCAAATTCTCTGCTTACATCTCCACCCTTTTCTGACTGCATTTAAACTTCTTCTGAAGACCATATAGGTGCCATTAGTAACAGTCAGGGTGTTTACATGCCTGAGAAAGCTCTGTCAGGTCCAACAGACCTAGATTCTCCTTTCCTGATAGCATGGGTCCATCCACATGTGTTGATGTTTCATCACAAGTGTGATGAGCAGCATTGATCTTTGCAAATTGGTATTTTTGCTGCACAGACCAATGTTTGGTGGTACCAGAGTATCTTAGTGAGTTAAGATGACACCTCATAAAGTGTTTTATGTGTTTGAAAGGTGTGTAAAGATATAAAAGAGTGTAAATAGCTATGTGACATGTTTGTTTGGTTATATTTGCAAAGCTTTCAGACTGCTTATTCAAATGCACCCTGTACATGCTTCCACAGCTCTCGTATCACTTTGAAAAAATTACAAGATATTATTTTAAAATAAAATACATGTATTTTTGGAAACATTTTTTGAAAGAAATAATAATAATAATTTGCCATAAATGTGCTGAAACTATAGTAAAACAAGGTCTAAAAAAAGAATGCCTTGAAGAATACATGTAAAATTATGTTCTGAGTAAAATATTCCTGCAAAAGTATTTGTGAATTTTTCTCCTTCAACTTGCAGTAGGTGCATCCATAAAACTCCTATATTTCAGGCCATGATTGAGATTACTTAGAGTGCAAATTTTAGCAGGGGTTGCCAGTACCCACTCAAGGGATATCAGCGACCATGCTGAGCTTGCTAGTTGTGCAAAAGCAAGTAGACAAAGTTGGTATTTGGTAGTATTAATTTTTGAAGTTGGAGTTTTCAGAAAGAAAGTGATAAAATATTAGAGCTTTTTTGAAAAAGTTCACTGATAAGCTAGTACATATTTGGTAGTAAGTATTATCTTTCAAAGCTGCAATTTGTGGGTAAATGCCTGTGAACATTAAAGGAAGATCATCATGAGTAGTTGTCCTTCTTTTTGATGATTCTACATAAATTAGTTGAATGATTCTTGGATAGTGCTTAATATAATGACTGTACTATTTTAGCATGTTGACAACTGGCACATTTCATAGTCTTTTGTAGACAGATAGATGATACACACCTATGGAGAGTGTGAGTAACAGCATGTATGCATATTTCAAACACTATAAGTGTATGAAGATCCAGAACTGGGAATAGCTGTCCATAATTTGTGGCAGATCTTGTGAATTAAAACCAGTAAAGTGCTTTGCTTTCTGTGACTTTAAAGTTGGTCCACCAAGCACCAGCAATCTCTATCCTAGATACATAGAACATCCATATCAAGAGTGACTAAAACAACTACAAATTGATAATCTTTAAAGCACAGTTAACATAGGACCAACCGTGCACTCAATATTAGTAGGTTTAACCACTGATGTTGATGCTATCAAACAAACCTGGAGAGACCTTGAAGTAATATACTATAACTTGTAGTTCAGAAACCAATTATCACACAGAAGTTAGGCATCAAAGTGAGAAGGAAAAGAAGAATGTGGAATGATTTGTCTATTTTAAATTTAGAAAAAGTTCACTTTTAATTGCAGTTTTTGATGTTCTGTTAGATGTTTCAGATACAAATTGATAGTATAAGAGAACCAAGTCCAGCCTCACCTAACTGCACAATCTAAGTATTAAATGATATGTCTCCAAATTAATAATACTTCACTTATATCTCACTGTTTTTCTTCTCCTTGCTTCAGACATAAAAACAGGATTGCTCCTTGATCTGGAAAAATAATATAAAAATGAAAACTAGTATGAAAACCAGAAAGAGTCACTCACAAACAAAGTGCTGCACACACCAAATTCCTTATAGTTTTATAATCAAAGCTGCTTCACTGCAAGATCAGAAACTTAATAGCTTTCTCTGAAATCTGTAACTGATTAATATGATGTTTGCTCTGCCTCTTCAACCACTCACCACTGAATATCCTATAGGGTAAATGCTTGAGGGGATCATAGTCTCTGGCCTCTGAGATGTAAATTCTATGAGTGCATTGAGTCTTTTTATACCACATATAGCAGGGAGTTTGCCCATGGCATTGATCACCTGAAGACACTGAGTAATGTCTGGCATTCTCTATTCACATAGCTTCACAATAAAGACCTGTGTGACAGTCATGTCAATGTCCTGTATATCAGCTTCCTTAGGGGGACATCTCATGAATACCAAGTTTTATAAGAACATCCTTGAAAATAATTCAGAACTTCAAATCAGTAGCACTAGACTCAGTCTTGAGCTAAATGATTTGGAAAATTATTCCTTTGTGACATTTAAGTTTCTGTTGATCTCATCAGACTTTTATAAAATGAAATATCTGGTGTTTCTTGCCCTTAGTTGCATCTCTTGCACACTCTTTCTATCATATTTCTCATTCTCAGAGGCACTCAAGCATGCAATAACTTCGCTTGGTGTCTCATAGCAATGCTTAGCTACCAACCACATCCATTGACTTTTCAAGTACACAGACTAACAGCTATCAACCTGTTCCCACAGTAAACCCAGGATGTATTCATTATGGAAAGTCTAATAGTCATGTACCTACTTTGAATAGATAGATGAATGCCTGGGTATCCTTAGGACACCTGAGGGTTTGAATGAGCAATGATGGAACATATCTGACAGCTATATTATATCAATCAGATAGTATTTAATATTATCAGGCACATTATAAACAATTTGTTTTATATATAACCAAAAAAATATTTAATTATATATACTAAAAAATATTCTATCAGCAATATATACAATATAGGGTATGTCCCTGTATGCAGAAATACACCTGTTCAGTATCACCATACTCTACACTGAACATGGTTTTGTGTGTAGAAAAAAATCTAGTAATGTGCTCAGTAATAGGCAGAGCACAAATGCAACAAGTGTTTAGATTGTCAATCTAGATACTAAATCACACACACACAATCACCAATGTTAAGTTCAAGAGTGAGTATGGTAGAAGCACTTGTGGTATACTTAGATAGTGAAAATCAATTGAGTTTGTTCAAAAGCAACTTCAATTCAATTCTGGGAGTGTTTATATGAGATACACTAATCATAACAGCAAGGTATATGGATGTGGGAGTTTTGTGAGGTATAATTTAAGTGGTTTAGACTTGAAATGACATTGTCTAGGAGAGCTGGTAAGGCTTTAACCAGGGAACTTTAACAATCCAACAATCAAAGACCTAGAGGTTTACAAAGAGTGTATCTACTCTAGAGTACACAGACTCTATAAAGAATACACAGGTCCTGGCTTCAAGTATGAGACTTGCAAAGAGTACACTGACTCAATGATTGTTTGAACTTAAAACACTCTAAAGCTTATTTTACTTCAACTAGACAACATCTTTGGTCTGTGGTCGACTTAGCATATCTAGATCACTTTAGATAGTGAGGGAGCACAAGGCCTTTATATACAGAGCAGTTCAATTAACTAGCAAGATGCAAACACAGAGACAACTCTTTTTCCTACTTAGTTCTTTTAGATTACTTGTAGTCACCCTTTTGGGTTGACTTAGTGAACTTAATTCACTTTAGTTGAGAATATACAAATGGGATATAACCACTAATCATGATTGATTGTTGGACTGAGGTTATATTGTTTTGATCACTGCGTGATCTCAGTTAGCTATCTTGGTGCCAAGCATTGGCTATTCAGTTATTCCAGGGTTATTTGTGTTTTAGACTAAGTTCATCTTGAGTTGTGATTCATTGTAGACTTAGCATTTTTTTTCTAAGTTCATTCTGGATGTCAAGGTGATGAGTAATCTAGTTCTTCTGTATCCTGCTTTTATGTTTGTAACTCATTGAGGCATGTCCCCAGATTCTGACCATAATAGTCCTTGTTTCATATAGGAAATAGCATTAAATACTGAAGGCTTGTAGATTTGACTCATCTAAATGTTATCTTTAAGTCTGCTCTTGTACTGTATTGCTTACTATCTCATGTAGTATTTAGCTATCAGTGTAATGCCTCCACTATAGCTTTTAGTACTGCTTGTAGACTATGCTATTTAATAGAAAATCACAAAATCCACAGATAGTCTAATACTAAGTGTATCACCAGTCATCAATGTCATCATCCACTCTGCTCATATCTCTCCAATTGTCAAACAGTTCATTTGAAGTGAAAAACATGTCATAGTGCAAGCATAGGGCCTGCTCTCCAGTGCATACATCAAATGCTTTTGCCATCTTGTATGTGAAAGTGTGGAAGGTATGAGAGTGCTCCTGCCATCTAACAAACCAGTCATATCATGTCAATTTATAGAAGATAACACTCACTGTACTATCCAGTAACCCTGTCTTCCCTTCAGCCTAGCCCTAATCTCTCTCTTGCACCACCTGTGAACACCTGTATTTGCCTAGGTTCTGGACCTAGCCATAAAAACCCAATGCATCCTCAGTGAAGCTAGCCAGCTGCTGCATTTACACCAGCAGCTTATATTCCGAATTCAGTTTGCTTTGTTACCAGTTTGGGGCACTGCCACAGGCAAAATGGCCAGCTCAATGCTATGCTAGGCATTTCTGACATGACCCTGACAATAAATGTATACAAAATATTAGATTTATCGGCAGGAGTTTAGATTATATTTTTTTTTGAAAATCAAAACCATCTTCTGCACTCAAAAGGACTCAAACTCTAACTCACACAGTTAGGAGGAATCACATTGGTTAACTACTGCACCATAGTGCCATTATACACAATGAAATTGTATTCAATTTGTATGTGTAACACAAATTTTTTCTGTGATAAAAAATTTAAATATTACTGCTATGAGCAGCATGAGAGTGAACAGCCCTGGCAGGTATGAAGAGTGTGCTACTTAAGAAGATGGGCACCCTGTATGTCTAAACAGACAGTTGGTGGGTTGTCATCACTGCTAGGACATCAATGATGAGCCTAGACTTCTGTGGCAATGGCAACACCAACTCAGAATGAGATTGGGCAATTAACATAGTAGCATGGCAATCAAGGTGATCATGTGTGCAAGTGGGTTCAGAGCACCTCCATGCAGTAAATCAATTCCTATATATGCAAGTATACACTGTGACTTTAAGTCAGCAAAGTAGTACTGCTTGGTAGTCGAGTACTATAAACTCTGGCTGTAAGCTGGTAGGGATCTCTTGAAACAAGAGGGGACAGAAACAGGTATGATGTAAATACCATGAATCTGTATGAGAAAACATGAGACAAGACTAGAAAATGTCTCTGGACAGTAATCCTAGTAGAGTGGACTGTGAAAGATAGACTAAATGGATGGCAATTAGTCTAGAGATGAGAAAGTTAATGAGAAAACATGAAGTTGAGACTGAGTGTGGCAAGAAAAAATGTGAAATGAGGTACTGAGAGTGGGGTGTTGAGAGAAAATATGAAACTATGGAAACTGGCAATGATGCTGGTCCTATGTGAAGTGAGGGTACTGAAGTTAATGTTGAAACTGTGTCTGGTACTGAAGTGATCCTATCCTATGTCAAAACTAACCTATGAGTCCACACTGAGACTATCCTATAATGATCCTATATGAAAACTTGCTGAAACTGATCCTAAGTCTGCTTGGAGACTACCCAAGTGGGTGATGATAACAATGGTGTGAAAGTGAAACAATGACAGCCTGGTAAAAGATAACGTAGGTGAGATATGTCATAGCAATCACATATTGGCACAATATGAGCATGTACCAATAGTGTTAAGAGCGAAGAGTGAGTGTCAAAAAACTCTTCACAGTCAAAAACTGTGGAATAACTCTAGTGAGCTTAAGAGTTGACATGCAATCAAGAATATGCTGAGGTAAACAGTGTATTGCCATAGCACAGTGAATAAACATGGTTTATGGGCAATAGACTAGGACATGGTGGTAAACTGGTGTAAGCTAAGCTTAAACTATGTTCTCTAGCTAGCTTTTATACTACAAGTACAAATTTATAAATAGTGTAAATATGAAAGACTTAGTAAGGCTGTAAGACCTTGACATAGTAAAAACTGTAAAGAACATATGGTCCTTTGCCTTTGAAAGTAACAGCAACTTGTCAATGTTGCCATGTATGGATGAAAACTGTATAGTGTTATTGAACAATGAACAGATCATTAGATGCTGTTTAGCTGCAGATTACTGAGCTACTATAGTCATGCTGAGGAGTATGCATGGAGCAACGTTTTCTTGAAGCCTTGGCATAGTAACAGCCTTAGTAAACATGGTCTGTAGTTGCCATAGCTGTAATTATCATAGATGAAAAGGTACTCATGTCAATCACATCATTTTCATTAAGTGATTGAGAGACATGTCAACTAGGGGCTTTGGAGTGATGTGGTAATGAGGCTGGTGGCAGGCACCTGTGAAACTGAGCACAGCCTAGCGTGAAAACACTAACACCTACACTCAATCCCACTAAACACACCTACACACAATCTCCTTAAGTGCAGAGGGGAGCAAGGGATTTAATTCCAATTGGCACCGACAATATCCCAATTTCTCTCAGCGAGCTTGCTAGAGCGATACATGTAACAATGTATTTTTCTCAAGCCGTTCTCAAATTCTCTATCTCCTTGAAGCTTTTTACAAGAGAGCACGGTGAACCATGCAACCCTCAAGGCAAAGGATATTTCTATAGCCGAAACACATGGATTCGCAGATCCCCAAAATGACCAAATTCAGTCAGTGAGCTTGCTAAGTGCTACCCACCACTAGATCTAATCTGCGCGCGACATTGCCTGTCTCTTAGTTGCTAAACCTGACTCCCAAACTTGTCACGATTAGAGGCCCTCGGCACTCCCAATCAAGTCACAATTACTCTCAAAAACTGTCCCCACAAGTCCTCACACACAGTGTGCTCGCTCTAACAACGGTGCTGCAAGGTCCAACTGCGCACACCTGTCACACTCCGTGCAACTGCTAGAACAGCCCAATCTGGCTGATTCCCTTGCAAACCAACTCAAGACCTACACAGAGGCTGACACAACTCAATTTCTTCCTTACACTGAACCAAAAAAAAGAACAGAGCTTTCTCTCAGATCTATCTGCAGCAAACTCTTAAGATGGGCGCAGTGTCACTGCTGCCGAATCTCTTTCATATCTCAAGTAAACCGTAGTTTGTATCCAAAATGTTTCTCTTGTTCTATTTCTCTGTGAGCTCACTAAACTTGTGTTCTAGCCGAGACTCGAAGCTACTAACTCTTACACGGCGCAACAAGTCCAGATCCAAACTGAAACTTTATTACTGTACATGGGGGTAGGTATCTTGTTCTACTATGTGCAATTCTACCTACTTATACTACAGGAGATTGATCATTACAAATGGTCCTTTAGTAAGTTAAATTCTTTGTCAGCCGATAATTCTTCATTCGAACTGTTACAACACTCTTGGCAGAGTGCCACTTGGTCCTTCTTTAGTATCCTCAAAGAGCTAAGTGATGTCGATGTCACTCGCCCTACACCTATGACTGCTACTATTACACATCAAATAGTGTCAGTTGACAGATATTGAAAACACAATAAGAGTGTCAGTTGAAAATATTCAATTTCTCAGGATTATATAGTATATTAGTCAGTGATTCAAATCATGACATCATTAGAAAATCCGGCTGATTTGGGGATTGAAACCAGGAGCTTAAAAAGATTTTGTTTAATGTCACATGACTTTTCCAAGCAGACATGCTAACCACTATACTATACAGGCATTATATATTATATATTTGCGGTGTATTTATGACTCTCCTGTCCCTATATCATAATACTACAAAAGCGGGCCCACCCTTTCTGCGCCCTATTGTCTGCATTGGGAGATACATTTATTAAATTAAATTAAATTAAATTAATTGAAATATTAAACACAAAAAAAAAATGAAAATATCATTATTAAGCGGCGGGTTGGGTAGACGCTTGCGTAGTGGGTGTAGGAAAATCAAGATACTTTCTAAAAGTATGAATAGCATAAGAAACCTAAAATGGCTGCAGAAACAATGGTTGTGCTGGAATAGCCAGGAAAGAAACAAATTTCAATGGGGTAGTGCTAGAGAGAGGAATTTCGGAAGCACACCATTGTTTCCACTGTACACAAAAGCAAACACAATGCTGGACGGTAGTGAGAGCAGGCATGGCAGTCCAGCGTTGGAGAATGGAGCTGCATAGAGATTGAGGGCAGACCAGCAACAGGAGCGATGTCAGTGACGAAAGGGTTTGCTATGGCCATTCCCACTGTTGAACATAGGTACAAAAAAGGGGTAGTAGTGCATGGTGGGCAGGTGTGAGCTCGACATCGTCTCGTTGATTGATGCTCTGCTGTTCCTGCTGTAGGGTGGGAATAAGCCCGTCATCCTCCAATCTATGACCACTCTACGTACCAGATCATTGGTCATCCTTGTCCACTGCAAGCTCTCAGCTCATGGTTCTTCGCTACCCCCATTCCTACCTCCATCCCTAGCTTCACACACCCACAGTACCTTTTACATCACTGCCATCGGTTCATCCACCTTCACTATTGCTGTTGTCAATGGATCTGCTGATGAGATTTGTGGATGTGTTGTCCTGCATGCAAATCAAGGTCTAGAGGATCCGACAATGGTGTCATGGATGCAGGTCTCACATGCACCAAGATCCTCCTCGTTGGTTGCTGCAGCCATCGTGGGTGAGTGATCGTGAGGGTTGCTATAATGGCAACAGAACACCTTAAAAAAGGCTGGTAATAAGGGGGAAGGTTGCTGAAAGGTGCCAGCAAAGCATGGATGGTGGTGAAAACTGGAAAAAGCTATTCCCACAGTCAACATCTCAGACTTGCAGAATATGGACTGTATACCAGTTTTGGCCCCAACAAAGGAAGTAGACGGGGTAAAATGATATTTCTCGCTATGCATGTACAAAAATACTCTTAAAAAATGGTAGAAACGAGAGGGAATAAGGCAGTTATCACTCATGCAAGCATACTCTTCAATACATAGTCCATGTCCCCCATGGTGAAGTTTAACTCTTTCTGTCTCTCTCTGAATGCAGCGCACTCATGGTGAGTTGTGCGGGGAGCCGCCGAGACCCCTTTGCACCAAAAGAACAAGGCAGCTATGATGGTGAGGATGCCATTAATCCCCGAGCGCATCACCAGACATCCCTAGTCAATGGCCGTCGGCAGATGAATTTGAACTGGGGACCCATTTGCATCGCGTCTGAGATCAGTGAAGCCATCTTCCAAATCTTCAGTATGATGCTCCGGCTGAAGGTGAGCCCACCACACCAAAAACGGGTCTTGAAAATTCCTGGTGAGGTCCATATCCACATAAGTAGGTCGCCATGTCTGTGATCTACCATGCAAGATCCATTGCCCAACACACTCAGGGTGGAACTTCGGTGACAACTTGTCTTTGCTTTCAAAGTCACTCGCAACCTGGAAGGCAACCCAGGAGTTGACAACACTGGTCCATTCCACCCCAAGGTCCTTCAACCTAAATACATCCAAAGCCTGCATGGCCCAAAGAGGTGTACCACATGGGAAGACGCGATCAGGTATTTGAGGCACAGACACTTTGCTTCCAGCAGGCACCATTGAGACACCTGGCCCGTCATTGCCACCTACAGTCTTCCTTCATTTAGGAAGGATGCTACCACTTGGAAGACCATCAGCTGTGCATTTGCCAATGGTTAATTGGCCAGTCAGAATGCTGCATTGCTTCACCAGACCCACACAATGATCTATGGACCCATGCCATGTTGACTTGCACATATGACTTGGGAGAGATATTGTCACAGCACTGGTGCTGATGCTGGTGTAAAGTTTCTTAGTCAAGTGAGCCAGTGAGTCATTTGATGAGGGAGCCGGTGGGTTGGTCACGCCAAGGTCAGGAGGTGCTGATGCTTGAGTCAGGTCCAGGAGTGAATGAGGTGCAGAGGCCAGAGGAGATGGAGGTAAAAGAGGCGAAGATGCACTGGGCGTAGGAGGAAGATGCGAATACACAGCTGCTGAGGCTAACACCGGCGAAGGTGCACAGGAGATGGGAGGTGATGAACGCAACAAAGGGACAGGTGAAGGCTGTCGAGATTTTAATGGTGGTGCATCATGGGAGTCACTCGACAACACCATGCGACCCGGCAGAAACTGAGTTAATCCTACATCTAGCTGTGGTTCAGTCAGCGATGTTGGCGAAGGTGGAGAAATTTCCAGCAGTCTCGACTTAGCAACCATTGCCACTTTGGAGGCCAGAAGTTTGTTCAGGGTAGGAAGATGTGATGATTTGGGGGCTGATTTCCTCGGTTGGTGGGTGCGAGTAACGGTATCTGTTGGGGGGGAGGCAGATGATGAGGCCGATCCAATGATATTGGGATCCTTGAGATGATGCACAAAGGTGTCCTTGTATTCCTTCATCCCCAAACCCAGCACTTTGTCTCCAGCAACATTGGGTAAAGCCATGGCCTGGCAGTCCTTTGGGCCTGTTTTAACCAGGTCAGAAAAGCCTGTATACAAAGAAATAGCATACTCATGGAAACACTTCCTTAGAAAATGACCATACATTGGCATGAGCAACCTGTCGTACAGTGCTTTCTTGGAATTGACTAAATTCTGGCCACCTGGACCCAACGTCTTTCCAGCACATAAGCTATAGCACCCCTCAGCATATGAAAATAGACAGAATAGAAAGCTAAAATACCTCACGAGGTTCAGGTGACCACCGTCAGCAGGTTCGGGGCCTCCCCACAGCATGAACACCTTGCCCTTTGTATGCTTTGCAACGATCTCAAGAATTGGTTGAATGAATCCGGCAAGGCGATCAATACATCTGGATGGCATACTCAGCAAGCGAATCCCATCAGTTCATGTAATGAAAAGCTCACTGTTGGATCTCACAGGGATCATCAGATACCACCCCATCTATACCAACCTTCCACTCTGCCATGGCAACATCGTGCTCTTCCTCACTCCTCCTCATCCATTCGCTCTTCTCTTCCTCGGACAGGTTAGCGTACCTGTCACTCCACATAGTCTGGCGCTTGCCCGGTTTCTGTTTTTGTGTCACCTTGCCTTCTTGGATCAACTTCACCAGTTCCTCCTTGACCTCGTTTCCATAGAGCTCGCACTATAGGTTGTACGCTGTTTGGCGGCAGGGCTTGGAAGCTTGTACACCGGCGAGTTTTGCAAGAACATGGTGGTAGGGGTTGTCCTTGACCATAGGTTTCAGCAACTTTTCGTAGTGATAGCACAACCAGTGATCAATACGCTGACAAAAGCAAAGTAACATGATCAGATCAAGTCCATCAGTATCACAAGATCAACATGACTTACACCTTCTCATTGTAGGACGTATAGGCTGTCATGGCTGCGACGAATGCCTGTGGTGTCAATTTTTGTGCATCCGGGAACGGCATCTCAGGAATATTGGAGGAAGTGTTGTTGTTCACAAGCATAAGGGCCTCTGCCATGGGTTCCTCTCCCTCAGCAAGGGTGAAAGGAAACCTGAGGCAAAATCGTCAAGTGGTGTCCAGTCCGAATTGATGAGTGCGGTTATTCTTCTTGGCGACAGCATATGCCAGCAACTCCCCATCCATGAAGCGGCACCGTGCACCTATGAATATGCCTGGAATACGCATATGTACTGTTAAGAAGGTCAGTTGATATCGAGGTTCTCCCATGACATTAACGAAGCTTACTTTTTATGTAGATGTTGAAATTCTTTTCTTGAATAATGTTGGTTGTGGCAAGAAAGGCGATGGAGAAAACCGTCAATTGACACAGCTCTTTTTAAGGGTTAGTTGATGGTATGACATTTTCCTGGTCCCCGGGCTCATTTTCAGGTCGCCGCAATGTTTCTCTGCTCATTTGTATGGCCAGCTTCCATCAGTTGGCACCTATGTCAGTTGATAGTCTGGGTGGACAGCCTGGGTCGCCAACTAGCACAGTCTATATGCGGCCATTGTCCCCAGCCTCACTGCAATTGTCCGAATGGAAGGGAATGGAAGTGCGCTTCTCGGTTGACCCATCCGGATTTGATGTACCCCCTTGCTCTTTTCCGTATAAATTACTGCACCCCCCAATAGGAATTCCATGGCGAATACCGTCGCCTCCTCCAACCCAAGTGTATCTGCAGCTGGTGCATACCTTCCCTCCTCCACCTTGCTGCCATCTCCAGAATTTACTGACCCGTTTACAGATTTTGCGTTGTTGATGGCAGCACTCAACAATTTCAGTCTAAACAGTGGTGGTATGTTTCTTGTTTACATGGATTATTTCAATTCTTAGACCGTCCTTTAGCAACCCTGACTATGACAATGCAGATTTCAAACAGTCTCGTCATTCCAGCTCAATGCGGTGGCGCAGGTTCCCCATCAGCTCCCCTACCAGCTCGCCCTAGTTCTAGTTTCACCACCACATCCACTGCAACACCCAGCACCACAAGCAGCATCACCGTTTCTACACCAGCTGCCAGATCTGCTTGTACCATGTTCAAGCCTGTCGGGGCCAGTTCCACACACCACACTATGCGTGTTTATACCATCCCATAGCTGGAAGATCTCCCACTCCCACCGCAGATGTGGCCTCCCCACACAGACTACTATGTTATCACATCCGGCCAGGAGGTTGGCTTATTTTTTGATTGGTATGTTACTGTATTCCTTTGTGCCAACTCAAGCTTACAACATCCTCAGGGATGACACCGCAGAATGGGTCCTGGGTGTTCCCCATTCCAAGTACAAGCATAAGAACAATTACTACCAAGCCATTGCCATCTACAAAAAGGCCTATGATAAATCACAAATTCATGTCACCCCAATTGCAGGTTCTTGATTTGACATCTCCATCCAGGATGAGTGGGGTTCCCTGGACTGGGATAGTGATGACGAGGCGAGTTTTAGGTCCATGATGAACAAAGTGTGAAAGTGGCAGCCAGAAACAAGGTAGTCAATGGGTGAAATAGATAATTCTTAGAAAGTAAAGATGACCACATAGCAATTTTGTTTAGTTCAGAAAACCGTGAATGATACCGATAATGTGTCTCTCTATTTTGGATATAAGTACCGCATTAAAGGATTTAGCTAAAAACAAGGCAAAAATTCCAGCAATCCACATTCAATAACTAATTGCTCCGCTCCGCAATCACTCAGAGGGTCTTCGTCCATCCTAACTATTCTAATATCGGCACTGATAGATTTCTTCCACACCCTCCCAGCGATTTCACCACCAGACGAACCAGAACTCCCATCATGAGCTGCCTTCAATGGTGACTCATCGTACATCTTCACCTAGAAGTGCAACCAAAAATCTCCACTGGTAGCATCTCCATCAATTCTTCATCACTTGCTTTGAAAATTTGTGGACCTCACCTTTACATACTAATGAATGCAGAGCTGTCCAAGGCTCCAGTGTGTTGATACCGGGCAAGAACATATATGCAACTCATGTTTTGAGTCAATTAAACTGTAGACGCAATGCAAAAAATTCTTGACTATAATTCTCTATGCTTAAGGACAATCTGACTCCATGGAATTAAAGAAATCATTTATACGTACTCTAGAATAAATTTGCAGGAGGAACAGATAATAATCGTAACCTGTACAAGGTTGACATGAGCGGAAGTTCCACTTCAGACCAGACTTGCACTTCATCGATCGATAGTAGTGAATGCGTCAGTAGATTAGTCTGTAAACTCGATCACCGACCTGTGCAAACCCTCGCTAATCAATTCCGTATCCACCATTCCTTCATGGTTCCCAGTACACCCAGCGACCAGTAGCAATGGTTTTATGGCTCTTATGGTGTAGGTTACTGAGGTGGAATCTAGACGAGATAAGTATGTGACGGACAAAACCTTAAGCTTATACGAACAACGTGTATGACTGCCTAGATTGAAACTGCCATTTGTAATGTATGAATAAGTATCGCATCCAACCGATACCTTACAAGAATTGAGCAGTACAATGCACACATACTTAGTCCATTGATTTCGAAACTTGCATATTTCAGATTCATTTTTTATAGGTTATTAATTCAATTTGTTGTGCATTGTCAAGTTACATTCACGGCTTTGTTGCCTTAAGTACAGATAGTTTGGAAAACAGTGCTAGGCCCATCTCCCGCTGCTCTTCTCGAGTTCTGATTGCTGTGGCGCGCTCCTCACCATCAAGCTGACTCCAGTACTCCTCGCTCATCTGAAGGCCTTGGTCTACCCACCGGAATAACCCCCCCACCGTATACTGGGTGAACGAGTACCTAGTTTCCTTGCGACTGATTGCTGTATTGGAGTGGCAGAGCACAGCAGAGGGTATTAGAATTGTTGATCCTGGGGGGAACTTGATTACCAATTTCAGATCCCACAAAATGAAGTGGCTGCCTTTTTGGGGATTGAAGCGACCAAGCACTGTGATAGCGCACCAACTGAATGGCAGGTTCCGCGAGTCTGTATGTTCAAAGCAAATGGTCCGTGGTCCAAAGTTGAATGTGCAGGTGGCAAAGATACTATTAGCAAAATTCAAAACCAGGTTGTTGTTGTTCAGAAGAAGCTCCTTCAGGTGCATTGCATAGTATTGGAACAGAGATGGGGCCCATGCAGCAAAGACACCTATTAAATGGTCAGGGTCGGGTTACCTTGAAGTTGCGGTGAGAAGACGATGTGGCATACCTGAGGCAAAGCCCGCCAAGCATATGAACGCAATGTGATTTAGGAGGGTTGTGAGAATGTGAGCTGTGGGGCCTTCATTATGCAGATTTTGGGGAAACTAGCCCGGAATTAGCTACATTAGCATCAACTGAGGATGAACATACCGTTTGCCCACCGCCAAAGGATATTCCGGATGAAAGCATGAGATACCTACCCCGCCGATGTGTCCCTTGTTTCATTTTACCTCGGCACGCATTGAGCGAGTCAGCGGCGGATTGATGAACCTCATCCCAACCAGGATCGTCTGGTTGTCCAGCCAGAACTGCAATAATGCAACTGTCCTTGTCCATGATGGGAATGGCCTCCCTGTAGGAAATTGAGCCAGGGAACATCATGAGCCAAACTTAATTACACACTTTCCACCCCAAGGCTTGTAATCAAACCCATACCTACTCCTTGGTCCCACTAATTCCTGCAGCATTACAAAGCACTTCCATCCTGTTTCCAGGTTTTTTCCTACATATCCTGATGATGCAGCGGGCGCATCATTGGTAGTATAGCTCGTTACCACAGCCTCCACCCGCCCCTGGTGTTTAGATTGGGAATTAGCGCATGCTTGATAATTGTATGGTTGACTCAATCCGCGACATTTCATGTGTTGTTTTCTCCTGTTGGCGTGGCTTTGGCGTTTTTGGTGGGTTCGTGTGTCAGCGGGGATGGCGGTACTGGTGGACAAAGATGGCAATGACTCCAACACCTGCGGTGCTGGGGATGAAGGGGGAGTGATGTTTGGCATGGTGGGAGGGGAGGTAAGTGGATCATCCAAATTGAATGCATTGTAGGCATTCAAGGGGTCCAGGGCCTCCTCATGGTCAACACAGTTGTGGAGGAGGGTGGGGAAGCTAAAGTCTGAATTGGTGCTCACTACCGGTGGGGTGATACCATCCCATGGGGAGAAATGGGTGCCTGACCTGGTCTACCTGCCAATGAGTCAATGGAATACATATAGGAAGCGGGTACTTACCTTTCTGAACAAGAAAAAATCAGTGAGGACGCCTATGATTATGGTGTAAATATTGTAAGATGCGCAATGGGCCAATGCATCATGCAACACCAACACCCCATGACAGCAACCTGGAACCCACATATTCCCAGGCTTGAGTATTTGCAAGTTCAAGGTTACCGCCACCAGCGTTGATGCTACTGCCCACATAAACAGCCAAAGAAGCTGACTCACTGGGTAAAATCCTCATGGATGACTGATTTGAGATGGTCGCATAAACATCGCATAGCCTGGGAAAATCATGTGCACAAATACTATTATTTATCAACATTAGAACCCAAAACAGTGAAACGGGATATATTGCGTAAATGCGGTGAAAATGATACCAAAGACTACATATGTACAAATACAACAACTCAACAATCTATACCCCTGTGTCATGCCTGTCACGGTCGAGGCAGGTAGTCACCGCAGCCAATGTGGGTGCACAGAATGAGGAGCTTATCATCTTGTGTCACATGCCGGTTCTCCAGCAAGATGCTATAGCGACTGAGGTAAGAATTCAACTGATTGTCGGTGAGGGACGTCAGATCGGGGGCGCTACGTAGTGCAGGCAATGCCATCTATTCAACCAGGTAAGCCTCGACGGTGAGGACAACATGAAATCATGACCTACCAGGTCTGGGTGTAAATGGGTGTAGTTCCCGTTGGGGAGGGGAATGAGTTCGAAGGGCTTGTTGCGGCCATCCAAGCAGTGTAGGTTGTTTGTCTGCACAAAGTTAGACAGTCAGTTGACCGAATACTAAGGGACATACCCATGCGCTCAACACCGTGATCTGGCGCAGGTCTTGCCGGATGTCAGCAAGTGCATCGGTGATGGAAGGCACAGAGTTATTCAATGCGGTCACCGTCATGTTAAGGGTGTCTATTTTGATGCTGAGGGTATTGATCCAGCCCACTGACCTCGTGATCTCAGCAAGCTCTCGGGCTAAATCGCTGGCCCAAGTGGGTCGCTCATTGTTGTGTCTATCTGTAGAATGCCTCAGAAGACCACATAAGGTCGAACTCAGGATAAACTCACTCACTGTGTACATCGTAATGATGCAATGTTTATAGACGTCCACCTTAGTGACATCATCCGGCGTCACCAGGTTGACGCTTGCCATATCTACACGAATCGTGAGCTCATATACCATTGATGTACTAGAATGGCACACTTTGGTTGTTCTCGAGGGTTTGCAAAAGACAGCGTGATTCCACCATGTGGCTGAGGTTAACAGGCAAGACAACTGGAGCAGGTTGGGGGACATTGACTGCGCGGTTTGCAGGCATTACAAAAGTAGGGACTTCAGCAGTCATAGTGGGGGGAATGTGTGGGATGCCACTTCTTGAGGTCTTATATACACGTTGTACTGTTTGGTTCATGTTGCTCATGCTTGACGGTGTGCCCATTAACTCCTTTCAATGTTCATATAGCAGACCGGACAGAGCTACCTTTGGGAATGGCAGCACGCGAATGCTTTAAAAAGGTATTATCCGGCAAGATGCCAAAAGGGGAAGGGTGAAGGTCACATGCATTTTCATTGTCCATTTTTTTTTTACAAGCACAAGCATGCCCGTCAAGAATGGCCAGCAACTTCAAGCGCACCTGTCGTATGGCAGCCGCTCACGATCGTATCAAATTTGACGATGACTTCAACAGCGTCCACTCCAGGGAAGCCTGAATTGATCAACATGGGCATGGAATTGCCACACAACCAAAGCCGATGCATGGTATCACTGGTTGGACACTAGGAAGCACATGGTCCCTCGAAGAGAACCACGAGATGGCACTAGACACCAATGGGCAAGCTTACAATGACGAGATGAATGCGGAAGTCTTTGAGAGCAGCATTTTCCAAGGGGAGCCTGCCAATGCTGAAAAATCCAAGAAATGGTCCAAAGTTTCTGTGAGTGGCGACTCTTATCAACCTACTCAAATGTTGAGGCAAATTTTTACAGAGGCAACCGCATCTAGTTTGGAAAGAGCAGTATAGGTCAATTTACTTGGACAAAGTGACCCACCATGATGGACGAGGTGACAGTCACTGAACATGGCGGTGCCCAGATTGTATTGCTCAAGGAGTTGAGGAAGAGCGGCAGGGAGATGCAGAGATTTGATGCAAGGATTGCTTTCTAAATGATTTGGTATGCACATCGTGCTGTGTGCATCGGCACTGACAAAATCCATTTCATCACGTTGAGGTGTGTAATTGTTACTTGTACCTTCGCTCCTGGAACTGACCTCCCATTCAGCAATGGGCTGATAATCATTTCATGCCAATGACCTTGAAGGCTACCGGCCTGCATGTTCAGCTAAACCACCTGAGTTTCCGGTGTCCAAACCCCATACCCTGCCATTCCAAGCTTCAAGTTCTCCATACCACCGGCATACATGATGTCACCATTGACTACTGCAGCTGTGAGCATCAAATTCCACAGTACAAGCAATTCCTACAGCGGGGATGGTATCCTGCTAGCCAGAAAGTTGTCCAGACTTGCGCAACATTTCCATTGCTGGAGATGCTCCATCTCCTTTCCCTGGTATCCAAAACCTCTACCTATCACTTCTATCGCACATTGGAGAAGATGACAGATAATACAGGGCTGGATACACTGCCATCGCATAGGATGGCACTCATGCGCATGCTCATTCAATGGCGGCACCTTAAATTGTTGAAGAGGGGTGGGTGCATGCATGATGTTAAGGGACCGGAGGGTACACAGCCAGGCGATCTTGCCGTCCTCTGCCCTTCCTGTCCCTGCCCAGGTATTAACCTTCCTCCGGACTGGGCCCAAGCGCTGCCTCATTTGCAGTGAGTTGATTGGGGATAAAATTGCTATTGTCATCTAACGGGTTGACCTAGGTTTTTATACCTTTTACTAATATGCATAGATGCCAACTTTCGCCTCAAGAACCAGATGGTGTCATTGTATTCGAGGGATCCAGGCCTGGGAATTGGCTGGGTGTACCTTACAGCGTGTGAGCCCTACGAGGCTTATGTACGGACTCGGGTGACAGATGCAGATGTCAGTGATCTCTCCCACCTCATGACAGTTTCGCTGATTTCAGTTTAGATTAGCACTTGCATGGAGTTTTCTGCCATGAAGAAGTTGAACACAAAGTTTTCAAAGGGGCTTAGGTACATGGGCGTTGTTGCCGTTTCTTGCGGAAGGAGCGAGATGGTTTTACCAACTTGCGTGGGTAATATGAGCAAGGGAGAGCAGTGCATCCCCATGACTATGAAACTGAGTCGACTTACTTATTGCTCCCCAAAAGTTATGCCAACATTGACCCCCTTGCTGCAGCAGCTATCCAGCAATTCTCCGACCTTCTTTGGGTGGTCATCAGCTACGATATCGCCTGCCAATGGATCAAGACCATATTTACGTGTATGACCTCTCATTGGCCTGCCAATCTGCAGTTCAATCCTGATATCTGAATAACCCCTATCGTACCCAAGTTTCATGAGCCAGGTCATAAACAGGAGGGGCACAAACAGTTTTCATTCAACCTCGTCTTTGGTGTTGGATTGTTGGATGGAGAATGCTCTGAAAGGATATGGGCTGCTCATAATGCTCTGGGAAACTCTACTAAGACAGCAGGGCCCAGAACTCAACAGGATCTGATTGATGACCACTTGGGATTTTGGAATTGGCTCAAATACTGCAAGATGGGTGCGTTTCATTATCCCACTTGCCCTGAATATCCCCTGAAATGAATTAGGGTGGACGCTCTGGAAATGATACAAGGCTGCGATTTCTGAGAGGAACCGACAAGATGAATCATATAAGGGATTCACCCTCAGCTTACCACCCAATATGGTTGCCGAATGGGAGGATGCTTGTGCTACATGGGAGGAAGATAAGGTCCCAAAGACAGTATTCAACCCATTCAAGGTTCAGAGTCATGGTACGTTTGTAATCTTTGCACCAACCTGGCCTTGCTCATGAAAATGCTAGATCTGATGGAGGATGAGGTCCACAAGGAATTGGCTGAAGAGGAGGAGGCTCGCAGGCGCAATGGAGGGCGGGTGCTCCATGATATGAGCCCGTCCGCTTTTTTAAAGTTTGGTTTCGCCATCGAGGAATCACAGTTCGTAAATCTCTCGTCCTTCATCTGCATGGCTAATATCTTCAAGGCAGAAGCTTCATCATGAGGTTAAGAAGCTGAAGGCCAATCCTACCCCCTATTAAGACACCCATATCGCCGAGCAACGAAGCCTCCTAGTGCCAAAAGTCAAGAAATACGAAGAATTATATGCCATATACATGCCTGGACTGTTGCAGCTCATCACCGAATCCGAAGAGTTGGATTACTCGTCATCTGGTGTGGTGGCTGAGGGGGTAAAACTCTGGCTACCATCAAGTGTACCAGTGGATCGTCGCGGTCAAGTTTGCGACACATCATTGTCAGATATGGAGGAGCTTCTCCGCACAGCTCAATGTCATGATGCCCTAAACTCAATTCGTCACATATTGCGATTGAAAATGCGGATGGTTGAGTACAAGAACAAGAATATTCGTGGCCAGTGGGATAGAACACAATCATGAGCAGGTATTGACTCCATCCATGAACGGGCGCTAGCTGCTGCAGTCAAGTATTGCAGGGTGAGGGAGGCAAAGCTGAGGTGCGCCGGCTCAGGCGATTGGGAGCAGGTGTTGCACAAGCTTGAGGATGGTGACATACGTTCATATCAAGATCCAGATCGTCTTTGTCAGGGAATGGGTTGATGGGGGACAAATGAGGACAGCTGGGAGCCTAGGGTCGGCACTGATGCTCCTGAGCAAGGCATTGAACTGCACCAGGATGATCGTGAAAAGCATGACGGGATGGGTCAAACCTGGCACAGTCTGTTGTGGATATGGATGACTGGAAAGATCAGCCTGGACGATGGAGCCGATGAAAATAATGATGAGGTCTTGCGGTCCGAATGGTGCTGCAGCTGTGCAAGGGCGCATCGTTCACAGGAGGAGGTGCTCTTACTTCAGGAGGAGATGTGCAGAACACTAAAGTTCTTGGAATGGCGAGGGACCTGGTGGAGGGAACGTGGCAGCACCTGGAACATAGACGAGGCATTACGCGAAGCTCTGGATGCCTATGCAGCCGTACAGACTGATTTACAGTGTCGCCTCGCTGTTGCATTCCGAGATCTTTGGTCGACAGCATTGGATGACACACATGCGGCCGATGAAACACCCCAGGATGGGCCTGATCAAGATGAAGACAGCGATTCCAATGGATCAGATGATGAGGATGTAGGGATCTGGAATGGTGAAGAGGAGCAGGATGAAGATGAGGAGGACATAAATGAGGAGGCCATTGTAGTGTAGTGTAGTGTATGTATTGACAGGATATTGAGAGAGTTCCAAGCAGTATCAGTTTTTGCAGTAAATTAAGACTGGCAAGAATAAACGTGAGATATACTGTAAGGACAACATAAAAGTATATGGTCTTATAGCTCACTTGGTATGCAGCACATCGAGTGGCTGTGTTGTTTTTGGTTTGGGGTTCGATTCCCGAAAAGTACATAAGATCGCGGGTGGCGCTGTGGTGCTGCCTGCCTCCCCCTTTTCTGTTAGAGAAGGCGCTGAGTCAGTATATGAAGACATGATTACATGAATATATAATATCAGTATGGTACAGTGGTTAGCATGTCTGCTTGGAAAAGTCATGTGACATTATTGAAAATCTTTTTAAGATCCTGGGTTCAATTCCCGAGTCTGCCGGATTTTCTGATAACGTCATGATGTCATGAGTTTGACTGCTGACTAATATACTATATAATCCTGAGAAATTGAATATTTTCAACTGACATTATTTAAGTAGAAATCTAGCATGCAAGGCTGCACTCTAGCAGCAGAGTAGCTCACTGACTTGTACTCAATAGTTGCTTAATCCTCGATCACCGATCACACTTCATATTTGGCTTTCGGTTCTACTCCAAAGGTGACAGCATCATATTCTAGACTCAGTAACCAAGGAATGCTTCGGATTTCGAGCCTGCTCGCTATTCCCATCAGCCAAAGTCTGTTTCTAGGCCATGCCCAGGGTTCTTTTGATTACCACCGCACGTGATCACGTCATAGATTACCGATGCGTAGTTATCTAAATTAGTCCCAGCCTGCGTACAAGCGCATCTCACTGAAAGTTGAATTTTCTATTGCAGACAGATATTTGCGTGAGTGAGCTCGCTCTTCAGCCTTATTGCCGTGCATGCCCATAAGGTACAGTGCAACAACAAAGTCCTTATGTTTTAGTTCCATTGCTTCTTTTTCTATCATAGAGCTTTCAACCTCAGTGACCTTGCTCCTTCATGTGCCAGTTGCACTGTTAGTCCGCTCTCTGTGCTTCTGCTTTGCTAATGTGTAAGGTGTGTGAATTTGCAAAATTACACCCTTAGACATGCTGCAGGCATGACAGCAGCAATTCCATTTTAGAACAATTGTCAATCAAAGGTGCCTTGCCATGATAGAATATGGAAATTATGATACATAGCAAGATGGGATGGATAACAAAGCACATGAGGAGTGGTTACTGTAGGATGAAAATGGTATCAGCATGCATGCAATCTTTGGTTTGCTGAAAGGCTGTCAAGTGGATGGTGATGAGCCTCCAGGCTCTGTATGCTCAGAATTTGCAGATTTATCCATTTATCACCCAATACCTTCAACACAACTCCGTTATAATTTCCATGTACTCCATAACACTGCCAACTCTCGATAATACCACAGATTTTCACATTATATGCCACCCACACACAGATACAATCCTAAAACTGTGACCTTCATACTCTTTCAATGCTTCATTATCCTTCTCAGCTCACCACGCATCACAATTACTGTATTCCATCATGGCAAGGCACCATTGATTGCCAATCATCCCAATACAGAGTTGCCGCATCACTTAGCACTGCCACATTGACACATCTTTTGATCACTTAATGAAATGATATAGTTAACGTTAACTCACTTCCAGTTCAAGATATTACAAGCACACGGCAACTATAGACCACATTTACTAAAGCTGTTACAGTGCCAAGACCTTGAATTACCATTGACACAAGTGTACACCTCAGCACAACAACTGTAGCTCAATAATCTACAGCTAAACAGCATCTCATGATCTGCTCATTGCTCAATAAAACCACATGGTTTTCATCCATACATGGCAACATTGAGGAGTTGCTGTTACTTTAGAACCACAGATTCCATATGTTTACTATGGCTATTACAAAGCCAAGGACTTACAGCCTTACTAAGGATCTGATGAATATTCTATTTATAAAAACCATACTTGTAGTATAAAAACTAGTTAGAAACCACATTTTTAAAGGAGTTCTTACTCAGTTGACCAGTCTACGGCATTACCAGTCAGCCATGGTTACTCTAAGTTGTCCATTTCTGCTTGCTCTACTCTTAACATTGTTGGTTGGCTTTGTATATTGCACCAATACATGGAATCTTGTGTCAATAACTTGCTTTTGTCTTTTAAATGCCACAACATTACTTCACTTTCACCACATAGGATTGTTTCATCATTTTCACCTTCTATGTTGCCATCATTTTCATTCCCCAGTTCAGTATTGCCTCTGTGTAGGCCCAGTTCAGCATCATTCTTCATAGGATCACCCTCATTTTTATCATTGTTCAGAGTTGCCATGCATTTATTGCTGCAACACCATGTTTTCCCCCAGTTTCTTGCAGTTTCAAGGCAGTTTCCACACATTTATTGCTATTGTTTCGACTCACATTATTAGGTACACTCTCTAGCCACAGTTTTCAGGCTACTTCAACATTTTCTGGTCTATTACTACATTTTCTAGAGCATTGCCATGTTTTCTAGTCCCTCCCCACATTTTTGAGACCATTTTCACAGTTTCTATCACAGTTTCTTGGTATTTGCATCATACCAGATTCCTTCCCATCTCATTTATCGAGATCCCTCCTGGCTTACAGCCAATGTCTATTAGTACTCATTGACCAAGAGTACTACTTTGCTGACTGAAAAGTCACAGTGTATCTTGTGTTATTGAAGAATTGACTGCATGGAGGTTCACTGAACCACTCGCACACACACGATGCCTTGATTACTGTGTTACCACATTAATTGCCTAAGCTCTCTCAGAGTTTTGGGTGTTGCCATTGCCATGGAAGTCTAGGCTCATCAACAGTAGCATTAATTAGCAGATAAAATCTGTGAATTCTGAGTGTACAGAGCCTGGAGGCTCATCACTGGTGCTGTCAACACATTCTACAAAAGTAAGTATCAATGTAAAATGAACAAAACAGAGTCATAATTGATATTTGTTTTAGACTGAAGAACAGCCACTGATGAGGCAGAAAATTGGGCAACAACAACACAGAGCTTGAGAGAGAGCTGAGGTACATTTGATCCTCTCTTTTATCTTGCCATAACATTTGACCTATATGCACAGGCAGAAAATACTGTTATGGTTCACTCTTTACAGCTGTTTACTCAGGATGTCAACCAGGATGAACCAATGCTCAGTTATCCTGACAGGAGGATGCATTTGGGACATAGTCGTACAAGTAGAGATGGTATGATTTATTGCTTCTGTATCTTATATCATTGTCAACAAGCAATGACATTAGATGCCTTAGAGCTGCACTGCATCTATAGGCTCAGCATGATGACCTTCCTCCTGGCCATCACCCATATTGTGATCTTGTCTCACCATGACCTTGGTGAAATGTCATATGAATGTCCTTTCTGCTATGCACTTCACTGGTAAGCAGAGCGAGTGACCAGAAAAATCAATAGCAGTATTGTCTTTGGTGTTCAATGCTGCAGAAAGGGTCAGGTTATTCTGTCTCCTGCACATGAACATCCTCTAGCTTTCAAACAACTTCTTGAAGCTAATGATGCTCAAGCAAAGGACTATTGTGGTCGAATGTGGATGTACAATTGGGCATTCAGTCTCACCTCTCTTGGTGTCAATGAGGATCACTCTGTAAATCTTCACCAGCATGGACCACCTGTTTTCTGCATTCAAGGGGAACTTTGCCACCATTCTGGCTCTCTTTTATCCTCTTGCAATCAACCCCCATCATATGCTCAGTTGTATTTTTATGAACCTTGAGACTCTATTGATCATCACTGCTATAACAATCATGATCTGTGGAGAGACACTATTGTGCTATTAAAAACTATCCTTTGCACACATCACCAATATGCCCTCATCTATTGCTATGCAGCTGATCACCCAGATATTGTTGTGCATGTATTCCACCTCAAATGTGATGCAATTCTTAAAGAGATCAAAGAGGATGTCTTTGGTACCATTGTTGCCTGAGTATATATAATTAAATTTCAGAAATGTGGCCTTTCTCATATGTATATTTTTATCTTCCTTAATGGCCAATGAAAACTGTTTAATCCTGAACAAATTGATTCTGTCATTCAAGCTCATTGGCCTAATCCTGTAACCCAACCTGTCCTCTTTGAGACTGTAAAGAGGTGTATGGTTTATGGACTCTGTGGTACTGTTAACCTTAATGCTCCATGTATGGAAAATGGTAGATGCACCAAGGGTTTTCCTAAACCTTTCTGTGACTAAACAAGACTGGCTGAAGACAGCTATCCTGAATATTATAGACCTGATGATAGACATGCTTATCCTGTTGATCAGGGTTCTAATGCCATAAATGTTGACAATCAATAGATTGTTCCTTTCCATGCATATTTCTCTGCCAAATATGATTGTCACATTAACATTGAGTGTGCAGTATCTATTGCATTATTCAAATATATCTTCAAATATATTCATGAAGGCTCTGACTACACTACTGTTGATATTGATGATGAAATTTTACGACATCTTCATGGCCATTATATTTCACCACCAGAAGCTACAGTGGATCACCATTCCTTGAGTCACTAAAATCTTATTCAATATTCACTCCATTTTATGCACAAAAATTAGCTTTAAAATTTTATCATTGTATGTAAATGTACTGAAAGTAACTTGAGGTACAATATGACATGGTATGGACCGTGATAAAGAGGAGTTGCTCTGCAACAAACTGAAAAGCTCAAAATGAGCTGAAAATGATTTCCTTGAGCCAGTGTGACATGGTGTGACAAATCTGAATCAGGGCAAAAATTTGCTTCCATGGAGGCTGCCAAATACAATCAATATTCCCCAGACTCGTCATTGCTGTCTTCATCTCCTGCCCCTGGCTCCTTCAATTTCAGTTTGTAGACTCTAGGTGGACGTTCAGGCTAGTCCTTCCTCTTCACACCTTGACTTTTCAGCTCTTCACACTGCTCTTTCCAGGCCTGCATCTCCATGGGCTGCCTTCATGACTGTCTATCTCTCCTCCAATTTCTGCCTCACATTTTTGGCTGACTCACATGAGTTCTTCATTTTCTCCTTCTCTGCTGCTTTGTCTGCCTTTGCCTTCTGCTCCTTCTATCTCAGACTAGAATTCTGTGCCAGTCAGATGTCTCCCCTTGCCATTCATGCTGACCTTTATATTGCTTCTAGGTCTTTCATTCTCCTTCATATTCAGGGAGATGCTCTGCTTCTGTACAAACAGATTTTGGACCACCATGGTAGCATGAGCACCTTCAATAATCCCATCTTGTGCAGACACATGCTGATGTGCCAAATGTAACTCCACTCGCAGGTCCATTACCTCATCTACAAGCTCAGAATGGGTCATGTTGTGAACATCTGTGGTGTCAAGAGGGTTGGCTCATTTCCAGTCTGGTTGGCACAATGTGGGAGGGCCTTCAAAAACTGGAGGTGGAATGGAATGAAGCAAGGACACCTTGACAGTTGGCTGTACCAAAAAGCTTCCTGAAGACATCAGGCTGAGTGCACTTGTCATCATTTGCATGCACTTTGAAGGTGTGTACAGGCTTGGATCAATGTTCAGATCTCTAACACGTCGTAATGGTGTAGATGGCTGAGTGCAACTGCCAGCATTATTGAGTGATGGGCTGTTGCCGAGTGCAGATGGGCTATGAGATGGACTTCCAAATGTAGGAAATAGTGCTGGTGCTGGTGGTCCATCTCGATGGATGGGAGATGATAGCCAATCCTCATTTGAAGTACATGAGCTGCCTTGGATTCTGATATAGTTGTCTGGATCCAAGTCAAACATTGTGGGCTTGTAGTGATGAAATGCTGCTATTACTGCATGGACTGGTGAAGATTGGAGAAGTGGGAAGGCACCCTTGATTGAGGTAGACTCACTAGGCTTCATTTGTTGATCACTGATAACATTTCCATTGAAAGGATGAACTCCTGTCATGCAAAATGCAGCCTTGATTGTGTCCAGGTCAAAGGCCTGTTTGTACATGCATCTGAAGAGGCCAGTGAAGTTGCTCTTCCCTACTTTTTGTTGATGCTTCTCCTCAAACTCATGGATGACATTCTTCCATTGAGTTTTCATTTTGGCAAAGCAAACAACATCAAGACCTTGTAGGGCATAGGTGCAGTGAGGTGGGTATCCCAGAATGGTGATGTTATTCTTATGAGCATACTCAAGAAAAGCTAGGGAATGATGTGAATTGTGACCATCAAGCAGGAGAAGACATGGTCATCCAGTGGCCTTCTCTTGTGTTGTCGCATCAAAATCTTTCTCCAGCCATTCCACTGCAAGTTCACTATCAGTCCAGCCGTTTGGTGAAACACAGATCCTAGATTACTGGGCATCAGGATGAGGTCAGCCAAATCAGTAGCGGTATGCTTACAATGCATCTGATTCATTATTATCTCCCCACTTAGCCATCATGTTCTGTCCCTTGAATATAATAGTCAGGCACAGTGCGGTTCCATCTGCACAGATGGTGATAATCGCTGTGATGTTCTTGCAGTCAGCACTGCCCTGCTTGTGCTGTGTTTTGGTACCCCAACAACCTAGAATCTGCTGTGTCCCTTGATCAGAGGGCAGAAATCCACTCTCATCCATTCTGTAGATGTCCTTGGCTCGTATATCCAGATCCAGAGTAAACTCCTTCAGCAGCTGAAACCATGCCCTCACTGCCTCAGGATTTAATGCCTGTGCATGTTGGGTATCCAGGGGCTTGCTCCAATGTGCTTGGAGCACATCATGGTGTTGAACCAGGTAACTCTCCATCCAGCTGGAGTCAGGCTTGATCTCCTTACCTCCCTGGCTTTGAAGAATACGTTCATATAAGTGACCGCTTCTTGACGCGTCAATGGGAATCCACGATCTGCTTGCAGCAAGATCATATCAAGAAGTACTTGTTCCTCAGCTGGTGAGGCACTCTGCTTGGTCGCATTGAACTCATAAATTGATGTGCCAATGCCTTTCACTTGCCTTCACAGAGTCTCCTTGTCAACACCACACTTCTCAGCGATGGTTCAACAACTGAGTTGTTCCTCTAGGGGCTTCTTCTCATTTGCTTGATATTTGGCCAGTGCACCTGACATCTTGTCCTGTTTCTTCTTGGCTTCTTGGTGATTCCAGGCCTTCTTTGATAAAGTGTGTGCCATAGGAATGTAGCATTGGTGGAGAAGTGACACATTATCTTGCATGACCAAGCTGTCAAGCTGTCACATTCCCTGTTTTTTCTGACACAGGAGCTTATCCTGACCATCATGTCCATCACTCCAGGTAGGTGATTCTCTTGACTGTGTGGATGCAACTCATTGACGAATATTAATAGAGAATGTGAACATCTTTGTTGAGAATCAATACAGCAGTGTCTCTGACAACAAGCCTGCTCAAACAGCGACAGAAAGGTGTGGCTATTTTGCTCTCATTGCTACATAAATTCACTCCAGATTCTATAGTGATCAAGAGCTTCCTGAGCTAGAAGACTCTTGACTCTTCATTTCAGTTTCAGAGTTTGACCAATTGATCAAGGATGGTCTTCAAGATGACAATGATGTTAAAATTTTTTGAGCCTATTCCAGGTTTTGAGATGTGGAAGAAGAACTGGCAGATGCATTGGGTCTGATAGGTACTGGACCCACAGCTTATGGCCATGGAATCCTTGATCCCACTGAGCCATATTATCAGCTCCTGTCCCATCACTTCCAATTGATTGGCTAACTGCAGGCAGAGCAAGACTGTTACAATTTATTCATTTTCAGACATAAGCGCCTCTTATCTTATCTAATCTTCGGCACTTATCTTATCTTATCTTTAGATCTGTGACTCCATGGAGTCTTCACCTTGCGACACAGTCACACTCGTCAGTGTGGAGTATTATTCTCGGTCACCGTGTATTTGCTGATTCACTTTCTAACACGGTGTACCCATTATTAGACCCTTGACTTTAGTATATAAGTAGTTTACTCAAAGCTGTATATTCCCTAGCTTTGAGCTAAAGTTTATTCATACCGAAACACATTCATTCTCGCTAAGTGCTAAAGCCTTAGTCTTGACATCTTAACTGCACAGGGACTTAGCGGTGACTGTACGAATACGATACAGCCGACTATTTATCTTTGTTAAGAGGTCGGGTCTAACAATTAGCTCAAAGCTTTCTTATGCTCTCTTTCAGGAGCACTCATGGAAAACGACGATGCTAAAGTCATAGCAATCTCGTTAGGAATACCTAGTGCCACTCTCCTCTCCATCGCTCTCATTCTTGCAATCAGGTTTCGTTACAGGCCGAGGCAACAAATAGAGACACCCCACACTCCACCTTCCACAGTTGCTACAACCCCTACCAACGATGGTGATGGCATCCTGCTTGAGCAGCTCCCACCCCGAATCTTCACACCCATACCATGGAGACCGATCCCAATCGACGAGCTCTCTAGGACAGGAATCCATGAAGCGGCGGAGGACCTTTCTGAGCCGTCTACTCCTGACATCCCAGAGAGAACAGCTCCTACCCCTCCCCGAAGGCGCATGCCTATCATCACCATCGCCTCCCTCTCTCTCCCGAGTATGTCCAATATATCCCTCGAACTCCCTCACCCAACATGTATGCCCGATTTGCCGAACGTGTCAGGGGATTCGGCGTGGGCCGCGACATTAGACCCATCGCCCCAACCACCGATTACGATCCTTGGGCAAATCGGGATCCCACTCCACCACCCACAGCCGGTATCGCTTCAAAGGAGTTCTGGGATAATATTGACATCCCCCTCAGTGCCTACTTCCCATCCATGGGTCGCAAGCTGATCAGCCATGGCACCCCACCCCCAACAGGAGCCAGGAACCTCACAACGTGGGACCAGCCCATACAGAACCCTGAGTGGACACCCGAGCCTGTACCAACCGTCAAGGAGCCAGTCGCCGGTCCCTCCACCCGACGCCCACCAAGGAACAGTGCTTGGCGAAGCGTCACATCCCCAGCAAGGTCCCCATGCCATCCCCCTCGAGCAAGTGCTTGGGAGCAACTCGCCCAGTGACTCAGGGAGCAGCCAACGCCTGAGCACCCCCGCAGTCGACCCGAGTCAGACACAAGCACCGCTGTTGACGCACCACCCCAGCCCCCGCGTCCCGCAACCCCTTACCCCTCACGATCGATCGATGGAATCCCAGAGTCATTCACCGAGTCGGCGTGCGAGCATACGCCCCACAACCCCCATCATGATGACGCTAACCGATGCCATCGCAATTTATGAAGAAACAGCAGATGACCTAAGTATAGGTATACCGGCTATTCTAAGACAGGCAAATTATCACAAACTATACATATATTTTGCTTACAAACTTCCTTTCTCTTCGGTTTGGGGGAATACCCAAGCCAGAAACGATTTCTTTATGAAGAAACAGAAAGGACTCTCAGCTGACAACATACTACAGTATGAAGTGGAGCAAAACACTCGCTTCCTGTGGAACAAAATACACCCAGATGCCATAATGGAGGAATTCCCCACCTATGAAGAAGCCGCAATCGAAATTGAGATCCAGGAACCAATGCCAGATGAACCACTGGTACCACCTCCTCGGGTAGCGATAGGAACCTTCTCCTACGTCAGGGGACAGGAACCACCAGGAACATACACACACGGCTATGTACCATTTGCCGGTGGCGGTGGCGCAGCCGGTGGAGGAGGCGGAGCACCCGCACAACCGGCGCAACCTCCTGCTCCCCCGATAAGGTACGCGCTCCCACACTACCCCACACCACCAGCCCTGCCAGATCCACCAGTACCCTGGCAACTAGTTGATGGAGCCGTCGCCCCCTACAATGAATTTGAACCTAAAATTCTAAAGGAGGTCAACAACTTCAAGGGTGATTCTAACGACATCACCCGATTCTTCCTAAAGTGCAAATTGCACTTCGAAGTGTTCAACTGACACTTCCGCCACCACCCTCACAAGGTCATCTTTTGCATCTCGCGACTCGCAGACAACACTGAGAAGTGGTGGGAGTTGTGCGCACAGGTCATAGGAAAGGATCAGGCGACTGGAGACCAGCTCTACCCATCTTACGAAGAATTCAAGACAGAGCTCAGTCGGAGGTTCTGGAAGGATGCCGACGCACAACTAAAGTACATGCAGTGGGAGAAGCTTAGGCAAGTGGACTTCAAGGGCAGTGACCAGTTCTTCCAGAAATTCGAAGAACTAGCCTACCACGCCAAAGTACACAACAACGAGCAAGTCATGCTCCATCAAATCAAGAAGGCCGCCTGCCAGACGAGTAAAAATACTATATACTTGGCTGACAGAGAAGTGCCAACTGATTACCAAGGATGGAAGGCCCGACTACTCCGAATCGATTACAACTGGCGCCTCAAACAGGCAGAAGGCACGACAACAATCCCAGTACGACCCCAGACACAGAAGACAACCACGCCCATTAGGGGTGATCAAACAGTAGTTGCTCCGGTACCGACGACGACGACGGCTACAGGAACGACATATGGAGGACGTGGCAAACCGATGGATATCGATGCCGCTAGGGCAGTGTCGAAGTGCTACCAATGTGGCAAGACAGGCCACTTCAAGCGCGACTGCCCTGAAGCGCCTAAAACCCAGGAAGAGGTGTTTCGACGGTTCACAGCATACTGGGACCATCACCCGACAGAGGAAAAACTCCCCGCCATCACAGAAGTAAAAGAGAGCACCGAGGAGTAAACAATTCAACTCCCTCGGCCAAGGACTTAGTTTCGGCTGGTACGCCTATCGCACTTCATGATTGTACTTATAAGCCTGTAGTATCTACTGTGCATTCAAATATACCCGCGACTTCGCAATCAGACCAGAGACTAAGCAAGAATCGAATCCCAGTCCCAGATGTCGTGGTAATTCGACTACCAATGACTAAATGTTTGGCGAGTAACCCATTATGGGCGAAAGCATCGAACGACAAGTCACCTACCATAGTGACACCCATCATAATGGCCAGACCGGATGGGGCAGGGGAACAAGCGTATACCGCCCCCCCTGACGAAGCGGCTCTATGGGGTCCCAGCCTCGCTGGGAGTTATGAGGAAATAGCTTCGGCAAAACCTCCCCTGGTAAAAGAGAACACCGTATGGCTACCAACAGCCATGGACAACCAGAAGACCGAGGACGAACTGGACTCGAGTAAGGGCCCCTGACCAGTTGCCAATGCCTGTCATGACGCAGGGCGACTCGAGGATGGGGGAACGATGAAAGAAACGAGGGATCCGGCAGCCATAGTAACCACTGGCTCGAAGGAACCAGGAGAAGGCGACTGTCATACAACGGTGAGAAGCGAAGGCAATCGCTGTGTGACGGCGGCAGCCCAATCTGTTGCCCCTCTATGGGGTGACACCTTCGAGAAACGCACCTCACGTTCCATGACTGACCAGAAAGCCGCATTACAGGAAGCTGCTGGCGCCCAGGCAGTGCAAAGGGGGCATCAGGTAACTTCTGAGGAAGTACCTGACAACAAGGACATTACCAGTTTCATGATGAACAAAAAGGCTAAATTAATACCCCCTTTAGAAACAGCGGTGACCTCGCCAACAGTAGTCAAACCCTCGCGGGTCGACGCGAAGGCTAGAGAGGCCCCCCAGATCTCACGCACTTATACTAGTGGCGAGACCTATAGAGAATGGCTTAAACCATTCGGAGCTGAATGGACTCTGCATGGCATAGTACAAGCCAAGACAGAGTCAGAGGCGAAGGCGATCCTGAAGAATTGGATTCACAAGGCATGTGTGGAAGAAGTAGTCGATGAAATGATCAAAGGGATGAGAAAGGCGGAACAAATCAATGCCCTTTGGTGGCTTGAAGAATTATGACAACCAAAACTATACAACTGCGCACTAAGCGGGAAGGGAAAGGACCTGGTCATCCCCGTCATACTCGGGAAACCAGGAACCATTTCCCAAATTCCAACCACCACATTAGTAGACAGCGGATGCACCAGTAGCGCCATCAACCAGTCGTTCGTCGAACAACATCACATCCCAACTCATGCCACAGCCGCACCAATCCCAGTCTATAATGCTGATGGAATCAAGAACTCGGGAGGATTGATCACAAGTTATGCCGAGATTCATCTGACGATCGGAGATCATTCAGAACAAATAGATCTAGCCATCATGGATCTCAGTGATAAACAGATCTTCCTCGGTCACGATTGGTTACCCCAGCATAATCCGATCATCAATTGGAAGACAGGAGGATTAACGTTTGCACGGTGTGAATGCCGCAAGAACCCATTCGTACTACCCGATGCAGACCCCAACGACAGGTGGGACGAAGAACTGGAAGAGGGAGATACCATTCTTGCAATAGATTTCACGCGGGCTATTCTCATACACGCTCATCACGCCAATGACCTAGCTGCTGTGGCCAACGCAGACAAGAAGACCAAGATGTTCAAAGAAATGGTCCCGGAGTGGTGTCGGGATTTCAGCGATCTATTTGACAAAGATAGTTTCGATGAACTCCCTGAGCCAAAGACATGGGACCATGCTATCGAACTCACTCCAAATGTGAGCGCCAACCTCAATTGCGAGGTCTACCCTCTCAACCAAAACGAGCAGATAGAGCTCAACAAGTTCTTAGACGAAAACCTCTCAAGTGGACGAATATGACCCTCCAAGTCGCCCATGGCTTCACCCTTCTTCTTCGTCAAGAAAAAGGATGGCAAGCTGTGACCAGTACAAGATTATTGCAAGCTCAACAAGATGACAATCAAGAATCGCTACCCACTTCCTCTCATCTTGGAGCTTATGGACAAACTACGAGGTGCCAAGTACTTTTCCAAACTCAATGTTCGATGGGGATACAATAATGTACGCATCAAGAGCAGTGACAAGTGGAAGGCGGCATTCAGAACTAATTGAGGGTTGTTCAAACCCACGGTTATGTTCTTCGGGCTTACCAATTCACCTGCCACCTTCCAGTGGATGATGAATGACATCTTCAAAGACCTCATTGCATCTGGCACCATCACAGTCTACCTCGATGATATCCTAATCATGTCAAAAACCAAGGAAGAGCACTGTCATATTACGCGTGAGGTTCTAAGGGTCCTACGAAAGAACAAGCTATTCCTTAAAGTGGAGAAATGCGAGTTCGAGACCCTAGAAACAGAGTACCTCGGAGTCATCATCAGTGAAGGAAGCATCTGTATGGACCCAATCAAAATCGCAGGGATTGCCCAATGGCCTGTGCCAGCCAAGAAACAGCAGCTCCAGTCGTTCTTAGGCTTTACTAACTTCTACTGATGTTTCATCAAAGGATATAGCAAAGTCGTCAAACCTATGACACAGCTAACAGGAAACGATCCGTGGAAGTGGGGAAAAGCGCAACAGGACACATTCGAGGAGCTGAAGAGACTGCTGGCCAAAGAAGTGGTACTGGCAATACCCACAGAAGGAGGCAAGTTCCACGTAGAGGCGGACGCAAGTGAAGGAGCAATAGGCACGGTACTGTCGCAGGAACAGGATGGAAAATAGTGCCCAGTCGTGTTTCTATCCAAGTCCCTCACAGTGACGGAGCACAATTATGAAATTTACGACAAAGAACTGCTCGCAATCATGCTATCACTGGACGAATGGAGACACTATCTAATGGGAGCGGCTCAGGACTTCGAAATCTGGACGGATCATCAGAACCTCCAGTATTTCAGGAAGCCCCAGAAACTCAACCGACGACAAGCACGTTGGGTAACTGAGCTGGCCGAGTACCATTTCTCGCTGCACCATAAACCAGGGACAGCAAACAAGAAAGCCGACTTACTGAGTCGACGAGCAGATCACGAGCAAGGAAAGGAGGACAACAATGAGGTTATAGTCCTCAAACCCGAACACTTCCGGGCAATGGTCATGCCGACAATCGAGGAAGTTCATACTAAAATCAAACAAGCCATGCTCGACCACCACCGATGGGACAAGAATGTCTCCGCGTCTCTCAACCACGATCGAGGGATAAAGCTAGATAATGGTTTGATCTTATACGATCACCGTATCTATATTCCCCAAGATCATGCGTTATGAGGAGAAATAATCGCGAGATCTCACGACCACATCACGGCGGGACACCCTGGCATTGAAAAGACCAAAGAGCTCATCCTACGAGAATACTGGTGGCCTAGAATGAAAAGAGACATAGAAAACTACATCCATGCTTGCGAAACGTGCCAACGAACCAAGTCGAGCACTCAAGCAAAAGCAGCGCCCCTCCATCCCAATGCCATACCCTCCCGACCATGGACTCACATCTCCGTCGACATGGTCACTGGTTTACCAAAGTGCAACGGTTATGATGCTATCTTAATGATCGTCGACCGCTTCTCTAAGGAGATCATACCGATAGCATGTACCACGGAGATGTCATCGGAAGGGTGGGCTAAAATCTTATGAGATGAAGTTTATGCCAAGCACGGAATGCTACAGGTAGTCATCTCTGACTGAGGCACTGTGTTTGTCTCCAAATTCATGCAGGACCTCTACGACTTGCTCCAGATCAAGGCAAATGTATCCACCGCCTACCACCCACAGACAGATGGACAGACAGAGAGAGTCAATCAAGAGGTTGAAAAATACCTCCGAATCTTCATCAACCATCTCCAGGACGATTGGGTCGAATGGCTCTCCCTTGCAGCCTTTGCCCATAACAACCGCACTCATTCCGCTATGGGCAAAAGTCCCTTCGAGGTTAACTACGGCTTTCATGCTGACATCCTCCCTGGCGCAAAACCCTGAGCACCCTTCAGAACACCAGCTTCAACGACATTCGTTTCAGAAATGCAGAAAATCCATGAAGAAGCAAAGCAAGCCCTCGAAAAGGCCGCCGACCAGATGAAAACCCAATACAACAAAAAGAAACGACCTGCAATCGAGTATCGAGTAGGAGATAAGGTTTGGCTTGACACGACCAACCTTAGTCTCCCACGTCCCAAGAAGAAACTCACAGACAAACGAACAGGTCCATTTCCAATCATTGCAAAGGTCAGAGCATCAGCGTACAAACTGAAGCTCCCATCAGGCTGGCGCATCCATCCCATATTCAATGAAGCACTCCTTACCCCATACACACCACCCACTTTCCCTAACCAAGAACAGCCACCTCCACCGCCTCCAGATCTTATCGATGGTGAAGAGCATTACGAAGTCGAGAAAGTCCTCAACAGTAGGGAATGCAAAGTCAGAGGAAGAGCAGGCGAACCATCGCCCTGGGTCACAGACTACTTCGTCAAGTGGAAAGGATATGGACCTGAATCAAACAGTTGGGTACGGGAGGATAACATGGATGCTGACGAACTCATCAACAAGTACCTAGCTGAAAAAATAAACCGCACAAACACAATCGTAGACTGGCAGTCTTATACAGATCCATTCACGGGACGGAAAGTGTGGTATGACCAAGAGCTAGCCTGGGATCTATTCGGCGGCAATGACGACCCTTCGACATATTCGAAATCGCCATACGAACTGACAGAAATTCCATAGCAACATATGGGAGTGTTTGGCTCGCCTTCTCCTCTCCTATTACCACCTAACTGGCACTCCTCCTCTTTGTTTGTTCCCCTGCGTATGGGGAACAAAGAAAAGAGGTCGCACACAGTTAGGCTGTGACTCTAAGGTTGAGTCCAGCATAATAGTGAAGTTTAGGAAGTGCAAATTCACCACAAAAATCGACGAGATGATCCATAACAGCAGTCGGGACACCTGCCTTAACGAGGGGGTAATGTTACGATTTATTCGTTTTCAGACATAAGCGCCTCTTATCTTATCTAATCTTCAGTGCTTATCTTATCTTATCTTTAGATCCGTGACTCCACAGAGTCTTCACCTTGTGACACAGTCACACTCGTCAGTGTGGAGTATTATTCTCGGTCACCGTGTATTTGCTGATTCACTTTCTAACACAGTGTACCCATTATTAGACCCTTGACTTTAGTATATAAGTAGTTTACTCAAAGCTGTATATTCCCTAGCTTTGAGCTAAAGTTTATTCATACCAAAACACATTCATTCTCGCTAAGCACTAAAGCCTTAGTCTTGACATCTTAACTGCACGGGGACTTAGCGGTGACTGTACAAATACGATACAGCCGACTATTTATCTTTGTTAAGAGGTTGGGTCTAACAAAGACGCTGCACTCAAGAAACCGCTGATGCTGCCTCCTCACTATGTCTCAATTGGTGAGGCCTCTGGAGTCCCAATGCCTGAGGGAATCAAGCATTTCACTCTCAAGCAGCTCCAGCAATGGCTTCAGCAAGAATCCGAGTCTTCAAGTGAGGGGGAAACAGATGGGGAGGGTGACTGCAAGATGGAAAATGACATGTTGCATGTTAATTAGTTTCCATTTTTGGAGTACAGTGCCTGGTGTCATGCATTTGGTCAAATCAACAAAATTTATTATTTTCTCCATGATTTGTGCACTTCTATAGGATTAAAAGTAGGGCAATATATACTTCCGATGTCGGACTCGGCCCATAGCCCAAATATTCTGCCTTAATCCTACCAGATAGGGTACCAGTATGCATGCAAAAGTTGAAAATGACCAAATTAAAGAAACAGTTCTATGAATCTGCATGCTAGGCCACAAAATCAGCCTGTATTCACATGAAACTTGGAGCAAAGATAGATTATAGTGAAGAAATATTATATATAAAAGGAATAAGCCTATGGATTCAAATTGCCTGTAAATTTCTTGTCTAACTCAAGGAATGGTGATCCACTGTAATTGGCATATTTATGAATTTGATACATATGGTCAAAATCCACCTGTGGTTCAATTGCAGATTAGCAAGCTTTATACTTCTTCTTTAATAAATTTCTCAGTTTCGAATATCCAGATTCATCTGCTGAATGAAGATATAGTGACTTTTGATCCTGAACTCTCCCCTGACTCTATTTAAGAACAGATTGAAGAGCAAAAATCAATGTTACCAGCTTTCTTTGCAGCTAATGCCAGCAATGATCCCAATATTTGTGAAGTTGCACACCAATTGACATATCAAGAATTTCCACTGAAATTTGTTTGGAATGCAACACACCATAAGTGGACTCAACAAGTTCATTAAGGAACCTATGCCATTGGAAGAATGCATTTTGTTTCTCCAAATGCTGGTGAACAATTCTATTTGTGTACACTTCTCACTGTTGTCAAAGATCCAACTTCATATGCAGATCTCTATAAATACAATAATATGATCTAGTGTTATGCACGTGCCATGGACCTCTGCATCACACTAACTTCAAGCATAGACTTCACCTTAACAGATTACACTATCAGACCTTTGCGGCCTTTGGCTGCTTACCATTTACCCTGCTTTATTTAATATTTCATTTCCGTTTCATTTTACTATTTCACATATTAAATCTAGAACCCAAATCCAGTAGCAAACAGACCTCTGTCAGATTCCATTGGACTTGGACTTGGACTACCTACTCATATATATACTGTAGAACTACTTGTAGATACTCAGTTCAAATATCAACTTGGTTTAGCCAAATCTCTCTCTGACTCTAAGTCTACTCCATCGCTCTCCAAGTCCATGGCCTCTGCTCTATTGGACTATCTCTTAACTCTCCATACAACCTTTGCTCTTTGTGGACTCCACTCCATAATCCAATCTCAGAGCTTCGGCTCAAGGGTGACATTGCTAATAGCTTTGCCAAGGCCCACACACTCCATGGACCTCCACTCGTGCAAATTACCTTTGTCTATTTGGCACATCTCTAACATCTAGCTGACATATTATAAAACCTGTCTTGCTAGAGCATTACTTCAGGATGGTGGAGAATGGAGACTATGCCTATCAGAAAGTTCAAAAATGAAAACAGGCCACCAGCTTTGACGTTTATTTGTCACTATTTTTACCTGCTGCGCTTCTTCAGATTCAGCTAGGTTATGGAATGAATTTCATCATTATATCACTGATGATATTGTTTCTAAACTTCACACTCTTGGAATAACAAATCTCTTGATATGCCTGCCGGGCATACACCCTTTAAAAACACGTGTAATTTGACATTTCCTAGCAATACAACGGTATTACATTGTACCAATCAGTAAGACACAGAAAGAAAGTAGCACATTGTAAAGAAAAGGGTCCACCTGGTAACTTCGAAACAAGCTGATCCAACACTTGAATAGAAGATCGGGTATTCTACCTGGTAGACCGAGGTTCCAGGTCGTGACTCATATAGTGTAATCACCCAGCATTCCGGCGGAAATTATCCAATTGCCTGGTAATGACCTAGTGTGATCGATCAACCTGGTAGCCATGGATGATATAATACCTGCCAGGTAGAGCATTTATCCTCACCAGGTTGGGTCAGCAAGCATATTAGTCAGTAGTAAAAGGGATTGGTCATAAGGTATCCATAGAATAGTATAAATACCGGTCATGTATCTAGTGGGGGAGCAGGTTTCTGACCCCCGGAACGCTACCAGGCGAATAGTACGGGTTTTATTGGTTAAGAGCTTCGAGTCGTAGACTCACCTGGAATAGAAAGATTGTGACCTGGTCACGTTGTGTGTGCAAGAACAGACAAGCAAGCGAACAGAATTAAGCTAGAAACAGAAAGTCAAGACCCGAGAAACAGTTCAGAACCAGTCAGTGTGTTTTAAGTCACAACCAGGCGCAACGTATCAGTATTGAAACTGCACCAGGCAGCCAGCACGAGTTCAGAACCTGCACCAGGCAGTTATTCTGTATCAGTTTGAGTTTGTGTTCAGTAACACATCAAACTTAAAAGTGGACATCGCAATATATTCTTTATACAAATCATATTCATTGCACCTGGAACTTGTATCCTACAGTACAAAGTGTCGTAACCTGGTATAACATACCTCCCTTTGAACTGCAATTACTGAGTGTTTGTGTGGTGTTTAGTGTGTAGCACTTTGCATTCATATAGGCGTTCAGCACCTTTCACTCTCTCTTGATGATTTTTATGATTATGGCTTATATTTACTTGATATAATTCTTGCTGAAATAGGAAAATCACTTCATCAAAATTATCCCTCCATGCCTCATTCTCAAAGAAACTGGGTCATGTGTGCTTTTAATCCTTTAATAACTAATCAACTTGATTATAATCAAGAAGCTGAAAAATATAACACAGAAGTTGCATGATCAGCTTTTAACAGCATTGTGGACTCTGTTTATCACAACCACAATAAAATATTCTTTTTGCATGGTCCTGGTGGCACAGGAAAAACATTTGTATACAAAACTATATGTCATCTCCTATGATCAAAATGCTACATTGTTCTCTGTGTTTCATCTTCTGGAATTTCTGCACTTCTTTTAATTGATGGCTGCACATTTCATTTCATGTTCAAAATTTCAATTTCAAAACTAAATGGAAAATTATTCTGTAACATTCCTAAAGAGAGTCAATGCACAGAACTCATTCAACAAACTCACTTTATCATATCAGATAAAGCAGCATCACAATATTATTATGCAGCAGAAGCAGTCAAATGAACCTATCATGATCTCAGAAACTCAGATAAGAATTTTGGCAGAATCACTGTTGTTTTCAGTGGTGACTTTCAGCAAACTTTGCTGATTGTTCCTGGAGGTAAATGTGCTGATATAATCAGAGTATCATTACTATTCTCTCCAATATAGAAACATATCCATATACTGTGCCTTACTAAAAATATGTGTCTCCTCTAACATTCAGACACTGATACCAAATCATCAGATTGTTCCTCTACTTCAAAATTTAATGACTCAAAAACCTTTGTGTCTTGGCTACTCCATATTGGCCAAGGCTCTGATCTTCCATCCTAAGCTGATTCAGCATCTGTTCCACTTCCACCAGAGCTATGTGTCAATTCTATTAAAGACCTTAACTCCTTTGTATATCATGGTATTGAAAGTACCCCACCATCACCTCCTGAATATTTTCTGAATTGCACAATACTTGCTCCAAGAAACAATGATGTTGCTGATGCAAATGAACAGTCTGAATCTCATGTCAGGAGAAACTTTGTTTTTTCTCAGTGCTGATAAAATTATTAATGAGACTGATGCTGATGCTCCTTTTGATGCTTATAACCCCCCCATACCTATTGAAGTTCTTTGCTCTCTAAATTCATCTTCTTTACCTCCTGGTGAACTTCATCTAAAAATCAGGGCTCCAATTATTCTCTTACACAACATTGATCCCACCAATGGTATATGTAATACTACATGTCTCATTATTCTTTGAATGTCTACATGTGTCTTAGAAGCACAAATTATTGGTGGGGATCACAATGGAAAAGTTGTCTTCATTCCTAGTATTTAGCTCACTGCATCTGATTATCACACTCAAGTCTCTTTTTAATATTCTTGCCCCCAATTTCTTGTTCATCTTGCATTTGCAATGTCCATCAACAAAGCCCAAGGTCAATTTGTAAAATATGTAGGCCTTGACCTTCAAATACCGGTCTTTGCTCATGGTCAATTCTATGTTACATGTTCAAGAGCTACCTCAGGCACACACCTAAAAATTTTGATACCACCTTCAAATGATTCTGGCTCTTCCACAATGAACATAGTATATTGTGATGTCCTAATCTAATCTATAATGTCTGTCTCTTCTAGTTTCTTATCATATAACTCACTCACATTGTACCTGCAGAAATATAATTGAAATCATCATTAACTGTTCTATTTTAATCTATATTCCTTCTCAGCAAACCTTCACTCTTGTATCAAACTCTAATCTCCTGCTCTTTACATTGGAACCAAGTTTCTTTTCAATATGTGCTTCCTTTACTCTATACATTTATGATGCTCAACTCATTTACAACCACTCAAATATGGAGTCTGAGAATAGTTTCACTCTCCATATCTGAATCTCCTGTTCCACCAGCACTCTCTCAAGAAGCCATGACTAGCACTGAAAGGTGCTGAGTGCCTATGAAGATGCGACGTGCTACACACACCACACTACACTAAACACTCAGTAATTGCGGTTCAAAGGGAGGTATGTTATACCAGGTTATGACACTCTGTACTGTAGTTTACAAGTTCTGGGTGCAATGAATATGATTTGTATAAAGAATATATTGCGGTTTCCACTCTAAGTTCGACGTGTTACTGAACACAAACTTAAACTGATACAGAATAACTGCCTGGTGCAGGTTCTGAACTCGTGCTGGCTGCCTGGTGCAGTTTCAATACTGATATGTTGTGCCTGGTTGCGACTTAAAACACACTGACTGGTTCTGAACTGTTTCTCGGGTCTTGACTTTCTGTTTCTAGCTTAATACTGTTCACTTGCTTGTCTGTTCTTGCACACACAACGTGACCAGGTCACAATCTTTCTATTCCAGGTGAGTCTACGACTTGAAGCTCTTAACCAATAAACCCGTACTATTTGCCTGGTAGCGTTCTGGGGGTCAGAAACCTGATTCCCCACTAGATACATGACCTGTATTTATACTATCCTACTGATACACTATTACCAATCCATTTTACTACTGACTAATATGCTTGCTGACCCAGCCTGGTGAGGATAAACACTCTACCTGACAGATATTATCTCATCCACGGCTACCAGGTCGATCAATCGTACTAGATCTCCACCAGGTGATCTGATGACTTCTGCCAAAATGCCGGGTGATTACACCATGCAAGGCACAGCCTGGATGCTTGGTCTACCGGGTAGAATACCCGATCTTCTATCCAAGTGTTGGGATCGCTCGTTTCAAAGTTACCAGGTGAGCCTTTTTGTCTTACAATGTATTTCTTTCTTTCGGTTTCTTACTTGTTGGTACAATGTATCCAATATATATTGCCCGAAAATGTTCGTTTACACGCATTTTTAAGGGTATGCGCCCAGCAGGCGTATCAGCACCAGCTCTTCCACAAGAACTGAAAATGGTAGCACCTCCCTTTATGGACTTGCTTACATATCCAGTACCTGACAACTCTGTAATTCCTCTGGCAAGTTGACAAAAACTATCATTGTTGACACTCAGATGTTTCTTGGTAATACTACCAAAAGTTTTGTCTTTGCCTTATGTTTCTTCAATGGAAATAACATTGTGTTTGGAGATGAACCTGAAAAGTTTATTATTCAAGCCAATGCATGTCCCCTCCTTTATCTTGCAGCTATTGTTTTTCTTATAATTATATCCTACAGATTATGAAAATGTATATGGAAGACAAAAATGTTATTCTAGCCTTTGGTGACTATGCTTTTGAACCCAATGAGTATCAAGCTGTGGGTGATATTGTTTTTGTGAACATTGTCTTTCTCACAATCACACTTAAAAACTAATTCATATCATAAGATGATCTAAATTAAGACAGAAGACATCTTTCTCCTCCCATTCATCACCATCACTGGCTTAGTCCAAGATGCCAGCACCTCCAATTTTACTTTTGATATCAATGCTGCCCAATATATGCAGTTCTTCAGCCACAAAGGTACCTTTCCTGCTCACTTGATCTTTCCTGACTCACTATGATACAAAAACAAGAAGCTAATGTCAGAGAATAACATCTTTGTCTCCATGTCCAGCTTTCTTTCACATGTTGTATTCAAGGATCATGATCCCTTCTAGCACAATCCACTGCATGAAGTCTATCACTTCATCATTGATATTGACATCATTGTTTCTTAGCCATGTGCCTCTCACACCTGCAAGCCCTACATAACCAGATATGTATTGTACTTATTTGTTCCTATTATACATGTAGTTTCTAATATTGTACTGTACAGGTTCATCTATCCAAGGAAATCAGAAATGGACCTTACAGACAGTTAACTTTAATGTGCCCAACAGTCTGACAAAATGTACAAAGCAAAAACCCCAAACAACATTGTCTTCTGAACACAGTCCCACCCTTGCTGCATTTTTGTCTACTTCCATCTCCAACAATCCTTCCACCGACAAAAGCAACAATAATAATGACTTTAAACATATTGAAAAAAAGAGCGATTGAGCAGCAGCAACATTGGACATGAAGAGTTGGAGGACAAGTCATTGCATTGAAGAAAGTCCTACAATACATATAAAATTATATAAACAATTCTCATACCTATCTAAAAATATCACATCTTTCTCCTGTCCTGATGTGCATAGGCTGCTGCTAGTTTCTAATAACATGCGCTCATTAATCAATGACCTCATCATTAAAGATGGAGTCAATCCCAAGCAGATTCTTAGCATTCTGAATAGAATGGCCAATCACCTCAGAGTTCCTGTTAAAGGGAGTGTTTCAGATCAGAGTACAAATCAGATTATACAGGAGGGATGCAAGTTGCTCAATGTATAAAAAATACAAAAGATATGTCATATTAATGGCTATTGTGAAAGTCAGTTCATTGGATAGCCATGTGAAAGACATTCTGGAACCAGTTGGCTGATGAACACAGCCACACCAGCACTTTGATTGCTGCACTACTAGAAATAGATAATATAAGTCTCTTCCTGTAGCATAGTTAGCCAATTGTGTGTATTTGAAGAGTTATTATTGCTCAAATTTCATGCTAAAATAAGAGAAGAAAGTAAAGAAAACACTAATGACAGCAATAATAAACACAAAACATGGTGAGCATCATCAAATGTACAAACTTTAAACCTGTTGATGGTCAATATGCAGATGAGGGAGAGAGCTATAATTGTGGATAGTTCCTTTAATCATGGTCTGTTTGTCAACAGTTTTCACACTTTCATATCAAAGCTAGACCAATTGTAGTATCCACCATGTCATCAACAGATCTATCCCATGATGTCAAAGCCCATATCTCTTGATGATTTGAGAATCACCACCACTATGCCATCCCTCTTGTGCATTTGTTAGCCTTGATGTTCTTGGGCAGCTGGTTGGATTTATTGTTGGAGAATCATATAGCTGTATGTCAGAAATTTCATTTAGGCCATATAAAAAAGTGTGCCTGATAATAGTGTGATAAGATAGAGCATGAGACAATAATCACCTGATAAGATGCCAAATTACCATATACAAACCCCCTCTAGTTATAAGATTATTAAAAGTTTTAAGTGTGTCAAAAGGTATAAGCAGATGGGCAGGGTGAAGATGATTGGTAACAAATGATATACATACACATCAATGTGTCTAGGGGATACCAGAGAAGGCAACATTGAATGGATATTTGCACAATGATGGTGGACAGCCTGTTAAGCAGTGAATGAGGGTTAGCTTGTGATGTGGCAGAAATTTGTGCAAGAAAAAGAAACAAATTAAAGAATATGTTGCATTCCAAGCCCTCAGGAGTGCCTTGCAACTGTCAACCCCATCTTCTTGCTTGTTGCTATGATGATCCACTTCTTAGACTGTGTTCTGTGACTCCCTGTTTTAATTTCTGTTTATTACTCTTTACTTACTTATCTCACTTTCACAGACTTTAAAGTACTTTATATACCATGTACCTTGTATTTTGCATCTCAGCTTTTGCTCCTACACAGACAGAGAAGGCTGAGGTGAGCTCCTTTTGTATATCTGTTATCAAGTGCTGTACTTACTTCTAGTTAACACTGCATGTATTGTTACAGAACATGTGGACAGAATTGAGTTGTTAAAAGGTCTTAACAGGTCCAAGTGTATGAAGGGTCAGTCAAGTTAAACCCATAACCTGTAGACCAGTTGTACCTATTGACAAAACAAAAAGACACTTGTCAGGACTGTAAGAAGTGTATATGAGTATGTAGACAGGTAAGAAATATGTAAGGGCTTACCTCCTTAATTGTCAAAATGATGAGAGAGATAACTAAGGGGGAAAGGTGACAAAGCCTAAATGAAATAATATGTAAGATGCTGTAGCCAAACACTGCGATAATAAACAAGACCTATGCAGATCAACAACAGACTCAATACTCATGCTTGGGGTCACTACTGATAGCAACTGCTACTGACCAGAGTTCAAACTGAGTCAGAATTATGCCAGAGTTTCCTGTTGAGGCACAATGCCGTTGGTCTTGCAATTGGTAGTTATTGTGCTGGCTGCCTTCTGCTCTCTACTGCAGCACAAGGGGCTACTAATATGAAAAAAAAATTTAACATGGGATTGATTAAAAAAATTTGGGCTCTGGTGCTGGACCTACCTACCTTCATGTGAACAGTATGATGTCATACTGTCCAAATTGAGCAGATTTTCAAGTGAAAATGACAAATTGAGTCATATCTATGTACTATTATTCAATGAAATATTATTTTAAGTACAATCTGAGACATTTCTAGTCAGATAAGAAAATACATGAATTTGGACACATGATGTCATATGCTGACTCATAATGGCAGTGCAGCCAACATTCTATCTACTCCAAAATGTTGCATGCAGCATTGCACAGGCATTATAAAAATTGAAGATTCATTGATTAGAAATATTGGCACTTAAATATATCATCTTTTTACATTCAGAAAGCATTTTTCAGGCCATTTGAGAAGGGTCAACTTTCTTTTTCAGGTCTGCTAGCCCAACCTACCTACCTACTTAGTGTTCTGGGCTGCAATTACAATAGCCCCTTGCTGCAGCAAAATATTTGTCAGAGATCTCTTTGAGTGACTATATCCTCAGTACTTGAATATTTATGAGCCTCCCTCATTTTGAGGCTATAGTTTTTACTTTATCTTATCCAAGAAGCTTCCAGACAGCTGTTCTATTACATTGGGTTGGTGAGTTGGTTGGGCTGGGGGCATCTTAAATTTTTTTTTGATACCTGTCTCAGGAGAACTTTCTAGGCTAGTAAGAGGTAAAAATACATTAAAACAGTAATATATCTGTGTCCAAATAATAATTTTCTACATAACAATAGCCTGGTCAACATGTAGGAGAGGTGTTGAGTGTTGGATTAGCAAGCAGGAGCTCCATCATATCCTGCCAGCCATGCTTGATACCCTTTTATGTCAGGATAGACATTATATATTGATTATGGACTGTAGAGCACCCTCACCATGTTATCCTTATTGCTACACTGTGTGAGGGTGAGTAACTATTACTATGTCACTTTATTTACTTTACTGATTCATACCTATAGTCTACTACATATAGCTAACAGTATTTACTATCAGGTACAGTGCAATATCACCATGTTATCCTTATTGCTATGCTATGTGAGGTCTACTACATATAGCTAATGATGTTTACTATCAGGTCCTACAAATGAATGCATGTCACATTCTTAGACAGAGGTAGCTAGCCAGATTCAGTAATGTGCAGGTATGTAAAGTTACTGGATGGCTGTGCAATTACCAAGCTCAATTGTTTCACCTTACTGAGTATGTCATTCCCAAGCTGGTTGGCTGGTTGGCTGGTCAGAGGCTCTAATTGGTTGACAACTATCTAATTTATCATACAAGTTTACTGAAAACATGCTTCTTAAGGCACAAATCAAATTGCTTTAGCCAGGCACCATGTGTATGAGTGCTACTGGGTAATAGAACTGAAAAGGGCAATGGGAATGTACACAGTGGATGATTATAGGGAAGGAGCTCTTGTGTTGATCATGGCTTGGAGTAGAATAGGGTTTTTCCAAATGTATTTTGAAGGCCTTCAATGACCATCTACCATGAGCTTGAATCAAGTATGGTAGCACACCTTGTTCAGTGAGATCTGTAGCACCACCTGCACACATCAATTGGCCAGTGATTCCATTGCTCGGGAAAATCTGTCAGAGTCTCTTCATGAACCATGATCTAATGGGAACAGATCCAGTAGATGTGACTCACAGTGCTGGGTGCATGAAGTGTCAAGCATCGCACAGTGTCAGATACTGATGAAAAACTGGGAGAGGATTGAACTTGGGGTCATCATCACTGGGTATAATGATCTTGTTGCCTTCGAACATGGTGTCAGCCTTATGTGCTGGCAGGAAGAGTGTGTAGCCCTCTGGAATCCACTCAATGGTGGTCCAGCGAGTGACCTTCCTCCAGTTGTGTGCCTTCTTCTTGTCGGGCATGCTGAGCTCTGTGAGGTGTAAGAGACCATTGAATCTGGTGACAAGCATAGCAAGAAAGAGAGAATCATTGTAATCTGATGAGTTTCTGAGTGTTCTGATAGCATGGTGTATATCATTATGTGATAGTGGGGACTTCCTCTTAACAGCTGATCCCTTGAGTCTCTTGGACCCTTTGAGGGTATGGCTGACCATGGGGGAGTTTCATATCTTGCAAATGTCAGAAAAAAATCCTTCAAGTCTGTTCCAAATGCTGGAAAGATAAGTTGATACAGACTCTGGTTTGATGTGAGAGGACATGAATACTATATAATAGCTCCTGGTGTTGGGTGTAGGTTTGACAGGGAAGTTGTGTATTTTGTAGAATGTGATATATGAATTTAGAGCAGAGTTATATGATTCAAGAGTCGCAGTGTCAATTGCAGAACCTAGTGTGAGGCACCATTCATGATAAAGTCTCTCCAGGGTCCAAGATTCACAAGCCTTTTGTCTGGACCCAGGAGTCACGTCTATCAATATTTTGATGCCCCCAACATGTCACAAGGGGGTTTAAATGGTAGGATGATGAGCTGAGGGACCAAGTTCCATGCCTTGGAGAACTGAGAATGCAACAGAGCATCTGCAATGTTGTTCTCTGAGCCAGGAATATGTAGCACATGCAGATCAATGTTGTGGAAGACCATCTTGTCAATTGCTGACTTCAGAATGAGATTATAATTAGGCAAGGCCCTGAGAGAGTTGAATATATCGACAGTGTTTGTGTTGTCTGTGAGCACAGTAACACATTTCTGTAACTTGGGGGAAAGAGTGTTGGCAACCCAGTGAACAGCTGTGCAAATGCACAATGCCTCAAAGAAAAAGATAACTTCCTCCTCTTCAGGCAGATCTGGCATCAGACAAACAAAACCGCACACTATTTTTGGGATCCAAAAACCCATACCATCAAGGCACACATCACAAAGGATGGTGATAGTGGCATCCACAATTGGGTCCCAATCCATAGAGTCATAGCAGCAGATGCTGTTTGACCCCTTGATGTGATCTGCAAGCCACATCAAATCTTCCTTGACGATGTTGCTCAAGGCAATTCCCATGAAAGGGTTTGTCTTCCCCTACATCTTGGCATATATGTTGCACAACCCTGGTTTGAGAAGTGGGAACATGTTGAAGGACCAGTTTGCCCACCTGGCAATTTGCTGATATTCCTGCAGATTTTGGCAGTTCGACGATCCAAAGTGTCACAGAGCAAGGACAACATCAGCTTTGGAGTCAGATGGCATAGTCGCAGTCATAGCATTCAGATTGACATTGAAACCTATTATAATGAGTTCCAACCCATGCAGCTGCTTGGGTTTGCTGTGCAGCACACCCAGTCGGTCCCACAGCCTAAGTAGCTTTGTTTGCTTGCATGGGTAGAATTCATTGTACAGTTCATAGAAGTCCAAGTTGTTCCACTCATCAAAGCCAAAGTTGTCATCTACATAGCAATCCAGGTCTTCGATGTCCTCGACATTGATGGCTATCCAGGTAATAAGGCCATTGACACTATACCAGACACAACCAGACCCATGTCCACCAAAATTATTGTTAGAGTCGACTGTCCTAATCAAGACTTCAACCTCTCCAGCAGCTTTCTGCTTACTGGTGAGATATCCAGTTGTTATCACCTGCTTCAATTGCCACAGAGGATGCATGAGGCACAGCCTGTAGGCCTTTGACACATCTGACTTGAACACCACCAGAGTTTTCTGCACATTGGCTGAGGATTTTTGTCTGTACCGCAATATGGCTGAGAACAAAGTGTGGAGGTCATCAAGACACAAGCCTGTGATGTCAGAGTGGCAGATCATGTGGTTAGGCACATAAACTCCAGTGGACATGTTGGACACCATCTGGAAGTCTTCAGTGTGGGGTTTGGGAACAGCATGCACAGGAGTGCTGTACATTCCTGGCAGAAGATCAGGACCAAATGGTTGAGAGAAACATCTCGCAACAATTTCCTCATCCTGGTACCTGCAGATGAACTTCTGTTTCATTTCAGATTGCAGGTTCATTCTCCCATTGTCTCATGTAAGCGGATAATTCTCATTGTGGTGTGTATCTGCCCACAGCCAGAAACCTTCTTTGAGCATGGTTATAATGGATCAAACAAAGGCTTGGTTTGGGTGTGTTGCTAAGTTCTTTTCAAAGACATCTATCTTGATTAGTGTCATGATTTGGAACAGATGAGGATGCTCTTTGATCGTATAAACTGCCTCCATGTTTGCAAATTCTTTGTCTGGTGAACATGGCACCAGTAACTCAAATTCCATGCAGCCAGCAGCCTGACTACCACCGATGTCCAAATTTGAGAAAATGAACCCATGCTTGTATCTGGATGCAAAAAATTCCTTCCTCCAGTCATCTCCCTCCTCGCCCATCTGCTCGAATCTCCCCCTCCCCTCCAGCAACTCCCTGCTATCTTCAAGCTCTACTGAGGCAAGCAGAGACAGTGTTCTCCCTTGCATCCTAAGCAGATGTGTTTATATCTGCACTTCCCACTTGAGGATGGGCATACACCTGTATTCCACCTTTGGCATGCCTTGAGACTACAAGCCTGGTCTCCATTTCTTTTCCCTGGCTTTTCAACTTGTTGGTCTTCAAATTCTTGGTATGCCATACCAATGGGTGATATATGTGATTGCTCAAGATCCTAGAATTTGTTGGTATCTGAGAGAAGGATATTCCAACATCTTCCAACCCAGTTATGGATTGCCCTATCAAGGATGAATACATGGCAATGGAGGGGGATTTCTGTCATTCAAAATAGAGAGGACATGTACTGTTGGTAGAGGACGAGTTTGTGCTGACAATGTGGAAAAGCAATGATGACCACTTGGCTGTACATGTACCAAGTCATGGTCCATTCATCTGCATTACTGATGACCTTTTTTGATTTGGAGGGATGGACATGTTCTCTGAGAATTAGAGTGCAATCCCTTCAGATATTTTGTGAGTCTGGATTTCATTGATTGATGTGGAATGCTCAGTGGTGAAGACAGCATTGAGATTGATGGCTTTCCCTGTGAGGAGGGCAAGCCATTGCTCTTCAGGAAACTCAGGACACTTGGGGGAATTGGTGAGACTGCATCAGGCTGCCTTGAGGTCAAGTGTATAGTTCTCAATGAGTTCAAGGGTGAGTAACAATTCAGGGTGAAGGAGTGCACGACTAATCTGTCTGATGGGTTGCCATGGAAATTGAGACTCATCAATTCTAGGTCTCTTTACTGGTCCTGGTCCATTGTTATCATCCTCCTCTTTGTTCGGTTCTCCCCCTAGTTTGGATCCTCCATCATCTCCTCCCCCACCATCTCCACTCTCCTCTTCCTTGTGGAAGTCAGCTGCTTGAGGTCAACCAGGTCTCTCTGCTTCCACTTCATGGACAGCCCTTGCACACAGCTGGTTCTCTCCTTCCTGATGGAGGGTGTGCTGCTCATCTTCGTAATTATTGAGTATCTCGACATAGATTTGCAGGGCATTGTTGAAGTCAGCATTGTGCCCTGGTCGAGTGTTGAAGAAATCAGTAAGGACTTGAATGATCTGGGCAAGGACATCCAGCTTAGAAGTGTTGACACCTGAATGGTAAGTCTTGACAATAGTGTCACATTGGATGGTGATCTGGGCCTGGGATGCATCTGACAGATCAGATGATCCTTCATGACTACAGGCTGGTCCGATGTTTCCTGTACTGGCTGTCTGCTGAGTCAAGTTGCCAGTGCTGGGGTTGTTGTTGGAAGGTTGCATTAATGCATTTGAAGCAATGGACATAGTCAAGCAGTTCAGATAACTGAGTCTTAGTAGATGATGAATAAACTAGTTTATTAAATTGTGAGAATAAAACAGTGCTCTGGTGAGTGAGGAAATAATGAGTTATGATACTAAATAACGAGGTAAAGAAGAATCTGTACCTAGTGGTTCAGTGAGAGCAACAAGTGCTCGAGCTGAGACCACCAAGATACTTATAGTCCAAAGAAACTAAAGACATGGGGAGGAATCTGAATGCCTGTTAATTGTCATGAATCTTCAAGACAGTGGCACGCACTCATGGATGAGACTGCCGAGACTCCTGGAGGGAGGCTGAGACCACATATCCTAGATATGGAATGTTATGTGCATTGGAGTGGCTAATGCATGTGGATGGCATGAGGAGAGAGCAGAGATCCAAAATGAAGACCTCTTACCAATTACACTTGTGTAAAAACTTTCTTTAAACCCAATAAAAAAATTAATAGATATGATGTATTTTATTTAAATTTTTAAGACTCCTTGATCTTATCCATGAAATGAAATGGCTTCAGCCTTGCAAAGAGAAAAATTTCTGATATTTAAAGTTCATTTACTGTAAAGTATCCTCAAGCAAGATCTAAATTGAAAGTGCTAACAGCCAGTTGATGTTGAATGCTCTCACTGTGACAGTGGGCACCAATAACTCACTATGGCAGTGAACCACATTTGGCTGAAACTTTAAACTCCAGTCAGTAGCAACTTGGCTGCTACAATTGGTAAAAGATCCACAAATTTCTCTCTTTTTTCTTTTATTTTTAATTTTTTCTCAGACCAACCCACAAGCATCAGTAGTGAGCCCAACAAGACTGGTCAAAAAGATGTTTGATGTTCTGAGAGTATGTGAGGTATAAGCAGGTCTCAGAATAGGGTTTATGTATGAATTAGCATATGATGATTCTCAAGTTCCTTCTTAGCTCTCACTTCACTGAGAGGAAACATAGCTGAGCTGAGCTTTGTCAACAATGAGGCTCTGTCAAACAACAAAGATTTATTAAAAGTGTTAACCTTATTCTGATTCTCCATGTCTGAAACACAATCTCATCTTAAGATCAATCCACACCTTGCCAACTGCCCTGACTTTGGTTCTGATGACTTTGCATTCATCTGTGAAGCCATTAAATCTTCCAATCACTTATCACCTGAAGACACTATCACTGAACTCACTCAAAACTGGACCTCACAAAATGCAAAAGAGTGAGACATCTGGAATGCTCAAGTGCAGACTGACAAAGACATTGCCCATACTGCTCAGCAAGCCACAGAAGATGCTGCAGAGGAGACCCAGTTAGAAGCAGAAAAGGAGAAGGATGCTGAACAAAAAGAGAAAGAGAAGAAGTGACCCAAGTTGGGAAATTTTGACAAGCAACTTACAGTCGACAAGAAAGCCATTCCAATTCTTCACCCCTATGCACAGAAGCAACTCACCAATTTCAAGTACTGTCCTCTCTGGTGGTATTTCACCAAGATGGCAGCAACTGAAGGCTCCAGACTGGTCACCTTTCTGGCTCCTGAAACTGTAAACCTCCTCCAAGACACCACCTCTGGCTCTCTTTCTTTCCAAGCATCTTTAATAGTAAAACCTTTAAAAATGCCTTGCCTAACAAGGAGTTGTCTCAGTCCCAATTTTCATATGCTTTCTCTTGGTTTCTATGAGCAATAGAGACTGCAAACTGGCCCACCAAGATGGTCCACATGTTTGCCATGATGTTCTTGAATATTACTATTCATGTCTTTCATCAATGTTTCAATGGTGACAAAACTCTTCTAGTCTACACTGATGAGACTTGCTGGCATTGGCATCATGATGTTAAAGAAGGAAATGTTGTACCAAATCTTGATCAAATTGTAAACGAAAGGTTGGAAAACATCTCTAATGATTTACATGACAAATTAAAGGTGTCCTCTTTGAAGGTGCATGTAATCTGTCTGTAATAGCTTCACCTCTCATTGTTTCATTTCTGTCCATCTTGCCTTATATCACATTTAAATCCCTCATTGATTGCATTTCCCCCTCATTGGTTGCATGTCTCTCATTACTGTACCATTTTAATCAATTTGTCAAGCTGTGTGACCTGTGACCATGTTGATGAATTTTTGGTTTCATCAATTGCCTAATACATGCAGGTTTGGCACTGCAGGCACCGAAAATTTGATCATAAATTACTTATTTAAACCAGATGTAGACTACCTGCACCAAAATTCGTCACCGTCAAGGGGTCCTCAGACGCGTGACCGACAAATCAATCGAAATGGTACAGTAGTTGCATTTCTACTTGCTCAATTTCTACCTCTTGTTATTATCATAACTTAGCATGATGTCTTTTTACATTGATTCCATCTTCTATAGCCAGAAGTGAGCAATTCAAATACTCAACACTATAGTTTTGGCATGTATTCAAATGAATGTTTCTGCCCCCAATCTACTTCCCCCCATAGATGTCAGGATAATGATTGTCAATCTACTACCTACTACTCTCAAAATCCATATAACCATCATTATGATGGAAGTCATTACAACAAATCTTGAGATTATCCTCTGGACTCTGGTCCATCTACATTGACTTCTTCTAATTACCATGACAATTGTTCTCATTATGACTCATGTGCTACTGATACCAATACTCCTCAATCATTTTTTTGACCTGGTGCATCCTCATACGATGCCGTTGTGTGTGCCATTTGCCTTGGCATCCATGCAAACCTCAAATTCTGCCACTCTCTGACCTTATGGAATGGTGGTGCAGCCAGATGTCTCTGCACCAGCAATGGTACTCTCATCAACAAGCAAGGAGAACCCATCTGCCTCAATTAGAACTGGCTTGCAGGTTGCAAACAATCTCACCCCAGCCATCATGAATGCAGAAGTTTTGCCCATGGAGCCTTCCACTGTTCTTATGCTCAGAGGAAATAAACCTTGCACCCCTTTGCACCCTGATTTATGGCTACAACACCTCTCAAGAGCTAATCTTCTACATCAGTACCCTTCTATCTATAATGGTCTCTCTGCTGGTTTCAACATTGGTATTCCTCTAATTCAACATACATTTACATCTCTAAATCATGCTTCCATTGATCAATTTCACACCCAATTTGCAAGGATTGTGCATCACAAATTCTATTGTGGGTGTTATATTGGTCCTTTCAGCCAAGATAACATCAAAAAGCTCATTGGCCTGTTTCAAACTTCTCCCTTATCTCTGGTTTCTAAACCTCATACTCACGATAAGCTCTGACTCATTCAAAATTACTCTTTCCCTCATTCTCCTAATTTTAATCAGTTCTCAATCAATCATTTCATCTCATCAGATGACTTCCCTTGCACATGGGAACATTCAATGTTATGTGCCTCAAAATCTCTTTATTACCACCAGGTTCTCAAGGCAGCATCCATGACATGTCCAAGGCTTACTGGACCATTGGGATTCACCTCTCTCAATAGCTGGGAACCACTGTATGCCTCTCTGATAATGAATTTGCTATTGATCCATGTGTTGCCTTTGGCAAAAATTCTGGTTCTGGAGCTTACAGACTTGTTAGTGACACAAGCACTGATATTTTTTGTGCTGAAGGAATTGGCCCTATCTCAAAATGGGTCAATGATCACTGTTTCCTCAGGTTACTTCTTAAATATTTAGAGGAGTATAATAATTTATGTCTGGAGTTCCAATTTTGCATCTCTCTCAAAGGTGGCCAACAACAATCAGAAGGCCACTTATGGTGGAAAGGTGCTTTTCTCCCACAGTCACTTTGAAGAATTCAATGAAGACTGTGCCTTCCTCATTTGAGATCATTCAGGAGATTCCCCTCACAATATCATTGATGCAATGTTTACTTACAACTTCAAAGACATTGATGCCATATCGCAAGATCTTGGTATCCTGTGGAAGCTCAAAAAGGACATTCCCTTTTTATCTTCGTTTCCATTCACAGGCCTTGTGTGGAATTTGCAGGCTCAAACCATCTCTCTATCACCTGAAAAGAGAGAGAAGTACATTACCACCATTCACAACTGGTTGGCAACCGATGTCCATGACTCCACATCCTCTCCATCAGGAAAACCCAGAATAGGTCTTTCATTGCTTGGTCTTAAACCAGTGGTCTTCTGCTGTCTTGATCTTGCCAATGAAGTCTTGATCTTGGCCAAATCATCTTACATATCTTTCTGAGTTTATATACCTTGTACTAACTGTAGATTCCAGGCCATGACATCACTCAACAAGTTTTCAAAATGCGATTTCATGTGCATGGTGGTCTATATACTTGTTGACAAAAAAAGAATGCAATCCAGATGAATCACAGACATAATACACTGGCCTCATGCATCTGTGTCTGGCTTGACCACCCACATACCGGTATCTGCACAGGGTCCATCACTGACTGGCAAAAACCATATTACCAGAGAACACTTGTGATACTTCTCCTCATGCCAAAGGCTGAACAAGAGGAGCACACAAGCAACATGCAGGGAATGAAAGCCTTTTACATCATCTCTGGTACCATTGGCCTCACAATATACACAATTGTAATGTGCAGGACCTCTTTGCCATGAGGTCATTGCATGTATACACTCTCAATGTAGGCCCATTATTCCTGATAAATCACTGGGTGCATAGTAGGTGGAGACAGCGGAAGGGTAGACAATGATCTTGCCCTGATATTTTGGGCATTGGTGAAGCTCCACTTCTTCTGGTGGGAGGTGTAGCTCACCTGCCATCTGCTCGTACAGAAATCTCCATATAAGTTCCAGTAGGTGAGGAAGACCAAGTTGCTGCACTAGTAGCATTACATTCTGGGGTGCCTTAGCTGTGGGCACTGTGGCAGTGCATAAGCACAGTATTTCCAGTAATACGTGGCACAGCTTACCAGGCATCCATGCTAATTTAATCTCAGCAAGCACATCTGGCAACTTGGTGGCATCTCCATCATCATCTTCATTGGTGTCTGTTGCTGATGTATCCACCAGCCTGGGCTCTGATCCAAAGAGTGAGTTGGCCAGCATCCTTTGGGCCTTGAAGTCCACATGTATGGCTGCCAGTTTGTCAAGCCATTCATTGATCAGAAGCATCTGGCCCAGAGCTTCAAAGTGACTAGAATGTCACCAGAGTTCTTTGATGGCTTTGATATGCTTTGATTTGGTTATGGAGGAACAGAGTCCATTTGGTGCTCCAAACTCTTGGATGAGATGGCAATAATGTGAAAGAGCATGTTGGCATGACAAAGAGAATGCATCAATACAAGTATCATTGTTTCAAACCTCGTCCTTGCAAACACCGACTGTACAAAAGATCTCTCACTCTTGATGGAATTTGGCAACAGCAGCATCGATCTTGACCAGATCATCCTCATCAATAACAGACCGACAAACATGATAGCAAAAATCCATGAAGGCTGCCAAAGCTCAGACCATCTGCGGCAGAACATGGCCAGAAATTGCTGGAAGATAGACCTGTAACCAAGTCAGCACAGGAAGAGATCACACATGGGCAGATGAACCTTCATAAGTGCTTTGGAATCATCCCCAGTCCACTGTTTGAAACCCCATCCCTCAGAAAATTGATGTAAACCAGGGAATGGCAGCACAGCAGCAATCCTGAGATGGTCTCACATTATAGCATGCTTAATAGAGTTGCACTGACTCACCTGCGATCAATATCAGCAAGAATTCAAGCAGCTTCTTGAGGGGTGTGTGCAGACTTGATATAATTCTCCACCTAAGTCACCAGGTGATCTTTGAACATGCCCTTGATGATCTGGTGGAGAAGATCAGGGGACAGTAATTCATGAATGTCTGCTCTTGGAAATTCAGATATGAATGGCTGTAGAGGATTATGATCAGCAAGAGAACATGAGACAGCAAGCCATGAATTACCCATGTTAACCATGATTCCATCAATAATCCCATAGTTGTCTCACATTTCTTTTGAAGACATGGCCTGAAAGCAGGCCAAGGTATGTTCATGTGTGCGATGGCCTCTGGGACCATCAAGATGATGATGTGACACTGTATATCTAGTTTTGAAATGTATCAGAACAATAGTATTTGTCAGTGAAACTGCTTATACTACCTGGCACACCATCCTTGAACAATACAGGCTAATAAGGCCTGCTCGGGATAATCTGCAATGTATGGTCCAAGCCCGAAGATAATTCAGCAGTAGTGACTGTCACCATAGCATATCACTTCTGGCGTCTCCATTCCAGCATGTAGTGACTGAAAGATTTCATGGAGTGATCCATGGAATAGCTGACAGCGGAAAGTGTGAAACTCAGGACTATCGTGATGCTCATGATCTGCTGGTAGTTGGGTAAACAGATGAGTTAAAATTCACAGAATATGAATTGAAAGACATACTTTTAGGTATTGAGAGGAAGGTGAGGAGAGAAACCCCATCCCGATGGGCCCGTCATACATTGTTGTGAATAAGACCATTTGAAGCATAGACAGGGTAATATTCATTTTGACCGGTGGCCACTGAAACTGATGTCTTGTTGCTGCCCACAATAACCGGACAGAAGGTTATATCTGTGAGGTTGAGTTCTTCAGAGATACGGTCCTAGACAAGACATCTCAGTTTGGAAGTTTAAACTGGCAGAATCACTTACCGCTTGTTTTCATGCCCAATTCCCTGACATGAAATCCATATAACGGTGTTTTCCTTGTCTATCTGTCACTTGCTTCAGCAAGAAATCTATCTTGCATGCAAAGTCGGGATTGCCAAGTTGGTTTTGGAGCACTGCACAAGGATCACAAAAGAAAACTTCATACTCAGCAGTTTTCCATGCCAGGGATTCACCCTCTCCTAAGTCACCATTGAAGGACACAGTAAATGACTGCCACAGAACATTGCCAATCGTGGTTGCATCAATAGTATGATAGAGATCATTGGCATTTTTTTTAAATTTTATTTTAAATCTGTTTTGTACTATGTACTGATATCCTACATGCTAGCGTATGTTCGGATTATGCTACTGACCTATGGTAATTTTCTGTATTCAATGCTTTGTTAATCCGTAACTGGTGAGCATCCTGTGCTCATTGCAAAGACTTTTTCGCAACCATCTTTCTGCAAGTCACCATGCTGGTGGATATTAAGATGGTGGACCAACCGCTTTTCTTCTGGCTGGGTCAGCTACTTTCCTCTCCCTTCTATGCATTCTCTTCCTCATCAATTTCTACTTCTGGGAATTGTCTGAACATATCTTCAAATCTCCTTGTGTCATTGAGGTATCTGATGAGGTGTGGTATGTTTTTGTGATTTGCTAGGATATGTTTGACTGTCATAGCTTTTCCTCAGATGCCCATGGCATGCTGCATAGCTTCACGCTCGTTTTGATATGCTGGGCACCAGATAAGGAAGTGGTGTGTGGATTCATTAGGGTGTGAGCATTGGGGGCATGCAGGTGAATCAATTTGGTGTATGTTGAAGAGATGGTGGTTGAGCCTGATGTGACCAGTACGGAGCTGCATCATGATGCTGGTGATTTTGTGTGGTAAGGAAGTGGCCAATTTCCTATACCGGCGTGCAGCTTGCTGTGCAGATGCTGAGTCTATGGTTTGGAACCTGGAGAAGCAGGGTGACTTTCTCCAGGTTCTATCAGCTTGTTGCTTCTGCTTTGCATAGAATTCCTGGAGTAGCGATGTTTTGTTGATTGGTATTGGTTTTCGCAGTGGCGCTGGTATATACCGCTGCTCACTGACATCGCCTCATGCTGCTGCCTTCACTTCTTCATCTGCTGTTTTGTTGCCTACAATGCCTTGGTGCCCAGGGACCCATCAAATCTTGATCTTGATACCTGGATGTCGCCATAATAGCATGTCCATGCGCTGATGAAGAGTGTCAAATATGTGGTGTGATGGGGCTGGTCATATCAGTGTCGTCGCTTGGATCACTGATGTGTTATCGATGCTGATGGATGCACTTTGCATGTTTGTCATGCCACGTATCACTTCTGTGCATAGTATGAGGGAGATGCCCTCGCCATCATACACCTCATGCCTGTTTGCTTTGCCTAATTTCATTCTCACCATCTTTACCTTCCTCCCCCTTCGATACACCACTGCTGCTGCTCCTATCCCATTTTCAATGCCCAATCTGTCTCCGTATGCTTGTACTTCACTTCTGTCTGTCCTCTCCATCATCGTTGCCTCCTGCATTGACTCTGGTACTTCAATCTGGACTTTTGTTTGCCAATGTGGTGGGAATTGTGCTGCTTTGATGGTCTCTATGTCATCAGGATTGATGTTGAAATCTCATGCTAGCTCATGTAGAGGTGATCGGTGCCGTTTGACATAGCATTGTGATGCCCGTCTGACAATTTTGTGCAGTGGATGTCCTGGAGGTAGGCATGGCATGCGTGTCAACGCCCGGTGTCGGTAGACCTCCACCTGTTTCTGCATGGGTAGCAGGTTGGCATGTAAGTCCAGTATATCTGCTGCTGTCATTCTCATTGCCTCAGTTATGAGTATCACTGCCTGCCTCTGTATCGATGACAGGCAGTTTACAACTCGAACACTGCTTTTGCCATCTTTCCTTTTCTTTCTCGTGTGTCTCTGGGGGTTCAAGAATATGTCAGCTGCATATAAGATTCAAGGAATAGCAATGGAGATGTAGGTGAGTCTCATACTCTCCCTTGACACACCCAAGCTGACACAAGCTAGTCATCGAAATTGGATGACCCAGTCATCTCCCTTTTTGATGGCCGCTGCACCCTGTTCTTTCCACCGTAATCCTGCATCAATATACACACCTAAAAATTTTGTGGCTGGTCGTGGGTGTATTGTGTACTGGCCAATTTGCACTGGCTTGCCCATCGCTGGTTCACATTGCCTGGAGATCGTGTTGGGCTTGGGGGGGGCATCCCTCGTTTTTGGTGTGAAGCTGACGAGTTGGAACTTCTCCATACCATATTCGCAGTTGTGGTTTCTTGCCCATTCCAGTATCCCTCCTTGGTGCTCCATGAGATCTTTAATCTTCTGGTGAGTCTCTGCAAATGTCTTTCCCCATACGAGGATCGCCTTGTTGTCAATGAAGAGGAAGCTTTCTTCAGTTTTCTGTAGGCATCGCAGTACACTGGAGTTGTAAATGATATACAGGATCTGTGATAGTGGGTCTCCTTGGTCAAGCCCATTAGTAACTTCAAAAATGATTGACTTGAAGTCATCAAACATGAGTATCATTTTATGACTGCTCAACTGTCGCTGTAACCATTCTGTGTATTGCTTGGGTATGCCCAGCATTAGCATCTCGTGTATAAGCATGTCAACATCAACACTTGGGAACGCTCCTTTCACATCAAGGAATAGAATGGTGACTACATTACCTTTACGCCATGCGTTCTTGATTGACGATATCATCAGGTGCACGGAGTCTGTTGTACACCGACCTGGTCATCCTCCAAAGTGTCTATCTGGTAGTATGTTCAGAGACTCGCACCATGTCACCAGGTCCTGATTGAGGGTGGCATGAAGGCCTCATCTCCAGCCATTTGATAAAATGATTGGTCTGTGCATGTTTGGGTCCTCATAGTTTGGTTTACCAGGCTTGTGGAGGATAATGGTATTTGTTGCACTCAGGTCTGAGGGGTATTCGCCTGTGGTGAATGTCGCTCTGTATATTGGATCTATGTGGGGGGTGAGCAGGTCAGCACATCAGGATAGTACACAGTTGGGCACTGTGTTCAGCTTGGTGGCTTTCAGCGGTTTTATACACCTGAATGCCCTCTCAACTTGCTCATCCGTGATGAGTCAGAACTCCCAAGCTGGTGGTGGGTATCCCATGTCAATGGGAACACTAGAGTTAGTTGGTTTTGGTGGGAAGAATGCTGTTTGGAAAACATCACTCTTTTCAGAGTTATCCTGGACTCGTCATGTTGCTCCTCCACCTTCTTTGATTATGAGGTCTGGTACTCGTGATCTCCCTCCATCTGTTGTGGGCTGTGAAATAAAGCTGCATATCTCCCATATGCTGTTTCCACTCACGTTTTCCAGCCATTCCATTGAACATTTTGTTTTAGAGCTATCCATTGCTTTGGCATATGCCTTCCATGCTTGTTGCTTCTCTCTGTGTACCGGGTGATCTGTGAACATTCTGTACTGGTGTGCCTTTCTCTGGATCTTCTGTAACTGTTTGTGAAGGGTCATTAACTTGTCTGTCCACCAGCACTTTATGTACGGGCTGGGTTTTGTCCATGGCACATATAGGTCTATGACGTCTTGCACTACTTGATCTATGTCGTTTAGTGTCCTGTACATCTGTGCTGTTGTTTTGATTTCGCAGGGAGCTGGTAGGGCATCTAACTTCTCCCTCAGCTTTGTGTAGAATTTTGGCCATTCTACCTTTCGAAAGTTCCGTCGCGGTTCGAAGCTGTTTTGTGAGGGGGATACGTCGATGGTGGAGAGGATAGGGAAGTGATCTGTACATGGTGGTTGTGCTGTGTGGTCAACGATGCATTTGGTAAATGCTGGTAGGAGCTCGTTGATACACTTGGTATCAGGCTACCCATAGATTTTGTGAATTTCTATCAAATAGCGCAGTCTACAAGCAGTACAGAGAGCTATAGTGAAGGCTTTACACTGATAGCTAGTATACTACATAAGATAGTGAGCAATACAGTATCAGAACAGACTTAGAGGCGACATCTAGATGAGTCAACTCTATAAGCCTTCAACACTGAATGCTATTCCCTGCCCAAAACAAGACTATTTACAGTCGGAACCAAGGGACACATCAAGATGAGTTACAAACATAAAAGCAGAACCCAGAAGGACTAGATTACTTGTCATCTCGACAACTTGAATGAACCTAGAAAAGAATTGCTAAGTCCACAACAATGCACACAGTGAAATGAACTTAGTCTAGAACACGACTAAACCTAGGAATAACTGAATAACTGATGCTTGGTGCCGAGATAAGCTAATTAAAGATTGCATACTGATCGAAGCAATACAATCTCAGTCCGACAATTGATCACGATCGGTGGTTACATCCTCGACATACTGCACAAGCCGTAGTATTGAATAGGAATCCACGTGGCAAGGCATGAAGGAGACGCGAGGGGTTCCTACGGACCAGTAGGGCACTCCTCGGCAATAGAATGACTACTAGTCATTCCGCCCGACTGAATAGAAACCTCGGAATGGCACAATACTTGTAAATTAATTACTCATCGTTTGTATTGATATCCAAAGCTCATACCATAATTATTTTTAGATACAAGCTCCTATACCTAGGCTAGAAATCATATAAATTAGCAGTGACTAGACACATAACGGCAGGAAAGCATTTCCCTGTGTTTATGCTAGTAGCCTTATAGCTACCTAATCAATCACTGGTTTAATCACATATCCTCGACTGAAGTGAATTAAGTTTACCAAGTCAACCCCAAAAGGGTGGCTATAAGTAATCTAGAAGAACTAAGTAGGAAGAAGAGTCATCCCTGCATTTGCGCCTTGCTAGTTAATTGAACTGCTCCGCATCCAAAGGCCTCATGCTCCCTCACCGACTAAAGTGATCTAGACATGCTAAGTTGACCACAGACTGAAGATGTTGCCTAGTTGAAGTGAAATAAGCCCTAGAACACTTTAAGTTCGAACAGTTAATGAGCCAGTGTACTCTAGAGTCTGTGTACTCTTTGCAAGTCTCATACTTGAAGCTAGGACCTGTGTGTTCTTTGTAGAGTCTGTGTACTCTTTGTAGAACTTCAGTTCTTTGTTGCAAGTGTGTGTGCTTGTGTTGTAATTGAGTCCATGTACTCCAGAGCAATTATGCTCTTTGTAGACCTCTAGGTCTTTGATTGTTCAATTGTTAAAGCTTCCCTAGTTAAAGCCTTACCAGCTCTTCTAGATGAAGTCGTTGCAAGTCTAAACCACTCAAATTATACCTTACAAAAACCCCCACATCCATATACCTCACTGTCGCGATTAGTGTATCTTGTGTAAACACTTCTAGACTTGAATTAAAGTTGTTTTAAAGCAAAACCCAATTGATTATCAAAATCTACGTACACCATGAGTGCTTCTATCATACTCACCCTCAAACTTAATATTGGTGATTGTGTGTGTGTGTGATTTAGTATCTAGATTGACGATCTAGACACTAGTTTCATTTGCATGCTGCCCGTTACTGAGCACATCATTGTCGGAGCAGAACACCTTGTCGACTTGTGTGTAGTTCCCAGTGGAGAAGGCCCGTAGTGTTGGCACTAGTGCTGGTAATGGGGTGTTCTGCCTGTGCCAGGGCTTGATCTGTGAAGAGGTGAGAGTTGCGTGGTTCATCCCACAGCAGGTGATGTGTATTGAAGTCTCCTGTGCAGATGAATCGATATGGTAGGCCTCGCCCGTCATGTCATTTGGCCACATATTCCCTAAACAGTTTGTCAATGGTCTCCCAGATAGCTACGGATCCACCATCACTATAGATGTTGACAATGATTATGGATTCTGCTGGCACTCGCAAGTTGATGGCTACAGCATCTTGGCTGCTCAGCGGTACACTAGACCAAGAGTTAGTACAGACGGCTCAGTTAACAAGCATTATCGCCCTCGTCTGTGAGGGGTCCTGGTCATGTCCTGTTGGGTACATGGTTATCCAGCCTTGTGTTGCTCTGGACTTTCCCTGTTTGCTGATATATGGTTCCTGTATGAGTATTATGTTGTCATCTTGATGAATCTGGTGTAGGAGGCATGAATGCGCCGTGAGAGATTTGTTGGTGTTGAGTTGGTATAGCTTTAGTGGTCTGTGATCTGCGTTGTTAGTATTTTCAGTGTTCAGCATACGTCTACAGGCAGAGTGTGAGCATGTTGTTCTTTGCTTGTATCCACGGTTCCTCCCTGAGGGATCTCTCCGTCTTCCTCCTGGTCTGATCTCCTCATAGATGATGCCCTACTTATTGATCTGGCCTGTGATTGACTCAGCATGAAGTATTGTTTGAGTGATGGTTGCTGGTATTTGTTGCCAGATGTGAGCGGGATGGTATTGGGGTTTGTACGTTGGTTCTTGGTTTGTTTTGTGCTCCCTGCATCTCGGCGGTTCCTTGTTGGGTGGGATGAGATGTTGAAGCTGCTGAGTGATGTTGCTGTGGCATCGTTTTGTGAGCTCATTGCTCATCCTATCCCTTTGTTCAGTGGCTTCTGCAGGTGCTCAGTCTCTGCTTGATTTTGAACATCATTGGATACCCATGTTGTGGGATCCTCAGTAACGAAGTATTTGTACTTCGCTTCAGGATACCGGCTATGGATGGTGTCAGTGGCCCTAATGAATGATGGGCATGAATTCTGATCCACAGCTCCGTGGCCTGATGTCTTGCAGTTTATGCAGTGGAATTTCTTCTGGTCAGTGACTGTGCATTCCTTGGTTGCATGGCCCCCTGCACATCGTCCACATGTCGTGGAGTTGGGGCAGTTCTTCACATTGTGGTTTTGGGGTAGGTCAGAGCAGTTGATGCATCGCGATGCATCTGGTAACTCCTTGCTGGCATGGAGCTTCTTTCTCTTGATGATGATGCCGTGTTGTATTACCTTGTTTGCCTGAATTCTAGAGTCAAAGCCTATGATTAAGTGAGCTTCCCACTGTCCTTCATGGTGGAACTCCATGGGTTTGAGAAATTTTATGCTGTGGATGGTCCCATTGCATAGTCCACTGCTGTCCTCTATACCTCTCCACATTTCTGTGTTCTTCACATCAATTGTGGTTGGTGCAAAAGGGACTATTACATTGTTCAGCTGTAGGCATACAATGGTGTCTTTCCCTGTCGCCTGGTTTACCAGACTTTCTGCTCCAGGCTCACATAGCCATGCCGCCGCTTCATCAGAGTTAAAGATGTACATTACTCCTCCGCTTGCAAGCTTCCATGATCCAATGACTCTGTGCTCTTCTGGGACCACAGCTAGGTCACCATCAACTGTAGTCACTGCCAAGGAGAGGGCCTTGTTGATGTCGGTGACCAGGTCTTTCTCGGTGGATTTGGCCATTGTAGACATTGTGAGTTCTGTTGTTGGCTTCACGATGACACACCGATCCACAATTTTAGCTTTTGCAACAACATCTGCATGACAGGGGTCTGCAAACAGGCTTGGTCAGGTGGCCATCTCCGCATACGACATCGTGTGGGGTTGGGAGTTAGGTAGGAGCAGTGGTGGGCAAGTTGCTTCAGACTGGATGTCAGTGACTGCTGCCTGGATGGCCGATACATTCTTTTTGAGCTCTTGGAGTTGTACTTTGATTGTTGCACTGTATGTTATCTGTGTATCAATGGTGGTTTTAATGTTGTTAGTATTCTCCTGCATGGATTTGAAGTTCTCCTTCATTAGTCCTGCAATTGTTAGTGCATCTTGGTGAGCTCTGTATTCATCTAGGTCCATCCAAGCTTCCAACATTTCAACCATATTGTTCATCGTGCGAATCTGTTTCACAGTCGCAGATTTTGTAGTTTTCACTTCTGTTTTGGCCATGTACTGTAGAACAGCCATGACATTGTATATGGCACTCACTGTTGTTCCTTCTATTTCCACATATTTTCCATAGTCTTTTCCTATGCTCTTGGCTGCTGATTCGAGTTTCATCATGTGTCTGCATTTTATTTCTTCCATTTTTGATGAAGTCGTGTCATAGGATGTGTCACCGGTGTCATCTGGTGGGTCCGAGCTTCTGGACATTGGTAATTTGATTGGTTTTGAGTTTTGTGAGACTTTTACAGAAGTTATATATGCTAATCTATTCTCGTTGGCCTATGAAATCCCTTCGAGCGGTGGTAGAGGACCATGGGAGTATTTGTGATGGTGGCTGTAATGGATCAAGAGGTGTCCAATCATTGGCATTAGTGAAAGGCACACTCTCCAATCCGTTACACACATTTGCACACCAGATCTGTAGTAGATCATTGATCTGGCTAGCTGGCATCTGGTTACAGCGATAGAGCAGGTCTGCGAGCTCAAATGATGGACAATCATTGAAAGGGGTGAAGTCATCTGGGGGACCATGCAGAAAGGGTGGTGGAGGTGTTCCATCAGGGAGAATGAACCCATCCTTATTGCACAGTCTACCTAAATGATGTAAATATGTTGTCAGTATACCTGCAGGGTAGATTAAGTCCTATACAATGCATCATTGACTGTGGGATGGTACTCAATGAACTCCTGTGAGGCACTCTCTGGTATCCCATCTGGCGGTGGAGTCTCATCCTAAAGAATATTACCCTCACTATCACAGGGCTTCCCTGAGGACTGTATAAGATTAAAAGATAATGCCAAGATAGATTCCACATACCATTAGCAGCAGGGTGATACTCCACAGATTCCTCTATTTCATTGTCTTCTTCCTTGGCATCATATAAAGGACTTCCTGCAGGACTTGGCATGTCAACATGGCCACTATTGTTAGTATGTCCATGTTCTGATAGCTGTGATGGGCTTGCTGGTGTAAGCTGAGCACAAGAGTGATGTGTTTGCACAGTGGAACCAAATGAGAGACTGTGGAATTTGCATGATGCCAGGTGAATGGAGACACCATTTGTGGATGAGAAGTAATGCATGCAACCAAGTGCTTTGTTTTTGCAAGGAATTGTCTTTCATTTCAGTGTTCTTGGCATAGTTGAGCAAATTGAGGAGGTTGGACGTCGGAGGATGAATTGCTAAGTCATGCTATTGGTTGGACTTTGTAAAAAAAAAGTCAACTTGACATGACATGGCAGCCTAGCACTGTTACCTACTCACCTTTCCATTGTCTACCTCTATGCCTCCTCGCTGTTCCAAAAAAATGCTTGATCTTCCTTCTGCAATGGCACAAAAGCCTGTAGCTGAGAGGATGCAGCTGTGGAATAGTAACAAAGAATGCCATCCTGGAACTGTTGATGACTGGAAGGATCCTGATGACATTGAAACTCTCAGTGAAAAGATCAAAAAACAAGCACAAAAAAAAGTCGATAGCACTAAGCTACAGATACAAAGAGACAAAGCCAAGGTAGATGTAGCTATTCTTGAAGATGCACTTTGTCGAGAGGATGTGGCTCAAGACTTGACAGCAAATCACCCTGCTGGCAACAAAAAATATGTTCCTTCAGCTAGGAACAAAGCAGGTCAGTTCAATGTTGGCATGGTGGGATATCATACTCACTCTTGTGCTACAGGCAATGACATTGATCCTCAGCCTGGTGTCATTGTTCCCCCACTCCCATCAAACCAGATGTCGGAACTCCCATTGAACCAGCTGTCACAACCAGAGATTGCAGCAACTTCTACAAATGAGGAAATCCAAGAGTGTACCAGTACTGCACAACAAAATCAGTAAATTCAATACTGTGAAATTCTACTACTCACAGTGGCTAAAAAATTCTCATGGGCAAGACCTCACAATGCATACTGGTGGTGAGGAATCAGAAGGAGAGTCAGATGAGCACATACCTCATGGTGAATCTGGAGATCACGTTGATGCCACCAAGATGGGGAAGCCAGCAACCAAACTGGGACCAAAGCCCAGGGTAAAAGTCTCCACACACACTACTATCACCAATAGTTGATTCACCAATGAGGGTGTGGCCACACCCAAGCTTTCTTGGCCAACATCAGGACCTGAATCCAAAGCAGGGACTGCTACAGCACCCAAGCATGTCCTGAAATGTAAAAATCAAGTCATTGCTGAAGCAATAGAAGACAAAACTGCCATGTATCTCTTATATCTTGTTTTTGTTGCAGCTTACTGATAACCCTGGTTTTATAGCCTGTGCTCTGACGATGAATCTATTCCTCCTGAGGTACAAGTACCACCTATGAAGAAGCAGAAAGTCAAGGCCAAGACTACAGATCAAGCCAAGACCTCAAAGCCTGCTAGTGAGTTAGTGAAAAACTGGGAGAAGAAGAAGAGTGGGGATAGGCCTCACAACACTGGGAAAAAAAAGTACACATTTATAATGTCTTTAATCATTTGCTGCTATGCTAATGCTTCTATACTACAGATACCACAAACAAAGAAAACGACTCACTTGTTTGAGCTGGTGGCATGGTTGAAGATGATGAAGATATCAAGCCTGAATTTCTCAACATCATCAAGACCAAGGGAAACTCAACAGACCGCAAACCAGTGGGTGTGGTGGTATATCATCAGGGCTTGTACTCTTAACTATAGGCTAACCATCACATTCTAGGATGTCATCAAAATAGTCAAGAAAGAGGATCCACTGATCATGACTGTGACACAGGTACAAGGCGGCAAGAAGAAATGGAGGATGAACAATTTGTCAGACCACACTCAGGATGCCTTCAGCAAGCAGATTGTTCCCTATCTTCATGAGAAGGTGAGGCAATCAGTGACCCCTTGGGCCCCTTTATCTGTCGAGGATGTTCAGGAGGCAGTTAACCTTGAATTTAGAAGGACTGAATACTGTGTGGGAGAGAAGAGTGCATGGATGGGCTTGATATGTTGCTCTTATCTTCTGGCCATATATTAACACTTCATTTACTACCAGGCCAATTATTGTATCACCAATTTTTGCCATGGAATTTGCATAGAGGCAGAAAAGGCAGTTGAGACCTTTATCACAGAACATGCTGATCAGCTCTCAACACCCAACATCAGGAAAACCCAGAATTGATCTTGCTGTGCTTGGTCTTGATTTCCCGATCTTCCGCTGTCTTAATCTTGGACACCGAGTCTGAATCTTTTGTCGGAGATCTTCGGCCGTCTTTCAATCTAATATATGTCTTGGTGTATTCATGGATCCCTGTTTACCTTTCCACGTCTTGTCATAAATGTTACATTCAATTCAATCAAACAGCAGTGATGACATTTCGCACGAAAATACCCAAAAAATGATAGATAACCCCCGCCCATGAAAGCCAGTCCCATGCCTTGCATGAATAGGAGGCCTGACATCTTGAACTCGCACTCCATGCATAACCAACAGAGCTGCTGCTGCTCATACAACCACTTGTACGTCCGACTCTTCGACCAGAGTAGCCATGTCATCAACTGTCTTGAACTGCATGGCCACCTGGGATCCCACAAACTCCATGCTTTGCGCCATCTCCACTAGCTGACGGTTCAGCCTAGCTATATCAATGCGCCTCGGATCAACGGGACGGGAGCTGCTGGCCACAGTAAGAGTGTGGATGAGGAAGAACGCAGCTGAGGAGATGCGCTGAATGTGCGTATAATTAAGAGGTGGCTGATGGGGATCGGAAGGTGTGAAAACGAAGACGGTGTCGCCGAAGAGAGAGAACTGATCATTTGAATGCATTATATCATCCTCGTGGGGAGGATATGTGGTGGGACCGGTGGAGATTGTGGTGGAGACACCATCAGGGAGGGGAGAGTCAGACAAAAGACTGGAGACAGTGCGCGTCTCAACATGAATACTATTATATCTAGGTCCACTATGGACACAAAACATCAGCGATAAAAGAATAAAGCTAAGGCTTGTATTACGCACCTGCTCCCAGCACCTATGGATTTCGGTGCAAGACGTGCACTCAACTGCCTCCACCAGCGTTTCTCGGACATCATCAGGTTTTCACAGACGCAGTTTTTGTATCCACGGAGGGATCAATGTGAGAGATAAGGAAGGAAGCTAGATGCAACGTTGCCAAAGATACGCCGGGGCTTTCCGAAAGGCACATGAATGACGTTCTTCCCGGATATCTGGTTCCAGACTATGACATCATTAATCCGGACTTTTCGGGTAAGTTTTCCGTTCCACTGCAAGATGTCAAAAAGCAATTTCGTGCGCATGATAATCTACATATTTGTTTACAAAGAAAGACGGAAATAGGTCGAGACTATCACTGGGCTTAAAGCCCTTGGGTACTGATTCTTCTCCCGCTACTCCAATCAGATGGGCTGCACGAAGAATACAATCAAGATGAATAACTGACATAACCCGCTTTCCTGCTGCATCCATATCTGGCTCGACTTTCCATAGCCCGGTGTCTGGGCAAGGCTCATTACCAACCGGGGAGAACCAAGTCACAAGTGCACATGGATAATACACCCCGTCATGCCGAAGACTGAAAAAAAGGAGCACGCGGGCAACATGAAGTGCACGGAAGCCCTCATTATCCCCATCTGCTTCGCAAAATACGCAATCGTAACGTCCTGCACCTCGTCGCCATGAGGTCATCGCGCGGATGCGTTCCCGGTACATACCCCCAATTCCTGACAGATCACTAGGGGCATAAAATGTCGCAATCGCTGAGGGATAGACAATGATTTTGCCATGATACTGGGGACAGTGGTGGAGCTCAACCTCCTCAGGCAGGTCATGGTGTTCTGTAGAGGTTTGTTCATAGAGAAAGCGCCGAACAAGCTCCGGCAAGCGAGGTAAGTGAAGGCGGATTGCGAGTAGTGCGAGATTCCGCGGGGCTTTGGCGGCTGGCACTAGAAGTTCAAATCAGAAAGCAGACAGTCATATAAATATGATGTAAACATACCTGGAGTCCGAGCTAATTTCACCTCTGCAAGAACGTCTGGGGCCTCGACAGCATCACCATCGTCGTCTTCATTGCTGTCCATTCCTGGCCGGCCAGAATCACCCATCATGCCAAAAAGAGAGTCGTCCAGCATCCCTCGGACTTTAAAGTCCACACGTGCTGCTGCTAGCTTATCGAGCCGTTCATTGATTAGTAGCATTTGTCCAAGGGCTTCAAAACGACTTGAGCGTCACCATGGCTCTTTGACAGCCTTGATATGCTTCGACTCTGTGATTGAAGAACACAGACCATTCGGGGCGCCAAATTCTTGAATTAGGTGACGATAGTGTGAAAGGGAGTGCTGTTGTGGAAGGGAAAATGCATCTACACGGGTGCCATCGCTTCTGATCTCGTCCTTCCGAACTCCCACTGTACGAAAGATCTCCCTCTCGCGGTGGAAGGCAGCAACAGCTGCTTCAATTTTGATAAGATCATCTTCATCAATTACTGAGCGACGAACATGGTAGCAGAACTCCATGAATGCAGCCAATGCTTGCACCATCTGCTCAGGTACATATCCCAAAATTGCTGGCAGATAAACCTGGAAGTTCCCAACAAAAATAAGGTCAAGATCATCTATGTGAATCATACACATACCTTCATTAAACCTTTAGAATCATCGCCCGTCCATTGCTTGAAACCACGTCCCTCAGGAAAACGTCGCAACCCAGGAAATGGTGGAACAGCAGCAATGCTGCAAGCTGAAGGTGAGAACTTGCATATAGATGACTTAATGGATAAACAAACTGACCGACGATCAATGTCCGCAAAAATGCGAGCGGCTTCATGTGGAGTATTGGCTTGCTTGATGTAATCCTCAACCCATGTAACGAGGTGGTCCTTAAAAGTCCCTTTGATGATTTGGTGCAGTAGATCTGGTGATAGAACTTCGTGAATATCTGCACGAGGAAATCCTGAGGTGAATGGCTGTGAAGATGACAGGGCGCATGATGCGCATCAGCTTAGTGAGGAGATCGGTGAAGAGCTCATACATACCATTATACCATCAATAATGCCGTAGTCATCCCACATTTCTTTGGAAGACATCGCACGAAAACACGCCGCTGTATGTTCATGGGTACGTCGCCCTCCAGGCCCATCAAGGTCATAATGCGAGGCAGTACACCTACAAATAGAAGCTATCAGACATCGCAGAGGAATACGAGACACAGTAAGACATTACCTAGCGCACCATCCTTGTACAATGCAGGCTAGCAACGCCTGCTCAGGATAGTCCGCAATATATGGTCCTAAGCCAAAGATTGTGCGACGATAATGACCATCACCATAGCGAACAACTTCGGGAGTTTCCATTGCTGGGCGGAGTGATTGAAAGATCTCCCGCAATGATCCATGGAAAAGTTGGCGGCGGAAGGTGCGAAATTCTGGACTATCGTGATGCTCACGGTCCGCTAATAGATGTGATCAGAAAGGAACCTCAAGACTGAAGATCAAGAACATACTCTTCGGAATAGAAAGAAATGCGGCGAGGGAGACACCGTTTCGATGTGCTCGTCGGACACCATTATGTATAATACCATTTGATATGTAAAATGGATAATATTCATTTTGACCAGTCGTGACAGAAACCGTCGTTTTATCACTCCCTGAGATGACGGGACAGAAAGTTACATCCTCGAGTTGGAGTTCTTCTGAGATACGGTCCTGAAATCAGCATTAGGTGGAATGCACGCTCGGTAGAATAGACACATACCGCCTGTCTCCATGCCCAATTCCCTGACATGAAGTCCTGATAACGGCGCTTTCCCTGAGCATCCGTCACTCGCTTGGGAGCGAAATCCATCTCCGCCGCAAAGTCTTGATTGCTGAGTTGATTCAGTAAGATGGTGTGGGGATCACGATAAAAAATCTCGTATTCAGCTGTCTTCCAAGAAGGAGGTTCACCAGGACCCATGTCACCACCATATGAGACGGTGAATGACTGCCAGGGCACACTCCCAATGTTTGTAGCATCGATGGTTTGATAGAGGTCATCCGTGTTGGCAAACGGAGGATCGGCACCATTCTGCATCGTTGAACACCAAATCTGTAGAAGATCGTTGAGCTGGCCAGCTGGCATCTGGTTGCGGCGATAGACCAGATCAGCTAGCTCAAATGCTGCACGATGTTCATAGGGTGTAAAGTCGTCTGCCGGGCCATAAAGGAAGGGTGGTGGTGGCGTCCCATCTGGGAGGACGTTGCCATCCTTATCACACGGTTTACCTATGTAAAAATAAGCTCTACTCATACTAAGAGACTCATTGATAACGCACCATTTACCACTGGATGATACTCTATGTCTTCTTTTGGAACACCACTGGCAGGCTCGCCGTCGTGGATGATTGGCTCCTCTGACTGTGCAGGACTTGCACGATCAAAAGGGCCGTCATCATCACTGCTGGTATGATTTTCGAGATCAGGTTGTTCCTGCGGTAGAGGATGGGATGGATGTCGACAGAGGTTGGGCTGAATGTGTGGACCGAATGAAACTTTGCGAAATGGGCATGAAGCGAGATGGATGGACACACCGTTCGGTGTAGAAAAATAGCGACCACATCCTGTGGCCTTGTTTTTGCATGGTATTGTCCGTTGCTTGAGAGACCTGGTCATTGCGAAGGCTGTGGTGGAGCGGAAGAGAATGCCGGCACGGGACACAAATTCAACTTAGGAAAAAAAATCAGCCATGCAGAACGACACTCAGGAGCTCCGTAAGCTGCCGACTCTTTCCACTGCTCCACAACATGCCTCCCCGCGCTAGAAAAAAGCTGACGCTGCCTCCCAGCATGCATCTTCGTACCACCAATAGAGGCCAGCACCCTGGTGTTGTTGACGATTGGGAGAACCCCGATGATATGGAGCCCATTGGCCAGAAGATCCTCAAACGGGCGCAGAAGAAACAAGAGCAGGCGCAGGTACAGGAACAGAGGGACAAGGAGAAGGTAAACGTCGCTGACATTGAAGATAAGCTGCGTCGTGAGGACGTCCAACGAGCATCAACTGCGAACCATCCAGCGCCGAGCCACAGGAAAAAGAGCATAGGTTCATCTAAAAAATCTTCGCGAGGTCAGTCATCTGCGGCTATTGCTTGTGAGACCTACTCTTACCCTGCATGTAATAGCCAACGATGCCGACATGAATACTATCGAGGCTCATCTGGGTGCAGGACAGAACAACGTCAATGTATCTGAAAAGAATTTGTCAGGTTAGTCTTTATCTATCACTTGGAAAGCATGCTCTAACATGTGTGATAGTCCCAGACATCAATATCAGAGACCTTGAGGCACCTTCTAGTCTGACACCGATTCATAAGCTCGGCATCAACACCGTTGAGGCGTCGGCCGTGTCGCCTGAGGATGATGTTCAGGCTGGGCTGACTGAGCCTCGTGAAAGACGACCAAGTACTATCAAACAAAGTAAGAATCATCTCATATCATAGTAGTGACCTGATGTGCTTACCATGTTAAAGCTGAGATCTCTCGTGAACAGCCTGTGGTCTCTGGTGGGAACAGTGACGGTTCTGGTGATGAATCGGATGTCTATATCCCACCTCGTGACAGCACACAGTCCGGGGAAAGTGAAAACCGAGACCCGGATCATGTTCAACCGGCTAAGGTGGCCAAATCAGGTAGACCAGCGAAGCCGTCTGCTCGTTCTTCCATTGCCAACGCTCGATTCACCAACGATGGGGTCGGAACGCCAAGTCAACCAGTACAGACCCAGACTTTACCTGCCTCGACGACTCAGACTTTTCAAGTGCCCAAGCATATCACCCTCAAGCACAAGAAGCATACCATCCAAGATGATTCTCAAGGGTCCTCTACAGCAACAGTGTACGTATTCTACTCTGTCGCACCGTGAACATGGTTTGACATTACTGACCAGTTTGGTCTCTGATGATGAGCAGGCTGAGATCGCAATCCCGCCTGCGAAACCTGAACAGCCACCTCAAAAGAAGAAGAAGAAAACCGCGAAGTCCAAAGCCGAGAATCCGAAACTGAAGACGGAACCACCAAGTACCTCGAAACCTGGCCCCTTAGCAAAGAACTGGGAACGCAAAAAAATCGAGGAGGCCAAGCAAAAGGGTAGCAAGAAAGGTGTGTCCAGCTTGCACGGCTCAGAGACTCCCGTACTACAATGATGACATCTGTTACAGATGCTCGAGCAACTCAAGCAGAGAACGATTCATTAGTCCAAGCAGGTGGAATGGTGGATGACAACGAGGATGTCAAGCCGGAATTTGTCAACATTGTCAAGGTCTCAGCCACTGGTGATGTAGCTGCTCACCAGTCTGGAAGTTCCACAGTTGTACGTATCCTTTGCTTGTTTAGGAGCCTCCTAACCTATGTTCACTAGGATCTAGTTAAAATTTCGAAGAAGGGTCCAGCAAACATAACGGCCACACAAGCACGTGGTGGAAGGAAAAAGTGGACAACAAATGACTTACCAGCGAGCACTCAGGAAGCCTTCGGCAAGCGAATCGTTCCCTATCTACGGGAGAAACTTGGACGGTCAACAACACCGTGGTCGCCACTTTCTTCAAATGATGTTCAAGAGGCTGTCAATCTGGAATTTGGGTCAGATCAACATATCGTTGCAGAGAGAGGTGCATGGATGGGCCTGGTATGTTTCATTTGTCTAATAGACCCTTTCTAATGCATCAGTTGTCAGGCCAATTACCGGATGATGGATTTCCGGCACGAAATTTGCACCGAGGCTGAAAAAGCGGTAGAAGCTTTTATCAAGGATTATAGCAAGACACTTTCGTCGCCCGAACTGATTGCACAGTATATGACATGGCTCATGACTCCGACGTCACCAGGGAAGGGTATTATGGCCACACCGCCATTCATGTGGATGGGATGGAACGTGAAAGCAGGCGGAGCAAAGAGATGGGTATGTGTTCTTTTCCGGTTGGTTGGAGTGGTGCTCATTGCCTTCGTAGGGCATGTTTCGTCATGAGCTAATTATTCGTGTCATGGCAGAAGCTCACTTCATGGCACTGCCTGGCATGATGGACGACACATCTACAATCCCATATCCAAAGGGAGCGCTAATGCTTACAGCGCAGGCGGTACGAAGCTCATAATTCTTTCTAATTATCATGGTCTCACTAACTGGGGCTAGGTTGAACGTGCTATTTCTATGTGGACCACCGGCGCATTTGTCAATAGTAGCGCACCTGCATTTTCGCGTCAAAATTACGATGATATAACCGAAGAATATGCTCTCAGTGCTGCCGAGCGTCTCAAATACGGAAAGGATGCGAGGAAGAAAACGGTCAAGACAAAATGTGTGTCTCAATACCTCGCAACCCTGGAGTCATGGAAGGAAGATAAGTGGAATGGTCTGTTCGCTGATATCAAGAAGGCCATCGAGACGAGTTCCTCCAAGAAGAAACGTAAGATATCTACGTCGGCTCGCTCTGCATCGCCAGATCTCATCGAGGAAGCCGAGGATGTCGTGTTCAGATCCGATCCCCCTGAGCCAGACTCAGAGGAAGGCAGTGGTAGCGACGAATCAGCTGATAGCTCTGGGGAAGAAGATGAGGACGAGGCAATGCAGGATGATGTGGACTGTAGCGGCAGTTCTGTGAATCCCGGTGAGGATGACGGTTTTGAGTCCGACAACCGTAGCATGGTCATCGGTTGATAGAGCTGTATATTGATGGTCGACCATGTCTGGGTAGTTCTACGTCGTGATCGATATCCTATTGAAATATAAGGTAGATTGTCAATCAAGGCTAGTAGTAGGACCGACCCGGTTTATTGTTGCGAGATTGACGTCTTGATCCTAATATCGGACATCCTTATCAAGAGCAAGTCTGTCTTCATAAGAAAAAATCGTTCTTGACAAGAAGATGTACCTCAGTTGATCAAGACCTGAAGTCTTGAGTCTTTTGGGGCTTTTCCGTCTTGTTCAAGACCAAAAAGACAGTAAAGACCGACTCTGGGTTTTCCTGATGAAGTTCATTGGACAGTATATGGCATACATCATCACGCCAACATCTCCAGGGGGAAACATCAAGGCTCTCAGCCCACCGTTTATGTGGAAAGTTTGGAAGAATGATGGAGCAAAGAGAAGGGTCAGTCTCCTTCTTTATATGATTCATACTGACTCACCATACAACTACTAGGGAATGTTTTGCCACAGATTGATTATTCAGGTCATGGCTGAGGCTCATTTCATGGTGCTGGGGCCTATGAACAATCTCTCAACAATTCCATACCCGAAAGGTGCACTGTTACTTACAGGGCAGGTGGTATAAGAACTTTCTTTGCTCGTGATCTATTAATGAACTGAATCAATGTCACTGCAGGTTGAGCATGCAATTTCTATGTGGACCACCAGCATGTTCATTAATACTGCCACTCCCACATTTCTGAGGCAAAATTTCAACAACATCACGGAGGAATTCACTCTTGACCCAGTGGAATGTGCCAAGTACGGCAAGGATGTCTGGAAAAAGACTGTCAAGACGAAGCGTGTATCAGTCTATCAAGCAATGTTGGATTCATGGGACAAAGCTAAGTGGATCAAGCTGCTAACTGAAGTTAAGCAGGCTGTTGAGACCAGTATGTTGAAGAAAAGACACAGGATGTCTGTGCAGTCTGCCTCACCAGATGCCATTGAACAAGAGGCAGACATCATGTTCAGGTCTGATCCTCCTGATCTGGACTCAGGCTCAGATGAGGACTCTGGAGACTCTGGAGGGAGTGTGGGCACTACAGATGAGTCAGCAGAGGAGGATAATGTGGCTGGGAGCATGACTGTCACTACGATGACGTCGACGCCGAGTGATGTTGATGGTGCTGATGGACTGTCAGACTCCGAGTCTGTGATGGCTGTTGATTAGTGCGAGGTTTGTGTATCTGGGTAGCATCGTTTCAGTGTAATTGTGGCATTTGATTTGTACTGGAACATAGTAGGCTGTCAATTTATCCCAGTTTTTATATGAAATTTCCAGTCTTGGGTCAATCATCTATATCTTATTTAAGACAAACTGCTCTCTAGAAAGCTGAGACAGGTCTTTCAAAGAAAATGTACCTTACTTTGTAAAGACAATTGGTCTTTGGTCTTTCCTATCTTTTTTGTCTTGCACAAGACCCAAAAGATGGGAAAGACATATTCTGGGTAGGGCTGCATGCTGTCCATAACCATACCATACACCGTATGGTCAAGGTTGCTGACAGTGTCGGTCCGTACAAGTATGGCCATCACAGTCATACATGGCCATATTCGCTATGGTGAGTTGGCCTCTTCAAATACACAGTAGTATGTCATGCATAACATGATAAAGTACTACACAAAATATTTTAGCATGTGCAGAATGCATCTTTGTCAAGAAACTGACCATTTGGAGGTACTTTGATGGGTTCAAGGTGTTGCACTATGACATCACAGTGCTCTTTGATGAACATTTCAAGTCAGATAAGGATAGCATGCTTAGGGGACTGAAAAGACATGAATGTATGTCAGTTTATCTTGATTTAAAAGCTGTATGTGCACCTCGAAAACCCTCTCCAGGCTTGTTTAACACTGCCACATAAATATGGCCATTGATGGCCATGTTGTATGGTATTGCTAGAAGCACCCATGGCTTCGGCATGTATACTGTACATGGAAGCTGTATAGCCATATAATACGGTTACGGCGCGCAGCCCTAATTCTGGGTTTTCCTGATGTCTGACATTCAGTCCTTGTATGGAAAGCTGTTACATACCACCCATGTTATCCCCATGGGTTGAGCTTACCTCACCGACCTCAAAAAGTCTCTTGCAGTTGCCAATGACCATCCTTTCCTGCCACGACATGCACCACAGAAAGATGTGGTGGCACAAGTGAGCTGGCAGTGTGCCGAGCTGCCGGATTTAATACGATTTAATCGATTTACATTATTTTCCAATTATTTTCGTCAAATTGGTCGGATAACTACTTAGTCGGCTTGTACTCGGCTAACCCTAACACGCCGCTTTAATATACCACTCCCTTACCTTCTTTCTATCCCATGGCAGCGAAAAATATCGCCGGTCTGCCTTCTGAACGTACGGATGGTTTCTCGTACTACCGCGACCGCGACATCCATATGGACACCGCCAAGGGATTACCCGTATCAGGGTTTGATATCCACATGAACACGGCGAAAGGGCTTACTTTTTCAAATGACATCAACATGCAAACCGCAAAAGGAACGTCGACCATCAAGCAACCCGGACTTCAGTTGTGGGAGCGGGAGCTACTAGATACGGCTGAGGTCAAACGCAAGGCCACCGTTGCCCAGCTATGTGTGTGCTTCGTAGATTTCGTCCGAGATGATCCTGAAGTTGTCCAGATTTCCTCGATTATTATTTCCAGACGCTAGGATACCTCGCTTCCCGCAAAGAACGGCGAGCCAAGTTCGACGGGGACACCAAGGCCCGCGATCTCAAGCCCTCGGAATATTCAAAGGAGTTCAAGAGCTACTGTGGGCGTGAACGCGTGCTTCTTCGCAGGCGGCGTACCAAACTTCGTGTCGACCAGTTCCATATCATCGCCCAGGTCGGCCAGGGTGGATATGGCGAGGTCTTCCTGGCCCGGAAGCAGGAGACAGGGGAGGTCTGCGCGCTGAAAAAGATGAAAAAGAAGACGTTGTTCAAGATGGATGAGGTGCGCTCGTTGCCACTCGCTGACGATATGAGACTTACTTCTTCTAGATCCGCCATGTCCTCGTTGAACGCGATATCTTGACTGCAACCAAAACGCCTTGGCTTGTCAGACTCCTCTACGCCTTTCAAGATCCCCAATACGTCTACCTCGCCATGGAATATGTCCCCGGAGGCGACTTTCGCACTCTTCTCAACAATTCAGGCGTCCTCAAAGAAGAACATGCGCGGTTCTACATCAGTGAGATGTTCGCCGGCGTTAACGAACTCCACAAGCTTGGGTATATTCATAGAGACCTGAAACCGGAGGTACGTCAATATTTCGGGAAACGGAACTGGCTTGCTAACGTACAGATAGAACTTCCTTGTCGATGGCACAGGACACGTCAAGCTGACAGACTTTGGTTTGGCCACCGGTGCACTGAACCCCCGACGTATCGAGTCACTCAAAGCCAAGGCGAGTTTACCAACTATTCCTACACGGACATCATCTGGAATATGGTTATAGCTCGACAAAGTCAAAGACAATGAAGTCATCCATAGATCAACCCTAGAACGCCGCTCTATATATCGCTCTATCCGTAATGAAGACCCTCGTTATGCCGACTCCATAGTTGGATCACCCGATTACATGGTTTGCCCTACGCCTGCGGTGTCTATGCTTCATATTGACACCCCTTGCAGGCTCCTGAAGTCCTACGCGGCAAGCCCTACACGTTCTCCGTCGACTACTGGTCGCTGGGCTGCATCCTCTTCGAATTCCTCGCTGGCTTCCCCCCCTTCAGTGGCAGCAACCCTGAAGAAACATGGACGAATCTCAAGAACTGGACAAAAGTCCTTCGAAGGCCCGAGTATGACAAGCCGGAGGACCTGGTGTTCAACTTGACAGACACGGCTTGGGATGCCGTGACTAGGTATGTTCATTAATGTGATCCTATGAAGGACCTCACCGCTGACGATGTGAAGGTTACTCTCTCACGCAAGCGTCCGATACGCCACCCTGCCGCAAGTCTCCGGTCACCCCTTCTTCGATAGTGTCAAATGGGACGACCTGCGCTCTGTCACCGCCCCATTCGTACCTGCTCTCGACTCTGAGATCGATACTGGCTACTACGACGATTTCACCTCTTTGGAGGATATGGCAAAGTACGCTGAGGTTCGCGAGAAACAGAGGAACGTCGAACAAGTGAAGGAGAAGGACGAAGGGTTTGGGAGGGGGGTATGGGTTGGGTTTACTTTTGGGAAGAATGGGCCTGGGGCCGGTGGAAAAATGGGTGGTCTGGGAGGTGGGAAGTTTGATGATGGCGCTTTGGCGACTATTTTCTGAGTGGATACCCTGAATGAGAAGTAATCGCATGTACATTGTCTGTCAATAAGATCTGGATTGGAACTGTTATCTAAGGTGAATTGCACAGATAAAGGTAATAGTGAAATAATAGCGGAATAAGATAGAGCGAGATAATTACATCGAACTGAAAAGTGCGAGTACGCTACCACATAAACATATCGTCACGACGTCCCCCGCCGCCAACCTCGTAAACCTCAAACTTGAGGCTACACTTCATGTTGTTCCTTGAATAATTCAGCTCTGCTGAACGGATCTCGACGTCGCATGCCCCCAGCTTGATGGATTTTGCAAATGAAGGAGCCCCGCCTCGTGTCCACCGATACCCTTTCAACGCCTTCAGTTCGTCTCCAAACAACTCGGCAATCTGCGCCCTAGTGCTCTGGGTGGAGATTCAGTACATGCGAATGTAGCAAGAGAATCAAAACCCACAAAACGAATAATAGTAACCGCGCTCCTTGGCTTATTCTGGGGTGTAGGCTGGATCAAGACACCCTTGCCTCCAAAAATACCATCAAACTCGGCCTGTTCGAAGACTTCGTCGCACTTGATCGTCTTGGATGTCCCTTGGAATTTGACGGTGTCGGATTTGCAGTCCTTCTTGATCCTTCAGGGACATCAGAACGCTAACTAGGCTAAAATTGACGGTAACTGACCTATCAAAGATCTTCTTGAGCTGCATCTTGCGTTTTTTCTCCTCGGCCTTGTTCGCAGCACCCGACTTCACGCTGCCACTCGCGGTGTGCTGCGGTTCATCGAGGATAGTGCTCGTCCTGGCGCGTTTCGCAGGGGGCTCTGGGACCTGTGCGTTTCTTGCCGCCTCCAACTCGTCCTCCAGCTAAAATGACGCGTGTTCAGTGGTCGACGAGTACAATGACGCGTTCTGCTCACCTGGAAAATCCTCTGCTTCATCGCCTCGACCACCTATATCGACAACATCATATAAAATACACTTCGACGCGCCGAGGACTAGACTCACCGACGAACTCGCCTCGAATTCCTTCAAAAGATCGATAGCCTCTAAAAAACGGCGCGTCAGTCGCGTCTTCCGGCATGAGTGATGTCGCCGCCGTACCTCCATCGACAGTCGTGATGGTGCACTTTCGCGGGTTCTCCTTGCTCGCAAGATTGCTTATGTTCTCTTTGTCGACAACGGGGAACGCGATGGTGGCCTGCATTGTGAGGGAAATTGTTCGCAGATGGTGGCAATCGGAAAGTAAAGGAGAAAGGAGGACCACCCAGATCGAAACTCGCCTGAAAAGGGCCCCGAGCTTTCCCACGCCATCATCGCGCCAAATCTTTTATAGATTAGCCGACAAGGCTGTAGTAATATCGCGCGCGCAACGTTAAATTGCACAATTGGATAGACTACACAAGCACGGGTTACTCTAAAGGAAGGCTCCGTCTATAAGGGATGAGACTAAGTTTCCATCGACGGTTGTATTCAAACGCGCCAACTGCAGTATTTTATGTTTTCTGACATGTATGTCTAATGACCTATAGGCCTCGCGGCGGGTTCGAAAGATTAAGATTAATTCTTCCATCTTCAATCCAGAAAAGCAGTTAGATTTGTACAAGGTAGACACGCAAGAAAATTCTTACATTTTGACAAGTCGGTCCCTTCCTCCGCTTACAATTTTATCGGCCACAAAGTCGACGCAATAAACCTCATCAGTATGCCCTGGAAGGTCGGTTTTGATTTTATACGTTTTGAGATCCCATATCTATTTATCATAATTGTCAGCATGAGGCGATGAAAGACGACGGATAAACCCACTTTCAGAGTACTATCTTTACTTGCGCTAACCAACAGCCTACTATCCGCACTCCATGTCACTCGATACACTGCACCAATGTGACCTCGGAGAGTGGCGACGTATTTTCCTGTCCGGCCTTCCCAAACACGCACACTGTTATCCCACGCCGCCGAAGCAGCCCACCGACCGTCTGGAGAGAACGCGACATGGCTTATCTGTCGCTGGTGTCCTGTCAGCCGAGCCACTGGCTTCAATTTGCCTGAAGAGGGCTCAGATGCCGGTGACGACGAAGGGAAGAGAGACCACAGGAAAAGTGTATGATCATCCGAGCCGGAAATGAGGATCTCTGGTGTGGTAGCGAGCAAGGCCGTATATCTCTTCAACGCCAGTTGTTGCGCTGAAGTACGTCTTAGCACTACGACAAGGAACAATGGAGCAAAGACTTGCCTTCTTCGTCCGACTGGGGCTTCTTTCCTGTATGATCAAATGGCCCGGTCCGTAATACAAAGTCCGTATTCAACGCCAATGTCGTGACCCAGTGAGCATGATCTTTGAGAGTATGAAGTGGCCGGCCCTACAGAAGATATGAGCGACAAGTACGAGTGAAAAGCACCAAACTTACATTCGCATCCCATACGCGTACCGTACGATCGCTTGATGCAGTATACAAAACACCTTTGCCGACACCGCCCCACTTCACGACGTTGACTGAGGCGGTATGCCCACCAAGGGTGTACTCTACTCTCCTTGTTAGAGTAGACCAAACGCGAACTGTTCCATCCTTGGACGACGAGGCCAATCGAGGAGCTGTCGCATTAAGATGTATGGGCTCCCAAGAAAGCGAGGTAACCCATTTCGTATGTCCTTTCAGTGCATCTCCAATCGGCTTCCCAGTCTTCGGGTCCCATAGGCGAACATGGCCGTCATGTCCGCCAGTCGCAAGCTTCCTCTCCATCGCCTCCCATTCCACACAAAGCACCCAGCCTTTGTGGCCCGAAAGTACATGGGAAGGTGTCTCCGTATTCAAGTCCCACAGTCGGGCGTTCTTGTCCCCAGAGCCGGTGGCGAGAAAGTTTCCGGTTGGCGAAAATGAAGCGCAAAGGATGGGCGAAGTATGCCCTCCAAGAGACGACGAGCATCTTGTCGCTGGTCGTACTCGGAATACGCTCTGAGGTGAGCACCGCACAACAATCACATCTTCTTCGGTAAATGAATTTGAAGGGTGGTCGATGACATCTGCCTCTATTGACTTGGATATCACGATCCGAGTTGGTGCACTAGCAGGAGCGTCGTCGTCGTTTGGTAGTGTAACATGAAACAAAAAAGGAACGGGGTCGTCATCCTGCAATAAATCAGCTACCATGTCTCTGGATACTTTTCGCAACGCACCTGTGTATTTAGCTTATTCACCAGAGCCTCTAATCCTTCTCGTGATACACTGGCAGGTAAATTCACGGCTGGCGCAAGAGGATGACCATCATCGTCTGATACGAACTGAACGAGGATATTGAGAGACGGTTTGGGTGGTTCTGCTGCTGGCTCGGGGATGCCATGATATAGCTTGACGCGCTTCGGAGGTGGTAGCAGAGTAGCCATGATAATTTTTTTGCCGGCGGTACCGGCATGCGACCCTTTCCAAATGCGGTGAAGCTGAGTCAAGAGTTGAGCGACAAAATTCCATTGATACAGCAGACCTAAACCCGGTAAAAGAGGAAACATAGAACTAGCTAGAAGTACTCGTAAGGATATATGAAACGTCCATGGCGGCCAAGTATATGTCGTGAGATAGTGAGTATAACATGTCTGATGGTACACAATGCAAACCGAAAGCAGAGACCCGAACCCAAAACCCAAAAACGTTTCCCATTAGTATGGATCCATCCATCGTGCAGGACGCGGACGCCAATGCTTGCCTCCCAGCCGCGAGGCAGCCCTTTCAGCCGTAAGTTTGTTAATAATGTTTAATAAATCACCCCGACGAAGGGGTTCTGGACAATGATCAGTCAACAGACAATGGGGTATCGACCTCGACGTACTTGTGATGTGCTCGTCCTGCGGAGTAAACCCATCAGTAACTGTGATACATTATGCGCGCTGACAATACGTACCATTCCCGCCTGCATACAGCGTTCCCTGTCGCCGATCACTGAAATCGCGGTTGTGAATCTCAACAAAGTCAAAGTCTAGAAAATACGTACTGGCATGAGCGGTCAAAGCAACTATTGGTATAGGTTGCAAATCTGCGTGCATTTCATACGCCCTAATCAACTCCGTCGCCTCCATACCACCCATGAATGGCATCGAGACATCCATCTAAATCGCCCTCATCAGAAACACGGTCAAGGAACCAGCGGACAAAGACCAACCAAAATGATATCGTACGGCCTGTTCTGCAAAACTCGTCTTTTAAACGCCTCCAACGCGCTATTGCCATTCTCCGCAATTTCGACGCTATGTCCGTACTTCTCCAGAATCTTCACAGCTAGTTGTTGATTCACCACGTTATCTTCGGCGAGAAGGATGTCCAGTGTTGTATCATTCGGTACAGTCACCGGGACTACAGTGTTCGACTCCAGAGCACATATTAACGCAGATGAAAGGTCGTGAGCAGTTATCGGTGTCGTGACCTGAGAGCTGATGCTATTGTCCAAACACCACTTCACTGAAAAGATTTCAGAAGGCATCACGTTGTGGACGAAAGGATACTCACAGTTCAGCCGGGGCATATATGGAGCCAGTAACACAACGGGTATGTAACGAAGATGCTCATGCTCCCGAAGGTTCTCGGTCTGAAAAAATAGCATTGATATATGCCTAGAAGATCAAAAAAGGAGTAAATGCTCACAACAACCAGAGCGTCGGCCACGATGGTATCAATGTGAGGACATTTTGCTTTGTCCGCAACCTCAGAGACGGCATGGACCACACGAACCTTCAGACCTAGACTCCGTATGCTCGTCGCCACCCCTGTCTCGTCGCCTAGGCTATCCATATAAAGGATCGTTCGCTTCGAGAACGGCGACATCTTGGACAAAATATTGTCCATGGAGCTATGGCTGATCTGAGAGGTTATTGTGAAGAAAAACTTGCTTCCCCGTGCAACCTCACTCTCGACCCACATATTCCCTTGCATCAAATTGACTAGACGCTTCGAGATTGATAGTCCCAGACCTGTCCCGCCGTATTCCTGGTAGAACGACTATCAGTCGAACGTACATTAAATAGAAAGGAACTGGCCCTAGTTGTTGATCCATCTGCTTGACAGAAAGTATCGAAGATGATGTTCAACTTTTCTTTTGGTATACCGATACCCGTGTCACTGACGCAGAACTCCAGCGTCACATTCTGGTCATCGCACGCCACCAGCCTGCCATAGAATCCAATATGGCCTCTCTTCGTGGCCTTGGATCGCGTAAACTTGATAGCATTGCCCACAAGGTTGGTGATGACCTGTCTCAGACGTAACGAATCGCCAATGAGCTGATCGGGAATATCAGGAGAGATGTCGAAGGTCAAGTCAAGGTTGTTTTGATTCGCGCGCACGACTAGCGTCTTGAGAATTCCGAATACCGTTTGACGGAGAGAATAAGAGACAGCTTCCATTGTCATCCGACCAGCTTCGACTATGTAGAAAGACAGGTGAGTTAAATTGACCCTGTATCTGCCAAGACTCACTCTTGGAAATATCCAGAATATCATCGATGATTAAAAGTAACGACCGCGCCAGACTATGGACTAAGAGCAAACTCTCTCGCTGTGATCTGTTCAGATCACTGTCGAGAGTAAGCTCTGTCATACCGATGATCCCGTTCATCGGCGTCCTTTATGTGTGTCAAATTATCCGAAACCACAGGCCCAGGGAACGTTAACTCACCTAATCTCGTGAGACATATTGGCCAAGAACTCACTCTTACTCCTGTTCGCCAATTCGGCAGCCTCTCTTGCTGCAGTATTTTTCTGGATACTATCTCTCAAATTGAAAACCATACTGTTGATATGCGACTTTAGTGAGTCCATTTCTCCGCTGGCCTCGACAGTAATGAACCGAGTAAAATCGCCATCCATGGCAGCAGCCGAGATCTGGGCGAATCCTCGTACTTGTGTGGTCAAGTTTCCTGCCATGGCATTTACAGACAACCTGCCTTGTAGATGAAAACGCTGGCAGCGGTGAGAGCAGTTAAGAAACCTACGTGATCTCCTGCCAAATACCTTGAACATTGCCCACGTCTGCCACACCACCCAACTTTCCTTCGGTCCCAACCTCTCGCGCGACTTTCTTCACCTCGACAGCGAAGATGTCTAGTTGGTCGATCATCTTGTTGATCGTCTCGACTAACTCCAGCATCTCCCCAGAGACCGATACTCCAACAATCTTTTGTGTTAGATCACCATGCGCCACAGCAGACTAAGCGATAAAAATCAGTATCATGATCTTGGAGCGGTTAATGGAACGCACCGTGGCGATTGCAATAACCCGAACCTGGTTAGTCAACTAAAAGATCGATAAATAGGAATACCCAGGAGCGACAGAGTATATCGACACATACATTATTAGCCATGACGTTGACATTATCCGTCAAATCCTTCCATGTTCCCGCGACATTCTTCACTTGAGCCTGCCCGCCCAGCCTTCCTTCCGTGCCAACCTCGCGCGCCACTCTCGTTACCTGAGCAATCATAAGGAATGAACGGAGGGAAGTCCGAGTCATAAGCGCACCTCATCAGCGAAGACACTCAACGACGATGTCATCTGATTAACAGTTTCCTTCAGTTCGAGGAATTCGCCTTTCACATCAATCTCGACGCGCTTGGACAAGTCGCCGTTCGCGACGGCCTTCGTGACTTCAGCAATAGACCGTACTTGGTTGGTCAGATTCATGGCCATAAGGTTCACGTTGTCTGTCAAAGCCTGAATCAAAGTGAGCGACGTCACGGAAATTGTAGTGTACTCTAACCTTCCATGTTCCGAAGACTCCGGGTACGACGGCCTGTCCTCCCAGTTCTCCCTCCGTCCCGACCTCCAAACTGACGCGCGTTACTTCACTCGCAAAAACGCTGAGCTGCTCAACCATCTTGTTGACAGTGATCTTCAGGTCCAACATTTCACCTTGAGCGTCAACGTCGACAAGCTGAGTCAAATTGCCTGTGGCCACGGCTTTGGTCACCTTGGAAATCGACCGCACCTGGTCGGTCAAATTGTTCGCCATCTTGTTCACATTCCTAGTCAAATCGGCCCATGTACCCTTGACACCTTCGACCTTCGCCTGACCACCGAGGATACCTTGTGTACCGACTTCCAGAGCGACACGAGTAACCTCGGATGCAAATGCATTCAAATCGTCCACCATGGAGTTGACGGTTGCCTTCAACTGATGCATCTCGCCCTCTACCTCGATTTCCACCTTCCGCGTCAAATCACCCTCTGCAACTGCAGTCGTTACTGAAGCAATCGATCGTACTTGATCCGTCAAGGATAAACACATTCGATTGACGTTCTTCACGAGGGAGAACCAGACGCCTTCAACATCCTCCACATTAGCTTGACCGCCCAATTTCCCTTGAGAACCAACCTCGAGGGTTACGCGGGTAACTTCAGCAGCCAATGCTCGTAATCGGATGACCATTCCATTGACTGTATTCTTCAGGTCGAGAATCTCGCCCCGCGCATCGACCTCGATTTGTTTGGATAGATCGCCAACGGCAACAGCTTTGGTAACGGCAGCTATGGATCGTACTTGACTCGTCAAATTTGCCGCAAGGTTGTTGACAACATCGGTCAGTTCCTGCCAGGTGCCCTCAACGTCAGGAACGACAGCTTGACCACCGAGCCTGCCCTCAGTGCCGACTTCTTGAGATACTCGAGTTACTTCTTTCGCGAATTTGCCGAGTTTCTCAACCTAAATATAGATAGAGTATTATTGAGAGGAGATAATGCGAAAGATAGGGCACGCACCATAGTGTTGATAGCGTCCTTGAGGCTAACCATTACCGCGCCGCGAACCTCAACGGTAATCTTCTGACTAAGGTCGCCATTGGCTACCGCATTGCAAACCCTAGCGACATCCTGCACCTGATCTTTAAGAAGCTTGAGCTCCTCGACGGCGCTTAGACCGCTTTCAACAGCAACGGTCGCCAAAGGACCGCTCGGGGTAACGATGAGCGGGGAATTTGGTGAGGGTTTGATTCCGAACGACGACATTCTCTTGACAAGATCTGAATCCGTAAATCGAGTGCTGCAAATCGGACAATAAACGAACTCGGCAACTGGAGATGCAGAGGATACGTCGGCGGCATGCACAGGGATGTTTTTATGGAAAAACGAAGGAGCCGAATCGCTGGACGATAAGTCATCGAGATTGATAGAGGTTGGTGCAGCCGGCGCACGGGTAGATGTAGTGGTGGGTGGGGCTGCCATTGTTGTCGCCTTTATGGCAGAAACCTGCTTGGAGTCGGTACCGAGAGACCAAAGGGCCTTTTCAGCGCGGTTCATTCTCCCTGCAAAGTCGGAGAGTGTACGCAAGATAGAATCTGTCTGCCAGTCAGATGGGCCGGTATACTTGGGCAAAGAGAGGGATCCGGGACCGAGGGCATAGGCAGAAAGCAGAGCAATGAGGTGGGATCTGAAGGGATCACCGGGATCGTAGCTCGCCATGGTGGTCGATGAGCAAGGGCCTTTCGGCGGCGAGCTTGTAATGAATGGAAGGACGTGAGAGTGCTCGATAGTGATCTACCACGTGCGCTTTCCCCTTTCAGCTTCATTTCCGACAGTCACTGTGCACTGATAAATTGCCATTCCATTTCCCATATGGAACCATCTGTATGTAAGAAGTGGCGACAACCAAGGAACAATCCACTGCTATATGAAGGATACTACATACGTTCCGCCAAGACTCAAGCCAGGGTCATTTAGGATAATGAATTCTGCGCTACTGAAAGCGTGAAATTCTACTCATTGGAAGTTATTTCATGCCCTGAATTCATTTTCCAGCTGACGTCCCTTGCGTGTATTACGTTGTTTCCGCCGACCCTTCTTTGGGGAGGCTATTTGAAAAGGGTCTCTGCACGATATACTTAGTTGTAGAACTGGGAACCGTACTGTCTAGTGCCCGAGGTACTTGCATCTATTGACGCTCTTCTGACAGCTAGGCGGAATTAAGTCTTCAGCTTCCAATGGCTTGAGCTGCTCCAATACTATGGTACTAGGATAAGTAGTCTACAACTCCGATTTAGTAAGTACATAGATGGGTGGATAACAACGTCGTAATCTGGAAACTTATTCGCCGAGTTTAAAGGCGTGTTTCCAACACGAACCAGGGTTCCGTGACAGAGCGAGGACCCCATCCAGAGCTGCACAGTCCTAGAACGTCAACCGTAGGTAGGATTTTGGGTCACGACGTAATAATGACTCAATCGAACATTCACTGGCTCATCTTTCGACGGTCGCATAAATACTATGAGAGATACTGAAACCCTCATTATGATCTTCACTCTGCGCATGTTTCCACGCCGCTAACAAAAAAATCTTGCTGTAGTCGGGGAGTAGCAGGAACAATGCATGGCGCACTGAGCAGCAGGTGGTCAACGGAGGCCTGGGCGTTCGACATCGTGGTGAGAAGAACCATAAGCCAACATCACCGCCCGGCTAATCGGTCTAGCGGGCGTTTATTCCTAGGGTAAACAGCGTCTTATTTCATACACATGAGAAGCCTTCGACCCAAACTGGGGGAGTTGACTAGCGGTCGCAATATGACAGCGGTTCGAGGCATCAGTGAATTGTGCGTCGTTATAGAGGTCGCTCCGAGTCCCTGGACAACGATCTGGAATGCAAGCATCGGAGAATGGAAGGAAGACACGCAGCAGGTAGTGTGCCCAGGGCATCATTGAATGCAAGGTGGCGTACGCCACATAGAGAATCCTCAATGACATGTCGAGATGGTGCGCCTCGCAGAATCCGACTTGTATACTTAACCGACTCACTCGATTTGGATCGTTTCCTCCCCAGAAAATAGACGGCAAGTAGCATTTCGAATAGCGAGTAGCGCTTCGATGAATAGATAGCTGGAACAAAGCACAGTGCACAGAACGAGTATCCCAAACCAGTAGATGAGCATGTAGGGCTGCAAGCACTATAAAACTATGAATCTCTTTGCTGCTTGCAGCACAGTACTTATACTTAGTCACAACTCACATTTTATCACTGGCGATTATCTCACAGGCCCCCCTTGCAGCTACTCAGAGGATACTTCTCTCGCCACATATTAATGTACATGCTGGCCCCGCGTCGTAGCAAGAGCTACCCAGATGAAAAGTAGTGCGGATGGCGCCGATCTTTTGGCTACTTGTCCATTTCCGGAGCCGCATCCGTGAAGTAGTCGTCTTTCCCTCACTCTAGCTCTGTAGGTAGTAATTCAACCAGTCTAAATGCACCAGCGGAAAGTGGGAAATTTTAGTAGTCCCTGTGAATGGAAGAAAATAGCCGATGATAAAATACTTAATATACCTGCAAACTGCCAACTGTTTTCCACACGTTGAATACGCATTTGTAGTCTCTACTAGGGCCAATGAATCTCGGACGGTCGAAATGTCATGAAGATCAAGAAGCATCCCCTTGTTGAGCCGGCGCGTCTCGAATCAACACGTTTGTGTTGAAGATATTCGTGCTCCCCTTGAATGACGCATTTCCTCCGTGATGCTTTGGGCCAGGAAGGTCACGTTTCAGGGGGGCATGCTGGACCGCTCAAGCAACGTTCGATAGACATTCTCATGAAAACAAGTTGGATCTCCTTCACAGGTTCAGGTCTCTCACTATCTAACTCCGTTCCCGCGGAACAGGCGGATGAATCCGACGTAATAACTTCCTACTTCTAGTGGAAACCAATGTACATTGTCGGATCGCACATACCGTATCAATTCAACGGTCCGAAGTCGGATAGCGCTTGCAATTCGGATGATTATGACCCGGGGCCTTCAAGTTGCCGTTTGTCGAAAGCCTGACTCAAGCGCGTGGTGATATACATAAACGATCTGTAATTCAGACCGCAACACTCGATCGACTTGGAACCTTATTTTAATTAAATGGTCGGCCCTGACATCCTCTCCACAAGCATGTCTGGTACGACGGGCCAACGGTTGACCCACCACAAGAACGAGTTTGAATGGTGTACTATCGCCTCTCCTCGATAGGTTGGTCACACCTAACGCGATCATCCTCGCAGCCGCTGTAGCTGATCTCTGCGCGCCGGCTGACAAGCCTTCAAGATGATGGACTCAACCTGATCCCATCCCTCACCACCCTCAATCGAAACGAGAAAAGGGAACATCCTATCCAGATAATGAGCAACACTCGTGTAGCAGTCGACCCTTGCATGGATCGCAGAGAAGGTGTGCAATCTATGAGAAAACACTCCGTCATCCGAAAGCGGTTCATCATTTTCCGGGAACGTGACAGGAATGGAAAGGTCGGCCAAGAGGGGACAGTGTTTTGCTACGGCAGCGAGGATTCCATATGTCGGAGATGTTCCAAGGAGAAATGAGATATGATGTGACCTAATTCTCGACCAGCTTACGGCGAGACGAAGCCCGACCGCGTCGTTGTCCAGGCAAAGCACACCGTGATAGATGATTTCCTGAAGTTTCGGTAAATCATGGAGCGGTTGGATGACAGTCTTCAAAGATTGCCGATGTTCCTCAGGAACATAATAGTACAAGAACAGACTTGAAAGAGATGGAAATCGGGAAGCAAGTTCCTTATGGAAGGCTTGCACGGAATATGCGAGATCACTGAAATTGTCGTCGGATGAGTTCCGATAAGTCAAGCTCGTCAAGGATCCTTGACGGATCAGCCTAAGAACATCAGGCATCAATGAAACACAAGCTGTAATGTGAAGATATTTCAGCGATGGGAATACAATCTGCGCCTGTCGTTTCTGGGGCTTGCCAGTTTGAGTGATGATAACATGGAGATTGGCGAGGCGAGGACATGAAGAAAGCTGGGCCAAAAATTGAGGTCGACCAAGTGCGTTTCGTGTTCAATTTATGCAGCTGGCGCAAATCAGAGAAGCTGCTGAAGGGATATATTGGTCCTAGGGGAGGCACATGATTATCAGTTCTGGGCGGAGGCCGTTCGTGGACGAGGGTCAATGAACGAAGCCCTGGCGCTTTCCAACCAACTGTCCATATAAAGATAGATGCCATATCAGCCTCTGAGTCGGAGGAAAAAGTAATCTTGACCTCATCCAACAGAGGACTGGACAAAAATAGTAGCACGGAAGGGTCGGCGGCAAAAGCCACATCAATCGTAAGTTTTTGCAATTTGGGAAGAAAGGCTTCCTGTTTCTCGGAAAGTCGTAGGAAGATCGTTGGGGAGTACAATGTGCGCGAGTGTGCATCAAGATTGATAGAACGAATACGACTCGAGTATAGGTCAAATCTCGGTCTGATATGGCACCGGGGAGTATCTACGAACGTCAGTAGTGATATGAAATGAAGCGAGATAACGACATGCCCATGGAAGATTGCTAGTAGGTGAGAGGGCACGGGAAGACGGACAACAAAGGCTTCATCCCGCTTATGTCCTGCCAGAGGTAATTTAGAACTGTATCACAAATAGCATGACATGTCAAAGCCAAGGCGCAGAGGCTTTTGGTGCCAAATCTTCCGTTGAACATTGGTTTCGATATGCTGGGGTCTCTGCAGAGAAACCAGCATATAATGCTGAGTAAATCGGGATTGTACAAGACGTCTTCGGTTGAGCTGCTAGCAGTTCCCATGGACTGATGAGATGAGGTCCTGGGGATAGACCCGGAATGATTCTGAGACAAGACTGTGTCAGCTGGGTGTGAGAAATGGAAAGCCCAAAACACCACGTGCAACACAGTCGAATCTCATCACTCGGACGATACAAGTGTCCTAAAACAGATAACATCGAGATTTGAAGTTTGACGGTTTGCAAGTTGCTTGGTTTATGACTTGGCTCCAAAATCGATTAACTTCTAGAATCTAAGATCAAAGGTCATCTCACGTTCGAGTAAAGGCGACTTGAATCGTACTTGGCACCGTCAACGAATGGAGAAAACTCATTCCCACCACACTAATTCCGGAACGCGGGATGGGGTCCCTGGTTTTTCTTGCGGGATTGATCGTCGGCCACTTGTAAGTCGAAGCCGCAGATTCCGAAACTTAATCCAGCAGCGCCACCAATCCTCTAAGCCGATTGAGGGCAAGGTAGTGGAGGATCAAGTCTAGTCGCGTACGTCAGTCATCGATGACTTTCTACATGTCCGCGAACATGATGGTTCCAACTTCCAAGACGAAGTGTAGTTAAAGATCTAGAGTGCCTGACTTAAAATCCCTGTCTAGAAGGAAAATAAAAAAGCGGTGCAGAAAAGCCACGTGTATAACAATCGATGATCCACAGTCCGGTGCGTAGAAGGCTGCCTTAAGGTTGCCACGCAGCGTAACCAAATATGCGCGGGCAAAAATAAGACGGAACTGCAAGTGGGTGGCCTGGGAAGGGATACTAATGACCTTGGAATCCGGGGTCAAAAAAGTCGACAGGCTTCCCGTGAAGGTTGTAGCAATGATATCTAGGACGAAAGATCCACGACGGTGGGGGCTTGAGTGTACGTCTTTGCTAGCCGTTGTGGTAGAATATTTTAGCTTGAGGGTAAGGGGGTTCACTACCTAAAAGTGATCAATCACCCTTCGACGAATCAGATATGATTGCCTTTATGTTGACAGAAGGAGACCTCTGAGACACAGATACACTTCACGACGTCGAGGCGGCCGAATCCAAGTCCATATTGTCGGGCATCACAAAAGCAGAAAACTGGTGCAGCTGACACCTACATATGCGAAATCAGCAAACCTCCACCAGGGGAAACCAGCCACCAACCTCTTCCCATCGCGAAGCTGGGTAAGCATCGCGATAACCTCGTCCTGCTCTCTCACTAGAAGCTCGCCACTAGGAATATCCAGCGCGAGGCGCCTGGCATTCGCTATGGGCATTGCGAAAATCGCTGGTCTTAATAATGCCGTCAACGAGAAAAACAATATATTCAGTCGGCTTACCGCATGCAATAAAGCCTACTTGGCTTGTGGCATTGTAATTCCCTCTGACTGTTGCACGAGGTCGAGAACGACGACAAGTTTGGTGATGAGGCTGGTAGAGGAATGATGGGAGAGTCATGCTGCCGGGTCTGGACCTGCCTGCCTCCTCTCTTCTGCCTCCATGTACCGCCACCTCGACCATTAACCTTTCCCAGCAAACAAGGCTCTAAACGGCGCCGGCACCGACGTTGGCAGGGGGAAAGCATTATTCAGGGTCGTGCTTCTGATTCTGAAAAATCGGGTTCGGAGCAGATGGACAGCATGGAAATCCGCCTTTTCTTGATTGCTCCATCATTCCTTACTCTTTGCCTTTCACTCCCACCACTATGTAGGTGAGTCCTTTTTGTTTACCCCCTCCCTGACACTACGCGCGCCATACATGAGCCAAGGACAGCGGTAAACAAAGCCAAGACGTGCCTGGTACATCCCAGTCCAGCATCCGGACCAGTACCTTGCACTGTCCGCCCTCGGCCCCTCGCAATGCCTCATCCTGAGAAGCCAACTCCGTGCGTCGTTCAGGGAGACTGTACAACGGCCCATCAGCAGGATCGTGTCTGGTGTCGATAGAGAGAGGGAGGCATCGTGGGATGGAACAAAAGTGTTGAAATTGGTGGGTTTTGAATTGCTGTATCTTCGTCGTCCTCTTCCTCTTCTGCGAGTGGCCAATGTTCGGTATCGTTCTCCTCGACCTTTGAGTCATCAAATGGGATATTATACCATCTGATATGTCATTATTAAGACGCGATTTCATAGGTGTAGACGATATGCGCACAATGGTGATCTTTTGGTAGGATTTATCTTTAAGGCAGTATCGCCTCCGTGATAGGCCTACACGCGACTAAGAGAGTGAAACTACAAAATGAGGAAATCCCGTACCACATACTCTTCATGGACATCTTCCCGTGCATCGATGAGCACAGAGTCGTTCTAAATTTCGGCGTGGATGAGCTCCCTACTGTGGTATTTCCGTTGGTCTTGAGTTTCTTTGATGGTGCCGGCAAGCGATTGTCCATTAATGAACGAGGATCCGACACAAGCATCGTAGGATATGACTGGCCTCATGAGAGAACGAGGTTAGTGAAAAGGATAGATCATAAATCGCCCTCGGCAAAATCCGGTTGGATCTCGAAATTCAAATTAAAACCAGGCTCTTACTTATTTTCCACGGCGACTCGCGAGCAAGAACTTGAAGGGCAGTGAAATGTCTGCTACACAACTCGGCTGTCCATTTCACATTATTTTCATACCGTACTTGAACAGTCCTGCGTCCTTAAATCGGTAGCTTCAAATTCGCAATCATTGGATGCATATGACCGTACAGGAAGAGTTGCTCATTCTCATGGACAAAATGCTGTCTAGCCCTGAATCTGGCGTCTTATATACCTGTCTTAGAAGCGATCGCAAGAGAAACTCACATGCGATATGATTCTGTCTATCATACGTTCATTGTACCACTCCTCTTGGTATTCCTCTCATCGACGATACTACGTGGAGGACAAATCAGGTCGTCGTCTTGGATTCCGTGGCTATCAATTCCCTCAGACACAGAGGCTAGTAGTGTGTCAAAACTGCACCTTGTTCGCAAGAAATAACTGTATTCCCAGCCTATCGAAATGGCTAGCCGGGTTCAGGTTTTCCCTCAAGGACCTGGACACGTGTCGTATTTACAGTCACAGATTTGAGGAACCTTCTTGTGCGGGAGGATTCTTGAGGACATGCGGATGTATCTGTGGGTTATCCTGGCGAGGACTGCGGCGTAGAGAGACACATCGTGGTCGATACCGAAGCAAAGTCATCGACACCAACCCTTTATTCACGCACTTCCGGAATAGATTTACGTCTTCCTAACTTCTACTCTTGCAAGTTTATTGTTATCATCTCGGCATTTACCATGTGATTTCCGCATATCTACCTTCTCTGAATCTCTCTTCTCGAAACTCAATTGACGTGCCGATGCAGACTCCTCTACGGTGCGCCGTTGACCCTAATCCCTATAATCATCGTCAACTTAATGCGCATTAACTGAAGCCAAGTTTATGCAACATCACTCGAGCCAACCCCCCAAATCTTCTTGCGTCACACCGATCTGTGATGATTCATTTGTCGAGCTCTCTTTCAATGGTCTCTCGAAGCTATGCCGGAAAATAACAGCCGAGACCCATAATTTGTGGCTTATCCTCAATGCTCATCGAGGCTGCGGTGGACACGCTTCCAATGCTAAGACGACGACAGAGAAACATTGTTTATCAAGAAAAAACTACATTGTAGAATACTAGTACAGATCAATATAAGAGAGGAATCACTAATACAAGTCGTCACTATTAAGCGCCGGCTTTTTGCGTGTGCCTGCGGATGAACATTCGGTTATGATCCCTTTGATAGCGAGGTACAGGTCATCCGATAAGTCCAAGGAAGTGCCGAAAGGGAGAGAAGAAACTAGAGCGTTAGCCTCTGCTACTAGTTTACGGAGTTGCTTGCTGTCGCGACGCTCGTGGAACGCAGAACTCGGGATGAGATGCTTTTGTAGTTTGACTGCCACTTTGTTCACTTTGCTGTTGAAACGGATTATATAATTATCGTTGATAGAAGGGAAAGTAATACGTACTTGGTCTGTGTCAGCAGGTCGTCGACCGCATTGTACTCGTTATGACTACAGTCTTTAAGCCTGTCCTTCGTCTTCTTCTTCTGGCTGAGTGCATCGATGCGAACTGTCTCGAGACAGACTAAAATGTGCGGCAGCGGACCCAGAAACAGGCGAAGATATAGCCCGGGATTATCACCAAGCCGTGATACCTCTTTGGTGCACGAAGCATATATTTGGGCATGAAGGCCCCCTGTCCCTCTCTTGGCAACACCTCGTCGATGACGGAGCACTTTCTTGTATACCTGCTGAATCAAGGAGGCAGCGGCGATCTCTCTTTCTGTGGGTTCCGGGGCAGTCATTTCTTGCGTCGGAATGGCATCGGCGGCTGCAGCATCTTCATCGACAGTCTCCTCTACAGCTTCAGCTTCTTGAGTATGCTCCACTTCCTCAACTTCGCCATCGCTATCGGGCTCCTCCCGCTCAGAAACCTCGATATGGGGTGAGGTGATCTGAGTCCATGCGGGCGCCGTGAGACCAAGCTGCACCTTGATATCTGCAAAGTTGCTGTAGACAATCTGACGGACTCCTAGCACTGTGCGAATTTTCGTTGGAGCCCTGCTCCCGTGGAAGAGCTGCACCATCTCATCCATGGTATCATCTTGCAAAGAACAACGAATAACATCTGCAATATTATCCCACGAGTTGTTGGCTGCACTGACGTATCTACAAAGGCGTTATATTACTATGCAGGTGCTTCCTAAAGCAGGGACTCACATACCGATCGTAAAGGGGAGAAACTGGAGAACCTTCTTGTTGAAAAGATAGCATCATATTCCTAATATCGTTACGGAGACGATCCTTGCAGATGTTGTAGCCCACTACATAGTAGAATAAGCAAGGACACTAGTCACAGAGTAAGCAAAACTGACATAGACCAATGGCCCTGAATCTAATGGAGGAATGATATCAGAAAAGATAGCAACGAGCTGTTTAGTAGTTGACTTACATCCTTGCGATGAATGCATGACGAACTTGATATGGCACGTTTGACAGATTTCTAGTAATTCCATACAAGAGATGTTCCACTACATATTGAGGATGAGAAACCGAAGTATGATAATTTTCTGGGGCTTACCATAGTCTCGACCGACGCGCAATTGCTCCAGGAGATCCCAAATAGGCGCTAGTAGGATGTAATAAAGGTTTGTGTCAGTCCTTTTGTTGAAGTACGGAAAGTCGTAGTCCACAAAGCGTAAGAGCCAGCTACGAGGGAGAGTTACGTTGTGCGGTAATGCCATTCCCGAGCGATCACCACAAAGAATCACTAAACCACAAAGAAAATCCAAAAAGTCGCACAGGACACCTATGTTGATGGGCAATCTTTCCTTTACAACGTGCCTAGGAAGAACGTCAGCCTAGATTAGAGATTGGGAGCCCAGGCTCACTCGACAAAATGAAAACCAGCCATAAGAGACCATGTTTGAGATCCCGCCATTGAGTTCAGAAGATCACGAAGAATAAAGTGACCGCCGCGGTTGCCTTGACGAATATAGATAAACGGAGGGGCGATTCTGAAATATGCCGCATTTTTGAGATATCCCGCCTGATTGCGGTCGAACGTGAAGGCGAAGGTAGCTATTCGCATCACATCCGTGAGGAAATACTCCTGAGGCAGATAATTCTGGCCGTAAGCAAGTGTTCGCACCCAATCTCTTACAACGTTCAATGCTTTTTGAGCTTCAGGTATTGCAGAAAGGGCGAGATGGGAAATGGAACCAAAGTTAGGATGTGGAGGATGAAGAGCCTCATAAAGGCGGTTGAGCCAGAACCTATCGGGAAATCAGTAAAGCGAAGTTGAGGAACTAGAACGACAGCATACTCAATGGTTCCTCTACTTCCTACTCCTTCGTGATTATTCTCCCTAAGCGACTGCAAAATCAAGATTTGTTGCAGGTGCAGCCGGACGCGCATATTATAGTAAGCGGCATCTATCATGGAAGGTGACACATGAGCTTCCGGACAGTCAGGCCGTCTACAACACCCAGATACAGCAAAAACCAGGCAAGGCAGAAATGCTTTGCTTCTCGCACACTGGTCATTCTCAGAAGCAGTCCTTTGTTTGAGATGACTTCTCAAAACACGCTGAAATAGCCCGCGTAATTCCAGTACTGACAGTCTGAGATCGGCATCGGAATCCTTGTTTGCATCCCTGGGTCGAAGTTTAAAAGCTGCCGAGTGTAGCCACGTGTTTGGAGGCACAAGAAACTCGTTCTCTGCTACTCGCCGGAACCCAAACAACGCCGCAGTTGGCGCATCTCCAGAAGGGTCCGTTCGGAATGCTGCAGCTGAGAGGAGGCCCACATAGGTGTAAAAGAAGCTGAGTTCTTTGACTGCGTCAACAAGAGCCATGTCTTGAATTCGAAGGGTCTGAGAGAAATATTGATCAAGGCATAGCAAGGCTGCGGAACTATGGCCCATCTTGTGGAATTCTGAACCCAGTTCACACAACCGGGATGTCTGAGCATATATGATGGCTGTGAACATTGACAGCTGAAAATGCATCAGAATAAGTTATGACGGGTAAGAACTTCCGAGGCCGATACTTACTTCTTTAGTCCGCTCTGTGAAAGTCGCCTCAAGCCGTGAAGCAGAGTGGATCAGCCGCATGACAGTGGGATCTGATTTTATGACTTTAGGGTCAACGCCGAAAGATATCCTGTGCCAAAGCTCTTCGAGAATGCATTCCTGAGCTCGACGCAAAGCAGCTATGTCTTCAGTTTGATGGAGGAAAAGCTCGATAGCTTGTTCTTTGCGACCCTCAGAATAGTGTAATTCGGCGGCTTTGCTGAAGCGTCCTTCTTCCACCAATACGTCCGCAAGAGCGACATCGAGATCCCTCTCTTCCAGGTACTCCACTTCTTCTTCGACTGAGTCAAATAGTTCACGGGCTTTTCTATTCAGGAAGGTTAGAATGGTTGGCCAACACGCCTCAGGAAAACACGTACGTCATCTGGCGGTTAGAGAAGTACGCTAGTCTTGCAAGTTTGATGACATTTTCGACGACGATCAGTAACATTCCGTCTTCATGATCCTTCACAATCTCGACTGCCTCGTCAAATTTTCCGATGTCTCTATACAACTCCGCAGCGTGAGTGTACTCCTTAGCCTTAAAAAACATTTCGGCTGCCCGATCCTTCTGGTCAGCTTGCTCAAAGCATTCGCCGCAGATCCTGAGGTAGGTCATGGAATCTTTTGGGTGTGCCTTACTACTGGCACGTGCACATTCCTCGAATGAAATGGCTGCCTTCACGAAACAAGAGCGTCGTTCGAGGATATTTTGTCTTGATGTACCGATGACTTTACGGGCCTTTGCCCGCAAATCATAGGCATCTGCAATGGATGCTTGGAAGGGAAGCTTTGCCTTATCAAAACAGTGCTTGGCCTGCGAGAAGTGTTTCGCATTGAATAGCTCATGTCCTTCAGCAGCCCATTCTTCTCGTGTCGATGAAGAGGCAAGATGGGGAGCATCAGATCCCGGAGTGTAATTGTCAATCAAATCTTTGTTCGACCAAAAGATCTTGATGACATGATCAGAATGCTGTCTGGACAGGATGGCGGCAACTTACTCTCATGGGTTCCCCCTTCTCGGATCCATCTGCGATCCAGACATTTTCACGGGCTCTTGTGATTGCAACGTACAGGGATTTTAGCTGGACAGCATCATTAATTCAATGCTAACCGACGGTGTGCCAATATGCTCACTTCGTTACAAATATTGGCATGATGGATATGGCCAAATTGAGGGGGAGGATGCTCGGGGTCTTGCTTACTCTTTTCGATGCCGTTCAGCACGACACGCCATTGTGCGAGACTGGCTGTCGAATCAGCAAAGAAGTTATAAAGCAGAACCTGAAAGGATGCAATGCACGAGTGAAAAAGTCATATCACAACATAGCATATTGACGTACATCGTTGAATTCCAGCCCTTTGCTTTCGTATACAGTGCTATAATATTGGCTATCAGCGGCTTAGTTAACGTAGCAACAAAAAGCTCGAACAGCACAAGACCGATTTCACCAACTTGCTGTCGGAGCTTTTCCCTTGCTGTTTCATTTCTGACGATAATACCTATGCACAGCAATTCAGAGTCAGCCAGCTCTAATGCAGATAACAGAAGACTAACATTGCTGGGCACCGAACTCAATAGGTTTACCGCGGTCACCAAAGATAAATTGCTTCAACTGAGCATGATCTTCGTTGTTAAAGAAGACAGGTTTGACCCCATCTATAATGCCCATCTCTGGAGAAAGACGATCAATGGAGTCCTCCCAAAACATCGTGATAAGGTCAATGATGGAATGCACGCAATCAACAATCCCAGCATGGGACCTATAGTTGACAGCAAGTTGAAACATCTCAGGCGGCTGCTGTGCTCCAAACCTGTGCTTCCTTCGGTATTGGTCCTGCTCATCTAATGAGGTTCATGCATGAGATTGAGTCTGAGTAAATGATACCTCAATATTCCACTGAAATGCCTTCAAAGCGTTGAAATGGAAAGAGCTTCCGACGGAAATGGTCTGCGCAGTGTCACCTGCCCAGAAGAGGCCATCCGGGTTGCTACATAGCGCCCTCAAGACTAAATGGTGAGCCGGTTAGCTGACCATAGTCCGTGTGAGATAAATATGAAGGATGAAACTTACCCATAGTGTCAATGAGCATGTTATCCTGTACTTCGTCGACATATCTGTAACGATATTGATAACAGATAAAGTGCATGAGTATGGGACTCACAAATGGTCGAGTCCTTGTCTTGGGATGCCTTGCTCCTTGAAATGCTTCAGGATACCATGGGTTCTAGACCTAGATTAACTTCGATCCAATGTACTGCAATGGAAACCTTACCGATCGCCAGTGTCGTACTCTCCTCGCAACTTCATCTTGCGCATATACAACTCAAACAGTTGGTATATCTCACACCTCTGGCCAGCAAATGTAGATTGCCGGCGTTTACTGAGACCAAGGTAAGTGGCTCTGCTAAGATACCACTTCTCTTCGCTCAGTGTCTCTGTTGACCCTTTGATGACGCCTGGACAGAGACTCCAGTCAAGCTCTTTGACACAAAATACAGATGAGTTACCTATAATTTCACTGAATACCAAGGCGGGATCTGAACAAACACCGTTTCAATACACCACTGCATAGACAAAAGAGAGAAGGAAATACCTAATCCTTTGATCAACGCCTCGGGGAAATGAGACCAGTAGAACTCCAAAAAGGTGTCAAAAGTAATGACGCTCCTATGGCGCTTGGCATTAATAGGACTTGTGGCAGTCAAAGCTTGAGCGCCTATGTCGGCTTCCAACATGTCGCAAAGCTATAATCGTCAAGAATGAGAACCTTGGATTAAAAAAGAGCTCCTGCTTACACCATCAAACGTGATAAATAGCGGGAAATGCTTCTCCTCGAGTTCACTGTACTTGGCTGGCAAATCAGTCCGCCAATCCACAATGTCATCCGCATCGACCATCCCTAAATCAGCTTGGTACTGAGGAGCTGTCGGCACGTCAGTAGGCGAGTGTGACGCCATTGCCAAGGAGCCGGCCAACTTCGCAAAGTATTCTTGCACTTTCTTAGCAAGCATTCTAGACTTCGTGACGAAGACTTGACGAGGGCGAGGTAAATCCGACGCCATGAGTCGGAATGTCCGCTCGATGAGCAACATCTTGAATAGCATGGTTGTGGTTTTCCTGCATTAAATAGGCATGAGCAAGGGAATGAAGCCAACAAACTGCTTGCGCATACCCCGTGCCGCTGCGGCCTATAACGTAACAGGACTTTGGATGCTCTATAATATGTTTCTCTTGAGTGCTGTGAATACATACTATCAGCAAATGAACAAGGAGAGCCAAAGGCGGCGACGCACGAAACCATATAAGGGAAAGTAACATCGATATCTGCTAGGATGGCTACCAAGACGAATCAGATACGATGTTTTCGGACAGTATCACACAGGTACATACTATCCAAAAAGGGCTGCGCGCCTTCATGGTTAAACGGTCAATCTACAAATAAGTACCAGAACATACCTGCGAAAATGTGACATATTTCTCGACGCTGTAGGAGGGTTAGCGATTGGAACTAGGCTCCCCTCTATATGGCTTACACAAGTCTTGCATGATTCTGAGAGGAATGGTCAGTGTTTGGTTCAAAGGAATGAAAAACGTGAAACTAACCTGGACTTTTTCGTCGGGGCGTAGATCTGGTATATCTTCAATTTCTGGAGGTGATACTTCAAGTTCAGGTAGCGAAGGGAAGAGCGCTGGAATGAAAGTGTCCTTCGAAGCTTGCTCTGCGTGTTTCCTAACCGCACATCTAAACCATCACGTTTAGGCTACATTCGTTTAGGCTACGGCGAGAAAACGATACCTCCTCTGGTATTCCTTTCCTTTTTTTCGCAGCTGACTACTGATCGAACTCCAGAGACGATTGTCGATCTGAGCATGGGTATAGATACCGAAAATTTTGACGGCTGGAAGAGCTGTGAGGAGAAAGCAAAGAGGCATGGACGTTAACTTACCTTGTGTCTCTCTCTGCTAATAATTCAAGGTAGTTTAGTAATTCGTTTTACAATTTATCCTTCGAACATACATCGTCACCCGGGATTATATCGATTTGATACTACAAGGGGGGTTAGTGATATTTAGGATTGATAAGAAACCGATTTCCTACAATGAGTCTCAGATTGCGAGATATTTTGGCCGAAAAGACGGGGACCTCAGTCTCACTTCCACACAAACGCTTTTGATTGTCGTCAGTAAAATGGCCACAAGAAAGTTCCCTGTGGTTCCGATAAGTATACCTGATACATGATACCATGGGACTCGACACGTACTTAATTTTCTCTACGGTAGCGTCAAACGTGGAGGGCTTTTTCTTGTGGGCTCTCCGAAGAAATTTGTCTGCATTCGTGGATATGACAACCGTCCAGTCGCCAAAGCCATCGGCAGTATCAAAGTACAACGCCCTTGATAGACAGGTAAGATCATTTCGTAAAAGAACATGAAGACGTACGACTTCATCGGCTGGACGATCGGATATGCAGAGGGCAACTTGGCTACAATCCCCGAAGTGTTCTTCTCCAGCTCTATAGGGGACGCAGAGACGATAAAACATTCCTTGAGAGATGTAGATATCTCAGGACGCCGGAGGAGCTTTAAATGAAACTGGGCGCGCCTGAACTTTCAACGAGTAGCATGCAGATAGAGCGACACTTACCTTCAGAGTATCCCGTTGACTTTGTAAAATATGATCCACGAGGATGGCTGCTTGACTCGGTGTTTTAGGGATATTGACGTTTAGGACATCGAAATACTTTTCGACCAAAGTTGTGGCACCGTCGGCTCGATTGACTTGCGGAAGCTTCCACTGGGATGGTTTCGCCTTGCCCTTCTTGTTATGATGCTGTGTTCCAGTGATATCGACGGAACGCAGGAAGGAGTCGAGGTACTGCAAAACATTGGGAGCGATCTGAGCTGCTTCATGATATCGGGCACATAAATCTTTCTCTGCAACGAAAGGGGAGGAAAGGAGTTCCGTAGATAGCCATGATATGGTCTTGTAGTGGACGGTCACATCGTAGTCTGCAGCTTCTGAAGGAAAGGACTCCAGAAACCACGAAGTCAACGATGTAGTCTCACTCAATGCTGTGAAGATGTAAGAGTCTGATATACCATCAGATAACTTGACGATGTCGACTTACATGAGAAGACCAAGAGTATAGTATCAGGGCTCTCGTTGTCGAACAGCTCTTGAAAAACGTGCTTGAAATTATCTTTTGTAAGGATGCTTTGAAGCTCCTGCAACGCACACTCAAGCGCATCCGTCGACGTGAGCTTCTCCGGACTGAAGAGATCACTGCGATATATGCGCTTGCGGGACATGGTTGCATCGTGGCCAAGGCGCTTTCTGGTTTATATATGCAGGAAACATACTTCCTGCAAATAGGGCCAAACTCAGACCCCGGCGAGAGCTTCAAATCAATCAGGCGCAGAAATGACCTAAAGCGCCTAGATAACCTCGAGACGCGTAGAACTCAAGGACAAGATTCAGCACGGGCTCCCTTTGGTCGCGTAACGATAGATATGCGCATAGCATCTTCGGAAAAGTGGCGACTTCCTCGTCAAGCCAGCAGATGGAGCATAAGAATGAAGCGAAAGAAATTCGAAGTCTCTCAGGCTAGTGACCGAAGCGTGAACAAGTTGAAGTACTGAAGAAGCGCGCCAATTGAATTCAACCAACGGCCTGCCTAATCGGGAGCAGTGGTCCTGCTCGGACTCCTGCCACCAGAACCTGCCACCGACTGCGGTTAATTCATTTACAGCATAAATGATCCACCGAGAGAAGACGACTAGCCCAAAATACATCAACCCTCTTTTTCATCAGTACATGTTACGATGGCAAGAAAAAATGAGCAGTATTTACAAATATACTAGAATAAAGTCATCGGTCATGAAGTGTCCTTAATCACCAACATAAAAATCATAAAGACGCCTGAGTAGCTTTTATCTCAGCAGCGACAGCTTCAGTTGGACGTATATGTCCTTTATCATCCATCCGCGCGCTAGAAGTAAGGCCATGAGAAACCATCAAAGTTAATAAGATAGATGAACTGACATGGTCTCGTCATCTAGATCAGTATGATTCTTGATACGGAGAATAACCATAGGTAACGCAAACACGAGACCTCCAACAAGGAGAGCCCATTCAGAAATGAACATATTCATGTACCTATGTGAAGCGTCAGGAGGTATCGCAATAAAGTGTCAGAGAAAACTTACGGAATCTTGACGGCGTCTGCACGCCATATCCCAGCTGCTCCAGCCGATTGGATCGACTTGTAGAACCCAGCAAAGAATGCCAGCTTTGACGGATCATTCGACATCGCACCCATAAGCCAGTACGCCGTCGTCTGCCACATCGCATCGAGAATCCCACAGAAGATGTAAAACCACACTCTGCCGGCGTATCCGTGATCGTAGATATCCATTTTCTCCGTCTCTGGTGCAACGCTTTCGCGTGTGTACTGCTTTTGGTAGAAGTATCCCCAGATGTGGACGACAAAGACCATTAGGAAGAGGACGGTCCATCCTGTGTAGGCGCGGACACGACGGCTGATGGATTTTCGATCGAGGAGGAGACCGATTAGGATGGAGCCGATGATTTGGGAGATCCAATAGCAGACATTGTTCAAGCCTCGGGCACGGATGTTGAAGATGGCGCCGTTGAAACCGCTGAATTCTGGATAAAATTAAAGCATTGATTAGATGAATTCACAGAAGGGAGGTGGGTACTGACGCCATGTGTAGAACCAGTTGGAAGCGAAGAACATAGGGAAGAGAAGGATGATCATTGGATCAGTCTTCAGCGTCACGAATAGACCTATAATTTCCGTCTTCCAGGAGGGGTGTCGGGGCGTCGTAACCTTTGTTCCATCCGAACGTATCATCTTATCGGGATTCGCCATCAGCATCGGAATGAGAACACCAATGAGCGTAAGGACGAGGAATCCAATCTGAAAACGGTTTAAGCAAAAAAAGTAGGATGGTTAAAAACGCTAACGCACATATGTCCCATTATCAACAGCATTGGCCTGTAAACACGAATGAACACGCAGTTTTGTGTTACAAAAGCTCGGGCACCTACTGTGGATTTCCAATTTCTCCCAGCAGCAACAGACGCTCCGACGACACCACCGAGATTGAAAATAGACCAGAAAATACCGATGAATCTCCCTTTTTGCGTTTCGGTAGGGTACGCCATCATCAAAGAGCCTTGTGCGGTCCATAAAAGACCAGCACATATTCCAAGGATGGCTCCTGCGGCGACGACGAAGCCACCAGCGTCGGAGTGAATGTTGATGGCTCTAGAAATAGTATCAGCGTCGATTAACTAGTGATAAGAGAGTGGTAATCACAGGTAGGATCCGATGTACAAGCTGTAACCCATACTGCCAATCAGGAGCGTGACTTTTGGTCCGAGCATGTTGTTGACCGATCTAAGGAAACATATGGATAAGTGCCTCAAACGTGGAAGAAAACAAGACTTATTCACCCAGCGAAGAATCCCATGGCAGCAAACGTTGAATACAGAGCGGTATTCGCGTTGGAGTTGGTCTTGGAATCGACTTGACCACCGGCTCCCAGTCCATTTAGTGCGTTGAACAATCCTATACAGGGATGGTATTAAACAGCCGCCAAGAAGGGGAGGTGGATGTCACCTACCTGGTCCCATGAAGCAAACCACACCCAGCATCGCGACCTATGCACAGGTCAGAAAATTGAAAAATCTTCAAAAACCAACTTGACTTACCTGGGTGATGGGGTTGTAATACAGACCCTTGAGGCCCGTTCGCTGCTGGTAGATTTTCGGCGCATCATGCCCTTCGTCGCTGCTCCCGGCGTAGCCTTTCTCGTTGTCGACGACTGGTTGTGCCATGGCCGATTGAGGAAGGAAGAGGGTCGAGGTTCGTGCGGGTATAAGTAGCGCAGATAAGTAGCCATCAAGTAACACATGGTTCGCCTATCGAAGAAGCCATTGGCCAGGAACCAGGCGATTCTATGCAAGTGTAACCCCATCAAAGTGTGTAACATTCTCGGATCAACCAAAGTTTCGACACAAGTTGAACACAAGGCTCAGATAAGTGCTTCGTCTGGCCATACTTGTCCGTTTATCGTAGAACACGGAAGGCCAGAAATTTTCAACGATTATACCGGACAAGCTGATGTTTTTTCACAATGGAAGAGGTGGTGGTAGCAGACCGAGTTTCAAATCGCCGCCCGGTCCCAATGACCACGCCACCTCCACTCATTGTCAACCTTCTCTCGACGTAACCATGTGCAGAAAACTTTTTCACTCCATTTCTAGCCTCGATGTCGACGTCGTTCTGTCCTTTATCTCTACGAGACCACTCACGGGGCCCGTTCAAACTTCCCCTGAAGACTCCTTGATGCTTTTCTCTCACAGGTATTTTTGTTGACTATGATACTACCCCGTAAGGGTTGGGCCAGTCTGGATCACACGCACACACCCCCTGGCGGCGTTTCACGTCCAGCACTCGGCAAGTTCTGTGAATCCCAAAATCCGACCCAAATCGGCCTTTCTCTGTCGCTCTAGCCTACAGCTGATGCTATCATTGACTGAGGCATCAACTCAATTCGGTTTCCCGAGGTCAACAAACTGTGGGCTTTTTCATTGAACTGAACGCGTGTCGTTCGTGCCCGCATGCTCGTTGATTATCGCTTCGAATCGAGCTTGATAACGAGTTGCTTCTCGTCTTCGATAGCATCATCCGGCTATTTATACATACAAGTTCGATAAGGATTGAAAGTCGGCGAAAGCTTTTGGCCTTCCGATTCATTCTTTGAGATTGATTCTCGGTCTTGGAAGTGCTGTCGTGTGAGCGAGTTTGATAAGTGAGTGGGCTATTGACGCCTTTCTCTCACTACTGTCAGTTTAGGTTCCTTCATTAATTAATACACTCTAAATATATCATTTTGTCGGGCTGCTTTGCCGTGCAGCTCTAGTACTAGTGATACGCGAGGCAGTCCAAGTTTCAGTATGCTACATTCCGCACCATACGTGGGCTCCTAGTTCAATGAGATCGTTGATAAGTACCCTTCTCATGGACATAAATTTGAATAGTACACTCTCCTCAATATATTGCCTTTTTACTTTGTACTAGCATTCGAAACAATCATAGCTCATCTCCCAGTCACAGCATGTTCTAGTAACCGACTAACCAATATAAAAGATAACAACGCATCCACTATCACACCCCACACCATACGTGGGTCCTTAGTTTAATCGCACTGGTGCCCGGTACCGCGACGAAGGTGCCAGTGCAGTACGAGGTTGTTGATAAGTACCCTTCTCATGGACATAAATTGAATACGTACACTCCCTTCAATACATTACCTTGTACTAGCATTCAAAACAACCATAGTTCATGTTTCCGTAAACGAGACCAATAGAGAAGATAAAACGCGCACCCGCACCATACGCGGGTTCTTAGTTCAACACCACAGCGAGGTAGGACGAGGTTGTTGATAAGTAACCCTTCTCATGGACATCAATTTGAATGCGTACACTCCTTCAATACATCGCCTTTTTACCTTGTACTGATAATCGAAACAATCATAGCTCATGTTTCCAATTCCACCTGCCAGTCGTAGCCGGTTCTAGTAACCGACTAAGATAACAACACCCCGGGCCCAACTGAGTTAGCAACGTTATCATCCATTAATTATCATTGATCCAAGACCCTGGATCAAGTTCACGGCACCGACCCAGAAAAGAAAAAAAGCAAATCATTATATCGAAGATATCTCTAAAGGTTTAAACCGTAACATCCACCTTCTGCTCCAAACTCCCATTCTCCTCCCTTTTCAACTTCTCCGCTTCCAACCTCAGCCTTTCCCTGTACGCATCCCCACGATGATCATGATACACATACACAAACCTCTTCGACAGCTCCCCATTCTCCAGCTGGACCACCTCCTCGCACACCTTGTACCCCAACAACCACGGAGCAATATGCATCCACGAAACCCAATAAGTGAAGCAAAGAACCAAGATACCGATACCAGTAACCTAAAAGATATCAATACGAATCTCTTCAAAACGAACAACGACACGCACCCAAGGTACCCAATAAGGGAACGAGAATGGCTCCGCACCCTTCGCAGGCGGTAACCACGGCACCACAAGCACGAATATATTCACCGCAATCGAGAACCACAGCGCGATATGCCATGTGCGGAACTCGGGCCTGGCCACCCCAGCCTTGGCCCTTCTCCGCCGGATCCAGTAAATCCCCGTGACCATCGCCAGGTCGAAGAGTCGGGAAGGGTACGTCTGGATGGATACGATGAGATTGAAGGCGTCGCCGACAGCTGATCAAGGGTTCGAGTTAGAAGGGGAAGGGGGGCGAGGGAAGAATTGCACATACGGGGTCCGATGATCACGATTGTCGTGAGGATGAATTTGAGTAGCATTGGAGCGGCGGGGGTGCCAAAGGGTTTGGTACTAGCGAAGAAACGGCTGAACGGGAACACGCCTGATAAAGAAGAAGGACCGTTCCTTCAACGCTGGTCGAACATAAAGACTGAGAAGATAGACGCACCTTGTCTCGCTACCTCCCTGAACACCCTCCCCTGCCCAATAGCCACCGCAACCAAGTTTCCAAACGCCGATAGTGCCACAAAGACGGGCAAAACCCTCGTCCCAGCATAATTACCAAACACCGCGGAGAAGAATTTGGCGGCGAGCAGCTGGCCGGATTTCTTTGCTTCTGAGACGGGAACGGCGGCGACGTAGGCGACTGGGGGCGATGAGATGGGGATAGACGATAGGGAGAATGGGTGCTTACTGTTTGCGAAGAAGTAGAGGAAGAAGACTAGGCCGAGGGAGAATGGGCCTGCTGTCTTGAGTGTGTGTACGGGACGGGACATTTCGTTGGCGACGTTGTTAGCTATTAGTATTGAAACTGGTGAATGGACGTCCATTCGGGTAGAAGTATTGAGATGTACCATTATTCCAACCCGCATACGAAAAGATGACATTAATCATAGCACTTGCCATCGCGTTCCCGTTATTACTAGAATCGAAAGCCGATCAGTTACCAATCCCGAGAACACAAATGACAGGCACACACTTGGTCCCGCTAAATCCATTCTTGAAATGGCTCTTGGGGTCCTCGACACGGGTACCCCCACCAAGGACGACCCATCCTGCGACGACGATGAAGCAGAGGATGATCACTTTGAAGAAGCTGAGAACGTTGGAGATCCACATTGCTGTGCGGTTGTGGGCGATGACGACTGCTCAAAGATCAGAAGGGCATTTCGGTTTGGTATGATGCATTTTGCGCACTGATGCAAGCAATTCCATAGGCGGCTATTGCTATTCCTCGCATAGTCCATTCACTGTAGGTCTCTTGCCCATTCGCGTAGAGTATATATTCCGCACACACTATGGGAAAGTGTCAGCACGACGGTTTGACGTAGTCAACGAATATGTACCTATAGCATTGGAGCTACAAGATAAGGTTAGCTGAAAGTCATTGAAGTAAACCGTCAATCACGTACCTTGCAAAACTAAGAATGACTGTGATAAACGCAAAGGTTACCGGCAATCTATCCCATACAATACATGCATCAGAAGCCGAAAGAAGTCGCAGCCGATTGAACGCACAGAAACTTGGGCCGGGCATATGCTTGTTCCAGATAAGCCACTTCGGCTCCAGCCCTATTCGGGAACATGGCGAGGTATTCCGTGTAGTATGATAAACCCGCTACAAATCCCCACTTGAGCCAGCGTCCCAGCCGTAGTATGGAGGTTGCATACCAGCACTTAGGAAGAACCCTATAACCCAAACTAAAGGCCACAACCATTAGTTTTTGTCCCATACACAAAATCCTGACTGGAACTCACAAATCATAGCCAACCCAAAACTACCTGTCTGCCTCAGTATAGTTCCAGGCGTCGCTACCCAACCGTTAACCTCCACATGCAACAATGACAAGAGTAGCACTCACAAAAGATCCCCGTCCCAATCATCTGGGAGAAATTCAAAAACACCGCCGTCCACCAACCGACATCCTTCCCCATCGGACTGGAGTCCTCGATGGGGGCGCCTCCAAGGTTCCTGTGCTCCTCATCCAAGGAGAGGTTATCAGCGAGGACGACATTCGAGTCTGCGCTTTTCTCGTCAAGCTTCGACATGAGAGACCACAACCCGAGTAAGTGAGTAGCTTCTTCAAACCGCTCACGGGCCGTTTTTGTGCACTCCCACCCCCCTCGCAATCCGTTGCTTGGATAGTGCAATCGCCCCAGGAAGAAGCGTGATCAAAGAATTTGTCCAGGGGTGGAAAGAAGGCGCGATATGATGCCAACTTGACGGTAGGGCATATGCTGCCCCACAGCCGTAATAGAGTAGAGATAAGCTAGCCGGGTCATGAGAAGTGATGTGCATTCGAATCAAAGCATTCACAGAGAACGCCGCTGAGGATCTGATGTCCCAGAATAGAGAGCGCCGTGGTACGTGATCGCGGTATGAGGTCAACATCACTCAGAAATACGTCGTGAGCTGGGGCCTGACGATCCATGTGGACGCAGGCTTACGTTGGCCACCTAGTTCCTAGCTGGAACTCGCGCTAAGCCAATAGTAGAATCGGAATTGTCTGGAAAGGACACTAGTGTTGTGTCGCCATCGATCATGGCGGAAGGCAACTTGAGCCCACGGGTGGCGCGATTAGAAAAGACTGCGGGGCGATTGGTAGGAGCGCACGGGAAGACATTACCGAAGGGGAGAGACTGCCTTGAACTCGTACGGAAATGTCCGGAGAGCATATGGGGAGAATATATAAAGATGGCAGATGAAAGTCCCGCCTATTGCGTGTGGAGCAGTTGGAGGTAAGCCCGGAGATGTTGGTATTGATGTGTACGGATCTTGTGGGCGCAAATTGAACCTTCATAGGGGAGAGTTTGTCGGGATGACCACATGGTCGGGTATCTAGTATGAGATCCTGCAGCCTTGATCACTCTCAGGTTCGTCGTCACCGGGGCAGAAGTGAAGACCACGCACGGAAATGAGCAGCATGTCCTGTAACGAGTTCGTGAAGAAGTCACTCGTTTTTGTCGCGTGCCAAGTGAGCGGAGTTGCAAAATTATGACAGACCCCCGGCTTCCTCCTCTTCGAGGCGCGCACTAAGGCGTCAACGTCATTGTCGGTCACCCTACGAGTACAACTACGATTGATCTATTCGTGAGGAGCTGGATATCCCTACATGGGCTGTCAACGGTGTAGACCGGTTGCACCTATCGAACAGGGACACAAGTCAGGACTAAAGGTATGGTATGTGAGCATGTAGATAGGTAAGAAATGCAGGGACGCTTACCTCCTTAATCGTCAAGAAGATGGAAGAGACGACTAAGGAGGGAAGGATATGGAGTCCGGCTGATACGGTACGTAGGAAGCTATAGCCAAACATCGAGACCAAACACCGAGATGATACACTAGGACCTCTATAGGTCAGCACACCCCCATCATCGAAGGTGTCAACGGGGAACGAGGCCCAGTCCCTTGACGTGTGCCTTGTGTAAGACGGAGGATAGAGGCTTTGTGAGCACGTCGGCGGTCATAGAACGCGTAGGAATCCAGTGTGTACTGAAGGTATCAGCTTTGAGCTGTTCGCGGATGAAGTGATATCTGATGTCGATGTGTTTAAGGCGAGGGGAGTTAGATTGGGAGTTGGCGATGGTCAGCGAGCTATCATTGTCGGATAACATGGGGAAGGGTTTAGGCATGGGAAGCGAAAGTGCATTCGTGAATAGAATGATCCAGAGTAGTTCTTTCATCAGATGGGTGAGGGCCATGTATTCGGCCTCGGTAGAAGAAAGTGCCGTGGATTTCTGCTTGGCGCTGGACCAGGACACGAGGCCGCCGTAAAGGTAGATAGCGAATCCTGAGAAGCTCCTGCGGTCGGTGTCATCTGTGCCCCAATCGGCGTCTGTGAAAGCAACATCTGTTGGAGATATATCCAAGCCTTCAATGGCGTCCTTAGCGCAATCACCCCCATAAAGGAGAGCATAGTCTCGAGTTCCTGCGAGGTAACGAAGAACACCTTTGGCTGCAGAGGCAATGGCACGAGTTGGATTAGCGTTATACTGGCCGAGGGCAGTGGATGTGAAGGAGAGGTCTGGACGTGTGCATACTGCAGGGTAGAGGAGTTGACCGTTTAGTCGTTGGAAGTACAGGGTTAGGTTGTTGTCCTCAACTTCTTGGAGCGTGTGATCACCGGCCTCATAGGACTGTAGCTTTTTGTACAATGGGACAGAGGTAGGATTGACGTCGTCCATATCATACGTGTGCAGTAGGTCGGCAATGTAGTCTTTTTGTGACAACCATAGTTTCCTGTTTGTGCGATCACGTTCGATCCGGATTCCCAGGAAAACTTCCGCAGGGCCAAGGTCGTTGACTTTGAACTTCATGTTGAGTTGGACCATGATCCATTGGTATAACTCTTTTGAGTTCGTCGCGGAGAGACCGTCGTCGACGTGAACGGGAATGATGATGAAAAGGTCAGTGTCGCCAGGTGGCATTGGGATGCTAGAGTCAGGAGGAGTGCTCCATCGTCCATAGAAGACAGCTGGGTCGACGATGCAGCTTTCCAAACCAATAGAATTCATTGCACTGCATAGGGTTTTGTACCACTCGTGGGAGGACTGTTTGAGGCCATAGAGGGCTTTGCACAAGCGAAGGACCTTTTTCGGATCAGACAGAGGGAATCCAGGGATCTGACGGATGTAGACTTCCTGCGAGAGGGGAGCATTTAAGAAGGCGGCTTTGACATCGAAAGTATATAGTTCCAGGTCTTCCTTGGCTGCATAAGCGAGAATGATCCGCACGCTAACAATTTTTGCCACAGGCGCATAAGTGTCGCCGTAGTCATCGGGACGTTGCGCAAAGCCTTGTGCCACGAGTCTAGCCTTCTCGATGATTTCGGGGTGAGTCTTTTTGGTGAAAGTCCATCTGGAGCCGATTGCCCTCTTGCCGGTGGGTAGGAAAGATTCGATGATAACTTTCTGGTTGACCAAGTTTGCGTACTCCTTGTCTATAGCGACTTGCCATAGGTCCTGATCAGGTCTGGCCATGGCCTCCTTGTAAGTCAGTGGGGGTTTAGATGTATCCCAAAATCGTTTACCATTCTGGTTGGGCGTAGAGTAGGAGAGCATGGAGTGGGGGTAAGCAGTAGTCGTAGAGTCTAATGGAGGATCGGAAGGATCTGTAATGGATTCTGCTTGGAAATATGATGCGAAAGCGAAGCTAGCAGTGGCTGTTTGTAAGCGAGGAAGGATGTTGCCTTGTTTCACGCCGGCAGGGATGTTGGCCATTTTTTCTGTTGGTTTAATAGTCCTTTTTGGGCGAGCAGATGGAGGTTCGGGTTCTGGTGCATTTGATTTGTGTGATCGTTTCGAGCTCAAGCGGCCAGGAGTGTTTTCGTTGAATTCGACGTCCCTCGAGAAGTGGTATTTTCCAGCTAGATCGCGAACTCGCCAGCCGATGCGTCCCTCTTCATAACCTACAAAGATCGCTTCAAATCTCCGTGGCCCAGCTTTAGTACGAAGTTCAGGGGGAATGGTTACGAAACATTGGCACCCCCATCTCCGCAGGTGGGATAAGTTGGGGATCTCGTTATGCATAGCTTCATGAGGTGTCTTTCCATCGGGGAGAGTTGAGGTGGGTAATCGTCTTCTCATGTAGGCAGCGGTCAAGACAGCATCTCCCCAGAAAGACATGGGGAGACCAGAGTCAGCGAGGAGGGTTTGAACGTCATCTTCTATGGTGCGTATGAATCATTCTGCCTTGCCGTTCTGTTGGTGGGCGTAGGGAGCTGTTTCCTGAAGTTCTATGCCCGACTCCTTGAAGTGTTTACCGAGTTCACCCTTTGTGAGTTCCTTCGCACCATCACATCGTACTTTTTTGACTTTTTCGTCCGTCTGGTTTTCCCATTTTGCCTGAGTGTCCTTGAACGAGCGAGTCGCCTCGTTTTTCTTCACCATCAAATCTGCATTGTTATACGAGGTGCAGTCATCCAGGATGGCGAAGAAATACTCTTGTTTCTGAGGCGTCTTCACAGGCATGGGTCCACATGTGTCCATATGTAGGAGTTCCAGTGGGACAGTAGTACGATTTGCATTGTGATCGTATGGCGCTTGCTGACGTTTCCCGATGATGCAGGATGGGCAGTACTCATGAGGAGCCTTGCCATTCCAGGTGACACCTTTCACTCTCGCTTTTCCAGTCACGACACGCTTAGTTGTTTCCTGACTCGGGTGTCCAGCCCGGCAGTGCCACAAGTATGCGTCGAGATCGGGTTTTTGGAATGGTAGTATTGCATGAGCAGAGGCATTCTGGTTGTCATCGTTGGGGGTAATGTACGTGCAATTTAGGAAGGAAAGACGGCCTATTACATCCGCTTGGAATGAAAGGCCGCTGAGGGTCTTATGGTATTTGGGAAAGTAACATGTAGTCTTGTTCTTTCCGAAGCCAATATACATTCCGTTTTCTGTTAACGCTCCAACGGATATGAGGTTTATCGGGGAGTCAGGGGCATGGAGGCAGTCTCGTAGAACGACGGTGGCTGTCCGACCATCGACGTTTGTTGAGAATCTCACTTCGCCCATAGCTTTTGTGGGAAGAGTACCACAATTTGCCGTTGTGACGGGAATGGCTTGGGAGACGTCATATGTAAGGAATACTGAACCGTCTTTGATTATGTGGTGCGTCGAACCCGAGTCAAGAAGTGAGTTGTATGTTTGCATGGCTGAGAAGAAGGTTTTTGGGTTTGATTCACGAAGGTCGATTAAAGCGTTTGCCATGGGTTGTATGCTTTCATATGAGCCAGAGATATAAGAGTAAAAAATGTCTTCGTTGTTTTCGGCAGGTTCGTTACAGGTATTCGACTCGGTATGTTCGTCAACTGATAAATCATCGGCCGTTGCATCTGCAGGTGCTTCACCAGACGCGTAGTTTGCCCTGGGCGTCAGTTTGGCTTTGCGTCTCTCCTCGTACTTTTCTTTGCCCCCGGGGTCACCGCCTCCCTCGTGCCAGCAGGTGGCAGTTGTATGTCCTACTGGGTAGGGACATTTCGGGTTTCCACATTGAGGGCGAGGAGCTTTCGGCGTTGCTTCTGATCGAGTGGTCGTGCGGAGTTGGGAGAGTTCTCGGTTCAGGAGAATCCCATTGGCTTGGTCAAGAACTTCATCGACGAGTTCGTGGAAAGATTGTTCGGTGAAATTTGCAGGGTGTTTTATTTCTCGTGCGATCTTATTCTTGTGTTCAGAGTAATTGCCAGGTAGCATGTTTACGAAGTCGACGCTTAGTGTTGCGTAAGATAATGGATAACCTGCGGTTTCTTTCAATGTTTGTGCAAGATTCAGCCAGTTTTGGACGAAGTTTGGGATAGCGACGATGGAGGTACAGTTCGTCACCGCAAGTTTCTTGTGTTCGAGTAGGGCGTACTGAATATTTCCGCCCCCATAGCGACGGCGTAGGGACTGATAGGCTTCTCTCGCAGTGCATCTCGCTCCGGTAACGGGGTCGTTCTGGAGTGGGAGCATTCCGATGATCGTTCTTGATAGTCGTGCTGTGAGTACTCCATATACAATTGCGTCCTTCTTGTGCCAATTAACCCATTCTTGGTAGTGATGAGGGGGCGAGTATTGGTTCAGGACAGGTGGGTAGGACGGAGTGTTGAACGGGTCAGGGTTCACCATCGGGGAGGGAGGGTCGCATATATGGGTGTTTAGCTGCCGAGAGGTCAGTACGTTCAGGACACCTAAATTCCAAGCGCCCCAGTCTGCTCGGCTTTTGAGTTCTGGGATATGGGTAGTAGTAGGAAAAGAAAGTTCGGAACTGTTATGAGTAGGTAAGTATACGTAAGGTTGCGGTATTTGTTGTTGGTAATTAATTTGCGGTTGTCGATGCGGTGCGGCAGGTTGTACGTATTGTAGGGGAGGATTTGGGAAGGTATTGTAGGTAGGAGGGGCGGTTTGTGGGAATGGAGGAGGGACAGGGAGAGGACGATTTGGGGTAGGTTGGGGTATGGGAGGTGGACGAGGTGGTATAGGAGGACGAGGAGGTAAGGGAGGAGGAGGAGGAGGGGGATTGGTAGGTAGATTGCCGTCCGCACCGTTTGTTGTGTATTCTGTAGATTGAAGAGAAGGAAAAGGAACAGTATTGGGAAAAGGTACGTAGAATTGCGGTTGAATTGATGGATGTATGTAATGCGGTGGTGGTATATGCGTTGTTTGGTTCATTTGATCTGTGTAAGGGTTCATGTATGCATCTGAAATTGTAGGGTAATATATGTAAGAGGGAAAATTACGAGGATAGGCGGTTGGATTGACTTGCGAAGCAGACTGGGAGCTATATTGGAGGTTAGGTGTTACCTGAGAACGTACTGGAGGCATGGCTTCGCCTTGGGATTGGACAGATCCGTCGGACGTGCCAATGATGTTATTGAGACCGTCGACTAGATAACGGAATATTGGCTGATGGGCCATTTCGGTTCCGCGGAGGTATTATGTTGTTGATCGGTGACAAATTGATGGGTGAACGCGTCAACGCGTCGAGGGGATACCAGCGAGCGAGAGCGTTTGTGTGTACACGATGACGATGAACAGTTGTCGAGGCAGGTGGACAGCCTGCGTGGATGTTGGACAAAGAGGTGGAGTGACGTGGCAGATTTTCGTGCAGAAAAAAGGAAAAAATGGACAAGAGTTGAGTCGTCGAAAGGGTCTTGACGGGTCCGATTGTTGCAAAAGGGCGGTCAAGTTAAACCCATAACCTGTAGACCGGTTGCACCTATCGAACAGGGACACAAGTCAGGACTCCTTAATCATCAAGAAGATGGAAGAGACGACTATATTGACCTATCGAACAGGGACACAAGTCAGGACTAAAGGTATGGTATGTGAGCATGTAGATAGGTAAGAAATGCAGGGACGCTTACCTCCTTAATCGTCAAGAAGATGGAAGAGACGACTAAGGAGGGAAGGATACGGAGTCCGGCTGATACGGTACGTAGGAAGCTATAGCCAAACATCGAGACCAAACACCGAGATGATACACTAGGACCTCTATAGGTCAGCAAACGGCGTGATCTTGACCTCATACCGCCATCTATGGACATCCCGACAAAATCTGGAGCGGAACTTTCTCGTCATGACCTTCCCGACCGTAACTTGCGGAAATGCCCTAATATGGTGCTCGCGATGCAGGGAATGTTATCTCCTTACCATCTGCTCCACATACCTTGACGAAGTATTCACTTCGACGTTACTTTTTCTACTTTTCCGGGTATCTTCGGCGCGAATTCAAGGCGGCCTAATTTCAACCCCTTCCCCTTCCTTCGGCCAATTGCTCTGCAGTTTTTTTAAATCGCGCCACCAGTGGGCTCGATGGTGTCAACACTAGAGGGCCTTTCCAGACAATTCTGGTTCTACTATTGGCTTAGCGCGAGTTCCAGCTAGGAACTAGGTGGCCAACGTACGCATGCGTCTATATGGATCAACAACCCACGACGCGTTTATGAGTGATCTTGACCTCATACTGACTGCACTAGAAGCGTATTCTGGGACCTGATCCTATCCTTCAATCAAAGTCTTTATTACGGCTGCGTGGTTGTTTATAGTAGAGAAAGTAGGTGGCAGCGACGCTGTCCACGATTCTGTCGAGAGCATTATGATAATGTTGAGATCTGCATCTCTTTATTTCGAGCTCCTCGTACCTCCCTCTCCCTCGGTCATCGAAGGTCTTGATTCCTCTTGAATTTACCTCCCGTATCGATGACGAAGCGAGTAACCAAAGAGCTCGCATGATTCTGCAAGGTTCTACCGAGTCTGATCTATAACGCTGCGTGATTCCCGCAACAACGGCTTCCTCTGGCTCTCAATGAACAATCGGCAGAGCGATGTTGAAATTCATATCACGATTCTTGGATTCATTATAGAACGATGTTAAAAGCATACAGAAGGAGCCTAAGGCCCGGGCACCACGTTATGCCCGGGGATCACGTCCTTCCAAGTTCCCTGGCCCCAGCTGCCGTAGTCGTTGTCGACGTTGGCTGAAAGGAAAAGGAAATAGTGTCAGTGATTTAACCAGATATCTAGCGTGGTCTAGCTTACACTTAAACTGCACAGAAAAAAAGACTGAGTATCGTGACGCAACCAAAGCAAGAGGAGAGAAAAACTGACCACGGCAACGATCTTGTCGTCGGTCCAGAAATCAATCACGACTCGACCGTCGGCGACCTGGCCCGTCTCGTATGACGGGTATTGTTGGTACCAAATTTCGTTGACTCCGTCTAGGACCGAAGTGGCCTCTGCCCTGAAGAAGAGCGTACCCACAGCAAAAACATCTTTGACGTCTAGTAGGGTGGGTGGGTCAACTGCAACCACAGTGACACTGCATCGAGCTACGCACCACCACTAAGTGGCTTGCTTTTGAATACCTTGGTGCCTGCTATGACGTTAACGACACCGCCCGCAACTCTGACGCTTGCCGCCCAGTCCTGCACCTTCGCAGTGCCATCAGCGGATACGGCGAGCGACTTGACCGCGTCGTGGAGGCCTGCATTGTGGGCGTGAGCGACGAGAAGGAGAAGACCGTCTTCGTGAGACAGCTTGGTGGTGGAAGTAAATGTGGGAGCCATTGTTGTTGTGAGAGAACGACTGGGATGTTCAACTCGATGGTTTGTAGGGGTTAACTGCGTACCCTTATATACTGTTTTTGCGACATAGGGAACTTATTGAGAGAGGTGTCGGTGCGATGGTCACGGTGCGTTGACAATGATGACGATGTTATGAATGGAACCGGCGATTTGTACTGACGGTACCGATAGAACAACACTGGTTAGAAGTCTCAGTAATGACCTAAGGCCATCGACAGCAAGCATGGAAGTCTTGCCTGAGGGCACAAACACAGATCGAAAAGTATTGATCATGAGAGCGAGATTGAGTACGAAACCACGGGATGCTTTCACTCCGGTTGTTCTTTCATGTAGAATTTGAAACAATAACTTTCCTGCAAATACTCAGAGAATGAGCAGGACATGAGAGAAATATTCCCATCATAGGTCTCGACATGCAAAGTGCCGGACTGCTCCACTTCCTTCCAAGTGTCAACTAAGACGATTCAGGACTTGTGTATAAATCTCCGTGGCTCAACATTTGTACTCTACTTTTGCAGACTGCTGGAAGGATCTGAATTCATGTCAAGGACGAATATGGAGATATTCAAGGGATACTGGTAGTGTCGACAATGAAGAAAGGCCATTCAGTCAACAATCTGAATGCTGGTTAAGGGGAAAAAATCAGCCTCGGTAAAGTGGGATGGCATCGGTATTTGCGTCTTCACCGCAATTCGCGTGGAAATTCTGCCAAGTCGTTGGATGGGGCCGTCACCTGACATGCGCGCGCCTTAGTTAGTTTCAATTTGAGTGTGATTATGATGGCATGAGCATGATTGGTACAAGCTGCCGGAAAGCACATACTTGTATTGTAGGAGGTTTGCTGGATCCTGAGCGCGTGCGTTGAGCTAAGCCCATTGACAGCAGACATCAATTGTAGTTGTGCTCGTGAGTCCGGAGCGACTATTGGCTTAGCGCAAGTTCCAGCTAGGAATTAGGTGGCCAAAGTAGGCGTGCGTCAACATGGATCAACGACCCATGACGCGTTTATGAGTGATCTGGACCTCATACTGACCGCACTAGAATAGGTGACTAGAAGCGCACCCTGGGACCCTTCAATCGAAGTCTCTGACATTCGTGACTTGGCCAAGTATGGCTGCGTGGTTGTTTGTGGTAAAGCAAGTGGCTAGTAGCGACATTGTCCACGATTCCGTTGAAGGGATAACCAAATAGCTCGCATGATATTCTGCAAGGTTGAGCACCTCTTCTACCGAGTCTTATTCGCGATTCCCGCAAGGACGGCATCTTCTGGCTTTAAATCAATAATCGACAGAGCGATGTGGGTATTCATATCATGATTCTTGGATTCATTATAGGGCGACGTCAAAAGCATACAGAAGGAGCATAATCTGCTTGTACTCGAAACTCAACGAGAATTCTAACCAGTGTTGTTCTACCGATGCTGACAGTACAAATTACCGGTTCCACTCATAACACCGTCATCATTGTCAACACACCGTGACCATCGCACCGACACCTTTCTCAATAAGTTCCCTATGTCGCGAAGACAGTATATAAGAGTACGCAGTTAACCCCTACAAACCATCGAGTTGAACATCCCAGTCGTCCTCTCACAACAACAATGGCTCCCACATTTACTTCCACCACCAAGCTGTCTCACGAAGATGGTCTTCTCCTGCTCGTAGCTCACGCCCACAATGCAGGCCTCCACGACGCGGTCAAGTCGCTCGCCGTATCTGCTGACGGCATTGCGAAGGTGCAGGACTGGGCGGCAAGCGTCAGAGTTGCGGACGGTGTCGTTACCGTCATAGCAGGCACTAAGGTATTCAAAAGCAAGCCACTTAGTGGTGGTGCGTAGCTTGATGCAATGTCACTGTGGTTGCAGTTGACCCACACACCCTACTAGATGTCAAAGATGTTTTTGCTGTGGGTACGCTCTTTTTCAGGGCAGAGGCCACTTCGGTCCTAGACGGAGACAACGAAATTTGGTACCAACAATACCCGTCGTACAAGACGGGCCAGGTCGCCGACGGTCGAGTCGTGATTGATTTCTGGACCGACGACAAGATCGTTGCCGTGGTCAGTTTTTCTCTCCTATTGCCTTGGTTTCCTCACGATACTCAGTCTTTTCTTCTGTGCAGTTTAAGTGTAAGCTAGACCACGCGAGATCTCTGGTTGGATTACTGACACCATTTCCTTTTCCTTTAGCCAACGTCGACAACGACTACGGCAGCTGGGGCCAGGGAACTTGGAAGAACATGGTGCCTGGCGGGCCCACTAAGCCTTAGGCTCCTTCTGTATGCTTTTAACATCGCTCTATAATGAATCCAAGAATCCTGATATGAATTTCAATATCGCTCTCCCGATTGTTCATTGAGAGTCAGAGGAAGCCGTTCTTGCGGGAATCACGCTATGCAGCGTCCAAGCGACTACTTCATAGTCGTAGAATGCAGCAAGACGTGCCAATCGCGTGTACAACTAGCGGAGCCTGACGTCGCAGAAGCAGTAATGTGTGCACTAGACTAGCCCAGACAGAAGACCACTCCCCAGCAAAGGGTAGATATTGTCGGGTTACATGCTATGACGGTAAAAGGTCAAGATCACGTTGTACATCCACGAAAATAAGATCGCCAGGTAAAATGCTATGTGTAACAACAGAGTGGTGAGAAACAAATTTTAGTCCCACCCAGAGGGGAAAGAAGGCGCGAGTGATATGCCAACTTGACGGCGGGGCACATGGCATAATAGAGTAGACAGCTAGCTGGGTCATGAGAAGTTTTGTATATTCGAATCAAAGAGAACACCGCTGAGAATCAGATACCAGCACCGATCGCGGTATGAGGTCAAGAAACGCGTCGTGAGCTGATCCACGCCTACCTAGATAAACCAGGAAAGGACGTCGCCATCGAGGCGCGATCAGAAAAAATTGGTACTGGAGAAAAGAAGAATCACGGGCGCGAAGGAAGGGGTGAGGCCGCGCCGGAGATGCCCGGGAGAGTAGAAAAGACACGTCGAGGCGAATACTTTGTCCAGGCGCATGGTAAGGGGAAAGCATTAGGACATTTCCGCAAGTTCGCACGAACAGGGTCGGGAAGGTCATGACGAGAAAGTTCCGCTCCAAATTTTGTCGGATGGCGGTATGAGGTCAAGATCACGTCGTTGGCGGTCCATGTAGACGCGGGTATCTCTCGCCGTCATCGCCTGATCCGGAGTGTCGTGGAGCAAGCTCGAGCTCGTAAGGCGAAATTACGATCACTAGGCAAAGAGATACACGTGTCGTGTGCATTTGTAACAGCAACGCAGTGATTTGATGTCGAGAAGTAGGACAAAATTTTTCGAGAACTAGTCGTCAAATTTCTACGGAAGGTGTATGTGGCGGTAAATGTCTTAGACTGCACCATTGACGTCACTCGCGTCATCCTAAGTAACAGTACTAGCTTTTCGTTTCTATTCGTCAGGGACAGCATATATCAAGGGAAAAGGTACGAGAGTACGTTACGGAGGAGTATGGACGAATGAAAAAAGGAAGAGAAAAGAAGATATGAAAAAAATGTTCTATGGTCAATCGACAGTAATTTAACATAACCCGGTTTACTCGTTCGCTTCAGCAGTACGCTCGCGAAGAGTATCTGCCTTTGCGACGACGCCGCTCGAGCTGATGTTATTCAGGACAGGCTTGAGGATATTGACGTAGGTAACTTGGGCACCCTGTGATGGACACGTAAGCACAGCAACGCAACAGCCCGGCCCAAAAATTCCAGTCACACGACACCGCGTAATGTCGTGTGCTGAAAAACAGCAGGAAAAAAGCAAAAGACACGCACTCGGAAGTAAGGAAGCTGTAACCACACAATGAAGAGAGTCTTGAAGGCGAAATACCATGGGACGTAGTAGAGCACGAGCCGGAGGGCGAAGCTCTCCAAAAAGTTGAAGAAGCCAAACACGACCCAGTACGTCAGCCATTGGACGTCATCGTGGGGGGATGGCGACTCGACAGCCTTGAAGGAGAGGTATGCGGGAAGGGCCCAGCCGACGAGGTTGGAGACAGGAGCAGCGAGGGCGTTGAAGATGTGCAGGAAGGTGATGACAAAGGTGCTGCCTAGGACGAGGTAGCCTTTGGGCACCTGCGTGCGTTGCTCCAAGTTGATGAGCACCGGATACTTGGTGAGCTACGCCATGATAAGCACCATTGCGCCTCGAGGATGAATTCTGAAACTCACCTCCTTGTCGAGCTGGCTGTAGTAGTACTCTGCCTTGGATTTCGCCTGTTTGAAGACAGGGTGTTCCTGCAATTTTTCGGCGGCTGACATCTGCGTGGAGAAGAGCGTACGTCAGCATGGCAAGACAACCCGGCCGACGTCATGAGCAACGGCGGCGAGGAGAGAACGGAACGTACGGCGGCGATGTGGAGATGAAGAACGGGATGAAGACAAAGTGGAGTGGTGGTGGTTGTTTTCAGAAGAGCAAGCAAGCGCAGGCGGGAGTCTGATATTGGTTGCTTACACGTGTTTGGCAGGGCTGACCCACCTTTGCCATGGACGAATACAACGCCGTCAAGGTTTGTGCTGCTTATGTGTTCATCTGACCCGTCTGACTGGTCATATAGAATCTGTATAGCACGCTGCCAGCGTTCCAGCCAATTATCGCAGTCAGCCTGCTGCCATACATCGCGCTAGTGCTACTTTCGGCCACGTTTACACTGGCGTTCTACTTTTCAACGTATGCAAATTTCGGTGTATTGGTCTATCTTTTTCTGATGGATAATAGGCTACCCAAGGACACGATTCCTCTACGGGAAGTTGCGGTTGCATCCACGGCGAGCATCCTGGGCGGGTTCGGGGTGGTCGCGCTGTTCTGCACAGCCGGGGTGTACGTCTAGTTGTTCACGCGCCAGCCGTGTTTGCACGAGGCGCACTAGTAATACCAGTCAGGGGTGCGGTTAGTTCGAAGTTGGGAGGGTTTACTCACAGTGTAAAAGACGGTGGACCCCTCATCTGCGCTGCGCAGCTGTTCATTTTGTTGAGTTCTCGGGTTATATTATATTCATTCCGCTGGCGACGTACCTGTAGTTCTTTTGAGTAAGCCTCCATGTGGCCGCAGTTGGGGCATTTCTCGGATACCTGGAAAGGCGTCGGTTAGGAATACAAGGTAGGCAGGACGAGCGACATACGGCGGTGCCTTGATCGGCGCCTTCATGATGCTTGGTCTGCGTCTTTCTCTTCTGGCGCAAGGCCGACGGGAACGCGTCCGGATGGGAATGTGTCGTGATCTGGATATTCTCATACGCTGAACAACAGGTTAAAGTCCCGGTTGACGGGCTCGCACTAGTCCACTTACAGCTCGCAGGCTCTTCGTGACCACACTGATCGCAGCTCACATGTGTTTCGCTATCCTTGGGCAGATCCAGCAGGGTCCCGCAGTTCGGACAGAACAACAAGGAACCTTGCACATATTTAATGACAAATCGGCGGAAGGAGGAAACAAGGACTGACCGATTTTGTGCGCCCTGGTCGCCATTCGAGATGAAAGAAAATTAGCACGTGACAAACGCGTATCGAAAAGGGAAAGCCGGCTCGCCAGGCTAGGAACGGTCGGTAAGTATCTATTTAGAACAAAGACTACGACTATGATATCCAGGGCACATCCTTCTTTTGTTATCAGGCCTGGCTTCTCCAATAATTGACCTGTCCTTGTTCTTTCCCGCCCCTATGTCACCAAAAACAATAACCCATCCAAAAGCAGACCGGGTTCTTTTGTTCTCCCTGGGCGTCTATAATTGCTTGCTTTGTGGGTCCAAGGGTAGTTCATAAGCTCCAACAATGGGAAATTCACATACCATCCTTCTTCCTTCTTCTTCCTCGTATCCACGCAGCGCGTACTCTTTAATAATGCCCCCATCCCTCCCCGCCCACCGCTTCGACCGCCTCTCCAACACACTGCGCCACTCCAAGGCGCAGTACGAATACATCGCGGACTCCCACCGCGCCTCTGTGCGCCCCACGCACAGCGCCCGAAAACGCGCCGCCCGCCTCCGTCTCGCCGTGAACGTCCCCAAAGCCGTCAACTGTCCCCAGAAATACGTCTCGCTCATCCCCCTGCCTCTCATCGACGACTCGATCCACCCGGGGAGCCCCCTCGTTCATGCGGCGTCCGAGGCTATTTACCCACAGACGAGGCGGGAGTGGATCCCGCCGATCATCATCCCTTCTCTGAATGACAGCTGCCGCTCGCGCTCCCCGTCCCCAGAGCTGACTTCGTGTTTCTCAGCATGGTCCGACTCCGACGTGCCCTCTTCAAGTTCCAGTGGCTCTGCGCCCATGACCCCCTCAGTCAGTCCGCCCTTTCCTTCCTTTTTGCCCCCTGAAATCTGAGAGTTTTACCCTAGGACCATGAGGGGTCTCCTATCGCGATTCACATTAAGCGTAAATCAATGTTGGACGAAGGCTCTGATGATGAAGCCGAAGCTGCAGAGAAGCGCCCGAGGGTGAGTTTGTTTCCCCCCTAGTTTTGTGTGGTCGTCGTACTGAGAGTGGCTCTAGTACCTTCGAAAGAGCTGGTCTCGTCGTATCTAAACGCACACCCATTACGTTTCTTTCACGAAGACTTTTTGATACAATACCCACTCGCTAATATACCTACTTACTGTCTTTTCGCTATGTTTTCCGTAGTAATACTGGTACCTTTCCCTTTACGAGTTCCCTTGGCATGTCGAAATTAGTGTACACTCAGGTCCAATCTATCCGTCAAAGCTGCTTGCCGAAGTCACCGCTATGAATACGTTGATGTCATAACAGCAAATGCGTGGCGCAAGATAGATAACCGGACGTGGCGCAAGAAGAGGGTAATACAGACACTGCATTCTTGACAGCAACTTCAAAACCATCAGTCATTTTTTCCCAAGGGAACCGCACTCTGTTCAACAAAACTGTCTTCATATCATCCGAATCGGATTCCACTCGTCCTGTGCTGCCATGACCATCGCACCCCACCGACTCGGACAATCTCCATCCAAAGTCCAAAGCAATCATGATAATTCCAATACACATACACAAATTTCATTTCAAAAACCTCCAGCCTGAGTCTCGACTACGACCAATCTTCCTTCTTTCATCATACGCGGGAACATCTCCTGTACGTCCACTCTCGTGACAGGAAACCTAGTGTCCGACTCGGGGGAGAACACCGCTCTGTAAGGCTGTCTCTGAATCTGCACGGACAGCTTGCCTAGGCGGGGCCACGAAGTGAATATCGCATCGAGGGCCTCCCACTTTTCGTAGAACGTGCGCACGTCTTCGAATAGGCAGAACTGGACGAGTTGGAGGGTGCAGGATTCGATGGAGATGTCGGTGGTGGATGGGACGGGGAAGGAGGCGATGAGCCAGTCAAGCCAGGATCTGGGGGCGGGGTGTTCTTGGCTTGAACGGGCGGTAGAGTGGATCTGAAAGTCGACAGAGAGGAGGGACGTTGGGTCAACAAGGGTCGTAAGAGGCTCTACGAAGCTTGTTTAGTTTATGAATATTACAATTAGAAAGAACATACCACTTAGACAGACGTTCAACGCAAGATGCCGAAGAGTAGCCCTGTTTCTCCTTATGACTTCCTCAGTGGTATTCACCACGCTGACGTCGCCCACCACATAGCACATACCGACATGTATCTGTATCCGGTGGAGATTGTCAAAGTGGATCGATGACTGGGAAGGGAACTCGCGGTTGAGAAGACGGAGGTACCAGAACTTGCCGCAGGATACGAGGAGCGAGTTGGGTGTGAGGGCAGGGACGCGGGGGTAGAGGGAGAGGTCGACGTGACTGCGACAGGTGATCATGCCTACAGAGAGGCTCGAGAGGTGGGGGCATTCGCAGAGCATCGTGAAGAGCTCGAGCGCCGAGCCGAATGGCATGGAGAGGGTGCTGAGGGTCGGCCGTCGCAGCACGCTAATGAACGCGTCTCTAACGGTGTCGGGGCATGTGGTGAGTAAAGGATGCAGAAGGTAATTGGTGAAAGAGAATCGTTCGACGTTAATGAGGCTTTCAAGAATAAAGGGCAGGTAGCGGTGCCATATCCTGGATATCCTGCTCACAATGAAGTTTGAGATGATGGTAGAAAGAGAGGTGTAGCGCCAGTAGTCGCCGTGTATCTTGACTGAGAGTTCTTTGACGTTTCCGGCGAGATGGGGCGACGACTTGAATGCTTTGTACAAAGGCCGTATGTCGGGTGCTATCCTGACTGTCGGCTTGAATGGCGGAAGATGCGACTTGGTCCGTACGTGCAGCGTTATCTCGAGCTTCCGCCACAGATACTTTTGCACAATCGGCGTCCACCCAGTGCACACAACAGCACACGCCCTCAGCGCCTCCTCGTCCTCGCGCAGCTCCTCAAGCACGATACACACAATCTCTGCTGGCAGCTGCGAAACGATGAGCTCAAGCCAGGAACCAGGGGAAAGCACTCGCCTGTATAGTGGCCATGGGAGTGAAAGGTCAAAGAGTAAGGAATGATGGAGCAATCAAGAAAAGACGGATTTCCATGCTGTCCATCTGCTCCGAACCCGATCTTTCAGAATCAGAAGCACGACCCTGATTGATGCTTTCCCCCTGCCAACGTCGGTGCCGGCGCCGTCTAGAGCCTTGTTTGCTGGGAAAGGTTAATGGTCGAGGTGGCGGTACATGGAGGAGGAGACAGGCAGGTCCAGACCGCGGGACCCGGCGGCATGGCTCTCCCATCATCCCTCTACCAGAGCCTCATCACCAAACTCGTCGTCGTTCTCGACCTCGTGCAACAGTCAGAGGGAATTACAACGCCGCAAGCCAAGCAGGCTTTATTGCATGCGGTAAGCCGACCGACCGAACTATATTGCCCTGTTTTCTTCGCTGACGGCATTATTAGACCAACGATTTTCGCAATGCCGTAGCGAATGCCAGGCGCCTCGCGCTGGATCTCCCGGGTGGCGAGCTTCTGGTGAGAGAGCAGGACGAGGTCATCGCCATGCTTACCCAGCTTCGCGATGGGAAGAGGTTGGTCGCTCCTCCTTGGTGGAGGCTTGTGCGATTTGCTTATTTACTTCGGCTAGGCGTCAGCTGCACCAATTTTCTACTTTTGTGATGCCCGACAATATGGACTTGGACTCGGCCGCCTCGACGCCGTGAAGTGTATCTGTATCTCAGAGGTCTCCTTCTGTCAACATAAAGGCAATCATACCTGATGCGTCCATCTCACGATAAGGGTGATTGATTATCCTCAGGTGGCGAACCCTCAAGCTAAAATATTCTACCACAACGGCTAGCAAAAACATACACTCAAGCCCCCACCGTCATGGATCTTTCGTCTAGACATCATTGCCACAACCTTCGCGGGAAGCCTGTCGACTTTTTTGACCCCGGATTCCAAGGTCATTAGTATCCCTTCCCAGGCCACCCACTTGCAGTTCCGTCTTCTTGTTCTGAAGGCCCGCACTTACGCTGCGTGGCAACCTTGAGGCAACTCTACGTACCGGACTGTTGAATCATCGATTGTTATACACGTGACTTTCTGCGCCGCTTTTCTACTTTCCTTCTAGAGAGGAGTTTCCGCTCAAGACGCACTCTTTGATTACTAAAATCATCATCTCCAGGCCCACTTCCCCTTCGTCTAGTCCAAATAATATATATTTTCTCCAACTCTGACCTGCTCAGCACTATATACTGGGTTCTCTGGATGTCGACCGAGAACTCACGCTTCACAAAGTTCATGAACTTATTGACGGCATATCTGGACGTAACAACCTCAGCTTCCCCCTGTCTATCTTGCATTCCATCATTGTCTGCCGCGACTCAATGTGTACCTACCAAGTGGGCCAAGGATCAATCTCTCAAGAAAAAACATACTGTTCAAGAATCAGTATGGTGGGAATGAGTCATTTCCATTTGTTGACGGTGTTAAGGATGATTCAGGTCGCCTTTGCCCTCATCCTGTCCGTTCGCGCTGGGAGTTCAGATAATATGTTTTCTCCAACTCTGACCTGCTCAGCATTATATGACGGGTTCTCTTGCACGTTGATCGAGGACTCACGCAAAACCATCGATGAGATGAGATTATGATACACGTGCCTTTCTAGCTGTAGGCTTGACCGTACTTTTGCATTCTTCCATTTCTCACGATGCGTCTGACATAAGGATCTTTGTCTTCGAATCAATAGACACGAGTCACTATCCCCAGAACCACATCTTCGCTCCAGTCCATGGAAAGCGCTAGCAGCCCAGCCGAAGAGGTCTTGTACAATCCCGATTTACTCGGCATTATATGCTGGTTTATCAGAGGCCTCGACGTATACAAATTCCTGCCTATCGACGCAGTGGGTGCCAAAAGCCTCTGCGCCCTGGCTTTGACATGTCATGCTACTTGTGACACGGCTCTAGATTACCTCTGGCAAGACATAAGCGGGATGGAGCCTTTATTGTCCATCTTCCCTCGTTCCGTCTCATCTAGTAGCAATCTCCCATGGGTAAGCCGTGATCCTGCTTCGCTTCAGATCATACTGAAGGTTCATAGATAATACCCCCCGATGCTATATCAGATGAAACATGGGCCCAATTCGACCGATACTCGAACCGTATTCGCTCCATTACTCTTGCCGCACGCTCGCCCACATTGCACTCCCCAACCATCTTCTTGCGCCTCGCCGAGAAAAAACAGGAATCCCTTCTTCCCAAATTGCAAAAACTCATCGTTGATGTGGCTTTTGCCGCCGACACCTCCGTGCTACTATTCTTGTCCAGCCCTCTGTTGGATGAGATCGAGATCATTTTTCCTTCCGATCCAGATGCTGATATGGCACCTATGTTTATATGGACAATTGGTTGGAAAGTGTCAGGGCTTCGCTCATTGACCCTCGCCCAACATCACAGAGGGCCTCTCCACCAAGTGCATTATGGGTCTCCCCCAGAGCCAGTATTTCCCTTCAGTAGCTTCCCTAATTCGCGGCAGCTGCGCAAATTAAACATCAAAGCGTACTCGGTGGACTTCAGTCGTTTGGTTCAGCTTTCTTCATTGCCTCACCTGGTCGAGCTCCAAGTCATCGTCGCTCGATCTGGCAATCCCCAGCAACGCCTGCCGCAGATTGCATTCCCAACCTTGAAATCTCTTGACGTAGCAGCTGATGTTTCATTGATGCCTAGCATTCTTAGGCTGATCCGTCAAGGATCTTTAACAACGTTAACTTATCAAAACTTTTTCGACCCGAATTTTGTTGATCTTGAAGATCCCTTGCAAGCCTTCCATGCGGAAATTGCTTCCCGATTTCCATTTCTTACAAGTCTGACATTGGACTACCATCGATACGGCTATACTCCTCCGAGTCGGGAGGAAGATCGGGAATCTTTGAGGGCTGTCATGCAGCCGCTCTATGACTTGTCCAAACTTCAGATATTCATCTATAACAGTGTGCCCTGCATGCACAATGATGCAGTCGCACTCCGTCTCGCAACAAGTTGGCCGGAAATTAGAACACTCTGTGTTTCAAATCTCCTTGGAACGTCTCCGACATATAGAATCCTCGCCGCCCTAGCAGAACACTGTCCCTTTTTAACTCGCCTTATCATACCTATCACGTTCCCCGAAAACTATGACCCGCTTCCGGATGACGGTGTGTTCTCTCATAGATTGCACACCCTCATTGTATACAATGGAAAGGTTGACCGTCAACACGCGAGTGTTGCTCATTATCTGGATAGGATGTTCCCCTTTCTCGTTTGGGTTGAGGGTGGTGAGGGATGGGATCGGGTTGAGTCCATTATCTTGGAGGCTTGTCAGCCGGCGCGCTGGGACCAGCTACAGCGGCTGCGAGGATGATCGCGCTGGGTGTGACCACTCACATGCGACCTATCGAAGAGAGGCGATAGTACAGCATTCAAACTCGTTCTTGTGGTGGGTCAACTGTTGGCCCGTTGTACAGAGGCCACCAGACATACTTGTGGAGAGGATGTCAGGGCCGACCGTTTAATTAAAATAAGGTTCCAAGTCGATCGAGTGTTGCAGTCTGAATTACAGATCGTTTATGTATATCACCACGCGCTTGAGTCAGGCTTTCGACAAACGGCAACTTGAAGGCTCCGAGTCAAAATCATCCGAATTGCAAGCGCTATCCGACTTCGGACCGTTGAATTGATACGGTATGGGCGACCCGACACGTACGTAGGATGTTATTACGTCGGATTCATCAACCTGTTCCGCGAGAACGGAGTTAGATACTTAGAGAGGTGAGCTCCCTCAGCCTCCCTGTCGGCGTATCCTCTTTTGGACTCACGTGGCAATTGTCCTAACGTCACAGGCCTTGATGCAACCACGCCTTGAACCTCGCCAGCTCGAACATGACATGTATCTGTCCAACGCTAGGTCCGATTGCGAACCTGTCAAAGTCCTGCGCCCAGGGAATCCATTGGTCTTGAGTTCATTTATTCCTAGAAAAGGAATTTATCACGTTATCACTGAAAACTGGTGGGATGTCGGTATTATACCATGTCGAATATCTGCCCTTCGTCCTGACTGTTGGCTTGTGTGATGCTCACCGGCGTTGATGACCAAATATGGGATGACATTTTCACGCTTGTCCGACGGGCCGTGTTCCTGATCCTGACGATGATCATGCAGCGGCCTGATATCGTCGAAGGACGACTGGTAACACCCCTTCAAGGGCCATAGAGTCACTGTTTTCCGCATCTCCGAGCAAGTAGCTATTGACACTCTACGAGAAATCGTCTCTTCGTACTACCAGCGCGTCTACAAGCAGATAAAGCAGCCTCCTCCCAGTGGCCAATTCCACTACTCCATTCTGGTCGATCCTCGTCGCCCATCCAAGCATCCAAGAAGAAGACGCCCTGCCAACATACTCCGGCATTGTGATCGTTGGGTCTGGGATGGCCGCTACTTGATGCGGACGGGTTGTTGGAGATTGCGATGTTGGAAGCCAGAGATGCGTGTTCGGGGAGGGGGGGAGGGGGAGAGGGGAATAACGCGCCTCCTGGAAGACCGAAATCATAGGTCTATTCGTGACACTGATGACTGATCTAATGAACATCCTTTTCTTCCTCGTGTTCTTTGCTTCCAGCTGGTTCTACACATGGCGTCAATACCCGCTTCCCTTCTCTGGATCCATCTAATGGTTAACCGATGCTTTAATTCCATCCAGAATTCAGCGGCTTCAACGGCGCCATCTTCAACATTTGGGCCCGAGCTTAAACAATGTCTGCTACTGGATCTCCCAATTATCGGGTCCATCCTCATTGGTCTCCTCCTCGTCCGAAAATGCATCAGTCGTCGTGTCCGCGCCTACACAGGATGGACCGTCCTCGTGTGGTATTCTTGGTGCGATGTGGCAGACAGTAGCGTACTGGCTCATGAGTGCGATGTCGAATGATCCGTCAAAGCTGGTGTTCTTTCAATGCTGGGTTCTACAAGTCGATCCAGTAGGCTGGGGCAGCTGGGATATGGCGTGCGGACGCTGTCCAGTTTCAGCACGTTTTCTCTGACACTTTACTGCAATGCCTCCTGATACATTGTAATGTTCATTTCGGAATGGGCTCTCCTTGTCAGAGGTCTTGTGTTTGCGTTACCTATGATTGTCCTACGTAAGTATCAAGGACCATACTGAGCTAGACGTCGAGACCATGTTAGTTCATCTGTCTTATGTCTCATGGCCTTGCTTCTAGCGCCCGGATGGATGATAAAGCACATATACGTCCAATTCATGATGTCGCTGCCGAGATAAAAAGTACCCAGGCGTCACATTTTTGTTAAGGACACCTCATGAGTCATGACTGATGGCTTTATTCTACTAGTATTTACGTTTTCTTGCTTGTCCTCGTAACATGTGCTGATGAAAAAAAGAGCATCAACGTATTTTGGGCTCCTCATCTTTTCTCGTGGTTACCCGGTAGATCTGACTCAGGCTCTGCTGTAAATGAATTAAACGACAACAGGTGGCAGGAGTCCAGTCAAAACCCTCGCTCCCGATTAGGCAATTCGTTGGTTGAATTCAAATGGCGCGCTTCTTCAATACTTCAGCCTGTTCGGCCTGTTCACGCTTCGGTCACTAGCCTGAGACTTAGAGTTTCTTTCGATTTGTTCCTACACTCCACCTACTGGTCGCTTGCAGCCTGAGGTAGCCACTTTTCCGAAGCCGCTATGTGGGTACTTATTGTCAGACACGTCGTGACTAAAGCATGGAGCTGGGATCTTGTCCCTGAGTTCTACGCGTCTCGAGGTTATCTAGGCGCTCAAGTAGTTCCCGTGAGTGATTGCCTCTTGAACCTCACTCTGGGGTCTGAATTTGGCTTTATTTTGCAGGAAGTAGGTTTCCCTGTATATATGAACCAGAAATCACCTTGGCCATGATGCAACCATGTCCCGCAAGCGCCTCTATCGCAGTGATCTCTTCAGTCTGGAGAAGCTCACCTCGACGGATGCGCTTGAGTCTGCGTTGGAGGAGCTGCAAAGCATCCTCACAAAGGATAATTTCAAGCATGTTTTTCAAGAACTAATCGACAACGAGAGCCCGCACACTCTACTCTTGGTCTTGTCATGTAAGTTGGCATCGTCAAACTATCTGATAGTATATCAGGCTCTTACATCTTCACAGCCTTGAGTGAGACTACATCGTTAATTTCGTGGTTTCTGGAGTCCTTTCCCGCCGAAGCTGCAGACTATGATGCAACCGTTCACTGCAAGACTATATCTTGTCTATCTACTCAGCTTCTTTCCTCCCCTATTGTCGAAGACAAAGAACTATGTTCCCGGCATCACGAAATGGCTCAGATCACACCCGAGGTTTTGAAATATCTCCTCTCCTTCCTTCGTCCCGTCGATATCGGATCAGAGCATCATAACAAGAAGGGTAAGGTCGAACAGAGGATGCTTCGGCCATTCAGGCGAGAAGACGGCGCCAGAACTTTGGTCAAAAAGTATTTTGACGTTGATATGCCTGAAACTTCGAGCGAAGCATCCGCCCTCGTGGATCATGTTGTGCAGAGTCAAAAGGAAACGCTGAAGGTAAGTTTTGCTCTATCTGCATGTTATTCATTGAATATTGAGGTGTGTCTAGTTCTATCTAGAGCCGCTCTGTCATCCTGGGGTATCTATATCTCTCAAGGAAGATTGTATCACATCTGTGTTCTCCATAGAGGATGAGAAGAATGCTTTGAGGTCTGCGGTCGAGCCATTTGTGTATCCGATCGTTCAGCCGATGAACTCGTATGTCCTCGTGCTCTTTCACGAAATGATGTTATGTTGATATCTATCAAGGGCGTTATACTTTGATACTGCCGAAGGCTTTGGAGAATGGATCGTCGTCGTATCCTCGGATACTGACAAATTTTTGCGGAGCACCCACAAGAAAGATATTTCCACGTTCAACGTCACCGTGAAGAAGATAAAGTACGTGTCAGATCATACGGTACATATCAAGCATTCTTATCAGAATACACTGCAGGGAACTCTCGTGCGGCCACTTCACTGACAACAATCAAAAGCATTTGAGTGGAAGAGCAACTGAAGTTCCTGTCTTCGAGGCTAAAGTGTCTCGAAATCTTAGACTTGTCGTAGGAGATCTGTTTCTTGTCCAATCTCGGATATCGCTGACGCCACCTTGCAGTATCAAATCGATATAATTCCGGAGGATTATGTACGTTCAGACGATTATTTGTAATACAGGCTACTGAACTGCCTTGACACGTCGACAGAGCGAGCAGCAAGGTGGGTCGTTGTTGGTACCTTTTTAATTGCTCCTCACAGTCTTGAAGCCATCAAAGTTTTTGGTATCTATACCCGCAATCCAATCGAATATCGTCTCTGGAGTTCTATTGGTGATCAGCTTCGCAAAAAGGGAGCAGAATATCAGAAGAGGTAGCATTTTCTCACTGTAGCGTGAATGTCTGTAGTCTAAACGTGATGTATAGATGCGCGGTTAGGAAACGCGCAGATCAAGCCTCAAAGGACACTTTCATTCCGGTGTTCTTCCCCCCACTACCTGAAGTATCGCCTTCGGAGATTGAGAACTTGCTAGATTTACGTCCTGACGAAACGGCCCAGGTTGACTTGTCATTTTTCGTTCCTCTGAACCAAAAGCTGACTATTCCACTCAGGTTCATTCAAGACTAGTGTAAGTCATGTAGAGAGGAGTCGGGTTCCAGTCGCTAACCCCCTACTACAGTGTCGAGAAATACATCACGTTCTCGCAGGTATGTTTTCCTGGTACTTATCCGCCGACTAACGATTTAACCGTGAAATGTGCAGCCTTTTCTCAATAGTATGCACCTCTGTGATGCTGTCCGAAAAGCCAGACCTGATTCCTTTTGGTAGCCATCCTTAACGGTCGCAGAGAAGAAGCCATCGAATTGTTCCTCTGCGAAGGAGAAAGCAAAGATGCTTTGCGTCGTGCTCAAGAATGTATCCTCGAAGGGCTATGGCATGGGATATCTTTCGGCATGGACTCTCATGCTATTCGCTCAGATCCGACTTTGTCACGTCTGATGCATTTTGCTTCACGGCTAGATGTGACTTCTATGAACCAGATCAAAGCTGCGGAAGTAAGTGATGGCCTCATATCTTATTCGTTGTAACTTATAGTAACGTGTTTTCAGCTGTCCATGTTCATTGCCATCTCACAGGACCATGCATCTCGGCTGCGTGAACTGGGGCTAGAATTTCACAAGATGGGCCATAGTTCCGCAGCCTTGCTATGCCTTGACCAATACTTTTCTCGGGCCCTTCAAATTCAGAGTATGGCACTCATTGACGCAATCGAAGAGCTCGACCTGTTCTATATCTATGTGAACCTACTCTCCGCTACAGTATACCAAACAGACCCGTGCGAAGACATAGCGACTGCCACGTTGTTCGGTATCCAACAGAAGGCGGACAACAAGTTTCTCGTGCCCCAGAACACATGGCTACACATGGCAGCTCTTGAACTTCGACTCAGGAGCGCGACCAGCAATTCTGACTTCATTCTATCAGCGCTGGAACTGCGTGGCCTATTTTTCTGTGTTCTGGTAGATCATATCAAGCAGATGATCGACGCTGAAAACAACGAATGCGCGAGAAGCAAGGCTTTTCGGCCTTGCCTAGTTTTTGCTGTATCTGGGTTTTGTACACAGCCTGACTGTCCAGAAGCTCATGTATCGCCTTCTGTGATAGATGCTGGTTACTATAATATGCGCATACGCCTACACCTACAACAGATCTTGATCTTCCAATCACTCAGAGAGAATGTTCACGCCGACATGGAATACAGAGGAACGAAGTACGTTATCATTCCTGTTCTCCAGCTTCACAGTGTTTATTTCCGTATAGGTTCTGGCTTCACCGTCTTTGCGATGCTCTTCATCCTCCTCATCATATGTTCGGTTCCATTTCCCATCTCGCACTTTCTACAATTCCCGAAGCTCCAAAAGCGTTGAACGTTGTGAAAGATTGGGTGCGAACACTTATTTACAGACGGGAATTTTTGCCCGATATGGCTTTCCTCACAGACGTGATACGGGCAACTACTTTGGCCTTCATGTTTGACCGAAGTGAAGCAGACGATTATCTGAAACACGCGGCATATTTCAGCATGCGCACTCCACCTATGTACATTCGTCGCGGTGGTTCCTCCATCCTACCGGAGCTCCTGGCTGCGATGTCTGGGACTTATACATGGTCTCTTACTGCTGGTTTCGTATTCGTCGAGCAAGTCCTGTTCTCATTGCATCTATGTCTATGTTTTAATTTCTTCTTCCTAGGCATGTTATTATGCGAAAATTACCTATTAACGTAGGTGTTCTATGCGACCTGGTGGATTTTCTTTGCAGCTCTGTCATTTTTTGTGGCCGTCATCCTGGAATGGCACTGCTGCACGACGTAACAGTCCCTCGCAGCTGGCTTCTACGTTTTATCGAGTATGACTTGCCATACTTGAACCCAAGGATGCAAACGAATGCTTATCATTTACTTTTGATGTGTACGGAGGATCTCTTAGAGCAACTGCATGGCGGCGAAGGCTCTGGTGAGTGCGGAAACATTCCTTTGCCTGATAGGTCTCACTCTGCACCAGAATATCTTTTGTACGGAACTAGCAGAAATTTCTCGAATGTGCCAGCTGTAGTTCGTCACGTTTTTATCGCCAGAATGTAAGTCAAATAACAAATAGGTCATTACATCTTGTACTCATCGTGGTTTTCTACTAGATTGAAGGCTATTTGTCTATGTCAGTATCGCCTTATAACGCAAGAAATATGTTGATCGTTTACTTAGTGGGCTACAATATACGTAACGATCTTGTACAGAACAAGATCCGGAAGCTGCTGCTGTCCCTGCACCAGGAAGGATGCATGTTACCTTCTCTTTATAGTCGGTACGTGATAACAGTCGGACAGGCAGGTGCAATCTCATAAGGCTTTTGCAGATACGTTGATGCCGCAAGCGACTCATGGGACGAACTCGCAACGGCTATACGCTGTTCACTGCAACACGATATTATGGATGAGATGATTCAGCTTCTCCACAAGAGCAAGGCTCCGGCAAGGGGTTGTACCTTGCCAGGAGTTCGTCAGGTTGTCTACGACGATTTGATGGATATTCGAGAGCTGCTCGACTCCATTCCGATACAAGATATGACACGATCGGAGTCACCAGAGCAGATAGCTGCTGCAATCTTGATACAGCGGGTATACAGGAAAGTCCTTTATCATCGACGAGGCGTCAGCAAGATTGGGACAGCAAGCCTTCACGCACGAATACATGCCTCATGCACCAAAGAAGTATCTCAGCTTGGTGATAACCCAGGGCTATATCTTCGCCTGTTTCTGGGTCCGCTGCCGCACGTTTTGGTCTGTCTCGAGACAGTTCGTATTGATACACTTAGCGAGAGGAAGAGGACGAAGAAAAGGCTTAAAAAGTGCAGTCCTAATGAGATAACCGCACTTGATGACTTGTTGATGCAGATCAAGTACGTATTACTTGTCACGTCTACCAGCGACAACTGACACGATCCTCAATTTTCAACAGCAAGGCGAACAGGGCTGCAGTCAACCTACAAAAGCAACTCAGCCCGAGTTCTGTGTTCCACGGGCGTTGCGACGACAAGCAACTCAGGAAACTAGTGGAAGAGGTTAATGACCTCGTTTCTTCTCTCCCTTTCAACACTTCTTCAGACTTATCGAATGATCTGCACCTCGCTATCAAAGGGATCGTGGCCGAACATCCGCAGGCACACGCATAAAGCCAACGCTCAATGACAATGACTTGTATTACTGAATGTTCTCGTATTGATTTGTAGTCTGCAATATAGTTCTGCTTTGATAAAACGGTGCACAGGAATCATCGCTAGACATGGTATGTATGCAATCCGTCCGTTGCAACTGAACTCGCCCCAAGTTCATAGCCAAATCATCACCAGACAATCAGCATTTCTCTGTAGTCGTTGGCATTGGGAGCCACAGGTACTGCTGTCATGATGATAACGAGGATCAAAAGTCCATAGACAGCCATCTTTGCAATGAATGGGAGCTAGTAGTACGAGAATTTGAGACCAAGTGCCGTGGATGGCAATGGCTGCACAGCGTCAGTTCGACGATACTCAGTAGTAGAAATAAGCAGCTCAGCGAAAATCAATTACCAGTGATTCCCGCGCGCGTCCGTGGAAGGATGGGACCGTTGCTTTCTTGGCTCCCTATCGCAGCGTGAACTCGACTGTAAGACGGCAGGGATCAAACGTCGGCCTGAGCGACTGTAAGAATCCATTCCAGACGAATGGAACCATTGTCATACCTCTGAGGATTGATCCTTGGACGACAAGCCTGTTTCGCTGTCGTTCAGCGGCAAGCGCATCAGCGAAAATAGTTCAAGGAATCCACATCCATCGGGTACCGGAGTACGGGAACTGGCGATTCAGAGCTGCTGATCCTCCGATTCCTGGTAGCTCCTCGATGGGAAGCCTATTGTCTCGACCTTGTCTGCATCCCTTGGCGTAAATTGTGCTTCCAATGAGACCAAAAGCGCCGTACGTGATAATGTTTGCTCCCCACTCCTGTACACCGAGCAATCCGTCGCTGTGGGCAGAAATAGGACGCAATATACGCATCGACGTTGATACGACGAGTCCGGAACCGTCTTCAGAATAAATTTGGTCGTTGTCCAGGAAGATGAAGAGGGTAGTCACACCAGAAGAATGGGACCGAAGGATATGGCGCAGTGGTGGTGGTGGTGGTGTTGGTGTTGTTACCGGCACAAGGTCCCAATAAGGAACGGCCGGGCCCACAGCCCTGACATGGCGAACCATGTGCTGTGGCCACGAAGGCTCATACCGTTGTGATCACACCGTTGAGTGTGTCGCGCGGAGTAGAGACTCTTCATGGGGTGCAAAGGGAAGGCAGTCATTTATGAATAGTATATTGCGGAAGATGTTGAAGACATTTAGCGAGAGGTCCAACAATTTCGATATCATCTGCTGTCAGTAGGACATATATGACTTCAAGACCAGAGGCCGCTGATTACAATAGATTCGCAAAAGGGCCGGTGGCAAGGAGGACGATAGATTGAAAGAAGTCGGATCGCAAATTCTTCCAAGGATTGTGATCCGTCACAGTACAACAAAACGTGAGCTTCGTCCTCAACTTCAGCCTGAGAATGGCAGAAACGACATAAACACTGCGAACAAGGAAGAGATGGACGATGGCGTCCAGACCATCATGGCAAGAGTATGTGATGATGTCAACAGTCGGACTAAAGCCTTTCTATGCTCGGCAATAGGTACATTCAAATAGGAGCGGAAGGATGCGACTGGGATTCTGCGAGCGGAATTGTTGTAGCGTTCTGTTTGAGGCTTACAGCGGTAGTGCAAGTTGGCTCTGGCTCTGGCTCGAGATTCGGCCATAGCATAGGACAAAAAATGGTCTGCTGGAAAAGATAGAGCATATTGCCAATATCATAGGGTGAGTATGATACAACGATATTTGACCGGCCGCATTCCCGTCTCTGACTCTCTGAGGATAACAACGTAACAGGGGAGCACGACATCAACATAGAGAGGTTTTCTTCCCGCTCGGGACCGGTCCATGGCCGTGCGTAAAAGCGTAAAATGAACATCTTGTTATTGGTGCGATGAAAACTGTTCTGTGAAAGGGGCGAAGAGTATGGCATTTGTGAAAGCGAGACATCATGCGTCATGCATCATGACGGAGTGGAGTACAATGATTGTATGGAAACAGGACGAGGAGGTCAAAGGTGACACGAGGGAGAGGGAAGACAGGTAGTACGCGCGCCATGGGAGGTGGCAAGCAACCAAACATGACCAAACACAGCTGTGAGACATGACGCACGGACCCCAAGGAGCCGGGCACGGTACTCGAGCCCACGAAAACGAACGAGACGGGAAGGCAAGCACGATACACGGAGTAGGATCAAAACACCGGAACAGGAACACAACTGTAACACGAACACAGGAACAACGATGCACGGGAACAGAACCGGAGCGCAAACACAAGAACCACGATGCACGGGAACACAAGGGCACGCAAACACAGGAAACGAGAACGGGACAGGGAAGAAAAGGTTTAGTAAAGCAGGGAAGACCAGGGAAAAGGGGGCGCACGATGAACTGGAAAGACCGGCACGAGCAGCGAACTTGGTGGTAAAAGAGAGCGCGGTGCTCAACATTGTCCTTGTCATCTAGTCCCTGCAGCCACATAACTGAGAAAAGTGCCTGGAAGGCACGGCGGGGAGGGCGACGGAATCATTGTCAGTCAAAGAGCACGAAGAGGTGCCTGTGGGACTGCCTGCTGGATCTGCGAGCGTTGGGAGTCATTCTTGATGGCCTTGGTGGTACCGGTCGGATGGAACAGGGATATGGAGTCAGCATAGCATCGACATATTTAAGTCTTTCTCCGCGTCGTTGATCAAACGGGACGCAATTATAGGTAGAAGCGGGCCCCCCATTGGCTGCGGATATCCTCAGGGCTTGAGAAATCCATAAAGCTGGAAAGACAACGACGAAGGAGAGAGTAGTGACAAAGCAAAGGCAAACTCTCGATGGGCTTCGATGGTGAGCGACATTATGAAGGTTCGGACATTTTCTGCCGATCTTTCCGACTTCACTTTGCTTGATTAGTAATCACTATCAGTACTTCTCGAAATCTATGTAGCTCTACCCTCGACGAGCAACGCTATACTATATACAACGCTCAGCTGGTATGTATGATTAATTGTTATACCGATTTTCCACTAAGCCTGAATTCTGGTACTCGAGGGTACTCGTGGCAAGGCCAGTGAACATCCATGGCACACGGATTGAAGATTGCAGCTCGCGGACGCCATGCATCCATGCCGACTTGTCTCATGAATCCTCTCAAGGCTCCTCAAGACGTACTCGACACCCCGTGGCGATATCCACACTAAACACATCGTACACGCTACCAATGGATGGACGTCCTCCTCGACCGAAAATCTATCAGTCGTCGTATCTGCGCCTACGTGATGCCTCCTGATGCTTCACATAGGTACATGAATATGTCCATTTCTGAATAGACTCTCCTTGTCGGAGGTCTCGTCTTTGCGTTGCCTGTGGTCATCCTACATATCAAGGATCATACTGATCTAGACGACGAGACCATGTTAGTTCATCTATCTTGTTAACTTTGATGGTTTCTCATGGCCTTACTTTTAGCACGCGGACGGATGATAAAGGACATATACGTCCAACTGAAGCTGTCGCTGCTGAGATAAAGCTACTCAGGTGTCTTCATGATTTTTATGTTGGTGATAAAGGACACTTCATGACTGATGACTTTATTCTAGTATATTTGTAAATACTACTCATTTTCGTGCTTGCCATCGTAACATGTGCTGATGAAAAAGAGGGTTGATGTATTCTGGGCTAGTCGTCTTCTCTCGGTGGATCATTTCTGCTGTAATTTTCAATGAATTAACCGCAGTCGGTGGCAGGAGTCCGAGCAGGACCTGCTCCCGATTAGGCAGGCCGTTGGTTGAATTCAATTGGCGCGCTTCTTCAGTACTTCAGCATGTTTACGCTTCGGTCATTAGCCTGAGAGACTTCGAATTTCTTTCGGTTCGTTCCTACTCCCCGTCCGCTGATTCGACGAGGAAGTCGCCACTTTTCCGAAGATGCTACGCGCATACTTATCTATTGTTACTCGACCAAAGGGAGCCCGTGCTGAATCTTGTCCTTGAGTTCTACGCGTCTCGAGGTTATTTAGGCGCTTAGGTCACTTCTGCGCCTGATTGATTTGAAGCTCTTGCCGGGGTCTGAGTTTGGCTCTATTTTGCAGGAGAAGTATGTTCCCTGCCTATATAATCCAGACATCGCCTTGGCCATGATGCAACCATGTCCCGCAAGCACCTCTATCGGAGTGATCTCTTCAGCGCTGAGCAGCTCACGTCGAGGGATGCGCTTGACTCTGCCGTGGAGGAGCTCCAAAGCATCCTCAAAAAGGATAATTTCAAGTATGTTTTACAAGAACTGATCGACAACGAGATCCCCCGCACTCTAGTCTTGGTCCTGTCTTGTAAGTTGACACCGTCAAGCTTTTCTGATGGTATATCAAGCTCTTACATCTTCACAGCGTTGGGTGAGACTACACCGTTGATTTCGTGGCTGCTGGAGTCCTTTCCCACCGAAGTTACGAACTACGAGACGACTGTTCACTCCAAAACTGTATCTTGTCTCTCTAAAGAGCTTATCTCCTCCGCTTTTGTTGAAGATAAAGAATTATGCGCCAGATATCACGAAACGGCAGAGATTACGCCCAAGGTCTTGCAATACCTCGTCTCCTTCCTTCATCCCATCGATATCGAGTCGGAGCATTATAACAGGAAGGGAAAGGCCAAACAGTCTCAGAGAAAGCCTCAGGAAGTCAAGCGAACAGATAGCATCACAATCACAACTTCAGTCAAAAAGTATTTTGATGTCCTGGACGTCGATATGCCTGAAACTTCGGGCGAAGCATCCGCCCTCGTAGATCATGTTTTGCAAAGTCAAAAGGAAACGCTGAAGGTAAGTTTTGCTCTATCTGCATGTTATTATTTAAAAATTGAGGTGTGTCTAGTTCTATCTAGAGCTGCTCTGTCATCCTGGGGTATCTATATCTCTCAAGGACCATTGTATCACGAGTTCTGCGTTCCCCATAGAGGATGAGAAGAATGCTTCGGGGTCTGTGGTCGAGCCATTTGTGTATCCGATCGTTCAGCCAATGAAGTCGTATGTCCTTGTGCCCTTTCACGGAAAGATATTATATTGATATCTATCAAGGGCGTTATACTTTGATACCGCCGAAGGCTTTGGACAATGGACGGTCGCCGTATCCTCGGACGCTGACAATTTCTTGCGGAGCACCCATAAGAAAGATATCACCACGTTCAACATCACTGTGAAGAAGATAAAGTACGTGTCCGTACGGTATAAGTATATCAAGCGTTCTTATCAGAATACACTGCAGGGAACTCTCGTGCGGCCACTTTACTGACAACAATCAAAAGCGTTTGAGTGGAAGCACGACTGAAGTTCCTGTCTTCGAGGCTAAAGTGTCTCGCAACCTCAGACTTGTCGTAGGAGATCTGTTTCTTGTCCAATCTCGGATATCGCTGACGCCGCCTTGCAGTATCAAATTGATATAATCCCAGGGGATGATGTGCGTTCAGACAATAAATTTGTTATTCAGCCTACTGAACTACCCTGAAACATCGGCAGAATGAACAGCAAGGTGGGTCGATGTTCGCATCTCTTTGCTGGCTCCTTACAGTTCTTGAAGCTATTAAAATTTTCGGTATCTATACCCATGAACAAATGGACCATCGTCTCTGGAGTTCTATTAGTAGTCAGCTTCGAAAAAAGGGGAAGGAGTACCGCAGGAGGTATCATTTTCTCGCTGCAGCTTGAATACCTGTTAAACGTGATGGAACAGATGTGCAGTCAGGAAGCGCGCAGATCAAGCCTCGACTTTCATTCCAGCATTCTTCCCTCCGCTACCTGGAATATTGCCATCGGAGATTGAAGACTTGCCGAATTTACGTCCCGATGAAACGGCCCAGGTTGGCTTCACATTCTTTGTTCCTCCAAATCGAACGCTGACCATTCCACCCAGATTCATTCAAGACTAGTGTAAGCCATATCAAGAGGAGCCGAGTTCTAGCTGTTAACCTCCCTACAGCGTGGAGAAATATGTCACATTCTCGCAGGTATGTTGTTGTGGGAATTAACCGCCGACTGATGATTTAACTGTGGAAACGAGCAGCCTTTTTTGAATAGTATGTATTTGTGTGATACTGTCCGACAAAGCCCTATCTGATTCGTCTTGGTAGCTATCCTAGCAGATGTGGAGGCTACTTTTCCTTATATGGTCTCGTACGCCGCTCTCTCTGACTCTCCTTGTTCATTCGTTGATAGTATGTATTCATAGCTCTCAAGAGAAGCGTATTATAGAGCATCCAAAGTCCTGTTACGTTATAGGTCGCAGCGGTACAGGGTATGCACGAGCAGTTTTCTGGCTTCATACTTTTGCTCACGCCTATCTGATCTAGGAAAACGACTACTATGTTATTTAAGATGTTGCTCATCGAGCGAACGTTTCAACTCATGGAGTCAAATTCGTCCCGTCCTCGTCAAGTCTTCGTCACAAAGTCTAGAGTGCTCGCTAAGAAAGTGCAGGAGTACTTTGCGAAGTTGGCTAGCTCCTTGACAATGGCGTCACAGTCATATACCGACCTCACCAGCCGGCCGAGAGCTTCTCAATACCATGCTGAGCCAGGGCTGGTTCACGAGGATGACGACTTTGAGTGGCGGACTGATTTACCAGTCAAGTACAGTGACCTCGAGCAGAGACACTTTCCATTATTTATCACGTTTGACGGTGTAAGTAGCGGCCCCTTTTTTTAATACGAGCTCTCATTCTTGCCGATTATAGCTTTGCGATATGTTGGAAGCCGACATGGGCGCTCAACCGTTGACTGCCACGAGTCCTATTAACGTCAAGCGCCATATGGGCGTCATCACTTTTGAGTCCTTTCGCGAGTCCTACTGGTCTCACTTCCCTGAGCCGTTAACCCGAGGATTAGGTTTCTACTTCTCTTGTGTGTGTGTGTGTCGGTACTGAAACAATGTCTAATCAGATCCTGCCTTGGTATTCAGCGAAATTATAGGTAACACATCCGCATCTTGTGTATCAAAGGACTTGACCTGAGTTTCTGTTCAGGCATCATCGAAGGCTCAGCAGAGACACTGAGTGACCAGAAACCATATCTTAGCAGAGACGCTTATCTTAATCTCAATACACGCCGGCAATCGACACTTGCAGACCTAAGATGCAAGGTGTACCAGCTCTTCGAGCTGTATGTGCATAGGAAGAAGTTGCGGGGAGAGTACGATACTGGCGATCGGTAAGGCCTTTGTTGAAATTCCACGAGTAGAAGATAATTGGAGTCTAGAACTCATAAAATCTTAAAGCATTTCACGGAACGAGGCATCCCGGGACAAGGCCTCGATCATATGTGAGTATTTTTCTTGTGTTCTTTATCTGTTACCGACATCGACACAGATACATCGACGAAGTGCAGGATAACATGCTTATTGACACTATGGGTAATTTACATCTCTTATCTTCTTGCGTGTGCCATGGTCGACTAACCAACTTGCCATTTAGTCTTGAGAGCGCTGTGTAGCAACGCGGATGGGCTTTTCTGGGCAGGCGACACTGCACAGACCATCTACGTTGGAAGTTCTTTCCATTTCAGGGCTTTGAAAGCATTTCAGTGGAAGATTGAAGTAGGATTTACTCAAAATAATTCCCATATGCGAGTCTAATTAGACGAGTAGGACCAGTACAGGAGGAAGCATAGTCTTGGAGCTCAGCAGCCGCCTGAGATGTTTCAACTTGGGGTCAACTATAGGTCCCACGCAGGAATTGTTGATTGCGCGCATTCCATAATTGACCTCATCACAACTTTTTGGAAGGATTCCATCGATCGTCTGTCTCCAGAGATGGGTATTGTGGATGGAGTCAAGCCTATCTTTTTCAACAATGAAGATCGTGCCCAGTTGGAACAGTTCATCTTTTGTGATGGTGGCGATCCTATCGAGTTTGGTGCTCAACAATGTTAGTCTCCTGTTATCTGCATCAAAGCTGGCTCATGCCGAATTTTCGGGCATAGGTATCATTGTCAGGAATGAAACAGCGAAAGAGAAACTCCGACAGAAAGTTGGTGACGTTGGACTTGTCCTGTTCGCATTTTTTGTTGTTATTATGATTAACTAGGCCACTGATGGCCCATATCATAGCACCGTATATGAAAGCAAAGGGCTCGAATTCAACGACGTAGGTTTATATGATATGCTACAAGATGGCATTTTGACTGTGGCGTTGTATCCCTTTAGGTCCTACTTTATAATTTCTTTGCTGATTCATCCGCCGGTCTCGCACAATGGCGTGTCGTGCTGAATGCCATCGAACAAGATCCTAGGAATCCTCCCCCTCAATTCGATCATATCCGCCATGCCAGCATTTGTAATGAGGTGAGTAGAAATTAGCGCACCGCCTCTCAGCCGCATCAACGTAATGATATTGTTGTCTAGCTAAAGTCACTCTACGTCGCTATTACCAGAGCGCGTGAAAATATCTGGATCGCAGATGGATCTGAGATAGGCGAACCCATGAGAGTAAGTTGATGCCGTTCTTGCCAGATAGTATTCTTACCACGATTCATTAAGATCTTTTGGACAAAGAAAGATCTGATTAACAATCACACTCGGGGATCCGACGCTCCTCGTCTTGCATCTTCGTCAACGCCAGAAGAATGGGCTGCAGAGGGACGTGAACTTTTCAATGCGAAGCGCTTCTTCCAGGCCAAGCATTGTTATTTCAAAGCTGGTCTTCATCTCTTAGCATCTATCGCAGACGCCCATGATTTGCGAGAAAAAGCCCGAAATGTGATCGGTACATCGACGCAAAAAGTGCTTGAACGACGTTCTTATTTTGCAGAGGCTGCCAACTCGTTCTTTGAATGTGCCAAGGTCACTCAGAAGGCTAATGCGCACTCAAAAGATTCCATGACTTATCTCAGGATCAGTGGTGAATGTTTCGAACAAGCTGATAAGAAATATCAAGCTGCCCAAATATTCTGCCATATTCAGGACTACACTCATGCTGCGGAGCTGTATAGAGACATTGAGAGGTTTGACGAGGCGGTGGCAATTGTGAAGAGTCACAAAGACGAAATGGCGTTGAAAGTTGTCCAAGATGTCATCAAGCTTGCGCGACTAGCATACTTTTCTAACGGCCAGATGATGTAAGTCTTTCCTGAGGCGTGTTGGCCAACCATTCTCACTTCCCTGAACAGAAAAGGCCACGAACTATTCGATTCGGTTGAAGAAGAAGTGAAGTATCTGGAAGAAGGGGGTATCGATGACGCTCTGGCTGATTTGCTGGAGAGAATAGGACGAGTCCGTGAAGCTGCTGAATTGCATCGTTCCAAGGGTCGCAGACAACAAGCTATTGCGCTTTTCCTCCGTGAAGCAGACAACAAAACTGCTTTACATCAAGCTCAGGAATGCATTATCGAAGAGTTTTGGTATAGGATATCTTTCGGTGTTCACCCTGACATCGTAAGATCGAATCCCATCAAACGACTGATGCGCTTTGCTTCGCGGCTTGATGCGACTTCTATGGAGCAAACTAAAGCTGCTGAGGTAAGTGTCAGCCTCACTTCTTACTCATCACAGCGTATACTGATGCATTTTCAGCTGTCTATGTTCATGGCCATCATAGAGAATCGAACATCTCAGCTCCGTGCACTAGGGTTGAAATTCCACAGGATGCACTATAGTGCAGCGGCGTTGCACTGCCTGGATCAATACTTTTCTCGGGCCTTTCGATTCCAAGACTTAGTTCTTGTTGACGCAGTCGAAGAACTCGGCCTCTTTCATACCTATGTCAACCTCCTTTCTACCGCGGCATTCCGAACGGACCTTTCTCGCGAGGCAACGGTAGCGACATTGTTCGGTTTTAGACGAAACACGGCGAACGAGCTTCTTGTGCCCCAGAATACTTGGTTGCACTCAGAGATTCTCAAACTTCGACCTAGCAACATGCCTAGGGATCCCGACCCCAATCTCAAGCTGCCAGTACTTGAACTACGTGGGCTATTTCAACGTGTCCTGCAAATTCATCTCAAACAAAGGATTATTGCCGAAAATAAAGAATGTGCAAGAAGCAAAGCATTCCTGCCTTGCCTACCTTTTGCGGTATCTGGGCTTTGTACGCAGTCTGAGTGCCCGAAAGCCCATGTGTCGCCTGCGAAGATAGATTCCATTTACTACAATATGCGCGTCCGCTTGCATTTCCAACAAATCGTGATCGTGCAGTTGCTTAGAGATAATGCCCACGAAGAAGTGGAAGTCAGGAAAATATCCGAGTACGTTGTTATTCTTATCCTCCAAATTTGCAGTGTTTATTCCATACAGGTTCTGGCTCAAGCGTCTCTCCAATGCTCTTCATCCTCCTGATCGTATATTTGGTTCCATTTCCCATCTCGCACTTTCTACAATTCCCGAAGCTCTAAAAGCACTGGATTTTGTAGGAGATTGGGTACGAACCCTTGTCTATGGCCAGGAGTATCCACCGCAAACATGTTTCGTCCCGGAAGTGATGCGGACAGCGACCTTGGCCCTGATGTTCGACCGAAGTCAAGCAGGTCATCTCAGAAATACCCCATATTTCAGCGCAACACGCTCTCCTCCGGCATACACTCGTCAAAGGGACGACTTTGTTCATAACCTTCTAAGCTCAATGTCAGGAGATCAAACATGGTCTCTGACTGCTGGATGTCTATTTGTCGAGTAAGTGGGCCGTCCGAATCTTGCTGCTCTATCGGAGTCTAAGTCGATCCTCCTTCCAGACGCGTTGTAAGGGAAAGATTACCTATCAGCATAGTTGTTCTGTGCGACTTTCTGGATCTTCTTTGCAGTTCTGCCATTCTTTGCCAGTGTGGTGTTCATCCGGGAATGCCTTTACTGCATAGCGTAATTGTCCCTCATAGCTGGCTCTTGCGCTTTGCGAGATGCGATTCAACGCCGTACTTCAATGAAGGGATACATCGTACACTTCTGGAACCTATGCGGGATCTCCTGCAACAATTGTGTACTGGTCGAGGATGCGGTAAGTCCCAGGACCATAAATCTATTTCCTTCATTGTCTCATCGTCACGATGCAGAGCATCTCCTGTATGGGACTTCTAGAAATATTTCATATGTACCATATCAAGTTCGTCGTGTGTTCATCTCAAGGATGTAAGTTAGCCTACCAAATAGACTATCCGTTTCTTTGCTGACATCAGGCCTCTATCAGATTCAATGCCGCTGGTCTATGTCCGTTTTTGGTGCTCTCTACTTCGTGTCCTTACTTATTTTTGCTATATAGTGGACTACAACATTCGCGATGAATTTCTCTGTAGCGATATTCAGAAGTTGATACTATCGTTGCGCCAAATTCCTGTTCTTTATAGTCGGTATGTGGTCTCAGCTTCAAGAACTACCTGCATGATATAAGACTTTTGTAGATACATCGATGCCGCCAGCCGCTCATGGGATGAACTCGCAGAGATTATTCGCCTTTCACTACAATACGAAGCCGAGGACGAAATGATACAGCTCGTTCACCGGAGCGGGACTCCAGAACAGCACCATCCCTTGCCAGAAGTCCGTCAGCTTGTCTACAGCAATTTGACGGATATCCGAGCGCAGCTTGGTCTCAGCGTGTCTACATCCACTCCGACAACTCCACCACATATCGAGGTTCCTGAGCGAAAGGAGACGGATGCAGATTCAAGCGAAGTGAAGGAAGTAGGGAATACGCAAGAAGCTGAAGCTGTTGATGCCATTCCGGCGCCAGATACGACAACCCCAGGCCCCATGGAAAGAGAGATTGTCGCTGCTGATGCTGATGATGATAATCTGGATTGGTTACCCACAACACGCCTCGTAACGGGCGAAGACGCGAGGCTATAGTACGCTACTGTAATGTAAGCCTATACCGCTACTTGTTTGTATGCTCTTCTACTTTTCGGCTCTATGGATTGTATAACTAACTACCTGGTAAAATTCTACGTAACTTTTAGTGTTCTCGTTGTTGTTCTCCGTTGTAGAGATTGTCGTTGCACTCTTGTTTCAGCGGCTATACAGGAAAGTCCTCCTTCATCGACGAGGTGTAGCCAAGAGAGGAATAGCAAGTCTTCATGCCGAAATATACGCCTCATGCATCAAAGAGGTATCTCGGCTTGGTGATAACCCCGGGCTATATCTTCGCTTGTTTCTGGGTCCGCTACCACACATTTTAGTCTGTCTGGAGAAGGTTCGAATGGATACACACAATCACAAGATGAGGCTTCAACAGCCTTTGCAATTCTGACGAGTACGACGCACTTGGTGACCTGTTATCACAGACAAAGTTCGTATTTCTTGCCGCTTCTACAAAAAACAACTGACACGATTCGCTATTTTCAACAGTACGGCGGCAATCACCCTCCAAAAGCAACTCAACCCGAGTTCTGAGTTCCACGAGCGTCACGACGTCAAGCAACTCCGGAAACTGGTGGAAGAGGCTAGCGTTCTCACTGCAGTGGCTGGTACAATTTAACCCCATAAAAACGAGACCTTAAATGGTTTCGCTTTAAGGGTCCAATTTCCGGGGCTAAAAACGGGACCAGAAAAGTTGTTAGTAAAATGTACTATTTGGAGATACAATCTAAGGGACCGGAAATGCCCCGTTTTAGCTCACTTTTAAAGGCAAAAGAATCCAGGGCAAAATGTAAGCTTTGTCAAGGTATTTTACAGACCACGTTTTGAGAGCCTCAAAATTTACCGTTTTAGGATGCCGTTTATACAAATGAGAAACTGAGGGTTTTTCGGCATAGAAAAGGGGCAGAAAATGATGTGTTTGTCATTGACATTCTCAGGGACAAAAACGGATCGTTCGCTTTCAAAGAAAACATTTGAAAAATGAAAGGTTTTACATCTCGTTTTTCCTACGGTAAAACGCATCGCGCGCCCAGTGTGCGCCAGGCTCCACGCCGAGCGTCACGCCCAATGCCTGCCGAGCATCACGCCCAACGCCTGCCGAGCGTCGCACCCAATGCCTGCCGAGCTCCACGCTTAGAGTCCACTAAGCTCCACGCCAACTCAGTCGCCCAGTGCCCGCCGAACTATATGCCCCGAATTGCTCCTATCGTGACTGGTTTCGCAACGATACCTGCTTTTGTGGAACCTTTTCGCGGTGAGTTGCACAACGAACGAACCGTCTACATAGAATCCAGGCGCATCCTGAGAGTAGCAAAGAATAGCAGGAGTTCATTTCTTTTTGTTGGGAACATGAGGCATTTCAAGATCCCTGTAGCAGCGGCTGCGTCATCGACTTGGGTGTCCAATTCCCTAATATGTTCACCATCCTCGCTCTTCTGGAGTTTTACTCCCTCGCCCCCACCCTGATATCAACAGTTCGGACTTCCTCTCTGGGCGGTACATGTGGCCAGCGGATAGTAATACGAAGTTGTACTACGCCAAGGCCAAGCAGAGGATTCCACTGGATTCTGCGAGCCTACCGACTCGAAGGGTATCGGTGGGAGGACTGTCTGGAGAAATTTGGCGAGGTTTTGGGTGCCAGATGCTGGAAAACTTACGTCGTCTCTATCAGAGATAGAACAGGGATTGTAATATCTGTCGCAGACCTATTATAAATAATATTATTCGCGATCAATCAGGTTGGCAGGTATCATCGTACAGGATGTACAACACACCGCCTCGCATGGATCCGATGGAGAAAATCTATGCGTACAACCAGTGGCAGATTTCCGTATGAATTTGACGTGCATTCTTTTTGGCCCGTGATATCAGAAGCGGGCGACTCTAGCAGAAGTTAAATGACAAAAACATTGAGGTCAACAGTCCAGTCCTGTATGATCTCTTGGACCCAGGATGTTGGTGTACGCTGGCCATCGCACTGACAGAGATGTTGGTCTCACAACCCTGTGGCTATGTCTGTAGTAACATTCATCCTAGGTAAAACTTGAAGGAGTGGCCACATCTTCAGGAGCAGAAAGTATCGCTTCAGTCATCAATCCGGGATCAGAAGGCATTGCTTGAGAAAACGCTCCAGGAGCAGAAGACATTGCTTGAGAAGACGTTCCGCGATCACAGCAGTCATCTTGAGCGCTCGCTACAAGAGCAGAGAACATCTCAAGAACACAAATTGCAGGACCAGAAAGATGTATGGGAGAAATTTATCGCTGATCAGAAGGCGCTCTTCGACAGGAACCTTGAAGACCAAAATTCGGCGTTCGAGACTACTATCAAGCATCTACAAGACCAGAAGCTATCCCTCAAAAATTCTCTCACTCGACTTCAGATGGACTTTCAGGTTCAGCAAGAGGCAGCAACCACTCTGACAAGGAGCGTCTCGAGGCACTGAGACTTGGGCAGCAGTGGAAAGATATGCTGGACAGCCTGGCTAGCGAGTGCGAATCGGCGAAGAAGGATGCCGGTCATTTTTAGAGCGACATCGAGAAGTCTCTTGTACAATCTGTCATTCAGATGTATAGGGCGACCTGTGAACAAGACATAGTCAACAAAGAAAACGATCTAAGCTCGGTGATTGTCGGCTTTATGATCTTTAGGTTCGCGATTAAAGACAGCAAGACAACATGTGTCGTTGCAGTCCAAGATCGCTTCCTTGGAGTCGACCCTTGTCAAATGCCTGAAGGAATCTGGCACGACGTCCATGGTAGACCTGAATGTGTGGATGTCTAATCCATCAACTCAAGGGCCGGACGTATTTCTAGGACAATGTCCTTCCACAACCAGTCGCATCCGTCTCAGCCTCACCAAAGCCATTTGCTGCACTCGCTGCCGAAGATGATGACGATATCTCTGAGGAAGAAAAACAGCTGTCTGCCTTGGGTAAGCGAGACCGGCCCCACTCGCCTATGACGAAATCCAACGATAATCAACGCCCTGCTCGGAGATCGGTTCGTTGTTTTGCTTCCCTGTGTCTGACGTTTGTCGTGTGGGTATAGAAATCGGCCGCTCCTCGAAAAATCCAGGGAGCCGACAAGAAGGTTTGCACTGAGCCATTCTCTTGACCAACAAATGCTGTGCTGATTGGTAAATTTCAGGTTAACGACTCAACGTCTAAGGTCAAGCCGTGAAAACGACGTTGGTGGTGTTACTCTGGTGCTCGGAATCCCTGTTTCTTGGCTGCATTCTTCTGCATTCTCTGATTGACCACTGAGACTCATTCTTGTATTCTTCTTGATTCTCATTCCTGGATCACGTTATCTTGGTTATAGTGACCGTTCTATACTGCTCTAGACACATAGACTTGCTAATCGTGATACCGATCCAGACTCGGCAGACTCGGCAAGTTCAGCCGTCCAGCCGATTGATTATTCTGGCAAATCGGCAAATCGCGCGATCCCGATCCCCCGATTCGAGTGGATCAAAGCGCTTCTGTGGACGAGGAAAGTGGTACAATATTCACTGGATGTACTTAAACGTTTGTCCAATATGTGCGGTACTTTGTGGCTATATGTTCATCACAAATATACCTCGCGCTTGTGGCTGCAGCAGCCTACTTAGCTAATACTGTTTGTGTATGCGTGTCACTGTAATTATTCCAAGGTTGAGACCAAGTTCATTCATTGACTTTCATTTGTATGTGCGTATCAGTTCCATCAACCTTCTTTATTTGACTCAACTACACACAGCTTCCTCTTACCACCACTCTCAATTTTTTTTATCTCTCTGTTTCATCACTTTCTCACTCTTCTTTGGATTCCTTGTTCATCTGTTGGTCCCTATGGGTCGAATTACAGGCCCTGTAGCCGGGGGTTGCTCGCACCAATTCCTTCGTCCATTGTCCCGCCCTCCCGCGGCGTCTTCTGGAAGTTCCGAGACGACACCTAGGTACGTCTGCGAAACATAGTCTCCGTCGACGATTCCAAATGAGACGCTCAGGGATGAGGATTCCAGTACCATTGCTATGGACGCGTGCATGTCGCCCCGCCCTCCCGCGGCGTCTTCTGAGAACTCTGACGTGGCGCCTAGGTACGTCTATGAAAAATAGTCACTCTGTGTCGAGAGTTCCAACCGATACACCCAGAAACCCGACCACTGGGGCCCCTCGCTCACGCGCTGATGAGAGTCCCGAAGTCATTGCGATGGATGCGCGTGCCGGACACTACGGATCCTCTCTCAACGCCACCGACTCCAACAGTAGTATTCCGTCTAACGGCAAGAAAAAATCATCTTCATGCCTAGAGGCGGTGGGCGTGTCCCTGGTAATGTTTACATGGCTTCGCAGGGTGGTCTTTAGCTTGGGTCGACGCAGTCGCAAGGTTAGAAGGCATTGATACCACGGTGGCTCGTTTCCTCATACCTTCACTGTTAGTTATTTCCGAAGTCACTCACCGCGTATTGTATGTACATTGCATGACATTCACTCATTTCTTGGCATCGTGGGTCTGGTCATATTTCACTTGTATTCATAATTTCTCTAGCTTACTTATATCTTGTCGTACTATACAATTACTCTGTTGATAAAAGTGCTTGGTTCTTTGCATTATAACAAGCTTTCCCGGGGTAAGCGGCATAAATGTAGAAACATTCCGATTTATCAGCGAGGGAACCACTAAAAAGAAGTGAGATAACTAGGTCACAAATTAAACACGAACGGACCTTGTGGATTCACAATAGCCTCTATTTGTTTGGCTACATTTTTCCACGTCATCTCGCGGTATTTCTGAGGCTTCTTGGCTTGGAGACCTGAGTCCAGATCTTGAGCAAGCCGTAAACGATGCGACGCCTCCTTCAAGGATATTTTTCCATCAGTTGGTTCTTCCTGGAAGGCCGCCAATGCAAACTTTGCATTAAGGCGAACGATGCGCTCTGACCGAGTCGTTGTTCCTGATTGGAGTCATTTGCGATATTCGACAAGTTTCAGGATGAAAACCTCCCCTGAGTCGTCAAGAATCATACTCGTCACGGATGGTATTGTCAGTGCGGCGTTTGCAGACATGCTTACTATCATTTCAGAATGGTCTGAATTACTATCAGGATTTGCGTCAGTGCCTGAGAAACCAATGTTGTACCACTCAACTCAAGCTAGCCCACAGCAGAGGCCAAATCTGAACACAATGCCTCATCCTGCACGGTACGGCTGAGATTGCTCGCAACATCCAACTTGGAACCGTCGTCAGTTGGAGTCTCGAGTTTATTGAATTCCTCCTCTGAGTCTGTGTCGAGATCATCGAGGTCAGAATCATCTGGCCCCATATCTGATCGCTGGGTACCCTTCGTTGAGGCATCTTTTGCCTTCCTCTGCAAACACCCTGTGGGAACCAATATAAGCGGCTTCTCAGCTCTCGGAATAGGTACGGGAATCCGGAGCACCTGCTGGCAGATCTGGCTTGCTTCTTTGAAAGCTATCTCAACCAGACAAGCAAGCTCTCCCACTGTGATTGTCACCAAGGATGCCTGCCAGTCATCAGCGGTAGGGGGAGTCGAGTCAAAATCGAGGACGTAGCCAGACGCAGAGTTCCTTTCACGGTTCTCCGAAAATCCGCCTTGAAGAAGAAGACACTGCCGAACCGTCACATGCTGAGCTATCTTTACCATTTCGGCGTAGGAAATTTTCTTCAGGAGCATTCATAGCAGTCCAAAGAAATGCTCAACAAACTCTGTCCCTACAAGCCACGGACAAAATGGCTCGTTCGGATAGTACTTTCTGTGAGCGAGGACGAGCAGAAGCAGAGTGTCACAGAGTCGGTTGAATATGTGGAAGCTGGGCGCAGATATGAAAGAACGAGCAGTGGAATACAAGTTCGGAAATTTCTTGGATAAATTGACAATGTGCAACCACCAAAAATGAAGCCAGAAGCGGGCACGAAGGACAGAAAGTAGTTGATCATTGAGGGTTATATTCCAATTGAGCCATGTGTCAAATAATGTACCTAAACTGCGATAAGTCGATTGGCCAAGGTTTCCGAACCTGCACTCACCGAGGATAAAGAAGTAAACAAATGTACCGTTGAATCCATCACGAATACCTCGCTTTCCATCCGGCAATTCCATAGTCATTGCCATCAAGGCGTCAGAGTGGAACAAACGCCGCGCGGCACCGTCATCTTGTTTATCCATGTTTGAGACATCACGAAGGACCAAGCCGGAGCCTTCAAGGCGATAAACATCTAACATCGAAGCAGGAGCGCAACAGCCGCTACTTGGCCAGGATTCGCTCCTCCTCCATTGGCTTGTCTTGCACATGGGTGCACCGTGATCGCAAGCGTTTCTGCTGCAGCGGGTTTGTGGCATAGTATTTGTAGCATCGACATCTCAGACATATTAACAAGTACAGGGCATTCAGTATACTGTCCATAATAGCCATGCCCAATGACCGAATCCATAGTGATACCCCATTAGCGTTTCCTAAGTCAATGTCATTTATTAGCCCATAACAGTAAAGTGTGGAGCGGTTGACTCTATTTTCAAGGACAACAACCCGGGGAATGAGAGGATCTTGAATGTCGTGTCGTTTGCAGAAGAGCAAGAGAAGATTGTGAAGTTCTAAGCATCGAATATGTACGAGGATCTCTTCAGTGAAGGTCGATACTATATCGAAAATTTACATTGTACTTCAGCATCGATAAATGCTGGGCTTGTCCTATGTGCCAGTATTGAACAGATTATAGATTGAAGGAATCTGATTAGCCCAGTTCGACGAGAGAGAGAAGATATAGTACACGATTAACCGGCTCGAATCTCGATGGAGAACAGACAAAGTACGGACGGCTTTGTGTGACAAGGACCTAATGATCATGCCGTGGCTGCAATAAGTATGCACTCAACTGGTGTTCAACAACTGAATACGGATTGCGTACCTTCCGAGGTTGCTCCAGACATACGTTCACCGGTTGACAATGCGGTCAAACAGAAGTGACTCGAATAGACAGTCCCCACCCCCCCGGAGAGGTAGCCTCTGGTAGCGTTAATAACACATCTCAACAATCTTCTGTCGTTCCGTGCACCGTTGAATGTTTTGAGCTTGCCTTCCCTCTCCTTTGGTAACGACTGCCCGAAGAACCATGACATCAAGATTGACGCAAGCGGCAAACACCATGTCCATAATACGCATGTTTGCCGCCTCTTCTTCCCCTTGCACTATTTTGAACATTTTGTTGCCGCTAGGGATCGTATATGTGTTTGCAGATCTTGGAAGATTGAAGCCTACATCCAGGAGGGAAGTAAACATTAGTCAAACACACAAGCGGGGCAGTAGTACTGGCAGTGATGACGACATGACAAACCTGAAGACTATCTATGATGCGAGGGCTGTCCAAGGTTAGTGTTCCGATGGAAGACATTGCATCACATACAGCTAAAAGCAGGAGGTAAGAATCAAAGGTGAGTGAGACGAACTGGTTAGCTCACCCCGCAACGGATCGACTGTCCACCTTTCATACATCTCAGGGTGCTTCAGCGTTTTTGCATCGCTCGCTGCAGCAATAAGCCTGGTTGAATGCTCTATGGAAGCCCCGCCATAGGCCGCTAGAAATATGGGTACAGAGGACGCAGATGAATGGACTTGAATACACAGGCGAGGGGCCTTGTGTATTGTATCAGTACTGGTACTGGACGAAAAAGGGGAGGAGGAAGAAAGAGAAGAGGAGGATTGTTACGATTTAACCACTTTTATTCTTTTACTTACATAACCCGGGTCAGCGGACCGTCCGGACCGCTTATCAGACAGACACCGAGCAGCGGCTTCGACACTACGCACTACATGGCGTAGTAGCCACTTCCACCTTGCACCTTATCGTGTGATAATGTGCCAGGTTGAAGTGTCTATCGCTTCGATATTGCGTGCTCAAGCTTTCCACTCTCACGAACGGTTTATATTTAGAACCTCACTTTTAGTATTTAAGTAGCTAAGCTCTCGCTAGATATATCCTAGCTTTGAGCTAACGTTTAATCTATACCGAAACTATCATCTTATCTATCGCTAAGTGCTAAGGACTTACGCCTCTACTCTCAATCGTATAAAGAACTCATCGGTGACTGCCCGAACGCGAGACAGCCGTTGTTTATCTTTGATTGAAGTTCGGGTCTAACACTTAGCTCAAAGCTTCCCCTGGTTCCTTAACCAGAACCTTCATGTTAACGACACTCGAAGCAATCTTAATTGCAGTTTTCTTCGGTGTCGGAACCGCCGTCTTTGCAGCAGCAGTAGTGCTAGCAGTATTGCATGAGTATGGACTATACCCTCGCCCTCGATGAAACCAGATACGATACCCCCCACCCGCCATAAACCATGTCCTCCCACAGCAGCCACCACCGCTCCACGTCTACCCACCCATATCTGGGCGAAGAACCGAGGCAGTCAACCAGCACCCTCGCGTCGTCAACCGGCGAACCACGGAAGATGACGTTCTTAGGGAAATGGAAGAAGGCTTTCAAGAAGGAAGCTCTAGAGACGCTGCCAGAACAAGGCACTCTCTTGCACAGGATTCTGCAGCCGGCTCCGCCGGCCATACCCCCCATCCCTACCGACCAACTCGCGCTACTACCGCAGCAGATCTGGCAAGATACCTCGTTCGACTCGGCCTGGGGGAAGTCGGCAACGGAGCAACCCCAGTTCCAAAGCAATCTACCAGCGACGGTCTTGGGACTCTATCAGCCAACCCCTCACCTAGCCTTGCCGAGCTATGGGACAACGTCAACCTTCCACCCACAGCCTTTTACCCCAGACGAGCAAACCCATATCGACGAAGAACTCCGGAGCCAGAGTGTGTACCAGAGCAGCCCGTTCAGATCACAGAGCAGCCTCCGACTCCCCTGATCTCGCCCGGAGAGTCGACGCCAGAGTTCGAGCAGCGACCAGAGAGCTCGAGTCAGGCAAGACTCCATCCACCTCGCCCACCTCGAAGAAGGTACAGACGAGAAGATAGCGTCGGGTACGATCCGGACACCGGACTCACCTCAGCAGAGAGAAACCGGATCGACGATGCATGGGCACGGTCAGACACCCCTAGGCCTAGGGCAGGGGACGTCGGGTATGACCCGTTCACCTTCCGTGGTCAGTATAACAGGGAGCGACGAGGGGCAGAGCGAGTCATCGCGAGGCTCAGAGCGGCCGATGCTGCCACAGGACGAGCCAGCGAGGGTGAGAGCAGCGGAACCAGCACAGAGGTACTCCCCGAGGCAGAGCATGTCAACGGGAATGCCTGGGGAAGCCCCGCCGCCTCACCAACTCCCCCGCCACCAGCACCACCGAACACCCCACCGGCCGATCACCCCGATAACCATGTCCCAGGCTCTCTATCTCCTCGCCATGGGTAAATTAATCCGAATCCCCGAAATACTCGCCTATGCCACGTTACTCGACCTATTTAATCATTTCAAAGAAGAATTATTAGCGGATCAGGACTGGGCCAGAACCCCAGCCGGAATGGATTACGCTCATTTCGGATATGACTATATCCTAAAGGAAGAAGCCAGGCACTTTGCCCATATGGCTTACAATATGATCCATCCAGATCAACCTCTCCAGGTCCCCGCTCGTTACCAACGACCCGATTACAAGTACCCTGAACCGATGCCAGACGAACCACCGGTACTGCCACGACGGGCCGAAATACCTCTTCCCCGCTACCCGGTACCGAGCTACGCTTATCCCTGGGGATACGGACCGCCAGGCACGCAAGCACCGCCTAGGCTCTTCGCTGCCGCAGACGACAACGCCGGACCACCCGGCCCGCCGCAACAGCCACTACCCGGCCCTGTACAGCCGGCAGCCCCACCCATTGCACAGAGGTGGGCGCCGCCACGATTTCCCCCGCCGCCAGCACCGCCAGATCCACCCGCTCCCTGGGTTCTCGCTGAAGATGCTCAGGGACCCTGGGCGTCGCTAAAGCCCGAAATGGTTAAAGTTCCCGAGAACTTTAACGGCGACTCCAACGACATTGCCCGGTTCTTTTCCCAGTGCGACATGTACTTTTCCGTTTTCAACCAATACTTCCGACATCACCCGCATAAGGTCATCTTCTGCGCATCGCGGTTCGGAAAAGACGCTCAAGTCTGGTGGGAACTGTGTGCAAGGGAACTCGGAAGGAACCCCGACGGAGATCAGCTGTATCCAGCGTACGAGAATTTCGTGGGCGAAGTCAGGCGACGGTTCTGGAAGGATGCCAACGCGGAGATCAAGTTCGCACAGTGGGAACGACTGCGACAGAGCACCTTCCCTGACGGCGACTTGTTCTTCCAGCAGTTCGACTCGCTTGCGTTTGAAGCGGGGGTTATCGGAATCGATCAGATGATGGTGGCGCAAGTAAAGAAAGCATGCCGCTCGTCCACCAAGGACATCATCTATGCGTCGGACGCAGACCCCCCACGAAACTATCCCGAGTGGAAGCGTCGCATCCTTCGCATCGACCATAACTGGAGAACGAAGAAAGCAGAGTCTAGCGGAGGGATTAAAGTAACGGACTGGAAACAGCAGGTGAAGACAAACCCGCCATGGAAAGGAAATCAACAGCAGCAGCAGTCGACCGGTACCCCGGAAAAGAAAACCGGAACTGGCACTACATACGGAGGCGGGGGGAAGCCCATGGACGTCGACACCCTACGCACCAAAGCGAAATGCTTTGGATGCGGGGAGCCTGGACATTTCAAGAAGGACTGTCCCAAACGCGCCAGAACGAAGGAAGAACATTTACGACGGGTCGAGTATTACTGGGACCATGTCGCGACAAAGGAGAAGACGGAATCGAAGGTTGAGGAGGTAAAAGACAGCGCCGAGCAGTAAACGATTCGACTGCCTCGGCCAAGGACTTAGTTTCATCCGGTACGCATTTGTCGCCCGCTAGTCAGGCTCATTGTACTTCTGTAGCATCAAACGTGCATTCGAATATACCATTTCGCGACTTTACTACCGAGACAGAGACTAAGGAAGAATTGAAACAGGACGTCGGGACATCGCCACCGACTAAGCGTTCGGCGAGTAACTTATCACGAGCGAAAGCGGCAAACGAAAAGGCACCCACCATAGTGCTACCCGTCGTAACAGTGCCTAATAAGCGACTGGATGGGACAGGGGAACAAGCGCCTTCACCGAAGGGACACGCCCCCCCTGAAGCAGAGGAACCGGTTTCCCCTGAGGCGGCTCCACGGGGTCCCAGCCTCGCTGGGAGTTTCGAGGGAATAGCTTCGGCGAAACCTCCCCTGGTAAAGGAGAACACCGCGTGGTCACCTACGGCCAAGGACGACCTGAACACCGTGCGCAGCGGGCGAACCCGACAAGAGGGCCCCAGGAGCGCAACCCAGCGACAAGACAAGGACTGGGACCAGGTTGGCAGAGGCCCCGGGACAGGTGAGCAGAACGATTCGCATAGTCCCGAGGAGGAGGGCGAGGCTGTTCCGCATTCTGCTACAGTCCAAGTGCAGCCCGTCGTCGCTACTCGCGGCGACTCCTCGGTCAAGACGAACTTGCTGCTAGAAACCAACCCACCACCGGGCGATCCCAACGAAGGCGCACATGTGGCAAGAACCGTTGGATGCGCAACGGCCCCGACCAAGACAGCCGAACGGAAGGAAACTGCTAGCGCCCAGGCGGTAAAAAGGGGGCCTCAGGTACAGTTAGAGGAGATTCCCGATGATGAGGATGATACGAGTTTCCGACGAAGTCAAGAAGCTAATCGAACCCCTCCTGTAGCTCCTGAGGTGACCCAGCCGACGGTAGCCGAACCAGCAGGTTCCGGCGCGAAGGCTGAGAAGGTCCCACACGAGTGGCTGAAGCCGTTTGGAGCCGAGTGGACACTGCGCGGAATTAAAGACGCCAGGACGGAATCGGAGGCAAAAGCGATCTTAAAGAACTGGATTCATAAGGCACGAGCAGAGGAAGTGGTGGATGGGTTGCTAGAAGGACTGAAGGGAGCCACGCGCATCAACGCGCTGGAATGGATGGAGGAACTGCGGGAGCCCAGACGCTATATCTGCCGAATCAGCGGAAGCGAGAAAGCCCTAACAACCGACGTCCAGATCGAAATGTCCGGCCGTATTCCCCGAATCTCTTCCTCGGCCCTAGTCGATAGTGGCTGTACTAGCAGCGCCATCAGCCGAACATTCGTTGAGAAACACAACATTCCTACCTGCGCCACGGCAGCGCCCATTACTGTCTACAATGCAGACGGATCAAAAAACAGCGTGGGACGGATCACCGCCTTCGCTGAATTACGCATCATCATCGGGGATCATTCCGAGCGCATAGACCTAGCCATCACTGACTTAAAAGATCGGGACATATTCCTAGGACATGATTGGCTAATCAGGCACAACCCATTGATCAATTGGCGGACCGGAAAAATGACGTTCGCCCGATGCCAATGCCGTCATATTCCACTCCCCTTACCTGATGCAGATCCGTATGACAAGTGGGACGAAGAGCTGGAGGAAGGCGACACTATCCTAGCGATAAGCTTTGAAGAAGCTATTCGCATTAGGGCAATGCGACATGTGGCCAATGACCTAGCGGCCGAGGCAAACGCAAAGAAGGCAGCCAAAACGTTTGAGGAAATGGTTCCCGAATGGTGTAGGGACTTCAAAGATTTATTCGATAAAGAAAACTTTGATGACCTACCAGAACCTAAACCATGGGACCACGCCATCGAACTCATTCCCAACGCAAACGCCAACCTCGACTGCAAAGTGTACCCACTTAACCGAGCGGAGCAGGAGGAGCTCGACAAATTCCTTGACGAGAACTTGTCTAGTGGAAGGATATGCCCATCCAAGTCGCCCATGGCATCACCTTTCTTCTTCGTCAAGAAGAAAGATGGCAAGCTAAGGCCCGTCCAAGACTACCGGAAGCTCAACGAGATGACGATTAAAAACCGTTATCCTCTTCCCTTAATCTCCGAACTCATGGATAAACTACACGGCACCAAATACTTCTCTAAACTCGATGTGCGGTGGGGATATAATAACGTTCGAATCAAAACGGGAGATGAATGGAAGGCAGCCTTCAGAACGAATCGTGGCCTGTACGAGCCAACGGTTATGTTCTTCGGCCTTACCAATTCGCCCGCCACCTTCCAATGGATGATGAATGATATCTTCAAGGATCTCATCGCATCAGGGAAGGTGACCATTTATTTGGACGACATCCTTATCATGTCCAAAACCAAAGAGGAGCATCGCCGTATCACAAGAGAAGTGTTGGCGACTCTAAGGAAGCACAAGTTGTTCCTTAAAGCCGAAAAGTGCGAGTTCGAAGTCCTAGAAACGGAGTACTTAGGCGTCATCATCAGCGAAGGGAGCATCCGCATGGACCCGGTCAAAATCAAGGGCATTGCTGACTGGCCGATACCTACCAAGAAGAAGGAACTCCAATCCTTCTTGGGATTCACCAATTTCTACCGACGCTTCATCAAGGACTACAGCAAAATTGTGAAGCCCATGACCCAGTTGACAGGGAATGACGCATGGAGGTGGGGCGAGGCTCAACAGGAAGCCTTTGACCAGCTAAAGAAGCAGTTAGCAGAGGACATCATACTCGCAATACCAACGAACGAAGGGAAATTCCGAGTAGAAGCCGACGCCAGCGAAGGAGCCATTGGCGCAGTCCTCTCTCAAGAACAAGATGGCAAATGGAGACCCGTATCGTTCCTGTCGAAATCACTCTCGGTTACAGAACGTAACTACGAAATTTACGACAAGGAACTCCTTGCGATTATGCTCGCTCTCGAAGAATGGAGGCACTACCTTATGGGCGCGTACCAAGACTTCGAGATCTGGACAGATCATCAAAACCTCCAGTACTTCCGAAAACCGCAGAAAGTAAACCGACGCCAAGCCCGATGGATCACCGAGCTGGCAGAATATCATTTCACCCTCCATCATAAAGCCGGTACCGCCAACAAAAAGGCTGACCTCCTCTCGCGGCGTGCAGATCATAACCAGGGACAGGACGATAATGACCAAGTAATAGTCCTGTCTCCAGAACATTTCAGAGCGATGATCATGCCCACCATCGGAGAAACCCACCGTGACGTACGAGTCGCCACAAAGAACAATCGCCTTTGGGATCGAGCTGTCGCCAGTTCCCTCGACCACGACCGAGGTATGAAAATGGCAGACGGACTCATTTGGTACGACGGTAGGATCTACGTCCCCCGAGACCATACACTCCGAGGAGAAATCATCGCTCGATCCCATGACCACATCACCGCTGGACATCCAGGTATCGAAAAGACCAAAGAACTCGTCCTACGAGAGTTCTGGTGGCCAAAGATGAAAAAAGACATCGAAACCTATGTACGAGCCTGTGAAACTTGCCAGCGAGCAAAGAGCAGTAACCAGGCCAAGGCAGCACCACTACACCCTAACGAAATACCATCCCGCCCATGGACTCACATCTCCGTAGACATGGTTACTGGATTACCCGAGAGCAACGGACACGACGCCATCATTGTAATCGTCGACCGCTTCTCGAAGGAAATCATCCCTGTTGCATGTTCCACAGAATTATCCTCCGAAGGCTGGGCAAAAATTCTACGCGATGAAGTATACGCCAAACACGGAATGCCCCAAGTCGTCATCTCAGACCGGGGAACCGTATTCGTATCCAAATTCATGAAAGACCTCTACCATCTTCTCCAAATCAAGGGAAACACCTCCACGGCCTATCATCCACAGATGGATGGCCAGACCGAACGCGTAAATCAGGAGGTTGAAAAATACCTTCGCATGTTCGTCAACCATCTCCAAACCGACTGGGCAGAATGGCTCTCGCTCGCTGCGTTCGCACATAACAACCGAAAACACTCTTCCACCGGCAAAAGCCCCTTTGAAGTCAACTACGGCTATAATCCCGCCGTATTACCCGGAGCAAAATCTACCACCCCTTTCCGTACCCCCGCCTCCGACTCCTTTGTCTCCAAAATGCAAGAGATCCATGCCACTGCCCAGAAATCACTCGAAAAAGCTGCGTCACAAATGAAAGCACAGTACGACAAAAACAAACGACCAGCCGTCGAGTACAAAACAGGCGACAAGGTCTGGCTTGACACAACCCATCTCCATCTTCCCCGGCCAAAAAGGAAACTCGACGATAAACGCACAGGTCCCTTCGAAATAAAAAGCAAAAAGGGGGCCTCAGCATACACCCTAAAGTTACCAGTCAATTGGAAAATCCACCCTACCTTCAACGAATCGCTACTCACCCCTTACACCCCGCCCGCATTCCCGAACCAAGAACAACCTCCGCCACCACCACCAGACCTGATCGACGGCGATGAACTCTACAAAGTCGAAAAGGTCTTAAACAGCAGGCAATGAAATGTTCGAGGGAGACAGGGAGAACCATCGAGAATCGCGACGGACTATTTCGTCAAATGGAAGGGTTATGGACCAGAATCAAATAGCTGGGTACGGGAAGGCGACATGGATGCTGACGAGTTGATCGAAGAATTCCTAGCAGAACATGTTGACGGAGTGGACACCAAAATCGTAACACCGAACAAAGCCGTCACCATGATCTTAGATCACGAATATGACAGCGACGGCAATGTTCGATACCTCATCCAACGAACAGATGGATTCCAAAAGTGGGTCAAAGCCCTCAAAAGTTATAATTTTGAGTGGCGCAGACTCCTACAAGACTACTGGAACAACGAATCTGATGACGGAGAGCCACCAATCGGAGACGAAGACCTCATCGACGACCCATATGGAGGAGAGGCTAGAGGAATGTATCAACAAGACTTCCCCAACGACTGGAGCGGACCGTAGCGGCAGTCGGGACGCCTGCCTTAAGAAGGGGGTAATGTTATGATTTAACCACTTTTATTCTTTTACTTACATAACCCGGGTCAGTGGACCGTCCGGACCGCTTATCAGACAGACACCGAGCAGCGGCTTCGACACTATGCACTACATGGCGTAGTAGCCACTTCCACCTTGCACCTTATCGTGTGATAATGTGCCAGGTTGAAGTGTCTATCGCTTCGATATTGCGTGCTCAAGCTTTCCACTCTCATGAACGGTTTATATTTAGAACCTCACTTTTAGTATTTAAGTAGCTAAGCTCTCGCTAGATATATCCTAGCTTTGAGCTAACGTTTAATCTATACCGAAACTATCATCTTATCTATCGCTAAGTGCTAAGGACTTACGCCTCTACTCTCAATCGTATAAAGAACTCATCGGTGACTGCCCGAACGCGAGACAGCCGTTGTTTATCTTTGATTGAAGTTCGGGTCTAACAAGGATGGAGACGGGGATCAATAAGATGGCAATGCAATGGGAGACGATGCAGCCCGACTAATAGGGTGCAGGCGTCCGTCTCCTAGCAAATCGGAGAGGTATGGTTGTAGGAAGCATTGAAACGGTGGTATGTCGCCAGGTAGATCCGCATACTTTTTGTAAAGCTCGTGCTTTAAGATAGGGCATTCCAGTTCGGTGTTGGCAACATCTCAAAGTGGAAGAGAATCAATTTGTCCGACACTGCAGCTTTTGGGATTCCGGTACGAAATCTGCGTAGTGGAAAGGAGGAAGCGAGTGCAGGCAACAGCCAGCCATCGACGGTCACAAATTTTGTTACACAAAAGCCTTTCTGAAAACGGACCATCGTCGTTGAAATGGAACGACAAGAGATACTATCAAGGTAGCGTGAATGGTGCTTACCGTCTGACATTCTGGTCTGACAAAGGTTAAACATGAAGCAGGACCTCGAAGAATCTGACATGAGGTCTGAATGAGATGCCCCTGGTACGGATTAGAGAGAGACAATCTTACCTTGATATTACACTAAAAAACCATTAGACAGAGTCGTGTAGTATGAATAGGCATATGAACCTGAACACGTCCCAACAAGGTCGGTGCAGGTAGTCACTCTGAATGAATAGGTAAACAAGCACGTCCCAGCAAGGTCGGTGCAGCTGCATGCTCACATACAGTTCGCATGCTAGTGACAGTTCAAGGTTGCGATTGAAGCCGGCGTGTATGCCGGCATGCGTCGCACGTGTGATTATGTAACTATTCCCTCCACGTGTTGGGACGCGCTCGAACCGTAATTTGAAATCCAGATCCCACTCGGCTTTCCCTCGTACAATCTCTTCGCGAGAAACTGTGTGTGACCCGCCGGCAGGATACTTGTGTATCTCTGCCTCGAAATTGTTGTCTTAGCTCTATGTACGGACTTTTTGTAATAGGATACTCCTACCCCCAAAAAACTTGGGGCCATCGACATTCGGCTTTTCGATGCCCCGCTCGGATACCAGACGACCCAATCAAGCAGGATCATGATGACGAAAATCAGAGGAGACCCAGAGTAATCCGATGATGGCGCCCATCAGACTTCTTGCTGCATTCAGAGACAAAAAGAGAAGCCGCATACACAAATCATATTCCCGCTCTGTAGGTACTATATTTTACAACAACGCCAATCAATAGAAGACAGCATCGTCATCTCTAGAAATCAGAATATGAGAAAACGGTTAGTGAACGGAAGAGATTGGGGGCGTACAAATGACCAAACACGCTGTAAATGGACTTTGCGCCATCGAAGACGAACAGAGATATGTTGTAAAGACTCAGACCGAGGTCACATCTGAAAAGGGTTTGATAGAGATGAGATTGAAGATACCTGGAAGAGGCAGACCCACAACAAAGCAAAGACTGTCTCCCAGATGAAGGCGAATACCAACACCCAGAAGAAGTGAAGGACCGCCGACGAACTGGATTCAGAGACATTCAGAGGCTCCGAGACTTCGATAGATTGAAGGAACGGGGAGACATCAATGGGGGATAATGACGGCTTGACCTAGATGGCATTGCAGGCCTCTGGACGTATATCCTGATTCCTGCAATAACCGGACCAGAAAGGCCTCGAAATTATGGGGCTGAAAGAAACATGAATATCAGAAGGGTTCTAGATAGAGGCAAGCGAAGACTTGCAGGATTTTCCAGGACGTGTCTCGGAATCGCGATCCTGCCTTTCTGTGTAATCACGACGATGGGTGCGATGTCCATTACACAGGGGGCACCAATCGGAGAAGCGATGGGGTTGTTGGGCGAAGTCACTGGGAGGGTATCGTAACAAGGGGGGGGGATATGGGCCATGATATCAAGTGAGCGGAATGCGTAAAGTGGGGAAGTATTCTCCCTCTATAAATGACACATACCTAGAAACAAATAATTGAGTAGCCGAAAGAAGGAGCCAGAGTCTCCAACATCATAGTACAAAGGTAGATGCCAGCAGAGAAGGTAACAAAGGAGGAAGTATCGGGAAGATGACGTCCTCACATATAATTCGTACGGTGAGCGTTACGCCAGACACGAGTCAAGACACTCTCCAGGGACCAGACAAAGCAACTGCTGTGACTAGAATTTAAATTTGTTATCTTTCAATACACGTGCTGTCGCATTGCGTCCGATCAGTGATCTTGGTTCTTCCCCTTCGACTCGTGTCCGGCGCCATGCTCACAACCGTACAAACTCTACGTAAGTACGACATATGGGTATACCTCATTGGTAATTGCCCTTTGTCTCTGTGTGATACGCTTGAATGATATAGCACCGTCCTTTGTCACTCTTCATTTGGCAGTTCATCGATTGTTCATTCAGACCCAGCAGCGCCCGACAGTCTTGGCTGTGATAGAAGCCATTCCTTGCGACTGCGGCCATGTTCCATTATTACAGATTGCTCTATCTGTCCGAATTGGTTCTATGTTCTTAGGCCCGATTTCTCCGTTTCACATATACGACAAAGGAAGGGACATAACACGTGCTGCATCTTCAATCCGCAAGCCTCCTTTGTTACTTCCCGTCAAGGCTTCGCTTGCATCCTGACCACCCTGCATTTCGTGACCGTCAGGCAGATACAGAAGAACACGCTAATTATGGACAAAGGGATCGATGACACGTTGTCTTGGCTCTTGCAGTGACTCACCATGTCATGTTCTGAATTTACCGTGGTGCATATAACAAAGAGATTAGCGAATGCGTCTTGGAACCGGATCCCTTCAAATTGGACCATAGGCCATCTAATTCCTACCACTACCGTTCCTCCTCCCTGTCGTTTTATCAATGCCTCCTGCCTCCACTACCAACCCAAATCCGGACCTGTGCGAGATCCTGGAACAAGTTGATAGACTCCTTTTACGATGTAATAACCTCTCAAGACAGGTAGGATACCCTCTTCCGTCGCCGTTTTTTTCTGGTTCACAACCTAGCTTTCTTTCAGCAGAACGCTTTGCGGAGTACCCTCCATCGTGGCCGTCGAGAATTGGAGGACATGCGCACGCGTCTCCTTCCGAGGATCAATGTTAGTATATCGTTTCTATGCTACGCTATAGACTTCAGCTACTCACATCATTTCAATGTACTGTCAGAAGATTACATATTTACGCCATGCTATGGCTGCCCAAGAGCGCGACTACTTGCAGAGACGAGTCTTGTTCCTGATGGAACACTTTGATAACCTTCGAGTCCGCATACACTTTTAACATCACTCGAATTTCTTGTTTCTCATAGGCTTGTGGCAGTATGAGGGTCACGTTGTCAACAATGATGGTTATGTCGTCTCTGAGGCTAACATGGGCTTGCTCAAGAGCCGCATGCAATCCCTAGAGATGCATATTGTTGCCTTTGAGAATGCGCGCGCTACACAGAGAATGTACATAATGCAGCAGGTCGTCAAGGTTCATTCGATCTCATTCTTCTTCGGACCATTCATGCCAACCAAGGTTCAGGATGAGATAACTGCCCGTGCCACATTTTTGCCTGCCAAGGATGCTTTCACAGCTGCCATCAATTAACTCACCTCAACCTCTCTGGTGGACGTGAGCTCAATATGTACTTAACCGCTTTTTCTTCCTCAATTGTACATATATAAATAATCCAATCTTTACGCTTTACCCTGTCGCGGCTGATCCTGTGAGCTCGTGACTTTCCACATTCTAGGGACCGGAATCTGTAACTGCAGCACCCTCAAATAGTATGGATATAGGAGTAAATTGACATGATACGAGGCTATCACTTGGATATGTACTAGCAATACTAGCGAGCCAGGATCTGGCATTAAACGCACCTGTTCTAGCTGCACCACGGCCTCCTTGAACAGCCCTACTTCTATCGGTGGGGAAGGTGGGAACGACTCCAGTAACGAGATGAGATGTAAGCTAGTAATGTAACAAATACAGAAAATTTGCTGGCCATGATGTTGACCAAACGTTTCGTCTGTAAGAGACTCATCAGGCGGCAGTCTTTCAACCTATAAAGGCCCGGCATCAATTGCTTGGAAAGGAAATTCCACGTGCAAATGAAGTCATACCGGCACGAAGTGACGGAATCTAATTATAGACTCTACGACACTTTGGACTTCGTGCAGCTCGTTCTTTTGAACTCCCCGATGCGTTGTGACTAGTATTGGCGCGTTTTATAGGGTGAGTTCATTCTCAGTGGTTAAATGACGCATGATTTTATTTTTCTAAGGGCCCATGTTCCGGAGAACTATGGAGGTGGAATCCACAACCCTCATAGAATAAAATCTCGTGAGTAACCGTCAGAATGAGTACTCGAGCCATGTAAATTTGTATGCAAGAAGTCTTGCACTTCTAGGAGAATATCCTTCCTCTCTGGCTATGAAATATATCACAGAATTTCGAAACCAACATTCCTCTGGTCAAAGGAATTGAGAGACAACATACAGGCCACATGAAGACGAGGTCATTCTGGAGAAATCAGAATGAAGATGGCTCGTTTGGATATGATTTAGAATTTTAAAATTGCCCTCGGCAATGCGCTAACGCTTGCGCGAGCTGAGCTGATCTCATCATTCTAAATTCTATCACGGCGCATTGCCGAGGGCGATTTTAAAATCACCCTCAAACTTGCCATCGTCACCGAGCCTTTACTTGTAGGCTATAAGCGTCTTCTTATTCATTTTATTGAATATGTCACCTAATGACTCTGGTTTTTTGAAGCTAGCGAGGAAGCAATCGGAGTGACGTCCGAGTCCACATTCAAGCCAGGCATGGCGCAGAGTTCTCCATATTGGGGACAGGTCAATGCTGTCCCATACTGGATTGTGGGTGAGCTTCAGAACATACAGTCTTGAATCACATTCCCAAGGTGGGCTCGGGGAATGGGATTTGAGGGCATTACGCCTCTCAATGACGTAGGACACTTCTGAAAAGATGGTGCGTAGCCATTTTCCCGGGTATCCTCTGTCTCTAAGACGTTGGATAAATAGAACTTGCATCTTCTTGAAATCCTCCTCTCTCGAAGATATACGCACATAGCGTATCAACTCGCCTTTAACCCAGGCTTTCTTGGATTGAACGGAGTGACAAGATTTCCACGGGATATAAAGGTATGCATTAAGCGATTTCTGGAACACACGGGTCACTATTTCTCGGCATGTAGACCAAGCGACAGTGCCGGGAACATCCTCCACGGATACGTGAACATCCAGAAATGCTAGATGGAGCTGTGATTGGCTCCATTCCATTTTCATGTTCGGGTGCAGATTTCCGAACCACTCTTGGAACTTTAATACCTGATCTAGGCTACCCACGATTATGGCGAACGTATCATCGATGAATCGACCATAAAATCGTAGGCAATGCTCAAATTCCGCGAGCGCTGTGACCTCATAACCAGCCAAGAACAGATTAGCATAGGTAGGGGCTAAAGCCGCACCCATGGCCGTTCCAATGACTTGGTGAAAGGTCTGACCACCAAATGATGTGTAGTTAAACTGGAGCACTAAACAAAGGAGGAGTATTATCAGTTCGTCCTTGTTATTAATGTCCAGATTAACTGCTTCCTCTAGGGTTGAGAATGCCATAGAAGGAGCACCTAGCATGGTAGCGATTTGAAGTATCCCGTCTTCAATCGGGATATTCGGATACATTGATACTATGTCGCTAGATACCAACCAGATTTCTTCTCCCGGCTGTAGACGAATGTCTAACAGCTTGCGACAAAATGTTTTCGAGTCTGGAAGGATCCAGTTGAAGCGGGAGAGGAGGGGTCGAATGTGAAAGTCTACCCATGCAGACGCATTCGCAAGTAGTGTGTCAAACGTGGGTACGATTGGTCTACCAGCAGCCGGTTGCTTATGAATTTTGGGCAGGACTTTAAGAACAGGGACCTTGAATCTATGAGCATCTACTGGTTCGCGAAGCCATTTATGCTGTTGTCGAGTTAGCAGGTCCCTTGATTTATCAATGATAATACCAAGGGCCTCGCATAGTGTTTCATAGTCCGGTTCTTCCTCTCGATACGAGGGGTTAAGGAGTAGTCTCCATGCTTGGTCATGATACCATGCGGCAGTGACGACGCATAAACCGAGATTTTTATCAGCAGGGAGCGCTACAAGGTTGTTGTCACTCATGTAGAGCATGTACAGATACCATGATGCTGAACACGAGTCAGGACGCGAGATCGGCTGTGAGACAATGTCCTCATGTGGCCGCGACAGTGGGTGGGCTTCGGATCGTGGAGCTACTTGCAGTTTTCCTCCAGCTTCCGTTCGGCTTCGCTCGCCACGCTGTAACTGAGACTTTGAGGTTGGTCGCGAGTGTGATCTGTCGAAAAGAAATCACAATGAACATGATGAACTACGACAAGTCACTTGCAAACCACGTACGTTCTTCTGGACTTCTTCGAGAGCCGTGTTCTCCAATGTGATTAGAATGCCTTGAGACAGCCACGGCGATTTAGTCACTATGGGATTGCAAACAGCTTGGAAACATAAGACAGCGACCTGGGCGTAGAACTCTTGTTCAACAGCTCTCTTAGCCTGAATACCAAAGACTGTACTTGGTTAGTCTACGTCGCGAGATGTGGGGCACATGAAGACTGTGAAAGCAAGAAATATTAGTCAAATACATCAGAGGGACGTGCTGTTGAGATATCAAGGGAATATAAATAACATGCTTTATAGAGAGACGATCTTACCTTGATATTACAATAAAAAACCAATAGACAGAGTGTTTTCACTATGACAATATGTTTTTTATTATAATTTTTATTTATCCGTTAAATTAAACAGAAAATTTAAGAATGGAGTATTAAAATTTTATCCTTGTGACGCCGTGTAGTACTAACGATAGGCAAAAGAACTTGAACACGTCCCAACAAGGTCGGTGCAGGTAGTCACTCAGAATGAATAGATGAACAAGCACGTCCCAGCAAGGTCGGTGCAGTTGCATGCTAGTGACAGGTCGAGGTTGCAATTGAAGCCAGCGCGAGCTGTTGCATATTCGCCCTTTGCACAGCCACTACGTGAATCCTAAAATGATCATGAAGTAACGTGATACCGCGTGACCCGACGTGCGCGTCGGGTAAAATAGCTATATTCTTTATTCTTCTTGTTTATTGGCTTAAGTTTTATCATTATTTTTATTAATTGGCTTATCTTTGTATTATCTCCTCCTCTGTGGCTCCCCCCCCCCCCTCACTATTCCCCCATGGCCTACCACATCGACTGCTTCCAAGTCCAGCCAACGGATCCTAACTGTTCCTCGTCATCCTCACCGGCATCTAAAGCCTATGTGCCATCTGATCAGAATCAACTAAAGGCCATCATCCCTCGGTCTTCCCCTTCACCGGACGGCCTTGCATCAATCAATCTCGATGCATTGTCTGAGTGCTTTCGTCTCAGTCTTGTACTATACCTCGTCACCGATCTCGCGTGCTGACTCTTGTCTAATGCCATGCTTCCTATCTGAGCTCTACGTGAATATGAGCGTAAAATGAGCCAAAGAGGCTGAATATACCTCGAAAACATCTAAAATATTCTTGGCATTGACTCATCCTTCCCTGTTCCGAGATAGTGAAAGCTTATTTTGCCTATTATTACTGCTTTCGAAAGAGGAACAGCCAGTGCCTCTTTTACATCTCTGGTCAATATTGCCGCTGAAGGAGTTCATGATAATTAAAAGTCATCGCACTATGTACTCAAAGTATGCTAACGAATAATATATTGAGATCACTCTAACTCTCTTTAGTTCATTCTTGACTGGAAAAGGCTGATAAAATAAGTCTGATTATTTTAAACAATCGTAGTATAACATGCTGAGTTCAGTTCTGTGTTAAATTTTCCAGCTCTCAATACTAGGTCGACATTTTCGACCTCCGGTTAATTGATTACCCCCGTAGTGTGCGTCTGAATGAGCAATTAATGAACTGCCAAATGAAGAGTGACAAAGGACAGTGCTAAATCAGCCATGTGTATCACACAGAGACGGCATTAACCAACTAGGTATGTACCGTATATACTTAGTACAAAGGTAGACACCAGCCGAGGAAGGTAACAAAGGAGGAGGCCTGAAGTATTACCATAAAAGTTACGCACTCACATATAGTTCATACGGTGAGCGTTACGCCAGACACGAGTCAAGACGCTCTCCAGGGACCAGATGGCAGACAAAGGAACTGCTGTGACTGAATTTAGAATTACAATTTGTTATCTTTCAATGCACGTGCCGTCGCATCGCGTCCGATCAGTGATCTTGGTTCTTCCCCTTCGACTCGTGTCCGGCGCCACGCTCACAACCATACAAACTCTACGTAAGTACGACATATGGGTATACCTCGTTGGTAATTGCCCTTTGTCTCTGTGTGATATGCTTGAATGATATAGCACCATCCTTTGTCACTCTTCATTTGGCAGTTCATCGATTGTTCATTCAGACCCAGCAGCGCCCGATAGTCTTGGCTGTGATAGAAGCTGTTTCTCGCGACTGCGGCCATGTTCCATCATTACAGATTGCTCTATCCGTCCGAATTTATTCTATGTTCTTGGGCCCGATTTCTCTGTTTCATGTATACGACAAAGGAAGGGACATACATAACACGCACTGCACCTTCAATCCGCAAGCCTCCGTTGTTTCTTGTCGTCAAAGCTTCGCTCACATTTGACCACTACCAACTCTTGCTGCACTTTTTTCCCCATCTCCTTCACGATGTACTCACCCTCGACCTCTACTTCCCCGTACCGATGTACTTTGAAGTGCGAAAATGGCACAGACGACCTGGAATCCTTTCCCGCTTCCAAGGTGGGTGACTCTTTGTCATTGCCATTGGGGCCACCTTTCATTTCCATTCTAGACTCGAGTCGTCCATGTAACCGACGACATGTATCAACAACTTAGGACCAAGATCGTGGATCTCGAGAAGGAGATCGAGCACTTGAAAAATACGGCATGTATTTCTTTGCCAAGTTCATGTTCGTATTCTGATAGTTTCGTGACCGCTAGGAGGCCGAACTCCACACATCATTGTCGTCGACGAGGGAATGTGTGCGTTTGGTTTATCTTACCCATACATTCCGCCTAGTTGAATTGCTTTATCCACCTCAGATGACCAATCTGAAGACAGTCCAAGATGGATTCTACGCCCAGGTCGGTGTCTTATGTTTTCCAGACTGATTTGCGACCTTATGGTGACGGACTCGCCATAGTTGTCTCAAGGCATTCTGACTACTTTGGAGAAAACGGCTCTCGAAGATCTCCAAAAAAATGTACGTGATTTGCAAGTGATTTGTCGTGGTGGCCATCATGTTCAATGTGATCTCTTTTTGACAGAGTGCGCTCACGACTAACCTCAAAGCTATGGTTACTGCAGCTGAGACTCGGGCGAGCGAAGCTGAACGGAAGCTGGAAGAAAGCCACAAGGAGCTCCAAGACCTGAAAACCCGGCGTTCTGTGATCACTGATGTATGTAGACGGCTATTGTGACGACGATATTCAAACCATCTAACCGCTTTGATAGTTTGCTTCCCTTCAAGATTATCTCAAAGACCGTTTCAACAAGATGAACATTTCTTCTACGTGAAGGCGCCGGGACTTTGTATCTATGACCATACTTTACTAATCCTTTGCATTCGATCTACTTTTTACCGGTGTCTTTTCTATTAAAGGACGAAACATGAAATTCTTCCATTAGCGCCATGTGAGGACATTGATCTGAACTTCTTACTACTGCTGCTCAGACGGCGATGCTGACTCATGATCAAGCCCAAATGACAGTAGACACGTTTTAAATCGATGTGTGATTTGCACGCGAAGTTCCAGACCCCCATAACAAGAGCCATGTAGCTGTTGGCATATTTGTTTCTGCACATTACAAACGAGCTGATGGCAGCCGCTTGAACCTGGCAAAGGCTCAGTTTCACATTCAGAGCGTCAGGGAGTTATTTGTACTTACGAAAGGATGAGGCCAATGTTTTCGTACAACTGCTAGACCATTCTTTTTGGTCGCAGTCATACACTCAACAACATACCAGCTTGCCTTGGCCTGACGGCTAATCCGTAAAATGTTACCCTGCATGCTGAAGCCCCATATGTTGTCCCAGCTGACCGTCTGTCCTTTCCCTTTCATCCGAGCATTGGTCGAAGCAGCAAGGTGAACACGGAAACCTGGCTCTTCGGGGTCATCATATGCCAAAGTGCCAATTTCTGCACGGCATCGTGGTCCGACAAGTTGCAGTGCCCAAATGGATAGGGCAGGCCTTGCATAGTAGACATCGCAAGGATCAGCTTGCGGATCAAAGAATAAGTCCATCTCCTTCTTACGGTTCGACTGTTTGTGAGGAATACTATAGCGATGGCGGTAGATCTTTTCAACGATATTCACGGCTCAAAAGGTAGTCTGCCCCCCAAGAAATGCAGTTAACATCTGGATGTGTTTGGAGGATCAAGGATCAATGGAGTCTCAAGGATTGTCAAGGAAAAGAATCTCAAGAAAGTCGCCTAGAGAGGGGAATTTCTTCGAAATAAGCTGTAGAACTTCATCAACCTTCTGAAAACTGCTCTCTCCTTCAGCACGAAGACGACTAGAGCCTGGATCTTGGACATATGGAATATCATGAAAACTGAAGGGACTCGCTAATGGGAGGGGTTGATCAGGTCCAGGGAGCAATGAAGGAGATTCATGAGAGTCGGCAGTGTTCAAATCTTCCCCAGGTGGGATGAGAGTAGTGGGCATGAAGGATGAGAGTCAATAATTCGAGCTATCGGTGGGGATCGATGAGATGATGGGGGTTTGCGGAATATTGGCCCATTTTTTCCGGGGTTTCCGTGGATTGGGATCAAAGAAAGTCATTTAGTGAGATATTGTCCTAGTTCGTGCAAAGAAATGAATCAAATCGCGTCCAAATCGCATCGATATGGAAGAGTAAGTAAACGCGTTAAAGCCTCACGTGGCGCCATTACGTAACGAAATCGAACCGCTACCAAAGGGGGGTATATAAACAACAGACTACATACAGACCGTCCCTCCCTCCCAACTCCCTCCGATCAAAAGATCTGTATCGTCGTCTGTCTATGAGAGACTATTTACCCCTGCATAGGACAAGTTCAGTCTTATCTCAGTCCGAATAGGCTGAGATAATCACAACATCCAGATGGTCGGTATCCAGAGAAGTGCGAGTCCCTGTCCGGACTGACTAATCAAGCGCCCGATCCCCCTGATATGGCACGTGTTTCTAAAGGTTCGAGTGGATCAAAGCGCCTCTGTGAACGAGAAAAGTGCTGCAATCTTCGTTAGATGTACTTAAACATTTGTCAAATACGTGCGGAACCTTGTCCCAACAATGTTAATCACAAAAATGTCCAGAGGTTGTGGCTGCAGCAACCTATTCAGCTAATTTTCGTTTGTGTGTGCGTGTCACTGTAATTATTCCAAGGTTGAGACCAAGTTCTTCCAATGAGTTTCATTTGTATATGCGTGTCAGTGCCATCAACCTTCCATATTTAACCCCACTATACACAGACACAGCTTCTTTGTTTGCTCTTTCATCTGTTCCTTCCTATGGGTCGATTATCCGGCCCTATATCCGGGGGTGGCTCTCCCTGCTCTCTACGTCCATCGCCCCACCCTCCTGTGGCGTCGTCAACTGGAAGCTCGGAAGTGACGCCTAGGTACGTCTGAGCAACGTCATCGATATCCGTAGACGGTTCCAAACGAGACGCACAGTGGCCCGCTTATCGATCCTCGCCCATGCAACGATGAGGGCCCCAACAACATTGCCATGGATGCGTGCATATTGCCCTGCACTCCCGCGGCATCTTCTGAACGCTCGGACGCGAAACCGAGGTATGTCTGTGGAACATAGTCATTCTCCGTTAACAGTTCCAAGAGATACGCCCAGAAACCCTACCATGGTCCCTCGCCCACACGCTGATGAGAGTCCTAAAGCCATTGCCATGGATGCGCGCGCCGTACTGTCCGGATTCTCTCCCAACGTCGCCGACGTCAATAGTATTCCGACCAACTGCAAAAAGAAATCGTGTTCATGCCTAAGGATGGCATGCGTGTTCTCACGGGTTCGCAGGGTGGTTGTTGCCCTGGGTGATCGTATCCGCAAGATCCGGAGGCAGTAGGACTGACTGGTCTTCGACCTTTGGTATACGATAGTAAGTGTCTTGAGTGATCGATAAGTGCCGATTTTACTCACTAGCTTGTCAGCTACTCATTTTAATCTTTGATCTCCTCATTCTCGATACTTCACTGTTGATTTTTTCCGTAAGTCACTCACCGCATACTATCTTGTGTCTATATTTTCTTTAGCTTACTTGGATATTGTTGTACTATACAATTACTTGCTTGAAATTACGTTGTGTGCCCGGATCGGCACTGACTGCATGCATCATAGGCTAGTTACTCTGCTGTGGTTACAGCATTCCTCGTTGAATCATATTAGCGGCCTAGTGCGGACCCTGTGGAAGCCCTTCTGTCTTGTATATCCTCCCAGCTGGATCTGGCCACAAACTCCTCCGTGTACAGCTGCGCGCACCTGTCAAAATAGCGACTTCAACTTGTCCCGCCAGCCAAACGCTCGCCTCTTCAAGGACCATGAGCCCTTCAACTATTCGAACCTCTATTATTCAATGCTTTCAAATAGTTGTTGTTTCATTTCTATATGGCATGTAAACTTTTTACTCATGAAATACGGTGTATGTGTAGAGAATTCGATCGGTATCAAGTAAGGATCGAGCATCAACGTAACTAGGCGGAAAGTCGTGAAGTCGTGTCAAGATATGCAAACAGGTCAATAAACCTCCGCCATCCGCGATGAGTCGTTCACCCCTTTTTCCAAACTTCAATCCCCGATGAGTATTCCCTATCTCAACCCTATCTTGGTATCATTCCTTTTCCGCCATACTCTGAGCTTGGTCGCTGAAAGTCACCCATAGCCAGGAAGAGAGACCCAAGGATACTCTGCCAAAGAACATGAGCAGAGTGGGCCCTGTTGAGTAAGTACGCACTCGAGGAGAATCAGAAGGAGATGTTCCTGAGAACACGGTAAGCTGGTTCACTCTATTTGGAAATATCTCGGGGAACCAACTTTGGATAGTCCCACAAATCTCGCTGCTCAGATTATCTCTGGTGGTCAACCTTGTATTCTCAGCTACATGACAAGTCCACGCCAAATTGATTGATTTTAGAGGTCGGCGAGCTTCCTGAGTGAGAAACGATTTTTTTACAAAGACAACGCACTCATCTGTCAAAGCGGATGATCTCAGACATCAAGCACAGTCGTCGCTCTGGTAATGAACAATAGCTTGGCACGAATACAGCGGACCCGAGATGATTTGAACAGCCGGCGGAGGTACGGACATATGCGCGTGTCGAATTCATTGAAGGCTTAGAATTCGAAATCGAGTTAGCCTCAGCACTGGGGGCTTTTCATTTGCCACCATCTCTTTGATCCGTAAATGTGTGAAGGTATGTTTGGAAATGAACGGTAAGTCAGATTGTTGATCTGGAATTGACGTGGTGATTGATGTAAGTTTCTCCACAGTCCAGATGATATCCTGATTGACGTGACGCATCGCCGGTAGACATGATTGAATCTCTATTGACATATCGGTCCGTTCCTCGAAGGTCAGGCCCACGACTTCCATTCCCTCAATGCAAGCTAACATTTTCCTTCTCAGTGTGAGTATGGGATGGCGCGTCTACAACACTGTGGGACGGCAGTTATACTTGAAGGTCTTGGTACAGGATCAAATATGGGTGTGTGGTCTATTTCTTACTTCTTTGCCTGCTAACGTTCCGATACACTAGGATCTAGTTCATTACGTCTAAGCGAGGCTGCTGGATGGAATGAAGGGTTCAATGGGTTAGCAATAAGATTCGTAGACTATACTGCAGTCAAGGTAAGTGTTTGCTATCCTATTGCTGGTTCCTTTGATTGAATTGCTTTGTTGAATATTATAATCCATCAACGACGCATACGATTCGCTTAACTGGCTCGAACTAGCCGCCCGCTTGTCACAAAAAAATGTCTTCCTCCGTGAAGCCGCTGGTCCTAGGTGCATAGCCCTCCTTCATCTATGTCCATTTATTAAATAAGTCACTCTAGCATTTTACTACGACAAGTGCACGTGCATTATGGAACCCGCTGCCATGGTGCGCCGATGAACTGCAAGACACTGTGGTTATGTTAAGAATACGTGTACTTTAGGTAGTTTATGAGCTAATAGTATCTCGTATTTTACCTAAGACGTTTGAAGAGTAGCGTGAGAATTGAGGTCCGAATTACCTAAGAGAACTTCGTAACAGGTCAACAAGTGCTAGGCGTAGTCAGTAGCGAGTAGAATAGGCAAGCACTTGGCGTAACCGATCACTATCACTTAGATTCACACAAGTAGTGGAGGTTCAATAAAAGTAGAATTCGATAATCTGTAAGTATTTTGGGTCCGAGTATATATGCAAGAAAGTATTCTAGAGGTTTCTGGTGTAACTCGGAAAGATGTAGAAAGAGAAAGAAGAAGAAAGAAAGAGAATGTTCTACTGAGTTCGTACAGGTTTGTGTAGCTAATTATGGTAGTAGTGCGGTAACGTGGGGTAATCCCTAACAGATTAATGCCTTGTAGCATCAATTCTGGACCCTCAAGTGTATATTTTGACGAACTCGATGGCTGATCTCTCGCAAATCTGGGGTCAGCAGATACTTTGGCTTCGTTAGTGAACAGTGAACCGATTCTGACTCTAGGTTTAATATTGTGCTTGTAATCATGGCTTAGCGGCCATCGGTATCAGTTAGGTACCTGGGACTCTGACTATTTCATTCAAGCGAACTCACACTGTGCACGCCAATCCAAGAAAAATGAAACAGCACATTCCCAATAAAGTATGTTTCTTCACTCCTTTTCCTTCGCTTCGGCTAACAGAGCATCACTAACACTAGGTTGTTAATCGACTTGCAAACGCAGAACACGACGGAGTCGACTGCGTGAGTTTTCGAGCCCTGTGACTCGGGGTGCACGCTGCTTCGTTGGCATGAGCGCACATAGTAGGGGTTTGCTAGTATATATTTTGGGTATCCGTAGGCAGCGAAGGTAAACGTGGTAAGCGTTGACCATCTTCTTTGTTGTTCGTTTGGCTGACCGGGCCTGCTTATTGCATACATCGCGCATCTCTAATATTAGGGTTCGTGCTTTTATCACTAATCTTGACTTTGTCACTAACTATTACTCCTTCTAGCGATGAAAATGATACCTATTCTTTCTCGTTCAGTTAAAGTAAGCATTCGCATCGACAGGCATAGAATAGACGCTGATACTCCGATTAGATGCTCGGCTATACGTTCTCAGTCAGGGAAACGGCACTAGCAAATGACTAGGACCGAATAGAATAAGCAGCCACGTAGTCCTCATGCTGGTGCATCATTTGGCGAGTGCATTCTTTCGGGCAGCCATAGGCGCAGATTATATTACCGATCGTGATTCAGTCTCATTCATGCCATGCCGAGTCCCGCGTGGAAGTTTGTTGTGTGATGACCATGAGCTGATGCATGACATGTATAAGGGCTTGTGTTTGAGCACGCTCTTGACCTGCAAAGATACGTGCTAGTTGATTGCGTTGATAGTATGAAGCCGTACTAACAAACTTGATAGGCTATTCAGACTCGTGTCGCCAGGAGTGACTATTTCTTCTCCTTGGCTGCAAGTCTTGACTATCGGCTCGTACAGGTTTTGAATTGCCCAACTGACAGAGAACTCGTAGAGGATGGTGATCATTGATGATGGCAAATCGAAGGCGCGGAGACGACTGCATAGACTGAAGGATTGAAGGTGAAGTTAAGGTATGGGCCTCGGATTTATTTCAAGCTCAACAACAGACTAACAACTTGGGGTAACAGTTACAGAGGCATATTTGCTATGCTCTCGCTCGTCAGGCGTGAGCGTGATATGGCTAGATGCCAAAAATGTGGGAAAATGCTCCGAGCCAGAGCGTTGACACGCTCTATGTGCATTCACGCGTGTAATTTTGCGAATTGTGCCAATGAGTACAGGCAATAAGGTCCAGATACCAAGGCAATGATAAAAACAACAGAGTGCAGTGTGTATAATGCCAGTAATGATATTACCAGAGTAAAGCTGGGTGGAGCGCATGGCTTAACTTGAGAATGGTACTAGAAAGGCCGTACTAGGTATAAAGTCCCAGTGTTTGACACCGAGTTCTCTGACCCGGCAAAGCATACGTGCGCTAATAATAGAAAAGGACACGCTTGGGAGATAATTAAGACTTCGCGTAACAGTGATCTATGACGCACAAGGCCCAGCAGGCCCGGAGCTTAGAGTTCTAGACTTTGTGATGTCAGAACTCAAGTAAATCCGAAGTCCCGGGGCTTCGGCCGAAGCGCGCGAGGCCTAGACAAGAAGCATGTTGACCTCACTACAATAGAATTCCCTAAGAGAATACCAGGAAGCGAGATAAGAGTCGCGGGGTAGACTATAACTCCGAGGAGATGGCAACCGATGTCACTACGCGGGTAATAGCCTTGGTAACCAATGCCGTGACACTCAGAGACAGGATCTGGACCATGGCCAGACTCCGGAGACAGCGCCAAGCTATGGCGGGATGATTGCAACATGCGTGGGTCGCAGGCGAAGGTACCCCGCAGCTTAAATAATACTATATGGGGTGGTACGAATTTGTAGGACGTAAAATAGATAAATAGCGCAGTGTAATAGTAGTGTATAAGTTTCGGACCCCTGTTGTAGTCGCGCGCAAGCCTCCAGCTTGATGCCGTAGCATCAGGATTAGTTTGTAACTTCGAGCGAGAGAATATACCTAGGATTGATATCATATTGAGTGAATTGAGTCGCGCGCGAGGCATAGAAAGCTAACGCGGCACTTGTGTGACTGTTAATTGGTTGGGTGACTTGAGCTCTAACCTGAGAAGAGGAGTTTAGTGTCATTGTGGATGCGCTCTTGTGCTTTGAGGGTTTCTTGCGACGCGAGGCACTACAGGTGGCAGAGGTTCAAACCCTTTGGCTTGTCGGACGGTGTTATAAGGTTTTTGTGTGTCTCTGGATCGCATAGGTTAGAACCCTGTGGATCTACGATCGGTTTGGAAGCTTGAGCGCATAGGTTTGAATCCTGTGGCTTTAGTGGACGGTCTTGTGAAGTGTTTCGGCTTAGAGCGCGAAGCTTTGAGTGGTGTGTAGTGCGATTCGAGTCGTTTGAGGTCACCCCGCGTGTCGCTCGAGACTTCTTGAGGGTTTTGTGTACGTCTCTCGACGTTGCGTGTGTTATATTGCATCTTGCCTTGAGGCCCAGCGACGGACGTCACTCCTCTTGTTATTAAAAGCCTTCGGACTTTGAGAGATCTAGATAGTTACTGCGTGCTATCGCTATACGCGTATATCGTATATTCTGAGGATCCCGTTGTTCTAATTCATTCTGCTTCTATCGCATCAGAATCCCCCACGAACTTGAGGGTTTGTGTGTGTAGTGTTGGGTGTGGGTGTGATCAGTGTCTTTGACGCTGTTGCATTTCTAGCTTGCGCGCACAGAGTCTCTTCAGTGTGATAAAAAACACCATCGATTCTCCTGCCACGATCGAGCTTTGGACATCTCCTCGAAGAGGCTCAGGGCAGGGAATGCTATGGAGAGTAGACAAAAGTTATGATCACGCGCGACAGAGGTTTCGATCAAGAGGCTTTGACGTGGTGGTGATCGAGTGTCATCAGAGCGTGTCTCGCGCGTGTGGACGAGTGTCGGCCCATCCCATGACTCCGACCACCAACCTCCGCGCATCCACTCCTTGTCCGCATCACGTCCTCTCACTCCTAGCAACCCTGCTCACCGGAATGCGATACGTTGCGTCACGGTAAAATCGGTCTATGGTAACGGATGACGGATGTACTTACAAGCTGAAGATCACACCCTGCTGTTGACATCCAAAAACAAGACGCCTCATTCTGCGGGACATCGACATCAAATGAAACCAGAAACTGTCTAGAAAAGCAAAGATCAGAAAATCAGGCCAAGTGTCCATTAGAACACGAGCAGAAGACAACGGAAACAAGGATACGACAGTGGTGAAGAAGAAAAACAGTGAATGAGTCTGCCAAACAGCCCCTAGCCTAGCATTCAATTTACGGAACTCACTGCCAACCACCTCGACGGCAGCATACTGTACCATTTCGATCGATTTGTCAGTCACGCGTCCGAGGACCCCTTGACGGCGACAAATTTCGGTGCAGGTCACAGGTCACAGGGCCTGTAGGTTGTCTACATCTGGCTTAAATAGGTAATTTATGGTCAAATTCTAGGTGCCTGTGGCACCAGACCTGCCTTTATTAGGCAATTGATGAAACCAAAAATTCGTCAACATGGTCACAAGTCACACGGCTTGACGAATCGATCGAAATGGTACAGTATCAAGCACTTCGTACAGTACATGACACCATGCAAGGGTAAGCAGGGGATTGACGGCTTTCCACAACAACTGGGTATCGTCAGGGATAATATGGGATGGGTTCTGTGTCGTCGATGGAAGATGGTGTCCTGCATCGCCTGGATCTTGCTATGGCTTAGCGAGATGTCATGGGCATCAGGTTTACTGGCTTTGGCTCCCGATGTTGATCGCGAGTTGCTTTCCTATCTCCCAGGTAATGTCCATTGATGAGATCCATCGTGACGATGCTGGCAACCTACTCTCCACCACACGAACGAACCGTGGAAGCATCCACACATTCGAGCCATCATACCTGGAAACAGCCCTTCCTCTCCTTAATCTAGATAATCCGAAGGCCCCAGGGTCCAGGACCATGAGTAAGAAGGATGCTAGGCTCCGCTTATATTGCACTGGAGACCTGATCAGATGTCAATGCCAGACATGTCATGAAATAGTGGATACGCTTATCAGGGTTTGTTGGTAGATACAGCATCAAGCATCATACAAACTACTGCTTCGTAGACACGTTCAGGCTTGTGATCGAGGTTCGTCGACAAAATTCCCCCTTCAACGTCGTATGAGCGAGAAGCTTCAACCTGGTGCATAGTGGCAAATATGGATGCCCACCGTCCCCGTATATACGGTGAATACGGGTGCCATATATACGGGACCGTACCCGTACCGTCAGGCCCTCAGATTTCTGGTTTACAGTACGGATGTGGCCCGTAAAACCTGTAGCGTAATACGGTTTTACGGCCGTAAATACGGCATCTCTTTTGGGCTATAGAAGTGGCTGCGTGCTGCTTCCTTCCACTGCCACATTCAGCCACGTAGACGTGCTTCCCTTCAAAATAACTCCTTCGGAGCCTCGCTCTCAACATATACAATGATTAAATTCAACTGCTGCTTCGTCCAGATCCCTAGTGCTGTCCGCTGACTCCGCTCAATCGTCCGAGGCTTTCATTTCTTAATTTGCATTGCTTTCCTGATCGTGTTCCTCTCACGCTCGAACGTCTAGGCGAATTCTATACATCAGAGCTTGCCCTTCCTCATCGTAAAGTCTCGACCTTACTCCATAAGTTCCCAGCTCCTCAAGGATAATGAAGTTCAGCTTACTTTTGGGTATAAACACCTCAATCCTTGAACTTTACCTATCCCCTTTCCGAGTTCTGTCGGGACAGCTATACACTGAGATATCTGGCCATGCATCGGACATGCTCCTTGCCATATTTTCTGTATGTTCCTATGTGCCTAGTGTGCTCATTTGCATCTCTGGTAAGTGAAATCGGATGTAAGATACCTGTCGATGATCTGCGAGAACTATAACATCATGTTCTGCTGTACCTCTCGACCACATGTATTCATCTGGTAGGTATTTGGAGGTCACATGGCTATTAACATCACTTTGAACGATGATTAGTGCATAATGCCCCTCTTCACAGGCTTTTAAACTGATTCTTCACTGGCTACTATGCTTGCCTCACCAGAAATCTTTTGGAAGCTGTCCATATTACCCATAGTACCGTATTACGGCTGTACAGTACCGTCGAGCACTCTTGGATAGGCCATTACGGTACGGGTACGGGTCACCCGTACCCGTCAAGTGCCCGTCAACTTTACGGCCGTACCCGTATACGGGTATGGTGGACATCCCTAGTGGCAAATGACCAAAACGATGCTCCTCGAGTGAAGTTGGGCTCCGGCGTATATACGGCGTGAACTGTGCCAGAAGGCTGGAAACTAGGTGTTGTTATATCAGTGTTGTTTTGAAAAAAGCTGGAGTGGCGTACTAGCAATCTCCCACAAGGGGCTACCGGAACATCGGCCCGGTACACCGGGCAGGTAGGTAGGTTGAGCTGGCAGGCCTGAAAAAAAAAAGTTGACCCTCCTCAAATGGCCCAAAAATGCCTTCCAAATGTAGAAAGGTGATGTATTTGAGTGCCAATATGTCTGATCAATAGACCTTCAATCTTTATAATGTCTATGCAACACAACATTGGGAGTAGACAGTGGTTAGCGGCACTGCCATCATGAGTCAGCATATGACATCATGTGTCCATATTTATGTGGTTTCTTTATTTGATTAGAAATGTCACAGATTGTACTCAAAATGATATTTGGTTGAATAATAGTACATAAATACGATGCAATTTCTCATTTTCGCTTGGAAATATACTCAATTTGGACAATATGACATCATAATGGTCACGTGGAGGTAGGTAGGTCCAGCGCCAGAGCCTGAAATTTTTTAATCGACCCCATGTCATTTTTTTTCATATTGGTAGCCCCTTGATCTCCCGGGAGTAGAATTAAAGTGAAACCCACAGACAAATCTTGCCTACGTCTTGTCTCGTTGCAGTCATTGATGTTGAGGGCTTCATTGTAAAACTGGAACACCTCGTCGCGACGGAGAGCTCATGTAGAAAAGATCGGACCCAAAGTTTGCACCCCTGTTTGGCGGCTATGAGGGAAATCTTACCATCTCCATCATGGTGTTCTTCAGTCCATGTGAGGGCATGATGAAGAAGTCCCCAATTTGTGTTGCCCCATTGCTCCCTGGATAGTCCATGTGGCCAATCGTACTGTGATGAGGTGTTGTTCCAGGCATCATAGCTGTCATCCATGAGACTATCTGTGCATCAGGAGTGGTATCAGCGGGAGAACGAGACATGAACCCAAATGGAGGGGCTCCTCGATGCAACATGGGAACATCAAGGATCTTTTCGCTATGCATTGGATCAGTAAGACCGCCAATGAACTCGTGATGTAGCATTTTCTTGAATGGCTTAGCAGGGTTCTTTATGCTTTGGAAAGTATCTGTGACTAACTAGCATTTGAGAGCCATCACATCTGAGTGGCATGATCCGAGTCCTATGCTCTTTGTATTTGTCCTATCTTTATCAACACTACCCTATCCCAGCCGTTATTCTGTTCCCAAAGAATTGATCAGAAGATTGAACAATCAAGACTATTGGAACAACTTACAATGAACATACATAGGTAATCTTCTCGGTTGAAGATGCTCAAAGAGACTCACCTACAGGAACAGTGCATCCGATGGATGAGCACAGAAGTGGGGAAAAGACCAAGTTTTGGCCCGGTGAGGCAGAGCAACATTCCTAGGGATGTGCACCGTACCATTATGGATACGACCGTAACAATACGGCCATAAACCATATGAAAAATCTTGCCCACAGTACGGTATGGCTGATGCCAAATCCGTACCGTGTCCGTACTGTTCTCCGTATACGGATAGTTTCATGACGAGAGTGAATAACTGTCATCAAAATGTAAGTGTAGTTTGCATCATTGAGACCATATTTACTGACCTCAATGACATTGAACGGTCCCCTACCATTCCCTCGACAACCGTACTTCAACCATATGGATACGGCCATATTTTGGCTCATCCAAAGTGCTCATGGTATGGACCTGTATCCGTAGCCACCGTACGTAGCCACCGTGATATGGATATGGTGCACATCCCTAAACATTCCATAATTGTTACGTGGGAGCTCTGAGAGGAATAAAAACCATTTATAGCATTATGAAGAAGTTAGATATAAAAAGGAGATAAAGACACAACGATGGCATCTACAGTGATTCTACATGAGGACCTGGTACTGATAGTTACTGTTTGTGGTAAGGATAATAAGTCATTCCATTTTTTATGTGAAGCTGCTATGGTCTTCTTGAGATTAAAACGAGCAAACACATATAGTGACGCTTCCTGACTGATGATAACAGTGATATATGGAGGCGGATTTATCTTCGCATCTTGGCAACATCTTGGCATGCATCTAGGATAGTCAGAATGGGACGATACCACAAGGATGATGAGGTTGGTACCTTGGAGCAGAAGGAGTTCTGCAGAAGGAAGGATGTCAGTAAGAATGCATCAATAAAATTGGCAACAAACCTGGATCCAAAATGTGCTTGAATTCGCCTTCGGATACACCATCTACCAGTGTGAGTCAGAATTATCAAGAAAGAAGGTGACAAGTCAATTACATACCCCTGGAGAATATCAATAGCTTTGGCAGTGCCAAGACTTTCTCCATGCCATTTCTATAGCCCATATAGGCTGAAAGTGAGCCATACACAAGTAGCTTGCATAAATGTTTGAGCAAACATTGGCCATCATGCACAAATCCACAATCATCTCCTGCCTCCCTAGCTGAGACGTGGCTTTGGCTATATATCGCGTGCCATTGGAATCAATATTAGCCGCTACCATAGCATATGAAGGTGATTAACTGCCTGGGGCTGGATGCATGAATTCGGCATCTGTATGCACTGTCAGCTACACTACGAGGTATACTGAGACTGGCTTACTATGACAATATACGGCTGCCTAGGATTGGAAATTATAGGTGATAATTTGTGCAGGAATCTCCACAGGCAGAGAACCGGTCTTGATTTCTAGTTCAAAGTCTCGGACGTATTGGAATTGTCCGTAAGCAAGAACCTAATGGAAAATGAGTACACAACATCTAATAGGATAAAAAGTGGACTCGAATGCCAGTTTGGATTGCAACCAATTGCTAGTCGGGCCCTTTGTCGTGAACTCCATCATGAATTGTGTAGCACCTGGGTTGAGTTTGGTCCACGAGCCGACTGGGAACAACGTAACACCACTCAAGAGGCATCACAGCACCTTGTGTGGTAGAGGATGAACATACCTGCACATAAATAATATTCAGATGTCATTTGGTTCACCTGCATGTAGGACTGAGCTACGCTGATCTGTCTAGCACCAGCAGGAATGAATAGTGGTGAGGCTGCATCTTGCTCCGTCAGCTTGTAGATAGCGAGAAGCCTCTTGCTGACAGCTGCTGACTCTTTGACCTTGACACCAAAAAGAATGCTTGGCAATGGCGACGCTGCGCCAGGGGAGCCTGCTTATGCTAGGCAGATGAATTGTCAGCCACGGACCATGCAAAAAAATGCATACAAATCTCGACATCATTCCCAATGATGCCCATACTTCATCACCATAATTGTCAGCATCTCCACCATCGTGGCCCCCATCTCGTCGTCAATTTATACCATCAATTTTGTCAATATGGTAGAAGAGTCTCATGCGAAGCGAGGAAAGCAGGCCTTTATCACTTGTAGCACTTGTAGCACTTGCAGATCACTGTCAAAGGAGATGGCACTAGCAAACAGCATTGCCCTATTGATCCCAGCTCGTTGTATACAGTCCATTCCCTGATATTTGCTAAATTGTAGGTTGCGGATCAGAGGGTGTTGTCTTGTAGAGGTGGTCATTAGTGTTGGAAGGAAAGTTGGCATTCAAAAGATTCTAAAGAATTTTGTCACCAAGTTCTCGCCAAATTCATCCAATGTAATTCAAGTCTAATTCGGGTTCACATTTGAGTCAGGTAGACAATGAATCCTGTGATACATTGAGTTCAAACCATGGAGTAGAATGATGAATCAGTTTACATACCAGTAGAACTCATCCATTGTATATTCCCAAGGTGTTCTCCAATACTCCGCTGGCATTGCTGCATACTCTTGAAGGGAATCATTGACGTCGTTGTCAGGTGGGGGTTTGTCACATCAAGAAAAACCGGATAACAAGAAGCCGGTGATAAGAAAGGTAAAAGAATCCCAGAAAATCGATGAATCTTGCAAAAACATTCCCATGGAAAAGCCAGGTAGAATGCAGCGGCAAATGCCATGTTGGACGATCAAAAATCGGCGTTCAGGTTGGTATAAAGACCGAATTTCCTATATTCATAGGACTCGGAATCTGACAGAGGAAAGTGCATGTCATACAGAATCACAAACCATGCAGGCTAAACACTCCACTGGTTTGCCATATAACCCGAGATCAGAGCCTCAATGATCTTGGGTCTTCAAAATCATTCGAGTTTAACACCTTGATTGTGTGCCAAATGGTCAAGAATGATATCGATCAGCTGCATATCGTCTGGGAATGCTGGTCGTATAAAGATGATGTGCTCGTTGGTGTCTTCCAGAATGGGGTGACATGAAGCATGACTAAGAATGTCGTCGGCATGCTGGAGATACATATATGAGGCGAAGAAGCTCCAGAAAATGGAAGGACTCACATGTTGAAGTAAGTCCTGGTCTGTCAGGAATGTAAGGGAGCACAACACAAGCCGGGAATGCAGAAGAGTTGCCAGGCATAGGACCAGCCTCACCAACACCAAAATCAGTTACACAGTGAGGGGGCATTCCAAAGTCGCTTTGGATCCCTTTCTCAGCGCTGGAGGATACAGGATTGTCAATGATAAGGGTGGGGTCCACAGAACATGAAGATAATAGGTTATTATGTCAATGATTTCAAAGTAGGGATTCCAAATCCTAATCTGAGGAGGTGGAACAGGATCTGGCACCTTCAAACAAGTCCCCTCATCAGTGTTTTTTTTGCCATTTGGATGGACCTGCAGCGGGAGTTCCACTGTCTAGTTTGGATCTGCATTCATCATTGTCAAAGTTCATGCAAAGAAAATCTGCAGACATACCATTGCGCATCCCTCTTTGCCGCTCAAAGGAGTTGTTTATTCTCAGCAGCTCGCAAACACATCGTTGCTCTCTCCTTCATGCTGTTAAAGGGCTGCAATCTCCCTTTGACTCTTCTTCCTGGGGGCTTCAGGTATATATGACTGGGTATCTGGCCTGAAGCTCTTCTTTAGTTAGGCTATGATAGTATCAGCAAGCGTGAATTTTATAAGCTATGAAACTATGTACTCTAGTCGTCTTTTCTTGAATGAAGCAATAGCATTGAGTCTATGAGGATGCTCTTTGCATTGCACGTCATCATTGCATCCTGGCAGTTCCATTGGTGCATTGTGGGTTGAACGTTGAAAGGCTAAAGTCAGATAATGGTGCTAAGGGACGCATTCGGCGCATCCAAATTTTTCAATTTGCAGGCTCTTACTTCTTGCTATTGAACACATCTTCATGCCAAACATTTTGATCTATCTACCTATAAATCGCAAGCCAAGTAGAAAAAGCTTAGGTAATGCTCACTGCATCTTTGATAGAGAGCCAGTTTAGAATGCCACCAGGAAGGTCCATGGTGTAGATGCTCAGTATCTGTAAGCAGTAATATTACCTTGCTTGTCAAGGTCTCTGTGGGTCTAAAAACTGTAATTACCAAGTGTAAATTGTCACATGATGTGATGTAATAGCGGTGTACTTAATACTCTGTCATGCAGTGTCACGATAATTGTCCAGAAATGTCAAGTTTACCAGAAGTGTCCTTCTACTCTAGTGATTGCGACTCACAATTCTTTCCTGTTTTACCTCGGATTTTTTTCTAAGATATCTATTATGTACTGCCCTTCCCCATTCCATCTACTTATCTGGTGTGTCTTGCTCCAAATAAATAATTGCCAGTGTGCACCGATTAGGGTTGACACTTCCCTGCCAAAATTGATGACTTGCATGCTGGTACCATTCCGCAGCAACTCACATTTGACCAAATTTTTTTCAGTGAACATGATGAAGTCCACTTTGGAGGGTGAGTGCACCCAGTACTTCCAAGGTTGTTCTCTCCAAGTTCACTCCAGCTGGGATAACTTGCTCAAATTGTTTAAGTACCACACTCTTTTTACAAGTCCAAGGTAACAAGGATTTGTCCTTTTCTGAGTGATTTCGTGGGTAGGACCCTGAGCATTCTTAAGTTATACTTTAGAATTCAACAAGGACAAACATTGGCCTTTTATGGCAACAGCTTCACTTCTGCCTTCAATGTCAACCATTACTATGCCAAATCATGTGTCTGCTCACTGAACAGCCCTCTTATGTGCATGAAAAGGTATGTATTTATTATTTAGGTCCTTACTGATATTTTTAGATACTTTTTGTGCATCCAGCAGCCCCAAGAGCCCTGGATTGCATGTATCCTGCCTCCAGTGCCCACTGCCTGCATAAGCCCTTGGTGGAGGCAGCACTGCTGTTTCTCCATCCACCATTGCTATGACAACACCAGTAGGTCTCATGATGATGACAACTCATGCAGACCACCATCACACCCTCGAATTCACTCCCATCCCCCATCCCCTTCAGAACCTCCCACATTGACATTGGTGTGAATCGCCTCTACAGATGACATCTGCACACCACAACAGTGTGTAATCCATCCGGACAGTTGACATCAGCCACCATCTTGGTGTGGGAGGAGCTATCAAAGACAGAAATAGCCACAACGATGACGACCAACGTGATGACAGTGCTGGTGGGGACAGTTATATTCTGATGCAGGGCTCTGAGAGTATCTGGAGAAAGGATTCTGAAGAAAGAGGATGTGGATGGAGGATACTGGAAGATGGGTGATGTCAAGGAAGAGGGCAGAACAAAGATGAGGACGCCAATGGCCAATGACAACATGACAGTCATGTCCTTCCAGACATTGAAGGAGGAACCTGGGCATCATGAACCTCTCAAGAATCATGACTGTATGATAATTGCCACCAGCACCGCCACTTACCCCACCAATATCTAACATTGGCCTGCCTCAGTCTACTGTGACCCAAGCAACCTAGCTATTCCAGAGTCGTGTATCTCTCATTCTTTTGGCTGAGAAACATGACTCCAATGTACACTGAGCCCCCCTGATGCTCTGGTCATCATGGGTCACTACCCAATTCCCATTACCACCCCTTCTGCCCCATTTCCATTCCTACAGCTTAGCAACAGCCACCAGGATCCCACCACCCCCATTTTTGATATTAGAGGAGTCAGTGGTGAGGTCTGTTTCCCCCTCTGACCCCTCCATTGCCCTGAAAAAAGCTCCGACCTCCTTAAACTTTTATTTATTTCAGAAATGTTATATTTTCACATACAGATGCAATACACATTTCATTATGTCAAGGGCCAGTGGTGCGGTAGTTAAGGGTGTTACTTCTGGAAGTTGTGCATGGATTCTGGACTCATATCTGCCATGCTTGCATCAGCTCTCTTGGTTAAGTCTTCACATCTTGTGAATCTCTGTCCTCAAATATTGGTAGCATATTGTTGATCCATAAAATCAGATTATTGTACTTGAAAGGAAAAGGCTTGAACACTGCTCAAGCAAGGTATGAAAGTCATTGACTGATGACCACTAGTTAATAGCAACAAGTGCCTATGAGTCTCCCCAGTGGTGTCCATCTACTGGATCATGTGATCCTTTTCTCCTTTTGGGCCAACCACAAATTGATTCTGTAGTATGTGGTAAGTTTTAATTTCAAAGTACAGAAAAATCTGTGTATTATGATCCTATGAATGCAATGTTCAAATAATTTGGTCCATGAATTTGTGAAGCTAGGTTTGAAACTGACATGAAATTACAGCTGTAAACACATGAAACTGCTAAATATCCACTATATCTTGTGTGTAACAACATTGATGGTACATTGCCCTGTTGTATCAGTGTAATGTATTGAACTCACTCTGATCACAGTGCAGGTTTCTGGATCTTGAGGCTAGTGTAACTCATGAAGATGTTGAGTCCTCTAACTCAGAAGATGAAGATGAAGATGACTTCATCATTGACAAAGAGGAGGAATGGGATGACAGGACTGATTCACTGATGACCAACCTCTTTTCTGATCTATCGGCTCCATTGGTGGAGGAAGATAGATGGGACAGCATCTTGGAGAGGGTGAGAGTTCATGCAAGCACCTCCAGAATTCTACTAGATAGTAGTGAAGGACTCAATCTTGGTCTTTTGGATGCTGCCTCCAGGCTTTGGGTTCTATCGTGCTTTGTGAGTAAAAGTGTTGATCTTCCTCACTCATCTCTGATTATCTTGAAGCTGGGGTGGGAGGATATAGTGGTGTTCCACATTGGGTGATGCGCTAGATCCAAACAGGGTGTTAAGACTACCTTCATTATGCCACTTATTGAAAAACAAGTATGGCTAGAGGCAGATATGTCAGCAGATTTGAAGAGTTGGCTGGTCAGTATATCTGGAGTTGTGTGTCACAATAAACAGGTGGTGATTTATGCTGTCTCTCCTGAAGAAAGTTGGCATGCGCTTTCGAGTACATTACCACCTGTACTCATCTCTGGTAGCTGGATCAAAGTTTATCACAGTCCATCAAGAGGCAATATTAGGATAGTGAGCAAGCTGTATCCCTGGGGATGCAAGGTGCTTTTGGTGCCTATGTTTGACCCTAGTGACAGGATGTACTGACGGTGGCTTGGTCCCAAATCAATGCCCAAGCTGTTCGACCCTGCAGTGGTCAATGCTATTGAGAAGGGGCACTCACACTATCACTCTCTGGGCTTCAAATATGAACATGATCTTTTTGCCAAACAGTTTTACTTCTCCCTCATTCAGAGTGCTCTTGATATTCCAGGCAGTCTCACCACTGTTTTTGCCCAATCATAACATCCCCAAGTTTGTCAAAACATACTGCTTGCCTAGGATCTCAGAATAGTGCTTTCAGATAGAGGAAAAGATCACTGACACAAGCAGAGGCCAATCAGGGACCATTTATGGCATTGGTGAGCAAAGCCTAGAGGTAGATTTTGCAGAGGGACTGTTTTCCATTAGATGGGCCGACTGTTAAAAGAAATTCCACATAGGACAGTACATGGAGATCTCGGAAGGAATGATTGGGGATAGATGATCAGGATGGATTAGTGCTGTTGAGAATGAGATGTTGGAGCTGATTTGTCCTCATGCATCCACAATGGAGGTATATCACATCTTTAGACCTTTGTCTCCAAGCTCATAGCATTTTCAGGCACACAGCATTCACCCCAATGCTGTCATTGCGATTGCTGTGCTAAATGGTTTGTGCACTGCTCCAGCTATGGTTTTCTCAAATATGGAATCAACACTGAATGTACCTTGAAAGGGGATGACGTTCTGGGTGACCAGGAAGAGCTATCACTAGGGTAGAAAGAGAGGGTATCTGATTGATGCTAACATGATAGTGGATCCCAATATCGGGAACTGAGCCTTGAAAGTGCTTGTGCAACTTGTGCACTATGACCTGAATACTCTATTCATTTGTATATTGTTCTCATACCACAATATCGTCAAGAAAGAATCATGGCTACCTCTCAATGAAGCACAGCTGCTGAAAGACAAACATGAATTTTTTCATGACTTTGTCCCAGAAACCAATGTCCTGATAACAAAAGACAGATGTATTCTGACTCCAGAATTGTTTCTTCCAAAACCAGCAGAAGAACCAGAGAATGCCACCCCTCTACCAGATCCCTTGGAGCATTGCCTCTCTCCAGCATGGAATCCCTTATCTCCAGACCCACCTTCTCACTGGTGCCTCAATCCTCACCTCCTTAATGCCAAATTCTGTGTGTCTTATAATGGTTGCAAAATTGTGGTCTTGGTGAAATGTGACTGGCAAAGGAATATAGTTTGTGTCAGAGATGATATGACATTGGGAGAAACTCTGGATCCTGAGAGTGCTGGAAATACACCCTTCAATCTGACATTATGACATGTTTTTGGTGATTTCGGGTCAGCATTGTGGGAAGTGAGTTAGGAGTATTCAATTCAAAAAGTGCTCACCTGACAACAGCTTGGATCTGGTTTGGACTGTGGCCATCATCATTTCTAGAGCTCCATTCCTTCCAGATGATGTCATAGACAAAATGTTGACATTGCACAATTTGATGATGACCCCAAGGGGTTGGTAGACCATTGTTCCAACACATTGGGTTGGTTGGTTGGTCGACCTTGTGACACTTAAAATTTTTTTTAGACCTCACCTACTCCTACTGAAAAATACAACTGTCCAAGCATTATAGTGTATATATTATAGCTGTTTACTATCTTTCTAACAAGAATTCATTGGAGATTTTGGTGAACAAGGGCAGAACTTCAAAAAAAAACATTTGCCAGTCTTGCCACTTGCCCTGGCATAGATCAAAAATGTTCCACAGTGCTCCAGTGAGCAGTCTAAATCAAGAAGCTAATATAATACATTAAAGTACTGTCAGGCCATATGAAATCCACAACTTGCAAGTTCAAAGGCAGGTTGACTCAGGGTCTTGCAAGAAGAAAAAGGGTATGATGTTGTCATATAACTAAGTAAGGCCAGCAAGCAGCAAGGCCCACTACCTTGTGCCCCATCAGACAGAAACTTACAGCAGTTACCAAGATACCCTTCTAACATGGCTCAAGCTACGGATGACAGATCAAGAAGTAGAATTAGAATCGATTGTAGTATAGAAGTATATATATATAACTAGATGATCAAAGTAAAATTGATAAGCAAAAACATGGTTGTGAAACAACATGAGGTTATAATATATGGATGTTTAAGGCAGTACAAATCTGTAAAACAGTCAGTCAGACACTGTATATGCTAGAAGTAAAAAAAACTCACATATAGACTATAGAAAGGAGACATGCAGACCAGTTGTTAACAGAGATTCCCAGCCAGGTGTTACAGGCTTGTGAATCCTCAAAGGATCTGAGTGATGCAGTGTTAACCTAGTAATTGTCACACATTCAAGAACGCGGCGATGGGCATGCAGCATATTGGCGATGCAAGTGATGTCCATATCCTTCTGCAAATCCCAACATAAGAACATGATATGTAGTGTTCCGATGACTCAGCTTCACATGGCTTGGCGTGACTTCTTGTGACTTGGAAGTCATTACGACTTCCAACCTAAATGTGTCAGCAACCCGGCTCAAAGTCATATCAACTTGGCATGAAGTCGGCATGCCATTGACTTTACTAGATGTTACTCAAAATAGCAATACCAAATTTCAATTTCAGCGGATAAGCTACAATGCTGGGTATATGCTAGTCAATCAGAGAGTTTGAGGTCACTGCACATATATTGCATGTAAAGATGTCCCAAAAGGTGTTATAGAATGGCTCACTGTGGATGGTTGAGGAGGGTGGGAACATTGTGGCTGTGTCATAAAATGTCCGGTTTAGGAAATTGGGCCATATTTTGCAGTTGGTGGCATATTGACTCAAAGCCGTAGTCAAGCCGAGTGAAGCCACTTCTCTTCTGTGACTTAAAGAAGTCAAGCCGATCACACTGGCTTGACTTCTTTCAGCATGACTCCATCGGCATGTGACTGGAAGCCGAGTCATCGGAACACTAATGATATGAACCAGATGGGGCAGAAACTTTGGATTGGTACATAGCTCAGTAAAGAGACGATTGCAAAAGAAAGGAAGCATGAGATGAAGTGTCTTGAGGTTTGAAAAACACTGCATTAACGTGATGGAAGCTTCATTGTGGTAATCAAATTTGGCCACAGAGTCCATATAGAAAAGAGTGAACAAGGTGATACTATAAACAGGGGATGATAGGTGAGGCCATGCTGGGTTGGAAATGGTACCTTCCTAACACAACAACATTTCTTGCAAGTTATCGAGATGCAGTAGGAACCACACCAATGGTAAACCATTGGGTGAGTCACAATCTTGAAGCATGAGGCTAGTAACTGTCAGAAGTTCTAGAGTATGCTTGAAGTCTTTAACACTTGCATCACAGGTGACATCCAAACAGCGAAGGCTGCACATGTGGGGAAGAAGTTTCAGAACCACAAAAGGCTGTTTGTACAGGTGGATGCACAATGTGTTCAGGTTCTGTATGGTAGTGGGCGAGAGGGATAATGCGTGGAGAGGGACATCTGCTATGGACAGTGACTGTAGGATCAGGACAAATGAGAAAGACAATAGGATAGAGTTCGTGTAGGCAGGAATTACTGTATCAGCCATGGACCCATGGTATGAATCAGATATGTTGAGATAATTTAATTTGCATAGAGATCCAGCACATGTATCCAGAGAATGCTACACATCTTCAGGAGCATCCATTGAGAAGGTATGCCATTGGGCACACCTGCAAATGATGCAATCAAGGATGGCATTCCCTGTGATATGCAGTTGAGGTGCAATGATACTGATATCGATGGGACGACCTAAACAGCGGGATATACACTTGTCCAACACACATAAAGCATGTCGTGAAGAAGACGAACCCAAACTGAGATGTAGGCTGGCATTGGATACAAAGTCCAAGCAGATATCCGACCAGAGTGAAGGGACACCAAGGTATACATCCCTCCATTGTTGACAAACCTGCACCCATCTCCATAAATTGTCTGTTGTGGAGATGCAAGCATTGAAACCACTGTTCTGTCCCAAGACAAATATTTCTCTCAGGAGTTTGTGTGGCAATACACATATGGCTTTAGAATCAGTGCGCAATACTGATACAGATCGGTGAAATTTGGTACCATATGTTTAAAGGAGCAAAATCAGACCTTCACTATGAGAAGAGGAAGACTGGTTCACTGTCACTATTACAAACAGTCAGTAAAGAAAGAAAGTCAGATAGTATACACTTACGTTTAGAAAAAAAATTGGCAAAAGGAGAGGGAGATGCCAACTGTATGGGACTAAGCAGTGCCATCTCCTTAACAGTCTTTTTCATATCTGAGGACAGCACCAAAACACAAACAGATTCCAGTGTCGTGTTGAATGATTCACGATGAACAACAGATAAACTAAAATGCTTTAACTGCAATCATATACATTAGCCTATAACAGAGAGAAAGGCAACAAATACCTTGAACATGAACATGCACAATGCACCTCCAACCAGCTTCTCTGCATCGGGACCCATGGGAACAACGGGTCCATTCAAATTTCTAATATTGACAGGGTCAAGGTCATACTTGAGTCTTGGAGATGACAATACTGAAAGCGGCTGCATGTTTACTTGGCACAGCATAACTTGTTGGAATAGCATGGTCATTATTCACCTGAGACTATAACATAATGCATCAGCATGAATTTACAGCCCCTGCAAAGACAGAGAACACCTTGGGTTTAAACATATTCAAAGTAGTCTTGATTGACTGCTCACCTGAATTGCTGACCATGAGCATGTCATAAGGAACACCATCAGTTCGCTGCCATTGTGCATACTCTAGCGTCGACAGACCAACATCCCAATCCTCCATGAACGGTGTACCAACAGGTGACTGGAAGTGTAACACCCACTTGAGTTTCTCCATGGGCTTTGGGTGGTCCTCATTATAGTCCTCAACACTGATAATTTGTTATACCAATTCCCAGAATGCGTGATGGCAATGAAGGCAAAAGTAGCAGCAGTGACTGTATCACCGGGTTGCATGGGCCCCTACAAAGAAAGTGCGCACTATTGGCACATCGTCACACAAGCTTGTCCTTCAGGTCAGGGTGGCCTAGATAAAACTCGTCCTGCATCACATTATGGCTATAAGACACTAAACCAAAAGTATCTGCCATGACTGTTAATGCAAAGGATAGGCACAGGAGACTAGATTGGTTCAGATGTATAGGATGGCTTATACAGGAGGTCATGTCCCATATCTCCTTCCCCTGCCATGTTACATAATTCAAGAGGTCACTATATACCATGTGAGCGAGATTGAATAATGACATTAATTTATGTTTACCCCACCTAGGCGTGAACATTATTTGTAAAGTAAAACTCTGCAAGAATGTCGAGACACCCAATAGGAATTTCTGGGATGGGACTATTAACCCATGACAAATAGTGGCCCAAAAACAGATGCTCCAAAATAGCATTCTGATACCATCCAACGCCTTCTCTACCTGATGACTCGATGCAATGTGCTCAAGCTATTGCCTTCAAATGTGAGGTTCAACCGCTTGAATTCCGCATTGATGACATGGAGCAGATAGGAACGTTCGTCTGCATATGGTATATACCGTACACATTCTAGTTGGTGTACAGCTCTGAAAGACACCATTCGATGTTTGTTTCTCTGCATGCCAGCAGCAAAGAAAGGAGAGAACCAGTCCATGTATCGCATATCAGTTTTACCAATGATGTCTGATGACACAACACAGGCAACGAAGAACTTGTTACAAGTCCAGAGTTTACGAAGGATTCGTTCTTGTCTGTAGAATCAAATAAGGTTTAAGCGCTGGCATCTGATCCTAACATATGTCAACAAAGCACTTTCAGCATGTATGTCCTCCTCGTTTCTCACTCTTTTCAGTATATTTTTTGAATGAATATAATCTTTTCATCATTGTTTATGCATCTGTCATGTTTGGTGTCCATTCAAAGGTAAGTGGATGGAGTCAAAATGTTCATCTTGTGCTACTGCCTTGCTGATGGACCATCAATATGGACAAACAAAGAGGGCCTCTGGGATATATCTATTTTCACCATTTTTGCATCTTAATATACATGGTTTCTTGCTACAAATGTTTGTTTTATGTTCTTAGGTATCAATGGTAATAAATTAGTGAGATATTGTAATGTCTGGCTTGCCCAGACACATTTCTCCTTATCCATGGGCTTCTACAATTAACATGCACAAACAACAATGTGGTCTCGGTGCTCTGAGAATCAAGAAAAATCATGGCAGGCATATTGTGCCTCAGCCATTGTCATGCATCCATATTTACCACATATGACTGTGTCACATCTCAATGTGATTTGGAATAGAGACAATAGATGTTTGTACTAGTCATGAAGTTCATCATGGCTGTAGCTTTGCTCATGAACACTGGAGATAGTGGTGATTCATCAGGTGACAGAGTGAGTATGATGAGGGACTAGAACAAATGTAAGTCTCTTCCTATAGCTTCTTTTGTGAACTCACAAAACCAGGTAAGATGCACTAAGCCTGTACAACATCTGCTGATGGCTTGAGACAGTCTGTTGTTGTGGCAGATTCTATCTGTCTATAAGACCACTTTTTCAGGAGGCTGCCTAACAGCTCCCTGCAATTTGTCAGTGCAATGATGGACTTGAAGTTGTACAATTAACTTACATGCTTTCATGGGTTGTAAAGATGTCCAAGAAATTAGGCTGCCATTTATGGTCCCAAAACATGATGGCTGTCACAAACCATTCACTGATGACAGTGTCAATGGAACACAGAAACTTTCTGTACTCAAAGGTCCTATATTCCGGCATGAACACACAAGGAGTCGGTTGATTTGCTTGATAAACATAGTGTTTGCAGAGAATCTTAGATGTCTGCTAGACTGTCTTGTGGATAGGAGAGTATTGATATCCACATGGGATAAAATCTCCTCAATGGTATCCTCAAGCTATAAACTCTATAGATTGCTGATGATCTTTTCAAAATGCTCGTTGGGAGCAGGCACTCAGAACTAAGGCCACCTAATAGTGCTTGGTACCCAATAGATATCATCCTGGGGGTGTTATCTGGGTCTTCTCTGATCTAATCAACATGATCACACTATACCCTCTGGGTCAGTTATCATGAGTAGGAAATAATATGGAGACATACTTGTAGAGATGGGAATGGACATGTTTCATGAGACCAGTGGACATAGGCATGTCATTGTAGAGTGAATGGTGGATGGCTACGACTGTCCTTACAGACAAATCCTGACAGAGGGACTCAACAGTAGTGTTGTGTTTGGCATGGAATTCAGGTGTTATCAAGAAAAATGTGTATGCAGTATGTCAGCTACCATACTCTGGAACTGTGTAGCGATATGTCAGGAGGTAGCAGTAATGTTCAGCTGGATCCTGCCATGGCCTGCAGGCTGCCATGCTGAAACAGTGGGCATAAAAGAGAGGTTGTCAACACTGTAAAAGATGCAATGATATTGTCTTGTAGACAGCAAAATTGAGAAGAGGGGTCCTGTTCCCATAGGTATAGTATTGTGGATACGATTTTTTTCCTGTTGAATGGAATGATACTAAGTATGGGGAGGTCATCAACATCGAGACAACTGACTTACCTCTGGATGACACAACATTGTAACTAAACACTGTAAGTATGTGGTAGACAGATAGCAGGTTTGTCAATTGGCACACTTTCAAAGTATCAGGGGTGGATTGCAAGCATTTCTGGTATGAATATGAATATGGTGTGTATCAGGCTCTGGCTGAACGTATTGCTACCATGGGTGAATAAGGGTTGATAAGCAGTATATCCCTGTCTGAAATCTGGGCAAGTCCTGTATGGGGTTAAGCAATTGGTGATAGATCATGTTGGGGGGGAGAGGGAAAGGCCGTCAAGACAGACGGAGATTTGACTTGGTATCTATTTTACATAGGCCTCAATCTAAAAATTAGTGTTGGCATTCAAGGGTTCACTGTCACAATGTACTGCTGTAATTCATATTGGTGTTTTCTTGGAATGGAAAATTTAATTTAATTTAAATGTAAACTAGCCCTATGACATCACTAATATGTAAGCTATTTTAGGTAGTGACATCACTCTCTGCTTTGTTGAGTTTGAGAAACATATAGTACTATAACATCATTGATATGTATGCTATTTTAGGTAGTGACATCATACTCTGCCTACTTGCATGTCATTGAGTTTGTCACTTGCATTGGAGACCACTTCATCATCATGTATGTTGTTGCGTCAGAGGGATGTCTCCTTCCCAGGAAGGTATCTCTCTACTGCTCACTTGGCAAAGGAATCCTGACATCAGCAGTTAGTCTTTTGCTGAAACCAAAGAGTAATGTCTCCAAACCTCGTTAGCTGTGTATCTAGTAAAGTTATGGTCTTGAGTACAGCGATGAGTTTTGCTTTGCCTTTGGATACTGGTATGGCTATAAATTTGAATGTGACTTCTACAATGTCTCTGACCTGTAGCTGCTCGAGTCTGATTTCTTCATATCTTCCATCAAATATCAGTCATAGAATTCTTCTCTAACATACCATGCTTACCTGAAACCATCATCTGTTGCAGCTCTACATTCATAATAAGCCATGGAGTTATTGACAGAGTGACAATACACTTGACCATGCAGTTTTCCTAGAATGTCCAAAGGGTCACTATTTCACTGAACTCATCTCTGTCTCCAATGGAGTCTGGTCTGGTCTGCTGAAGTATCAATTTGAGATATCAATAGATGGGAACTCTTTGTATATTGACATGAACTGGATGGGAATCAGTTGATCTTGACCAAGCTGATGAATGAACATGGCATAAACACTGGCAATGGCTTCCATTGCATTGTTGAAAGGGTTTGTGCTGAGGCCAGTTATAGAAACTGACTGACACAGATATGATGCTTGATTGGCTCTAATATAATACTTAAATGATTCTCAATTTAAGCTGATAGGGCACATGGCTTACTTTACTCATTTCTTGAACAGCGGAAGATCAGTCACACACAGTACACCCTGGATTGTGATGTCTGCATCCATATGCTTTTTATCTGCAGCAGAGACTGACAGCAATCTCCATTCATGAGGGCTTGAAGATTCTTCAATGATGAAGCTCCTCTCCAATTGAGTGTTCTGTATAAAGATCATAATAGGAGGTACAGCAAGATTGTTACATCTGGTCTTACCAATGATATACTGTGAGAAAGTTGCAGTTTGGGACTTTCTTTCATCTCTCTTCAACAAGTCTATCGAGTGTCCTTGCTATATTTAAATGCATGTCAGAGGCTGGGATTGATACTTAGGTTCGAAGGCTCTGACCAGGGTGAGACAAGGTGTAAAATCAATCCATGAGGAATACAGGAGATGGGTTGTTGTGTGAGAGAAATGGGATATCAAAGTTGGTTGTTGCTTCTATTGTAGGAAGCTATGTGGTAGCATGGTATCATATTTGCTTTCTGCTTCTCTTCTCTGCTCTCATTATTATTATTGCTGCTGCTGCTGCTGTTGTTGTTACTTTTCATTGCTTTCTTAATAAGGCACTGGTGGTGGCATCTTGCATTTTGCGATATTAGAGAGAAGAAAGTGTGACCTTACGGTAGGTTCCAGACTTTGCTGCCTAGTTTTTTTTTGTTTATTTTCATCCTTCATTATTTGATTATTCATTGATTTGTTTCTCAAACAGTTGGAAGATGATATCAAATTTGCCTTTTTAATGGGATTATTATCTGTATTCAATGTAGAACTGGTGAACCATGTAGTAAACTGGTTTGAGAGTGGCTGCGAGCTGACTCTCCTCAACAACTATTTAAACCATACAGAATTACCAAGTCCCCATCATTTCTTGCTTTCTTATGTTCAACACCTGCTACTGTTCCTCATGCTGCCTAGATCTAAGCATGTAACTTCTAAAGCCACTGTTGAGTCTGAGTATGTGATTTGCTGATGCTGTTGCTGAAGTATTCATGAAGACTTTTAGTTCCAACTTTCCATCTGTCAAGGACTTGACCTCTAAAAGAGCAATGGGTAAAAGGTGTATACTCCAAGCTCAGATTTTGGGTTTTGATAGGTCTGATTTTTGCTTGCCAAGCAGACAGACCTGCCCTTCAGTAGGTGAAGGAAACACCAAAACACCGAGTAAATCGCTTCCCAAGAAGAAGACCAAGGCTTCTGACATTGAGAGTGAAGGCATGGTAACTACTGCTTTGTAGGCTGTTCTCTGTTTACTTATTATTGCTGCTAAATATAGTTTCTAGGTCTCAGCAGCTTTCTCCCACTGAACTGCCAGAAGTGACTGAAAAAACACCTACTCGATCCAAATAAACATGCATGACATTGCCAACTGACCGTCCAAGTGACCAGAATCATTCTTTGGGTATCCCTTTCAATCCCACACCATGGAGAGTGATAGTTAGCAGCCTTAACTTCCTAAGGCTGCACTTGCTAAAGATCTTACAGACTGCCTCAATATGACTGGTATCCACCTCCAGACACAGTTGATCTAGTCTCGTGCTGTTTACCAGCCAAGCTGAGAGGGTGGCACCCATAAAATGGTAGTCTGCATACAATGAGTATAGTGTAAACAATAAGCTATTGCACTTGCCATTTCCACATTCCAAATTCAATAGCTGGTTGGCTTTTGTTTGTGACCACAGTAGATCGGTCATAATGGTGTCAAAACAGGGTCAAAGCTCACACATCAGGACACAGGTATGATTTCCAACCATAAGATGCATGCATACATCAACCTGGCTTGGACAAAGTCCGACAAGTTGGATAATTGACAGTTGCGGAAGATGGCATGATCTTTATGTGGATAGTCTTGAAACTGGATAAATCCAAGTGATATAGCTTCCAATGATGAGAAGACAGATGGAATAGCCAATATATTGAGCCAACTGATTTGAGCATTACAAAGGTCAAGGCAGCATAGCTTTGATAACTGGAAACCATGAACAATTGAGTTCAGAAATTGGTGCTTGAATACTCACAGACACATTTATGTGAGCCAGTTGAAGATATGAAAAGATGTCTTGATAGTCACTGATCCAGAGACCTTGTAATCCAGACAAGTTCTTCAGCATGTGAGAGAAATTGATGTGCCATGCCAGGAAATGACATGAACCATTGATGGGATGCTGCTGAATAGTGAGATTTTTCACTCTGGCATTGCATCTAGCACCATCAGTAAACCGAGGACCAAGCAGCTCTGGCCACCAGTATGTCACCTCCTTGAATAAGACTTCATAGCTGAGGTATGACAAGTCTCTGCAGCATAGTGCAATATTTTGAAGGGCCTATTGATCAGCAGGCAGATCTGCTGATGAGCCTCCAGGCTCTGTACTCAGAATTCACAGATTTATCCATCCATCACCCAATACCTTCAAACAACTCTATTATAATCCCCACATACTCCATAACACTGCCAACTCTCAATAATACCATGGATTTTCACAGTATAGGCCACAAACACCCAGATACAGTCCTAACACCATGTCATCTATACTCCTTCAATGCTCTGTTATCCTTCCCAGCTCACCTTGCATCACAATTACCATATCCCATCATGGCAAGGCACCTTTGATTGACAATCATCCTAAAATGGAATTGCCACATCACTCAGAAGCACCTAGTTGATGTGCCCATCAATCATTTAATAAAATGACATGATTGACGCAAGTACCTTTCCAGCTACAATAATTACAGCCACGGCAACTACAGACCACATTTACTAAAGCTGTTACAGTGCCAAGACCTCGAATTACCATTGACACAAGTGTACACCTCAGCACGACAACTGCAGCTCAATAATCCACAGCTAAACAGCACCTCATGATCTGCTCATCGCTTAATAAAACCACACAGTTTTCATCCATACATGGCATGTCGAAGACTTGCTGTTTCTTTAGAACCACAGATTCCATATGTTTACTACAGCTATTACAAAAGCCAAGGACTTACAGCCTTACTAATGCTTCAAAGAATATTCTATTTATAAAACCATACTTGTAGCATAAAAACTAGGTAGAAACCACATTTTTAGAGCTAGTTCTTACCCAGTTGATGAGGCTACAGCATTACCAGTCAGCTACGGTTACTCCAAGTTATCCATCCCTGCTTGCTTTACTCTTAACATTGTTGGTTAGCTTTGATATTGCACCAATATATGAAATCTTGCATCAATGACTTGCTTTTGTCTTTTAATGCCACAACATTGCTTCACTTTCACCACATAGGATTGTTTCATCACTTTCACCTTCTACATCACCATCGTTTTCATTGCACAGTTCAGTATTGCCTCCGTGTAGGCCCAGCTCAGCATCATTCTCCATAGGATCACCTTCATCTTTACCATTGTTCCAAGTTGCCATGCATTTATTGCTGCAGCACCCCACTCAGCACTCAGTTACCACATTTTCTCCCAGTTTCTTGCAGTTTCTGTATGTTTATTGCTATTGTTTTGACTCACAATTTTAGGTACACTCCAAGCCACATTTACTAGGCTATTTTGATGTCTTCTAGTCCATTGCTATGATTTCTAGACCCATTTTCATGTTTCTAGACTATTTTCACAGTTTCTATCATGGTTTCTTGGTATCCAAGTCATACCAGATTCCATCCCATCTCATTTATCGAGATCCATCCTGGCTTACAGCAAATGTCTACTAGTACTCATTGATCAAGAGTACTACTTTGCTGACTGAAAAGTCACAGTATATCTTGCATTATAGAGGAATTGACCGCATGGAGGTGCACCGAACCACTCACACACAACACCTTGATTGCTGTGTTAGCACGTTAATCACCTAAGCTCTCTCAGAGTTTTGGGTGTTGCTGTTGCCATGGAAGTCTAGGCTCATCACTGCATCAAAGTTCAGAATGATTTTGTCCATATGTCAAGCGGAAGATAAGACACTAACAGTCTTTCAGTATATATAATATTCATCAATTACACAATTTATGATGCACTTGTTTTGCTTGTCTACATATAGATGGTCCACAGGGACCTACAGGTTTCTCAGTTTCAGTATTGGAATCACATGCTTAAATGCTATCTTACAAACCTGTACACAAAAAACTATCTAAATGTTTTACTTGAGGAACATAGTAGTACAAAAGGAAACCATATACATAAGGAATGAGGACACTGATATACGGTTGTTTTCTCTGCCGTTGGTATTTCCCAGTGCTGGTCTATCTATGGTCTGAATACACGGACTCATATGTGCCATGGCTTGCCAGTGGCCTGCCTTTCAAGTGAGGATATACAAACGCCTCCGACATACTTGCACAATGTCCAAGCAAGAAGACCCACTCCCCCCTGCACAAAGACCTGCCAGCAAATGCTCCATAATACACATGCGACGACGAGGATGGTCCTCACAGGTAGTACTGGCCACAAGTCCATGTCTGAACAAATTTGCAACCACAATATCTTCAGAAGCAGACAGAATGAAGGACAGAGAGGATGGCTGACACACACTATCATACATGTCCAATAATCGTTGCATTTGTGTCTGAGTCTGTATTACATCTAGAATGAGATAAGTATGAGCTTAGAGGTTCTTACATGAACTCACACTGATGTCCAGGTGCACGGTCAGCAAACAACTGAAACCAATCAAAACCCAAAACAACATTGGTAGGGAGATCCTCTTTCACCTCCAATTCCAGCATACAAGGATGAACAAATAAGCCGGTACTGATGCATAACTCGGCCATCCTCCCACTGGGAACGTGAACAACAGCAGTACAACGAGAAATCGGCCATTGCAGCGTGATGGAATAGCTGTATCGCTCGTTTGCTATAATGCACAACAGCATCACCATAAGTAAATCAATGTCATCTGCCAAGGCAATGTTTTACAGCAACATTTGGCAGCCAAGTCAAAGAGCATCCCCACCTGCGACTGCAGACCATTACAATATCCCATGCCACAACGACGATAGGGGGCACACCAGTTGGCTGACAGAATGCAGCACAGCACCAAATGGAAGCACAATAGGAAACTATCTATAACCCACTACCAAGGTAGCGGGAATAAATCATGTGATATGTCTACCTTTGGAATATTATTCTCACGGAGTCAGTCAGTCAAGCTGGTGAGGGCTAGAATATTTTTTGGACCCAATGTCATGTGTTGAAAATGCACAAACCCCTTGGATGACCCTTGCCGAAGAGACGAAGGAATCCAGGACACTGAACTTGAATTTGAAGAAACAATTGCAATTACCTTCCCGAGACTAGTGATTGATAGAGGATATAGATATCTTATTTTGCTTGCTGCACTTATGTCGCTCGGAGTTGAATTATTTAAATAACGCAGCTGTAATATAACCCAAATATAACCTTCAAATTGTTTATATAGTAAATCAACGTTGCTTGTGAGGTTATATTGCAGAAGAGAGTGTATTTATCCCACAGCAAATGTGTTTCTTTATCTGATGAAGGAGGCCACAGACGAGCTGTGAGTGGGTCTGGACCGCAGCGCTCAGGGAATCCTTTATCATTTCCAGCTATATTGAGATAACTTGTAAATCCAGTAAGTAGGCCCGGCATGAGTTGCAAGAGTAACGAAACTCACAGGGAGAATTTAGCTGGCTAGGGAATATCCTATGAAGTGGTGGGCCATCGTGGGGTGTGGCAGGTCCAAGTCCTGTGTAATTGCAGGGGGAAGCTCTCAAGGAATATCTGGTATATATATTGCAAACAATCATTGATGTTACACAACGACCTTCATGCAACTTGAACTTTGCTGGAAGGGCTGCCACTTCACCATGTCAGTTTGGCCTGTTAATTTAGAATTTGTGTAGTCACTGGAAAGAGCAGAGTGCTTACCATTTAACTAGATGCTGTGGTCCAGAAACTGGAACTGTTACATTGCCACTCCCACAATACCCTGCATTGTTGTACATCCAAATCTGGTGGAAGTAAATACACCCAGATGACACTGTCCTCGTGTTTGAAAGTCTCCATAGGAAAGCTGGTATGGTAAGTAATCAATTTGGCCTGCAACACAGGCAAGGCCTTTATCAATGATATTGAATGTGTCAATTTGTAAAATGGCCAATGGCTGAGGGACACTAATGAGCTGCAGGACAATAAATTACACTAATGAAGCACTTAGGACCGCCCTTACAGCAAACATACTGAGAATTCTGGTCTGATAGTCAATGTCCAGTATAATCTTCCCACTGTGCGATCATCCATTACAGCTTCCCACTCCTGATATGAGCCTGCCGATACATAATCTTTCAGTAACTAACATCTTTCTTCAGATATATGCATCTAAGTTCAAGAGCGGAGTTGCGTACAAGAGTGATAAGAGTTAGCATAGCTGTGGGAGTAATTGGGAAAGGAAGGGAATCACTTGAGTAAGAGTGAACCAAAACCTGTCAAAAAAGTGAGTGACAAAGAGTCACGAATACCCTAAATGATGACCTATTTTGCATCTACATGCAACGCTCACCCCACAGAGTTTTATTTTGAAGAACAATTGCATCTTCTTGGACATAAACTTACAAAATGATGAGCGAACTACAAATTATTCCTAATGAAGACTCACAGAAGAACACCTTATGAACTTCAATTCTGCAAATGGTTTGTAGATTAGGCTACTGAGGGATGCTAACAGATTCAAGATTGTAGGATGAACAGTGCAACCTGGGGCACATCTGCCACTGTCTCCAGCCATGCTCCCAGCCCCCTCATCGTGTTCATCAGTTTCCTTGCCTTTGCAATGTTCAAGTACCGATTAAGAGGCTAAAATAAAGTGCAACAATGCTGTTTGCATACTATTGACATCAGCAGCTGCTATCTAGAAATGAGGAAGGTGACTTACCCACAGGAGCAAGTTTTGTTTGAGAAAGGTGTCAATCTAAAGGGTATTTCACACTGAAGGCAATAAGTCTAGATTCTTTTCAAGCAGCATCGATGAAGATGGGGAAAGAAGGTGAATTGAGTGCAAATTTTTAACAGTCAGAACACCAACAGAAGCGCTGACACAACCATTGCAGATTTGAGGTCGCCAAACCACAGATATTTATGCAGGCGACAAGGAGAAGGTGGGGCAGAGAGATTGCAATAAAGAGGGGCACAGACCTAGAACTTCAGAGTGCAAAGTGTGATATCGAGCGGTGTACAAATATGGCTATAGGAGTACGAGATACAATAGAAACTTGCAACAAACCAAGCAAAAATGACGGAACAGCAACAATGCTCAAAGGAACGGCAAAGGCCGACACAATGCCAAAGGCAAGCCGAGAAAAGAGGGCCGGTATGATGACTAACACCGGCAAAGACCAACTTAACCAAAATGCACCGCCACCGAGGACCTCCCCCAAAAACCGCATAAGACCGAGCCTGTATACACAGGACTCGGAATTTTACAGCGCTACCCAGATAATTGGCCTGTGAAGGATTTTCTTAAGAGGGACCTGAAACGTACATCCGTATCCCATGTTCGCCAAATCTGAATGACAAGAGAGATCAAGGTACTTCATATCCTTACGGTCCAGGTATTCTCGCCTGCTTTAAACCAACACACAAGGCATGTGTTGGTGAAGGTTGGGCCTCGAAGAATATGACATGTGCTGTTGTACACTCTTTAAATGAGATTTTCGCATGAACTATCATGGAATGGCCTTGCTATGTATTGGAAATGATCTTACAAAAAAGCTAAGTAGGCTGAATCGAAGTAGGGCTAATAACTCTTGGTCGGTCCAATCAATAAAAGGGACTCTTTAACAGGGTATTCAAATGGAGCAGGCAAGACATGCTAGCCGTAAACAGAAGGATAGAAAGAGCATGCAGAAGTGACATGCGAGTCAAATGTAAAATGTTGTCCCAGCTGTAGAAAATACAGGACATGCCTTCTAATTCCACTTCCGGCACGAAGGCTTCCAAGAGGCTATCACCACTATAACAAACTGCACACAAGCGATGAGCTCGAGGGAAGCAGTGAATCAAAGCTACCAGGTGGTAGTGTCGCAACCTATATTTCCACGTAGAGCGTTATTCAGGTGCTTTGCAGCCTGAGACCATGCTGCCATAATTTTGGCTCGTTCTACTTTCATCCCAGTCGGCATTGAGGTATTCAGCCCTCAAGTTGGTCCTACTAAATTGGTATTGGCCTTCGGCTACATGGTGGCAAGGATAGGGTTCGCGTTTTTGTGCAGCAGTACGTGGAGAGGACGCATCACGAAACAGACAATGAATTCACGAATGATATTATGAGCATGTACACAGCGATTGTATCAGCAGTCTTAGCTGTTCCTCGATGTAGACACCCACCTGTCTCTAGGAATCACTTTGATCCCCAGAAGGAGGCTGGTAACATGAACGTTCAAACCGGGGTCGAGTAGAACCGGAGAGCTTGCCAAAGCCAAGGAGATTGTCAACAAAGGCAAACGTTTGCAAAGGCGCGCCTCCGGGTCGAGTTAGTTGCAATTGATATAGGTATTCTATGATTGTGCAGCCACCGGTACGTATTAGTAGTAGAGACGCTGAACAAGTCCAAGACTGTCAAATAAACAGGACGAATCCATCAGAAAGAAGGATTAAGGAGAAAGGCACCCGTCCAAAAGAGCCAGCCAGATATGCCGACTATACCAATGAGGACAAAAAAAATAATAGAAAGGATGATGTAAACGGTATGGCTCAGAGTCTCAAGTTGGTGTCGCTGAATAAATATTTCTTGCTTTCGAGCATCCTGCTCCTCCTGCTCCTTCTTCGCCTGTTTAGATCGCTCTAGCGCCTGTGCTTCTTCGGCTTCTTTGATTCGACATGCAAGACAGTCCGCCTCATGTCTTTGGTCAGTCTATGCACTCAATCAAACTCGGATTATTGAGATTGAAATGAATGATACGTACCGGCTTCGACCAAACACATATAGCCGGACGATCTTGAGACTCACCGCTGGCTATGAAATGACGATCTTGAGAAGAAATGGTCTGTTTCGAGGTGTTAAAATGGACAGCTCGTCCTGAGAGTAAGATACCACGAACCGTCACTGCATATATAGTGCTGCAGTCTGCAAGTCGTCAGAACATACCAGGAAAGACAAAAGGCGACTTCTCACCGTGACTGTGCCGGAGAGTCTGGACGTGCGCGCCGGTCGCAACTTGGAAGACATGAACGAGCCCTACATCGCCACCGCAGACAAGAGCGCGTGACTCTTCTTCGGCAAAGGAGCAATACTTGATCAGGTGTCCGGATGGATTGTTTCCTTCAGAGATGGTCAACGAAGTATTGGGCTGCTCGGTGTCAAAGGGATTGTAGATATCGAAGCGGCCACTGTTCAGATTGTGAACCGCCATGATGCATTGATCGGATGTCAGTTTAGCGGAGCCACTAAGAGATCATTAGAAAAACGTGTGCACAAAGCAGGCGCGCTACGAAGACGACATACTTGGCACCCTGCAGTTTCCGGGTTGAAAGGATGTTGGGGGATGCTCGGGACTCGCAGATGCCGCATCAACGCATAGCCTGTGTCTAGGATGAACACAAACAACCCATGAACAGAAAAAAGTAACGCACATTTCACCAGTGTACACGGTATGGAGTATGATATGCTGATTCAAATTGCCAACAAAGATGAGGCTACGTGGTATGTCGCCTGTGTTTAGGATCCACTTGGATCCTTCAGATAATCCTAGTTGTCAAGACATGAGAATAGACGATAGGATATGTCCACGAGAAGACGTACTGCCGTCAAGGATGTTGTACATCTTTACGACTCCCGAATGACTACTGACGACAAATCGACCATTCTTTGCGTCTAACGCCTGAACTTCTATAGAGTCGTTCATGTTGAACACTGCGCTTGTGGTGTTTGCCTGTATGATGAACTCCTAGCACGCTGTTAAGATCCATTCTCCCGTCAATAGATGTGGATAAGTACCTTGGTTTGGTTGGACAAAGGGAATATAGAAACAACCCCACGGCCGGTACCCACAAAGAGGAACGTTGATTGATCGCGATCATAAGTATTTAGAGCCGTGATCTGACCCCATCTCTCATCACGTAGTACTTGGATGCATTTGCCTTGGTCAAGGTCCCAGTAACGGACCGTCTGGTCGTCGGCTGCCAATGGTGGGAAGTAGACGGTAATGAGAAGCGCAGTGCGCGATGGAGCACCAGCACATACCTCCACTCAGTAGCTTCGTTCCATCCACAAGGAATACGAGCGCATTGATCGCTCCACGGTGACCCTTCAATCGGTTAACGAGGCCGTAGCCAAGAGTCTCGGACATATGTTCTCACTAACAACAGCAGCAGTTGACAAAGTGTAAAGTGGATGGGATAGTCGAAAGCCATCCAGCGGCCTTTTATCGTTTGGTCTCGCGAGGCCCATGAGCAACACGACCAAACTGAAAGGACAAAGGAGCGAGCGACTGTGATTGCCTTATGTGGATCAGTGATGGGCTCGTGGCATCGAGACAAAGTAAGTACTCATCCGATTTGGAGAGACGGGGATTATGACTCGACTGAAAGAGCGCTTTGTGTACATACTCAGGTTTTTGTATACCCTTTCGAGCGACAACAAGGGCTCCCTTTGTGACCGAAATTTTTAGTGGCAACATCCTGGAGAATATATATATTCAGTAAGCGTCTGTTTTTGCATTAAGAAAGACCAACCACCTCCCAGATGCCCCCATTCGTTCAACGCCATCTCCCACTCATCTCTCCTCGTATTCGATTCCATCCGTACTATGCGCGCCCTCTACCAGTTATATCACCCCGACTGAGAAGCGAAGATCTATTACAGGGTTGAGTCAATAGACCCATTGCCAACGAAAACGCGGAACGAGAAGCCGCCGCCGCCGCCGGTGCTCGTGACAGGGGCAGAAACGCAAATGGCGCACAAGCTGGAACAGCAGCCGGGCCGACTACTGGAGATGACTGTAGCGCCTCTGGTGGTGAGAGTAAGGACCAAACCAAAGATGCGAGCGCCTCTGCCGTTGACGAGGACGACATGGCCAGCAACCCTTACAACAAACCACTGGGGGAACCAAACCGACCGAATTCTGGAGGTTATTCTCTCAAGGATAAACTAATCAAGGATGGAAAGTGGACGAAACAGCAGTATCAGAGAGTCATGGTAAGTAAGGTCAAGAACCAGATAAGGCGGTCTGCTCACTGCTGGTACGACATAGGACCGTGTCCATGATATTGCAAAGAAGGAGCTTAATGTCAGCCTTAGTTATCGTGAACAGAGCGATAAAAAGAAGCTCGAGATCTGCGAGCAAGTAAGTTGGCCCGGCACGAATCTTGAGAAGAACGAAACTCACAGAGAAAGTCTAGATGGCTAGGGAATATCCTATTTTACAGCAGTACCCAGATATCTGGCCAGTGAGGGACTTTCTTAAAATGTACCTGAAAAGTACATCAGCATCTCATCGTCGTCGAAACGGAACGACAAGAGATATCAAGGTACCGTGAATGGTGCTTACAGTCTGACATTCTGGTCTGACAAGAGCTGAAACATGAAGCAGGACCTCGAAGACTCTGACATGCGGTTGGAATGAGATGCCACTCGTACGGATTATATAGAGACGATCATACCTTGATCTTACCATAAAAAAAACCATTAGACACTGGAGTCGTGTAGTATGGATAGGCAAATGAACCTGAACACGTCCCAACAAGGTCGGTGCAGGTAGTCACTCTGAATGAATAGATAGATAAGCACGTCCCAGCAAGGTCGGTGCAGTTGCATGTTCACATACAGTTCGCATGCTAGTGACAGTTTTAGGTCGCGATTGAAGCCGGCATGTATGCCGGCATGCGTCACACATGTGATTATGTAACTATTCTCTCCACGTGTTGGGATGCACTCGGACTGTAATTTGAAATCCAGATCCCACTCGGCTTTCCCTCTTCGCGAGAAACTGTACATGACTCGCCGGCAGGGTACTTGTGTATCTCTGCCTCAATTGTTGTCTTAGCTCTATGCGGACTTTTTGTACTAGGATACTCCTACCCCTCCAACACTTAGGCACACCGGAAATCTGAAAATTTAGGGCGTCCCAATTATAGCACCCATACCTAAGTTTTCGGAAAGTGAATGAGACTTGCTGAAATTTTTTCCGATACTAAAAATTCCAAGACGGCGTGAAATCTATCTGAAATTGAAGAAAACGGGAATGGATCACGAGGCTCCAGTGCTCGAGCCGAAACTAATAGTTCCTAGCTACCCTGAATCGTTGCCGAAAACACCTATTTGGCTACACGTTTTGGTAGGACCAGTACCAAAGATAAGAGTGCTACCAAAATCTAGTCCAGAGTATTCTATTTCGGTATCCATCTGAGGGAAAGCCGAAACGAAGGTTTGGAGCTTAGTTTCGGGCGTGCTGCGCCGGAATGTGGTCCGAAATCCTAATTTTCGTTTATTTGATGTCGGCACTGGAAACAAACGTCTAGGCATGCATTCCGGACACCCGCAAACCTTAAGTTTCCCATAAAGCTTGGTAGGGCCCACATCAGGGGCAATGCCTGCTACGTTTACTACTACTAATCAAAGATGGAAATTATATGAATTTTTCAGAACGATCCAAAGAAATGAATGCTGGGTGCTGTTCGAAAACGACTCGCTCGGTGGCGCCGAGGCTGGCACCAGCTCGCATTTTCTCTCAGGGAACCCAACTGCAGTGTATCATCAGTCGGCATCCTTGATTGCATAGTAGTATTACATAGACATAAGTACCATATAAAGGTCTTTCAATGAACAAAAGAAGGCTTTGAGATGAGCAAACTACAGTTTTCATCATCTACTATATTCTTGCCTCACCATGGCCCACCAGGTTCCAAAGTGCTAATTATCTCGAATCCTTTATAGGGTCCCCATTAGTATGTCTCTCGTGTCCACAGCTGATGATAGTGGTCAGAAAAGGCCAAGAATGACCGTAGGAAACATTTCTTGTTTTGCATAGATAAAGCTCGTCTTTTAAGAGGCTACCGTTGCGGAGAGATCCTTCCAGTCTTTCGGCCGAGGAAGTCCGTAGAGGAGTGTGATGGGCAACAGAGTGTGACATGCCAAGCACCGAGCAGCAAAGCAACAGCTTCACCAGATTTTTGACTCAGAAAGGAATCTATTTCTGAAATGCTGCAAGAAGTTACTACATTAAGTATATATCGTGACTATCGGGACGGCCTCCAGACAAAATCTCAGAAACCTACTTCTAACGTAGCAGGAATCTGCTGAAACTTTACCCTGAACGGAGGCTTTCGTAATTAGTTCAGGGAATTCCTGAATCTTTGCTTTCAGACCTCCATTACAGCAGCCTGAATTCAAATCTGATATCTTACATCCCAGAAATGATTCAAAGCTTTCTTGGACCTTTGGTACGGCTACCAGTATCAATAAGTCCTGTTTTTTACATGAAATCCTAGGTATAGGTGAGTTAATCAGACTGTCCCGAATTTCTGTATTCCCGGAGTGAGGGCTAACATTCGGCTTTTCGATGCCCCGCTCGGATATCAGACGACCGAATCAAACGCGATCGTGATGATCACGAAAATAAGAGGAGACCCAGAGTAGTCCGACGATGGCGTCCATCAGACTTCTTGCTGCATTCAGAGACACAAGGAGGAGCCGCATACACAAATCATATTCCCGCTCTGTAGGTACTATATTTTACAACAACGCCAATCAATAGAAGACAGCGTCGTCATCTCTAGAAATCAGAATATGAGAAAACTGTTAGCGAACGGAAGAGATCGGCGGCGTACAAATGACCAAACACGCTGTAAACGGACTTTGCGCCATCGAAGACGAACAAAGATATGTTGTAAAGACTCAGACCGAGGTCACGTCTGAAAAGGGTTTGATAGAGATGAGATTGAAGATACCTGGAAGAGGCAGACCCACAACAAAGCAAAGACTGTCGCCCAGACGAAGGCGAAGACCAACACCCAGACGAAGGCGAAGACCAACACCCAGAAGAAGTAAAGGACCGCCGGCGACCTGAATTCGGAGACATTCAGAGGCTCCGAGACTTCGATAGATTGAAGGAACGGGGAGATATTGACGAGATATCGACGGGGGATGATGACAGCTTGACCTAGATGGCATCGCAGTCCTCTGGACGTATATCCTGATTCCTGCAATAACCGGACCAGGAAGGCCTCGAAATTATGGGGCTGAAAGAAACATGAATATCAGAAGGGTTCTAGATAGAGGCAAGCGAAGACTTGCAGGATTTTTCAGGATGTGTCTCGGAATCGCGATCCTGCCTTTCTGTGTAATCACGACAATGGGTGCGATGTCCATTACACAGGGGGCACCAATCGGAGAAGCGGTGGGGTTGTTGGGCGAAGTCGCTGGGAGGGTATCGTAACGAGGGGGGATATGGGCCATGATATCGAGTGAGCGGAATGCGTAAAGTGGGGAAGTATTCTCCCTCTATAAATGACACATGCCCAGAAACAAATAATTGAGTAGCCGAAAGAAGGAGTCGGAGTCTCCAACATAGTACAAAGGTAGATGCCAGCAGAGGAAGTAACAAAGGAGGAAGTATCGGGAAAATGACGTCCTCACATATAGTTCGTACGGCGAGCGTTACGCCAGACACGAGTCAAGACGCTCTCCAGGGACTAGATGGCAGACAAAGGAACTGCTGTGACTGAATTTAGAATTACAATTTGTTATCTTTCAATGCACGTGCCGTCGCATCGCGTCCGATCAGTGATCCTGGTTCTTCCCCTTCGACTCGTGTCCGGCGCCACACTCACAACCGTACGAACTCTACATAAGTATGACATATGGGTATACCTTGTTGGTAATTGCCCTTTGTCTCTGTGTGATACGCTTGAATGATATAGCACCGTCCTTTGTCACTCTTCATTTGGCAGTTCATCAATTGTTCATTCAGACGCAGCGGCACCCAACAGTCTTGGCTGTGATAGAAGCTGTTCCTTGCGGCTGCAGCCATGTTCCATTATTACAGATTGCTCTATCCGTCTAAATTTTTTCTATGTTCTTGGGCCTGATTTCTCCGTTTCACGTATACGACAAAGGAAGGGACATAACATGTGCTGCGCCTTCAATCTGCAAGCCTCCTTTGTTTCTTGCCATCAAAGCTTCGCTTGCATCTTGGTCACTGCCACCCCTTGCTGCATTTCTTCCCCCATCTCCTTCGCGATGTCCTCGACTTCAACCTCTCCTTCTCCGTACTGATGTACTTTAAATGATTGCGACAGACTCGCCATAGCTGTCTCAAGGCACTCTGACTATTTTGGAGAAAATGGCACTCGAAGATCTCCGAAAGAATGTACGTGGTTTGCAGGTGTTGTCGTGGTCCTTTTTGACAGAGCGCGCTCGCTGACCTCACAGCCTTGGTTACAGCGGCCGAGACTTGGGCGGACGAAGCCGATCGGAACTTGGAAGAAAGCCGCATGGAGCTCCAAGACCTGGAAAGCCGGAACTCTATGGTCACAGACGTATGTAGACAACTGTTCTGATGAAGATTAGGAAACCGTCTGATTGCTTTAATACTTTGCTTCGGGATTATCTCGAAGACCGTTTCTACTTTACCGTATTTTTTCACTAAAGAACGAAATATAAAATTCGTAGATCAGCGCCACAGATCTGTTCCATACTCAGACCGTGACCATCGCCGATCTCGCGTCTTGACTCGTGTCCGACATCATACTAGCTGTACGAACTCTTACGTGAATACGGGACATATCATATAGGAGTCGCCCAGGCTAATTCCTAATCCAGCCTCTTGCCTTCTTGCGTGCTTTTTTTTTTGCCCTGTTTCTTCCTGCTGAGCGTGGCTCGTCATTGGGAACTACTCCCATGGATTCCCATCTCCCTGAGCCACGACTTTACAACTAACGATATGGTTTGAACGAGCTCGTTGGCTCTCTCCCTGACCAATTTCTGATATAACAATAAGAGGTCATCGTTTCCTACATATGCTCTTATGCACCAGGTATGTATATCTCTGATCGTGTCTGACCTCCAACCGTAATACCCAGATAATAAGAATTTGGTTGTATGGCTATGTAATTACCCCAAGAAGACCCTGATCTATCCCAATAGCGTAACAGGTTTGAAATACCTTGCCTATGATGCATCAAATCGATGTTGAACTTTTGCTCTCGCTCACGCTCAATTTCTCACTGCTTTATTTACCTTTCGTCTCTGTCGTCTGCCGCACTCCTAGTACTTCCATGCCTGTGTTGTCGTGGTTCTCCAGAAAGGTAAGGGGTTCCTAATACCCCTCTTTCTCAAGGGACTCAAGTCCATTGTTAATATGGGGCTTTTCATCATTATAAGTGAGAATCCTACCGTGCTTCTCAGTCTGCTTATCCTCGTGAGACAGATTTATTCGTCCGAAGGCCCGTGTTCTATGTACATCGTTCATCCAGCAAGCAGTCGCTGTTCGGTGGTACGGGAAGGAAGCAAAGCTTTGAGGACCGTACGGAAAAATAACTATCGATATGATCACCCGCCAGTTTGGGTGTCAGCTATGGTGGTCTGGTACCTGGATGTTCACAATATGGTAAGCCTGCCACGACTTCACTGGTACGTTTAACTCTATTCCAGCGTGGGATGGCATAGTTCGAATTCTCTCGGCGAAATAAACCATTATACCATCCGCAGCTTCAACGATGCAGGCGATATGGCAGAGTTGGTGAACGAAATGGTTGATAGCTAAGCGTGGGTGCACAAACTGAATGAGAAGACGGTGGCCTTCAAAGGGGCGGATTATGATGGACTGGTTGGACGTTTTCTTTGTAACACTTTCGCAAAGGGCTGATTAATATTCAGTATGAATAGCTAGTTGACTCTACTTGTTGATATTTTTGGGAGGTACACGAAGAAGTGCACAGCTTCGTCCTATATACCTTTCATCATCAACTGTTGGATTTGGTTGAATGCCTATGGTACCGCAGTTTTTCCTCTCATAGCGCGCGCATCATCTCTCAGTGTAATGTTTTGAGAACTATGGCATTCGGTTCAAATCAATTATGTACAGTGTGAGAGTACCAAAGCGTGAATTCTAGCTTCAGCATGTCATGCCTCCTGGGGTGCCTAGCCCCTCTGGATGCGCAAGCAGTCACCTTCCGATGGTATAAATCAGATGACATTCCGAACTATTATTACATGGCGACGTACATCCAGACCAAGGCTAGCATTTATCTAATAAGTCACACTGTACACCTCCTTACAGCGTCTAATAAAATCGTCGTTAGGCAAATGCAATTGAGGCTGAACGGGCGAGAATTTCGTTGTATGGGTGGTGATCATCACGGAGCCTGGCATGTCTGTTGCATGAACGGGCGGATACGAGAGCTGGAGAGGATTGTCAGAGTCGCCCGGAGATCGACTGATGTCTGGGCTGCTGCAGGAAAATAAGACACAGATTCCCAATTTCCAAAGAAGTGACCAACCTTGTGGTATTACTCGAATAATCAGACGGGTATTGCAGTTGAGGAGGACTAATGCAGCGGTTGCTTGGGGACGGGATACTATCTGTGCTTCAGTAAGGAAATTTGATAGTTCAAGGGTCCGCATACCTTTGATTCTTCTTATCGGATGGTGTCGAAGATGCACTCAGGATAAAGACGCCGCCCTCGCCAGAAAGCTCAATACACCTGATGCTATTCATCCCATTAACAATCCACTGGCTGATATCCAGCGGCGTTTCGTCCTTGTCCATCTGCAGGTGTTGATTCGTTTTCAGGTAGAAAACAGAGAAACAGTTTATGGCACACATACCAGTTCAGAGGGAAAAAGAGTCTTTCCACCCTCTTGGTCAGAATTCACCTCGATGAGTATGGAATCCCAGGCTTTGCATGTCTCCGATAGCATAGCCAGGTTTGCGTGATCTTGAAGAGAACGAACGTCGAAGGGGATATCATCACCGGCATGGTGTGAGAGAAGGACCTTGAGCTTAGTTTCGTTCAACGTCCTTCAAATCAGGGGGTGAGAGAGATAAAACATAGATAACCAGAAGACTCACTTCGAATCTTCTTTGTTAAAGTATAGCGTGCACTCGTGGACACGAGAAGAATGGGGTGCTGTGAGTAAGGTCCATATCCCGGAGACCAAACTGCAGGGGAAGCGATGCTTATCTAGATGTAAAAAGTCAGTGACTACAACAAAAGGTGAAGAGGAAAGTACTTACACAACGAAAGGGCATCTCGGGGATTTCGAAAGGGAACTTCCAGAGCCTTCACCTCATTGTCAAAGGGATCCTGAGGGGCTGGCTGTAGTCCCGAGCGCACTAGGAGACTACCGTAATTGGATGCGGGAGGGCGGGCCGGTTCTTTGTCCTTCACAGAACGGACCGACTGATGGGATAAGAAAAAAGACGATGAGTTCTGGCATGGGGCGGTTGGAACAGGTCGAAAAGCATTCAGATTCTGTGGGCGACGATGAAACGTTGGCTTGTGGCGAGAAGAAGAATAATCATGCTGATGCGTGGTGGGATAATGAAAGGAAGAAGGAGCTCGAGGGCTTCGCGCTGGACGAGAGGGTTGTGAATAAGGAACGTAGCTTCGGAACGTATCCACCTGTGGTGTTAGGGAACGGCCATGATGGAGGGATGGCTGGCGAGGATCGCGGTTCATGTTCCTAAAGAATTTGGACTGATGTTTGAGGCTAGCCTCACAAATGTTTGCTATATATAAAGTGATACGAAAGAGACAAAGGAAGAGATAGAGGAGTCTTCCATCGCGTGGAAAGATCCCGAATGATCACATCTTGATGAATGGAAAAGATATTAATACTAGATCGTACTCACATCAAGTTCGTACGTGAGTGGCGCCAGACACGAGTCGAAGGGGAAGAACCAAGATCACTGATCGGATGCGACGCGACGGCACGTGCATTGAAAGATAACAAATTGAAATTCTAAATTCAGTCACAGCAGTTCCTTTGTCTGGTCCCTAGGGCGCCTTGACTCATGTCTGGCGTAATGCTCGCCGTACAAACTATATGTGAGGACGTCACTTTTATGATATTACTTTGGGCCAGCCGAGGAAGATGACAGTCAATACCAGATCGCTTTGACGGCAAGAAACAAAGGAGACTTTCTGGGGAAGGAGGATAGAAGGTGCGGCACGTGGTATGTCCCTTCCTTTGTCGTATACATGAAACGGAGAAATCGGGCCCAAGAACATAGAAAAAATTTAGACGGATAGAGCAATCTGTAATAATGGAACATGGCCGCAGTCGCAAGGAACAGCTTCTATCACAGCGAAGACTGTTGGGTGCCGCTGCGTCTGAACGAACAATTGATGAACTGCCAAATGAAGAGTGACAAAGGACGGTGCTATATCATTCAAGCGTATCACACAGAGACAAAGGGCAATTACCAACGAGGTATACCCCTATGTCGTACTTACATAGAGTTTGTACGGTTGTGAGCGTGGCGCCAGACACGGAGTCGAAGGGGAAGAACCAAGATCACCTAATTACAGATACAGAATAACACACTAATAATGGACAAAGGGATCGATGACACGCTGTCTTGGCTCTTGGAGTGACTCGCCATGTCATGTTCCGAATTTACCGCAGTGCGTATAACAAACAGATTGGCGAACGTGTCTTGGCACTGGGTCCCTTCAAATTGGACTATAGACCGTCTAATTCCTACCACTACCGTTCCTCCTCCCTGTCGTTCTATCAATGCCTCCTGTCTCCACTACCAACCCATATCCAGACCTGTGCGAGATCCTGGAACAAGTTGACGGACTCCTTTTACGATGTAATAAACTCTCAAGACAGGTAGGATACCCTCTTCCGTCACCATTTTTTCTGGTTCACAACCTAGCTTTCTTTCAGCAGAATGCTCTGCGGAGTACTCTCCATGGTGGCCGTCAAGAATTGGAGGCATGCACACGCGTCTCCTTCCGAGGATCAATGTTAGTATATCGTTTCTATGCTACGCTATAGACTTCAGCTACTCACGTCATTTCAATGTACTGTCAGAAGATTACATATTTATGCCATGCTATGGCTGCTCAAGAGCGCGGCTACTTACAGAGCCAAGTCGCGTTCTTGATGGAACACTTTGATGACCTTCGAGTCCCTGTATGCTTTTAACATCACTCGAATTTCTTGTTTCTCATAGGTCTGTGGCAGTATGAGGGTCACGTTGTCAACAATGATGTTTATGTCGTCTCTGAGGCTAACATTGGCTTGCTTAAGAGCTGCATGCAATCTCTAGAGATGCATATTGTTGACTTTGAGAATGCACGGGCTACACAGAACGTACATAATGCCGCAGGTCATCAAGGTTCATTCGATCTCATTCTTCTTCGAGCCATTCATGCCAACCAAGGTTCAGGATGAGACAACTGCCCATGCCGCATTTTCGCCTGCTGAGGTCACTTTCAATTAACTCTTCTCAACTTCTCCGGTGGACGTGAGCTCAATATGTACTTAACCGCTTTTTCGTCCTCAATTGTACACATATGAATAATCAAATCTTTACACTTTATCCTGTCGCTGCTGATCCTGTGAGCTCGTGACTTTCCACACTCTAGGGACCGGAACCTGTAAGTGCAGCACCCTCAAATAGTATGGATGTAGCGGTAAATTGGCATGATACGAGGCTGAGAAAGACAAACTTATCCTAGGCATCACTTAGATATCTACTAGCGAGCCAGGATCTAATCTTTCTCTTTAAGATGATAATTTATCGGCATGTGGTGAAGGTACTAGGTACCTACAAAATATGTACACGTATTCACGTAGAGCATGTACAGATAGCATGACGCTGAACACAAGTCAGGACACGAGATCGGCTGTGGGGCAATGTCCTCACATGACCTCGACAGAGGGCCGGGCTTCGGATCGTGGAGCTCCTTGCAGTTTTCTCCCAGCTTCCGTTCAGCTTGGTTTTCCGTCCATTTCACTGGGTGTCGCATGCTCCAAAAGGAGAAAAAGAATTAAAAAAAGAAAGATTTCGGACTAAGTTCGCGCGCCACAATTGGTGACCCCGACTCAGCGATTCAACAGCATCGCGGCCTCCGCCAAATGCTGGGAAGACCTCCGTTTTGGCGTACACAAATCTATAGGTCTCATTCCATCCTGCAGCCGCTGAATTATCACCTCATAAGTATTCTGCACAGACTGCACCGCCGGAAGAATGCATTTGAAGTACATTTCTTGATCCAGAGGGTCACATACGATGCAGGCGGTGTTATATTTCATCAATTACAGCCCTTGAGAGCCTTTGGCAGCAAAATATACTAGTGGGGGTGTATTTGTGACAGAAGTACAATTAATTTTTCTAAGCAGATTTTGAGTTCCAATTTTATACTTTCTGCGGGGAAAGCCTTGCTTTCATGCATTTAATGTGTAGTTCCTCTGTTGTTTTCCTCCGAAGTGCCCTGTTCTTAAGTGGGGGGACTATAATACCAAAGACTAGCTGGTCTCAATGAATAACGGGTCAGTAAATGTATTTTGCATGACAGAGATTGAAAATTGTGCACTAAGGGAAGATATGAGTACACAGATTGACTTTTGGGAATTAAATTATGCATGTAGAAACAAATTACGATTAGGGAGCAACAGCGAGAAACGTCGCAGCAGATAACTCCGGGCCGATGGCAGATAACATAGGGGCTATTGGCAGATAACTTTGGCAGGGATTTACCATTTTCATGATTATCCACTCACACGCCTGGTTTTTCGTTCCCATACTTTACTATACTATAAAACACACTCTATTTGCTCTATATACAGAAGATCCTGAGTAAAGGTGGAGAAACGGACCCATGAAAAATCTGCGAGATCGTGGGATACTGCTACCCAATATGGGCATGGCAGATAACTGGCAGATAACTACCCAGCGGAACCGGTGGTAAACCTTCGGCTTCGCTCGCCACGCTGTAACTGAGACTTTGAGGTTGGTCGCGAGCGTGATCTGTCGAAAAGAAATCACAATGAACATGATGAACTATGACAAGTCACTTGCAAACTACGTATGTTCTTCTGGAGTTCTTCGAGAGCCGTGTTTTCCAATGTGGTCAGAATGCCTTGAGACAGCCGCTGCGATTCGGTCACTACGGGATCGCAAATAGCTTCAAAACATAAGACAGCGACCTGGGCGTAGAACTCTTGTTCAACAGCTCCCTTAGCCTGAATACCAAAGACTGTACTTGGTTAGTCTGCGTCGCAAGAGGTGGGGCACATGAAGACTATGAAAGCAAGCAGTATTAGTCAAATGCATCAGAGGGATATGCTGCTGAGATATCAAGGGAACATAAATAACATGCTTTATAGAGAGACGATCTTACCTTGATATTACAATAAAAAAACCATTAGACAGAGTCGTGTAGTACTAACGATAGGCCAAAGAACTTCAACATGTCCCAACAAGGTCGGTGCAGGTAGTTACTCAGAATGAATAGGTAAACAAGCACGTCCCAGCAAGGTCGGTGCAGTTGCATGCTCACATAAAGTTCGCATGCTAGTGACAGTTCGAGGTCGCGATTGAAGCTGGCGCGTATGCCGGCGTGCGTCGCACGTGTGATTATGTAACTATTCCCTCCACGTGCACGTGTTGGGACGCGCTCGGACCGTAATTTGAAATCCAGATCCCACTCGGCTTTCCCTCGTACAATATCTTCGCGAGAAACTGTACGTGACTCGCCAGCAGGTACTCGTGTATCTCTGACTTTCAATTGTTGTCTTAGCTCTATACAGACATTTTTCAATATTATCTGGTTTGTACAGATTCACCCAGGACTTATCATTTTATTATCGTCATTCACCTTTTGGCCTTATCCTCAATACCAATGTAAATTTAGGGAAGAAAATATGCGGCCGTTCATTCATCAACAAACATTACCTAGCTACAGGATAAAAGAAACTTTAATGACGCTTGTCGAACACTCTTCAAAAATCTTCATCCGGGACCCAGTATCCACTTGCTCTTAATCCCTCCGCAAGTACGTCCACCAAGCCTCCTGAGCCCTGAGGGATCATTGATGCTGCTTCGAGTGCCTCGAGGGCAAGGCGAGTCCAGGTACGGCAGCCAAACCCTTGATCATTCAGTTTTTGGGTATCCAGTCCATGCTCAACCAATACCGTGAGCATGTCTGTTGCACTGAACGATTTTATGGGTATTATTTCCCCGTCGTATGTTAAAAGCCGGCCGCTTTGGGCACCTGAGGGTGGGAACAACCTTTAACATCCATGAGAATCTATAAGCAAGACCAATTGACAAGAATAGCATACGTCAAGGCAGCCTCATTGCCAACGTCGGGCTTCGTGATGATATCGAAGACGATTCGTTGGGATACCCAGCCAAATTTCACATTGGCGGTTGTGTACCAGTGGACGATTGGATGGCCAAGGGCGTCTCGGATCTCGTCATTGCACTTTGCGCATATCTGGACAGCTGCAACTTCACGGTCCATCAGGTGGGCTCCATGTAGCAGCGAGGCGTCCAATTTAGCTGCGCCAAGCGTCTATAATCAGTCATTATTAGAATAATCTACGGTCATGTGTAGCAAGGGAGGCGCATACGAAGGACATATTGGATGCTTAGACAGAGGTCAAGATGGAGTTGATGGCAGTGGTAACGATTCAAAATCGCTTCTTGGTCCATTCGCACCCTAGAGCTTGTTTCCGTGGCACGACGGCAGCCTACTCATGGTGGAACCAAGATTTAGGGCTTCGACACATTTGGGAAACATCAGGACAACGTCAGTGCCGCTCAAGCTGCCCTGGGCTGCAGTGTATTCGCATATGTACCGATCGAAGCAGTGGGAGCGATAAGTAAGGGTCGTATTCAGGTCCACTACACATGAACATAACATTCGGAAGGGCAAACAAGGGTATTGGAGGGAACTTATAGGTCAAGACAATAGAGATGTATGACGGGAAATAAAGTTAGCCAATCAACGTTGGTAAATGAATCAGAAAGAGGTTGGATGTTTGAGGCGATGTCAGAAGCTCGATGGAGGAATGAACGACAGAAGATCAACTAGATGGTGACCAGGAACGGCGATCTTTAGATGGTACCTCCAATCCCTTCGGGCTCATCGATTATCGGCAGCACTATGATAGGTGCTCGACAATGGGCGGAGATCAAAGACGTGGAACTCAGAGGTGATACACAAGAAGAGGATCCGCCAATTTGAGAATACGGCTCCGCCGGGGGGAACAACATGTTTTGGGTCATGTTACATGAGACGATGGGATGTATAGCGAAACAATGGTAAGTATACAACAATAGATTTGAGTTATGAGAGAGGAAAACCTTACCGAACAGAAACAAGGAGACTATTGCCAAGCGCATAGTATGAAGAAGGCGCCCGCACGAGTCGAAGCTTCAGAAGATGACCATGTCCTCTGGAAGTAAATAGCAGGCCACGATGATGATCACCAGGAAAAAACACATGGGAGTCTGTCGGACTTGAACAAGTCGAGCTCCTGAGTACAGACGAAGGTCGATAGTACTTAAGATGTGCAGGTAGGAACATCCGAATACAGAAGATCCACACATAGAGCTAAAACAGTAATTGAAAGTCAGAGATACACGAGTACCTGCCGGCGAGTCATGTACAGTTTCTCGCGAAGAGGGAAAGCCGAGTGGGATCTGGATTTCAAATTACGGTCCGAGTGCGTCCCAACACGTGGAGAGAATAGTTACATAATCACATGTGCGACGCACGCCGGCATACGTGCCGGCTTCAATCGCGACCTAAAACTGTCACTAGCATGCGAACTGTATGTGAACATGCAACTGCACCGACCTTGCTGGGACGTGCTTATCTATCTATTCATTCAGAGTGACTACCTGCACCGACCTTGTTGGGACGTGTTCAGGTTCATTTGCCTATCCATACTACACGACTCCAGTGTCTAATGGTTTTTTTTATGGTAAGATCAAGGTATGATCGTCTCTATATAATCCGTACGAGTGGCATCTCATTCCAACCGCATGTCAGAGTCTTCGAGGTCCTGCTTCATGTTTCAGCTCTTGTCAGACCAGAATGTCAGACTGTAAGCACCATTCACGGTACCTTGATATCTCTTGTCGTTCCGTTTCGACGACGATGAGATGCTGATGTACTTTTCAGGTACATTTTAAGAAAGTCCCTCACTGGCCAGATATCTGGGTACTGCTGTAAAATAGGATATTCCCTAGCCATCTAGACTTTCTCTGTGAGTTTCGTTCTTCTCAAGATTCGTGCCGGGCCAACTTACTTGCTCGCAGATCTCGAGCTTCTTTTTATCGCTCTGTTCACGATAACTAAGGCTGACATTAAGCTCCTTCTTTGCAATATCATGGACACGGTCCTATGTCGTACCAGCAGTGAGCAGACCGCCTTATCTGGTTCTTGACCTTACTTACCATGACTCTCTGATACTGCTGTTTCGTCCACTTTCCATCCTTGATTAGTTTATCCTTGAGAGAATAACCTCCAGAATTCGGTCGGTTTGGTTCCCCCAGTGGTTTGTTGTAAGGGTTGCTGGCCATGTCGTCCTCGTCAACGGCAGAGGCGCTCGCATCTTTGGTTTGGTCCTTACTCTCACCACCAGAGGCGCTACAGTCATCTCCAGTAGTCGGCCCGGCTGCTGTTCCAGCTTGTGCGCCATTTGCGTTTCTGCCCCTGTCACGAGCACCGGCGGCGGCGGCGGCTTCTCGTTCCGCGTTTTCGTTGGCAATGGGTCTATTGACTCAACCCTGTAATAGATCTTCGCTTCTCAGTCGGGGTGATATAACTGGTAGAGGGCGCGCATAGTACGGATGGAATCGAATACGAGGAGAGATGAGTGGGAGATGGCGTTGAACGAATGGGGGCATCTGGGAGGTGGTTGGTCTTTCTTAATGCAAAAACAGACGCTTACTGAATATATATATTCTCCAGGATGTTGCCACTAAAAATTTCGGTCACAAAGGGAGCCCTTGTTGTCGCTCGAAAGGGTATACAAAAACCTGAGTATGTACACAAAGCGCTCTTTCAGTCGAGTCATAATCCCCGTCTCTCCAAATCGGATGAGTACTTACTTTGTCTCGATGCCACGAGCCCATCACTGATCCACATAAGGCAATCACAGTCGCTCGCTCCTTTGTCCTTTCAGTTTGGTCGTGTTGCTCATGGGCCTCGCGAGACCAAACGATAAAAGGCCGCTGGATGGCTTTCGACTATCCCATCCACTTTACACTTTGTCAACTGCTGCTGTTGTTAGTGAGAACATATGTCCGAGACTCTTGGCTACGGCCTCGTTAACCGATTGAAGGGTCACCGTGGAGCGATCAATGCGCTCGTATTCCTTGTGGATGGAACGAAGCTACTGAGTGGAGGTATGTGCTGGTGCTCCATCGCGCACTGCGCTTCTCATTACCGTCTACTTCCCACCATTGGCAGCCGACGACCAGACGGTCCGTTACTGGGACCTTGACCAAGGCAAATGCATCCAAGTACTACGTGATGAGAGATGGGGTCAGATCACGGCTCTAAATACTTATGATCGCGATCAATCAACGTTCCTCTTTGTGGGTACCGGCCGTGGGGTTGTTTCTATATTCCCTTTGTCCAACCAAACCAAGGTACTTATCCACATCTATTGACGGGAGAATGGATCTTAACAGCGTGCTAGGAGTTCATCATACAGGCAAACACCACAAGCGCAGTGTTCAACATGAACGACTCTATAGAAGTTCAGGCGTTAGACGCAAAGAATGGTCGATTTGTCGTCAGTAGTCATTCGGGAGTCGTAAAGATGTACGACATCCTTGACGGCAGTACGTCTTCAAAAGAGGAGGATTTTAAGAAGATGCAAACTTCATTTATCCAACGTCTACGTGACAGAGGATACCCAGGTAAATGGCTTCGTACTGTCTTTTCAGAAGTGTCCTACACCACCGAGAGGCCCAGCGCCCTCAAATTACATACACCCAGCCCACCCTGGGAATGTGATTCAAGGATGTATGTTCTGAAGCTCGTCCACAACCCCGTCTGGGATAGCATTGATCTATCCCCAGTCTGGAAATCTCTGCGCGAAGCTTGGCTCGAATGCGGACTCGGACTCCACTCCGACCGATTTCTTGCAAGCTTCAAAAGGCCAGAAGCGCTGGGCAATATATTCAATAAAACGAATAAGAAGACACTCATAGCCTACAAGTGAAGACTCGGCTGCGATGGAAAGTTTGAGGGCAATTTTAAAATCGCCCTCGGCATTACGCCGTGACAAGAGTTAAAATATAGAAATCAGCCCACACCGTGCATGCGTTAGCATAATGCCGAGGGCGATTTTAAAATTTACCTCCCAGTCCAAATGACCCATCCCCGTTCTGATTTCTCCGGAAACGATCTCGTCTCCTGTGTAGCATGCATGTTACTTCTTAATTCCCCTGACCAAGGGAATGTTGGCCCAGAAATTCAGTGATACATTTCTAAGCCAGAGAAGGAGGCTTCGAGCCTAGAAAATCAAATTTCTTGCATACATGTCCTACATGATTCGAGTATCCGATACCGCTAGCTACGTGTATACCTTATGTTTTGAAGAGAGTGGATCCCACCTTCCAAAATTCCCCGGAATTAGGATCTTCAAAATGTAAATTAATACACAGAGTAGCTTAAGAGAACGAGCTCACCTTCAAAAACGCATCAATTCTAGTTTAAACGCGTATGGGATCTCGAAGGAACGAGCAATACAAAGTTCGTTAAAGAGTCGTCGAGTCTATCTTTAGATTCCACCACTTCGTACCGGTATGATGTCAGTTCACATGAAATTTCCTTTTCCGTGTATTGCTGCCGGGCCTTTATAGGTCGAGAGACCTGCCGCCTGATGAGTCTTTTACAGACGAAACGTTTGGTCAACATCGCGGCCAACAAACCTTTCTGTATTAGATACTACTAGCTTCTATCTCATCTATCTACCGGAGTTCTACCCCTTCCCCCACACCGAGTCCATTTGGGTTAAATATTCTGGCCCGGATTATTTTATATAAATGGTGTCCAATAAGGCAACCTTTTATCAAGATGGATGAGCCACGAAAGAGTTGTGAATATGCTAAATTGGCATAGAGTTTGGCTCCTCCATATAGGCAAAGAGAAGGAGATGCGGAGTTTACCTTTTTTCACCATAAAACAAGTGAATGAGGCTGAGAATACCTTGAAAAAATCTAAACTGTTCTCGGCATGGACTCAGCCTTCCCCGTTCGGAGATAGAGTAAGCTTATTTTGCCTATTATTACTACTTTTGGGAGCAGCAAAGCCGGTGTCTATTTTACATCTCCGCTCAATATTGCCGCTGAAGGAGTCCATGATAATTAAAAGTCATTGCACTATGTACTCAGGATATGCTAACGAATAATGTATTGAGATCATTCTAACTCTTATTAGCTCATTCTTGACTGGACAAGGCTGATAAAATAGGACTGATTATTTTAAATAATCTTAGCATAACATGCCGAGTTCAATTCTGTGTTAAATTCTCCAGCTCTCAGTACTAGGTCAGCATTTTCGGCCTCCGATTGAATGATTACCCCCGTAGTGCAACAGACACTTGCCATGAATCAGGTTTATTGTATGACTAAGCATCACGCAACCCAGTGCGGAATTGCCGGCTGGTGCCTAGTAGCGGACTTTGAATTTGAATATTCAATAGTTTGTCAATAGTTTAAATTATCTCCGGCGTTCCTTTTTGGGACCTTGTCCGGTTATCTAAACTCTAAACTCTCCCTTATGCCTAACAACGCGTCTGCACGCCTGCTTATAGTCCTTGAATCTCGAGCAAGCGCAGGAATGTCACTGCTTACTGAGGCAAACCTCCTCAGAAATGCCGCTGGATCATCTAGTGAGGTTTATGAGCTCCTAAAGGATCAAATTTTCCTTATTATCCAACAGCCAAAGTTTCATTTAACGATGGTCATCTGGGCACCCTCTTTCCTGGGAAAGAAGCTTTTATAACGACCATCAACTCCTCCTTCATCCCAATCCCCCCTATCTGCGAAGATGTTCACATGTACGCTGATGGTCGGTTTGGGGAGCACGATCCTACTAGAACCCCGCAATTCTATGACGAGTCGCTCTGCCACTATGCTGTCATTCCTCGGCGGCCCACTCCTTCGGACGGCAAACATCCTTACTTCGAGTTTTCTTGTATATGGTGGGATCTCGACGATAAGGTTGATATTGTCTGGTCTCAAGGGTCCATTCAGGGTATTGGACAGCTTAGCGAAGATCGCCTCAGCGACTTGCGTCGAGCGTATACTCACATCAACAAACGCTGCTCATCCAAATTCGCATCTGAAAAAGCAACTTCGACTGTTGACGCCGAAAACTCACAAATAAAAAGGAATCCATATCTCAACCTACTTCGGCTCTTATGTATGCGTATGGAGAATATGCTCCTGCGTCTTGGTCACGTTTCTACTGATGCCCTTACAATTCAAGTTATGGTGGTGACGGCACAACATTTCTGGCTCGAAACCGTCGCCGCCCTGGATTATATGGACTTATACAAACCAATCATGGATGGCCAAGCTCAGCGTGACTCTTGTTTGTGTGGCGAGAGACTTGTGGGCGCCTTTACAACCAATGTCGACGTTGTTCAAATGTTTTGTAGTGCTGGCATCCCTGTCTATTTTGTCCGCCCCAATGATGTCTTTGACAACCAAATTGTCCTTAAAGTGGGACCGCTTTTGTGACCATCCTCCCAGAATACTACGTTGCCCACACCCCCCTACCCCGTCATCTTCACGGGCCGTCCCTCTGACCCGAGGAAATTCACAGCTATTCACAAATTCCTTCAGAAGTTCCAAGCCCATCGCGATCCCTATAGTTTTGCGACCATGAAGTCTTTAACCCAACAACCATCCAACTATGGTCCTATACGTTCTCAGCCGTCCCAGGCTCCTCGGCGACAGGCACACAGCAACCCCCGCCCCAAGAAAAAATGCGACGGTGAGTAAGCAATCAGGAGCTCAAATCTTCATTTCCTTAAAAATGACTTTGCAGATCTGCCTCCTATCCGAGACAAGTTCCAAGATTTGACCAGAGAATACGCACCCCCCGCCATTCCTGGATGGACCTGTGCAAACACCAGTGTCAATCGCAGCTCTACTTCTTCGCAGCAGCGCTTGAAAGGAGACCATGATCTCTATTACTACTTCCCAGATCCAGGTCTTGTCACTTTTGCTAATGCAGAAAGGCAGAAGGTCTACTTGCAACAACTCAATCACGTTTTGGATTCCCTTATATATCGCGCATCATCAGTCCACTCTGATGCACTCCCGGTACATCCCCAGAAGTGGCGCAACCTTTTGGGTCTTACATACAAGAGAGATACATCATCAACTTCAAATCCAGGTTTTAAAGAGGCGGAGGATTTACTCAGTTCCTGTATGCGTGCTCAAGGCGTCGCCGTGAATTTGATGTCGCCACCTCTGCCGGACGACGTGCCATTTGATCGTCGTCGAGGTCAGGAGCTCATATGGAACCTTTCCGAGCTCAACTTCCGTGCTGAGCTATTAGCACTCGACGGACGCCAGACTCATGCACCCCTTCCCGGAGACGATGAAGATATTGCTACTGTGACTGCTAATTTTCGCATGGCACGTGAGCAAGCGGTCCTCAAAGTCTTTCCCGAACAATCACTGACATTCGCAGATGCGACTGTCGCTAATACGGGATTGGCCTCTCATGATTGGAAGACACAGGCAACCCATCTTCAAGCACTATGGGATGTCATGCAAAAGTGGGACGCACCTTTGCCAGCCAATTGTTTGGGATGTCTAGCTGGAACTGAATGCGACGAGGTGGGATACCGGATTGAGAGGATGCTGGCAGCTCATTATGCACAGACTTTCTATGATTCTTTTGGACGTGCGGCTGTCCTCCCTCGAGGTTTATAAGTTCATTTGTGGTTACGAATCTTTCGAATGTGTAACATAGTGTACATCCCTATATTATATGCTGCTGGCTTGACTCCTGTTGATAAAAGGGAAAAGAACAGTAGAGGAGGTTATGGGCAATCCATTTTCTCATGCGCTGAATATGGAATGAGGTAAAAGTCTGGGCTGCATCATTCCACTTCATTCAACACAAAAGATTTGGCGGGGAAGGGTCTTGCAACCTCGGACGATCAAACACGTACCATTCACGTCAGCTTCGTCGTTAAAGTGGTGAAATACCACGAGAATACGTCTCCAAGAAGGCAGCCGTACGCTGAGGAAGGCTAAGGTAGGTAGGTTGTATCTGATAGTATTAAGCCATCATGACGGTTACGAGTTAGAATGCCGGACTGTGCATGGCGCTCAAACTTTTTGATTTCCTTCGGAATAGTCCTGCGCCAGTAACTTCATGTCGGTCATGTCGCACCACCGACCACATGATGGACTTGCAATCTTATGCCGCGTGTTTTCCACTCAACCCATGGACCTGGACCCTACATATTTGACATCATGTCCGCTGACGGTCAAACTGACATATTAGCATGGCTAGATCTCTTCGAGATGGCTCCCGACATTCCACAGCACACTCGGCATGATGTTGTGCTGCAATGGAGTGGAGAAAGTAGCAGTGGCATTGAAACTAAGAAAAATAACACAGACACTTAGATTGTAGTCCAACTCTACCATTAACAATGATCCTTTCTAGTCAGCGACTTTAGGATAGGATGTGTGCCACAGGTACTCTTCACCTATTCCACATGCTATGACCTCTACCATGTAGCTGTCTGCGGGATTCCAAACCTCTTCTTGCGCCTCTTTACTTCGAAAATCTACTTCTGTGTTGAAACCGTACCGATAGTCAAAGACGAGAATGCTGTCGTTCTCGCTATATTGACCATTACTTGCCTCGACGAACTCCTTTCTCTTGCTGTCCACCTCGTCTCGAAGACTGTGTATTTTGGCAGCAATGATACTCTCATGAAACATAAAATCCATAGTGCGAACCCCTTTCGGTGACATTTCTGCACGTAGATGTGAAACTAAATAACGCAGAGAAAGAACCTAAATCGCTTACTTTGGGACTCGATACAACGTATTCGATGGTCCAGAGACCAGCCTTCCTTCTGGCATGTCTTCGAGCAGTAGACTGCGATGCCACATTCTCCACAGTATTTCCATCTTTGTGGGGGGGTGTTGGTGGTGCACTATTAAAACAAATTAGACTAGAGGATAAAGATACATGCACCAGATCCCACATACAGTGCTGTTCCAACATCCTCCTTCGATACGTAGGTTATGCCGACGCTCGTAGATGACTCCCAGTATCGTCGTCGTGTCCTTGAGCAATAGCCAGGATCGCATGGTTGAAAATCTAATAGAACCTGTAACGGCTAAGTCCTGGGAAGTTTTCACCGAGCGGACGCATTGCCGAAGAGGTCGGAGTACGGGTAGGAATATGGCGACACCTTGAAGAGATGAGAAAATTCCCTCCAAGGCACGATGGAAGTTACTAATAAGAGTCGTAGCTATGTGTGTCCTCGTCATCTTTTCCACTGCAGTCATGACATCTTTCAGCAAGCCAGACTCGATAAGGTTCCCGATCACTGTATAGTGAGAGAAAGGCAGAATATGCTCAAGGCATCCGAGCGTCCAGATAATTATTTCCTTCACGGCACGGCAATCAATCTCATGAATGAGAGTCTTGAGAACTGCTGCTAGCCAACGAAGGGAAACTGGGGAACTGAAAACAGAATGATTGGGGGCAGCGTGGGTAACGGCAAAAAGCGATCCTATGCAGGATGAAAGATGGGAGATGTATCCGTTATCCTGCTCTGAAGGGCGTATCCGGGACGGGAACTCCATTATGATGGTGTTCAAGACAAAAGCTGGAATAGACGAAGCAATTGACCGGACTGCATCTTCTACATCCGCCCCAGGAATGTCAGAAAGGTGCAGCATTACGTGAAGGAAAGGGTCTCTGAAAGATGAATGAGGAAGGGTGATGAGCCAAGACTCGATGCATGCATCTCGAAATGAAAGACAGGAAATCATCTCTCGGCACAACGAAGGCTGAGATGATATCACATCGATGAGATGGAGAAGAGGTAGGGCAAAGCGGACTGCACCGCCTTCTGGGTCCGTCAGGTGCAAAGGATGGTCGGGAACTGCCATCGCATTGGTGGGTTCGATGATATAGGTTCTGAAAGCTTCCTCTACCCAGGGTCGAAGAACGCGGAGAAAGTCCATCAGCGCCTGAAGAGGGAGGCGTTCGATGGGACAGTTACGCATTTTTCGTACATTGACCCTAGAGCTAAGGTCGACGACGATATGGATGCTGTGCTCGAAATCTATAGAGCTACCGGGAAGGGTGAGATGAGATATTTTGCGAGTGCTCTCGTGGAGACTCTCGCAAGCGTATATATGTGAGGGTGCATTTGGGGAGGTTCACTGAAAGGAAGATTATAAGAAGATATTCAAAGAGAAGTTGTAAAAAGGTATCACTTTGACCATTGGAACTTCTGAACAATTAAAAACTGCTGGTAAGGAGTGATGGACTGAGGATTGAGGAGAAAGAGTTGAAAGGCCCTTTGATTTGTACTCTTTGTTCAGTTCCTCACGTGAGATCCACTTGTTATGGACAGCGAAGTGATAAATCGTAGATAAGCGCAGCCTCGTGGCCTAAATCACGATGATGGTGATGATGGGAGGGAGAATGGTCCTGGATAAAGTCAGGATAGAAAGGCAAGGTCGATAGAATTCAGCAACAGAGAATTTGAAATGTAGACTGGAAGAAGACGATATAGAATTGTGATGGAACGGCTGCGGGCCCTTGGTGGACTGCTGGAAATGGCATTAACGTCTTTGGCAGTTGCAAGGACTAAACAGAAGATGTGAGCGCCTCTGCCGTTGACGAGGACGACACGGCCAGCAATCCTTACAACAAACCACCGGGGGAACCAAACCGACCGAATTCTGGAGGTTACTCTCTCGAGGACAAACACGTAGATGGAACAGCAGTATCAGAGAGTCATGGTAAGCAAGGTCAAGAACCAGATAAGGCGGTCTGATCACTACTGGTTCGACGTGGGACTGAGTCCATGAGATGGCGAAGAAGCGTGATGCCAACCTCAGTTATCGTGAACAGAGCGATAGAAAGAAGCTCAAGATCTGCGAGTAAGTAAGTTGGCCATGCACTAATCTTGAGAAGAACGAAACTCACGGAGAAAATTTAGATGGCAAGGGAATATCCTGTTTTACAGCGCTACCCAGATATATCATATCTGGTCAGTGAGGGACCTTCTGAAGATATAAAAGCTCAAACATGAAGCAGGACCTCGAAGAATCTGACATGCAGTTGGAATGAGATGCCACTCGTATGGATTATAGAGACGATCTTACCTTGATATTACAATAAAAAAACCATTAGACAGAGTCGTGTAGTATCAGGATAGGCAAATGAACCTGAACACGTCCCAACAAGGTCGGTGTAGGTAGACACTCTGAGTGAATAGATAAACAAGCACGTCCCAGCAAGGTCGGTGCAGTTGCATGCTCACATAAAGTTCGCATGCTAGTGACAGTTCGAGGTCGCGATTGACGCCGGCGCGTATGCCTGCGTGCGTCGCACGTGTGATTATGTAACTATTCCCTCTACGTGTTGGGACATGCTCGGACCATAATTTGAAATTCAGATTCCCTCCTACGACTTCATCTTCACGAGAAATTGTATGTGACTCGTCGGGTCTGCAAGATACTCGTGTATCTCAGCCTCTTAAGTGTTGTCTTAGCTTTCGGCACGGAAGTTTTTTATTGGGATCTTCCTGCCCCCACATCTTATCTTCGACCTTCGTCTGTCCTCAACTTGCGGCGGTCGATGAGCGCTCCATGTGTGTTTGCTGGCTAATCAGCGCCGTCGTCTACTATCTACCTCCGGAGGACATGGTCACCTTCTGAACCTGCTCGGTAACGTTTTTTTATATCATACTTAATATTCAATTCCGTTGTTGTATACGTACCACCGTTTAGCTACACGTCTCGTGTAACATGACCCAAAACATGTCGTTCCCAATCCCACCCCCCCGGCTTAGCCGTATTCTGAAATTGGCTAACCCTTTTCTTGTGTATCGCCTCCGAGCTCCACATCTTTGATCTCTGCACATTGTCGAGCATCTGTCGTAGTGATGCCAATACTCGACGAACCTGAAGGGACTAGAGGTGCCGTCTCAAGATAGCCATTTCTGGTCGCTATCTGGTCGATCTTCTTCCATTCATTTCCTCCATCGAGATTCTAACTTCGCCTCATCCATCCATCCTCTTTCTGATCCAGTTATCAACGTTGATTGGCTAACTTTATTTCAGCGGCGCATGGCTGTCCTCAGTGATATCGACACACAATGGCGCCCGTCGCACTTCTTGTTTATAATCACAAAAAGATAATCGGAGGAGCAGCATTCACAACTTATATTAGAGTTCTATAGGTATTGTACGTAGACACCAGCCGGAGAAGGTAGCAAAGGAGGAGGCCTGAAGTATTACCATATAAGTTATGCACTCACATATAGTTCGTATGGCGAGCGTTATGCCAGACACAAGTCAAGACGCCCTCCAGGGACCAGATGGCAGACAAAGGAACTGCTGTGACTGAATTTAGAATTACAATTTGTTATCTTTCAATGCACGTGCCATCGCATCGCGTCCGATCAGTGATCCTGGTTCTTCCCCTTCGACTCGTGTCCGGCGCCACACTCACAACCGTACGAACTCTACATAAGTACGACATATGGGTATACCTTGTTGGTAATTGCCCTTTGTCTCTGTGTGATACGCTTGAATGATATAGCACCGTCCTTTGTCACTCTTCATTTGGCAGTTCATCGATTGTTCATTCAGACCCAGCAGCACCCGACAGTCTTGGCTGTGATAGAAGCTGTTCCTCGCGGCTGCGGCCATATTCCATTATTACAGATTGCTCTATCTGTCTGAATTTATTCTATGTTGTTGGGCCCGATTTCTCCGTTTCACGTATACGACAAAGGAAGGGACATACATAACACGCACTGCACCTTCAATCCGCAAGCCTCCATTGTTTCTCGTCGTCAAAGCTTCGCTCACATTTGACCACTACCAAGCCTTGCTGCATTTTTTCCCCCATCTCCTTCACGATGTACTCACCCTCGACCTCTACTTCCCCGTACTGACGTACTTTGAAGCGCAAAAATGGCACAGACGACCTGGAATCCTTTCCCGCTTCCAAGGTGGGTGACTCTTTGTCATTCCGAGTCCTATGTATATAGGTATCTCGGTTATTATGCCATCCTGAACGACCCGTGGGAAAAAATTCTATTTGAGGTATCAATTGATCTCGGTCTTTGCCGACTTCCCAGCCTGAGCTTTGCATGGGAAAAATCTATTCGATCTTCTCGCCTCTCCGGTCTTTCCCGTCTCTTCTGTTACCTTCCGTTGACTGACTCTTTGCATCTCTTTTTGGGACCCTCCCCTTCTTCGTTATTTACCTTATATCTTCGCTGCATGTTCTCTCTGTCGTCTCGGGCCGGTTCATTGCCTCATCCCTAGGCTTTTTGATGTTCAATTTTTTTTTTTTTTTCTTCTTTCGGACTGATGCCCGAATTTATTCTGTGTATCCTCATCACTTTTTTAATTTATCTATGTCACTATTTTTTTAACCCAATGCAGTATGGCACATCGCTACAATTTTACTCCATCATCCTTTCTCTCCCCTCTGTCCCCCTTTCTGTCAATCCTCTCTCTCACCTCTTCTGCGTGTTTCTTCGACGTTGCGTGTTCCTCAATCCCGTCCGACAGAGAGTGCTATCAGTTCTGTTCGTGTCACTTGTTAATCTGCCTACTGAGGTGTGCATACCTGATCTACATATCAACGTCGTAACCCTCCTTCGCACGTCCTCTACCATCATTTGCAGTCTGCCCGACGATACGCATATCCGCATCAATCACAGTCAAGTGGAGGTCCTTCATAATTTGCCATGACAGACTATAGTTCGCAAGGTAAAACGAGACCATTCAATCCGGTAGATCTAAATAACTGTAGATCCCATCAGTTGTACTATACTGCACTGTCAAGGTCGGCCACTGCTGAAGGAACACTGATACTTCCATCTTTGAACGGTACAAGGTCATCACTCATCAACTCTCTGAAAATTCAAGGAGGATGTAGCGGCTACCTGCAACAGGAATTTAGAGTGCTCGAAACCCTCGACGATATAACCACACGAATATATAATTGTGACGGTGCAAGGCAACACACGTTATGCGTTGATAGAATCCTTTCGCGAATATATCGGGATCGGTTATTCACCCCCTTTAATGGACAAAGCTTTGATATGGTTGGAGGTGGACCCGTTTGAGTCATCAGACGCTACACTAGGGGTAGGTGAATGGGCGAAGACCCTAATAACTCACAAGCCAAATATACGCACCCGATTGCCAGAACCATCACTGACTGTCAGCGTCAGCAGCGTTTCGGCATCTAAGAAGCGTGTTTTTACGCTGATGAAACCATCCAAAAAGCGGAAAGGGAGGGAGTCTGATATGTTTGATCTGAAGCAAGCCACAGTCGATAAACGTGCAGTAGTCAATACCACGACATCTTGCACCAAAGAGGGGGCTGTTCCATTGTTGCGAGCAGCAGGTCAATCATATCAGCCCATCGGATGCTGGTGGTCGAACAACAGTTGTGCATATGACGTAACTGTTTACGTTCTGTATAATATGTGGCGCGTTGCGTCTCAGGACTATAAAAATGCATTAAGCGAGTTTGAAAGTCCATGGCTGAATATTCTTGTCACCTCATTTACCAAGCATTCAAACGGACAGTACACCTTGGAGGAAGTAAGGGATTACTTCAGGCGATGTCTCAATAGAGAGTTCCCCACCTCCTTGTTTTTGGTACAGAGATGAGTGCAGAAGCAGTTATGTTGAAATGGTGCAGTGGGTCCGTTGCATTTGAATCCGTTCATTATACGTGCAGGAATGGTCACGGCATTATACAGTCCTCCAAGATGGCGTGTGCATTGGAGCCTGGGGGACGAGACACACACTCCCTTCAACAGGTCATTGAAGAATGCAAGGCGAGACCCATTGCCCGATCCGTGGCGTCGTGTAGTCTATGCACATCCGACGTAGTGGAAAGTCACAGGTACCTGTACGCCCCTCCTTTGCTGAATGTTGTGGTTGCCTTCACGACGGTATCGCCTGATCTCACCATACATATAGATGTGGATGGTATAGCCGTGCTGTACCACATAGTCGGCATCGTCTATTACAGTAACAGTCATTTCACTGCCAGATTCATCGACACGGATGGCAGTGTATGGTTCAACGACGGTATAATACAAGCGAGAGGTGCGCATAGAGAGGGGATGACTGGCACCATAGATCTCATGCAGGACGTGTCCAACCAAACACGGGATCACTTTATTTACAGAAGAGCGTTAATCGACGTATCTAGAAAGGTATTGTTGAAATAAAAACTCGAAAATAATAAAGATAAAAAAATACATAGGACTCGGACCTGCCGCGCGGATGCGTTGGCCCTCACCCACTAGTTGCCGTTGGGGCCGCCTTTCATTTCCATTCTAGACTCGAGTCGTCCATGTAACCGATGACATGTATCAACAACTTAGGACCAAGATCGTGGATCTCGAGAAGGAGATCGAGCACTTGAAAAATATGGCACGTATTTCTTTGCCAAGTTCATGTTCGTATCCTGATAGTTTCGTGACCGTTAGGAGGCCGAGCTCCACACATCATTGTCGTCGACAAGGGAACATGTGCATTTGGTTTATCTTACCCATACATTCCACCTAGTTGAATTGCTTTATCCACCCCAGATGACCAATCTGCAGACAGTCCAAGATGGATTCTACGCCCAGGTCGGTGTCTTATGTTTCCCAGACTGATTTGCGACCTTATGGTGACAGACTCGCCGTAGCTGTCTCAAGGCATTCTGACTACTTTGGAGAAAATGGCTCTCGAAGATCTCCAAAAAAATGTATGTGATTTGCAAGTGATTTGTCGTGGTGGCCATCATGTTCAATGTGATCTCTTTTTGACAGAGTGCGCTCGCGACTAACCTCAAAGCTATGGTTACTGCAGCTGAGACTCGGGCGAGCGAAGCCGAACGGAAGCTGGAAGAAAGCCACAAGGAGCTCCAAGACCTGAAAACCCGGCGCTCTGTGATCACTGATGTATGTAGATGGCTATTGTGATGACAATCTTCAAACCATCTAACCGCTTTGATAGTTCGCGTCCCTTCAAGATTATCTCGAAGAGCACTTTATACACATTTCTGCTACGTGAAGGTGCTGAGACTTTAACATCGTTCCCTCTTCGTTGTATTTCGGATCGCACTTAGATAAATACTATGATTTCAGCCTACTTTTATTTCACTAAATGATGAGATACCGATCACCGCCCCTGTCAATCTGTTCAATTTCTTACTCAGACCGTGACTCGCATCCTAACTCGTGCCCGACACCATGCTAGCTGTACGAACTCCACGTGAATACGTGGACATATCTTATGAACACTTACCTTGTCGGACGGTTCCTGACTACCACGGTGCTGACTGATGTTACACTTGTTTTAGCTGTTTCTTCCTGCCTGTCATGGCTCGTATTAAGGAGCTACTCGCATCCATTAACGTCCCCCTGATCTACGACTTTACAACTAACGATTGGCAAGAACGAATTCGTTGGCTCTCTGATATAACAAACAGAGATAATCGTTTCCTATTTATGCTCTCATATGCTCACAGTAAAACACAGATAATAAAAATTTAGTTGTTCTGCGGTTGATCCGTGTGAAATTCCTTTGCCCGAAAGCCTAACTTTAGTCTTTCACTCTCTGACGGTCAGACAGCAACGAATTCAATAAACAAACTAGAATAACCTTGAGGCCAGTCAGCCAGAAATGGGTGGTCCTACCTCAAGTAAGCAGATATGCGTCGTCCACTAAGACGTGCTCAACCGACAGAGGAAAAGATCAGTCGGCTACATAATTACCCCAAGGATGTATATTATCTTCGAGGCGGTGAGCCATATGACATACGTGCATTCTCCATATTTCACTGGTTGCATACCATTAGAAGACCGTGATCTATCCCAATGGCGTAAAAGGTGTTGAAATACTTGCCCACGCTCAATTTCTGACCACTTTATTTTCCTTTCGTCTCTATCGTCTGTTACATTACTAGTTCTCTCCCATGCCTGTGTTGTCGAGAAAGGGGGATGGGTTCCTATAGGTCCTCTTGATGCTAACCCGGCGTCTTTCTCAAGGGACTCAAGTCCATCGTTATAATGGCGCTTTCCATTATTATCAATGAGCATCTTAGTAATGTGCTTCTCAGTCTGCTCATCCTCACGAGACAGCCTTATTTGTCCCAAGGCCCACGTTCTATCTACATCGTTCGGTCGGCAAGCAGTCGCTATTCGGGTGACAGGAAGGAAGCAAAGACTTCGAGGACCGTATGAAAAAGCGATTATTGATACGATCATCCGCAGGTTTGGGTGTCAGGTATGGTAGAAGTACCCACACAACAACAGATGCTCGCATTCACATAGAGCTCGAACAGAAATCATTGCATCGGACAAGAGTCAGGATGTGACATCAGCGGCGAGGGTAATAATACAGTAGGCGGTGGCGGCATTGATGATAGCATAAGTAGATTGAATATTAAGTTGGAAAAAGATATTACGCATGAGTATAGCTAGTACCATACATTAGAAGACAAGACGATATCAAGAACAAAAAGGTAATGAAACTTGAGTGTGCAGCTTTCACACCAAATAAGAAACACAAGCTAATACTCATCGTGGTCATCTTGGTCAATAGCTAGTTCTTTATTCGAAGGCCAGGTGAGGATCCACGTTGGTAGGTCCACTGCCTCACTGGGGTTCAGAGTCTCCTGCACATGGCGAGGTTGGGCAGCGAACCAAAGAGGATCGTAGAAGTTGACAGGTAGACCAACGATGGGACGGCGTAAGCTGTTGGGATAAAGACCATTGGGATGACGAAGACGTCGATGAACCGCTGCACCTGACTTGTTGCCATAGACCGTCAGTTTCGTTCCATGGCGGTCAATCCATTTGAGAAGTTGAACAATGGCGGCGTCTCGCCACTCCTTACGAACAACCCTGCAAGTTCCATACCCATCATTGCAGCTCTCTTCCGAACTGGTCCCTTCGGCACCCAGGAGTGTGACCATCGTGTAGAGGAGATTGTAAGTCTTGGGCTCAACACCATGTTCGTCTGTGGTTCGGATTTGGTTCATTGCAAAGTGCTTTCGACCCTGGAACTTCTATGAATACAGAGTTAGTTTGACGGAGTGAGACAGAAAAGTAATATGACACTCACTCTATTTCGACGCGAATTTCTTCTAGACATGGCGTTATAAGTGAGGTGCTTGTCAGAGCCCTGTTCAGGGAGAAAACTATGGTTGATAGACCGTTTCATCGTTTGTAATCTCTGCATGAAGTGGTCCTTCACCACTTCAGTTTCGGAGCAGTAATCAGGATATTTGTTGACAAAATGTTCAACAAACTGATCACGAAGAGTGTAGTTCCATGTGTGTTGTGGATGGGTCCAGCACGGACACAAGGGATCAAGAGTAGGCTGGTCGCTTTTGCTGTGGTCATTAAGCCACTTGTCGGCAGCCCAAAGGCTCGTAAAATGTCCGGCTTGAATGGCTGTTGATATTTGATTATCGGCCTTGATGTTGAATTTCAGGTGCAGCTCTTTACGAACAGCCCTCTAAGATAGACCGTGATGTGTCGGTCAGTTCTAGTGAGGCAATCGATAGTTGTTAAAACGTACCAGTATGGCGTTGCGAATGGGATCACGGGTTTGGTCTGCTCTCTTCTTCGCCCCCCCTGCGCTACTAGCTTCTGTCGCTTTTGTTGGACTCTTATTCGATGACATCTGAGCATCTAGGGCAGCATTTGTGTGGATCCGGGAAGCCGACGGCCCGTCGTCGACCCCCCCAAATGAAAATGCTGTCCGTTAGCAGGGGTGGGCTTCACATTGACAGCAGAAGGCGTAGGGTGGGACAACGGATCTTCCTTGCGAGGTGCTGATGAATTTAATGGAGTGCTCAATGGGGGTGCTAATTGTGAACGAAACAGTGACTTGTCAAGCAATGAGCCTTCGGAAAATGTGTGAAGCTTTAGGCTACCTTGGCTAACGTTTCCAACTGGCGCTCAAAGGCTTGCCGGGTTGGAGCTGCCTGTCCTCTCGTATATGGCTCCTAGGAGACAATCAGTATTGGTCCGACTGTCGTAGAGTGCTCTGCGCATCACCTTTTCTGTCTTAGCCGGGGATGGTCTCTCGTCCACTTGCATTTTATCACCTTGATTATCCGTTATAGGCTGAAAGGAAGTAAGAAGGCAATTCGACCAATCATAGAAAGTCTGCTCGTACGAACCAATTCGACATCACGGTTTTTGTCCCTGAACCGTTGAGCAAGCTTCTCCTCCATAGCATTGTCTACATATGTCTGAAATGCCGACAGCTGCAGAATGTGCATGAATATCAAATAAAAACGACATTGAACTGGGGTAACTCACATCAGCGAGCCACGCTGCGGTTGGTAAGCTAGGCCCTGCAGGAACTTCATGCGCTCGAGAAGCGACGTCGCGCTCCAATTGGCGGACCTTGAGCTCCAAGTTCTTAACCTTTTCTTCCGCAGCAATCCTCTTCTGCTCGCTTGCAGTTGCACTTTTCCTAGCTTCTTCTTTCGCCTTCGTTTCAACTTCATACTTTGTTTGGATGTCATGTATCTTGTCCTCAGACTCCGTTGCGTAATAAGTTTTGACAGCGTCAATTTGGTCCTGGAACTAGCCATGTAAAAAAGAGTTAATAGATATACATGGAAAGACCAAGAACAGAATGACCTCTTTACGATACTCGGCTTCAGCTTGATCACGCTTGGCGTGGATCATATCTGCCATGGATTTGGTGTCATCGATGAACCGATTGTAATACTGTTATGTCGTTAAGGAAAGACAGTCACACTCGGATCGAGAGGAACACATACCTCGTCTTCGTCCATTCCAATGCGAGCACTCTGGACCTAGATACAGAGGCGGTTAAACCCATAACACTACATGGCAATAGTGTCAGCTATTCACCCTTTGTTGAAAATATTCGTCAGATTCAAGCCGTCTCTCGACTTCTGAGTTTACGCTCCGCTCGAACTCGGGGCCTCCCGATTGGTGCTGCTTGGCCTGATTGCGAAGGGGCGATTAGAGAATGTCGGAAAGAACATGCATGAGGAATACACACATTATTCTCTGCAGTGGCTCTGGCCTCCTCTGATATGTCTAACTAAGGTTCCATGTTCAATGAGCATGGAATTAAATTGGAGCACAGGCAGCTGCTTACTTGATTGTGAAGCTCGTTCACTTCGTGTTTCAGATCTGCCTCTAGCTGCATGAATCTCTGCGCTTCCGATGTCGATTTCTTTTCCAGCTGAGAAATATTTGACTAAGGAAATGAAAAGGATCCATGTACATACGTTGATCAGACATTCTTCTTTATCCTGCAGCTTTATCGACGGTAAGTTTCAAGATCTGATAAAGGGTACGCTCGACTCACTTGACGCTTCAAGGAAGTAGTTTCTGAAGAATGCTTCCCAATTAACTGCCGAAGGCGTCAGAAGAATAAATATCACCGAAGCAAGCGTACGTACCTCCGCCAACTTTGATGCCTGTGCCTGTGTCTACATTCAGCAGTAAGGATCCATCACAGCGGGTGTATAAAGGGGACTTCACCTGTTTCCTTAGATCAGATGCTTCCTGCTGTAAAGCAAGCTTCTCCTGCTGCAATGAAGACACTGTGTCATGCAATTCGGAAACTTCCTGGAAGTGCTTTCAGTTGAACTGCCGGACCCATGAGGAGGAACCAATATGAAACGTCGAGAAGACCAACCTCTGTCACGACCTCGGCATGTCCTGTCAACTACAACCAAAGTAAGCTTACAGTATGGTTTCATATAAGAAAAGACCTACTTGTTCAGCTTGGTGAGCTAACTGGGAGCGCGTGTAAAGTATGAGCATTTTGGTCTCTCACGGTGATGGATACGATCCTACCTCAGTTCGAAGTGCTTCAATTTCGCCCTCCTGAGTACTTATATCGGCGGCACGTTGCTGATTAAACTACCGAAATCGAGTTTGAGAGGGTCTATCATGGACGTAATAATAGCTGTAAGCACCTGGGTCAGCGAACCAACATGGCACTGAATCTGACGAGGTGCAGTTTAGATCACGCCGGCAAACTAATGGACATGAATCTACCTCTCGTTTCAAATCATCTATCTAGGAGAAGAACCATCGAATGAGCAACAAATCTCATATCGAAAGGCCATGAGGGACATACCTTGTTTTGCTTTGCCAATATTTCCTCTGCTGCAGTCTTGAGGCGTGCCTGAGTCTACTTGGCCATGAGTCATGACGATTGAAAGTTAGTGGTTGCGCATACCTCTGTCTCCGCTTCGTGATACCCGGCGAGCTTGAATGGATATGAAAACATGTCCTCAAACTGAGTAGAAGAGAAAAGAACATACTTGCGCCTTCAAGTCATCGACCTTCAGTGTTCATTAGATATCCATTACAGTATACGAGTTCAAAGCGACAGACCTCGGTTAGTGCTTGAGCTTGCACGTGCAACTGAGTGCCAAGCCAAGGTGAATACAGTCTGCATTAAGACATCAAAGACAGCTTACCTCTGACTTCAGATTGTCGACCTGAGGCATATGTGAGTAGTCGTGCACGTCATATCCAGAGTTGCGGCTAACCTCATTGTTTAGTTTGTTGTTATTCTCCAACACCTTGGCCATCTGGGGAACGGTCCGTATATTCTAGAGGGGGCATTCAATGGAAGGAGGCATGCGGGTCGAGTTATATGTTCACTTTATTTGGGCCACGATCACTGTCTGAATCTTCTTGCAATCGTTTAGTGCCAATGTTCTGGAGTATGTGAGATAGGTAATAGTCGGTCAGACGAAGCGTCTTCAACTAACCTGGGACGACGATTGCGACGGTAAAGTCCCAAATTGAGGGGCGTTTCCGCCCTCGGAGGACGGATTTAAAAAGTTGAAAGGTTGACGGCGCGTTCCAGAGGCGCCGATCAAGAAATAGTCCCCGATTACAGAAGCAAGCCTGGGATTGGCATTCAACAAGGACTCTTCGTTGGAGGAAGCGTCAAGTGGCTGATCAGTTGGAGTCTGTGCGAAAGACATGGGGGTAGATGGAAGAAAGGGAAGAGAGATGACGGGCGATGGTGGGTGGTGTCGTATATATATATAGCGATTGGTGAAAGAAAGAAAGACAAAGGAAGCGTAGTCCCGGAATAGGCGGTAGGACAAAGAAGACGTGATGCATGAGGCAGCGCTGCTACAAAGGAGACAGATTAAAATGAAATAGATGATTGCATCATATATCTGTCCCATAAACGCTGAGGGACGCTCTATTTGTCCTCCGATTTAAAGAAGCGTGTCCTGGCTGCGCCAGGGACGAGATTGCGTATACGAAAATTAGGGAGATTTTCCCAGTCGAAGATGCTATGGTTTATGATCTACCGGAGTACAAGCCATCTACCAAGGTATGTTAGATCAAAAGACGAAAGAGACAAAGGATTTACCTAAGGGCGAACAGGATAAGCTCATGTATCTGCGTTCTGTCCTTTATACAACCAAATCACCTAGGCCGCTCCGTTTTCTGATTGCGACAGAGGACAACGGCACGACGCGATGGCCGCACGTCGACCTCGTCTTTCGAAACAAGATTGTTCACCACGGGATTGTGATGGTGAAACACGGGAAAAAAGGTAGTAGAACCTGGCACGTTTTCTGCTTGAACGACAGGAGGCTCGCGCGTAACATGGCCATTCGAAGGACGGTGGGAGCAGCGGGGTCGGGATGGAGGGGAGACATCCTGGTGATGAAGGGCGGGGCCAGGCACATTCTTGTGAATATAAGGGGAAGGGACGACGAGAGAATGGCTAATTTTGTGGTAAAGAAGTGAGTTTCATATGCAATGTATGCATTGAGAGAACATTACCGATGACTGATGTGACTGGCTAGGTTCGTTGGTTGAGTGAAGCAGGCTAAGCGCCGAGGGCTGTATATCCCGTGCAGGGCCGCACTGACATTCGATCGTTACAATCCAAAGAGGCGAGAGTACTGAGAATGTGGTATTGAGGACAGGCAAATGTCAATAATAAAATAACAAGTCCTGGGGGAATCCGTACCAGCCAGATCATATTATAAAATGTCTGTGCATAGAGCTAAGACAACAATTGAGGCAGAGATACACGAGTATCATGCCGGCGAGTCACATACAGTTTCTCGCGAAGATATTGTATGAGGGAAAGCCGAGCGCGTCCCAACACGTGGAGGGAGTAGTTACATAATCACACGTGCGACGCACGCCGGCATACGCGCCGCGACCTCGACCTGTCACTAGCATGTGAACTGTATGTGAACATGCAACTGCACCGACCTTGCTGGGATGTGCTTATTTATCTATTCATTCAGAGTGACTACCTGCACCGACCTTGTTGGGACGTGTTCAGGTTCATTTGCCTATCCATACTACATGACTCCAGTATCTAATGGTTTTTTTAATGGTAATATCAAGGTAAGATCGTCTCTCTATAATCCATACGAGTGACATCTCATTCCAACCGCATGTCAGATTCTTCGAGGTCCTGCTTCATGTTGTAGCTCTTGTCAGACCAGAAAGTCAGACGGTAAGCTCCATTTACGGTACCTTGATATCTCACGACGATAGGAAGCTGATGTACTTTTCAGGTACATCTTAAGAAAGTCCCCTCGCTGGCCCGATATGTGGGTAACGCTGTAAAATAGGATATTCTCTAGCCATCTAGATTTTCTATCTGAGTTTAGTTCTTCTCAAGGTTCGTGCCGGGCCAACTTACTTGCTCGCAGATCTTGAGCTTCTTTTTATCGCTCTGTTCCCGATAACTGAGGCTGACATTAAGCTCCTTCTTCGCCATATCATGGACTTGGTCCTATGTCGTACCAGCACTGAGCAGACCGCCTTATCTGATTCTTGACCTTACTTACCATGACTCTCTGATACTGCTGTTTCGTCCACTTTCCATCCTTGATTAGTTTATTCTCGAGAGAATAACCTCCAGAATTCGGTCGGTTTGGTTCCCCCGGTGGTTTGTTGTAAGGGTTGCCGGTCGTGTCGTCCTCGTCAATGGCAGAGACGCTCGCATCTTTGGTTTGGTCCTTACTCTCACCGCCAGAGGCGCTACAGTCATCTCCAGTAGTCGGCCCAGCGGCTGTTCCAGCTTGTGCGCCGTTTGCGTTTCTGCCCCTGTCGCGAGCACCGGCAGCGGCAGCTTCTCATTCCACGTTTTCGTTGGCAATGGGTCTATTGACTCGACCCTGTAATAGATCTTCGCTTCTCAGTCGGGGTGATATAACTGGTAGAGGGCATGCATAGTACGGATGGAATCGAATACAAGGAGAGATGAGTGGGAGATGGCGTTGAACGAATGGGGGCATCTGGGAGGTGGTTGGTCTTTCTTAATGCAAAAACAGACGCTTACTGAATATATATATATTCTCCAGGATGTTGCCACTAAAAATTTCGGTCACAAAGGGAGCCCTCTTGTCGCTCGAAATGGTATACAAAAAGCTGGATATACAAAACATTCTGTCTGTCAAGCCATATAAGCAGCCGGATCATTCGAGGATATCCTCTCTTCTCTGTCATTTAACATGACTGCTTCTGACTTCGGTTTCATTCCTTCGGTGGCATTTCTTCGACCCTATTACATTATTATTGTTCCCCTGATAATGTTCTCAAAAACGCGCGTTGTCATCAGTGTCTCAATTTGTATCTGTTAAACATGTTTTGATTGCAGTTTCGAGACAATGTCCAAACTTTCATAAAGTTTATGTATAGTTTTGGTCCCGTCGATCCGACATTCGGCTCGGAAACTATAGAATCTCTTCCTTTCCCCTTTATCCGTCCTGTTGCACACCATTGTCGCTCTCATTGAGCCTTGAGATTTGTAATGGCCTGTCAGATACATCTCGGACCCGCGTATCTTCGGGCAAGAGACTGATGTTCATGCCACAGTCATCATCGGCTTATCACCATCCTCATGTGCATGATCCTTCTTTCACGCTTTTCGGAACCACTATCCTCCGGAGATCTCTTTCCTACCCGTTTGGCTGTGGGTTGCAATGTCCCTCAGAAACCCTTCTCCTCACTCTACCCCCTGCACGACAAACCTGGGTGAACAATGTCCTTGCCTGCAGCTGTCACGCCTTCAGATAGATTATTTCAATCCCTCCACTGTCCATGGATCGCACGATAATTCACAGAATGTGATCATTCTCGCTGCAACGAATCTGCCTTCCTCCGATCGATTCAAACACACTCTCAACCCTTTCACCAGCATACTGCCTCCGGAGCGTGGAGCGGCATACCCGGGCATGATGGAGTACTTGACGTCTATTATGGATGACCTGGAGCCTTTGTACGGAAACCATGTTAGTATATCATCTCATTCATATAGTTCAGTGTTTTCACATCAAGCAGACTTTTCATCCCTTACCATACAGAGTTGATCAAGTTCGTCCATATAGGTCGACCTGCTTGGTTTCTGTGGTTTCTTGCATTTAATCTTGTTTAACAGGCATCCTCCGAAGGCAATTCAATTTAGCGACCGGCATTGCTTGCTTTCACCTCAAAAGGTGCTTCGCATCAAGCAAAAAAGTGAATGAGGCGGTGGCAAAGGCGGGACTTCAATGGGTGGCTTTGATGACTTTGTGAGAAGGCACCAGATAAAATACAACGGAACTAATCAACTTTCCCTCCTGTTACGCTGCTGCTGTGAGCGTGTGACTGCTTTAATGCCAGCATCTGATCCCTGATGATCACGGTCATGTGGTCAGTATCATCATCATAGATATGGCAAGACGCTTTAAAGAGACTCGCGGAATAAGTACCATCTCGACCATTTCCTCTCTTTTTAAAATTTTACTTCGAGTTAGGCCACACATAAAAGATTGAACGTCGGAAAAATTGCAATATCAGCATGTCTCGCGTTCTCAACAGCCTTTCCATGATTTTCTTACGATTATCCCCATCCGACTAACGGGTGGTGTCATCGAAACCGAACCTTGTGGAGCCAATCCCATACTATCACCAGTTGAACCGTCACCACTACCATCATCCTCTCAGGACCAAATTCTCCTGCTTGCTTGAACTTTTACCACCGTCATCGAGCATTCATAGGCTCCAGGGCTGTGTCCATGTATGCTGTTTCCGCTGGAAACCGTATGCTTAGCTTACAGCGGCTCTCCGAGACCTGCATTCGGCAGCTGTCATAGGCGCAAATGTCACTGCGAGCATACTATTTGTTCCCCATTCAGCGGCCTAGCTTACTAGTGAATGTTCTTTGCCTGCATGTTGTCGCGTATCATAGGCTATAGCACCGCTGTGGTCCCGCTGTTCCTTGTTCGAACATCGTGCTTACGCTCCTGCGGCTGTCGGACATCTGCTTTCGGTAGCATTCATCGGTTCGAACATCGCTACGGGTGCGCTGTCTGTTATCCAGACGGGGCGCTTAATTACATGTGCATGTTTTAATACCTGCGTTTCATGACTATCATTCTTTTTCACGGCTGGAAATTATGTCTCAAAATTATGCGCTTGCACACAAGCCTTTTCTTTATATGAATCGTATCCGCCTGCTGCTCCGTTGTCCGTACTCCCTTTCGCGTTGTCTTGAATGTTAACGTCGCTCTCCTTGTACATCTTGTCCTTCAGCTTCATCCTTCCCACCACCTCGAATACAGGGTAGTGTCGTTACCGCCATCGTGTGCCTGCTTCTTTCTGCATTCCAACTCGCTGAGCCTCCTTTGTTTCTACATCTTGACCACTACCACCCCTTGCTACATTTCTTCTTCCATCTCCTTCATGATGTACTCATCCTCGACCTCTAGGCTGAGCTCCACACATCATTGTCGTCGACAAGGGAATGTGTGCATTTGGTTTATCTTACCCATACATTCCGCCTAGTTGAATTGCTTTATCCACCCCAGATGACCAATCTGCAGACAGTCCAAGATGGATTCTATGCCCAGGTCGGTGTCTTATGTTTCCCAGACTGATTTGCGACCTTATGGTGACAGACTCGCCGTAGCTGTCTCAAGGCATTCTGACTACTTTGGAGAAAATGGCTCTCGAAGATCTCCAAAAAAATGTATGTGATTTGCAAGTGATTTGTCGTGGTGGCCATCATGTTCAATGTGATCTCTTTTTGACAGAGTGCGCTCGCGACTAACCTCAAAGCTATGGTTACTGCAGCTGAGACTCGGGCGAGCGAAGCCGAACGGAAGCTGGAAGAAAGCCGCAAGGAGCTCCAAGACCTGAAAACCCGGCGCTCTGTGATCACTGATGTATGTAGACGGCTATTGTGACGACGATTTGCAAACCAATTAACCGCTTTGATAGTTCATTTCCCTTCAAGATTATCTCGAAGACCATTTCAATAAGTTGAACATTTCTTCTCCATGAAGGCACCGGGACTTTGTATCTATGGCCATACTTTACTAATCCTTTCCATTTGATCTACTTTTTACCGATGTATTTTCTATCAAAGGACAAAACATGAAATTCTTCCATTAGCGCCATGTGAGGACATTGATCTGAACTTCTTACTACTGCTGCTCAGACGGCGATGCTGACCCTCGCCGATCTCGCGTCCTGAGTCGTGTTCGACCCCAGGCTCGCCGTATGAACCCAACGTGCCAACTATGGGGACATTTATTGTAGGTGCCTACCCTGTCTAGGGTACTACCCAGTTGACAAGTCAAGATCATCCAGGCTGATTCATGATTTCGTACCAACCTCTGACCTTCTGATGCTGCAATTTCTTTTGCCCTGCGGAACGTTACTCGTAATATCAATACGGGGAGGTACGCACAAGAGCCAGGGCTTTACAACTAACGATTGTGTTTGGTGTGGACGATGATCAGGACGTAATGGAAGTGAACACTTGTTCATAACATAGGAAACCCGTGGCTCACATTGACTCATACGAGGACCGCTTTGTTAAGAAACATGGTGACATCAGCCTTGATAGATCACTGGCGCCTGGTAGGTGTATTCCGTCCGACAAGATCAAGTAGCGACACAAAATACCCTCGTATTCACGTAAAGCTCAGATAGGAAGCATGGCATTAGACAAGAGTCGGCACGTGGGATCGGCGGCGAGGTATAGTACAAGACTGAGACGAAAGCACTCAGATTTTGGTATGCATGATGACATAGGTTGTCCATAAACGGAGGGAATGCTACGCGTATGGACAATAAATTGAAGGAGAAAGATAATGGAGAGAACGAAAAGGAATGTCGACTTGGTCTTTCGAAACAAGGTTGTTCAACACGAGAAAAAGGGTAGTAGAACCTGGCACGTTTTCTGCTTGAATGACAGGAGGCTCGCACGTAACATGGCCATTCAAAGGACGGTGGGAGCAGCGGGGTCGGGATGGAGGGGAGACATCCTGGTGATGAAGGGCGGGGCCAGGCACATTCTTGTGAATATAAGTGGAAGGGACGACGAGAGAACGGCTAATTTTGTGGTAAAGAAGTGAGTTTTGTATGCAATGTATGCATTGAGAGAACATTACCGATGACTGATGTGACTGGCTAGGTTCGTTGGTTGAGTGAAGCAGGCTAAGCGCCGAGGGCTGTATATCCCGTGCAGGGCCGCACTGACATTCGATCGTTACAATCCAAAGAGGCGAGAGTACTGAGAATGTGGTATCAAGGACAGGCGAATGTCAATAATAAAATAACAAGTCCTGGGGGAATCCGTACCAGCCAGATCATATTATAAAATGTCCGCGCATAGAGCTAAGACAACAATTGAGGCAGAGATACACGAGTATCGTGCCGGCGAGTCACATACAGTTTCTCGCGAAGATATTGTATGAGGGAAAGCCGAGCACGTCCCAACACGTGGAGGGAGTAGTTACATAATCACACATGCGACGCACGCCGGCATACGCGCCGCGACCTCGACCTGTCACTAGTATGCGAACTGTATGTGAACATGCAACTGCACCGACCTTGCTGGGATGTGCTTATTTATCTATTCATTCAGAGTGACTACCTGCACCGACCTTGTTGGGACGTGTTCAGGTTCATTTGCCTATCCATACTACATGACTCCAGTATCTAATGGTTTTTTTAATGGTAATATCAAGGTATGATCGTCTCTATATAATCCGTACGAGTGGCATCTCATTCCAACCGCATGTCAGAGTCTTCGAGGTCCTGCTTCATGTTTCAGCTCTTGTCAGACCAGAATGTCAGACTGTAAGCACCATTCACGGTACCTTGATATCTCTTGTCGTTCCGTTTCGACGACGATGGGATGCTGATGTACTTTTCAGGTACATTTTAAGAAAGTCCCTCACTGGCCAGATATCTGGGTACCGCTGTAAATTAGAATATTCCCTAGCCATCTAGATTTTCTCCGTGAGTTTCGTTCTTCTCAAGATTCGTGCCGGGCCAACTTACTTGCTCGCAGATCTCGAGCTTCTTTTTATTGCTCTGTTCACGATAACTAAGGCTGACATTAAGCTCCTTCTTTGCAATATCATGGACTCGGTCCTATGTCGTACCAGCAGTGAGCAGACTGCCTTATCTGGTTCTTGACCTTACTTACCATGACTCTCTGATACTGCTGTTTCGTCCACTTTCCATCCTTGATTAGTTTATCCTTGAGAGAATAACCTCCAGAATTCGGTCGGTTTGGTTCCCCCGGTGGTTTGTTGTAAGGGTTGCTGGCCATGTCGTCCTCGTCAACGGCAGAGGCGCTCGCATCTTTGGTTTGGTCCTTACTCTCACCACCAGAGGCGCTACAGTCATCTCCAGTAGTCGGCCCAGCTGCTGTTCCAGCTTGTGCGCCGTTTGCGTTTCTGCCCCTGTCACAAGCACCGGCGGCGGCGGCGGCTTCTCGTTCCGCGTTTTCGTTGGCAATGGGTCTATTGACTCGACCCTGTAATAGATCTTTGCTTCTCAATCGGGGTGATATAACTGGTAGAGGGCGCGCATAGTATGGATGGAATCGAATACGAGGAGAGATGAGTGGGAGATGGCGTTGAACGAATGGGGGCATCTGGGAGGTGGTTGGTCTTTCTTAATGCAAAAACAGACGCTTACTGAATATATATATTCTCCAGGATGTTGCCACTAAAAATTTCGGTCACAAAGGGAGCCCTTGTTGTCACTCGAAAGGGTATACAAAAACCCGAGTATGTACACAAAGCGCTCTTTCAGTCGAGTCATAATCCCCATCTCTCCAAATCGGATGAGTACTTACTTTGTCTCGACGCCACAAGCCCATCACTGATCCACATAAGGCAATCGTGGTCGCTCGCTCCTTTGTCCTTTCAGTTTGGTCGTGTTGCTCACGGGCCTCGCGAGACCAAACAATAAAAAGCCGCTGGATGGCTTTTGACTATCCCATCCACTTTACACTTTGTCAACTGCTGCTGTTGTTAGCGAGAACATATGTCCGAGACTCTCGGCTATGGCCTCGTTAACCGATTGAAGGGTCACCGCGGAGCGATCAATGCGCTCGTATTCCTCGCGGATGGAACGAAGCTACTGAGTGGAGGTATGTGCTGGTGCTCCATCGCGCACTGTGCTTCTCATTACCGTCTACTTCCCACCATTGGCAGCCGACGACCAGACGGTCCGTTACTGGGACCTTGACCAAGGCAAATGCATCCAGGTACTATGTGACAAGAGATGGGGTCAGATCACGGCTCTAAATACTTATGATCGCGATCAATCAATGTTTCTCTTTGTGGGTACCGGCCATGGGGTTGTTTCTATATTCCCTTTGTCCAACCGAACCAAGGTACTTATCCACATCTATTGATGGGAGAATGGATCTTAACAGCGTGCTAGGAGGTCATCATACAGGCAAACACCACAAGCATGGTGTTCAACATGAACGACTCTATAGAAGTTCAGGCGTTAGATGCAAAGAATGGTCGATTTGTCGTCGGTAGTCATTCAGGAGTCATAAAGATGTACGACATCCTCGACGGCAGTACGTCTTCTCGTGGACATATCCTATCGTCTATTCTCATGTCTTGACAACTAGGATTATCTGAAGGACCCAAGTGGATCCTAAACACAGGCGACATACCACTAGCCTCATCTTCGTTGGCAATTTGAATCAGCGTATCATACTCCATACCATGTACACCGGTGAAATGTGCGTTACTTTTTTCTGTTCATGGGTTGTTTGTGTTCATCCTAGACACAGGCTATGCGTTGATGCGGCATCTGCGAGTCCCGAGCATCCCCCCAACATCCTTTCAACCCGGAAACTGCAGGGTGCCAAGTATGTCGTCTTCGTAGCGCGCCTGCTTTGTGCACACGTTTTTCTAATGATCTCTTAGTGGCTCCGCTAAACTGACATCCGATCAATGCATCATGGTGGTTCACAATCTGAACAGTGGCCGCTTTGATATCTACAATCCCTTTGACACCGAGCAGCCCAATACTTCGTTGACCGTCTCTGAAGGAAACAATCCATCCGGACACCTGATCAAGTATTGCTCCTTTGCCGAAGAAGAGTCACGCGCTCTTGTCTGCAGTGGCGATGAAGGGCTTGTTCATGTCTTCCAAGTTGCGACTGGTGCGCACGTCCAGACTCTCTGGCACAGTCACGGTGAGAAGTCGCCTTTTCGTCTTTCCTGGTATGTTCTGACGACTTGCAGACTGCAGCACTATATATGCAGTGACGGTTCGTGGTATCTTACTCTCAGGACGAGCTGTCCATTTTAACGCCTCGAAACAGACCATTTCTTCTCAAGATCGTCATTTCATAGCCAGCGGTGAGTCTCAAGATCATCCGGCTATATGTGTTTGGTCGAAGCCGGTACGTATCATTCATTTCAATCTCAATAATCCGAGTTTGATTGAGTGCATAGACTGACCAAAGACATGAGGCGGACTGTCTTGCACGTCGAATCAAAGAAGCCGAAGAAGCACAGGCGCTAGAGCGATCTAAACAGGCGAAGAAGGAGCAGGAGGAGCAGGATGCTCGAAAGCAAGAAATATTTATTCAGCGACACCAACTTGAGACTCTGAGCTATACCATTTACATCATCCTTTCTGTTATTTTTTTTGTCCTCCTTGGTATAGTCGGCATATCTGGCTGGCTCTTTTGGACGGGTGCTTTTCTCCTTAATCCTTCTTTCTGATGGATTTGTCCTGTTTATTTGAAAGTTTTTGACTTGTTCAGTCCCTCAGTTTGAGACTTGGAATACCCGTCCATGCCGGCGAGCCTATCTCTAGCATGCAGTTCTTCTTTGCTACAGTCACCTTCAGCGTCTTGTCAGTAGACCGGCGACCTTTGCCCGTCACTTTAATGACTGTGCCTTGGGCTCTGAACTAGTTTCCAGACACTTCGACAAGATTTAGCAGCGTATTTTCGAAATATCCTTGTATATAAGGTTACTAGTGTACATACTTTAATAGAAATTCCATACATATTCAGTGCGGGTGACGCATCTGGTCCTAACCGTACATCAGCGAGTGCTGCATCCGCGTCAACCACTTCTCCTGTCAAAAGAATGGATCACATATAAACGGGATGAAAAAAAACCATAAACGCCCCATTCTTTCTCCCATCATTTCTTCAAACACTGCTTGCCTCTTCATGCTGACATATTCCCACCATGGTGGGTAAAAGCCGGACCACCCCCAATCAATCAACCAGACCTGACCATCATCACCGAGAATAATGTTTCGCATGTTCAGATCCTGGAGCACAAGGACAAGATGTAATGAGTCATCGAAATTGTAATGTTTAGACAAGGCACCGACAGCCATGGTTTGGCGAGTATTGAAAACCAATGAAAGATCGTCGTAGCTAGAGAAATACGAGTGACGTTAAAAGTGTACGCAGACTCGAAGGTTATCAAAGTGTTCCACCAGGAACGCGACTCGTCTCTGTAAGTAGCCGCGCTCTTGGGCAGCCATAGCATGGCGTAAATATGTAATCCTCTGACGTAGATTGAAATGACGTAAGTAGCTGAAGTCTATAACGTAGCATAGAAACGATATACTAACATTGATCCTTGGAAAGAGACGGGCGCGCATGTCCTCCACTTCTCGACGGCCACGATGGAGGGTACTCCGCAGAGCGTTCTGCTGAAAGAAAGATAGGTGGGGAACCAGAAAAAATAGCAACGTAATAATGTCGGAGATTCTGATGGATTATAAAGTGTTTACCAAGGTCTGAAGGCTCCAGATTTTTTCCAGAATTAACTTCTGAATATGCTCTCTCTCCTCCCGTAAAGACTTTCTTGATAGACCTTGTGGTTCCGAATTTAGTAGATGGGCATTATAATGTCACGTGCTGCATTTTTAACCTTATGAGGCGTCCCCGATTCTTTCCGATAGTAGAGAGGAAGAAAGAGGGTGTTTGTCAAAGAGATAACGACCGATCAACCACCATAGGGGCTAGTTAGTGCTGTTTGGTTGTGCGCGCTTGATCTTCTGGATCTAGCTTATTTTCCCGACAGTTCCCGTTAGGTCTTAGACATGTTTAGGCTTGGTTTAGGCCGTCTGTTTCGGCCAGTGACGACTCCTTAGCTATAAAAGAGCCGTCGACGATGACAAAGGTGAATCCCAGCGTTCTGTTTGTTTATGCGTGTGCTAAGAAATATTTCGACCAGCACAGCTTTGTATATCAGTGGGTGCCTGGCATCTGGTAGTTATTTTTGCTAATCTCCTCACACGCAGGTGGCTCCCTTGTAGGTGCCAATGACGATCAACTGCACGAAATTTGACGATAGCCACGCCGCCGTCACAGGAAGATCTAAGTATACTAAACGCAGCTGGAATTTATTTCTTGATAGCAGTGCTGCGGCGAGTGCTGATCTTCGTGATGTAGAAAGATACATTGGCGATTGACATTGCTGGGTTGTGAAACTGCCTAAGCTGCACTCCAGGCATGATTACTTGGATGTGAAGCACTCCATTAATGGGCATTCGTGGGTGCTCACCTATCCGATGCCCACGATGGGGTTTGTAACGCGGTACAGTTCATTGTTTTTGCCTCAACTGGACTACGCCGTGTGCTTCCGAAGACTGTGATGTCAATCTATTTGTGATCTTCTCAAGTGCCAGTACGAACTCAAACAAAAAGTACTTCATGCCTCGGGGTCTGTTTTGGGTCAAGTAAACAGCGCCTTGCTTGTCGTTGCAGCTGTTCAGCTTTAGCCAAGATTATACATACTATTATTCTATTGGTTATGTTAAGGTTCCTTCTCTGGGGTGATCCGGAAAAGGGGAAGAATCGGGGGTCGGCACGTAGCTTACTGGATTAAAGCCGTTATAAGGCAATTATAAGGTACCAAAATTGGATTAAATGGCGTTACGATGAAAGAGTCGGCATTATGACACATTATATTGCTAAAAATGGCATTTGCACTTTCTCTGACATTAAGAGGGTATCCTACCTGTCTTGAGAGTTTATTACATTGTAAAAGGAGTCCATCAACTTGTTCCAGGATCTTGCACAGGTCCGGGTGTGGGTTGGTAGTGGAGACAGGAGGCATTGATAAAACGACAGGGAGGAGGAACGGTAGTGGTAGGAATTAGACGGCCTATAGTCCAATTTGAAGGGACCCAGTGCCAAGACGCGTTCGCCAATCTGTTTGTTATACGCACTGTGGTAAATTCGGAACATGACATGGCGAGTCGCTCCAAGAGCCAAGACAGCGTGTCATCGATCCCTTTGTCCATTATTAGCGTGTTATTCTGTATCTGTAATTAGGTGATCTTGGTTCTTCCCCTTCGACTCCGTGTCTGGCGCCACGCTCAGGACTGTACAAACTCGACGTAAGTACGACATATGGGTATACCTCGTTGGTAATTACCCTTTGTCTCTGTGTGATACGCTTGAATAATATAGCACCGTCATTTGGTTCATCGATTGTTCATTCAGACGCAGCAGCACCTGACAGTCTTGGCTGTGATAGAAGCTATTCCTCGCGACTGCGGCCATGTTCCATTATTACAGATTGCCCTAACCGTCCAAATTTATTCTATGTTCTTGGGCCTGATTTATCCGTTTCACGTATATGACAAAGGAAGGGACATAACACGCACCGCGCCTTCGATCCGCCTTCCCCAGAAAGTCTCCTGAGTCTCCTTTGTTTCTTGCCGTCAAAGCTATCTGGTATTAATTGTCATCTTCCTCAGCTGGCCCAAAGTAACATCATAGAAGTGACGTCATCACATATAGTTCGTACGGCGAGCGTTACGCCAGACATGAGTCAAGGCGCCCTAGGGACCAGACAAAGGAACTGCTGTGACTGAATTTAGAATTTCAATTTGTTATCTTTCAATGCACGTGCCGTCGCGTCGCATCCGATCAGTGATCTTGGTTCTTCCCCTTCGACTCGTGTCTGGCGCCACTCACGTACGAACTTGATGTGAGTACGATCTAGTATTAATATCTTTTCCATTCATCAAGATGTGATCATTCGGGATCTTTCCATGCGATGGAAGACTCCTCTATCTCTTCCTTTGTCTCTTTCGTATCACTTTATATATAGCAAACATTTGTGAGGCTAGCCTCAAACATCAGTCCAAATTCTTTAGGAACATGAACCACGATCCTCGCCAGCCATCCCTCCGTCATGGCCGTTCCCTAACACCACAGGTGGATACGTTCCGAAGCTACGTTCCTTATTCACGACCCTCTCATCCAGCGCGAAGCCCTCGAGCTCCTTCTTCCTTTCATTATCCCACCACGCATCAGCATGATTATCCTTCTTCTCGTCACAAGCCAACGTTTCATCGTCGCCCACGGAATCTGAATGCTTTTCGACCTGTTCCAACTGCCCCATGCCAGAACTCATCGTCTTTTTTCTTATCCCATCAGTCGGTCCGTTCTGTGGAGGACAAAGAACCGGCCCGCCCTCCCGCATCCAATTATGGTAGTCTCCTAGTGCGCTCGGGACTACAGCCAGCCCCTCAGGATCCCTTTGACAATGAGGTGAAGGCTCTGGAAGTTCCCTTTCGAAATCCCCGAGATGCCCTTTCGTTGTGTAAGTACTTTCCTCTTCACCTTTTGTTGTAGTCACTGACTTTTTACATCTAGATAAGCATCGCTTCCCCTGCAGTTTGGTCTCCGGGATATGGACCTTACTCACAGCACCCCATTCTTCTCGTGTCCACGAGTGCACGCTATACTTTAACAAAGAAGATTCGAAGTGAGTCTTCTGGTTATCTATGTTTTATCTCTCTCACCCCCCGATTTGAAGGATGTTGAACGAAACTAAGCTCAAGGTCCTTCTCTCACACCATGCCGGTGATGATATCCCCTTCGACGTTCATTCTCTTCAAGATCACGCAAACCTGGCTATGCTATCGGAGACATGCAAAGCCTGGGATTCCATACTCATCGAGGTGAATTCTGACCAAGAGGGTGGAAAGACTTTTTTTCCCTCTGAACTGGTATGTGTGCTATAAACTGTTTCTCTGTTTTCTACCTGAAAACGAATCAACACCTGCAGATGGACAAGGATGAAATGCCGCTGGATATCAGCCAGTGGATTGTTAATGGGATGAATAGCATCAGGTGTATTGAGCTTTCTGGCGAGGGCGGCGTCTTTATCCTGAGTGCATCTTTGACACCATCCAATAAGAGGAATCAAAGGTATACGGACCCTTGAACTATAAAATTCCTTACTGAACCACAGATAGTAGTATCCCATCCCCAAGGAACCGCTGCATTAGTCCTCCTCAACTGCAATACCCGTCTGATTATTCGAGTAATACCACAAGGTTGGTCACTTCTTCGGAAATTGGGAATCTGTGTCTTATTTTCCTGCAGCAGCCCAGATACCAGTCGATCTCCAGGCGACTCTGACAATCCTCTCCAGCTCTCGTATCCGCCCGTTCATGCAACAGACATGCCAGGCTCCGCGATGATCACCACCCATACAACGAAATTCTCGCCCGTTCAGCCTCAATTGCATTTGCCTAACGACGATTTTATTAGACGCTGTAAGGAGGTGTACGGTGTGGCTTGTTAGATAAATGCTAGCCTTGGTCTGGATGCGCGTCGCCATGTAATAATAGTTCGAAATGTCATTTAATTTATACCATCGGAAGATGACCGGCATGCGCATCCGGAGGAACCAGGACACTCAGGAGGAATGACATGCGGAAGCGGCTTGGTACTCTCAAACTGCATAATTGATGTGAACAGAATGCTATTGTTCTCAAAACAATGTACAGAGAGATGACGCGAGCAGCTATGAGAGGGAGGACTAAGGTACCGTAGGAATGTGCGATGGACAAGTGCAGCCACAATAATCCAGAAGGATGGATAGTGGATTTAACAGGTCTAACGGTCTTGATATCTATCAACGTACAACCGTAATATCAATGCAACTGATCAAAATATGATGGATAATTCGCCACAGAGATCGTTGAAACGAGCGAGAGCAAGGGAAAAAAAAACCAGTATCGAGTACGCATCTAAAGATATCCCACATCTTCTTCATCGCCGTCATACTCGTGAATGTTATCAATGTCCATCTGGTCGTCCTGTACGTCAGTCTGATACTTTGGGTCCATGATGACATTCTACAGTATCATTGCAAATCTCCATTAGATACTACATGAGACGAAACATACAGAGAGAAAACTCACTCGAGATAGTGGCAGAACGATGATGACATCCTCTTCTTGCTGGGCAGGGCATTTTGCAAAATGGCCATCAATGGCTGGAGGAGCCACCATGTGCAGTACTTGTGAGAGCTTTGAACTCCACATCTTTGCTCGAAGGATTGGGTATTCTGCAAAAGGATCCTGTACTATGGCAGATGCAGGTAAATGAGGTCGAGTGAGAAGTACCACTTTCTCCAGCTTGTCTGGGTATTGAATGATGCGCTCGATAACATGAGGATTTGTTTGGCGTCCGTTATCCGATACCACCATGATGTTACTGTTGCCAGCATTTTTTGAATGAATGGAATAAGAAATCCCATTGATCCGAACGTGTGTCAAAAAAGACACTTTCCGTGGCAGAGATGGAAACATGCGAGAAAGGTCACGAGGAAGGTCTTCTACATGTCGTCGAATGGTTTCTTTCAGAAGATCACTGCTAGCAGGGTAGTTGTCGTTGACCGCAAGTAGGTTGGTGCCACTGCGGAGCTGTCCGATGACCAATTTGTCAAAAATGCTCTTGCAACTTTGGAGAACGGGTGGTAGCTGCATGCCTCGTTGTAGATGGCGTACATTGGTAATTTTGTGATACGAAACACCAATGGTAGCCTCATATTTTCCTTATTCGTCAAAAGGTCAGCTCAGCTTTGGTGATAAGCCAAATAAACATCTGCTCACCTGGTTGATAGTTGGTTGATATTCTCTCTAGCATTCCTATCTGCCGCTCAAATGGAAAAGTCCACCATCCATGAACAGGTCCAAACATCAACAAGTACTCCGACAAGTGCAGGGCCATATGATGATTGGGATGAGCTGAATAATTCGGGAAGAGGATCTTCATGCGGGTGCGATAGGACAACATATACGATAGATAACGGCCCGCGAGATCTTGTGAAGTTTGGTGAGAAGCAGCAAGGATGATGGCTTGAACCAGGTCCATTGTAAACTCAAGAAGCTCGCATCTCTTGCTCAATGCACCCGAATCAGACCACATCTGGATAAGGGTAACTGGCATGTAGGTCGTTGCGATAGTTCGCCATTGATCAGCTTTGAGTTTTCCATCCCTGTTTGCTCCCCCAAATCGAGCAGGAACGGACGACAACCAGGACGGTGTGAGCATTTGCTCGATGTCCTGCCAGAGCACCTCCATTTCCTCCTGAGTGATCATGTGCCCAGCATCAAATGTTTGCCTGATGGTTTCGGTCTGTACTTTCCGCTGTCAAGCTTGATGAGCTGATAAATGTTAACGGATGTCGGTGAACATACCCATTTTAGCAATTTCTCGACAATGACTGGCTTTGTGAGCTTAAGCGTTTTGGCCTCCGGCATTCCAACAGGTCTCTTCCGTATTCCTCTTGCTCCTTTAGTTTTCTTCTTCGATGGAACTACCTCTTCTGCCTCCTTAAAGCCTGGGCAAGAGACTCCGCTGGCGACATACTCCAGTACCGACCTATGAAACTTGTTCACGATCCATTTCTTAGTGGAGGCAAAGAAAGTCGTGTCGTCCAACTCCTTGGACATCGGCTGCTCAAGGATATCGATTAACTTCTTCGCATTTTCGACCTCATCTTCGGGGCATGTATTGGCCAGGTTGTTCGGTATGACGACCTTGAAAACGGGCTCGTACGAGGATGCTGACCCTTTCTGGTGCTTCTCATCCTTCCTCTTATCTTCTTTGCTCCGGAAACCGAGGATAGAACGGAAATGCTCCTTTAGAAGACCAAGGAAAAGATTATGCATGGAGTCAACAACTATCATTCGAGAGGGGTCGAAGTAAGGTAGTCGAAGTAACTCCGACCAGCGGATACCACTGGCGTCATAATATGCACGAGCCTGTTCGGGAGAATCAGCATCACGATGCCTTGCTGCTTCGGTTCGAACTTTGTCATTTGTTCAACGTGTCCATGACTTCATGTTGATATCCTCGTAACCGACTTGGATTTTTTTTGAAGCATTTCCGGCCCCGTTGCCTTCCATGCCTCCTCTTTCGGTCCTCCGAATCGTCTGGTACCTCTGACCACAGTTGGTTCGTGCAGATGTGACAGAAATTTCTCTGATTACAGGGTGTGAAACCACCGATCTTTTTGGCTGCAAGAAGATCACAAACCACAGCAACAATGGCACAACGAACAAGCCGACCCAGCGAACATAAACATGTCCTTGTGAAGCAGACACCATTCTCCCATAACTCCTTGAAACAGTCCACCAAGGGAACCAGGTATTCATTGATCGCATTGCCTGGCTCTTTTGGACCAGGAACGACACCCGCAAGAAACATGTTCTCAGGTTTGTATCGTTCGGACGGCGGCAGATTTAAGCATACGAGACTCAAAGCGCCAACGGATATCTTCTTTCCCGCTTGCTTGTTGCCAAGAGGATTGAAGTAATCAAATCCCATCGAAAAAACATAGTGCCCTTCTCCCTGAGATGACATGCTGAAATGGTGTCGTCCATCTGGGCCCAGAAATGAACGTAGAAATGATCCATGGAAGATGTCTGTCATAACCTCGGGCGCAGGATCGGTTATCCCTTCCCAACTAGCGTCCATTTTCTCCTCGTTCCCAGGACGCGACAGAAGGCCCGCCAACCAATCTTTGAAGTCAAAGGACATGAAAGGCTTGATAGGCACATGCTTAACCTGATGATTGACTGTCGTCGGCCTGATCAACAGTGTTTTACACCGTGGACCCTGTGGATATTGGCGAAAATTGCAGCATTCTGTATATGTGGGGAACGGAGAGCTGTCGGAGGAAAGAGGCGGATACAGGTGATTGCAGGATGGACAGGCAGCGTACGTAACACATTTCGGCTCCAGATGAAATTGTTTCTCGGCAGATGGGACATCGCGTGGAAACTTATCAATCATGTTCTTGTCCTCTCCCGCAAGTTCTCTCAGGCGAATCATCATCGTCATTGCATTCTCAACAATGGTACGTGTCATGTCGAATATCCAGGTAGACCCGAGCCGAGTGAACATTAACATCACATGGCAGACGACGACCATATATGCAACAAGTTGAATGACAGGCTTGGTTTGTTGTAGAAGGGGTTGGAAATGGGAGGCTGAGAAGAATGTGAGCGTTTTGACGCCAATATGTAGTGTTAAGAAACGGGGTGTACATGTGTCATATGCATCAGGTCGATCATTGGACTGAGTGCGAGCATTATACTCATAAGTCAATTGCTCCCGTGCTTTACCAATGATAGCATGGCAAGTATTGAGCTCTTCTACGGTCTCCTGCACCAAGAAAACAACAGATTTGAAACTCTTTTGATCGCGAGTGAGCGATAGTTGCTGTCATAGGTTGCCAAAAGTGTTCGAAAACCCTTCCACTCGGTTGATGTTCTCGGTGAGGGAAGTGTCATCAATAGTGGAAGCATCGAGTTGTGGGAGATGAGCGATGGAATCGCTCAGAGCTTTCACGTTATCTTTAACCTCACTGAAAACACGAATGGCTTCGCACTGGAGATTTATCCGATATTTCGGTGTTTTAGCCTGGCAGTTAGCAGGCTGCGATGGAGATGTGTTAGGAGCCGATCCATCCACTCCAGCGGCCGAAGTCTGTGGAGGTGCAGATGGGGACTGCGAACGAATGCGATTATTCAGTGACATTTTAGAAAAGAGCGATGCAACAGTGGGTTCGGATGGCTCAGAGATAGGAACAGATGGCGACGATGAAGAAGTCCCGCTCTGAACAACTCAAGGAAATGGCGACTCAGGCTGGGTCGGTGGCCAGGCAGCAGATACCTTGGCTGATATTGCCGTTTGAAGGAGTCGCTCCTCTTCTTTGAGACGATGTGTTCTCAATATCCATCCAGATTCAAGATATCTGCCTCGCCTGCCATCAGCTGCAGTGTTTTCATTGCACTTATAGACCGCGCAGTCGCAAAAATGCTCCGACATGGTCTACAAATAGTCATCAGCACCTAGAATTCAGCGTGAAGTTATCGACAACTCACTATCAACTGCGAGAATACTTTACTGAGAGTTCTACGCAGAAGAGCTGTGCAGGAGCAGAACCAGGGTCTGGGTGCAACACGATAAGAGATTATCCAACAGACTCCGGTCTGCCGTATATAGCTATAGGTTCAGCACCCTTCGCCAGGGGGTTCCAAAAAGGAAACAGTCTGATGCGGGGTTAAGCGTGCTTTGAAATATGGCGGTAGCTTTCATTGCGGCTTAATGGTGCCAAGCTGAAAGATCTGGTTGTCTTTACATCCGATCGAAACTACCTTACATCTCTCGTAGTCTGGATAACATAGGATGTACTTTGACTGCTTCGAGAGATGGGAGGCACATGATGAGTGTGAAAGGATGCAATTTGGGTTTTATGCTTCAGAGGGATATGTTGATGAGATATCAAGATACCGTAAATGGAGCTTACCGTCTGACTTTCTGGTCTGACAAGAGCTACAACATGAAGCAGGACCTCGAAGAATCTGACATGCGGTTGGAATGAGATGTCACTCGTACGGATTATAGAGAGACGATCTTACCTTGATATTACCATTAAAAAAACCATTAGATACTGGAGTCATGTAGTATGGATAGGCAAATGAACCTGAACACGTCCCAACAAGGTCGGTGCAGGTAGTCACTCTGAATGAATAGATAAATAAGCACATCCCAGCAAGGTCGGTGCAGTTGCATGTTCACATACAGTTCGCATGCTAGTGACAGGTCGAGGTCGCGGCGTGTATGCCGGCGTGCGTCGCACGTGTGATTATGTAACTACTCCCTCCACATGTTGGGACGCGCTCAGCTTTCCTTCGTACAATATCTTCGCGAGAAACTGTATGTGACTCGCCGGCACGATACTCGTGTATCTCTGCCTCAATTGTTGTCTTAGCTCTATGCATGGACATTTTATAATATGATCTGGCTGGTACGGATTCCCCCAGGACTTGTTATTTTATTATTGACATTTGCCTGTCCTCAATACCACATTCTCAGTACTCTCGCCTCTTTGGATTGTAACGATCGAATGTCAGTGCGGCCCTGCACGGGATATACAGCCCTCGGCGCTTAGCCTGCTTCACTCAACCAACGAACCTAGCCAGTCACATCAGTCATCGGTAATGTTCTCTCAATGCATACATTGCATATGAAACTCACTTCTTTACCACAAAATTAGCCATTCTCTCGTCGTCCCTTCCCCTTATATTCACAAGAATGTGCCTGGCCCCGCCCTTCATCACCAGGATGTCTCCCCTCCATCCCGACCCCGCTGCTCCCACCGTCCTTCGAATGGCCATGTTACGCGCGAGCCTCCTGTCGTTCAAGCAGAAAACGTGCCAGGTTCTACTACCTTTTTTCCCGTGTTTCACCATCACAATCCCGTGGTGAACAATCTTGTTTCGAAAGACGAGGTCGACGTGCGGCCATCGCGTCGTGCCGTTGTCCTCTGTCGCAATCAGAAAACGGAGCGGCCTAGGTGATTTGGTTGTATAAAGGACAGAACGCAGATACATGAGCTTATCCTGTTCGCCCTTAGGTAAATCCTTTGTCTCTTTCGTCTTTTGATCTAACATACCTTGGTAGATGGCTTGTACTCCGGTAGATCATAAACCATAGCATCTTCGACTGGGAAAATCTCCCTAATTTTCGTATACGCAATCTCGTCCCTGGCGCAGCCAGGACACGCTTCTTTAAATCGGAGGACAAATAGAGCGTCCCTCAGCGTTTATGGGACAGATATATGATGCAATCATCTATTTCATTTTAATCTGTCTCCTTTGTAGCAGCGCTGCCTCATGCATCACGTCTTCTTTGTCCTACCGCCTATTCCGGGACTACGCTTCCTTTGTCTTTCTTTCTTTCACCAATCGCTATATATATATACGACACCACCCACCATCGCCCGTCATCTCTCTTCCCTTTCTTCCATCTACCCCCATGTCTTTCGCACAGACTCCAACTGATCAGCCACTTGACGCTTCCTCCAACGAAGAGTCCTTGTTGAATGCCAATCCCAGGCTTGCTTCTGTAATCGGGGACTATTTCTTGATCGGCGCCTCTGGAACGCGCCGTCAACCTTTCAACTTTTTAAATCCGTCCTCCGAGGGCGGAAACGCCCCTCAATTTGGGACTTTACCGTCGCAATCGTCGTCCCAGGTTAGTTGAAGACGCTTCGTCTGACCGACTATTACCTATCTCACATACTCCAGAACATTGGCACTAAACGATTGCAAGAAGATTCAGACAGTGATCGTGGCCCAAATAAAGTGAACATATAACTCGACCCGCATGCCTCCTTCCATTGAATGCCCCCTCTAGAATATACGGACCGTTCCCCAGATGGCCAAGGTGTTGGAGAATAACAACAAACTAAACAATGAGGTTAGCCGCAACTCTGGATATGACGTGCACGACTACTCACATATGCCTCAGGTCGACAATCTGAAGTCAGAGGTAAGCTGTCTTTGATGTCTTAATGCAGACTGTATTCACCTTGGCTTGGCACTCAGTTGCACGTGCAAGCTCAAGCACTAACCGAGGTCTGTCGCTTTGAACTCGTATACTGTAATGGATATCTAATGAACACTGAAGGTCGATGACTTGAAGGCGCAAGTATGTTCTTTTCTCTTCTACTCAGTTTGAGGACATGTTTTCATATCCATTCAAGCTCGCCGGGTATCACGAAGCGGAGACAGAGGTATGCGCAACCACTAACTTTCAATCGTCATGACTCATGGCCAAGTAGACTCAGGCACGCCTCAAGACTGCAGCAGAGGAAATATTGGCAAAGCAAAACAAGGTATGTCCCTCATGGCCTTTCGATATGAGATTTGTTGCTCATTCGATGGTTCTTCTCCTAGATAGATGATTTGAAACGAGAGGTAGATTCATGTCCATTAGTTTGCCGGCGTGATCTAAACTGCACCTCGTCAGATTCAGTGCCATGTTGGTTCGCTGACCCAGGTGCTTACAGCTATTATTACGTCCATGATAGACCCTCTCAAACTCGATTTCGGTAGTTTAATCAGCAACGTGCCGCCGATATAAGTACTCAGGAGGGCGAAATTGAAGCACTTCGAACTGAGGTAGGATCGTATCCATCACCGTGAGAGACCAAAATGCTCATACTTTACACGCGCTCCCAGTTAGCTCACCAAGCTGAACAAGTAGGTCTTTTCTTATATGAAACCATACTGTAAGCTTACTTTGGTTGTAGTTGACAGGACATGCCGAGGTCGTGACAGAGGTTGGTCTTCTCGACGTTTCATATTGGTTCCTCCTCATGGGTCCGGCAGTTCAACTGAAAGCACTTCCAGGAAGTTTCCGAATTGCATGACACAGTGTCTTCATTGCAGCAGGAGAAGCTTGCTTTACAGCAGGAAGCATCTGATCTAAGGAAACAGGTGAAGTCCCCTTTATACACCCGCTGTGATGGATCCTTACTGCTGAATGTAGACACAGGCACAGGCATCAAAGTTGGCGGAGGTACGTACGCTTGCTTCGGTGATATTTATTCTTCTGACGCCTTCGGCAGTTAATTGGGAAGCATTCTTCAGAAACTACTTCCTTGAAGCGTCAAGTGAGTCGAGCGTACCCTTTATCAGATCTTGAAACTTACCGTCGATAAAGCTGCAGGATAAAGAAGAATGTCTGATCAACGTATGTACATGGATCCTTTTCATTTCCTTAGTCAAATATTTCTCAGCTGGAAAAGAAATCGACATCGGAAGCGCAGAGATTCATGCAGCTAGAGGCAGATCTGAAACACGAAGTGAACGAGCTTCACAATCAAGTAAGCAGCTGCCTGTGCTCCAATTTAATTCCATGCTCATTGAACATGGAACCTTAGTTAGACATATCAGAGGAGGCCAGAGCCACTGCAGAGAATAATGTGTGTATTCCTCATGCATGTTCTTTCCGACATTCTCTAATCGCCCCTTCGCAATCAGGCCAAGCAGCACCAATCGGGAGGCCCCGAGTTCGAGCGGAGCGTAAACTCAGAAGTCGAGAGACGGCTTGAATCTGACGAATATTTTCAACAAAGGGTGAATAGCTGACACTATTGCCATGTAGTGTTATGGGTTTAACCGCCTCTGTATCTAGGTCCAGAGTGCTCGCATTGGAATGGACGAAGACGAGGTATGTGTTCCTCTCGATCCGAGTGTGACTGTCTTTCCTTAACGACATAACAGTATTACAATCGGTTCATCGATGACACCAAATCCATGGCAGATATGATCCACGCCAAGCGTGATCAAGCTGAAGCCGAGTATCGTAAAGAGGTCATTCTGTTCTTGGTCTTTCCATGTATATCTATTAACTCTTTTTTACATGGCTAGTTCCAGGACCAAATTGACGCTGTCAAAACTTATTACGCAACGGAGTCTGAGGACAAGATACATGACATCCAAACAAAGTATGAAGTTGAAACGAAGGCGAAAGAAGAAGCTAGGAAAAGTGCAACTGCAAGCGAGCAGAAGAGGATTGCTGCGGAAGAAAAGGTTAAGAACTTGGAGCTCAAGGTCCGCCAATTGGAGCGCGACGTCGCTTCTCGAGCGCATGAAGTTCCTGCAGGGCCTAGCTTACCAACCGCAGCGTGGCTCGCTGATGTGAGTTACCCCAGTTCAATGTCGTTTTTATTTGATATTCATGCACATTCTGCAGCTGTCGGCATTTCAGACATATGTAGACAATGCTATGGAGGAGAAGCTTGCTCAACGGTTCAGGGACAAAAACCGTGATGTCGAATTGGTTCGTACGAGCAGACTTTCTATGATTGGTCGAATTGCCTTCTTACTTCCTTTCAGCCTATAACGGATAATCAAGGTGATAAAATGCAAGTGGACGAGAGACCGTCCCCGGCTGAGAGTGAAAAGGTGAGGTGCCGAAGACGCTGCGGCAGAAAGAAGGTTCCTTAACAAAACAGAACCTCTTGTACCATCTTCAGTGCACTGATGAACCATTTCTAGGTGCCTCACGCCGGGCCCAAGGATACACCAGGGATAAGTTCTGAAACAGTAGGAATGCGTGTTATGATGTCAAATCCCCCACTCATATGTTCACTGAAGAAGTTCGAAGGACATGAAGGCCCTCCATCTGCAGCGCAGTGTGAGCATAGCGGTGTAAGTGTACGAGCTAAAGTCATGGCCGTGCGACGATCTCACGAGGTTTTATTTCTACAGAGTCATGGTGATTCAGGTTTCAACAATAACATTGACGCTGGTGAAACCAATGCTACTCTGTCCTCAATGGGGGCTGTCCTGGATAATACCATTCCTCCGGCCTTCTGGCGGCTCGAACGCCTGCACTCAAATATGGCGGTCCTACGTACACAGCGTCCGAAATGGGTGCGTCTTTCTCATTTCCCCAAAGCCAAAAAGTCTGAATAAAAACGGCAACAGTTTTCGCCAGGCCTGACCAGCTATCCAAGCCCAGTCATCTTCAAAAACATAAAAGCTCTCCAGCCTGTTTTGAGCGCACATATCACGAAGCTAGACGTCCTCTATGGTTACGAAAAATTCAATGCAGTAAACGGTTTTCTCGTCTTCCTGAACCAGCTGCTTCGTGAACAGCTGCAACCATTAATTGAGCTTGCGACATCTATCTCCGTATCTTCTGCATCCTCTCCTACGCTTGAGAAGTGCTTCGATGACATGTTCGCGGTTGGACCAGGCGGTGTCGGCATCTTGATTTCGTTCTTGATGGAGCTATTTAACGTGTTTCGTGCACTTCCCAAGGACATACCTCTCGATGATTCAGGGACGAGTGCTCAGAAGTTTTTCCGTGAACTTCCATCACATCTATGCGTACTTCTAATTCATCTCCGAACCAAGCACCATCGCAGCCTTTGGGACGCTGACGGCTGTCAGGACCTTATATACATTCTCCACAACCATGGCGATAAGCTTCCAGTGAGCTGATTATGTATTTCCTTTTCCTTGTGTCGTTGCTAAGAGTGTGACAGATTGGAACTCCACAGTCGAATTTATATACTTGTTTTTCGAAGATTGACACCGGGGAGGACCCGCTAAAGATAAGTCATATCATGTCCCTCCTGGCAAATGCATTCGGAAACCTGTCTGAGCCAAAGAACATGCGCTACGACGCCATCTGTACTGGCCAATATGGCCTAGATGGCTTTTACTCGTCAGTTGTTGTTCCTGTGCTCGATGACATTGATTGTGATGTGGATGGATACCATGATTTATTGACTGTCCTGGCGAAGCTGTGTAAGGGACTTGCACGTAAAGCAAGTAACGTCGTGAAGGTGTGTCGATTATGTTTATGGTTCGTGACCGCAAGCTTACAGTGATCTTTAGTCGTATAAGCAGCCTTCGCAGGAGAGGCAAGATACAAGCAAGGACGACGAGATGAACGGAACAGGGAATTGTCATAGGCAGACAAGATCATTGACTCGGAAGAAGGGCCCAGACCCAAGTGCACATGATGCAACTTTAAACTCGAAGTAAACTCTTCCCAGGTGTTACTGTGCATAATTGAATAGATACCATTTCTTAGGACTGGGTACTACCGAACGAAGAAATCGGGAGAATTCGCCCATGCACATGAAACCGATAGTCCTGATGGTAGGCGTCCTCTGACTCTTATATGATCTCACTCTCACACAGCAACAAAACTCTGCAGACATGACGAATACGGATTCGCTAGAATCGGACTACTATACTACAGTCAAGCCAAATCAGCCAGATATCAAGTTTCGGCGTCAGGTTTGGCATCCAGAGAGAGTAGCACCAGATCGTGAGTTCTTATCATCGAGCACCTATCATTCACTCTTATCAATATGACAGCCAAACCGACATATGTGCCAGGCTCATCAAGCGAAGAGGATTCTAAGTCTAAGTTTGATGAAATCTCAGACAAGTACGCACGACTAGGTATTTGCATCCATTATTCTCCCTTCATTTTTCGTTGGCACTGAGCGAAGGTTTCAGGTAGGAAGCCAAAGAAGTCCAACGCAAACACATTCTCATCAAGACACTGGGCTTCTGGTCCGGTGGGCTCTGCCAAGCCCTCTGCACGACCTCCAAGGAAGCGACAGACGGCAGGAAGCCGGCCGTTTACCGCTTCTACTGGACGACCCAAGAAGCCATTTTCTTCCTCTCCTAAAGCGTCATCCAAGAATGCTGCTCCCAAGCCTGGATCATCATCTATACCAGGATCGTCAACTACCAGAGCCTCAAAAGTCCCCAAATCTCGGGTTCAAGAAGCTCAAGAACTTGCCAATACGCACGAGAACCCAGACTTCAAGTGGCCGCACTTTCTCTCTGGATTGCTCAATGACTTTGGCCACCCAGATCCTAATTGCAATCCCCGATTGACGGATATTTTCAAGGAGGGTATACAGCCAACTGCGCAATGGAAAAAAATGAACCTGGTATGTCTTCAAGCTGCTGGCAATTGTATGTTCAATGTCTCACTGTACCTAGGTCTATCACATCGATAAGAACCGCATGCAGTCCGAAGAGTGGCAGGAAATATGCTCTATACTCACACCGGCACTTAATCTTTGGCGGGAGCGGATAGAAGGTACTTATGTATGGCACAAGAGGCGCTAGCATTTATACGTATCGAAGGCATGGCGAGTCTAGGGACGGTAGCTACGAGCATGTATGCATCTGTGAATGCTTGGATCGGTTTGATTTTGCCGTGAGGCGGTCACTTTGAAATGCATTTGGGTAAGAACTTTGCAGATCCATGAGTATATCTACACATAGGCAGCCAGACCTAACATACTTTGAGGTGGCGCCACTGCTAGCATTATGGATATTGAAGAACGATTCCCTGGGCACCGAGTGGGGAAGCGATGCTCGAGGTCAAGTACCGATGCATCACTCGACGACTGTCTTGGTCCTGCATCGGTTTGATCACGCAGATTCAGATATCCAGGGGAACGCAAAAATACCGAGAGAAGTTTGAACTTTGCAATATAACAACCACGGGTGTAACATTATTTCGGAAAAGTCAGAGGAGAGTAAGGCGGTAGTCGGCCTGAGGACAACGGAAAAGCAACGGAGCCTTAGGGTTGCAGTGGAACATAAATCTCAACGATCAGACAGCGGGGATAGCTATTGCTTCCAGCCATCGTCGAGTAATAGCCGATGCTCGACGAAACCCTGTAAGGCGGAAAGGATAGATATCTCACAGGAGCACGGGAGCACCGACAACTAATAAAACTTTCTCCCTTCCTTCCTTCACAAGAAATGAGTCAGCCGTTTTCAAAATATGACTACGTTGACAGGAAGGACATATTTCGGAGCCACAATCACTCCGTTGGGTAGGCAAGGGCTGTTGGGTTCATATCACAGGGGCTAAAAGGACAGGATGGCTATGATGGACCGGCGCTCAGCCATAGGACAATGGATTGCAATTGATAAGGGAGAACATTCCAATTGAAAGCAGATACACATAGTACGAACGCGCCGCGGCATTCCAAGTCAAAATTTTGCAGGACGGCATTTCACACACGGGACTATAACGAATCATTATCAGCGTAATCTACAGTCATGAGTAGTAAGGAAGGCATGTACGAGGGACATTCTGGACGCTTAGACAGAGGTCAGGATGGAATGGATGGCAGCGGTAACGATTCTAAAATCGCTTCTTGGTCCATTCATACCCTAGAGCTTGTTTCTGTCACACAAAGGCAACCCATTCATTGTTGAACCAGGATTTAGGGCTTCGACGCAATCGGGAAACATCGAGACAACATCAGTGGTGCTCAAGCTGCCCTCGGTCGCAGTGCATTCGCATATGTACCTATCGAAGCAGTGGGAGCGATGTGTCAGGATCGTATTCGGGTCCACTGCACATGAATATATCACTCGGAAAGGCAAACAGATATTGGGGGGAACGATTAGGTTGGCCAATCAACGTTAGTAAATGAATCAGAAAGAGGACGGAGGAGACTGATATTTGGGTTGGAGTCAGAATCTCGACGGAGGAATGAACGGCAGAAGATCAACCAGATGGTGACTAGGAGTGGTTATCTTTAGATGGTCCCTCCAGTCCATTGATACTCGTCAAGTATTGACATCACTACGACAGATGCTTGACATATGTGCAGAAATCAAATTGGAGGTGATACAAAAGAAGAGGATTCGCTAATTTCAGAAAATGGCTAGGTCGGGGGGAATGACATATTTTGGGTCATGTTACATAAGAGCAAGGGATGTATATTCCAAGCATATCACAATATAATTGTATTACTGTACTATTTCGACCATAAGTTCATCTAACACCTAACAGACCCCCCCAAACTGAACCAAATCTGTGTATCATAACACCTAACAGGGGGGTCTGAACTGACATTCTGAAAAGTGCTATTTTTAGTGATGCGTGCACAAGAATCTCCAAATGTTTTTGGTGGTCCTCATTGGGTCCTCAGGGTGTTTTGGGATTCATTTGTCTAATTTTGTCATCCAAACAGTATACTAAGCTACTAAGCCAATAATGTGTCGAGGATTCAGCCTATACCGCCGTTTTATTGATTTAGTTGACTTATTACCTATATTTAGATCCAAGTTCTCCTAACTCGAGCCGTTAACCACGGCCGATCACTTCAAACACACCTCAGTCGTTCACCATATCAACATGTGTCTGACTGAGGTGCGTATCCTTAACTTACCTACCCAGATACCATTTCTTACTTACTTTATCATACAGTTATCGTTGTACTAACAGGTAGCTTATATTAATTCAGTCGTTCACCATATCAACGTGTGTCTGACTGAGTTATCGTTGTACTAACAGGTTCTGGGCTCCCGTTGTTCTTACCTGCGCGGCGATACACACATTTTTTCCCCAAACGACTAAATATACTGCATAGAACATGCATACGATGACTACTACCCAACAAATCCTTGCTATCAAGCTTGAGGATGACGAGAAATTCAATGGCGAAAATTGGGCTGCCTTCGAATTGGCTATGCTAACTGAAGGCAACACTCGCAGGCTCGTTAATTACTGGGAAAACAAAGTCACTATACCTGGGACCACAATCGCGGCCCAACCAAATACCCCTGTGAACAGCACCACTCCAAATCAACTCAAATACATCCAGCGTGAAAGCGTCGCACTGGCATCTATCATTCGCAACGTCAAGGATGTCTACGGCTTTGGACTCAACCCTCTTGAGCCATCTCACAAGGCTTGGGCACATCTCAAGGCTGAATATGGCGCATATTCAGATCTTATTCGAAGCCGAAGAGAAAAGACATTAAAGGCGATGGTTTATGAGGAAGGAGAAAAGGTTAGCGGAGATGGGGGATATATTGAAAAGATGAGGAAACTCAGGAAGGAAGCTAACGATGCTGGTGCAAATATAAACGACAACCAGTTCAAGACCACCCTCCTCGACTCATTCCCTGAATCCTGGGACTCTGTCATCAGTACCCTCTACGCCGAGAAGAGCCTGACTGTGATAACAGCCCGTCTCATTGCCCATGGCGAATGAGTTGTAGGACGGAAGGCCGCGGGCAGAAGCACCTCTACACAGGGGGACTCAGTCCAAGCGTTACAAGCATCGGTCCAGGCACTTACTCTCCAAGTACAGAACCTCACTGTCAAGAAGAACAACAACACAAACTGTTCCGACAAGTCTCACCCAGCCAATGACAACTGCAAGGGTGTTGGTCACACCCTTGAAGAATGTTGAAAGTTAGGGGGAGGACGTCAGGGGCAATACCCTCCTTGGTGGAAAGGAAAACGGGACGCCCCACTTCCGGGCGGAGCAGCTAATCTTGCGACTGCTAGTCAGCCTGATTCTGGCTCGATCACAACCAACATCATCGCATTGAATGCATATGTCGAGAACAAAGTGTTGGAGGAAGTGAACCAGGATGTAGTTGAGGATACGGCCTGGGTCGTTAATAGTCATGATCCTGGACTAGACACATCACGGATGTACGGTGACTCAGGAGCCTTGACTCACTTCGTGCAAAACAGAGCTCACTTTTTCAACTATACCCCGCTTGAAACATCTGGAACTTTGTCAAAAGTTGGCATGGCACTGAAAGTGCTTGGGACTGGAACCGTTGCTATGAAATCAACGAGTGGAGGAACCGAGAAAATTATCACCTTCAGCAAAACTCTGCACTGTCTGGATGTGTCTGCAAACCTGCTGTCAATAAGCTGCCTCGACAAGGAAGGATGGAAAGTAACATTCAGCAGGGGGAAGGCCGATTTTGTAGACCCAGGTGGCAAGGCCCAATTTACTGCCTTGATGTTCAACGATCTATACAAAATCAACTGCAAACTAATGCGTGGCAACGAGTACACCACGTTGGCAGCAAGATCTCTAGAACATTCAGTCCCGATTGAAACATGGCACATGCGGTTTGCTCACTTTGGTGTTGACCGAATCAGAGCCTTATCCAAAGGAGCTCTTGTCGATGGGCTGAACATAAAGCACGAGCAGCAGGCACCAGGCAAATGCGAGCCATGTATCCTTGGGAATCAGAAAAGACGGCCGTTTGATGCTAGTGTTGAGCCTGAAACCGAAGTACTTGGGAGAGTCATGCTTGATATCTGGGGCCCTGCACGTTCAAAGTCTGTTGGTGGCTCACGGTACGCCATGATCTTTGTCAACGATGCATCCTCACAACGTTAACCATACTATCTGTCTGATTGGAGAGCAGAGACGACCGTAGAGACGCTAGAACAATTTGCAAGCATGGCAGAAAGGCAGACGGGGAAGAAATTGAAGAAACTGCGGTGTGACAATGAGTTTGATTGCGGCTTGTGGGAAACATGGGCAGCAAAACGGGGAGTCTTGATTGAATTCACGGTGCCATATTCGTCAGCAGCAAACAGGGTTGCGGAATGGACTTTCGGGGTGATATTTGGATCAGTCCGGATTCTTCTACTCGAAGCAAAAATGGCACATGGTTGGTGGGCCGAGGCATGCGACTATGCTGTTAAGGTGGCAAATCTGCTACCAACTTCTCAGCACCCAGGGAAAGTGCCTGAGGAGGTCTGGAGCAGAAACAAACAAACAGTTGGCCACTTATGGGTATGGGGGTCGACATGTTATGCCAAGATACCTGCAGCTAAGGGACATAGCAAACTGATTCCCAGAGGTCAGAAGGGCCGATTCATTGGACTTGCGGGCCATGGATCATACCGAATTGTACTTGATGACATCCCTGGGAACAAGATCATCATTTCCCGTGATGTCATATTCGAGGAGTTGGCTCCGACGTGTACTGTTTCTTCTCACGAGGGGGAGAATGATGAACCATTGCTCCAGACGATCAAAGAAACAGCACCAATCGAAAATCCGATCAAAGAACAACGCCCTGATTTGCGAGATCGATCGAGAATTCCAATTCGAGTAAATCAAAATCCAATTCGAACCCAAAACGCAGACCCACCACCACGACAAATTCCAGTGCATGACCACCCAGATCGCCCAACACGCATACCAAAGCCAACACGAGCGATAATAGAATCAACTGAATACCTAAAACGGGAAGAAAACACTTGTGCCCACAGAAGGAATTGGGCACATGATGGGGATGTCCCATTAGTCAAGGATGAAGACGATATAGAAGATATTATTGCGATGAAAGCTTCAGAAATATCAAGCATCATTGACAGGAAAGATATGTGGGTGCCAGATAACTACGAGCAGGCCCTGACCAAGCCAAATATCTGGACACCAGCGATGGATGCAGAAATACGCTGTATGGAAGAACGAGATGTTTGGCGAGTTGTACCCCGCGAGCCGTGGATGAAAGTCATTGATAATCGATGGGTATTCAACAACAAAATTGATGGATATACTGGGGATTTACTCAAACATTGAGCATGGCTGGTTGTGAAAGGCTTCACTCAGATCAAAGGAATCCACTATTATGACTCATTTGCTGCTGTTGTCCGATACGAATCCATATGAATGTTCTTCGCAATCGTTGCCACCCATGGACTTGAATTCTGGCTTATCGACTTCGTTGGTGCATACCTTAATGCAGAGCCGCAAGGGGAGAACTACATTGCACTTCCAAAGGGATACGAAGATGTTGTCACTTGTGATTATCTGAAAGGGCCAGAATACGTCTTGCAGATGCTAAGGGCTATGTATGGAACTATGGATGTGGGGAATGCATGGTTCCATGAACTCAATCAGATGCTGACGAGTCAAGGACACAGACAGTCCTGAGCAGATCCATGCGTGCGGCTACTCAAGAGAGAAGGGCAGAAGACATATATGTGCACATACACAGACGACGTGTCAGGAACTTCGACGTCTCACGAAGAGGGTGTATGAGTCTGAAAGGAGATAGGAAGTGTTTACGAGATCAAAGACCTAGGCCATCACAACAGCATCCTTGGAATGACCATCAAATTTGATGACTCTAATGGGGCTATCTCTCTTCATCAGAAAAATCTAATTCTCAAGACCCTCGAGGCGTTTGGCATGGCAGAATGTAAACCGAAGTCGACTCCACTACCGGTTGGAAGCCTGATGAATCTCGAAACACAACCACATCCTATCCCTGCAGAAGACAAAGAGTTTATGGCTGACAAAGACTATCGTGCTGTCTTAGGATCGTTAAACCACATATCTAATGGTACGAGACCAGATATTGCATTTGCAATGAACTACCTTCAGCGCTACGCATCCGATCCACGACCTATCCATTGGAACAGAGCGATGCATGTCTTAGGATACCTTAAAGGCACCCTTGAATACCGAATTACCTATCAATGTGGCACCGATGAAGATGATGGACTAACGCCAATTGGATACATCAACTCGTCACATGGAGATGACAGAACCACTGGGAAGTCCATGATGGGATACGTGTTTACCATGGCAGGTGGTCCTGTATCATGGAGCTCGAGGTCCCAAAAGCAAGTTGCTCTCTCTACGTCTGAGGCAGAGTACGTTGCTATGGTACATGGGGGCAGGCAATCCACATGGATGGGTTCATTCCTAGACGAGCTGGAGATCTACAAAGACAGGCCATACCCGTTAAACTGCGACAACAATTCAGCCATCAATCTGACTCAAAGCACGAAGGGCCACAGGAAATCGAAGCACTTTGCGATGGATTATCATTGGATTCGTGATGCAGTTCAGCTTCGGGAGCTTGACGTCCGATATATTCCCTCGGAGGACAATCTAGCCGATATCTTCATGAAGATCATTCCAAAGCCTCACGTGCTTACTCTATTAAGACGTATGGGGATGACCAGGGTTTAGGTTATGAGGTATAGGCTTCAGGGGGAGTGTCGAGGATTCAGCCTATACTGCTGTTTTATTGATTTAGTTGACTTATTACCTATATTTAGATCCAAGTTCTCCTAACTCGAGCTGTTAACCATGGCCGATCACTTCAAATGCACCTCAGTCGTCCACCATATCAATGTGTGTCTGACTGAGGTGCGTATCCTTAACTTACCTACCCAGATACCATTTCTTACTTACTTTATCATACAGTTATCGTTGTACTAACAGGTAGCTTATATTAATTCAGTCATTCACCATATCAATGTGTGTCTGACTGAGTTATTGTTGTACTAACATAATGCAACAATAATGAGCATCTGGAGCTGAACTTGGTAGACTGAATGAACTTCCACATAAGTCCTAACACCTTACACAGGCCTATGAACTGACATCCAGCTGAACTTGTTCCCTAACACCTCACCTTGGCTGAACTTATAGTTGAAATGGTACAGTAGTCATCAGCAAAATGGTCACTTCATCTTTGTGGTCTTTCAGTACTTTCTAAAGATGTAAAAGCTTTGAAAGATACAAAATGAAATATCTTTCCACAAGAAGAAAATGTATTTCACGAGACACATACCTTGTCTTGTCAAGCAGATTGAAACTTTGGAAGATCGCACATTGTCCTTCATACAGCAATGTCTTTTATATGTTTTAGTTTGCTTATTGCTTTAGAACATCATGAACAACAAAAGAGCATAGGAAGCATAGTGGTAATTGGCATACTGTACAATTTTGACCTTGGCTTCACTAACTTTTACTGCCAGTTTATCAAAAGCTATAGCAAGATCATCAAGCTAATGACCCAACTAACCAGGAATGAACTGTGGAGATGGGGGACAGCACAGCAAAATGCTTTTGACAAACTGAAGAAGTGACTGGCAGAGGACGTAGTACTGGCAATACCAACAGAGGGAGGAAAGTTCCACATGGAAGCGGATTCTAGTGAGAGGGCAATCAGCACTGTTTTATCCCAAGAACAAGAAGGGAAATGGCATCCAGTCATGTTTTTGTCCAAAGCGCTTACTGTCACAGAGCAGAATTATGAAATCTACGACAAGGAGTTGCTCGCCATCATGCTCACCCTCAGCGAGTAGCAACATTACTTAATGGGAGCTGCCCAAGATTTTGAAATCTGGACCAATCACCAAAATCTTCAGTACTTCTGCAAACCCCAGAAATTAAACTGTCAACAAGCACGCTGGGTCACTGAGTTAGCAGAGTATCACTTCACCCTTCATCACAAAGCAGGTGCAGCAAACAAGAAAGCCAACTTACTCAGTTGAAGGGCAGATCACGAACAAGGCAAGGATGACAACAACAAAGTTGTGGTCCTCAAACCAGAACACTTCTGTGCCACGATCATGCCGACGATAGAGAAAATGCAAAGAAAGGTCAAACATGTCACATGCGATCACCGCTCCTGGGACAAGAATGTCCTAGGATCTCTTAATCATGATCAGGGAATGGAAATGAGGGAAGGGCTGCTGTATTATGATGAAAGGATCTATGTTCCATGGGACCACACTTTACAAGGAGAAATCATTGCACAGTCCCATGATCACATCACAGCAGGACACCCAGGCATTGAAAAAACCAAGGAGTTGGTGCTACAAGAATACTGGTGGCCAAAGATGAAGAAAGACATTGAGGCCTATATTTGTGCCTGCAAAACCTGTCAACAAACTAAAACCAGCACTCAAGCAAAGGCAGCGCCTCTTCATCCCAACACTATCCTGTCACGACCGTGGACCCATATATCAGTAGACATGGTCACCAGTCTACCCATGTGCCATGGATACGATGCAGTCCTCATGATTGTTGACCGTTTTTCAAAATAAACCATCCCTGTCATGTTAGACCCGAACCTGGGGAGAACAAGCAAGTGCAAACAGTGGCTGTATCGCGTTCATACAATCACCACTGTGGCAGTAGAGCAAGTCCTGAGAAGGGCAAGGTCTGCGGCTAGCGTAGAAGTTGGAGAGTTAAGAGTTCGGTATGATTAAACGTAGCTCAAAGCTAGGGTACATGGCTGAGAGGTACGCTACTTATATACGAATCATTCAGTTCTATAGATAGTTCTGTTCGTGTGTAAATCTGTCAACGGATGAATGGAAACCGTTGTGTTACCATGCGGTCTGGCAGAAACGTTGAAGTCGTTCGGTTTAGCACTGGTGTGCCGAGGTGCCGAGATAAGATAAGATAGGGAAAAAATGAATAAATCGTAACATCACCCCCTCGTTAAGGCAGGCGTCCCGACTGCTATTAGGGCTCGTCCCCGTTGTCCGAGTATTTGTGGTCAATGATCACAGTAACGTTTGGTCTGGAGTTTACGATTTTGGTATCAACTCATTGCGTGTGGCCAACCCGTTCCTCGTATTCCTGGATTGCTTCCTGGGCATTGCCCATTTCCTTGTCCTGTACCCAAGAGTTGTGCTCCCGAGTCCAGCCCTTCCATTTGACGAAGTAGTCTATGGCTTTATAAGACTTCTGTCCCTTTTTCCCTCGTACCGTTCATGGTCGGGAGTCGAGGACTTCTTCGATTTCGAATTCCTCCTTGTCGTCAATGAGATCAGGCGGTGGTGGAGGTGGTAGTTCTTGATTTGGGAATGCCGGAGGTAGGTACAGCATCAGGAGCTTCTCGTTGATGCGTGGGTGGATTTTCCAGTGCGGGGGAAGCTTGAGTTTATAGGCAGAGGCTCCTGCTTTGTTGATGATCTCGAAGGGGCCAACGCATTTGTTGTCGAGCTTCTTCTTTGGTCGCGGCAGGTGAAGGTTTGTTGAATCCAGCCAGACGCGATCACCGACTTGGTAATTCCGTGCTGCTTTCTTCCCCTTGTCGTATTGCGCCTTCATCTTACCAGCTGCTGCTTCCAATGCTTTTTCGGTTTCTTTATGGATACTGGTCATGGCTTTGGCGAAGTTGGCGGCAGCGGGGTTGGTGAAGGGAGTCGTTTGGGGTGAGTCAGGAAGGACTCACGGGTTTCGGCCATAGAGCACCATGAAGGGACTCTTTCCGGTAGTGCTGTGGACGTGATTATTGTGAGCGAATTCTGCGAGTGGCAACCAGTCACTTCAGTCGGTTTGTCAGTGGTTCATGAAGATGCGGAGGTACTTTTCTACCTCTTGATTGACTCGTTCGGTCTGGCTGTCAGTCTGTGGGTGGAAGGCTGTGGATGCGTTCGGGGTTATGTCGAGCATTCGATAGAGTTCCTTCATGAACCGTGAGACAAACTGCGGTCCTTGGTCGGATATGACTACTTGGGGCATGCCGTGGTGGGCGTAGACATGGTCTCGTAGGATCCGGGCCCAGCCTTCAGCTGATAGCTCGGTATTACAGGCAATGATGAGCCTAGACTTCCGTGGCAACGGCAACACCCAAAACTCGGTGAGAGCTTAGGCAATTAACGTAGCAACACAGCAATCAAGGCAATGTGTTTGCGAGTGGTTCGGTGCACCTCCATGCGGTCAATTCCTCAATAACACAAGATACACTGCGACTTTTCAGTCAGCGAAGTAGTACTCTTGGTCAAGGAGTACTAATAGATGTTGGCTGTAAGCCAGGAAGGATCTCGATAAACGAGATGGGACAGAATCTGGTATGACTTGAATACCAAGAAACCGTGATAGGAACTGCAAAAATGATCTAGAGACCACGAAAATGGGTCTAGAAATCGTGGCAATGTGCTAGAAATCATAGCAACAGTCAAGAAAACGTGGGGAGGGACTGGAAATCGTAGCAATGCGCTAGAAAACGTGGGGAGGGACTGTAAAACGTGGGGAAGGACTAGAAATCATGGCAATGGACTAGAAGATGTCGAAATAGCCTAGTAAACATGGCTTGGGGGTGTACCTAATATTGTGAGTTGAAACAATAGCAATAAACATATGGAGACTGCAAGAAACTGGTAGAAAACGTAGCAACTGAGGTGCTGAGTGGGGCGCTGCGGCAATAGATGCACAGCAACTCCGAACAATGATAAAGACGAGGGTGATCCTATGGAGCTGAACTGGGCCTACACGGAGGCAATACTGAACTGGGCGATGAAAACAATGGCGATGTAGAAGGTGAAAGTGATGAAACAATCCTATGTGGTGAAAGTGAAGCGATGTTGTGGCATTAAAAGACAAAAGCAAGTTATTGACGCAAGATTTCGTGTATTGGTGCAACCAACAACGTTTAAAGAGTAAAGCAAGCAGTGAGGAATAACTTGGAGTAACCGTAGCTGACTGGTAATGCCATAGCCTCGTCAACTGGGTAAGAACTAGCTCTAAAAATGCGGTTTCTACCTAGTTTTTATACTACAAGTACGATTTTATAAATAGAATATTCATCGAAGCCTTAGTAAGGCTGTAAGTCCTTGGCTTTTGTAATAGCCGTAGTAAACATATGGTATCTGTGGTTCTAAAGTAACAGCAAGTCTTCGATGTTGCCATGTATGGATGCGAACCATGTGGTTTTATTGAGCGATGAGCGGATCATAAGGTGCTGTTTAGCTGTGGATTACTGAGCTGCAGTTGCCGTGCTGAGGTGTATGCGTGGGGCAACGATAATTCGAAGTCTTGGCACTGTAACAGCCTTAGTAAACGCGGTCTGTAGTTGCCATAGCTGTAATTATCATAGCTGGGAGGGTACTCGCGTCAATCACATCATTTCATTAAATGATTGATGAGCACATCAACCAGATGCTTCTGAGTGATGTAGCAACCCCGTTTTAGGATGATTGTCGATCAAAGGTGCCTTGCTGTGATGGGATATGGTAATTGTGATGCGAGGTGAGCTGGGAAGGATAACGGAGTGTGTGAAGAGTAGATGTTACGGTTTTAGGATTGTATCTGGGTGTTTGTGGCCTATACTGTGAAAATCTGTGGTATTATTGAGTGTGTGAGGATTATAATGGTGCTGTTTCGAAGATATTGGGTGATGGATGGCTAAATCCGCGAATTCTGAGCATACAGAGCCTGGAGGCTCATCAGTGACTGGGATGATTGCCTTAAAGAATCGGTCGACGATCATGAGGATCGCATCATGTCCGTGAGAGTCAGGGAGGCCCGTGACCATGTCGACAGAGATATGGGTCCAGGGGCCTTTGGGGATCGCGTTTGGGTGGAGCGGCACGGCCTTGGCTTGTGTGCTGCTTTTCGTTCGCTGGCAGGTTTTGCAGCCTTTGATGTAGGCCTCTATGTCCTTCTTGATCTTGGGCCACCAGAATTCGCGGAGCACGAGCTCCTTCATCTTCTCGATTCCTGGGTGACCGGCGGTGATATGGTCGTGACTTTGGGAAATGATCTTGCCTCGGAGGGAAGATCTGTGTGGGACATAGATGCGTCCGTCGTAGTGAAGTAGTCCGCCTTCGTGGGAGATACCTCTTTCGTGAGCGAGGGAGGTCGCGATTCCCACATCCCAGAGCTCCTCTTGTCGGGTGACTTCCTCAATTTGTCGGTGTATGTAATTGGTCGTGGGCATGATAAGGGCACGGAAGTGTTCCGCTTGGAGGATGATGATATCATTGTTGTCCCCCTTTCCCTGGTTGTGGTCGTCACGTCGAGAGAGCAAGTTGGCCTTTTTATTGAGGGCGCCGGGCTTGTGCCGGAGTACGAAGTGGTATTCTGCGAGCTCGGTGACCCAGCGCGCTTGTCGTCGGTTCAGCTTCTGTGGTAATTGGAAATACTGGAGGTTCTGATGGTCCGTCCAGATCTCTACATCCTTGGCGGCGCCCATGAGATAGTGGCACCATTCGGAGAGCGCGAGCATGATTGCCAGCAACTCCTTGTCGTAGATTTCATAGTTCCTTTCCGTGGCGCTGAGTGACTTTGACATGAAGGCCACCGGGCGCCACGTTCTGTTCTGCTGTTGACTGAGTACTGCGCCGACCGTGCCTTTGCTGGCATCGGCCTCGACTCTGAAGGGGTCGTCATCGTTCAGGATGGCGAGGATGACGTCTTCAGCCATTCGCTTCTTTAAGTCCTGGAAGGCAGCATTTTGCTCCTTCCCCCACATCCAGGTTGCGTTGCCAGTGAGCTGGGTAAGCGCCTTGACAACTTTCGAGTAGTTCTTGATGAACTTCCGGTAGAAATTCGTAAAGCCTAAAAAGGACTGGAGTTCCTTTTTCCTTGATGGCATCGGCCATTCTGCAATTCCTGCAATTTTGACAGGGTTCATGCGTACCGAGTCTTCGCTGATGATGACTCCGAGATATTCAGTCTCGAGGACCTCAAACTCGCACTTTTCCGCTTTGAGGAAGAGCTTGTTCTCGCGTAGACGCTGGAGAATGTGTTTCACGATCTGTCAGTGCTTGTTCAGTTCTTTAGAGAAGATCAGGATGTCGTCCAAGTAAATGGTGACCTTCCCTTCTCCGATCAAGTCACGGAAGATGTCGTTCATCATCCATTGGAATGTCACAGGCGAGTTTGTGAGTCCAAAGAACATGACGGTCGGTTCGAACAGTCCTCGGTTGGTACAGAAGGTGGCTTTCTCCTCATCACCCTCGTGAATTTGTACGTTGTTATATCCCCAGCGGACATCAAGTTTAGTGAAATACTTGGCACTGCGAAGTTTGTCAATGAGTTCGGAGATGAGCGGTAACGGGTAGCGATTCTTGATAGTCATCTCATTGAGCTTGCAGTAGTCTTGGACAGGTCGGAGCGTGCCATCCTTCTTTTTGACAAAGAAGAAGGGCGAGGTGAATGGAGATTTGGAGGGGCGGATGCGTCCTGACTCCAAGTTCTCATCGAGGAACTTGTCGAGCTGTTCCTGTTCGTTTCGGTTTAGTGGGTATACCTTGCAGTCCAAAGTGGACTTGGCGTTAGGTACTAGCTCGATTACGTGATCCCACAGCTTTCGTTCGGGTAGTTCATCGAAGTTCTCCTTGGAGAATAGGTCGCAGAAGGAGTGGTAGTGTTCCGGGACCATCTCTTCAAAGGTCTTCTTGGGCCTGTCTGCATGGGCAGTGGCAGCGAGGTCGTTTGCATGGTGGAGGGCTTGTATCATGAGTTCTTCTTCCATGCATACGGTGAGGATGGTCTCCCCTTCCTGGAGCTCTTCATCCCATCGATCGTCGGCGTCGGCATCGGGGAGAACGAGTTGTTCACCCATACAGTCGCAGCGGCCAAAGATGATCGTACCACATTCCCAGTTTACACTCGGGTTGTGGTGTTTGAGCCAGTCATGTCCGAGGTAGACATCCTTCTTTCCAAGGTTGGTGACAGCGAGGTCGATGCATTTGCGGTGTTCTCCAATTGTCAGTTGAAGTTCGACGAACTCCGTAATGTCGCCGCCTTGATTGCAGGTTCCGTCTGTGTTGTAGACCGGGATTGGTATCAGGGCCTTCTTGGTGTCTAGCTGGTGTTCAAGAACGAAGGCGCAATTGATAGCGCTGCCGGTGCAGCCGCTATCGAGTAGGGCCTTGGTAGTGAACCTCTGTCGGGTCGTACTGGGTTCTAGGATGACGGGAATCATGAAATCCCCTGATGCTCCTCGGATATAGTGAATCGGTTCGCGGAGTTTGTAGAGGTGTTCCCTAACAGTCTCCCATTCTTTGGTTCAGAGTTTGTGGAGAAGTTCGTCAGTGAGTTCTTCGTAGCATTTGTCGTGGATCCACATGGCTAAGTGGGCACAGGCGGCGTTGTCGGTTTGGGCGGTGCATAATGCACGCAAAAGCCATTCAGCGGAGTCAGGTTTCAACCAGCCTTGAGAGACCTCTCGAGCCTTCGCGCCAACCTTAAGAGGTTCAGCTACCGTTGGCGAGGTCACCTCCTTTTGGAGCGGTTTTGTTGGTGCTTGGGTAGGCAACTCGGGTGGAGTCGGTAATGCCTTCTTCCTTGGGGAGGCGGTCGGGCTCCCGTCCCAGAGCCATTTCTGGTAGTCCGGGATTTCAATCATATCTACCTGATGCCCCCTCTTTACCACCTGGGCGCTAGCGGATCCGATCCCTGCGGCTTTCCTGTCATCCTCTACCTGGGCATTGGTAGCTTCCTTCCCTATGGCGGTCCCTTGCCCAAGGGAGTCCTTGCAGGAAGGGGATATGTCCGTGGTGGAGTGGGAGGCACGTTTCCTGGAGGTGTCACCCCATGGAGGGGCAATGGGCATGGTGTCTACCTTCCCAGATGGCAAAGGGTCACTCGAGTTCAGGCCACCGCCTGCGCATGCAAGACCTGCTACCCCCAGGCCCACTGTGTTCAATGGGACCCTCGTTGCATTGGGCACTCCTGGAGCTAAAAAGGTCGCGGTCCCCACTGCATGAAGGGGTTCTTTGTTCGTGTTTTCTTTCTTCATTGGAGCCCCCAGCTTGTTCGAGGATTTAGACTCCAAGCCCATGATGGGTCCCTCCGTTCCCAGGGGAGGTTTCGCTGTAGCTATTCCCTCTGAACTGCCAGCATGGCTGCGGTCCTGTGGAGGCACTTCGCAGTCATGCGAAGAGGTCTTTTCAGTTGGAGTGCCAGGCACTCATTCTGTCCCAACTGATCAGGCCTTCGTCACTGCGGCATTCCCATAGGAGGGCCTCGACTGGGGCGTCGTCGTTATGCTGGGTGAAGGTATGGTGGCCTTCTTTTCGATCAGTGCGTTTGCTCGTAATGAGTTACTTGCCGGTCGTTTAGCCGGGAGCGTCGTGCCCATGGACTTGTCTTCGTTCGCGTAGGGGCCCACAATTATCCCCTGTTCTGGGGATGGTCCTGTGGGCATGTCAGTCATGTCCCAAAGGACGTCATATCGGTTTGATTCTCATAACAGGGTGCTAGAAGTCGATAATTGGTGCATAGGCCATATATTTGAAGTGGTAAAAACCCGCCCTGCACATGAGGGCGGGGGTATATCTGAATGCGCAGTAGTTAAATTGTCTGTATGTAAAAAAGAACCGTAAGGCCGACCAGCGACGGAAGAAGAGAGCGCACCCGAGACTAAGTCCTTGGTCGTCAAAGCAGAATTGAGCGCTTGACGACCTATTCTTTTACTTCCTCAATCTTCGTAGTGTCTGGAGTGGGCTCCTTCTCACCCGCCTCCACTGCATGTACCTCTGTCTTGTTCGTCAGACAGTCCCATCCGATGTGCCCCGTCTTGTGACACTGGAAGCACCTTCCCTCTGCCATATACTTCTTCCTGTCGATCTGCATGGCGGCGTCCGCCCCCTTTGGCGTGTACCATCCTGTCTTCACATCACGGCCAGGGCCTGTGCCTTAGGCTGACTTTTTCGGGGCCGAGAAACTTGACGTGCCCCCTGTAGTCTTGTTGCTACTGGGGGCAGTAATCTGCTTCTGGTTTCCCGGCTTCTTGTCGTGTCGTTGGTCGAGACCGTGGGCCCAGTCGTACGCCCTTTTTCGCTCGTGTTCTTCGTACATGATGAGGATGCGCTCCTTCCATTCCAGGTATGTTCAGGATACTCTGATTCCGATGTTGGCGACGGTGGAGGTGTAGCTAGCAGGGACTCCCCTTCTGACGGCACGTACTAGGGCACCGCGGTCGGTCTCATCGTCTCGTCGGTTGGCCAACTTGGCCAGTCGTTCCAACTTTTGGAAGTAGAGGCTTGCGGCCCCATCCATGTGCAGCTCCCCCATGCGCATTTCATACATCTCTTCCATCGCGGGGTCGTGGAACTCCTTCCTGACCATCTGCGCGAACTCGGTCCAGTCCGGGAACTGGAATCTGGGCCCTCCTTCAAATTTGTCCTTGTCCTTGTCATAGTCGCTGCCGTCCTCAGGGTTGTAGCGGTACTCATCCCATAAGTGGACCCACCATTCTTCGGCATTGCCTCAGAGAAGGGAGGCTGCGAGTACCACCATGAGGGACAGGAGTCCCATGTAGTAGTGGCGGAACGTTTCGAAGTACGTTTCACAGTCTCCGAGGAATTGTTCAATGTCATCGTGTTCCCCTTCGAACGTTCGGGGTTTCTCCATCAGGATCGGTTTTACGCCGGACATGGGAGGCGGGCAGTCGACATTCCAGGCGCCAGTGGGCCCGGCGTGGGGTGGTCCTTGATAGTTCGAGGGGCGAGGGAGGGAGAACTGATCGGTCCTCGGTCCTCGTCACCGAAGGGGGTCTTGCCCCGCGGGTTGGTTCCTTGCCGTGGCCAACTGGTCCTGCAACTCGTTCTCCCTTTCTCTGGCCTGGCGCAGCTGTTCTTGTGCTTGCGTGAGGCGGTCTTCGGTCGCGGGTTCTCGTGGCGGTCCCCAATCTGGGGCGCCCCCTATGTCTCCTTCTGCATCTGCCCCTCCCATTCTTCTGCTCGTGCGTGGTCCCCTATAGTCGCAGCTACGTGGGTCGCAATTCCTTGGCGGGGAGTTGGGGAGTGGTCCGACGTAGAAGTCGGGTACCTCCTCCACATTCTGCGAGGGTACAAACCCTCACGGGTATTGATAGTGGAACGACTCAAAGGTCATTCCAGAGGCGCTCATTCTGCCTCTCTGCGAGGGGACGAAGGGCCTCCTCAAGCTCTCTCTGTTCGTCGTCGTTCCGTGCCCATACGTCTCAAACCCAGTTCCCTGCTCCTGGGGGGTATTCCTCCCTGTTCCGATTCGTGAAGATGCGCGCGAAGATGTCGTCGGCACTCTGCTCAGCTCGTATGGGGTCCCCTCGGTGGGTGGCAAGGTATAGTCCCATGGGTTCACGTACACGTCGGTTATGGGCCTCAAACCTTCGTTCGAGGTTCCAGGCGGCAGTGCGTTCTGGTCCGAGTATTTCTCGGTCGATGTTTGCGAGCTCTGGCCAGTCATAGTCAGCTCCCCTGGGATTGAGAGGGTCACTTGCCGTTCATGGTCGTCCGTGATGGTCGACCCGGAGGGGGTCGACTCCTCATCGCTGTCTGGGTACGAAGGGCTCAGGATCAGAGTCGGAATCCGTGGCACTTGACTCAGAAGGGAAGCGCCCGACACCCACCGGGAATCTGTGTCGAGGCGCGGGAAGGGGTCTGTCTCCTCCGAGGGCTCTGGTGGCAGAGTCGGGGTGTGGAATAACCACCTGGGCGACAGGAGTTGCAATTTGTACTGGGCCCCCTGGGTAAGGGGGGACATCATCGTCGCTATCGTATATGGTGATGACCTCGGGCTCGGCGAGGTCGGCTGCGGTAAATGTGGGGGCCATGTTGATGGGAACTGGCTGGTCCCAGACTTGGAGATTGGCGGGGATGTTGTCCGGTCCCCATGTTCCTGCCGGGTAGGTGGGATCTGCTGGAGCAGCATTCATCGAGCTGCTCCCACCGGGCCTGGTTCAAAGACTCCATACGTCCCCATCCTGCGGGGCAGCATTGGGAGTCAGGGTTCTGTGAACATTGCTCGGTCCTGGGGTAGCGTTTCAGGGTGGAGTGTCCCTGCTCTGCCAACTCGAGAAGTATTCGGCGGAAGAGGAGTGAGAGAGGGTGGCCGTGGCCCTAGTATGGGTACGGCATCGCATCGTGGTCATCTGGCCAGGGGGTGCCATATGTGGCCATGCCCTTGGTTGTTTGTAGGGTCAGACATAGTACTGTGGGAGTTGTCGGGCCCTATATGGTCTGGCAGGGACGAGCAGTCCCCACCTCTGGAGGAGTCTTTGGATTTGTTCCTCGTAGGCGAGGAAGATGAGTGCAGTGAAGAGGATGGTGAGAAGCGTGCCGGCGATGAATTGTTCGGTGGTCAGGTTGGGGATCATTGATGAGCTTGTCGTCGTTGAATCAAGTATGCTCAGAAGGAGCGAGATAGTAGGAAGCAGTTAAAAAGGATTAGTACAAGGAGAGCAAGAATGGTGATAGTGGCGGAGATACCGATTGCTACTTTAGTCCCTATGCTCCACTCGGTCATTTGGGTTCCACTGTCTCCAATAGCCTATGTCTTCGAGGAGTCGACAGATCTGGTAGATACTGTACTTGATTAGGAAGAAGAGTATTGCGTCCAAGAGAGGACTTTTCCCATCGTTGATTGGGGTTTCAGTGGCCATACTGTAGCCTGGGCGTACGTGGTGGCGAAGATTCTGAAGAGGGCCTCGTTGAGGGAGAGGTTTTCCTCTTTGATGATTCGGGCAAGTTCTTGTTCGGTGTAAGAAGGTCCCTCACGCAGCATGCGTAGTGGGGGATAGTAGAAAGCTTCGAGCTAACTGTTAGACCCAAACCTGGGGAGAACAAGCAAGTGCAAACAGTGGCTGTATCGCATTCATACAATCACCACTGTGGCAGTAGAGCAAGTCCTGAGAAGGGCAAGGTCTGCAGCTAGCGTAGAAGTTGGAGAGTTAAGAGTTCGGTATGATTAAACGTAGCTCGAAGCTAGGGTACATGGCTGAGAGGTACACTACTTATATACGAATCGTTCAGTTCTATAGATAGTTCTGTTCATGTGTAAATCTGTCAATGGATGAATGGAAACCGTCGCGTTATCATGCGGTCTGGCAGAAACGTTGAAGTCGTTCGGTTTAGCGCTGGTGTGCCGAGGTGCTGAGATAAGATAAGATAGGGAAAAAATGAATAAATCGTAACATGTCACATGCTCCACAGAACTCTCATCAGAAGGATGGGTGAAGATTCTACATGACAAAGTATATGCCAAACATGGAATGCCACAAGTTGTCATCTCGGACCATAGCACTGTGTTTGTTTCTAAATTCATGAAAGATCTATATGACCTACTACAAATCAAAAGCAATGCATCGACCACTTATCACTCTCAGACAGATGGGCAGACCAAACGAGTCAACCAGGAGATCAAAAAATGCCTTTGGATCTTTGTTAATCACCTCCAGGATGACTGGGTAGGATGGCTTTCACTTGCTGCTTTCACCCACAATAATCGTACACACTCTTCCACTGGCAAAAGCCCATTCAAAATCAACTATGGCTTCAACCCCCCCGTTCTTCCAGGTGCCAGAACCCAAGCTCCATTCCAGACTCCCACTTCCAACATGTTTGTCTTGAAAATGCAGGAAATCCACGTTGCTGCTAAATGCTCCCTCGAGAAAGCCGCTGACCAAATAAAGGCCCAATATGACAAAAAGAGATGTTCCGCTATCGAATATAAAGTCAGAGACAGAGTCTGGCTTGATATGACCAATCTACATCTCCCTCATCCAAAAAAAAAAAAGCTCACAGACAAACGAACAGGTCCCTTCAAAATTGTTGACAAAAAGGGCACATCAGCATACATGCTCAAGCTTCCAACTAACTGGCACATACACCCCACATTCAATGAGATCCTTCTCACCCCATATGTACCACCTGCATTCCCCAATCAAGAACAACCTCCACTGCCACTGCCTGACTTGGTCAATGGTGAAGAACATTACAGGATCAAAAAGGTTCTTGACAGTAGACTTTGTAATGTCAGAGGACAAAAAGGATAGCCACACCAAACCAAAACTGACTACTTCATCAAATGGAAAGACTATGGGCCAGAGTCAAATAGTTGGGTATGAGAAGAAGATATGGATGCTGATGAACTCATCAAAGAATTCCTTGCTGAACACATTGACACCATCATAATAAACCCGATACACATCATCGACGCTAAACCAGACCCAGATGTGACCAACTATTTTCATTAGCAATATCTCATTACAACAAAGACAGGACCACCGCAATGGTATCGAGAGTGTTACAATTTATTCATTTCTTTACCTAAGCACCTCTTATCTTATCTTATCTTCAGCGCTTACTCTTATCTTATCTTTAGATCCGCGACTTCACAGAAGTCTTCATAAATCTTCACAGTCATACTCGCCCGACGTGTATTTTATCTCGCTCACTGTGTATTTGCTTATTCACTTTCTAACACAGTGTATGCATTATTAGACCCTCACTTTAGTATATAAGTAGTGTACTCAAAGCTGTATATTCCCTAGCTTTGAGCTAACATTTATTCATACCGAAACACATTCATTCTTGCTAAGCGCTAAAGCCTTAGTCCTGACGTTTTAACTCCACAGGACTTAGCGGTGACTGTACAAACGTGATACAGCCATCTATTTACCTTTGTTGAGACATTGGGTCTAACAGAGAGCAAGAATTAACCAATCTTCAATGGCTAATCAATGAATTCTGGATTACTCATGAAAATCCCTTTGACGATGGATATGGAGGCAAAGCCAGAGGAATGTACGAGCTGGATCTTGACCATGACTGGGGCAGACTATAACAGCAGTCGGGATGCCTGCCTTAACAAGGGGGTAATGTTATGACTTATTCATTTTTCCTACCTTATCTTCAATGCTTATCTTATCTCATCTTATCTGTAGGAGCTCAGACCGATCTACACATGGTTACCGAGCAACTTCAATAGCACTTCACAACTGTCATTCACTTTACGCATGTCCTCGCTTCTTTCTCTCATAAAGGACTTATTATTAGACTCCTACTTTTCGTATATAAGTAGTGTAGCTCTCGCTGTATATTCTCCAGCTTTGAGCTAATGTTTATTCATACCAATCTCTTCACTTAATACTCGCCTAGAACTAAGACATTAGTCTTATCTCCTTTCCCCATGAGACTCAATGGTGACTGCCCAAACACAAGACAGCTGTTGTTTACTCTTGATTAGAGGTTGGGTCTAACATTTACCCTTTTCATGATTATCCACAGGGATGTGCACTGTACCATTATGGATACAGCCATAGACCATATGAAAAATCTTGCCCACAGTATGGTACAGCTGATGCCAAATCTATACCATGTCTGTATATAGATAGTTTCACAACAAGAGTGAATAACTATCATCAAAATGTAAGTGTAATTTGCATCATTGAGATCATATTTACTGACTTTAATGACATTGAATGGTCCCCTACCATTCTCTTGACAACCATACTTCAACTGTATGGATACGGCTGTATTTTGGCTCATCCAAAGTGCTCACAGTATGGACCTGTATCCATAGCCACTGTATGTAGCCACCATGATACAGATATGTAGGGATGTGCACTGTATCTGTATCATGGTGGCTATGGATACAGGTCCATACCATGAACACTTTGGATGAGCCAAAATATGGCTATATCCATATGGTTGAAGTATGATTGTCAAGGGAATGATAGGGGACCATTCAATGACATTGAGGTCAGTAAATATGATCTCAATGATGCAAATTACACTTACATTTTGATGACAGTTATTCACTCTTATTGTGAAACTATCCATATACAGACATGGTACAGATTTGGCATCAGCTGTACCATACTGTGGGCAAGATTTTTCATATGGTCTATGGCCATATTGTTATGGTCATGTCCATAATGGTACAATGCACATCCCTAATTACCCACTTAGATACCTTGTTTTTGGTTCCCATACTTCACTATGCCATAAAACACATTCTATTTGTCCTATGTACAGAAAATCCTGAATAAAGGCTGAGAAACAAACCCATGAAAAACTTAGCCAAAGTGGGCCATTGCAAGCATGGCAGGTATGAGTCCAAAGTCTCAGACGGTAGTGGACAGAGGCAAAAAAGTTGCACACTTTTTCAAAAACATGACATTGACTTGAATTACTGTTAAGATCCCACTTGGAATGATTCAAGCCTACAGTAATAGTCTTGTCCAACCTGGCCAACTTGGAAGAAATATTGCTTTAGGATATAGAGAAACTAAGACTCAATTCTCTTGCCTTTGCTCTTTTTCGATTTGTGATGTTTGAAACCACCACTACAAACACCAACATCACCCAACTTTATTGGCATGGAAGGTATTGCAAAACCAGGCTCATTGGTATATGACTGTATACGACCTCAGTATTCACTGAACCATCTAAAGACTAACAGTACTTCTGTCCTTTGATCAAATCCGTTGCCCTTTCCACAACCACATACACTGGCACATGAATATGCTCAGTTGGTGTTGAGCAGGGTTGGCAGCGGCAGAGTCATCAGTGCTTGTGTTTCTGTCGTCTTAGTGTTGTCCATCACATATTTGGGAGTAGAATTGATGCCCAGATGGATGCTGTCATTGCCTGGATGTCAAGGGCACAATCTTGCTCCCACCCTCCTGCTCACACTGTTCCACCCTCATACACCCTCCCCAGCACAATCCCCTTCCACTGCACCCATGCCATGCCTCTCTCCATAATCTTCCAGTGCTCTCAGACCCTCCCTGACCCTCTCATTGTTGTTGTCACTGTTCTGGCTGTCATCATTGTCATTATCATGGTGGGGACTACATTCTGGGTGCCTCCCGCTGTGAGATGGGGTCCAATTTTAAATTGCCAGCAATATCACAGGCTCTTGACATGCCAGTAGTGTGTGCCAAATGGCAATTGAGGCTGATGTGCATGCAAGGGATACAAGATGTGCCATGGCAGGTTATAGGGGTTGTATCAGGGCAGTGTTAGGCTGGAAGGGATCACATCATAAATGAGCAGTGTGGTAGTCACATCTGACACTGTTGAGGGGTCAGCAGGCAATATTGCATCATGCAAGGGTGGCTACTGGAGTCACTAGATGAGCTAAAAGTATCTATAATGGACCAATATTAATGAAATTGATGAAACATACCTTTAATTTTGGGCATCGATGCTGAGCTGAGTGGCATTGCACATGAAAAATGTTGCAAAAGAGTGGGACACAGGCATAGAGTCTAGATGGTGTAATGAAGATTACCATTGGGGATGCAGTGAAAGCTACATGAGTGGTCACATGATACCATGGTGTTTGAAGTTTTGAATCCTTAAAAACAGATCAACGAAAGTGCACAATCTGAGCTCCAGTTAAAGAATACATGTTGTAAAATAGGCAGGAATACCAGGCTTAGCGAATGGCGAACACATGGATAGAAGCCTTGCAATCATTTGTTTGATGCTGCTATTTCCCAAGCGAAACTGTTACCATCTATAAAAGGTGCATTGTTTGTCACTATGGAATTCTAAGGTAAAACTTAAAATGCAGGGTCCAGGTTCAAAATGTAGCATAAAAGAACGAATCCTCATAAACTCGGACTCGTAATCTGCGGAAGCGTGAGATACTGCTGCCCAATATGGGCATGGCAGATAACTGCCATGGGAACCCAGTGAAACCGGGGGTAAACCGTCTTTGCCAGTAGGTTCGACATGGGGCCAAGCCGAATAATTCAAACCGGCTCCAAACCGGCTTGGGAGGTGTATGCATGTTATACAATCTCGATGCCACGCATACAGCATGGTATTACAATGTATTACAATGCTTATGTATCAGCTACAGATCCAAAGACTAGAAGGAGTCTGGTGGGCACCAGGTTCCACAATCGGCACCGCATCGTTCGAAGGCCTTCAACAGGTTTTCACCTTGCCAGTTCCAAACCCTCTTCATGGCCATCCCTCCACTTCATTTGGGCTGGAAATTAAGCCTGGGTCAGCTCTTCTACAAAGCCCTTGCTGCCATTTTTGATGGATGTCACAAACTTATGGCCACCCCATGCCGTCTCCCATCAAAACAAGCACGTATCCCATAAAATTTGTTTTCATCTTCACACTGACCTATATACAATCGTCGGACATTGACCATCTCACAGATGAGCAAGTCCTTGACCTTTGTCTTGCCATACCGCCCTTAGACTGGGATATGGAGTTGTCCCCCACTGGCAGGCTGCCGCATATCACTTCCGGCATCGTTGCGAAGTCTATGTTGGTCACGACTGAGAGCATGCCTTCAGAGGCCCTCATTCTCAATCTTGTGCATGAGGCAACCAATATCCCGGTCCCTCAGGTCCGACGTGTTGTTGAATCGCAGATGCAGGTTACCATCTTTATGGACTACATTCCCGGGGTCAGGTTGAGTGATGTCTGGCATGAGCTTTCTCTCTTCCGCAAATTACGCATAGCCATGACGCTTCACAATTATATTCTAGAGCTACGAAGTATCATACACCCTCGCTCTCTGATTCCAGGACCCATGGCTTCTGGCGATGAGGCAATAACGTGTTTGTCGCCTCGCATCTTCGGGAGTATGATTGAAAGGAGAGGTCCATTCTCTAGCTACGACGATCTTTCATCGTTTTTCAATACTCGCCAAACCATGGCTGTCGGTGCCTTGTCTAAACATCAAAATTTCGACGACTCCTCACACCTTGTCCTTGTGCACCAGGATCTGAACATGCGAAACATTATTCTCGGTGATGATGGTCAGGTCTGGTTGATTGATTGGGGGTGGTCCGGCTTTTACCCACCATGGTGGGAATATGTCAGCATGAAGAGGCAAGCAGTGTTTGAAGAAATGATGGGAGAAAGAATGGGGTGTTTATGGTTTTTTTTCATCCCATTTATATGTGATCCATTCTTTCGACAGGAGAAGTGGTTGACGCGGATGCAGCGCTCGCTGATGTATGGTTAGGACCAGATGCGTCACCCACACTGAATATGTATGGAATTTCTATTAAAGTATGTACACTAGTAACCTTATATACAAGGATATTTCGAAAATACGCTGCTAAATCTTGTCGAAGTGTCTGGAAACTAGTTCAGAGCCCAAGGCACAGTCATTAAAGTGATGGGCAAAGGTCGCCGGTCTACTGACAAGACGCTGAAGGTGACTGTAGCAAAGAAGAACTGCATGCTAGAGATAGGCTCGCCGGCATGGACGGGTATTCCAAGTCTCAAACTGAGGGACTGAACAAGTCAAAAACTTTCAAATAAACAGGACAAATCCATCAGAAAGAAGGATTAAGGAGAAAAGCACCCGTCCAAAAGAGCCAGCCAGATATGCCGACTATACCAAGGAGGACAAAAAAAATAACAGAAAGGATGATGTAAATGGTATAGCTCAGAGTCTCAAGTTGGTGTCGCTGAATAAATATTTCTTGCTTTCGAGCATCCTGCTCCTCCTGCTCCTTCTTCGCCTGTTTAGATCGCTCTAGCGCCTGTGCTTCTTCGGCTTCTTTGATTCGACGTGCAAGACAGTCCGCCTCATGTCTTTGGTCAGTCTATGCACTCAATCAAACTCGGATTATTGAGATTGAAATGAATGATACGTACCGGCTTCGACCAAACACATATAGCCGGATGATCTTGAGACTCACCGCTGGCTATGAAATGACGATCTTGAGAAGAAATGGTCTGTTTCGAGGCGTTAAAATGGACAGCTCGTCCTGAGAGTAAGATACCACGAACCGTCACTGCATATATAGTGCTGCAGTCTGCAAGTCGTCAGAACATACCAGGAAAGACGAAAAGGCGACTTCTCACCGTGACTGTGCCAGAGAGTCTGGACGTGCGCACCAGTCGCAACTTGGAAGACATGAACAAGCCCTTCATCGCCACTGCAGACAAGAGCACGTGACTCTTCTTCGGCAAAGGAGCAGTACTTGATCAGGTGTCCGGATGGATTGTTTCCTTCAGAGATGGTCAACGAAGTATTGGGCTGCTCGGTGTCAAAGGGATTGTAGATATCGAAGCGGCCACTGTTCAGATTGTGAACCACCATGATGCGTTGATCGGATGTCAGTTTAGCGGAGCCACTAAGAGATCATTAGAAAAACGTGTGCACAAAGCAGGCACGCTACAAAGACGACATACTTGGCACCCTGCAGTTTCCGGGTTGAAAGGATGTTGGGGGGATGCTTGGGACTCGCAGATGCCGCATCAACGCATAGCCTGTGTCTAGGATGAACACAAACAACCCATGAACAGAAAAAAGTAACGCACATTTCACCGGTGTACATGGTATGGAGTATGATACGCTGATTCAAATTGCCAACGAAGATGAGGCTACGTGGTATGTCGCCTGTGTTTAGGATCCACTTGGGTCCTTCAGATAATCCTAGTTGTCAAGACATGAGAATAGACGATAGGATATGTCCACGAGAAGACGTACTGCCGTCGAGGATGTCGTACATCTTTATGACTCCTGAATGACTACCGACGACAAATCGACCATTCTTTGCATCTAACGCCTGAACTTCTATAGAGTCGTTCATGTTGAACACCATGCTTGTGGTGTTTGCCTGTATGATGACCTCCTAGCACGCTGTTAAGATCCATTCTCCCGTCAATAGATGTGGATAAGTACCTTGGTTCGGTTGGACAAAGGGAATATAGAAACAACCCCACGGCCGGTACCCACAAAGAGAAACATTGATTGATCGCGATCATAAGTATTTAGAGCCGTGATCTGACCCCATCTCTCGTCATGTAGTACCTGGATGCATTTGCCTTGGTCAAGGTCCCAGTAACGGACCGTCTGGTCGTCGGCTGCCAATGGTGGAAAGTAGACGGTAATGAGAAGCGCAGTGCGCGATGGAGCACCAGCACATACCTCCACTCAGTAGCTTCGTTCCATCCGCGAGGAATACGAGTGCATTGATCGCTCCACGGTGACCCTTCAATCGGTTAACGAGGCCGTAGCTGAGAGTCTCGGACATATGTTCTCACTAACAACAGCAGCAGTTGACAAAGTGTAAAGTGGATGGGATAGTCGAAAGCCATCCAGCGGCCTTTTATTGTTTGGTCTCGTGAGGCCCATGAGCAACATGACCAAACTGAAAGAACAAAGGAGCGAGCGACCGCGATTGCCTTATGTGGATCAGTGATGGGCTCGTGGCGTCGAGACAAAGTAAGTACTCATCCGATTTGGAGAGACGGGGATTATGACTCGACTGAAAGAGCGCTTTGTGTACATACTCGGGTTTTCATATACCCTTTCGAGCGACAACAAGGGCTCCCTTTGTGACCGAAATTTTTAGTGGCAACATCCTGGAGAATATATATATATTCAGTAAGCGTCTGTTTTTGCATTAAGAAAGACCAACCACCTCCCAGATGCCCCCATTCATTCAACGCCATCTCCCACTCATCTCTCCTCGTATTCGATTCCATCTGTACTATGCGCGCCCTCTACCAGTTATATCACCCCGATTGAGAAGCAAAGATCTATTACAGGGTCGAGTCAATAGACCCATTGCCAACGAAAACGCGGAACAAGAAGCCGCCGCCGCCGCCGGTGCTCGCGACAGGGGCAGAAACGCAAACGGCGCACAAGCTGGAACAGCAGCCGGGCCGACTACTGGAGATGACTGTAGCGCCTCTGGTGGTGAGAGTAAGGACCAAACCAAAGATGCGAGCGCCTCTGCCATTGACGAGGATGACACGACCGGCAACCCTTACAACAAACCACCGGGGGAACCAAACCGACTGAATTCTGGAGGTTATTCTCTCGAGGATAAACTAATCAAGGATGGAAAGTGGACGAAACAGCAGTATCAGAGAGTCATGGTAAGTAAGGTCAAGAATCAGATAAGGCGGTCTGCTCACTGCTGGTATGACATAGGACCGAGTCCATGATATGGCGAAGAAGGAGCTTAATGTCAGCCTTAGTTATCGTGAACAGAGCGATAAAAAGAAGCTCAAGATCTGCGAGCAAGTAAGTTGGCCTGGCACGAATCTTGAGAAGAACTAAACTCATGGAGAAAATCTAGATGGCTAGGGAATATCCTATTTTACAGCGGTACCCAGACATCTGGCCAGTGAGGGACTTTCTTAAGATGTACCTGAAAAGTACATCAGCATCCCATCGTCGTCGAAACGGAACGACAAGAGATATCAAGGTACCGTGAATGGTGCTTACAGTCTGACATTCTGGTCTGACAAGAGCTGAAACATGAAGCAGGACCTCGAAGAATCTGACATGCGGTTGAAATGAGACGCCACTCGTACGGATTATAGAGAGACGATCTTACCTTGATATTACAATTAAAAAAACATTTGGAGTCGTGTAGTATGGATAGGCAAATGAACCTGAACACGTCCCAACAAGGTCGGTGCAGGTAGTCACTCCGAATGAATAGATAAACAAGCACGTCCCAGCAAGGTCAGTGCAATTGCATGTTCACATACAGTTCACATGCTAGTGACAGTTCGAGGTCGCGATTGAAGCCAGCGCGTATGCCGGCGTGCGTCGCATGTGTGATTATGTAACTATTCTCTCCACGTGTTGGGACACACTCGGACCGTAATTTGAAATCCAGATCCCACTCGGCTTTCCCTCTTCGCGAGAAACTGTACATGACTTGCCGGCAGGTACTCGTGTATCTCTGACTTTCAATTGCTGTTTTAGCTCTATGCGTGGACCTTCTGTATTCTGATCTTCCTACCTGCACATCTTAAGTACTATCGACCTTCGTCTGTCCTCAGGAGCTCGACTTGTTCAAGTCCGACGGACTCTCATGTGTTTTTTCCTGGTGACCATCATCGTGGCCTGCTATTTACTTCCAGAGGACATGGTAATCTTCTGAAGCTTCGACTTGTGCGGGTGCCTTCTTCATGCTATGCGCTTGGCAATAGTCTCCTTGTATCTGTTCGATAATGTTTTCCTCTCTCATAACCCAAATCTATTGTTGTATACTTACCATCGTTTAGGTATACATCCCATCGTCTCATGTAACATGACCCAAAACATGTCGTTCCCCCCGGCGGAGCCGTATTCTCAAATTGGCAGATCCTCTTCTTGTGTATCACCTCTGAGTTCCACGTCTTTGATCTCCACACATTGTCGAGCGCCTATCATAGTGCTGCCGATAATCGATGAGCCCGAAGGGATTGGAGGTACCATCTAAAGATCACCATTCCTGGTCACCATCTAGTTGATCTTCTGTCGTTCATTCCTCCGCCGAGATTTTGACATCGCCTCAAACATCCAACCTCTTTCTGATTCATTTACCAACATTGATTGGCTAACTTTATCTCCCGTCATACATCTCTATTGTCTTGACCTATAAGTTCCCTCCAATATCCTCATTTGCCCTTCCGAATGCTATGTTCATGTGTAGTGGACCCGAATACGACCCTTACTTATCGCTCCCACTGCTTCGATCGGTACATATGCGAATACACTGTGGCCGAGCAGCTTGAGCGGCACTGACGTTGTCCTGATGTTTCTCAAATGTGTCGAAGCCCTAAATCTTGGTTCCACCATAAGCTCTAGGATGCAAATGGACCAAGAAGCGATTTTGGATCGTTACCACTGCCATCAACTCCATCTTGACCTCTGTCTAAGCATCCAATATGTCCTTCGTACGCGCCTCCCTTGCTACTCATGACCATAGATTATGCTGATAATGACTGATTGCAGACCCTTGGCGCAGCTACATTGGATGCCGTGGTGCTACGTGGAGCCCACCTGATGGACCATGAAGTTGAAGCTGTCTGGATATGCGCAAAAGCCAACGACCAGATCCAAGACGCACTTGGCCGTCCAATCGTCCACTGGTACACAACCGCCAATGTGAAACTTGGCTGGGTATCCCAACGAATCGTCTTCGATATCATCACGAAGCCCGACGTTGGCAATGAGGCTGCCCCGACATACGCTATTCTTGTTGATTGGTCTTGCTTATAGATTCTCATGGATGTTAAAGGTTGTTCCCACCCTCAGGCACCCAAAGCAGCCGGCTTTTAATGTACGACGGGGAAATAATACCCATAAAATTGTTCAGTGCTACAGACATGCTCACGGTATTGGTTGAGCATGGACTGGATACACAACTACAGAATGATCAAGGGTGCGGCTGCCGTACCTGGACTCGCCTTGCCCTCGAGGCACTCGAAGCAGCATCAATGATCCATGATCCCTCAGGGCTCATGAGGCTTGGTGGAGGTACTTGCGGAGGGATTAAGAGCAAGTGGATACTGGGTCCCGGACGAAGATTTTTGAAGAGTGTTCGACAAGTGTCATTAAAGTTTCTTTTATCCTATAGCTAGGTAATGTTTATTGATGAATGAACTGCGGCATATTTTCTTCCCCAAATTTACATTGGTATTGAGAATGTGGTATTGAGGACAAGGCCGAAAGGCGAATATCGATAATAAAATGATAAGTCGTGGGTGAATCTGTACAAGCCAGATAATATTACAAAATGTCCATGCATAGAGCTAAGACAACAATTTGAGTGGCAGAAATACATGAGTACCCTGCCGGCGAGTCACGTACAATTCCGCGCAAAGATATTGTATGAGGGAAAGCCGAGTGGGATCTGAATTTCAAATTACGGTACGAGCATGAGCTGTTGCATATTCGCCCTTCGTACAGCCACCACATGAGTCCAAAAGAGGAAGTTCTCTGATGAGCTGAACACATGACCACAGCCCAGCTCGACTCGACAAATTGTCACCACCATGTATTCTACCAACCGCCACCACCACCACTACTGCCGATGCCACCGCCCTCCTCTCCCATCGGCTGCATGCCGCTAACGCTATCGCCCCACCAGTCACTGCCTGTGACTCAACCCATGGCTTCGACAACCGCACACCGCAACTCGTAGTTGGAAATTGGGTCTATCGACGGCGGCGCGTGCGCGACTATGGCCTGACCCGACACGCCAGCCATTATTTGCAGGCTGCAGGCACCACTGCACTGGGATCGATGTTCGTCGTGGGAGACTCGAGAAAGTAAGTGATTATATTTACTAGCCTGCTTACTATTAGTTAGTAGTGGTACAGCATATTCTTCGCTACATTTTTGGAATAAATAAAGAATTATCACTTCTTTTACTCCTTATTAGCCTGAAAGATAAAAGGCAAGTAAAAAAACTCTGTAGAACTTGTTGAAATTTCTCATCCAACCCCACTGAACTTCCACATGACACATTACTGAGGGCTCACGAGCCAGTTCATTAAGTGACTTCCTTTTCGAGAGAATAGTTATATAATCACACATGCGACGCACGCCGGCATACGCGCCGGCTTCAATCGCGACCTCGAACTGTCACTAGCATGCGAACTGTATGTGAACATGCAATTGCACCGACCTTGCTGGGACGTGCTTGTTTATCTATTCATTCGGAGTGACTACCTGCACCGACCTTGTTGGGACGTGTTCAGGTTCATTTGCCTATCCATACTACACGACTCCAGTATCTAATGGTTTTTTAATTGTAATATCGAGGTACGATCGTCTCTCTATCATTCGTACGAGGGGCATCTCATTCCAACTGTATGTCAGATTCTTCGAGGTCCCGCTTCGTCCTTTAGCCCTTGTCAGTCCAGAATGCCAGACGGTAAGCACCATTCATGGTACCTTGATATCTCTTGTCGTTCCGTTTCGACGACGATAGGATGCTGATGTACTTTTCAGGTACATCTTAAGAAAGTTCCTCACTGGCCAGATTTGTGGGTAACGCTGTAAAACAGGATATTCCCTAGCCATCTAGATTTTCTCCGTGAGTTTAGTTCTTCTCAAGATTCGTGCCGGGCCAACTTACTCCATCGCAGATCTTGAGCTTCTTTTTATCGCACTGTTCACGATACCTGTGGCTGACATTAAGCTCCTTCGCCATATGATGGGCTCGGTCCTACGTCGAACCTTTTGTCGGATGGTACTTAGCTACCACGGCGGTGATCACCAAGGCTGATTTCATACCAGCTTCTTGCCTTCTGATGCCGCACTCGTTTTTTGGCTCTGTTTCTTCTAGTACCTGTCTTGGCTCGTAATAAGGAGATACTTGTTCCCTCTCATCCCTGTGTTGTTGTGGTTGTCTAGAAAGTGGGGTGGGTTCTTATAGGTCCTTTTGATGCTAACCCTGCGTCTTTCTCAAGGTACTCCAGTCCATCGTTATAATGGCGCTTTCCACTATTATCAGTGAGCATCTTAGTATCGTGCTTCTCAATCTATTTATCCTCTTCGTCCCAAGTCCCGTGTTCTATGTACATCGTCCGGTCGGGAAGCAGTCGCTATTCGGGGCGACCCGGGGAAGAAAGCGAAGACTTGGAGTACCGTACGGACAAGTGATTTGTTGAAGAGGCAAGTACGCCCTGTAATCGGGCCTGTATATACCCATGGACTATTTAGTATTTATGCCGTCTTCTTTTCTATTTTTCTACTTACTTACATTTGAGCTGCCAATGTCTCGAACATATATATACCTCGTAGTTTGTATTTCGCACCTCAGACGTGTTCTCTTATTCCCGAGCGCACTCTGAGTATATTTATCTTACAGATTGATATCTCTCGCGCTCTATTCCTAACATGATTATCGATACGATCATCCACCGATTTGGGTGTCAGGTATGGTGGAAGTGCCCACACAACAGATGCCCGCATTCACGCAGAGCTCGAACAGAAATCATCAGGACACAACATCGGCGGCGAGCGTAATAATACAGTAGGTCGCGTCAGCATTGATGATATCATAAGTAGGTTGATTATTAAATTGAAGAGGATATTATAGACAAGTATGTACAGTACATTCAAAGAGAAAATGATATCAAAAACACAAAGTGTGCAGCTTTCACGACAAATGAGAAACATAAGCTAATACTCATCGTGGTCGTCTTGGTCAATAGCTAGTTCTTTATTCGAAGGCCAGGTGAGGATCCACGTTGGTAGGTCCACTGCCTCACTGGGGTTCAGAGTCTCCTGCACATGGCGAGGTTGGGCAGCGAACCAAAGAGGATCGTAGAAGTTGACAGGTAGACCAACGATGGGACGGCATAAGCTGTTGGGATAAAGACCATTGGGATGACGAAGACGTTGATGAACCGCTGCACCTGACTTGTTGCCGTAGACCGTCAGTTTCATTCCATGGCGGTCAATCCATTTGAGAAGTCGAACAATGGCGGCGTCTCACCACTCCTTACGAACAACCCTGCAAGTTCCATAACCATCATCGCAGCTCTCTTCCGAACTGGTCCCTTCGGCACCCAGGAGCGTGACCATCGTGTAGAGGAGATTGTAAGTCTTGGGCTCAACACCATGTTCGTCTGTGGTTCGGATTCAGTTCATCGCAAAGTGCTTTCGACCCTGGAACTTCTATGAATACAGAGTTAGTTTGACGGAGTGAGACAGAAAAGTAATATGACACTCACTCTATTTCGACGCGAATTTCTTCTAGACATGGCGTTATAAGTGAGGTGCTTGTCAGAGCCCTGTTCAGGGAGAAAACTATGGTTGATAGACCGTTTCATCGTTTGTAATCTCTGCATGAAGTGGTCCTTCACCACTTCAGTTTCGGAGCAGTAATCAGGATATTTGTTGACAAAATGTTCAACAAACTGATCACGAAGAGTGTAGTTCCATGTGTGTTGTGGATGGGTCCAGCACGGACACAAGGGATCAAGAGTAGGCTGGTCGCTTTCGCTGTGGTCATTAAGCCACTTGTCGGCAGCCCAAAGGCTCGTAAAATGTCCGGCTTGAATGGCTGTCGATATTTGATTATCGGCCTTGATGTTGAATTTCAGGTGCAGCTCTTTACGAACAGCCCTCTAAGATAGACCGTGACGTTTCGGTCAGTTCTAGTGAGGCAATTGATAGCTGTTAAAACGTACCAGTATGGCGTTGCGAATGGGATCACGGGTTTGGTCTGCTCTCTTCTTCACCCCCCCTGCGGTACTAGCTCCTGTCGCTTCCATCGGGCTCTTTTTCGATGATACCTGAGTACCTAGGGCAGCATCTGGGTTGATCCGGGAAGCTGACGGCCCGTCATCAACCCCCCCAATCAAAAATGCCGGTCGTTAGCTTGGATAGGTGACTGTGCGGGAAGTGCATTGTTTTCCTTCTCGATGCAAGATAGTGATGGGTTTGATGTGCTTGTCATAGGAGGTATTAATGTTGGTGTTGGTACTTCCAATCGAAATGAAGACTGCTTAATCTTGAGCTTAACACATCAGAATAGGAGGGCATCAATCTAACAACCTTGGCTGATGTTGATAGTTTCCGTTCAAATTCTTGCCAGCTTGAAATGATCCGTCCCCCCCTATACGGTTCCTAGGAGAATATAAGCAAACAATGAACAATATGCTGACGAACCACCAGAGCATGCACCTTTTGTTTCTCAAGCGGGGCTAGGGTCTCACCTACTTCAATGTCGCTGTTCCTGCTCTGTGGCTTGAAGGAGAGTAAGAAGGAATTCAATCTTAGAAAGGGTGATCGCACGAACCGATTCCACGCTAGTAATGCCACCAAATCGCTGGGAAATCTTCTCCTCCATTGCTTTGTCTAAATATTTCTGGAGAGCAAACGGCTACACAAGGTGCATTAATGACATAGAGTGACAATTCACTGCGGCAACTCATGTCAGCCAGGCATTCTCTCATCGATAAGCTATGACCCACAGGAACCTCATGCGCATTCCGCTGTTGGGAAACGACATCGTGCTCCAGTTGACGAAGCTTCTCTTCCAATTTCTGCGTCTTTGCTTCTGCAGCGATCTATTTCTGTTCGCTGGCCTTTGCGGCTGCCTCTGTTGCCTTAGTCTCAGCCTCATACCGCACTTGCATGTCGTACACTTTATCCTCATAATAAGTTTTGACACCGTCAATTTGGGCCTGGTACTAGTCAGAAAAAAAGAATTAATAGATCATATATAGATTGGCCTATGAAAAACAACCTCTTTACGGTACTCGGCGTCAGCTCGATCATGCTCAGTGTGGATCATGTCTGCTAAAGAGTTGGCGTCATCAATGAACCGATTGTAATACTGTTATGTCGTTAAGGAAAGACAGTCACACTCGGATCGAGAGGAACACATACCTCGTCTTCGTCCATTCCAACGCGAGCACTCTGGACCTAGATACAGAGGCGGTTAAACCCATAACACTACATGGCAATAGTGTCAGCTATTCACCCTTTGTTGAAAATATTCGTCAGATTCAAGCCGTCTCTCGACTTCTGAGTTTATGCTCTGCTCGAACTCGGGGCCTCCCGATTGGTGCTGCTTGGCCTGATTGCGAAGGGGCGATTAGAGAATGTCGGAAAGAACATGCATGAGGAATACACACATTATTCTCTGCAGTGGCTCTGGCCTCCTCTGATATGTCTAACTAAGGTTCCATGTTCAATGAGCATGGAATTAAATTGGAGCACAGGCAGCTGCTTACTTGATTGTGAAGCTCGTTCACTTCGTGTTTCAGATCTGCCTCTAGCTGCATGAATCTCTGTGCTTCCGATGTCGATTTCTTTTCCAGCTGAGAAATATTTGACTAAGGAAATGAAAAGGATCCATGTACATACGTTGATCAGACATTCTTCTTTATCCTGCAGCTTTATCGACGGTAAGTTTCAAGATCTGATAAAGGGTACGCTCGACTCACTTGACGCTTCAAGGAAGTAGTTTCTGAAGAATGCTTCCCAATTAACTGCCGAAGGCGTCAGAAGAATAAATATCACCGAAGCAAGCGTACGTACCTCCGCCAACTTTGATGCCTGTGCCTGTGTCTACATTCAGCGGTAAGGATCCATCACAGCGGGTGTATAAAGGGGACTTCACCTGTTTCCTTAGATCAGATGCTTCCTGCTGTAAAGCAAGCTTCTCCTGCTGCAATGAAGACACTGTGTCATGCAATTCGGAAACTTCCTGGAAGTGCTTTCAGTTGAACTGCCGGACCCATGAGGAGGAACCAATACGAAACATCGAGAAGACCAACCTCTGTCACGACCTCGGCATGTCCTGTCAACTACAACCAAAGTAAGCTTACAGTATGGTTTCATATAAGAAAAGACCTACTTGTTCAGCTTGGTGAGCTAACTGGGAGCGCGTGTAAAGTATGAGCATTTTGGTCTCTCACGGTGATGGATACGATCCTACCTCAGTTCGAAGTGCTTCAATTTCGCCCTCCTGAGTACTTATATCGGCGGCACGTTGCTGATTAAACTACCGAAATCGAGTTTGAGAGGGTCTATCATGGACGTAATAATAGCTGTAAGCACCTAGGTCAGCGAACCAACATGGCGCTGAATCTGACGAGGTGCAGTTTAGATCACGCCGGCAAACTAATGGACATGAATCTACCTCTCGTTTCAAATCATCTATCTAGGAGAAGAACCATCGAATGAGCAACAAATCTCATATCGAAAGGCCATGAGGGACATACCTTGTTTTGCTTTGCCAATATTTCCTCTGCTGCAGTCTTGAGGCATGCCTGAGTCTACTTGGCCATGAGTCATGATGATTGAAAGTTAGTGGTTGCGCATACCTCTGTCTCCGCTTCGTGATACCCGGCGAGCTTGAATGGATATGAAAACGTGAAGTCAGGATAGGACATAAGCTCGCACCTGTAACTGCGACGGTAAAGTCTCAAATTGAGGGGCGTTTCTGCTCTCGGAGGACGGATTTGAAAAGTTGAAAGGTTGACGGTGCGTTCCAGAGGCGCCGATCAAGAAATAGTCCCTGATTATGGAAGCAAGCCTGGGATTGGCATTCGACAAGGACTCTTCGTTGGAGGAAGCGTCAAGTGGCTGATCAGTTGGAGTCTGTGCGAAAGACATGGGGGTAGATGGAAGAAAGGGAAGAGAGATGACGGGCGATGGTGGGTGGTGTCATATATATATATAGCGATTGGTGAAAGAAAGACAAAGGAAGCGTAGTCCCGGAATAGGCGGTAGGACAAAGAAGACGTGATGCATGAGGCAGCGCTGCTACAAAGGAGACAGATTAAAATGAAATAGATGATTGCGTCATATATCTGTCCCATAAACGCTGAGGGACGCTCTATTTGTCCTCCGATTTAAAGAAGCGTGTCCTGGCTGCGCCAGGGACGAGATTGCGTATACGAAAATTAGGGAGATTTTCCCAGTCGAAGATGCTATGGTTTATGATCTACCAGAGTACAAGCCATCTACCAAGGTATGTTAGATCAAAAGACGAAAGAGACAAAGGATTTACCTAAGGGCGAACAGGATAAGCTCATGTATCTGTGTTCTGTCCTTTATACAACCAAATCACCTAGGCCGCTCCGTTTTCTGATTGTGACAGAGGACAATGGCACGACGCGATGGCCACACGTCGACCTCGTCTTTCGAAACAAGATTGTTCACCACGGGATTGTGATGGTGAAACACGGGAAAAAAGGTAGTAGAACCTGGCACATTTTCTGCTTGAATGACAGGAGGCTCGCACGTAACATGGCCATTCGAAGGACGGTGGGAGCAGCGGGGTTGGGATGGAGGGGAGACATCCTGGTGATGAAGGGCGGGGCCAGACACATTCTTGTGAATATAAGGGGAAGGGACAACGAGAGAACGGCTAATTTTGTGGTAAAGAAGTGAGTTTCGTATGCAATGTATGCGTTGAGAGAACATTACCGATGACTGATGTGACTGGCTAGGTTCGTTGGTCGAGTGAAGCAGGCTAAGCGCTGAGGGCTGTATATCCCGTGCAGGGCCGCACTGACATTCGATCGTTACAATCCAAAGAGGCGAGAGTACTGAGAATGTGGTATCGAGGACAGGCGAATGTCAATAATAAAATAACAAGTCCTGGGGGAATCCGTACCAGCCAGATCATATTATAAAATGTCCGCGCATAGAGCTAAGACAACAATTGAGGCAGAGATACACGAGTATCGTGCCGGCGAGTCACATACAGTTTCTCGTGAAGATATTGTACGAGGGAAAGCCGAGCGCGTCCCAACACGTGGAGGGAGTAGTTACATAATCACACGTGCGACGCACGCCGGCATACGCCGTGACCTCGACCTGTCACTAGCATGCGAACTGTATGTGAACATGCAACTGCACCGACCTTGCTGGGATGTGCTTATTTATCTATTCATTCAGAGTGACTACCTGCACCGACCTTGTTGGGACGTGTTCAGGTTCATTTGCCTATCCATACTACACGACTCCAGTATCTAATGGTTTTTTTAATGGTAATATCAAGGTAAGATCGTCTCTCTATAATCCGTACGAGTGACATCTCATTCCAACCGCATGTCAGATTCTTCGAGGTCCTGCTTCATGTTGTAGCTCTTGTCAGACCAGAAAGTCAGACGGTAAGCTCCATTTACGGTACCTTGATATCTCACGACGATAGGAAGCTGATGTACTTTTCAGGTACATCTTAAGAAAGTCCCCTCGCTGGCCCGATATGTGGGTAACGCTGTAAAATAGGATATTCTCTAGCCATCTAGATTTTCTATCTGAGTTTAGTTCTTCTCAAGGTTCGTGCCGGGCCAACTTACTTGCTCGCAGATCTTGAGCTTCTTTTTATCACTCTGTTCCCGATAACTGAGGCTGACATTAAGCTCCTTCTTCGCCATATCATGGACTCGGTCCTATGTCATACCAGCAGTGAGCAGACCGCCTTATCTGATTCTTGACCTTACTTACCATGACTCTCTGATACTGCTGTTTCGTCCACTTTCCATCCTTGATTAGTTTGTCCTCGAGAGAATAACCTCCAGAATTCAGTCGGTTTGGTTCCCCCGGTGGTTTGTTGTAAGGGTTGCTGGTCATGTCGTCCTCGTCAACGGCAGAGGCACTCGCATCTTTGGTTTGGTCCTTACTCTCACCGCCAGAGGTGCTACAGTCATCTCCAGTAGTCGGCCCAGCTGCTGTTCCAGCTTGTGCGCCGTTTGCGTTTCTGCCCCTGTCGCGAGCACCGGCGGCGGCGGCGGCTTCTTGTTCCGCGTTTTCGTTGGCAATGGGTCTATTGACTCGACCCTGTAATAGATCTTTGCTTCTCAATCGGGGTGATATAACTGGTAGAGGGCGCGCATAGTACAGATGGAATCGAATACGAGGAGAGATGAGTGGGAGATGGCGTTGAATGAATGGGGGCATCTGGGAGGTGGTTGGTCTTTCTTAATGCAAAAACAGACGCTTACTGAATATATATATTCTCCAGGATGTTGCCACTAAAAATTTCTGTCACAAAGGGAGCCCTTGTTGTCGCTCGAAAGGGTATACGAAAACCCGACTATATAAAGCGCTCTTTCAGTCGTGTCACAATTGTCTCTCCAAATCAGATGAATACTTATTTTGTCTCGACGCCACGGGCGCATCACTGATCCACATAAGGCAATTGCAGTCGCTCGCTCCTTTGTTCTTTCAGTTTGGTCGTGTTGCTCACGGGCTTCGCGAGAACAAACGATAAAAGGCCGCTGGATGGTTTCCGAATATCCCATCCACTTTACACTTTGTCAACTGCTGCTGTTGTTAGCGAGAGCATATGTCCAAGACTTTCAGCTCCAGCCTCATTAACCGATTGAAGGATCACCGCGAAGCGATCAATGCGCTCATTATGTACAGTGTGAGAGTACCAAAGCGTGAATTCTAGCTTCAGCATGTCATGCCTCCTGGGGTGCCTAGCCCCTCCAGATGCGCAAGCAGTCACCTTCCGATGGTATAAATTAGATGACATTCCGAACTATTATTACATGGCGACATGCATCCAGACCAAGGCTAGCATACATCTAATAAGTCACACCGTACACCTCCTTACAGCGTCTAATAAAATCATCGTTAGGCAAATGCAATTGAGGCTGAACTGGCGAGAATTTCGTTGTATGGGTGGTGATCATCACGGAGCCTGGCATGTCTGTTGCATGAACGGGCGGATACGAGAGCTGGAGAGGATTGTCAGAGTCACCCGGAGATCGACTGATGTCTGGGCTGCTGCAGGAAAATAAGACACAGATTCCCAATTTCCGAAGAAGCGACCAACCTTGTGGTATTACTTGAATAATCAGACGGGTATTGCAGTTGAGGAGGACTAATGCAGCGGTTCCTTGGGGACGGGATACTATCTGTGCTTCAGTAAGGAATTTTATAGTTCAAGGGTCCGTATACCTTTGATTCCTCTTATTGGATGGTGTCGAAGATGCACTCAGGATAAAGACGCCGCCCTCGCCAGAAAGCTCAATACACCTGATGCTATTCATCCCATTAACAATCCACTGGCTGATATCCAGCGGTGTTTCATCCTTGTCCATCTGCAGGTGTTGATTCGTTTTCAGGTAGAAAACAGAGAAACAGTTTATGGCACACATACCAGTTCAGAGGGAAAAAAAGTCTTTCCACCCTCTTGGTCAGAATTCACCTCGATGAGTATGGAATCCCAGGCTTTGCATGTCTCTGATAGCATAGCCAGGTTTGCGTGATCTTGAAGAGAACGAACGTCGAAGGGGATATCATCACCGGCATGGTGTGAGAGAAGGACCTTGAGCTTAGTTTCATTCAACGTCCTTCAAATCGGGGGGTGAGAGAGATAAAACATAGATAACCAGAAGACTCACTTTGAATCTTCTTTGTTAAAGTATAGCGTGCACTCGTGGACACGAGAAGAATGGGGTGCTGCGAGTAAGGTCCATATCCTGGAGACCAAACTGCAGGGGAAGCGATGCTTATCTAGATGTAAAAAGTCAGTGACTACAACAAAAGGTGAAGAGGAAAGTACTTACACAACGAAAGGGCATCTCGGGGATTTCGAAAGGGAACTTCCAGAGCCTTCACCTCATTGTCAAAGGGATCCTGAGGGGCTGGCTGTAGTCCCGAGCGCACTAGGAGACTACCGTAATTGGATGCGGGAGGGCGGGCCGGTTCTTTGTCCTCCACAGAACGGACCGACTGATGGGATAAGAAAAAAGACGACGAGTTCTGGTGTGGGGCGGTTGGAACAGGTCGAAAAGCATTCAGATTCCGTGGGTGACGATGAAACGTTGGCTTGTGACGAGAAGAAGGATAATCATGCTGATGCGTGGTGGGATAATGAAAGGAAGAAGGAGCTCGAGGGCTTCGTGCTGGACGAGAGGGTCGTGAATAAGGAACGTAGCTTCGGAACGTATCCACCTGTGGTGTTAGGGAACGGCCATGACGGAGGGATGGCTGGCGAGGATCGTGGTTCATGTTCCCAAAGAATGTGAACTGATGTTTGAGGCTAGGCTCACAAATGTTTGCTGTATATAAAGTGATACGAAAGAGACAAAGGAAGAGATAGAGGAGTCTTCCGTCGTGCAAAGATCCCGAATGATCACATCTTGACAAATGGAAAAGATATTAATACTAGATTGTACTCACGTCAAGTTCGTACATGAGTGGCACCGGACGAAGGAAGAACCAAGATCACTGATCCGACGCGACGCGACAGCACGTGCATTGAAAGATAACAAATTGAAATTCTAAATTCAGTCACAGCAGTTCCTTTGTCTGGTCCCTAGGGCACCTTGACTCGTGTCTGGCGTAACGCTCGCCATACAAACTATATGTGAGGACATCACTTTTATGATATTACTTTGGGCCAGCCGAGGAAGATGACAGTTAATACCAGATCGCTTTGACGGCAAGAAACAAAGGAGACTTTCTGGGGAAGGCGGATAGAAGGCGCGGCGCGTGGTATGTCCCTTCCTTTGTCATATACGTGAAACGGAGAAATCGGGCCCAAGAACATAGAAAAAATTTGGATGGATAGAGCAATCTGTAATAATGGAACATGGCCGCAGTCGCGAGGAACAGCTTCTATCACAGCCAAGACTGTTGGTTGCCGCTGGGTCTGAATGAACAATCGATGAACTGCCAAATGAAGAGTGACAAAGGACGGTGCTATATTCAAGCGTATCACACAGAGACAAAGGGCAATTACCAACGAGGTATACCCATATGTCATACTTACGTAGAGTTCGTACGGTTGTGAGTGTGGTGCCAGACACAAGTCGAAAGAACCAAGATCACTGATCGGACGCGATGCGACGGCACGTGCATTGAAAGATAACAAATTGTAATTCTAAATTCAGTCACAGCAGTTCCTTTGTCTGCCATCTGGTCCCTGGAGAGCGTCTTGACTCGTGTCTGGCGTAACGCTCGCCATACGAACTATATGTGAGGACATCATTTTCCCAATACTTCCTCCTTTGTTACTTCCTCCGCTGGTGTCTACCTTTGTACTACGTTGGAGACTCCGACTCCTTCTTTCGGCTACTCAATTATTTGTTTCTGGGTATGTGTCATTTATAGAGGGAGAATACTTCCCCACTTTACGCATTCCGCTCACTCGATATCATGGCCCATATCCCCCCCCCCTCGTTACGATACCCCCCAGCGACTCCACCCAACAACCTCACCGCTCCTCCGATTGGTGCCCCCTGTGTAGTGGACATCACGCCCATCGTTGTGATTACACAGAAAGGCAAGATAGCGATTCCGAGATACGTCCTGGAAATCCTGCAAGTCTTCGAGTGCCTCTATCTAGAACCCTTCTGATATTCATGTTTCTTTCAGCCCCATAATTTCGAGGCCTTTGTGGTCCGGTTATTGCAGGAATCAGGATATACGTCCAGAAGCCTACAATGCCATCTAGGTCAAGCCATCATCATCCCCCGTCGATATCTCGTTGATATCTCCCCGTTCCTTCAATCTATCGAAGTCTCGGAGCCTCTGAATGTCTCCGAATTCGGGTCGCCGGCGGTCCTTTACTTCTTCTGGGTGTTGGTCTTCGCCTTCGTCTGGGCGACAGTCTTTGCTTTGTTGTGGGTCTGCCTCTTCCAGGTATCTTCAATCTCATCTCCATCAAACCTTTTCAGACGTGACCTCGGTCTGAGTCTTTACAACATATCTTTGTTCGTCTTCGATGGCGCAAGGTCCGTTTGCAGCGTGTTTGGTCATTTGTACGCCGCCAACCTCTTCCGTTCGCTAACCGTTTTCTCATATTCTGATTTCTAGAGATGACGATACTGTCTTCTATTGATTGGCGTTGTTGTAAAATATAGTACCTACAGAGCGGGAATATAATTTGTGTATGCAGCTTCTCTTTTTGTCTCTGAATGCAGCAAGAAGTCTGATGGGCACCATCATCAGACTACTCTGGGTCTCCTCTTATTTTCGTGATCATCATGATCGCGCTTGATTCGGTCATCTGGTATCCGAGCGGGGCATCAAAAAGCTGAATGTCGATGGCCCTAAGTTTTTGGGGGGTAGGAGTATCCTATTACAAAAAATCCATACATAGAGCTAAGACAAAAATTGAGAGGCAGAGATACACGAGTATTGTGCCGGTGAGTCACATACAGTTTCTCGCGAAGATATTGTACTAGGGAAAGCCGAGTGGGATCTGGATTTCAAATTACGGTCCGAGCGCGTCCCAACACGTGGAGGGAGTAGTTACATAATCACACGTGCGACGCATGCCGGCGTACGCGCCGGCTTCAATCGCGACCTCGAACTGTCACTAGCATGCGAACTGTATGTGAGCATGCAACTGCACCGACCTTGCTGGGACGTGCTTGTTTATCTATTCATTCAGTGTGACTAACTGCACTGACCTTGTTGGGATGTGCTCAGGTTCATTTGCCTATTCATACTACACGACTCTGTCTAATGGTTTTTTATTGTAATATCAAGGTAAGATTGTCTCTCTATAATCCGTACGAGTGGCATCTCATTCAGATCTCATGTCAGATTCTTCGAGGTCCCACTTCATGTTTAACTCTTGTCAGACCAGAATGTCAGATGGTAAGCACCATTCACGCTACCTTGATATCTCTTGTCATTCCGTTTCGACGACGATAGTCCATTTTCGGAAAGGCCTTTGTGTAATGAGATTCGTGACCATCGAGGGCTGACTGTTTCCTGCACTCGCTTCCTCCCCACCACGCAGATTTCGTACCGAAATCCCAAAAGCTGCAGCGTCAGACAAATTGATTCTCTTCGGCTATGAGATGTTGCCAACACCAAACTGGAATGGCCTATCTGAAAGCACGAGCTTCACAAAAAAGTATGCAGACTTCCCTGATGACATACCACCGTTTCAATGCTTCCTACAACCATACCTCTCCGATTTGCTAGGAGACGGACGCCTGCGCCCTATTAGTTGGGCTGCATCGTCTCCCGCTACATCGCCATCTTATTGATCCCGTCTCCATCCTCCTCTTCTCTTTCTTCCTCCTCCCCTTTTTCGTCCAGTCACAGTAGGAGAGCTTGCTCATCTGGTTGAGATAACTTTCAAAGAAGCAAGCCAGATCTGCCGGCACGTGTTCCGGATTCCCGTACCTATCTCGAGAGTTGAGAAGCCGCTTATATTGGTTCCCACGGGGTGTTCGCAGAAGAAGGCAAAAGATGCCTCAACGAAGGGTGCCCAGCGATCAGATATGGAGTCAGATGATTCTGACCTCAATGATCTCGACACAGACTCAGAGGAGGAATTTGATGAACTCGAGACTCCAACTGACGACGGTTCCAAGTTGGATTCTGCGAGCAATCTCAGCCGTATCGTGCAGGATGAGGCATTGTGTTCAGATTTGGCCTCTGCCGTGGGCTAGCTTGAGTCGAGTGGTACAACATTGGTTTCTCAGGCACCGACGCAAATCCTGATAGTAATTCAGACCATTCTGAAATGATAGTAAGCATGTCTGCAAACGCCGCACTGACAATACCATCTGTGACGAGTATGATTCTTGATGACTCAGGGGAGGTTTTCATCCTGAAACTTGTTGAATATCGCAAACGACTCCAATCAGGAACGACGACTCGGTCAGAGCGCATCGTTCGCCTTAATGCAAAGTTTGCATTGGCGGCCTTCCAGGAAGAACCAACTGATGGAAAAATATCCTTGAAGGAGGCGTCGCATCGTTTACAGCTTGCTCAAGATCTGGACTCGGGTCTCCAAGCCAAGAAGCCTCAGAAATACCGCGAGATGACGTGGAAAAATGTAGCCAAACAAATAGAGGCTATTGTGAATCCACAAGGTCCGTTCGTGTTTAATTTGCGACCTAGTTATCTCACTTCTTTTTAGTGGTTCCCTCGCTGATAAATCGGAATGTTTCTACATTTATGCCGCTTACCCCGGGAAAGCTTGTTATAATGCAAAGAACCGAGCGCTTTTATCAACAGAGTAATTGTATAGTATGACAAGATATAAGTAAGCTAGAGAAATTATGAATACAAGTGAAATATGACCAGACCCACGATGCCAAGAAATGAGTGAATGTCATGCGATGTACATACAATACGCGGTGAGTGACTTCGGAAATAATTAACAGTGAAGGTACGAGGAAACGAGCCACCGTGGTATCAATGCCTTCTAACCTTGCAACTGCGTCGACCCAAGCTAAAGACCACCCTGCGAAGCCATGTAAACATTACCAGGGACACGCCCACTGCCTCTAGGCATGAAGATGATTTTTCCTTGCCGTTAGACGGAATACTACTGTTGGCGTCGGTGGCGTTGAGAGAGGATCCGTAGTGTCCGGCACGCACGTCCATCCCAATGACTTCGGGACTCTCATCAGCGCGTGAGCGAGGGGCCCCAGTGGTCGGGTTTCTGGGCGTATCGGTTGGAACTCTCGACGCAGAGTGACTATTTTTCATAGACGTACCTAGGCATCGTGTCAGAGTTCTCAGAAGACGCCGCGGGAGGGTGGGGCGACGTGCACGCGTCCATAGCAATGGTACTGGAATCCTCATCCCTGAGCATCTCATTTGGAATCGTCGACGGAGACTACGTTTCGCAGACATACCTAGGTGTCGTCTCGGAACTTCCAGAAGACGCTGCGGGAGGGCGGGACAATGGACGAAGGAATTGGTGCAAGCAACCCCCGGCTACAGGGCCTGTAATTCGACCCATAGGGACCAACAGATGAACAAGGAATCCAAAGAAGAGTGAGAAAGTGATGAAACAGAGAGATAAAAAAAATTGAGAGTGGTGGTAAGAGGAAGCTGTGTGTAGTTGAGTCAAATAAAGAAGGTTGATGGAGCTGATACACACATACAAATGAAAGTCAATGAATGAACTTGGTCTCAACCTTGGAATAATTACAGTGACATGCATACACAAACGGTATTAGCTAAGTAGGCTGCTGCAGCCACAAGCGCAGGGTATATTTGTGATGAACATATAGCCACAAAGTACCGCACATATTGGACAAACGTTTAAGTACATCCAGTGAATATTGTACCACTTTCCTCGTCCACAGAAGCACTTTGATCCACTCGAATCGGGGGATCGGGATCGCGGGATTTGCCGGTTTGCCGGAATAATCAATCGGCTGGACGGCTGAACTTGCCGAGTCTGCCAAGTCTGGATCGGTATCATGATTAGCAAGTCCAAGGGGTTACCGGACCGTCAAGCCGGTACACCCGGTCGGTCGGTCGGTTGCCTTCGAGAGGTCTTTAAAAAAATACTATATCAATTTTTTTCTGAACTAATTAGCTCAGAAGTGGGTGAGAAAGCGATAATTGATCAAAAAATGAGAGCTCACTGAGACTATCAGCTCTGTAATTCCCTTAAGCATCATCTTAGTAATAGAGATGATGAAGGGATAGTCGTGTTGCAGTCGCGCAAGCTTTAGATTTGGTATTCCGGCAACGGCCAGCCAGGAGAGACCGGTTGGAACCGGTAACTGGTGCTAACTGGGTGGCAGTGCGCTTACCAATACCGTATGTCATACCTTGATCCGGTATGTTATTCCCACAGCGGTTGGTCGGTCGGATTGACCAGGCGTTATAAAAAATATCGAGTGGATGTATTATTTTGACATCCTCGTAACCCCTTGAGCAAGTCTATGCGTCTAGAGCAGTATAGAACGGTCACTATAACCAAGATGACACAATCCAGGAATGAGAATCAAGAAGAATACAAGAATGAGTCCCAGTGGTCAATCAGAGAATGCAGAAGAATGCAGCCAAGAAACAGGGATTCCGAGCACCAGAGTAACACCACCAACGTCGTTTTCGTGGCTTGACCTTAGACGTTGAGTCGTTAACCTGAAATTTACCAATCAGCACAACGTTTGTTGGTCAAGAGAATGGCTCAGTGCAAACCTTCTTGTCGGCTCCCTGGATTTTTCGAGGAGCAGCCGATTTCTATACCCACACGACAAACGTCAGACACAGGGAAGCAAAACAACGAACCGATCTCCGAGCAGGGCGTTGATTATCGTTGGATTTCATCATAGGCGAGTGGGGCCGGTCTCGCTTACCCAAGGCAGACGGCTGTTTTTCTTCCTCAGAGATATTGTCATCGTCTTCGGCAGCGAGTGCAGCAAATGGCTTTGGTGAGGCTGAGACGGATGCGGCTGGTTGTGGAAGGACCTTGTCCTAGAAATACGTCCGGCCCTTGAGTTGATGGATTAGACATCCACACATTCAGGTCTACCATGGACGTCGTGCCAGATTCCTTCAGGCATTTGGCAAGGGTCGACTCCAAGGAAGCGATCTTGGACTGCAACGACACATGTTGTCTCGCTGTCTTTAATCGCGAACCTAAAGATCATAAAGCCGACAATCACCGAGCTTAGATCGTTTTCTTTGTTGACTATGTCTTGTTCGCAGGTCGTCCTATACATCTGAATGACAGATTGTACAAGAGACTTCTCGATGTCACTCTGAAATTGGCGAGCGCTCAAGATGACTGCTATGATCGCGGAACGTCTTCTCAAGCAATGTCTTCTGCTCCTGGAGCGTTTTCTCAAGCAATGCCTTCTAATCCCGGATCGATGACTGAAGCGATACTTTCTGCTCCTGAAGATGTGGCCACTCCTTCAAGTTTTACCTGGGATGAATGTTACTGCAGACATAGCCACAGGGTTGTGAGACCAACATCTCTGTCAGTGCGACGGCCAGCGTACACCGACATCCTGGGTCCAAGAGATCATACAGGACTGGACTGTTGACCTCAATGTTTTTGTCGTTTAACTTCTGTTAGAGTCACCCGCTTCTGATATCACAGGCCAAAAAGAACACACGTCAAATTCGTACGGAAATCTGCCACTGGTTGTATGCATAGATTTTCTCCGTCGAATCCATGCGAGGCGGCGTGTTGTACATACTGTACGATGATACCTGCCAACCTGATTGATCGCGAATAATATTATTTATAATAGGTCTGCGACAGATATTACAATCCCTGTTCTATCTCTGATAGAGACGACGTAAGTTTTCCAGCCTCTGGCACCCAAAACCTCGCCGAATTTCTCCAGACAGTCCTCCCACCGATACCCTTCGAGTCGGTAGGCTCGCAGAATCCAGTGGAATCCTCTGCTTGGCCTTGGCGTAGTACAACTTCGTATTACTATCCGCTGGCCACATGTACCGCCAAGAGAGGAAGTCCGAACTGTTGATATCAGGGTGGGGGCGAGGGAGTAAAACTCCGGAAGAGCGAGGATGGTGAACGTATTAGGGAATTGGACACCCAAGTCGACGACGCAGCCGCTGCTACAGGGATCTTGAAATGCCTCATGTTCCCAACGAAAAGAAATGAACTCCTGCTATTCTTTGCTACTCTCAGGATGCACCTGGATTCTACGTAGACGGTTCGTTCGTTGTGCAGCTCACCGCGAAAAGGTTCCATGAAAGCAGGTATCGTTGCGAAACCAGTCACGATAGGAGCAATTCGGGGCATATAGTTTGGCGAGCACTGGGCGACTGAGTTGGCGTGGAGCTTAGCGGACTCTAAGCGTGGAGCTCGGCAGGCGTTGGGCGTGACGCTCAGCAGGCATTGGGTGTGACGCTCGGCGTGGAGCCCGGCGCACACTGGGCGCGCGATGCGTTTTACCGTAGGAAAAACGAGATGTAAAACCTTTCATTTTTCAAATGTTTTCTTTGAAAGCGAACGATCCGTTTTTGTCCCTGAGAATGTCAATGAAAAACACATCGTTTTCTGCCCCTTTTCTATGCCGAAAAACCCTCAGTTTCTCATTTGTATAAACGGCATCCTAAAACGGTAAATTTTGAGGCTCTCAAAACGTGGTCTGTAAAATACCTTGACAAAGCTTACATTTTGCCCTGGATTCTTTTGCCTTTAAAAGTGAGCTAAAACGGGGCATTTCCGGTCCCTTAGATTGTATCTCCAAATGGTACATTTTACTAACAACTTTTCTGGTCCCGTTTTTAGCCCCGGAAATTGGACCCTTAAAGCGAAACCATTTAAGGTCTCGTTTTCATGGGGTTAAATTGTACCAGCCACTGCAGTGATTCATGCCGAATCCCGATGGCGACTGTCATAAAAATTCCAAGCGTGGACACCGACTTGAAATAGGGCGTCCAAAATTCTTTGCTCAGGGTTCTGATCGAAGTTGATACCCACGCAGATACCAGGAAGGCAGTGCCCGCCAGAAGGGTAACCTTTGGTGCTGAGGTCGATGATGCCTAGGATAGGGCCGTGAATAAGATTTTATCATCGAGGTCATGACTTGAGACGAATCGATAACGCTTCGGAGAAGGTTAAGTTTTGAGCTAGTCGAGCGAGATTGATTAATTGAATGCGCGTGCCAAGTGTTAATTGGGTAGCAACGCCGATCGCCCTAGCACGGTGGTGGTAAGAAAGAGGGAGGCCTTGTGTGCTGCATCCGGGTTGTTTTGGACATAGTTGTGATGTACCTTTGCAATGAAAAATATGCTGCAGCTCGAAATGAACGAAAGACAGGAGGTGTCGGAGAATGGCTAAAGGGATAAATCTCGACTGTCTCAATTTGCGAGTCTGTCTGGGGAGACTAGCCGAAGGAATGGAAGAAGCAAGCAGTATGTGAACGATGTCAGCTGGCTACATTGCAGAACGACGCGATGCTGCAGGTGAGGCACAGCATGGAGTGAATCGAGAGTCCTGGGTGACATCGCGTACGAAGAGAAGAGGTGGATGGCATGGTAAGATGGAAGAATTGCGCAGATATTTCCGACAGGTAATCTACAAGATGAAGACATGAAGCACTGGTTATAGCGAAGACTCGACGTCTTTACCCAACACCATATACGCCAACGCCTTTCCGCTCATCCACGCATGGACCATTCCCTCGCCCGAATAACCCGCCGCAATCCACTCTCTTCCCTCCGACCTGCCAGATACCTTTGAAGGAAGGCTACCAGCCCACGGCAGTCCATCCGCGGAGATACCCAGAACACCAGACCACGCCTTCACGCGCCCTCTCCCTCTTAAAGTGGTCATCATCCACATCCGTTGACTCGCCTCCCAACCATTTCCCAAAATTCGCTGCCAGTGCCCCACCTAGGTATGCCGACACTCGAAATTCGACTTGGCTGTCATCAGCACATCCAGCGTCAAAGAAGGACTGGGTGCCCATCTCGGATGCCGCCGCCAAACATAAACTCTGCGTAGGGTTTCTCGCCGAGTGTCGCAGGGTTGGGTGGCTGTTGAGTGAGATAGTCCCATCGATCCTCGGACGCGGGTGGGTATAAAACAAACGAGCGCGTTCCAAGCCAGTTCCAGCGCGCTGTGCCGTCATATGTCCATGCACGGGAACGATCTTTTCCAGCATTGGCGCGAGGAGGTGGGACGTCCATCCGTTAGTAGCGCGGATGTCGCCGCGGGGCGTGTGGACGATGTTGTCATGGATGGAGAGACAGGGTGTATGCGTGTATAGTCGGAACGAAGAGTACGTCTTGAGGAGCCGCGGTAGGATTCCCGTAACAAGCCGATATGGATGCACCGCCCTGCCCGTCGTCGAGTTGACCCCGTCTGCAAGTTGCATCCCCGCCGGCCCATCCGTCGTACCCTAGCCACCCTTCTCGCTCGTCAGCCCCTCCAAGTAGCGCCCCTGCTTCTCCTCCGCTCCATCAAACACGTCCAAAAAGACGCCATACGTATCCAGCTTGCGACACTGGCTCACTTCTGTCAAGCCCTCCTCCTCTGCAATGCGCAGACACGAGAGCCGGAACTGTTGCTTCGCTGCCTCTGCGCCATGTTTCTTCTTCAAATCGAGATAGTCATGGTATAACAGCGGCATGATATTTACCCCATTCCGCGCTATAGTCCGAATACGCATCTCTCGCTTCCAACATCACCTCCGACGGCCCATCCGCATCGAGTAGCGTACACACAAACACCGTGCCCGTAACCCAGACCCAATGTCCATGCATGCTGGCAGAGCCGCAGACAAGCCTCCTTTTTGGACGGGCGACACTGGGATCGACCAGAATGGGAGTGGTGGGATTGGTCACTGGAAGTCCAGGAGACTGCTTTATCCGCTTGGAGACGCGCCGGTACGAAGAAACGATTTCTGCTAGAGTATCGATAGCCATCTAGAGAAATGAAAATAGTGACACACCATAGTCGCTTGTTAGAGACTGGGTGTCCCGACGACATCAGGCCACTGCAATGGCTTGCCGGTGATCATCGTCAGGATCAGGAACAGACAAGCGTGAACTTTTCATTCCATATTTAGTCATCAACGCCTGACCAGGAATAATCATAACGCCATACGAAAAAACACAACTAGTGGCATCACTAGACGGGTGTAGGCCTGGAAGTAGCAGCATCGGTTTGAGCCTCCGAGCCCAGCAAAAAAATGGACATGCTTGCTTACGTCCCACCTATCTTCGACCTATCTCTTAAAATTTGAATCCCACAAGCGAGGATGATCCTCTTTGGCACTTACCTCTATATTTGAGCTGGTGAAACGGTGCGGACATGGTTCCGTCTTTCTCCTATACAATAACAGCCATCTAGGTATACTCTTCTCGCTTATCTGCAATTGAATACAGGACGGCAATTCAGCAACTATTAATCCCACCAACGTGTCGTTTCCCTCAAGATCGCTACGCCCTCATTTCCGTGCTTCTGGGTGCCTTCAAGACGACCCGCCTCTCATCTGCTGATCCCTGCGCACTAGCTGACATGCCTCCAGAATCATAGACTTAACCAGATCCCATCCTTGTCCTCCACTAATCGAGACAAGGAAAGGGAACGTCCCATCCAGAAAACGTGCCACGCTTGCGAAGCGTGAAACACTCGTATTGGGAGACGAGAAAATGCGTAATCTATGAGAAAGCGGGCCATCATCCCGGAGCGGCGCGTCGTCATTGGGAAATGCGATGGGCATGGAAAACTCGCTCAGATGAGGGCAGCATTTTGCTACAGTGCAGAGCACTTCATATGTCGGACAAGGTCCTTGGAGAACTGGGATATTGATGGCTCTGATCTCAGACCATGCAGGTGCGAGGAGAAGCTCGACTATATCGTTTTCCAAGGAGAGCATGCCGTTATAAGTGAATGCCTGGAGTTTACGAAGGCTGTAGAGCGGCTCAAAAACGGCCCTTGTAGATTCCCAATATTGCTGAGCCAATTGTCCGTAATATGTCCGATAATTCAAGGACAGAGTCAAAAGAGAAGGAAATCGTAAAACGATCTCTCCATGAAAATCTTGCATGAACTCCCCAATCTCGTTATAAGACTGGCTGTAGGCATCAATATATGTCAGGGAAGTCAGAGAACCTGGGCGAATCAGTCGAAGAATACGAGGCATTGACGAAACGTGGGCTGTGATGTGTAGAGATGCGAGGGATCGGAATCCATCACGGGTCTGCCGGCTGTCAGCAGGCAGACTCTGGGAAATGACGATCTGGAGGTGTGCAAGGTCCGGAAATGAGGAAAGCTGAACTAAGAAATCGACGTCGGCTGGGTGCGACTCGATTTTCAATCTACGCAGCTTACGAAGACCGGAGAAGTTGGTGAAGGGGCATATTGTATCTAAAGGCCGAGAATTGTTTCCGTTTGGTACGCAGGATATGGTGAATGAACGAAGCTTTGGTAGCTTCCAGCTGACTGTCCGTACAGATGTAGAAGCCGTGTCAATCACTGCATGTGCAGGGAAAGCGATCGTAACAACATCCAGCAGAGGGCTGGCCAAAAAGAAAAGTATTGAAGTGTCGGCGGCAAAGTTCATGTCGACATTCAGTTTCTGTAAGTTGGGGAAGAGAGGCACCTGTCTCTCGGCAAGGCGCAGGAATATGGTGGATGAATGGATAGTGCGCAACTGTGCGTCGAGAGTGATAGAACGGACGCGGCACGAGTACTGTTCAAATCGGGCCCATGTATCGTCCGGTATGATATCGGGAAGTATCTACAAAGATCAGTACCGATCTGGAGTGAACGTGGAGGGCGACATACCCATTGTCGATTGTCTGGTGAGAGAGTACGAGGAAAGAGATACAGGAGCGGCTTCATCCCTCGTATCTCCTGCCAGAGGCAATCAAGCGCTGTTTCAGAGACGGCATGGCATGTCAGCGCCAGAGAATAGAGAGAATGGACGCGTATTCCATTCACAAGACTGCCCGGCGCTTGTTCGATATCCCAAAGATCCTTACAAATGGAACCAAGCAGGTCGGCATTGTAGAGTACTGCCGTAACCGGATCGTCAGGGATTAAGTCTGCCATGTAGTGAGAGGAAAGACGGGGCGGAGAGGTAGGAGTGAAAGGAGTCTGAGGTCGAAGGAGCGAAGCAGGGAAATAACATGCCTTGTGGCTGTCGTGAGGCATCATGGTCGAGTGTGAGAAATAGAAGCCGTGAAGCGAAATACAGTCTACACCGTAGGCTTTGATTCCTGTATCGCAATCGCAGATCATCGGGTTTCAAGGAGGTTTATGCAGAGTACGAGCATCGACCTATGATCGTCGGAGAATTTGATATCCTGCGACAGCGCTGAACGGAATCCATTACCCCAAATCGAGGGCCAGCGACGATTGGGCAAAGAGAGTGAAACTGAATGGGAACGGGGTCCACATTAATGAAATAACGGAGAAAGTGAAATTCACGCGCTTTCCCTGGCTCGTGTCCCAGTGGACTCTCCCTTGCAACCTGCTCTGAAATAGGCAGCCTTTTTGCAGGAAAGCAATGCGTCGTCTCCGTGCAAAGTTCGCGACTGAAATATTGAGGCTGGAGGTTGAGGCTGTTGGCGTCATTAAGGATGACAGTGGGCGTGAGCGAACCAACTACCTGGAATTATGTCAGCCAAAGAGAACTTGAAATATAGGCATGAAAATACGACCCACTTCAAGCTTCAACTGCATCCGCCTTGTTCCTCTTTTCACAACCATGATATCCAACCGACTTTTTTGAACGGCAATGAGAATCTGTTGGTGTTGAGTTGGTTTATTCCTAGTGAAGAAATCAGAAAACTGGCGGGATGTCGGTATTAATCATACCATGTCGCCCTTCGTCCTGCAAAATTGTACTGGGATTTTCACTCCGCCTGTTGCACTTGACAGTTCCGTCGAGCTGTGTCCTGATGTTGGCTCGTACGATACTCATGGTAAGAAATAGCGTTGATGACTAAATATGGGACGACAATTTTCGGCGGTTAACAATTTCACTTTGACAATTTCACTTATTGCGCAAAATAATCACTTAACTTTACTTAAGTTCACTTTTGGCAGGTCAAGTGAATTTGTCGCCTTCACTTGATCTCACTTGCACTTTCGCTTAACTTTCACTTGAGATCGCTTATCTGCCATTTTAGATGTAGGCTTACTTCTATAAGTTATTAGAGCACTTATAAAGGTATTTGTACTTGCAGTATCATAAAATCCCCGAGCCCAATGATTTGGTGTGAAAGCGCATGTCTTGGGAACTTCGGCTACGTAAACGGCTCTCTCTCTCTAACGATGCCCTTGGATTCTTTTGTTACTTATCTGACCAGGAGTCCTCCGATTGTCCGGATTATGACCTGCATCAGCCTTATTTGCATTTCACGGTTCCTGGTGCTACTCAAGCTACTATTCTCCTCCTGGATAACATATGGAATGGCCCTGGGCTCCTGCTCTGATGTAGCACTGTTATCTCTATCTTCGGCTGGTCTGAAATGCATTGAGCTGTCTTCCTGTCAATAACACGCGGGAATTTTAAGTTTCTCCTCCGGCTATTTAAGAGGACATTACTTCGCGTATCTCCTAGTTCTATGAGAGATTCACTCTCCAATCTATGTTATGGTGCGTCGCTTGCTATTTCTACTATCACAATACTGAATCACTGTCGTCTTTCAGACTTTCGTTTTTACGGAGGCAGAATTGCTCGACGTGAAGTTCACGTGCAATGTTAAGTTCGGCTTCTTCAAGAGTTCGAAATTCTATGCAGCCCGGGCTTTGCAGATACGTCTTTAAGATATGTTTGATTCAATCAGGAGGCTTGGACTCCAACTGGCGCCTGGATTTGCTCCACCGCGACAATTATACCCGCCGTACATTGCCGCACTACATTCCTCCGCCGTATCATGGGCAGCCTATCATATATCATCCCTCAGGGTGTCCCAGCGACACCACCATTGCACGGCAATCCGACTTACATGTCAAATAATGGTTCAATTTCCTACCGGTGCTCCTGGCGCGGTCGCAAATGCTAGTAAACAAGATACGTATCTAGCACCGGAATAATTCTTCTTCGTAGGCTAAATTATTTGTAGATATAGTCTCGTTTGTGCACTTTGGGGCCCGAACGACTCCCAAGTGACACCCTCCCGCTGTTCAAGTGAAGGAACTCCGACTGTTACTTCACTTGGTAGATGTAAGGAAAGTGAATACCCAATTTCACTTGATGAGAGAGCATCTCTGGAGCTCACTTGAGGAGTCACCAGCGTGGCTACGGCCACTGAAATCTAGACACTATGTCGCCGTGAGTCATGCTTGCGTGTATCCATATGAAGCCAGCTAATCAAAATGGTATTGCATGGTATCATTGATCAAGTGGTACAGTAGACGAATTTAGCCGAAAGAGTTCTCAAAACATGGAAAGCTTCTATGAACGAGCGAGCGAGCTAGGGAGATGGCCTATAGGACTTGCATGGCAATAATACTTGTACCATAATATAGAACAGCGATTTCTGGCACATACCGGCACATCCGCAACTCGTCCATGTCACATGTGGTTCGCCGACATCCCCTACAAGGTATTTCAGACCGAATGGGGCACACAAGATCCCAAGTGAATGAACGAGCATGGTATGCCATTTGGGCCAGCTATGTTAGAACAGAGTTTTTCAAGTACGGTGTGATCGATATGGGCAGACAAATCTAACACATATCACCATTATCCGATAGTACATGTAGGGCCGGTGCAATATATGAGAGGGAGGCGTCGTAGTATCAGGCAAGTGCCAAGTGAGAGTAAGTGAGCCAAGTGAACATGCCAAATCAGGCAGGAGAATAAGTGAAAAAGTTCAAATAAGTGACGAAAAGTTAGCCGAAAAAGTCACTTTATACGCTCTCACAATTTTCACGTTTATCCGTCGGGCCGTGTTCCCTGGTCCTGATGATGATCATCGGCGAGCCGTTACAGTGGCCTGATGCTGTCGCGGGAGACTGCTTGCCAGTGAAAATCCAAAGCTTAGGTATATTCATCACCGACGCCCTCTGATGGTGGCGCTATTTTCGATCCTACGAGTGGCCATCGACGCTCTACGAGAAACCGTCTCTTCGTACCGGCGAGTCTCTACATCCATATCGGCTCGTCACGGAGATCCTCTCAAGGCTGCTCAAGACGTACTCTACATTCCGGCTATACACGCACACTCTCTGTCTCTCCGTCCATGACAAAATCATACACATACCGTGACCGCGCAGCGATATTCGCCTCAAACATATCGTCTACGCTATCAACCCAGGCGCGTCCGAGGATCGATGGGACTATACCGCCAGGCAGCCGCCCAACCCTGCGATACTTCGCGAGAAGTCCCGCCAGAGTTTAACGTTTATGTTCGGTGGTGGCATCGACATGGGCACCCCATCCTTCTTTGACGCTGTTGGATGTGCTGACGACAGCCAAGTTGAGTTTCGAATCTCGGCTTAAGTACCTTGGTGGGGTACTCTGCAGGGGAATACGTTACCAATTCAATTACTCCCGATGTCAACGGAGCATTCGTGATCCAAGGCAATGTTACATGTAAACAAAACAGTGACACACACTGATTCAAACGCGATAACATCTGAGGTAGAACCTTGTTGCAACTACACTTCCCTGATGTTCTCCTTGTATACACCCAGTAGCATCAGGATGGCGAAGCGTCGTATGTACCATCATTTACTTCCACTTCAAGTCTCCGTTCTGACTAGAATGGTCAGAGAGCTGGGTTCAAGGATATGGCTATACAAATCATTCGGTCAGAGACTACAAGGTATGTAGCTGTAAAATTCCATAGAAATGCACTGGATAACAGTATCATAGAGAAAGAGATACTATTCAAACCTCTCCAACGTCACTATCACCGCTCCCATTGAAGACGGCTTGTCGATCGAGGATATCAAAGTCCCAAATCAACGATCCTATACGGGTAGAAAACCTGTCATACCATCCTCTCTTGCCGACACACCCTGCGCCAGCCTGGGCGTCGATGGACTGATGAAGACATTGAACAGCACCCTTGGCACCACATACGGCCTCACCTCTTCTCTATCATTTTTTCTCGAAGCGTGCATCTTGAATGAATGTGACTTTGGCATCGTATATGGCTACCTCCGGCCCATATGGTTTGACCGCAACTTGAACAAAGTCCTAGATTCACTGTGCACGTCTCAAGCAAAGGACTTGAAAATACGACAAATAGCGGTGGTTGATGGCCAGATCACCTGGGACGGACTGCGCATGCCCCCTAGGCGCGTCTGGGATCTCTTCAGCAATAGGGTGGTGCCATGGTGGGTTGCTTTGCGTACACCATGGGGAATATCACATGCCTGGCTGGATGCCAGCCGTCGCAAAAATATCGACACTCCCATCAATCGACATGAATGGCCCGTGCCCATCCCAGAAGATGCCAACCTTGATCTCATCCGTATCGAAGTGCTGAATCTCGGAGCAGAGTATGTATGGCTGGACATCCTCTGTTTGAGGCAGGAAGGGGGTAGAGATGAGTATCTGCGTGCGAGGGAGTGGATGTTGGATGTGCCCAATATCGGAAATGCATATGTCTTGGGAGAGGTGGTTTGCTACTTTAACGGGCTAGGATGACCTTTGGAGGATGGTTGTGATTACTATGGTGCTCGGAGTTGGTTCAAGCGCACGTGGACATTACAGGAGACGAGTCGCAACTGGACAATAGGCGGGGATACGGGTGACGAGATGTTGAATGGTGAAGTACGGAACAGATTCAAGTCACAACTGGTATCCGTGACAAGGATCCGCTTGAGCGTGCCCGAACTTGTCACGACCAGATGGCTATCGTTGTTGCAGAATCGCACGTCTGAGAAGGACGTGGATAAAGCTGCAGCACTGACATACTTTTTGGCGTCTTATGGCACACCAGCACACAATGAAACACGACCCACTACATCTACCACTCACGATTATACAACAATCAACCCCACTGCACATGATAATTCTGTAGGAACAGGTGATCGAACCTCGACCGTGACAGCACCGGCATACTCTGAGCTGGAGTCTGCTGAAGATGCTTGGACAGCACTGGTGAAGGTGATGCGGGAAGAACATCGTTCAGGGATGTTCTTTTTGTATCATGAACCCGGGCCCAAAAAGAATACATGGAGACCATCATGGCAGCAGGCTATGAACTGGGATATACCAAGTGGCTCTAAGTTGGCTGTTTATGGGCTCATTTGTCACCATATGGGGAGACATACCTATTTCTACTATGATGGTTGGTGCATTAAATTGGCACAGGTGCAAGGGCTGGCCATGCCAGGGACAGCACCCCACAAAGGACACTTGATTGTCCAAACCTGGCACCAGTACAGACCGGAACAATACAAAATTTCCGCTGACCATCAATACCCAATACCGGATGGCAAATATTCATTGCTATGTGCCGAGCACCAAGATTTCAGCTTAAATGGGACTGCATGTGTTGTCGGGAAAATGCTGCCCGATCAAACATTTCTAAAGATATCGGTGTTCAAAGTCATTGACTGGCCATGGAAGCGAATGAAGTGGGATGGTGAACATTCATGTATTGTTCTTGCTTGAAATACTCAAACAGAAGTTGATTATATATAGCTTCTGTATACACTTCGGGAGTGTCACCTGTCACTCCATAAAATGCACCGTGTATTGAATACTGCCTCTGGCAATAAATCCACATCCATTCCCTTCATGTCAGTCTGATATAAGATGAATTAATCTCACAGACCCATTACAGCAAGTACACGCTTGATAATTCATACCTTCGGGGAAAGCATGAGATTGTAAGTGAATTCCTGGAGTTTGCAAAGGCCGCAGAGAGGCTCAAAAACAGCGTCGAGGGAGGGCCCGCGTTCAAGCAGCCTGAGCCTCGACTCACAGGCTAATCTACATACCCACGAGAGGCAATCTCCCCACGTCTTCTTTACTCATCCCTCGACAGCTAATGTCGAGTACATACATTACCGGATACATCGATTTTCTGGAGATCAACAGCGAAGTAGATGGTGAGAACAAGACCTTACCGGCACATCAAGAAGCACAAGGAAGAGGCTAGTATTCAATGGAACTCGACAGCATGTCTCGTTCATTGTCTCTAGCAGAATGTGCCAGAGAACAAATCTGACTGGGCAAGAACGGTAAAACGAATGATATTTGTTTCCGGTACTCCTCTCTAACTGTGATAGCATATATGATGTTATCCAACAGTATAATCTGCTGCTGGATGCACCCTGTGAAAACGAAGTCAGAGGTAAGAAGAAAACAATGGTAATGGTAATTGATACCTTCTCGGAGTTCGCTTCCTCTTCAGCAATGTGCTCGTTGATGTTGTTGATAGGCCAACATAGCATCATGAGATGGTTGTCCAGTCCAAACCCCCTATTGAATGGCTCTTACATCCCATATACTCTCTTGGCACCTTCCCTCATCACATCCAACGAATTCTGCCATCCAAGGTATCATCAACAAGCGTGAGTGCAAGAACGAAAACCTCGACTGCTTCATCTCCAGTGTACATTCATCTGACACACGTATACGGCACATCAAGCAGAATCTGCTTATTATCAGAGACAGACATTGTTCAAGTAGCTCGGCAGATTTGAGGTTCGATGCATAGATGTGGAGATTTGGAAATTACTCGAGGAGGCGGACGCGGAATGGTGAAGCAGTGAATGTGGAGCTGCAGACAAGTGTTGGCTTAGAGGGTATACGGTTGAGGTAGACATACTCGGTCCTCGGGCATGATTTCCTTCATGATTCCCTCCGTGTCTTCTTCTGCCTCCTGTGCATGCACCGTTATTGGGACACCAAGATCTACGGCTAGTGTTGGGTGAATACCCGTTGTTACACAGTGATAATGCAAGCCGGTCTCACCAAGTCCAATGCAAGATGGATGCGACAGTGCAGTGAGAATCCTAGATTCAATGGCAGGGGTATATGAATTGGATGGAAGCAATCGAGGGGCGACAGCTTCAGTCACAGAATACAGTGAATGCCTGGCGTTGAGTTAGTAAGAAAATCGAAGCAAAAAGGAGAACGTACCAATAACGAATCGATACCCTCCCATCTCCCATCCACCAGTTCCTTCCATGTTCCTCGCATGAACACTTTCGGATTGCACCACTATCATCTATAGTCCCTCATCCATATGTACGCCCTCGACAAAGTCAAAATCTGTCCCATACTCCCCTTCAGAGTACTTTGAGCAGTACAAAGCAAACGTCAAGAGAATATGCGTATGGATGTCTATGATCATGGACTGGGGGGTCGACGCACGCTGGGGAAAGCCGGAGGTCATGAGGAGGGTGAGAGCTCTTTTCTTTCCTATGGCGATGAAGGTGAATTGTAAAGGACCGTGGACGAGAAGTCGCAGCATAGAAGTATCGGAAAAAAAGGTGCGTGCCATCTGTTTTTGTACTAGTCCTTCTATCCCCTTCACTTCAATACCACTGTCAGAACATTGAATCCCTTCTGGAAATGCTGGCATAATACCTCTCGAGTCGAAGAGACAACGTTGAGGAATTGGAGGTGAACATGGAGGGAAGCGCGCAAGCAGTGGAGTTGCTGATGGTGAGTCTGTAGATGATGGTGTTTAACACTGAAGAGCTGGCCAGAGCACTGGTGGAGCCGTCAAGATGCATATTGTCTTCTGAGTACATGTAATCGAAGTCATTCAATGTCCAGCGTTGAATATGCACCAATGAAAGTAAATATTGGTAACGCAAGCATTGGAACTGTTTATCCAAGGTGATACGGCGGTGGGTCCGGGCACTGAGTCATGGCACGAACTGGATCAGGAGGTGAGATGCACATGAATAAGCGGGGACGCGTCGGGAATCCAGCACATGGGCGAAGAGAACAGCCATCTTCGCAACGTCACGCCAAACATGTAAACTCTACATGGGACTTCTTGCCGAGTCTAGTAGGAGGGTTGGGAGGCTGCTAGGATTGATAGTCCTCAGACACGCTTGGGTACAGCATAAACGAGTGCATTTCAAGCCAGTTCCTGTGCGCTGTGTTGCCATATGGCCTCGCATGGGAACGATCTTTTCCCGCATCAAGGCAAGGAGGAGGAACGTCCTTCCGTTGGTAGCATGCACGATATGTTTGGCGCAGATATTGCCCTGAGGCATGTGGACGATATTGTCATGGATGGAAAGACCGGGTGTATGCGTGTACAACTGGAATGACGAATACGTCTTGAGCAGCCTTGACAGAATTCCTGTGACAAGCCGGTATGGATGCATTGCGCTGTCCATCATCGAGATGACCCCGCACATCCCATCTGCAAGTTGCATCCCCGCCGGTCCCTCCATCATACCCCAGCCACCCTTCTCACTCGGCAGTTCCTCCAAGTGGCGCCCCAGCTTCTCCTTGACCCCATCAAACAACTTGATAATCTGCTTCACCAAGGTTTCTTCTTCAAATTAAGACAGCCGTGGTATAGAGGCGGCATGATATGCCTCCTGTTCCACACTGTAGCCCCAGAGGACACATCTATTGCTTCCAACATCACAACCGCCAAAGATCTATCCACATCCAGCAGTGTACGTGCAAACACCCGTTATCCCAGACCCAAGGATGACAATGTCGGCGCATGTGAAGATTCAGGTGATTTTGACTGGGCCAATCTTTATGTGGTAGGGAAAACTAGTCATATGCACAAAGAGAGAATAGTGGACAGCGTAATACCCAGACTGTGAAACGGAAGGAACAGAGTGGAAAGGATTTTTGCGCATGGTTGAAGTAGGTTGCAAAAGCAGAGGCGACAATTTGAAACTCTGAGTTTCCTTGCTCTTCTGTTGCGAACAACGTTATTTATTCAACGCATCCATATCATCGCGTCTTCTCGTCATCCGCATCATGGTTGAACTTTTCCGACCCTCCATGCTCTATGAACAGACACACTTTCGATACATTCACAGTCAATTAAGCCGTTTCGTGGTTTTTGATAGACAATCCACATCTAACTTGATGGCTACCTACCTGAGCTCCTTATACTCGAGTGCACCCCGTCTTTGAGGTCTTTCTTCCTTCCCTGGTTGGCCAAAGCGGACCAGTCGTTTACAGAAAGAACGGCTATGCCAGAAGCAGTGACAACGATCATAACCAAGGGGCCTCAAATATTATAACCAGTCACCAGAGCTGGTCTTGAAGATTTTCAAGTTATTGACATGCGTAGGTCGCAACATGGGGATCCGTTTGTTCCATGGATGATGGGACCAGGTAAGCGACATCCTCCCCTTGACAGTTGTTTAACAACCAGTGGTCAAGTGGATTCCAAGGCCAACTCCAATGTGAATAGTGCTCTTTATTCAACGTTTGCTGCCATAGGATCCTTCGCTAGGTGAATGTATTTTATGTTTTATTTTCTTCTACATTTGGGGCATTTATCTATATGTTTCCTTAGATCATCGTCCTGATTGGTCGGATCACTCTCATCTGTCTGTTACCTTGGATGTATGTTCCCCACTTCCTGACCATACAGTGGATGACACTCCTCCCAATACTCTCATTGATCTTCAGACTGCCTTAGAAGATGCATCAGCGCCAGTAGATTGTCTCTTGGCAGAAATTTTGCGGTCCCAGGTGGTTGCATTGCCTGATTCTCTTGCCGATCTCTACGGTTCTGCATATTTACCAGTTCAACCCCACCCTGTCTCTGTCTGGGTAGATGCCGCCGAGCTGCACCGTGAGGCTGCTACATCGGTCATATGGCAGACAGATTCCAAACGAAATCTGAGTGCTTATCCACCTGGCAGGAAGACCCGCCGCCATGCTCTGTTGGCTGGTATATGTCTCGCCATTGGTCATGCACCCGGTTTATCTCCCCTGACACTTTATCTTCCCTCAAAATCTTTGATCCATGATATATGCTTCTTCGTGCCTGAGAAGGTCATGCATGGGGTCGCATGTCCAGACTATGATCTCTTGTCTATTCTTGTCTCCGTCATGAAGAACCACATCTGCCCTGTTGAGTTCAGGATTCCCTCCAGTAAATCCGGAAAGGATTCACAGGCTGCATTGGCTGCTCAGCTGGCGAAGTCAGTCGCCTTGGAGCACAATGCAACTCATGGTATCTTTCTTGGAGATGTCGATTGTGTTCCCCTTCCTATCTCGTCCGACTGCTGTCAAGTTCTCATGGCCATGGGATCGATTGCTGCTAAGGTATCCACTGATATCCTTTCGCCTCAGCATGGTGGAGATCAGCGGCATTCTCCTCCCCATGTCTCCCTGCCGGTGGATATCGATGATGACTCAGAGTCTCATCGCGGTTGTCCTAAAGTCTATGAGCGTATGTGGTCAAATTTGCAGCAGCTGGTACAATGTGCCTCTGGTTCGCAAATGTGGTCCCTCATGCATAAATGGAGCTCACCCAAGTCTCGTGTTTCTTCAATATCGCTTGATGACTTTGGTACCACTTTCCATGGCCGTATGAATCCTCCATCCTCACCCTCGGTGCACATAGACCCTGTGCTGAAGAGTTTGGCTGATCTTCTAGCGGAGACCTTGCCTGATCGCACCACGGATCACTCTCCACTTCAATCCTTCTCACGGCTGCTCATAGTTCCCGAGGTGCTTCGCGGATTGGAACATTTGCAACTCAATGGGGTGAATGCTTCACCTGGGATTGATGCCGTCAGTCAGAAGGATGTTCTCACAATCCCGGCTGAGGAACTTGTCCGTCTCTTCAACTACTGCTTGCAGAATAATGAGATTCCTCGGGCCTGGCTGCTCAGCCTCTTGGCAGCTGTGCCCAAGAAGGGGAGAGATCTCACGACGCCAGAGGACTACCATATCATTGGGCTACAATCATGTTTGATGAAACTCCTAACACTCATCATTGAGTTTCGGGTGACGGAGTGGATGGATAACGCTAGTATTCTTCCTCATTCTCAAAACAGTTTCCAACGTGGGAACTGTACCCATAACAACTCATTCATACTTCGTACCGCCATTGATCATGCCCATGCTCATGGTCGAGTCTTATATGTCGCCTTCATCGACCTCGAGAATGCTTTTCCTTCAACAGATCTTTCTGTCCTTTGGACAAAGTTGTGCCGGCTCAGTGTTGGAGGCGCAATGTATGACTGGATTCGACGAATGTACAGAGATATGGAGTACGTCGTCAAGGTTGGTAAATCTTGCTCAGACACCTTCACTTCTTCCATTGGTATGCTGGCGGGAGACTCTCTCTCTCCTACGCTCTGGAACATCTACTTCTCTGACTTCACTGTTCCTGATCACCCGGATGATGTGGTGTGGGAAGGCGTGCATATCTCCCATGTAGAGCATGCGGATGATGTTGCGCTCATGTCGTTCTCACCCGAAGGACTCCAGCATGCTCTCGACCATCTAAATGCTTGGTGTCGCAGGAATTTTATGACAATCTCGGTACCGAAAACACACCTTTGGACTTCCATGGCACTGATCCTGGAATCTATTCCTCAACTACATGTTGCTGGCCAGCCACTCTCATACGTCACTGAGTATAGCTTTGTAGGCATCCGTTTTGATTCTGCCTGCCCATACATGTACGATAAGCATTATAAGATTAAGGCGACCCAAGCGCGACTTACAAAAGATGCCATTTTCTCTCATGTAGAGAACCGCGTCGGTTCCCTGCCTGTCAAGGAGGGTCTGATGTTGTACACCGCTAAAGTTGATCCTCATCTGATCGCAGGCTGTGAAATTGCGTTGGATATTGACCTATCAGTGGCAGAGGAACTTCGCCAGGTGTCCCTGACTTTCCTCCGTCATCTGCTTAGTGTTCATCCAAAGACTGGCGTTGCCTTTTTACATGCTGAGACTGGTGAGATCCCTGCTATGTTGTATTTGCATGCTCTCATCGATGAATCCATAGGTGTCATGCCTCTATATTTTCGCCGTCTGATACTGGCATTGAGGTATCTTCGTTATCTCAGTGCCTTGCCTGATGACCACCTTGGCTCGCTTGCCCTGCACAAGTCCGTGTCTCTTCGCCACATGACATTGCCTTCCTAGTTCAGGGATTTGCAATGTGTCCTCGCCCGACTAGCTCCCTCCATTAACGTCGACTATCGTGATCTCTCCGTACCCCGACTTTCTTCCCTCATTGATAACGTTGAAGCCACCTGTTTGCGTTCTCTGAATGATGACATTCAGGACATGGTAAAAGGTTCCATGCTGCGTCTGTCCATGAAGCATATTCCTGGTGTTGTAGGCTTGCATCCTCGCAAGAGAACCTTGTCTCGCCGTTCTTATCTCAGTATACTCATTCCAGCACATCGGAAAGCGCTCACACGTCTCCTTGTATCTTCCCATGTGCTCGCGGTGGAAGTCTTGCGGTGGTCTGAGCGATATCACCCATACATTCCCCGTGATTGGCGTCTATGCCGCTTCTGTCGAGTAGCAATAGAGGATGAGCCTCATGTATTGCTCGTCTGCGCTACTGCACCCGGACTTGCCTGCCTACGACGGAAATTTGTCACTGATGTCTGTGGTATTTGTCCGCAATTGCATTTGGCATGGGACAGACTTGGTATTGAGGATCGTTTGGCTTCCCTCCTGCAGTTGCCTGCTGCCGAGCCTCTATTTGCACAGTTTGTGCATCATGTTTTTGAGATCTTTCGTAGTGTCCCGGTTTATATACCGCCGCTTGGTCTTTGCGTGGCTGCGTTGGAACAAGGTGTCTGAATGTGGTGGTCGATGTATATTGTATACTTCATAATGCACTCCAAATTGACCTTTTACTGTGTTGGATTGGTACTGGTCCCTGCAACACTTTAAATCCGTGAGACGTTCTTGGTTGGCAGCTGAGGATATCACAGCGGCATGGAGAGTTGTAGTCTGTGACACTTTGGTGGCGGCACAGAACCCCGGCATTCCTTTTTGGGACCTTGTCCGGTTATCTAAACTCTAAACTCTTAGATCGGTCAACAGCGCACTCGGACCAAAACTCATGCTCCTGAGTGACAATATGGAATACACCTTGTACATCAGATCCTCTTTGTGGTTACTATCCTTTTATCCCTAGTTAATCGACGCTGATAATGTTCCTAGAGCCTTGAACATTCATTCCAAAGCCGACTTCGTCGTCAGTCATCTTTCAGATGTGCGCTGGTTTCTTATAGGCCACACAGGGCTCGTTGATGACGGCGTACCCTACTGCAACGCGAAACAGGAAATTTCTCATCTAATTCACACCTCAGCAGTGTTGTCGAGGCGTCTGTTACTGCTGGGAGAAACCGGAAATCAGCAGTAAGTGCCCAAGCTTTCGTAACACACGACTCTGCATGTCCATTCGTGTTTACAGGCCAACGCTGTTAATGATGGGACATATGTATGTTGGTATTTTCAACCATCCTACTTTTCGCTTAAGGTTTTCAGGTTGGATTCCTAATCCTTACTTCTCTTCCCGATACTAATGACAAATCCCAACAAGATGATACGTTCGGATGGAAAAAAAGTTACGGCCCCCCGACAACCCCTCTGGAAGACCGAAATTATAAGTCTCTTCATGACGCTGAAGTCTGATCCAACAATCGACGCTTCCACTCCGTCCAGAATTCAGGGGCTTCAATGGTACCATCTTCAACATCCGTGTCCAGGCTCGAACAACGTCTGCTACTGGATCTCCCAAATCATCGGGTCTATCCTCATTGGTCTCCTCCTCGACTGAAAATCTATCAGCTGTCGTATCCGCGCCTACGTGATGCCTCCTGATGCTTCTCATAGGTACATGAATATGTTCATTTCAGAATGGGCCCTCCTTGTCGGAGGTCTCGTGTTTGTGTATCAAGAATCATAATGATCTAAACGACGAGACCATGTCAGTTCATCTATCTCGTTAACTTTGATGTTTTCTCATGGCCTTACTTCTAGCGCGCAGATGGATGATAAAGGACAGATACGTCCAACTGAAACTGTCAGACTCACTGCTGAGATGAAGCTACCCAGGCATCTTCATGATATTCATGTTGGTTATTAAGGACACTTCATGATTGATGACTTTATTCTAGAATATTCGTATTGAATACTACCCATTTTCGTGCTTGCCATCGTAACATGTATTGATGACAAAGAGGGTTGATATATTTCTGGGCTAGCCGTCTTCTCTCGAGGTTACCTGGTGTATCCGACTGCATTTTTGGTGTGAATGAATTAACCACCGTGGGTGGCAGGAGTCCGTTGAATGAATTCAATTGGCGCGCTTCTTCAGTACTTCAACTTGTTCGCCCGTCACTAGCCTGAGTCCTATGCTCCATCCACTGGCTCGACAAGGAAGTCGTGACTTTTCCGAAGATGCTACATGCATATCTATCATTACGCGACTAAAGGGAGCTGGGATCTTGATGCTTGTCCTTGAGTTCTACGTGTCTTGAGGTTATCTAGGCGCTTAGGTCGCTTCTGTGAGTAATTGATTTGAAGCTCTCGTCGGGGTCTGAGTTTGGCCTTATTTTGCAGGCAACCATTGTCCCACAAGCGCCTCTATTGCAGTGATCTCTCTGGTCCGGAGAAGCTCACGTTGACGGATGCGCTGGAGCGTGCATTGCAGGAGCTACAAAGCATCTTCACAAAGGACAATTTCAAGCACGTTTCTCAAGAGCTGTGCAACAACGAGAGCCCCAACACTCTGCTCTTGGTCTTATCATGTAAGTCAACATCGTCACGCTATCTGATGGTATATCAAACTCTTACATCCTAACAGCATTGAGTGAGACCACACCGCTGACTTCGTGATTTCTGGAGTCCTTTCCCTCCGAAGCTTCAAACCACGATACGACGGTCCACTAGTACAAAACTATATCTTGTTTATCTACAGAGCTCATTTCTTCGTCTTTTGTCGAAGGTAAAGACTTATGCCCATATCCCAATATCATGAAGCAGCTCCCAAGGGTTTGCAGGACCTCGACTACTTGCTGCGTTCCATCAATATCAGGACACAGCATCAGAACAAGCAGGGAAATCTATGTAGGAATCTCTGTGAGAACCACGAAGGCGCGGCGCGCTTATGGTTGCATCCCGTGGATGGGCCTATGCCATCACTTGCATTCAACCATGGTTTCTTGCATTCGACTCATATGAATATCGTGGAAATTGGTGGATTTGATAATACTTCGACTTATCATAGCATGCTTAACAGGTAATTTCGGGAGAACACGCATAAGTGAGGATATTTGGAACCAATAATTCCACGGTGCTCCACTGTGACCGACAGGATGTTTTCTTGTGCCTCTTTATCAGGCTGCTCCGAGCAGTGCTAAAGGTTTTCCTAGTGTCAAATCGACATGATATGAAGACAATAGGCCAATTTGTTGAATTAATGTCAGGTGCGTAGAATGCAATCCCAATTAATTCACTTCTGAAACGACATTCAACCTTGCCGTTTAGGATAGAAAGAAAAGCTTTCCTGATATGAGCGAGTTTGGTGCTGTGTATACTCAGCGGATCTCATGGGCTTCTGCGTTGATGGTGAGAAAGCATGTGAGAGTGAACGATACAGCTCGAATAATGCTGTTATGATCGGATATACGGCCGTATATCCAACACCCATATATAACCACTTCAGACAGAGGGACGGGTAATCAATAACCTTTGGGCATCTGTTCTTTGACAGCACAATCTTTGGCGATACCTTTTAACAGTGATCAGCAGAGCATGTACGCATCTACGTTTCCTGAATCTTACCACTAGGACCAACCACACAACATACCCTTCAAGCGGGTCTGATGTTTTGTATGTCGGGTTACGTTGTTCTTCATGATTTGTCCTCTCATTCTGCCTTGACTAGGGTCAATAGCCTGGCATGAAAGATACGAGCTGTCAAAAAACTACGAAGAACATGTATGTCCAGTCTAATTTGCACTGAAGAGCAAAGACTAACCCTTTTCAGAAAAAACAGGTGGACATTATGTATGAGAGATCTCCCGAGGTCACTCTCTCCGCCCTTGCTGAGGCTCGCCACGATGAATCAAGCATTGCAGTCCCGAAGCAACGGTCCCACACTCACAAGATGCCTGTCATAACTTCCGCTCTGGCCGACACTCCCTGCGTTGACCTCGGTGTCGTCGGAGTGTTGGAGAAACTTAACACCACGCTCTGCACATCATACTCGCTAGGTTCTGCATTGTCCTCAGTTCTCAATTCTTTCATTGAGAAAGAATCGGACTTTGGGACCACGTATGCTTACTTGCACACGTATTGGGATGACATTACCACTGTCGAGTACAAACTACGCACCCGGGAGGAAGGCAGAAAGAGGCGACAGAATGTCGTTGTTGATGGGAAGATCGTCTCTGGAGATATGCCCCCTCGACGCATCTGGGATCTGTTCGCAAATGGAGTAGTGCCATATTGGGTCCAAGTGGACAAATACGAGCATGAGCGAGACAAACGTAGGCATCAGTGTGTGGGGTATTTCACATGCATGGGTGTCTGCCGAAGAGCGGGTGTATCTAACGACACCTATCAATGCACGCGAATGGCCTGCACCACAAAAAGTGTGAATAGTCTATCAAGCATTACAAACTGTTGGATGGTATATAAATGACTCCAACCATGGCATCAGAGTATAAAGCAATATAACAGGTCTACATTATTATTTCAGATAATATGACATCGTATCCCCTCCTGGGCAGGGTTATGACTGTAAGTAAGCGCAAGTAATCTTGGTCCGGGTTCTCTCGGGTTTATAACCGGTTATGAAGGGATTCTGTGTAATCACAGGTGCAGCTGTCTCCTTCCCCTGGCATCCTTGAGTAGCATATGGTTTACCGATACCAGTCTGCTCCAACACGCCCAAGTTCAACCGAGACTTGCCGGCCCAAGCCAAACTTAGCAGTCAGCCTAACTTAGCAACTCCGAAGTCTCCGAAGTCACGCAATGTCACAGACGGTCGCGACTGTGACGGTCGGACCTGTCCTTCCTTCCCTCACGCCTCCATCTGCGAGACTGTCCGAACCTTATACTCTGCCTCTTCCTGCGTGAAGCGAACTTTCAAGACGCCTTGTCCAGCTCAGGCCAGCTCTTCCCTGAAGACAATCAGCATCACGTCCAAGCAGACTCGTTCCTTGCTCGCCGTCTTCCCCAGTGTTACCAAGACCACATTCCAAGGAGTCAACAATCCATCGACACAGATCGCAAGAAGACTCATGAGACTGAGACTGAGAGTGACGATGAGAATCAAGATAGACATGGCACACGAAGAGGCACAGCGAGACGGAACAGAGCTGTCCTCAGCCTCTGGTTACACGAAATGTGAGTGGATTGTGTGGTGTGTATGTGCATATACCTGTTTACTTATCAGGTACCGTGACAAGACTAGCAAGGATAATTACGACTCGACAAGTACAATGGCAGTTGAAGACCGCAATGATAGGCGAGGACTGCATGATAGTGACGAGCCAACGGCGAGGATAACGAGCCCATGCGGTATGGATACGTGAAAGGTGAGCAATCTCCAAAGTATGTATGCGCATATACCTGGTTTTGTTGCTTATCATACCGCAGTTTTTTCGCTCAACGTCTGCAGGTATCGTTATCCAACAAAGATATAGCTTTCAACTCATGAATCTTTTCCTAGGCTTCGATGACAGCAATTTCAAAACGGCTCAAGGCGTCTCATTCAACATATCCGACAGGGGGCGAGAGTCTCGTAAAGCACAGGTTGCAAGAGATGGGCGTGCTTGGATGTTTGCAAGTTCTCGTGGACATGTCTTTAATGTCTGGTCCGAGGTGCGTGTATCATTCCGACACAAAACGAGGCGAGTACTGATGCGAGAGGAGTTGCAGATATTGGCCCATCTTTATCTGTTGGATTTGCGACACCTTGCGTGATTAATAAATGCGCGACTCTAATCAGCGAACCGTATGGGCATGTGGATACCAACAACGTGCGACACGTTTGTCATCTCAGGGCATGGCCGTGATGATGGCTGCCTATTGTGAAGCTCAGACTCCTCTTGGGTTGATGTGGCCGTCGTAGAGGCTATCAACGCTGCTAGATTATATATTCATCCGTGCTGTAATTATTTATTATGAAAATGAGGATCCATTTCCATTGCCCACTAAGAATGCTGTTATGAGTATAAGTAATCTGTCATATCGTCTATCAATCGTAGTAAACCCTTCAAACTCTTATCAATGGTTATTAACTTGAGGTCATTGTGGCTCAGGCTCTAAAGGTATATACTAGTTCATCGGGTTTATTTGTGGTTATATACAGGCACATATACTCTTTACGATAAAATTGAGATACGTGGGACATCTTTATAACTAAGCCAACCACAGAGGTCGTTTATAAGTGGTCAGGTGGTTTAGACAGCTTTCTCAAAAATGTTTTCGGTATGTACATGTTCGTATATGTTGCGCATTTTCTGTGGTGCTGTGCCCCTGCCAAACGACTGCAACATTAATCTCATCTGCATCGAGATGCTACAGCATAAAGCGGAATATGTATGGCTAGAGTCCAGCCACACTGCCTCAAACACAGAACATCCAGCCGCTGGATGTTCTGTGTTTGAGGCAGCAGGGCGGGGAAGGGGAGGATTTGCAGGGTGAGGAATGAAAGCTGGATGTGCCAACGATCGGCTTCGTGTATAGCGGTGCACCTGTGGTGTGCTACTGCAGTGGGCTCGGGCGGCCACTGTGTTTGAAACCAGCTACTTTGATAGCGACCGGTGCTGGTTCAACCGAGCCTGGACGCTGCAGGAGATCGTTGATGGAGCAATCACTGGTGGAGATACTGGAGATACTGCTATGGTCGATGAAGAGATACGAACAAAGTTCAATGAACGACTGAAATCATTACGGAAGATGTAAGTATACATGCATTGAAATTGATGTCGATCAAAATACTCCTCCAGTGGCGATGGCGAGGAAAATGACAACAATGAGATGAGATATTTGTGCGTGAGCTGCAGAACCGATCCACACGAAGGAGGGAGTAAGGATATTAATGGTCCGAGTCGGCGTCATCGTGGAACTATCTGGTCGATGTGGGCAAAGAACTAATAGATACCGGTGATTAGTTTCACCAATAAGATGGGAAAAGAGACACTTACCATGATTACACAGCTTGAACGACGTGCACGATACATTGGAAGAACACCAGCGAAGAGGTTCGACTGCGATTGAGGTGGGAAGGTGTTCCATCGTTGAGAATACTCGTGACCGATGATCAACATTCCGCTACTTGATTACCGGCGTTGACTGAGGAGAAGCATAGCTATACGAGCTCATTGAACAAGGGAAAGTGAGGTGTGGGAAAGCCTGACGTCTTCTCCCAGACGGATGTCCCGCAACCAAGACTCCGTCAACAAACACGAGTAACGCAGCTAAGGACATGGTATAGGTATGCCAGCCACCATACTGGCAGCTTGCATACAGTTGATGACATAAGATACGGACTGTCGCTTCAAGTTCTCTTGATGGTACACGGAAATGGATACGGGAATTTGCCCTGCTTCGCTATTCTAGCGTGTATTCTGCAAGCCTTTCTTTCCTTCGTATAATGTGTGAGGTTGTCGACATGCAAGGGGCATATACAACATCACTAGGACCGCCCAGTGTGCATGAGAATCGCCCAATGTGTGCGGTATGCCTCGGGCACAAGCTAGAGCAAGAAACAGTGAAGAATTGAATGGCGTGCAGACATCTTGAAACCAGCGTTAAAAGCCGCGATAGTAAGAGGGATGAATTGTTCGGATATATATCAAGCTGGTGAAAGCTATTATGGCAAAGACGAAGACGTGATATTTTGCCTTTTTCCACCTTTTTTCTGTGATGCGAAACAGGTCAGGGAGCTAATCAACGTCTTTCCCCAGCACCGTGTACGCCAACGCCTTTCCGCTCATCCACAGGTGGTCCATTCCCTCGCCGTCTCTTCCTTCCGACCTCCTTTGAAGGAACGCTGCCAAAGCAGGGTAGTGCCCATCCACGAAGATACCCAAAATGCCGACCACGCCTTCTATCACGCTCTCTCTCTCAAGGTGGTCATCATCCTTGTCGGCCGACTCGCCTCCCCACCATTCCCGTGATACACCACCTAGGTATACAGACACTCGAAACTCGATTTGGTAGTCGTCAGCACGCCCGACGGCGTCAAAGAAGGATGGGATGCCCATCTCGATGCGACTACCAAACATAGACTCTGCGTGGGGCTTCTCGCCGAGTTGGGCGGCTGCTGGGTGAGATAGTCCCATCGATCCTCGGATTCGCCTGGTTATAAGACGAATGACCGCGTACCAAGCCATCCATCGTCCAAGCCAGTGCCAGTATGCAGTGTCGTCATATTCCCTCCCATAGGAACGAGCGTTTCCCGTGTTGGCGCGAGGAGGTGGGACGTCTATCCATTGGTAGGGTAGACGACGTGTTTGGTGTGGATATCACACAATGTTGTAGATGGAGAGACAGGGAGTAGTCGGAATGAAGAGTAAGTCTTGAGGAGTCTTGACATAATTCCTGCACCGCCCCGCCCGTTGTCGAGATGACCCCACACAACCCGTCCGCAAGCTAGATCCCCGCCGGCCCATCCATCGTACCCCAGCCACCTTCTCACTCGGTCGCTCCTTCAAACATGGTATAGTGGTCGTGATGGCCCTCATTCCGCGCTATGACCATGGCACAAGCACGCATTCCTCACTTGCAAATCACAACCTCTAATGACCCATCCGCTTCAAGCAGCGCGCGCGCAAAAACCGTGCCTGTTATCCCAGTCCCAATAACCACAACGTCCGCGTATGCTGGCAAAGGTAAAGGTCTTGACTGAACCAATCCTTACGGGGTAGGTCAACGAAATTGCATAAGAAATTGAGCAGCCTCCATGTGCAAATAGAGCAACGCCCAGGCTGTGAAATGGGAGGAAACAGAGTGAGAAGAATTTTCGCGCGTACGTAGTGGAGAAAGTAGGTTGCAAAGCGGAGGTGGGTGCGATTTGAAACTCCGAGTCAGCCTTCCATCGTAACAACTCTTCCTAGGTCTGCTGCGAATAACGTTTATTTAATGCGTCCATATCATCGCATTTTCTTGCCGTCGCGGTCCAAATTTATGACTCTCCGTGCTCTACAAGCAAACACGCTCTCGGATATCCTAAGTTTGGGCAAGCCTGAGGATCCGGCTTCCCACTAGCAAACACAACGTTCTTTGTCGACCCTCAAATATGCGTCGTCCGGACAAATATTTCGCCAATTTTAGGCCTCAAACCTGCTGATTTCGGGACAAACACTTAATTATACCCGAGCGAGCCTCGTCTATCTTCCTTCCTCGATCAGTCATCGCACAACCAGTTATCGACAACCAGAAAGGCTATGCCGGGAGCAGCGATGAAGGACGTGATGCCCCAAAGGTCTACGAGCACCGAGCCTCAAGGGTTTGTATTACAACTCTTTCACCCAGGTCAGTCCAGTTGACTTTTGAAGATTCTCAATTTCTGACTTGTGCATAGGTCGCGATACTGGGATTTGTTCAAACTTCATTCAATGGGACTAGGTAGGCGACATCCGCCCCTTCTTGACGGCTATCCATGTATAGGATTGTTCAAGGCAATATAAGTTATAACTTGTACATCGGATCCTCTCTGTGGTTACTACCCTCTTATCCTTAGTTATCGACGCTAATATTACTTTTAGAGCCATGAACATTCATTACTTCGTCGACGTCGCAGGAGCCATCCTTGCTGGACCGCAAAAGGGCTCGTTGATGACGGTGTACCCTACCACAACGCGAAACGGGAAATCTATCGGGATTTTCTTATCTCTTTTCCACCTCGGCAGTGTCGTCGAGGGTATCTGTTACTACTGAGGGAAACCGGAAATTAGCAGTAAGTGCCTAAGCATTCATTACAACACATAACTGCATGTTCATTCGTGTTTACAGGCCAACACTGTTGATAATGGGGCTACGTGTGTTGACATTTTCTGTCATCTTACTTTCTACTTAATCTGTTTCTAGATTGGATTCCCGTCCTTACACTCATCGGTGTTCTCATTTTGATGCTAATGGCGAATCCCGACATCCCTCCTGGAAGACGGATCCAATGATCATCCTTCTCTGCCCTATGTTCTTTAATTTCAACTGGTTTTACACGTGGCGTCAGTGCCCACCTCCCTTCTCTGGATCTATCTGACCGACGCATTAATTTTATCCAGAATTCAACGCCATCTTCAACTTCGGTGCCTGAGGCTGGAACGACGACGTCTACTACTGGGTCCCAATCATCCGATCTATTCTCATTGGTCTCCTCCTCGATTAAAAATTTATCAATCGTCGTATCCGCAGGATGGACCGTCTTCTTCCTGATGGCCTTCGTCGTCCGCATCTGGGGGTACTTCTACCAAAAGCAGTACACACGCGAGAGCGTCGCACCAGAGACAGAAAAAATGGATATCTACGATCATGGATACGCCGGCAGAGTGTGGTTTTACATCTTCTGTGGGATTCTCGATGCCATATGGCAGACGACGGCGTACTGGCTTATGGGTGCGATGTCGAATGATCCGTCAAAGTTGGCATTCTTTGCTGGGTTCTACAAGTCGATCCAGTCAGCTGGAGCAGCTGAGATATGGCGTGCGGACGCTGTCAAGATTCCGTAAGTTTTCTGACACTTTATTGTGATGACTCCTGACGCTTCGTAAAGATACATGAATATGTTCATTTCCGAATGGGCTCTCCTTGTTGGAGATCTTTTTGTTTGCATTGCCTATGGTCATCCTCCGTATCAAGAATCATACTGATCTGGACGACGAGACCATGTCAGTTCATCTATCTTATGAACTTTGATGGTTTCTCATGGCCTTACGTCTAGTGCGCGGATGGATGATGAAGGACATATACGTCTAACTGAAGCTGTCGCTGCTGAGATAAAAGCTACCCAAGCGTCTTCATGTTTTTTTATGTTAGTGATTAAGGACACTTCATGACTGATGACTTTATTCTAGTATATTTATTATTATTTATAAATACTACTCATTTTCGTGCTTACCATCTTAACATGTGCTAATGAAAAAGAGGGTTGATGTATTCTGAGCTAGTCGTCTTCTCTCGGTGGATCATTTCTGCTGTAAATTAATCAACCGCAGTCGGTGGCAGGAGTCGGTGGCAGGAGTCCGGGCAGGACCACTGCTCCCGATTAGGCAGGCCGTTGGTTGAATTCAATTGGCGCGCTTCGTCAGTACTTCAACACTTCAACTTGGTTACGCTTCGGTCTTTGGCCTGAGAGACTTCGAATTTGTTTCGGTTTGTTCTTACTCTCCATCCGCTGGCTCGCCACTTTTCCGAAGATGCTACGTGCCTATCTGTCGTTACGCGACCAAAGGGAGCCCGTGCTGAATCTTATCCTTGAGTTCTGCACGTCTCGAAGTTATCTAGGCGCTTAGGTCGCTTCTGTGACTGATTGATTTGAAGCACTCGCCGGGGTCTGAGTTTGTCCCTATTTTGCAGGAAGCATGTTTCTATGTCTATATAAACCAGAAAATGCCTTGACCACGATGCAACCATGTCCCGCAAGCGCATATATCGCAGTGATCTCTTTACCCCGGAGAAGCTCACGTCGACGGATGCGCTTGAGCGTGCGTTACAGGAGCTTCAAAGCATCCTCACAAAGAATAATTTCAGCCACATTTTTCAAGAGCTTGTCGATAACGAAAACCCCAACACTGTACTCTTGGTCTTGTCATGTAAGTCGACATCGTCAAGCTATCTGATGTATATCAGATTCTTACATCTTCACAGCATTGAGTGAGACTACATCATTGACTTCGTGGTTTCTGGAGTCCTTTCCCTCTGAAGCTGCAGACTACGATGTGACCGTCCACTACAAGACTATATCTTGTCTATCTACGGTGCTTCTTTCCTCTCCGTTTGTTGCGGATAAAGAGTTATGTGCCCGGCATCACGAAATGGCGCAGATCGCGCCCAAGGCATTGCAGTACCTCGACTCCTTCCTGTGTTCCATCGATATCAGAACGCAGCATCATAACAAGAAGGGCAAGGTGAAACCGTCCCAGTGGAAGCTTCTGCAAGTCAAACGAGACAGTGGTGCCTCAACCTTGGTGGAAAAGTATTTCGATGTCCTAAACATCGATATTCCTAAAACATCGAGCCAAGCATACATCCTCGTGGATCACATTTTGCAAAGTCAACAGGATACTCTGAAGGTAAGTGTCGTTCTGTCTGTGCCATTTGTTGAAAGTTGAGGCGCCCCCAATTTTATTTAAAGCTCCTCCGTCATCCTGAGATATCTACATCTCTCAAGGAATGTTTTATCGTCTCTGCGTCTCCTATAGAGCTGGAGAAGAATGCTTCGGGGATTGTGCCCAAGTCGCCCTCCGCATATCCGGTCGTTCAGCCGATGAAGTCGTACGTCTTCGTGTTCTTTCACGAAATGATCTTACGTGTCTATTAAGGGCGTTGTACTTTGATACTGCTAATGACTTTGGCGACTGGACGGTCGTCATATCCACGAGTGCGGACAATCTTTTACGGAGAGCCCACACGAGGAATCCCACCGCGTTTAACGCTATCGTAGAGAAGATCAAGTACGTGTCGGATTTCATATTATCATGTATCAGCCATGCTTATCGGAACCACAGGGAACTCTCTTGTGGTCTTTTTACTGACAACAATCAGAGGCGTGTGTGTGGAAGTGCAGCTGAGGTTCCCGTCTTCTCGGCAAAAATATCTCGCAGTCTGAGACTTGTCGTAAGAAATCGGTTTCTTATCAATCTTGGATATCACTAACGCCCCCTTGTAGTATCAAATCGATATAATCCCGGGTGATGATGTATGTTCGAAAGATAAATTGTAAAACGGATTATTAAACTACCTTGAATCATTGGCAGAGAGAGACACAAGGTAAGTTAATGTTCATGCCTGTTTATTTGCTTCTCATAGCTCTTGAAGCTATCAAAGTTTTCGGTATCTATACCCAGGCTCTGATCGACGATCGTCTCCACCAGTGGAGTTCGATCAGCAGTCAGCTGCGAAAAAAAGGAAAAGAATACCAGAAGAGGTATCAATTTCTCGTTGTAATAAATGCATGTAGCCTTAACGCGATGGTGTAGATGTGCGGTCAGGGAACACACAGATCAAGCTTCAAAGGACATTTTCACTCCGGCGTTCTTCCCTTCGCTACCTGAAGTGTCATCTTCGGAGATTGAAGATATACCGGATCTGCGTCCCGACGAAAAAGCCCAGGTTAGCTTCACATTTTTCATTCCTTTGAACCAAACTTTGACTATTCCTCTCAGAATCATGCGAGATTCATGTAAGCTATATAGAGGGGTGCCAAGTGCCAATCGCTAATCTCCCTACAGCATCGAGAAATACGTCACATTCTCACAGGTATGTTTTGGTACTTATTTGCAGATTGACTGTTTAACCATGAAGGCGTGCAGCCCTTTTTGGATAGTGTGTACCTGTGTGATACTGTCTGAAAAAGCCGTAACTGATTCGTCTTGGTAGCTATCCTAGCAGATATCGATGCTACTTTCCCTTACATGGTTTCGTGCGCCGCCGTCTTTAGCTATCCTTGTTCGTTTGCTGATACCATGTACTCGCAGTACTCGAGAGAAACAAATTATAGAGCATCCAAAGTCCTGCTACGTTATAGGCCGCAGCGGCACAGGGTGCGCGCAAACAGATTGTTCGCCTCATTCCCTTGCTCACGCTTATTCAACGCAGGAAAACAACAACCATGCTATTCAAGATGTTACTCATCGAACGGACATTCCGACTCATGGCGTCGGATTTACCTCGCCCTCGTCAAGTCTTCGTCACGAAGTCTAGAATGCTTGCTATGAAAGTGCAAGAATACTTTGCGAAGTTGGCTGGCTCCTTGGCGATGGCATCACATTCACCTGCTGATCTCACGAACCTACCGACAGCTCCCCAATATCAAGCTGACTTAGGGCTGGTTGATGCGGATGACATTGTAGATTGGCGGACTGATTTGCCAGCTAAGTACAGTGAACTCGAGGAGAGACATTTCCCGCTTTTTATTACATTTGATGGGGTAAGCAGCGGCTCTTTTTTCAATCAAGGTTCTCATTCTTACCGATTATAGCTTTGCGACCTGTTGGAAGCCGACATGAACGCTCAAACTTTGACCGCCAGGCCTAAGCGCCATAGGGGCGTCATTACGTTTGAGTCCTTTCGCGAGTTCTACTGGTCTCATTTCCCCGAGCCGTTGATCAAACGATTAGGTTTCTGCTTCTCTCTTTTGTCTACCCGCTGGTATTGAAACTCTGTTTGTCCAGATCCCGCCTTGGTATATAGTGAAATTATAGGTAACACATACAATTTTTGTGTCAAAGAGCTTGACTGGAGTCCCTGTTCAGGCGTTATCAAAGGGTCAACAGAGACGCTGAGCGAAGAGAAGCGATATCTTAGCAGAGACACTTACCTTGGTCTCAGTGAACGCCGGCAATCTACATTTGCTGGTCAGAGGTGGGAGATATACGAACTGTTCGAGTTGTATATGCGCAAGAAGAAGTTGCGAGGAGAGTACGACACTGGTGATCGGTAAGGTTTCCGTTGAAGTACATTGGATAGACGTTAATCTGGATCTAGAACCCATGGTATCCTGAAGCATTTCAAAGAGAAAGGCATGCCAAGACAGGGACTCGACCATTTGTGAGTCCTCTGCTGATGCACTTTATCTGTTTTCAATATTGTTACAGATATGTTGACGAAGTACAGGATAACATGCTTATTGACACTATGGGTAAATTTCATTCTTCATATTGTCTCATACGGACCATGATCAGCTAACCGGCTCATCATTTAGTCTTGAGGGCGCTATGTAGCAACCCGGATGGCCTCTTCTGGGCAGGTGACACTGCGCAGACCATTTCCGTTGGAAGTTCTTTCCATTTCAACGCTTTAAAGGCATTTCAGTGGAATATTGAGGTATCATTTACTCAGAATCATTCTCCTGCATGAACCTCATTAGATGAGCAGGACCAATACCGAAGGAAGCATAAGGTTGGAGCACAGCAGCCACCTGAGATGTTTCAACTTGCCATCAACTATAGGTCCCATGCTGGGATTGTTGATTGCGCGCATTCCATCATTGACCTTATCATGATGTTTTGGGAGGATTCCATTGATCGTCTTTCTCCAGAGATGGGCATTGTAGATGGGGTCAAGCCTGTCTTCTTTAACAACGAAGATCATGCTCAGTTGAAGCGTTTTATCTTTGGTGACCGCGGTAAACCTATTGAGTTCGGTGCCCAGCAATGTTAGTCTCCTGTTATCTGCATCAAAGCTGGCTGACTTTGGATTGCCGTGCATAGGTATCATCGTCAGAAATGAAACAGCAAGAGAGAAACTCCGACAGCAAGTTGGTGAAGTCGGTCTTGTGCTGTTCGAGCTTTTTGTTGCTACGTTAACTAAGCCGCTGATAGCCAATATTATAGTACCGTATACGAAAGCAAAGGGCTGGAATTCAACGATGTACGTCAATATGCTATGTTACGAGATGATTTTTTCACTCGCGCATTGTATCCTTTCAGGTTCTGCTTTATAACTTCTTTGCTGATTCGACAGCCAGTCTCGCACAGTGGCGTGTCGTGCTGAACGGCATCGTAAAGAGTAAGCAAGACCCCGAGCACCCTCCCCCTCAATTTGGCCATATCCATCATGCCAGTATTTGTAACGAAGTGAGCATATTGGCACACTGTCGGTTAGCATTGAATTAATGATGCTGTCCAGCTAAAATCCCTGTACGTCGCAATCACCCGAGCCCGTGAAAATGTCTGGATCGCAGATGGATCCGAGAAGGGGGAACCCATGAGAGTAAGTTGCCACTATCCTGTCTAGACAGTATTCTGATCATATCATCAAGATCTTTTGGTCGAATAAAGATTTGATTAATAATTACACTCCGGGATCTGACGCTCCCCATCTTGCATCTTCATCGACACGAGAAGAATGGGCTACTGAAGGACACGAGCTTTTCAGTGCGAAACACTTCTCGCAGGCCAAGCACTGTTTTGATAAGGCCAAACTTCCCTTCCAAGCATCCATTGCAAATGCCTATGATTTGCGAGCGAAGGCCCGTAAAGTCATTGGTACATCAAAACAAAATGTCCTCGAACGACGCTCTTGTTTCGCGAAGGCAGCCGTTTCATTCGAGGAGTGTGCGCAGGCCAGTAAGCCACACTCAAAAGATTCCAGGACATACCTCAGGATCTGCGGCGAATGCTTTGAGCAGGCTGACCAGAAGTATCGGGCAGCCGAAATGTTTTTAAGGGCTAAGGAGTACACCCGTGCTGCAGAGCTGTATAGAGACATCGGCAAATTTGACGAGGCAGTCGAGATTGTGAAGGATCATGAAGACGAAATGTCACCGATCATCGTCGAAAATGTCATCAAGCTTGCAAGACTAGCTTACTTCTCAAACCACCAGATGATGTACGTCTTTTCCTGAGGCATGTTGGTCAACTATTCTCACCTTCCTGAACAGAAAAGCCCGCAAATTATTTGACTCAGTCGAAGAAGAAGTAGGGTACCTCGAAGAGAGGGATCTTGATCTCGCTCTTGCGGACGTATTGGAGGAAGAAGGACGATTCAGCGAAGCCGCCGAATTGCACTATTCTGAGGGTCGGAAAGAACAGGCTATCGAGCTTTTCCTCCGTCGAACTGAAGACAAAGCTGCTTTGCGTCGAGCTCAAGAATGCATTCTTGAAGAGCTTTGGCACAGGATATCTTTCGGCGTTGACCCTAAAGTCATAAGATTAGATTCCACTGCCATGCGGCTGATGCGCTCTGCGTCACGGCTTGATGCGACTTTCACAGAGCGGACTAGTAAAGAAGTAAGTGTCAGCCTCAGGAGTTTTTACTTGTAATTTATACTGATGCATTTTCAGCTGTCGATGTTTAAGGCTATCATAGGCGCTCAGACATCCCGGCTGCGTGAACTGGGTTCAGAATTTTGTGAGATGGGCCATAGTTCCGCAGCCATGTTATGCCTAGATCGATATTTCTCTCAGACCCTTCGAATTCAAGACATGGCTCTTGTTGACGCAGTGAACGAACTCAGCCTGTTCTATACCTATGTGGACCTCCTCTCAGCTGCAGCATTCCGAACGGACCCTTGTGGAGATGCGCCAACTGCGGCGTTGTTTGGATTCCGGCGAATAGCAGAGAACGAGTTTCTTGTGCCTCCAAACACATGGCTACATTCAGCAGATCTTGAACTTCGACCTGAAGGTGTGGTCAGGACCCAGGATTCTGACTGCAACCTCAGGCTGTCAGTATTCGAACTACGTCGGCTATTTTGTGATGCTCTGAGAGGACATCTCAAACAAAGGATTGCCGCTGAAAATGACGAATGTGCGAGAGGCAAAGCATTCCTGCCTTGTCTCGTTTTTGCCGTGTCTGGGTCTTGTCATCGGCCTGAATGTCCGGAAGCCCATGTATTACCTTCGGCGATACATACTGGTTACTACAATATGCGCGTCCGCCTGCACCTGCAACAAATTTTGATCTTGCAATCACTTAGGGAGAATGCTCACGAAGATGTTGAGCACAGAGGAACAAAGTACGTTGTCATTCTTGTTTCCCGACCCCGGTGTTAATTTCTCTGTAGGTTCTGGCTCAACCGTCTTTATGAAGCTCTTCATCCTCCTTATCCAATTTTTGGTTCCATCTCTCACCTTGCACTTTCTGCGATTCCTGAGGCTCCGAAAGCATTGAACGTTGTGAGAGATTGGGTGCGAACACTTGTTTACGGCCGAGAATATCACCCCAAGACGACCTTCCTCATGGACGTGATGCGGACAGCTACCTTGGCCTTCGCGTTTGACCGAAGTCAGTCGATTTATCTCAGGGATGCAGCATATTTCAGATTTCCCCCTCCATACATCTATATTCGCCGAGGCAGCCACCTTATTCTCCATGAACTTCTGTACTCAATGTCAGGAGCTCGAACGTGGTCTCTTACTGCTGGCTTTCGATTTGTTGAGTGAGTCTGGGACCTGCCAACCTTCAATCTAGGCTGATGTTCTTTCTAGACACGTTGTAAAACAAAGATTGTCCATCAACATAGGTGTTCTGTGTGACTTTGTGGATTTTCTTTGCAGCTCTGTCATTCTTTGTGGCGATCACCCAGGAACGATATTACCGCACGACGTGATTGTCCCTCATAGCTGGCTCCTGCGCTTCGTGAACTATGATTTTCCGCACTTCAACAAGGGGATACAGACAAACTATTATCACATCCTTCTAGCGCCTATTTGGGATCTCCTGGAACAATTGCGTTTTGGTCGAGACTATGGTAAGCCCCAGAAAATTATCATCCTTCGGTTTCTCATTCTCAAAATGTAGCGGAAAATCTCTTGTATGGGATTTCTAGGAATCTTTCGAACGTGCCATACCAAGTTCGTCATGTGTTCATCGCAAGGATGTAAGTCAACTGCCAAGTGGGTTGTCGCTATCGTTTCTGATTCTAATCCCCCATTAGATTCAGGGCCATCGGTCTATGTCAGTTTTCGCTTCCTCTGTGACTCATGCCCTTGCTTATGTTACTGTGTAGTGGGCTGCAACATCCACAATAGTTCTCTCCGCAACGATATTAGGAAGAGGATGCTATCTTTTCAACAAGAAGGTTCTCCCCTTTTTGATCGGTAAGCGTCTCTGCTTTAGATGCGCTTGCATAATATAACACCTTTGTAGATACGTCAGTGCAGCGGGCGACTCATGGGATAAACTTGCAGACATTATCTGTGGTTCATTGAAAAATGATAACATGGATAAGATGGTACAGCTCTTTCACCGGAGCAGGGCCCCAACAAAAGTTTGCGCCTTGCCGGGAGTCCGTCAGCTTGTATACACTGATTTCACGGATATCCGAGCACAGCTCGGTCTTACCGCGCCTACTTCCACTCAGGCTAACTCACCCTATGTTAAGGTTCCTCAGCGGAAGGAACCCGATGACGAAGCCAAGGAAGTTGAGGAGACTGCTGGTGAGGACGCCGATGCTATTCCGGCACAAGAAATGACAACCCCGGATGCCACGGAAAGAGAGATTGCCGCTGCGTCCTTGTTTCAGCGGGTATACAGGAAAGTGCTTCGTCATCGACGAGGTATAGCCAGGAGAGGGACCGCAGGTCTTCATGCTCAAATACATGCCGCATGCCTCAAAGAAGTATCTCAACTTGGCGTTAACCCCGGGCTATATCTTCGCTTGTTTCTGGGCCCGCTGCCGCACATCTTAGTCTGTCTCGAGATAGTTCGTATCGATACGCTCAGCCAGAAGAAGAAGGCAAAGGATAGGCTTAAACAGCCTTGCACTCCTATTGAGTATGGCGTACTTGGTGACATGTTAACACAGACGAAGTATGTGTTTCTTGTATTTCTACGAGTGATAACTGACACAGCTCACCAGCAAGGCGAACATGGCTGCCGTCAAACTAAAAGAGCATCTCAGTCCACATTCTGCGTTCCACAAACGCCTCGACAGAAAGGAGCTCCGGAAACTAGTGAAAGAGGCTAACAGCCTGATTTCGTCTCTCCCCTTCGAAACTTCCATGGACTTGTCGGATGACCTGTACCTTGCTATCAGAGGGATAGTAACTGAACCTCCACCCGTAGGTACACGCAAGAAGCCAATGCTCAATAACGATGACTTGTATTACTGATTTTTCTCTCTGTATTGATCCGTCGTAGCAATATAAGTAGTTTTCATTTTATAAAACGACGCTCAGGAATCATGGCCGGATGGGCAGTGTTCGCCGCCCTGAGTAGCCAAATCATCATCAGATAAGTAATTGGCGTGTCTTGTTAGTCGGTTTGATATTGGGAGCGTACAAGTAACCTCGTGGAAGACGTTGGTTCCAGTACAGACGATAGCTATCGATGGTAACCGTGCAGGAGCGGGTGCCAATTCTCAACTACGGGCACGACTACGTTCGAGATGTTAGAGCGACCGTGTCCACTGTTGTTTGCCGGGTTCTGGAACCGATGCTGCTACTTCCAGGCCTACGCCCATGAAGATATTGTGTTTTCTCGTACGGACCCGGTACTATACCTCGTCAGGTCTTGATGACTAGATGTAAAATGAAAAGCTGTCCGATGGGTCGTGCTCCTGATCCTAATTCCTGACGATAAGCATAGATAAGCAAGCCGTCGCAGTGGCCTGATATCGCGGAAGGATGGTGTTGGTGTTGGTGTTGTTACCGGCACAAGGTCCCAATAAGGAACGGCCGGCCCACAGCCCTGACATGGCGGACCATGTGCTGTGGCCACAAAGGCTCATACCGTTGTGATCACACTTTTGAGTGTGTCGCGCGGAGTAGAGACTCTTCGGTTGGCAACAACTCTTCAAGAGTCATGATAGCACTATCTTCGGTCCCACGAGTGGCCATCAACGCTCTACGAGAAATCGTTTCCTCGTACCGGCGCGGTTTCAAGCGGATAAAGCCAATCCTACCACACTATTCTAGTCGATCCTAGCGTCGCCTATTCAAAAAGAAGGCTTGTCTACATCTCTGCCAGAATACGCGAAAATTGTGATCATCGGGTCTGGGATAACAGGCACGGCGTTTGCGCGTACGCTGCTCGATGCCGATGGGTCTTTGGAAGTTGTGATGCTGGAAGCGAGGTATGCTTGTTCTTGGACCACAGCGCAGAACGGGGGACATATCAGATCGCCGTTATACCACGGCTAGCTTGACTTGAAGAAGAACAACGCAGCGGCGGCGAAGCAAATTAGCCAGTTCAGGCTCTTGCACTCGGACGAGCTGATTAGTGTTCAGATCCAGAGGAGAAGGTGTGTGGACGATGTTGTCATGGATGGAAAGACAGGGAGTGTGCGTGTACAGCCGGAATGATGAATACGTCTTGAGCAGTTTTGACAGGATTCCCGTAACGAGCCGGTATGGATGCATCGTCCTGCCCATCGTCGAGATGACCCCGCACACCCCGTCCGCAAGCTGCACCACCACCGGTCCCTCCGTTGTACCCTAGCTGCCCTTCTCACTTGGCAGCTCCAACTAACCGGCACCCCAGCCTTTCCCTGATTCCTTCAAACATGGCGACGGGCCATATTCCACGTTGTGACCCTTGAACACGTCATATATGAAGGTGAGCGTCGGTGTGCTGCTCTTCTTTCAAGGACAGAATTGTTGAAGTTCTCGGAAAGAGTCCACAGAATCAGATTCGTTACACTGGGTATCAGTCATTGAAGCGTAAACGATCGTCCGAGCGCAAGGTTCGGAGTTTGAAACACCTCTTGCTCTCCGGTCCATATATTTATCTTTTCATGGATCCGTTATTTCTATGCTCTCAGTTGGAGTCGTATTCCACTATGTTTTGTAAAGCCCTATAACAGGTATCGGTACGTCGCTGTCCGACTTATCCTTTCTTTTCTACGGTAGAAATGAAGGAGCTGATCTTGTTATTTAGGTGTGATTTTTCTGGCTTACTGGAGGTGCGCAAAGACAATCCTCAATAATGCCGTGTAGCTGCAACTCGTGAGAGGCAGATTACGAAAATTATGAGCAATGCATTTCTATACAGGTGCGAACTATTCCGTTCTGCTTCCAGGATGATACATATCGACCAAAATTGGAGAATTGGGCTATCGTCCACAATGTTCCTCTTTCATAATCCTAGTTATACTGATTTTGTTTCATTTTCGGAGTGAATTCTTGATACTGATGACATCCGTGCAGATGCGTCACGGCGCCGGCTCGTGTATCGAGCTTTCAGCTCTTCCCACAAGACTCTGGATGCACCCTGTCTACGCGGCCTCAGAAAGGCAGCCAAGTCCTATCATTGTTTACGGTCGGGTAGGAGTTGCAGCTGCATAAAAGATCAGGGCTAGATTCTGCCGAGATGGATATGTATGGTTTAGGTGCATATTCTCTTCTTTGTCAACACGACGCAAGTTCCTGACCAGAAGCGTAGGTTTACATGCGGAGTTTTCTCGTTGTTCATAGTCTGTGCATGGAAAATGTCTGTCTGCGTGTATCTGCAATGCCATATCTCTGCCTTCTTTCATTTTATTTGACCGCATGGCCTCCCACATATTCATGGTATTCAATCAACAAGTACATCCCATCAGTAATGTTAGGTACGTAGGCCATCTTGTGTTTCTATTGTCTCAGCTCATCCGGTCTGTTACAGGCTTTGCACCTATTGTGGAGAATACACAGTTGCTCGTCAGTACCCCAACCGCAACTTTGGTAAGTCAATATTTTCTTGACCACAAGCGCGCACTGAACAGTTCGTTAGTTGATGTACCTGTCTGTGCACATTGAGTTGCATGTACTCGAGGTCGCGTCTCGGAATTAGACGCTCGCCTTGTCAGGAGCACCATCATGTATGTGATCCATGTTTGCTGGATAGCCGGAGCTGATCTAATATTGGTCGAAACTTCCCTAGATACAGAATTGGTTGAGATACCCTTCATGTAATAGGAATATGGATTTTTTCAGCCCGATAATGATTCGGTATTGACACGGTCTCGCAGCCAGTGAAATGTTAAACAGTTGTGTTATCGTAAAGGTGAGATACCAGCTGCTGTTAAGTATGCAGTGAACTGACCTGTATTATGATAGATTTTTCGAGCAATGGCTTGAAAGGAAATGAACGAATGAGCAGATGTTCGACTGCTCCCTGACACAAGAGCGGTACTTTTTTGTTTAGCTCGAGGGCGACGGGTTTAAGATTGAACGTTGAACGGTGGACAGCCAACGAACGAGTATGCTGGATTCATATTCGAATTTGTATGTACATCAAAGGACGCGGGTGGAGAGTAGGCGTACATTGGGTGCGTGTGCGCGGAGAGGGGGACGTGCGTAGGAGGAGGGGTTGTTGGAGGTTGTGATGTTGGAAGCTAGGGATGCGTGCTATGAGGCCACGGCGCAGAACGGCGGACATATCACGCCACCTCTTTACTACGACTACCTCGATTTGAGATTTGAAGAAGAATCACGGCACAGAGGTCATCCAGTTCTGAAGAGGAGGGCCTGACGGAAGAGACGCAAGGTGGATACATATGACGTCTTTTTCGACAAAGACGTGTTTAAGGGAGCCAGGAGAAACTGGGCCGCTACTTTGAGGAGCTGCCGAGTGAGAAGGATGGCTGGGGTACGACGGATGGGCTGGCGGAGATGCAGCTCGCAGACAGGACATCTCAACGACAGGTGGGGCGGTGCATCTATATCCGCTCGTCGCAGGAATCCTCTCAAGGCTGCTCAAGATGTACTCTTCTTTCCGATTGTACACGCGCACACCCCGTCTCTCCATCCACAACATCGTCCACACGTCCCGCGGCGATATCTGCGCCAAACATATTGTCCACGCTACCAACGGATGGATGTCCCACCTCCTCGCGCCAATGCAGGAAAAGATCGTTCCCGTGTGTGGACATATGACTGCACAGCGCGCAGGAACAGGCTTGGACGATGGAAGGCTCGGTACGCGGTCGTTTGTTCTATACCCAAGCGCGTCCGAGGATCGATGGGACTATCTCACCCAGCAGCCGCCGAGCCCTGCGACACTCGGAGAGAAATCCCACACAGAGTTTATGTTTGGCGGTGGCATCGAGATGGGCACCCCGTCCTTCTTTGACGCTGTTGGATGTTCTGATGACAAGTTTCGAGTGTCGGCTGACCTTGGTGGGGTACTCTGCACAGGAATATGTTACCAATTCAATTACTCCCGATGTCAACGGAGCATTCGTGATTCAAGGAAATATTACATGTGAACGAAACAGTGTCACACACTGATTCAACGCGGTAACAACCGAGGTAGAACCTTGTTGCAACTACACTCCCCTGAGGTTCTCCTTGTATACATCTAGTAATAACGGGAAGAGCATGAGTATGTACCATCATTTTCCTTCCACTTCAAGTCTCCGTTCTGACTAGAATGGTTAGCGCTCCGCTGGCGACAGGACCGGATTCAATTTTATGGCTATACAAATCCTTCGCGCAGAGACAACAAGGTATGTAGCTGTAAAATGCCATAGAAATGCGCTGAATAACAGTATCATAGAGAAAGAGATACTATTCAAACCTCTCCAACGTCACTATCACCGCTCCCATTGAAGACGGCTTGTCGATCGAGGATATCAAAGTCCCAAATCAACGATCCTATACGGGTAGAAAACCTGTCATACCATCCTCTCTTGCCGACACACCCTGCACCAGCCTGGGCGTTGATGGACTGATGAGGACATTGAACGGCACCCTTGGCACCACATACGACCTCACCTCTTCTCTATCATTTTTTCTCGAAGCGTGCATCTCGAAGGAATGTGACTTTGGCATCGTATATGGCTACCTCCGGCCCATATGGTTTGACCGCAACTTGAACAAAGCCCTAGATTCACTGTGCACGTCTCAAGCAAAGGACTTGAAAATACGACAAATAGCGGTGGTTGATGGCCAGATCACCTGGGACGGACTGCGCATGCCCCCTAGGCGCGTCTGGGATCTCTTCAGCAATAGGGTGGTGCCATGGTGGGTTGCCTTGCGTACACCATGGGGAATATCACATGCCTGGCTGGATGCCAGCCGTCGCAAAAATATCGACACTCCCATCAATCGACATGAATGGCCCGTGCCCATCCCAGAAGATGCCAACCTTGATCTCATCCGTATCGAAATGCTGAATCTCGGAGCAGAGTATGCATGGCTGGACGTCCTCTGTTTGAGGCAGGAAGGGGGTAGAGATGAGTATCTGCGTGCGAGGGAGTGGATGTTGGATGTGCCCAATATCGGAAATGCATATGTCTTGGGAGAGGTGGTTTGCTACTTCAACGGGCTAGGACGACCTTTGGAGGATGGTTGTGATTACTATGGTGCTCGGAGTTGGTTCAAGCGCACGTGGACATTACAGGAGACGAGTCGCAACTGGACAATAGGCGGGGATACGGGTGACGAGATGTTGAATGGTGAAGTACGGAACAGATTCAAGTCACAACTGGTATCCGTGACAAGGATCCGCTTGAGCGTGCCCGAACTTGTCACGACCAGATGGCTATCGTTGTTGCAGAATCGCACGTCTGAGAAGGACGTGGATAAAGCTGCAGCACTGACATACTTTTTGGCGTCTTATGGCACACCAGCACACAATGAAACACGACCCACTACATCTACCACTCACGATTATACAACAATCAACCCCACTGCACATGATAATTCTGTAGGAACAGGTGATCGAACCTCGACCGTGACAGCACCGGCATACTCTGAGCTGGAGTCTGCTGAAGATGCTTGGACAGCACTGGTGAAGGTGATGCGGGAAGAACATCGTTCAGGGATGTTCTTTTTGTATCATGAACCCGGGCCCAAAAAGAATACATGGAGACCATCATGGCAGCAGGCTATGAACTGGGATATACCAAGTGGCTCTAAGTTGGCTGTTTATGGGCTCATTTGTCACCATATGGGGAGACGTACCTATTTCTACTATGATGGTTGGTGCATTAAATCAGCACAGGTGCAAGGGCTGGCCATGCCAGGGACAGCACCCCGCAAAGGACACTTGATTGTCCAAACCCGGCACCAGTACAGACCGGAACAATACAAAATTTCCGCTGACCATCAATACCCAATACCGGATGGCAAATATTCATTGCTATGTGCCGAGCACCAAGATTTCAGCTTAAATGGGACTGCATGTGTTGTCGGGAAAATGCTGCCCAATCAAACATTTCTAAAGATATCGGTGTTCAAAGTCATTGACTGGCCATGGAAGCGAATGAAGTGGGATGGTGAACATTCACGTATTGTTCTTGCTTGAAATACTCAAACAGAAGTTGATTATATATAGCTTCTGTATACACTTCGGGAGTGTCACCCATCACTCCATAAAATGCACCGTGTATTGAATACTGCCTCTGGCAATAAATCCACATCCATTCCCTTCATGCCAGTCTGATATAAGATGAATTAATCTCACAGACCCATTACAGCAAGTACACGCTTGATAATTCATACCTTCGGGGAAAGCATGAGATTGTAAGTGAATTCCTGGAGTTTGCAAAGGCTTGAAAGAGGCTCAAAAACGGCATCGAGGGAGGGCTTATGTTCAAGCAGCCTGAGCCTCGACTCACAGGCCATTCTACATACCCACGAGAGGCTATCTCCCCACGTCTTCTCTACTCATCCCTCGACGGCTAATGTCAAGTACATACATCACCGGATATGTCAATTTTCTGGAGATCGACAGCGAAGCAGATGGTGAGAACAAGACCTTACCAGCACGTCGAGAAGCACAAGGAAGAGGCTAGTATTCAACGGAACTCGACAGCATGTCTCATTCATCGTCTCTAGCAGAACGTGCCAGAGAACAAATCCCACTGGGCAAGAACGGTCAAACGAATGATATTTGTGTCCGGTACTCCTCTCTAACTGCGATGGCATATATGATGTTGTCCAACAGTATAATCTGCTGCTGGATGCACCCTGTGAACACGAAGTCAGAGGTAAGAAGAAAACAACGATAATGGTAATTGATACCTTCTTGGAGTTCGCTTCCTCTTCAGCGATGTGCTCGTTGATGTCGTTGATAGGCCAACGTAGCATCATGAGACGGTTGTCCAGTCCGAACCCCCTATTAAACGGCTCTTACATCCCATATACGCTCTTGGCACCTTCCCTTACCACATCCAACGAACTCTGCCGTTCAAGGTATCATCAACAAGCGTGAGCGCGAGAACGGAAACCTCGACTGCTTCGTCTCCAGTGTACATTCATCTGACCCACGTATACGGCACATCGAGCAGAATCCGCTTATTATCAGAGACGGACATTGTTCAAGTAGCTCGGCAAATTTGAGGTTCGATGCATAGATGTAGAGATTTGGAAGTTACTTAAGGAGGCGGAGGCGAAATGGTGAAGCAGTGAATGTGGAGCTGCAGACAAGTGTTGGCTTAGACGGTATACGGTTGAGGTAGACATACTCGGTCCTCGGGCACGATTTCCTTCATGATTCTCTCTGTGTCTTCTTCCGCCTCCCGTGTATGCGCTGATAATGGGATACCACAATCCACGGCTATCCGTTGCGAATATCCGTTGTTGCACAGTGGTAATGCAAGCCGATCTCACCAAGTCCAACGCAGGAAGGATGTGACAGCGCAGTGAGAATCTCAGATTCGACGGCAGGGGTATATGAATTTGCTTCGTGTTTGGATGGAAATTATCGAGAGGCAACAGCTTTAAAGTCGCAGAACGCACGGGTGAACGCCTGGTGGTGAGTTAGTAAGAAAATCGAAGTAAAAAGGAGAACGTACCAATAACGAATCGACACCCTCCCATCTCCCATCCGTGAGCTCCTTCTATTCCTCACATGAACACTTCCAGCTCACACTACTGCCGTCTCTATTCCCTCACCGACATATATGCCCTTGACAAAGTCAAAAGCCGTCTCATACTCCTTTCAGGGTCCTTTGAGTGATACAAAGCAAACGTAGAGAGAAAACACGTATGACTGTGGACTATCGTGGACTGGGAGGTCATCAGGAGCAAGAGAACATCTTTTTTGGCGATCTTTCCCATGGCGATGGAGGTGATTGTAAAGAACCGGAGACGGGAAGTCGCAGCATGGAAGTATCGGAAAAAAAGGCGTGTGCTGTCCGTTTTTGTATGAGTCCTTTCCCCTTCGCTTCAATACCACTATCGGAACATTGAACCCCTTCCTAAAATGCCGGCACAATACCTCTCGAGTCGAAGAGACAAGTGAACATGGAGGGAAGCGCACAAGCGGTAGAGTTGCTAATGGCGAGTCTGTAGATGATGATGATGTTTGTTTAGCACTGAAGAGCTGGCCAGGGCGCTTGTGGAGCCGTCGAGATGCACGTCACCTTCCGAGTACGTGTTATTGAAGTCATTCAATGTCCGACGTTGGATGTGCACCAGTGAAAGTGGATGTTGGTAACGCAAGCATCGGAACTGTTTATCCAAGGTAATAGGCAGTGGGTCCGGGCACTGAGTCATCGCACAAGCTGGATCGGGAGGTGAGATGCACGCAAATAAGCGGGGACGCGTCGGGCATCCAGCACATGGGCGAAGAGAAAAGACATCTTCGCAATGTCACGCCCAACATGTAAACTCTGCATGAGACTCCTCGCCGAGTCTAGTAGGAGGGTTGGGCGACTGCTAGGTGAGATAGTCCCATCGATGCTCAGACGCGCTTGGGTACAGCACGAACGAGCGCGTACCGAGCCATCCCTCGTCCAAGCCCATTCCAGCGCGCTGTGCCACCATATGGCCACGCACGAGAGCGATCTTTTCCCGCATCGGTGCGAGGAGGTAGGACGTCCTTCCGTTGGTAGCGTGTACGATATGTTTGGCGCAGATATCGCTGCGGGGCATATGGAGAATGTTGTCATGGATGGAAAGACAGGGTGTAGGCGTGTATAGCCAGAATGAAGAGTACGTCTTGAGCAGCCTTGACAGAATTCCCGTGACGAGCCGATATGGATGCACCGCGCCGCCTGTTGTCGAGATGACTCCACACACCCCATCCGCAAGCTGCATTCCCGCCAGTCCGTCCAGCCAGCCACCCTTCTCACTCAGTCGCTCCTCCAAGCATCGCCCCAGCTGCTTCACTCCTTCAAACATAATATACTTAGTGATGGTGTGATGTCCCCCATTCCGCGCTGTAGCCCATGAACGTAACACACATCCCTCGCTTGCAAATCACAGCCTCCAATAACCAATCCGCTTCGAGCAGCGTACGCGCAAATGGCGTGCCCGTTATTCCACATCCGATAACCAAGACGTCTGTGTAAGCTGGCACATGTAAAGATCTGGACGAAACCAATCCTTACAACGAAATTGCATGCAAGAGAAAATGAACTGAGCAGGCAAACAGAGTAACACCCAGGCTGTGAAATGGGAGGAACAGAGTGAAAAGAATTTTCGCGCGTAGTCGAGAAAGTAGGTTGCAAAGCGGAGGTGGCGGCAATTTGAAACTCCGAGTCAGCCTTCCACCGTAACAACTCTTCCTGGCTCTCCTGCGAATAACGGTTATTTAACGCGACCACGCCATCGCGTCTTCTTGTCATCGCGGTTCAAATTCCATGATTCTCCGTGCTCTATGAACAAAGATGCTCTCGGATATCCTAAGTGTGGACAAGGAGTTAGCAAACACAACATTCTTCGTCAACCCTTGAATGTCTCGCCCAGACAAATATCTCGCAATTTTTAGGCCTCCTAGTTTTGGAACAGACACTCACCAGTTTCCTCGTGCCTTTTCGATAGACGCACCTCTGCGCTACTCGAACGAACCTCGTCTATCTTCCTTCCTCAATCGGTCATCGCACAATAAGCCGTCGACAAGAAGAAAGGCTACATCAGGAGCAGCGACGAAGGACATGATATCCCAAAAGTTTACCAGCAGCCAACAGGCCTCAAGGGTCTAGATTATAACCCCATCACCCAGGTAAGTCCAGTCTGTTTTTGAAGATCTTCAATTTCTGACTTGTGCATAGGTCGCGGTGCTGGGATTTAATGGGACCAGATAGGCGACATCCACCCCCTTCTTGACGGCTATTGAACACCATCCCTGTGTAGGATTGTTCAAGGCAGTATGGGTTATAATCTGTATATCGGATCCTCTATGTGGTTACTACCTCTCTTATCCGTAGTTAATCGACGCTGATATCATTTCTAGAGCCATGAATATTCATTCCAGCACTGATGACTTCGTTGTCAGCCATTTTTTTGACGTGCGCTGGTTTCTTAGTGACCGTACAGGACTCATTGATGACAGCGTACCCCACCACAACGCGAAACGAGAAATTTATCGGGGTTTTCTTGTCTATCTTCCACCTCGGCGGTGTTGTCGGAGCGTCTGTTACTGCTGACAGAAACCGGAAATCAGCAGTAAGTACCCGGAATTTTGTAACACACGACTGCATGTTCATCCGTGTTTACAGGCGAACACTGTTGATAACGGGGCTACGTGTGTTGACATTTTCTGCCATCTTACTTTCTATACTTAATATGTTTCTAGATTGGATTTCCGTCCTTACACTTATCGGTGTTCTCATTTCGTTGTTAATGGCGAATCCCGACAAGATGGTTCGTTGCAACGGAACAAAGGTTACGACACCCGACATCCCTCCTGGAAGACCGGAATTATAGGTCTCTTCGTGACGCTGAAGACGGATCCAATGATCATCCTTCTCTGCGTGGCGTCAGTGCCCACCTCCCTTCTCTGAATCTATCTGACCGACGCTTTAATTTTATCCAGAATTTAGCGCCATCTTCAACGTCGGTGCCCGAGGCTGGAACGATGTCTACTACTGGGTCTCCTCAATCATCCGATCTATTCTCATTTGTCTCCTCCTCGATCAAAAATTTATCAATCGTCGTATCCGCAGGATGGACCGTCTTCTTCCTAATGGCCTTCGTCGTCCACATCTGGGGGTACTTCTACCAAAAGCAGTACACACGCGAGAGCGTCGCACCAGAGACAGAAAAAATGGATATCTACGATCATGGATACGCCGGGAGGGTGTGGTTTTACATCTTCTGTGGGATTCTCGATGCCATATGGCAGACGACGGCATACTGGCTCATGGGTATGATGTCGAATGATCCGTCAAAGCTGGTTTTCTTTGCTGGGTTCTACAAGTCGATCCAGTCAGCTGGAGCAGCTGAGATATGGCGTGCGGATGCTGTCAAGATTCCGTAAGTTTTCTGACACTTTATTGTGATGACTCCTGACGCTTCGTAAAGATACATGAATATGTTCATTTCCGAATGAGCTCTCCTTGTTGGAGATCTTGTGTTTGCATTGCCTATGGTCATCCTCCGTATCAAGATCCATACTGATCTGGACGACGAGACCATGTCAGTTCATCTATCTTATGAACTTTGATGGTTTCTCATGGCCTTACGTCTAGTGCGCGGATGGATGATGAAGGACATATACGGCCAACTGAAGCTGTCGCTGCTGAGATAAAAGCTACCCAAGCGTCTTCATGATTTTTTTATGTTAGTGATTAAGGACACTTCATGACTGATGACTTTATTCTAGTATATTTATTATTATTTATAAATACTACTCATTTTCGTGCTTACCATCTTAACATGTGCTAATGAAAAAGAGGGTTGATGTATTCTGAGCTAGTCGTCTTCTCTCGGTGGATCATTTCTGCTGTAAATGAATCAACCGCAGTCGGTGGCAGGAGTCCGGGCAGGACCACTGCTCCCGATTAGGCAGGCCGTTGGTTGAATTCAATTGGCTTCATCAGTACTTCTCGCAGTGAACCCCGGTCCATATGAGCGCGGAAGGGCAGGAAGATAGGGGCAAAAGGGCTCTTCACTGTTGTCGATCAACTCTCATCTACCCTGTTACGTAACGGGTCTAAGAAAGACCTCTTGTTCGCGATGATACAGTGGTTCCGGTTCCTCTACCTATTGCACTTTGTCCGCAAACACAAGCCGATCCAACGAGCCCCCAGCGGCATGATCGTTGTCCTCAACGGCTTCCCCGGCACGGGAAAACACACCATCCTTAAACGACTCCGAGAGCTCCTGCCCGCCAACAAATCCTCCCGCCTGATGGACAACCACCTCCTGATCGACCCCGTGCAGGCGCTCTTCCCCGACCGAAGCGACAACCACCACGACCTCCGCCGTAGGATCCGAGACGTAGTCTTCCCGTGCATCAGCAAGCTCGCGCAGGAGGGCTACGTCGTCCTCATGACGGTGTGCCTGGCCGCCGACAACGATAAGGACGCCGCCTTCTTCCGCGAGCACCTCGCCCTGGTGCGCGGGACTGACGTGCCACTCTACTGGGTCAGCACGTTTTGCGACCAGCAGGCCCTGCTGGAGCGCGCCCAGAGCCCCGAGCGTGTCCAGTCGAGCAAGACGAAGCTGACGGACCCGGATATCCTTCGGGGGCTGGTGAACACGCACCGCCTGCTTGAGCCGGGAGAGTTGAGTGGCGGATTGACAAATCTGGTCGTTCGTTCGTTGGACACGGATGGGGAGGCCGACGAATCAGCTCGACAACTGATGGAGATGGTTGGTCTGCCAAGTGGCGCCGTGGCTGGGCGACCTGTTGCGTGCAGCATGAGATACCAGTGAGTGTGACTCGACGTGTCAAGACTATTTCTTGTGCTCTTTTTCTTTTCTTACCCGTTTTCCTTGCACCCAGGTAATTCATAGGCCCTTGGGACCTTGTCGTGTTAAAGGTAGCGGGCCTTGCCGTTCGCCGGCCTTACTTACTTATTTGAAACTCAGCCTGCCACACTCCATTCATCCATCGCAGTCTTCTTAAATTTCCGACTCTCTAAGCTATACGAGCAGACACGTATGCGCGCGCGCAATATTTGTTGGGTTGGGAGGCCACGGGAAGCTCCCGCCAATATATGTCCGGGACAATGGCCCGCAGTTCACGAAAACCCCGGACCAGCCATTCGGCTGCCGTAGACGGGACCACTCTGGTTGCATTTGTAGCTGAGTGAAATCGGGAAGATCAAACGTTTCCTTCACCATCACCGTGCCATATTATTCTTCGGGTGTGACTACCCTCTTCATCTCCCTGAACAACGAGCGAACTCACCTTGGAGATGGTTCTGAACTCGCCGTTTCGACGTCCACGTATACGTTGCATCCTATATGCTCTTGGAAGGCCCACAACGACGGATTAAAGGAATGGGGAGAAAACATGATCACGTACGTCGCTTTCGGTCTTGTTGGAAGCACAATTTACACAAGGGTTGCAGGTAATTAGCTCGCTTCACATATGGCTTCGCGTCGAGTAGCTCCCAGGAATTGGAAAATCAGCAGCTCTACCTGAATCACCCGTTCCTATTCCGGTGCTCGATGGATGTGAATACCTTGAACTATTGCAGGTTTTCATTGATGCCAAACGACAGCGCAATAGGCTCGTCGTCCAAGGACCAATCCAGTGAGGCTCTGATTGCAGTCCCAAGTTTCAGAGGTATGATAGTGGTTCTATTCCCCCGGAACAGATTCTTACCGTTGCTCAGGCCGATATTTGATCGTTTCCTCGACGCCCTCAAACATTCACAGGATCGGCCGCTCTCCAATTCGTTCTGTCGAGGGAGAAGACTCCATGCCATCCATCACCCACACAGTACTCCTCCGCATCCTCGTTCCTCGGTGGAAAAACCTCGACTTCACCCTATCCAAGCCCAGGACAATCACCGCACTCGGCGCCGTTCGTGCACATCTGGACGTTGCTCACTTTTTCTGGCTCTCCTGTGATTATTGCAGGCAGGCCTTGGTCAGCGGCACCATGCCGTATTTTTGTGGATCCGCCGACGTAGGTTTCATGTTGGAGCTACCCTTTGGGCAGCTGAAGTCGTCCAGCGATCGTTGGTGTGGTGCTCAGGCAAAGGAGATGTCTATACCTGAAGGCATATTAAAGTACACGCAGGAGATGGGACAGGTGGAAGAGTACAAACTCTACGGACCCGAACTCAAGAACGTCACGCCCATGGCAGACAGTATACGAATACCTTTTCTGCTTACCCTTTAAGCTGGAGACCCACGCGCCCTTCGGTCCATCATCGTGCCTCACAGATTCATTTCTAGCTATTCAACAAAGAGTTCTAGGAGAAGAATCTTCCCGCCTTTCCGTTGCGATCTGGCTGCTCCTTGCACAAGATCACCCTCGAAGATTGTATTCCGGGGTGGAACAAATTCATTTCCTTTCTTCGGACATCGCCGAACCTCGAAGATCTAGCGCTATGTTTCACCGTGTGGAACGATAGGATAGAATCCTGTCTGTATCTTACCTTCTGTCTACGTCCAAAGGAGGATGAGAGGGAGAGGGAGGAAATTTAGCGCCTCACTTGACGGAACTCGACGTCGTTCAATATAATGGCTATTCGCGCACGGTGCCGTCAATGCCATTCCTAAGGGTCACCTCGATTGACGCAGTCGAAAATCGGCAGAGTCACCCAGAGGCGGGGATTGGTAAACTCGCGAGTGTTGAGGTACGGGCTGTTGTTCTGGTTAAGGAGGATATGGTGGTTTCCCCTGGAGTGGGCGTGAAGAGGTGGACTAGGTTGAAGGAGGGAGGAATGGAGGCGCTGTTTCATGTGATTGGTGGTAAGGCCGACGACGAGTGTCCGCCTGCAAGCTCACATTGATGTGTGTCGATCCCAGCAGATCCCAATAGTCGTGCATATGTGCAAAGAGACTATGTCCGAGGGAATTGGACGGATTGAAAGATTTTTCCGCTGTACTAATCAATTACCTATGCACCCCTCGGTGATACTTATTGCTCATCAAAATTTATTAAAGACGGTAAAACATTAAAGGTAGATACGATGTATGTTACAACAGAAGCTTCGAAATACGTACGGAATGAATCTCAACCTGACGCCGTCCCGTTGTAAATGAGTTCGTCATCTCCTCTAAACGGATAAGTACTTCAATTAATGCTCCAAAGGAGAATCCAAGCGCATGAGCAAGGGAATCGCACGCCTTGAGAATCAAATAGGGTCATTGGACGCGGAGTCAAAGATCCCTAACAAGAAATTGGTGGGGCTGCATTTTCGCGACAGGATAGTCAGATCCTCTCAAAAAAGACGGAAAAGGAGAATCAAGGATAGTGGGTTTCGGTTTTCTCGCGTTCGAAAGAGAGCTTGATAGATGATGGATGGATTATCGCAGATCAGTGTGAGGCAACGAAACGAAGGGTTTCATCCTGGTTCTGCGGCCCAACTCAAGTGATGTTGCATAAAGATGATGGACTCCCTGCATGTATATTTAGCGTTGTTAGCTCGACGGGACCCGGGGGCATCTGAAAAATTGGGGATCATGATGAGTCTCATACTTATATACTGCGAGATACGTACAGGACGGATTGTACCAGATGATGGTATCTGTTGTGACTCGGAATTCAATTCCACAATGATGTGAGCTATCTTTCCATGTCGTGTAAATGAGAGTCAAGAAGGACGGGCAGTGGACCCCAATTACTTGAAGACTCGGATCCAATGCCTTCCAGGTCCTTTGGCCTTTTGCCCAACGCTGATATATTTTCAGTTTGTATCCACCAAAAAGTTTATATGCCTCGCCGCTATACACTGAACAGTTCCGTTTACTTGTGCGGTTGTCATAGTCGGAAATGGAGTTTATGATTAAATATGAAATGAAAATTTGACGCTTACCCGACGGGCCGTGTTCCTGATCCCGACGATGATCATTGGCAAGCCATTGATATCGTCGAAGGGCAACTAGTAGCACCTCTTCAAGAGCTATGTTGACAGTCATTGTTTTCACTCCTACCAGTGGCTATCGACGCTCTACAAGAGATTATTTCTTCATACCGGCATGTCTCCAAGTGGCTCCATTTTGGTTGATCCCAGCGTTGCCCATCCAAAAAGAAGGCTCATCTGCAACTCTGCCGGCATCCACGGACGTTGTGGTTGTTGGGTCTGGGATAACAAGCAGTATTCGCGCGTACTTTGCTTGACGCGGATGGAGCTTTGGATGTTGTGATGTTGGAAGTGATGCGTGCTCTGGGGTCACAGCGTGGAACGGGGGACATATCACGCCACCGCTATACAATGAATACCTCGACTTGAAGAAGAAACACGGCGCAGAGGCAGCGAAACAGATCATTTACCTCCGGCTCTCGCATTTGGACGAGCTGATTAGCGTTGCAGAGGAAGAGGGCCTGACAGAGAAGAGCCGATGTCGCAAGGTGGATTATTTTTCGACAAAGTCGTGTTTGAGGGAGCCAAGGAGAAGCTGGGGCGCTATTTGGAAGAGCTGCTGAGCTAGAAGGGTGGCTGGGGTATGACGGATGGGCTGGTGGGAATGCAGCTCGCAGATTGGGTGATCTTGACGACGGGTGGTGCAGTACATCCGTCTCAGCTCGTCACAGATCCGTATCGGCTCGTCGCATGAGTCCTCTCAAGGCTGCTCAAGACGTACTCGTCATTCCAGCTGTACACGCACACTCCCTGTCTCCACAACATTGTCCACACGCCTGCGGCAATATCCACTTCAAACACACCGTCCGTACTACCAATGGATGGACGTCCCACCTCCTCGCGCCAACGCGGGAAAAGATTGTCCCCGTACGTAGCCATACGATGGCACACTAGCAGCGCACAGGAACGGGCTTGGTCGACGGATGGCTAGTTTGTGCTGTACCCAGGCCCATCCGAGCAATGGGACTACCTACCCAGTAACCGCCTTACTCTGCGACACTCGGCGAGAACCCACACGCGTTTATGTTTGGTGGTGGTGTTGAGATGGACACCGCATCCTTCTTTGACGCTGTCGGATGTGCTGACGACAGCCAAGTCAAATTTCGAGCGTCGGCATACCTTGGTGGGGTACTTTGCACGGGAATATGTTGCCAATTCAATTACTCCCGATGTAAACGGAGCAAAGTTCGTGATCCAAGAAAGTATTATATGTAAGCGAAACAGTGACACACACTAATTCAACGCGATAACATTCGAGGTAAAACCTTGTTGCAACTACACTCCCCCGAGGTTCTCCTTGTATACACCTAGTAATAACAGGATGAACAGGCGTCGTATGTACCATCCTTTTCCTCACATCAAGCCTCCGTACTGACTAGAGTGGTTAGGGCTCCTCTGGCGACAACGTTGGATTCAACGGGATCGCTATACAAATCCTTCACACAGAGACAACACGGTATGTAGCCGTAAAATCCAATACGAATGCATTGGATAACAGTATCATTGAGAAAGACATATCTTCAATACTATTCAAACATCTCCAACGACCCTATCACCGCTCCCATTGAAGACGGCTTATCGATCGAAGATATCAAAGTCCCAAATCAACGAGTCTATACGGGTGGAATGCCCGTCATACCATCCTCTCTCGCTGACACCCCCTGTGCCAGCCTTGGCGTTGATGGACTGTTGAAGACATTGAACAGCACTCTTGGCACCAAATACGACCTCACCCCTTCTCTGTCATCCCTTCTTGAAGTGTACATCTCACATAAATATGACTTCGGCACTGTATATGGTTATCTCCGCCCCATATGGTTCGACTGCGACTTGAACGACATCCAAGATTCACTGCGCACCTCAGAAGCGAAGGACAAAAAAATACGACAAGATGCGATAGTTGATGGCCAGATCACCGAGAAGGGACTGACCATGGCCCCTAGGCGCGTCTGGGATCTCTTCAGCAATAGGGTGGTGCCGTGGTGGGTTGCCTCTCATACACCATGGGGAATATCACATGCATGGCTGGATGCCAGCTGTCGCAAAAATGTGCTCACTCCCATTAATGGACATCAATGGCCTGTGCCTATCCCAGAAGATGCCAGTCTCGATCTCATCCGTATCGAAATGCTGAATCTCGGAGCAGAGTATGCATGGCTGGACGTCCTCTGTTTGAGGCAGGAAGGGGGGCAAAATGAAGGTCTGCGTGCGGGGGAGTGGATGTTGGATGTGCCCAATATCGGAAATGCATATGTTCAGGAAAAGGTGGTTTGCTACTTCAATGGGCTGGGACGGCCCTTGGAGCGCGGTTTCGATTCCGATAGTGCTCGGAGTTGGTTCAAACGCACGTGGACATTACAGGAGACGAGTCACAACTGGACAATAGGTGGAGATACGGGTGACGAGCTGTTGAATGAGGAAGTACGAAAAAGATTCGAGTCGCAACTGGTATCCATGGAAGGGTTCTTGGATGTGGTTCGCTGGCTATCGCTGTTGCGGGATCGCACGTCCGAGAAGGATGTGGATAAAGTTGCAGCCCTGACATACTTTGTGGCATCCGGCAGCACACCAGCACACAATGAAACACGAGTTACACGACCCACATCTACCACTCACGATTACACAAAGATCGACCCCATTTCAAACCATAACTCCATCGGAATAGGTGATCCAGCCTCGATCATAGCGCCGGCATACTCTGAGCTTGAGTCTGCTGAAGATGCTTGGACAGCGCTGGTGAAGGTGATGGCATGGCATCATCGTTCAGAGATGCTCTTTTCGTATCATGAACCCGGACCCAGAAAGAATACATGGAGACCATCATGGCAGCAGGCCATGAACTGCCAGTGGGATACGCGGCGTTTCTCAACGGATCGCAACCAGGGCCTTTTCGGGATCGTTTTTCACAATATGGAGACAGGTACCTATTCATACTATGGTTGGTGCTTTGAATCGGTACAGGTGCAAGGGTTGGCCACACCGGTAGCAGCACCCCGCAATGGATATCTGATTGTCCAAGCCCTGAACAGAGAGGATCATCGATACGAAATTTCCACTGGCCATCAATACCCAATACCGGACGGCGTATATTCAATGCTAGGTGGCCGACGAATAGGATCAAATTATTCAAATATTCCATGCGTTGTTGGAAAAATGCTGCCCGATCGAACATTCATAAAGACATCAGTGTTCGAAATCATTGACCGGCCGAAGGATTGGGAATGGGAGAGTCTGGGTGTTAAAAAGTCGAATACTGTTCTTGGTTGAACTACTTAAACCAAAGTCGATTATAGTTTCTGTCTACGCTTCGGAAAACCATTATTCCTCGCTCCATAAAATGATGCACCTTGTATTGAATACTACTTCTGGTATTAAAACCACGTTCATTCCCTTCATGCGACCTTGATATAAGATATATAATCTTAGATCTCACACCATCGCAGCAAGCACACTCCTGATAGGTCGTACCTTTCCGACGAGTCCCTTCGTCTCACAAACCATATGCATGGCGAAAAAGAATGATGTTTCATTCAATGATACTTCGTATCCTCGAGAGTTCTACTATAATGAGCAAATTGAGATGTAAGAGATCCCTTCGCCTGTGCGTATATAACCCCAACGGAGCTTCGTTCCGCTCATCTTAGTATCACTCGTAGTGAGCAGTGATGTTCGCGCAAGGATGCGGGAACTAAGGGCCATATCTTCTTCCACTCTGCAATCAATAGCTCGATTTCTCCTTCGGACGGTCGAACTTGCATCATAAGAGAGGCCATCTAGCAATGTCTTTACCCCTTCTCTTCCAGCGATCTTCCGCATTAGCCCTAGCTCCTGGTTTCCACCCTTAGCTGGCTGGTTTCCTCTTCCATCAGCTGCGATTGATGAGTATGTATGCATCAAGTGGACACCAGAATAGAGCTTGGTTGGCGGCGGAGTCGATGCGTCCTGGGGTTGAAGTTGAACCCTTCAACATCACAGCGGTCAGGAGGGTATTCGTGCTGGGTCCCTCTCAGGGAAGGTTTGGGGATGCGAAAAAGAGGCAAATTGAACACTTTGGTACGGAATTTCCAACGTACAAAGAATACGAGGGATGCAACGAGTATCTAATGCGAGTCGAGAGATTTATTGAGTGACACAGAGCGATTAAAGCATCTTGCTGACTCACACGCGTTAAATCCCTCCAGTCTCGATGACCGTCTATTCGAGCCGTTTGTTCCTTGATAAGATCAAAGATGATGGTCCAAGACGTTGGGTATTTAGCCTGACCTAAGTAAATTGATCCTGTGTTGAGCATGGCTGTCGAAGTAATAATCACAAGGCTTTCTCTTGTTGAGATCGCCTCCGCTTCGCCTTTCCGAATACACCTCCATCAGAGCTTCAGCGCCATCGTTCCACTCGTCTTGGTATCCCGCGAGGAGCCGCGCCTAGTGTGTCGTGATGTTCGCACTGCCTTCTTGAAGGATGTGGGGACAAAATGCTATTTCTTCTTCCATTAGTGGTCAAGAGCTCACTCTTCGCGACGCCACAAAGAAAATCACAGAAATTATTCGTTGTATCCAATAAAGTAAGTTCGATGTAATATTTCTTCTTCCATTAGCGGTCAAGAGCTCACTCTCTCCTGTCGTCGTCGGAACGGGCACCGTAAGAGAGGCCGTTTAACAGCATCTCCACCCCTTCCCTTCCACAGCGGCTCTAGCTTCCTGTTTTGGGACCCTCTTCCTTGCGACTTGTGAAAATCCGCCTTGAATATAACGTCGCTCGCAAATGATGCGTATTCCTCCAGTAGTCGCCAAAATAGAGCCAACGAAGACGTTGGTACCGCTAATTCGATGCTGGTTCAGCGGTAGAGTGGTCGTGTTCTAGGCTGAAGGTGAAGTTGGCGCAACACGTCGTTGTGACTGCGCGTGGATCAAGCTGAGTCCCTCTCGTTCAGCGAGAGAAGGTTTGGAGTCGCGAAAAAGAGGGATGTTATGTACATCTTGTGCGAAATTCCGTGGCAGGGTCTGGGACAATTCATCGTCTTGGGCTCCCATACCGTGGTGGACGAGGGTGCACTATCTCGTCGAGAGTGTTCTAGCAGGGATAAAGCAAGGTGCACCGAAGACGGCGCGTCTCTCTGATTGTCTGAAGATGAGAAGGATTTCAACTCTTCTGTCGTTGGATCTTTATACGCAGATTGCTGTAATTCGACGACGGATCAAGCATGTAAGATATGGAGTAGATCTCCGTCCTTTCCTCTGCTGGTATGCTCCTGCTTGCTTTGTGAATATGCCTGTTGAACCATTTTTAGGTCGAGCCTTCACGAAGAAGGGTGCTCACGAACGTTCCCTGAATCATCACAAGGGAAGACCAACTCTACCAACTCTTTTAGTCTATGCTTCTCGATTTCCATCAGGACGGTGGTGCGTCTTCTGGGTTTCGATGTTTCTGTTGCAGGTGACGGTGAGGAGGAGGGCGCGTGTTATGGTAGTGTCGGCAGATAGAACGTGAAGAAGGCTGTGTATATGCAGGAGTGTGGAGCATGGATGACCGGGGGTAACCAAAGAGAATCTCCCCTTCCGCAGGCCTCGTCGGGGATTGATACCTTGCGGCAGCCCTGAACAGAGTTCGTCACCCCAAATCGAGGACCACAGAAGATTGGGAAAAAGAAGTGAACTTGAGGTGGAACGGGCTACACAAGGGTTAACACTGGTCAAAAACTTGAGAAAGTATAATTCACCTGAATAAAATAGCGTGCCTTCCTTGGTCTTGCGTCCTGTTCCCTGATGTCGTTAGCTTGTTTTCAGGAAAGCGATATGCCATCTCTGTGCAAAGCGCGTGAAGTCAATATCGAGGTTGAATGTTGAGGCACGGGAGGTGTGAGCGAGCGGAGGATCGACTTGGCATCATCTCAGCCAGGGAGAAAAGCATGAAGATACGATTCGCTTTCAAGCTTCAAATTCATTCACATTGTTCCTCACAATTTGATACCCAACTGTTTCAAAAGGGGGCGTTCTTACCATGCATTAGTCTTAATTTGATTTGTTCCTAGAGAAGAAAGCACGTTAAAGCTGAAAACTGGTGGGATGTCGGTATTGATCGTACCATGTCAGTATATGCCCATGGCCCTGCCAAATTGTACTGGGGTTTTCACTCCACCTGTTGCACTTAACAGTTCTGTTAAGCTGGGTTCCAATGTTGGCTCGTACGATACTCATGGTAAGAAATGGCGTTGATGACTAAATATGGAATGAAATTTTCACGCTTATCCGACGGGCCGTGTTCCCTGATCCTGACGATGATCATCGGCAAGCCGTCGCAGTGGCCTGATATTGTCGCGGGAAACTGCTTGCCAGTGAAAACCCGAGGTGTATTTATCATCGACAATCTCTGATGGTAGCACTATTTTCTGTCCTACGAGTAGCCATCGACGCTCTACGAGAACTCGTCTCTTCGTACCGGCGCGTCTCCAAACGGATAAAGCAGTCTCCCGGACTCCCGGTTCCCAATCCCACTACTCCGTTCTGGTCGATCCCAGCGTCGCCTATCCAAAAAGAAGGCTCGTCTGCATCTCTGCCATCATGCGCGGATGTTGTGATTATCGGGTCTGGGATAACGGGCACGTCGTTCGCGTATACGCTGCTTGACGCGGACGGGTCGTTGGAGGTTGTGATGCTTGAAGCGAGAGATGCGTGTTCTGGGGCTACAGCCAGGAACGGGGGACATATCACGCCACCGCTATACCACGACTACTTCGATTTGAAGAAGAAACACGGCGCAGAGGCAGCAAAACAGATCATCCAGTTCCGGCTCTCGCACCTTGACGAGCTAATAAGCGTTGCAGAGGAGGAGGGCCTGACGGAGGAGAGCCAGTGTCGCAAGGTGGATACTTATGATGTCTATTTTGACAAGGACGTGTTTGAAGGCGCCAGGGAGAAGCTGGGGCGCTATTTGGAGGAGCTGCCGAGTGAGAAGGATGGCTGGGGTACGACGGAGGGACCGGCGGGAATGCAGCTCGCCGACGGAGTGTACGGGGTCATCTCGACGACGGGTGGGGCGGTGCATCCATATCGACTCGTTACGGGAATCCTGTCAAGGCTACTCAAAACGTACTCTTCGTTCCAGCTATACACGCATACACCTTGTCTTTCCATCCATGACAACATCGTACACACACCCCGAGGTGATATCCGTGCCAAACACATCGTCCACGCTACCAATGGATGGACGTCCCACCTCCTCGCGCCGATGAGGGAAAAGATCGTTCCCGTGCGTGGACATATGACGGCACAACGCGCTGGAACTGGCTTGGACGACGGATGGCTAGGAACGCGGTCGTTTGTTTTATACCCGAGCGCGTCCGAGGATCGATGGGACTACCTCACGCAGCAGCCGCCCAACCCTGCGACACTCGGAGAGAAATCCCACACAGAGTTTATGTTTGGCGGCGGCATCGAGATGGGCACCCAGTCCTTCTTCGACGCTGTCGGATATGCGGACGACAGCCAAGTCGAGTTTCGAGTGTCTGCATACCTTGGTGGGGCACTGGCGGCGTATTTCGGGAAATGGTGGGGAGGCGAGTCGGCTGACGAGGATGATGATCACTTTGAGAGAGGGCGCGTGAAGAAGGCGTGGTCTGGTGTCTTGGGTGTTTCTGCGGATGGATTGCCGTGGGTTGGCAGCGTTCCTTCAAAGGTGTCGGGTAGGTCCGAGGGAAGCGAGTGGACTGCGGCGGGATATTCGGGCGAGGGAATGGTCCACGCGTGGATGAGCGGAAAGGCGTTGGCATACATGGTGTTGGGCAAAGACGTTGATTGGCTCCCCGCCCCGTTTCGCATCACAGAGAAAAGGTGGAAAAACGCAAACATCGCATCTTTGCTATAACCAGTACTGCTTGTAAGTATACCAAAAATTATACTTCGGAAATATCCGAACAACTCCTCCCTCTTACCGTCATGACTTTATGTATCTCCCTGACGCTAGATTCGAGAAGGCGGCACACGATTCAATTCTTCGCTCAAAGAGAACGGGAAACCGCGTTTGGCCGTCCAGTTCTCGTTTGGCGACTCACTTGCGCACGAATATCAAATACATGCAGCTGCATTATATGGGACGAATCCCATCTCGGGAAATCAGCTTGTCGTCTTGTGTACGTAGCTATCCGAAGACACGGCGATTCGTCTTGACCTATGGTGTGGAAACATGGGTGTGTTGAGAGATCATCGACATCGATCAACATTGAAATACTTACAGCTAGCCGGGTTCACGCTTTCCCCAGTCCTCGTTCTTTCTACACAAGCCTCTTCTCCTTCGCCGCCGTACTTGACAGTCGCGGATCTTGTTATGTGGGAGGGAAGCGAGGACTGAATTGTTGGAATGTATGGGCCACCCTCGCTGCATCCTTGGGAACGAGGACTAGACACCGATCCGATAGCCGTATGCTCCAAAACTGCGTGTGCGGTAAAAATTCTATATGCTGCACCCAAGTAGCCAAAGACGAGTCCGCATACCTATATGACACAATGGATCAATGGTAGATCGTCTCCAGCTCATTTCAAGATAGCAAACCAAGGTTATACTGTATGAGAAAACCACGGTTCGAATCCGTGTTGTGGCAATGGCCTGGGCATCATGTTTTGTGCCTTCACTATTAAAAGAAACATACAATATTCCCAGTTCTGTGGGCATTGGATTATACCAAATGTTGGAACACGTCGTCGAGGTGTTCGTGGCTACACATAACAAGTGCTTCATATATTTCTCTTGTAGGTATACAAAAAATCACCTGTCGGAAATATCCGTGCAGTCCTTCCCTCTTACCCTCACTCTGGTTTCGAGACGTCTACACGCTGTTTGATCAATTCTTCGACCTTGGGCAATTTCCCTGCATGACTGGGAAAATGTATCCAGGCGAATGCTCTCTTATCCTCCCCAACACACGCTTGATGAATGGAAAAAGTCGAAGAGAATGTGTTTCGCCACTCGGTTCTCGTTTTGTAAACGGGCGAGGGTCATACTGCATGAATTCCAGTCAGCATCTCAGGATTTGACGTCAAACAATGAAGAGGACCACCTCTTTCCCGAATATGTTGCCACTTCTACACGGCTACCTGTCACTTGCATCCTACCCCCAAGATCCTGCCACACCGGCTTATGAATAGCGCCTACATCGTTCGTTCGTTCTCCTTAGCATCCCTTCCACTTGCACCTACTAGTCAACACACGCAACCATTATCTCGTTGCTCACGCCAAGTAGGACGAAGCCCTTCCTTCACTCAGCTCTATCGAGACTTGCGCCCTTCTCACCTGACCCTTGCCCCAGAGTCCCCGCGTTCTTATACTACGCGATTCCCCTGCACACCGGTTACTGCTGAAACAGAGTCGGTAGCAACTGAGAATAGTCTATCCCTCTTACCATCACCTGGATTCAAGACCTCGGTACGCCATTCAATTCTTTTGCTGCCATAGATACCGCGCATGCTAGGTATACGATGATATAAACCAAGGGATCACTTCCAAGGTCAACGGTGTCATCCTTCGACTGTCTATTACCGGAGCGCATGGCCCTACCGCGATCCCTGTACGTCCTATGCACCGTTTTCTACTCGTTTTTTCAAGACGTCGCCATGAGCGCGTACGCGACCAATATCTCCCTCTCGTTCGGCTCCAACTTTTCAGAGGTGCGCATTAATCGAAGCCGGTCGGGAGCCCAAGTAGGACGAAGCTCTTCCTTAACTACCTCGCATCACACCAAATACGCGCTATCGAGGTCAGTCGAGCTCTCTTTCGAACGAGCTGAGACCCATTATAATTTACGGGCTTATCCTCTCCTCGGTTCTCCCTATCAAGCCTCCGAAAAACCGCATCCTTATATCATTTCCATTCTCTGCATATCAGGCTGTCGTGCGTTACTGAGTCGGCTCACCTGGGATTCGACTCCGTGCTTGGGAGTGTGCCATGCGGTATCTTCCAAATGTGCAGTATTTCTAGGTCGCTTGAACAGGCGGCTGGATCAGATGTCGCGGTCATCCCTTCCCTATGTGATGGATCCTTCCGCAGCGGTGCCTAGGTCTTTACTGCGCACCGTGAACCATAAGCTTCAAGACCGACATCTCAGCTCACGGTGTATAAGGGTTGGCGGGAGTCCAATCATGAGTACCGAGGGAAGAGCATGGAATTCAGATGGGTGGGACCATTCAGATCACTAGTGGTAAATCTGGTCAAGATTGTTCACTGTGTGGACACTGCCGTGTAATACTACCTACCTACCTACCTACCTACCTACCTTGTCGACAAGTAATTACGACGTGGACTGTATTAGATTGTCAAATTTTGGACAATGACATGTTTGACCTATTAGTCTCCATACTAATACACTATGAACCCGTCACTTTTGAGTGCTTCCCAACGTGCAGTTAACGCAGGATCGTCAAATGTCAAGGGTTTATCAAGGTAAACTCTTTCTAGCATTACACCTTCCTCGTCTTCATCGGCGTTTTGGTTGTCCTCTTCGTCTGCTCCTTCGTTGTTCTCTTCGACATCCTCTGTTTCATCTTTCACCTCCTTACCATCTTCGTCCTCGCCCTCGCCCTCGCCCTCGTCTTCGGTGTTATCTTCTATTTCACCCTTCATCTTCTCCCTGTCGTCCTCTTCGTCGTCCCCTTCATCATCCTCTGTTTGATCCGTACGTGATTCCACCATCTGCAAAAGTGACTGATGATCGGAAATTGATTCTGATCCCCGTAAATTAAGGGCACGAAGTTCAGGAAGGATATCGTCATTATCGTCCGAACGCGTAAGTGCAGAAAGCAAGTCTTTTTCGACAATTTTAGTTGAAACGGCGAGGTATTCTAGGTTTGTGGCACGGGTCAGAAGGTCGATCAGGCCGGTCTTCCCAACTTTGCTCCTGGGTGCAGTCACTTCTAATCGCCTTAATTTACGACAGTGATGATGAGGTAGAACTTCCGGGAACGCAAAAACAGTGCTGTCGCTGTCCTCGTTGTCCAGGTTGAAAGACAAGTTAGACAATTCGGGAAGCTCTAGAGATTCGAAAAGATGGGCAATGGATGAAGGCGCCACGTCGTCCCATTCCGAAATTACCAGTCTGGTCACTTTGGGCATCAGGATAGGAGGATTTAGGTGTTCGAAAGGCTTTGAGCCTACAAAGTCTACCTGCAGTTTTTCAATGTTGGGTGTTTTGCGCAGGAAGGAGAATATGTGTTTAACAAACGGTCCATGAATTGTCAAGTTTGTTAGCCCGTATCCACTGTCAGGAAGATAGACGTGACGGCATAATGATGATTCAATTTCCAGTATGCGGAGGTTCTGAGCCATCTCGAAGGCATGGATAGGTAAGGCAGCGTCCTCCGGTAGGTCTATGTCGAGATAGAGAAGCGACTCGAAATACGATCCATAGATCGAGAGCACCGCGAGGGACTTGGCAGGGATGCATGCGCGCAAGTGCTTCCAATAAGGTATGGAAGTTAGGAGGACAGGTATGAAGGCGTGAGAGGATATATCTTTTACGCTCGACAGTCTGATCGTCAGCTGGTACTGACGCGCCCTTTGAATGTGTAACCCGAGCATAAACTGGTGCAGATGTGCATCTTTAGGCTTGAGGTACTGCTCAAAATCTATGGAGAGGCACCTCCACAACGATGCGGTAAATAAAGATACTCTGCGCCAAGAACGACAGACTTGAGACAGTACCCATGGCGGCTTGCGCGAGTCAAGGGTATTGGGCGTGCTGTCTGCATCGAGGAGGTCGTAGACCTCATAGACGCAGAATGAAAAGATGTGCCTGAGTACGTCTTCAGGAATAGAGCGAATGGGGTGCAGCAGTGTTTTAGCGGCACGCAGATTTTCCGTGACTTTTGCTTGACCGTCCAGAAGCGCGTTTAGCATATGCTGGGTGTGATCAATCTTCTCCTTCAATACCGAAAGTAGATTTGAGGATTCGGATGCAGTCGCAAGTAGGGATACGCGCTCTGTTTCCAGCAAAGGACCATTGCATTTTAGTAACGCTTGGATTCGCGGATCGTCTGAAATTGACTTTGGAATATTAGGACACGAATGCAAAGAGCAGGCTGAGGATATCGGAGGGGAAGGACGTGCCGCCATGGAAGAGATCCTGGACGCAAGTTACTACATTTTCGTCATTTCAGAACATGGAACACATACGTGCAATCCAAAACGTTGTACGATCTAGCGCGATTTAACTGAATCAAATGGGATTGGTTATCTTGAAAGAGTTCTGCAAATGTCTATCAGATTGATCAAACAGCCACTTGAGCTTTGAATTCTATGGCAAGTTCGACAAGAAACGCACATTACGGTGTCTGAAAGAGTCAGCGGCGGCCCTGCGTAGCAACTCAATTCCTTGCTGTCGTAGAGCAGCGATAAGCTGGGTCTTAATTTTGAAGCCACCAGGGTAGTAAGACGCTTGAATAGCAAACTTCTGCTGACGGTGGTGCACGGAACAGGATGGTAGAACTTAAAATGAAGGAAGGTTGAAAAAGTGTCACGCTCGACGACTAATCACGTGACTGTGATAGTCGCGTCAGTCAATGTCACGTCAACTCTCCTCAACTCTCTGCCCTATCTCTGCCCCGCCATGCCCCATTTCTCAGTCTTTTTCAGTGTCGCAGGGGCCGGGCCAAGTTAGTACGCTTGGATAGACGTTAATTATATCACCGCCATAATTCGAGCTCATATAGAAAAGGTGGGAAATGTCAAATATCCTAATGTTGCTAAGTTTATCTCGTAGATAACGCCTGGCCTTGTAGATATGCAAAATTACGCGTCGAACAACCCTTCCCTCTTACGTATCACAGCCTTACTACGGATTTAAGACCTTGGCCTATTATTCAGCCGTTCCCTGCTATGTATCGTGCTTTATTGAGCTACAGTCAGATGAGAGACGATGCTATCATCATAGAAGGTCGCATGAATCAGAGTCGGGCCACCTAGGATTTCGACACATCGAACAATATTGAGGACCCGCGTATGTCCAATCCCAAGGCATATTTTACATGCCTTGTTGACGAATTTCACAGGCGCAGTCTTACCAAAGGAGAGTCATATTACACACGAAAGATCAATACGCGAAGAATCAGGAATACAAGTCGTTGCCATCAAATATCGATTTTTCTGTGTCCCTGTGGATGAGTATTCAGTTACAATCCCTTTGACCGCGAGGTGCAGGTCACCCGATAAGTCTGAGGAGGGTTTAAAAGGTAGAGAAGTAACCAGGTTGTTGGCCTCTTCCACTAGTTTCCCGATTTCCTTGTCGTCGCAACCTTCGTGGAATGTAGATCCCCAACTCCCTACACCGCTCCTCAAAAACACGAAAACTCCAATCTGAAGTCCACGTCTTGCGAGTAACGGCTGATACGCCTCCTCCACAGGAAGCGACTGCATCGATGATAAGTGGCGATAGGTCAGCTTGCTATCTATAGCAGGGTTTAATGAGATCACGGAAAGGATGCTTGTTATGCCGAAGGAGACCGTCGAGGGGAAATAACACGAGATCAAGATTTGGACTAGTGGGGATGTTGGGGAAATTGGCGAAGAGAAGGGTAGCAACATAGTGATATATGGGTTGATAGAGAATAAAATTTGCGGCGGAATAGACTGTGAAATAACCATTCCCTGAAGCTAGTGGTAACGGTGCTGATAACGGTGATAGCTCGATTTCTTGATGAGGACAAGGACAATAATGAATCGCAAAGCAACAGCATGTTATTGATACTTGTGGCGCACACGTTCTACACACAAAAAGAGCTACAAGTAGAAGAACAAGGAGATAGGTTTCAGAATTCAACTGTGCAAAACAAAAAAGAGCACAAGTCCAGCAACAGTCATAGTTCAGAGGATCATAATTCCTCCAACCCGAAGATATTCTCTCTCGCACAAAACGGGGCCCGTTCGTGCCGAGACCAATCGTGGTTACCCGTTCAAGTCGTTTCAACGGGAAACCAACGCTCGGTCCGACTCACGCAAAAAACAAAAATTTGCGCCAGTCTCGAAAGACTCCCGCGGAAGACCTGCTGTGAGAGTAAGCCCTAAACCGAGGAAACTACCTTTTTGAAGACAAAAACACGCTGGAATAGAGATAAGTCAACATCCAGTGCAAAATCAAAGAAATGTCAGCCCTCAACAAACGGCGACTATTTACTCAGTCGCGACAGGATACACAGGGTTGAGCAGAGGCTAGGGTAGTTGACTCCTTTTTTTAGAAAGCGAATCGAGGCTAAAAGGTCATGGTTTGAGGTCGTGCATATGGAAAAACTAACCGTAGTCCAGTTGGACACGAGGGATACACAACTAAAGAAAACCGGGGTTAGCACTCGATAACTGAAAAGAAATGGCACAGAGAAGTACATGTATACCAATTGAGCACCACTTCGTCGAAACTCCATATTTTCGATGACATTAGTTGTACCACCTTGACGACGCCATGGCCTTGCTCGCCAGACATCAATACGCTATGTTGGCGCAAAAGTCATTGTACAAGAACACATCTAGGAGATGTGCTACGAGTCTGGAAGCTGAATAATGAGCAGAAGAAAGTAGTCTTTGATACCGCAATGATGTACTGTATGCTTGCGAATTCCGCACTTCACAAAGACACTACCACCTCGACCACCGCGCCCTTGCTCGCCAATACATAGCGTCGAGACAAACTCTCTCCACCTCACGACGAACAGTCTGTCTCCCACCATGTAGCCGTAGTCGCACTAAACGGATGAGAGAAAGGAACCGGAGATGGGCACAGGAGAGGGAGTTTAGAGTTTAGAGTTTAGACAACCGGTATGCGAAGGTAGGAGAGGGTGGTGATCGGCGTTCAAATTCTCCTTGCGGCCGTCGTCTTCAGCCAAAACTCGAAGGCCTACCCGCCGACCAAGAGTCGTCCTTCCTGTCCTTCGCACCTCCCTCAATCCTTGTTCACTGACTCGAGCCTTTCCTAACTCTCATCACGCCTTTGGGATAGGAATGGCGCCCTCGATACAGTCGCGAGCAGTACTGGATGGCACAGGGTGCAGGGTTGGTGGTAGGCGGCTGGCAGAGACATGATGAAGAGAGATGGAGATGGAGATATTGAGCGAGGGTCGAGGTCGAGTTCATAGTTCCTCACCACCTATCATAAGACCCTTCCTCTCTCAAAATGGTCAAGGTCGGATATCCAGCCATTGATATTGCATCGAGTGGAAAGGAGGCTGAGGTGAACGAACAAGATAAAGAGTCTAGCTCAGCGAATGATGTAGGCACTGTTCATCAGCCGGTGTAATAGGATCTTGGGGGCAGGACGCAAATAACAGGTTGTAGAGGGGAGGATAGTTCCAATTCGCATTCAGCTGTAGATGCATCAGCAGATATTTGAAAATAGAAGACAAGACGCACATGTAGAACCTTTCCAATTAAGCCCTTGCTATGCACGTAGAAGTGATCTCGACCGACGACAAGCAACATTGTATGAAGTCTGGGATCCAGCATTGAAGAGGTGGCCACTGAGAGACGTTATACGGGGCCTCTTCATTGTTTGACGTCGAAATCTTAGGACGCCGACTCGAAACCATGCGATGTCCCACGGTGTCGTCTTCGTCCATTTGGTACGGGCAAACAAGAACCGGAAGGCCAAGCCAAACGCGATCTCTTGGCATACTGTTTGACATTTTCATTCATCAAGCGGCTATGTAATAATCTGAGTGTTAGGTATAAGAGAGTATTCAAGATGCATACCCAATGTTGCGAAGAGTTAAATTGTGTACTATGGTCTTGAATCCAGCACGAAGCCAGTGAGAAGGAAAGATCGGATATTTCCAACGCGTGATCTACCAGATGAATATAAACAGACGTGATGTTTCCTTTGTTCCACCTCTTCTTTGCGACGCGAAACGGGGCGGAGAGCCAATCAACATGTTTCCCGAGCAACATGTACGGGGCCGACGCCTTTCTGCTCATCCGGGTGTGGTCAGACCATTCCCCTGAATACCCCGCCGCAACCCGCTCTCTTCCTTCCGGCCTGTCCGACACCGAGGGAACGCTGCTAACCTAAGGCAGACCATCCACAGAGATGCCCAAAATGCCGGACTACACCTTCTTCACGCGTCCTCTCTCAAAGCAGCCATCCTCCTTGTCAGTCGATTCTCCTCCCCACCATTTCCTAAAATATGCTGCCAGTGCTTCACCAAGGTATGCCGACACTCGTAACTCAATTTGGCGGTCGTCAGCACACCCGACGGCATCAAAGAAGGACGGGGTGCCCATCTCGATGCCACCGCAAAACATGAATTCTGCGTGGGGCTTCTCGCCGAGTATCGCAAGGTTGGGCGGCTGCTGGGTGAGATAGTCCCATCGATCCTGGGATGCGCCTTGGTATAAGACGGACGACCGTGTACCAAGCCGTTCGTCGCCCTAGCCAGTTCCTGCGCGCTGTGCCATCATATGGCTTCGCACGGGAACAATCTTTTCCCGCAATGACGCGAGGAGGTGGGACGTCCATCCATTGGTAGTTTGGACGACGTGTTTGGCGCGGATATCACCGCGGGGCGTGTGGATGATGTTGTCATGGATGGAAAGACAGGGAGTGTGTGTACAGCCGGAACAATGAGCACGTCCTGAGCAGCCTTGACAGGATTCCCGTAATGAGCCGGTATGGATGCACCGTCCCGCCCATCGTCGAGATGTCCCCGCACACCCCGTCCGCAAGCTGCACCACCGCCGGTCCCTCCGTTGTACCTTAGCTGCCCTTCTCACTTGGCAGTTCCAACTAACCGGCAGCCCAGCCTTTCCTTGACTCCTTCAAACATAGTACAGTGGTGGTGACGGGCCATATTCCACGTTGTGACCCTTGAACACGTCATATATGAAGGTGAGCGTCGGTGTGCTGCTCTTCTTTCAAGGACAGGATTGTTGAAGTTCTCGGAAAGAGTCCAGAGAATCAGATTCGTTACAGAGGGCATCAGTCATTGAAGCGTAGACGATCGTCCGAGCGCAAGGTTCAGAGTTTGAAACACCTCTTGCTCTCACTCCACGATGGTCCATAAATTTATCTTTTCATGGATCCGTTATTTCTATGCTCTCAGTCGGAGTCGTAGTCCACTATGTCGTGTAAAGCCCTAGAACAGGTATCGGTACGTCGCTGTCCGACTTATCCTTTCTTTTCTACGGTAGAAATGAAGGAACTGATCTTGTTATTTAGACGTGATTTTTCTGGCTTGCTGGAGGTGCACAAAGACAATCCTCAATGATGCCGTGTAGTTGCAACGTGAGAAGCAGGCTACGAAAATTGTGAGCAATGCATTTATATACAGGTGCGAACTATTCCGTTCTGCTTCCAGGATGATACATATCGACCAAAATTGGAGAATTGGGCTATCGTCCACGATGTTCCTCTTTCATAATCCTAGTTATACTGATTTTATTTCATCTTCGGAGTGAATTCTTCATACTGATGACATCCGTGCAGATGCGTCACGGCGCCGGCTCGTGCATCGAGCATCCAGCTCTTCCCACAAGACTCTGTGGCGCACCCTGTCTATGCGGCCTCAGAAAAGCAGCCAATCCCTATCGTTGTTTGCATTCGCGTAGGACTTGCAGCCGCATAAAAGATTGGGGACAGATTCTGCCGAAATGGACACTTATGGTTTAGGTTCATATTCTCTTTGTCAACACGGCGCAAGGCACTGACCAGAGGCATAGGTTTTACATCCGGAGTTTTTCTCGTCGTTCATAATCCCTGCGTGGAAAATATCTCTGTTTGTGTGTATCTGCAATGCCTTATCTTCGCCTTCTTTCACTTCATTTGACCGCATGGCCTCCCACATATTCATGGTATTCAACCAGCTACCCCACCAGCTCACAAACCGTAAACAGTCAGTCGCGTAGATATTCGCTTAGGTTAGCGACAGAATGGGTTGGGAAACCCTTCATGTAATAGGTATGCGGATTCTATCAGCCTGGTAATGATTCAGTACTAACAGGGCCTCGCAGCTAGTGAAATAATAAACAGTTGTGTTATTTAAAGGTGAGATACTAGCTACTGTTGAGTATAAAGTGAATTGACCCGTATTTTGATAGATTCTTTGAGCAACGGCTTGAAAGGAAATGAACGAATGAGCAGATGTTCGACTGCTCCCTGACACGAGAGCAGTGCCTTTTCATTAGCTCGAGCGCGACGGGTTGATGGTTGAACGTTGGACGGTGGACAGCTAACAAAAGTGTATACTGGATTCATATGTCATTTTGTATGTAAAGGAAAGGATGCCGGTGCAGAGTGGGCATGCGTTGAGGGTGTGCACGGATAGGGGAACATTCGTGGGAGGAGGGGTTGTTCGAGGTTGTTGATGCTGGAAGCGAGGGATGCGTGCTCTGAGCTTGGGCCCACAGCGCGGAACGGCGAACATATCACGCCACCTCTATACCACAACTATCTTCAAGGCTGCTCAAGACGTACTCTTCATTCCGGCTGTACACACATATTCCCTATCCCTCCATCCACACCCCGTGGGGATATCTACGCCAAACATGTCGTCCATACTACCAATGAATGGACGACCCATCTTCGCGTGGATGTGGGAAAAAGATCGGTCCCGTACCAGGCCATATAATTGCACAGCACGCCGGAACTGGCTTCGATAGCGGATGGCTCGGTGCACTGTTGTTTGTGCGATAACCAGGCACGTCCAAGAACCCATCCTTCTTTGACGCTGTTGGATGTGCTGATAACAGTCGAGTCGAGTTTCGATTTCCGGCTCATACCTTGGTGGGTTGCTTTGGGAATGTGTTACCAATTCAATTACTCCCGAGGTCAAAGGAGCAAAGTTCGTGATCCAAGGAAGTACTATACATGTAAGCGAAACAATGACACACTCTGATTCGAGGCGATGACATTCTAGGTAGAACCGTGTTGCAACTACACCTCCCCTGTATACATCTAATCATAACAGGATGAGCAGGTTTCGTATGTGCCATCACTTCCTTCCACCAAGTCTTCGTTCTGACTAGAATGGTTAGCGCTCCACAGGCGACAGAATCAGATTCGATGGGAGGGCTATGCAAATCCTTCGCGCAGAGACAACAAGGTGTGTAGCTGTAAAATGCCATAGAAATGCACTGGATAACAGTATCATTGAGAAAGACATATTATTTAAACCTCTCCAACGTCACCATCATTGCTCCTATTGAAGACGGCTTGTCGATCGAAGATATCAAAGTCCCAAATCAACGAGCCTATACGGGTTCAAAGCCTGTCATACCATCCTCTCTCGCTGACACCCCCAGCGCCAGCCTCGGCATCAATGAGCTGATGGAGATACTGAACAGCACTCTCGGCACCAAATATGACCTCACCCCTTCTCTGTCATCCCTTCTCGCAGAGTACATATCGGATAAATATGACTTTGGCACCGTATATGGTTATCTCCGCCCCATATGGTTTGACTGTGACTTGAACGACATGAAAGATTCACTATGCTCCTCTGAAGCGAAGGAGCTAGAAATGCGAAAAAAAGCTGTAGTTGATGGCCAGATCACTTGGAAGGGATTGCGCATGGCCCCTAGGCGCGTCTGGGATCTCTTCAGCAACAGGGTGGTGCCTTGGTGGGTCGCCTTGCATACGCCATGGGGGATATCACATGCCTGGCTGGATATCAGCCGCCGCAAAAAGGTGGACACTCCCATTAATGGACATCAATGGCCCGTGCCCATCCCCGAAGACACCAACCTCGATCTCATCCGTATCGAAATGCTGAATCTTGGAGCTGAGTATGCATGGCTGGATGTCCTCTGTTTGAGGCAGGAAGCTGAAGGGGTGCGAAATGAGGCTCTGCATGCAGGGGAGTGGATGTTAGATGTGCCCATTATTGGAAATGCATATGCAGTGGGAACAGTGGTTTGCTACTTCAACGGGCTTGGACGGCCCTTGAAGCGTGGGGGTGAAGATTGGAATTTCGAAGAGTGCCATTTCGATAGCGATCGGAGTTGGTTCAAACGCACGTGGACGCTACAGGAAACAAGTGACGATTGGACAATAGGTGGGGATATGGGTGACGAGATGTTGAATGAGGAAGTACGAGAAAGATTCATGTCGCAAGTGGTATCTGTGGAAGAAATGACAGATGTGGTTCGCCATCTATCACTATTGCGGGATCGCGCATCCGAGAAGGATGTCGATAAAGTTGCAGCACTGGCATACTTTTTGGCAGCCAGCAGCACACCAGCACATAATGAAATACGGCCCACTACATCTACCACTCACGATGACACAAAGATCGACCCCACTTCAAATGATAATTCCATCGAAACAGATGAACCAACCTCAACCACGCTGGCAGCACCGGCATACTCTGAGCTGGAGTCTGCTGAAGATGCTTGGACAGCTCTGGTGAAGGTGATGTCGGAATACAATCGTCCAGAGATGCTCTTTTTGTATCATGAACCCGGGCCCGAAAAGAATGTATGGAGACCATCTTGGCAGCAGGCTATGAACTGGACTACAATGGATTCCGGCTATGAATTATATTGGGAGGTTGAACACAATATGGAGACGGGTACCTATTCATACAGTGGTTGGCACATTGAATCGGTACAGGTACAAGGGTTGGCAACGCCGGGAGCAGCACCTCGCAAAGAACACCTGATTGCCCAAGCCCTGAACGGAGAGGAGCATCGATACATCATTTCCGCTGGCCATCAATACCCAATACCGGACGGTGTATATGCATTGCTATGCTATGAACGGTACGGATCAAATGGCCCTACTCCATGCGTTGTTGGGAAGATGTTGCTCAATCAAACATTCATAAAGACATCGGTGTTCGAAGTCATCGGCTTGTCGTGGTATGAAACAAACTGGGAGAGCCTTCTGGGTGCTAAAAAGTCACGTATTGTTCTTGGTTGAAATACTTAAACCAAAGTCGGTCATAGCTTCTGTATATGCTTTGGGAAGGTGTCGCTGCCTCACACCATAAAATGCAGTGTGTATTATGTAAATGCTGCCTCTGGTGCTACATTCATGTTCATTCCCTTTGTTCTGCGTCTAAATCAGATGAATTAATCTTACCGACCCAGTGACAGATGTGACAAGTCATATCTTTGCGGTGAGTTTTTCCTTGTCACGCAAACCAGGGTGAAAACATATTAATCATTCTTGGAGATGACCAACTGAAGATAATGTTCACCATACGGAGGAGTTTCTAAAGTCATCATAAAACGAACGAACAGTCCGGAACAGTGTCTGAAGATGCTTTAGTGGCCATCAGAGGCTAGGAATCAAGCAGACTTACGAATGGATTGTCCTCCATAGTCACTGATACTAATAGCCATGGGATCCAAGACGACCTGATTTTATCCAAGGGTGAGTAAGAATAGTTGAGATTTATTTCCCAAGATTCATCATCAATAGTAGCAAGTATACATATTCGCAAGGATATTAATCCCAAGGTTGACCTCGTCTTGTGACCTCTGCTCGTGCAGGACACGACCAGAGGGATATCAACGTTCGATGGACGACAAGTTGTCGATCAAACATCTCAGTGGGCAGGCCTTATATGCTGGAACAACGAAGCGTCATTTACATTGGAGAAAGAGAAGCGCTGGCATTCGGAATTCTCATTTTTCACCCGTACCGGATGGAAAATATGGCAAGGTAATAAGGTTGCACGAACAAGACGATAAAGGCAAGTCCCAAGAAGAAATGGAAGAAGCGAGCCTATAGATAAAAAGCAGAAAGTCGTAGAGAGATGGCTCGGATTTCCCCGTATTTTCACCTAGTCTGATGTTCTGCAATCAAGGGCTCAATTTCTCCTGTGGTCGTGGAAATTGCGCGTGTTGAGGAGATGCCTTCTCTTCATCGTCGGCCCTTCCAGAATCCACCGGTAGCTAGGTTCCTCTTCCATCGGCCTGAACGTTACCCGTAAAGGATATGTATCCCGGTGATCACTCCTCGACTGGTCGTTGGAATAGAGCCTGGTTGGTAGATACGTCCTGGGCTGGAGTTGAACTCTTCATCACAGCGATCAGGAGGGGATTCTGGTTTGGAGCCACGAAAAAGAGGGAAGTTATGAACACCTTGAATGAAATTCCCTGGGAAGTGCATCGTCTCGGGCTCCTTTGAAGTACCATACATGAGGGTGCGCTATCGTGTCAAGAGGGCTCGTGGTAATATGGCGTAAGGTCTATCGAGGACAGCGCGTCTCCCTGACTGTTCAAAAATGAGAAGGATTCTAACTCTCCGTCATGGCCCCCGCTTCGCCTTTCCGAATACAACCTCAACGATCCTCCATCAGAGCTTCAACCACTCGTCTCGGTATCCTGAGACGACTTGCCGGAGGATACACATAGTGGGCAGTGATGTTTGCGCAGGGATGTGGGGATGAGGCACCATTTCTGCAGTCGAGTGATAGATTTCACCTATCGTCGTACGAACTTGCACCATAAGAAAGGCCATTTAACAATGTCTCCACCATTTCTTTTCCACATCGGTCCTGCCACGAGCTCCTAGCAGGGTTCATCTTCCATTGTCACATCAAAGCCTGCCTGGAATGGAACGTCGCCTACGAATGATGGGTATTCCTTGAGCGGTTGCCAGAATAGAGCCAACGAATACGTCAGGACCGCTAGTTTGGAATGATCAGCGGCAGAGTAGACATGTCTAGGGCTGAAGTTCTTCACCACAGCTGTGCTGTGATCAAGTGGCTATGTTCCGACAGTGGGGGATTCATGCTGGGCCCCTCTCATTCAGCGAGAGAGCTGCGAAAAAGAGGGCCGCTGTTAACATCTTGCATGAAATTCCCCAGGCAGTTCATTGTCTCGGGATCCTTTAAAGTACCATCGTCTGCTGCACTACTGGGTCCGCGGTAATACAACATGAGGTCTGTTGAAGACGGCGTATTGTTCTGGCTGTTCGAAGATTAGACGGCCCTCGCTTCGCGATCCTCCATCGTTCCATGAGGATGCACCTAGGTACGGCTGTCTGCTAATACGTGAGGGTGCTCCTCTTATTCTAGTGGGGACAGGATAAGGTCAATCCAATATGGCACATCTCCCTGACGAGAAAGATTCTGATTCTTCGGTCGTTGAGTCGTTCGACGGGCTTCAAGTTCCCAGTAGTCTGGTGGTAGAAGGCCTCCATTCTTTCCTCCGCTCATATATTCCTGCTCGCTCCCATTGAACCGTTTTTTAGATGAACCTTCAGCTGGGCGGCTCAACAAACGTTCCCTAGAATGGAATTTAAAGATCCTATCCACCGAAAGAACATCCAACTCTCTTTCTTGACTGAGAAAGTTTCCTGGGAGGTGCATGAGGAGAGGAGGTGCATGCGTGTTGTGGCCGTGTTGGCGGATAGAACTGGACGGCCGAAGGTGGATCTTCCCCTCCCTCCTCTTGGAAATCGATACCCTGCGGCAGTGCCGAACGGAGTCCGTCATGCCAAATCGAGGGCCAGAGAAGATCGGGAAAAGTGGTGTGGAAGGGTAGAGTATGTTGGCACTAGGTCTACACAAAGATTAACATTGTTCAAAGATTGGAGGAAGTATAATTAACCTTGAATATATCCTGCGCCTTCCTTGGTCCTGTGCACCCTGTTCCTTGACATTGTTATCATAATAGGCACTTTGGAAAGCGATACATCGATGTCTCTGCACGACCTAAATATTAAGATTGGATAGTGAGGCTATTGGCGTCGTTAAGGATGAGATCTGAGAGCGGGTATGAAGGAGTAGATGATCTACTTGAGATCATATCGGCCAAAGAATTTAAAGCATAGACATGAAAATACGACTCACTTTTACATTTCATTCACCTTGTTCCTCCCATCCATAATATGATACCCAACTGACGGTTTCGAAAGGGAGAAGTCTCCCAGACTCCCAGTGGCCAGCCCTACTACACCATTCTGGTCGATCCCCACATCACCCATCCAAAAGAAGGCTCATCTCCAGCTTTGCCAGAATGCGCTGATGTTGTGATTATAGGGTCTGAACGTTGTTTGCGCGTATGCTGCTTGATGCGGATGGGTTGTCGCTGTGAACGGGAGGTTGAAGCGATGGAGACGACTTGAAGTAGTCGAAGAGAGTCACGTAAGAGACGTCAAGAAAACGATGGTTTAGCAGGGACATTGACCATGGCACTTAGTAGAGACAGGCATTCTCACGAAAGAGACGTCGGAACACGGAAGAAGTTGGCGTGTGCAATTTGATCGACGTTCATTTCTATTTCTCAACGTTGATCACGACCGTAACGATGGCCGCCCTGTGCTGACTTGCTCGACATTCATCGCCATGGCCAGTCTCCAATGAGTCGCTCGCCCAGACACCATACGAACCCCAATAGAAAGAAGATGATATCCACAAGGAAATCACTCGCCTCAAAGCTCAGCTCCAGTCCAATGTCCCAATGTCGCCAAAGAAGAGCACGAAACGGCAACTAGGGACTACGTTGACATGGCTAACACCGTCTCCAAGTGAGTAGGCTGTTGATATTGTGGGCACTAACTGAACCTATCTACGCTAGAAAAGAAACGATGGCCGACTCAGCTATATCACGTCAAATACGTCCAGCGACGAAAGCACCGACTCCTTCATCTTCTAAAGTCCTGACACCTTTGCCTCTACCCTCAGCTGTTTTGGCCAAATTGGCAAGAAAAAAAACAAGCCCCTCAGCCTCAACGACGGAGAGGTCGAACTCTCGAAATCAGGTGCATTCACCGACAAGCCTGCTGAGGTGAAACTTGAGACTGGACTGCACCACGACGAAAGGCTGGTTATCATCGAAGATTTCACACCGTGCCCTTACGACCACAAGCCACCATTCGATGACCCCAAATTCGAGCAGCCGGAACCAAAGGCGGATATATGGCTATCGTATGTAGTCCGTCTCGGATTGATGTTTTCATTCTCACTTGTTCTTCTAGCTCTCGCGTCCTTCCCTATGAACACCTACAAGATCACTTGGCAGGACGTTTATGCATCTCCCTGTCCTGACTCTACTCATGTGCCCTTCTTCCCGACAAACGAGGTTATGATGTCCCTGTGTGCGACGATTGGGCTACCATTGCACGTCGCTAAACGTGGACCATCAAGCGGATGACGAAGGCAAGAAAACAGACGTGAAAGGGAAAGGGAAGCAGAAGCAGCAACCGCCCAAACCATCAGGGAGAAGTGCATCGACGTGAAGCTCGTCGACTTTCGAAGTCACGCTCGGCATTTTCTGCGACTGGTGGCAAAGCAGTCATACGAGGGGATGCATTTCTGTCATTGTTGTTGCTCGAGTCAGACGGTTTTGACGTAGAAACGCGAGAGGGTGGTTCAAAGGAGAAGATTTACAAGGGCGGCAGCTGAGGTGCCTTTGAATCAATGTCCAAGTTGAAAGAGTGCAATGTCATTGCGTTGATGAATCCCAAAATTCTGAAGCCATTTCAGGTATTCATTCTTCCTTTACATCGTGATCTTTCTGGTCATTCGTGGCCTGCAACCAGTTACTCCCATCGTACAAACAACATCCTCGCACTGAAACCGGAATCCGCTGGCACAATCACTGCAATAGGCCGAGCGAAATATCTGGGAATGTGCAGTCCTTAAGCGTGATGGGTGAATGCGTGGTTCGTGGTGCGACAAACATGCGAGCGATGTCTGTGAATGGCATGTTCAGAATGCATTGAATGTCGTCACGCTGCGTGTCCTGAATCCTCCGTTTTGTAAGTGAAGTAACTTCTGAAAATTGATTCACTCTTACTTTTTGCTAGGACATCTGGGCATGTTGAACACCGCAATCAAGAAACGAAACCACACCATGATACTGCACGGCAATAGGGAAGATGCAGAGGGTTCAGCGACCTACGTGGTATCAGGACATGTCATAAAGGGCGCAGGTCTGAGTTCATTAGAGGTTTCAACCGAGGGCTCAGCGATTATGCGCTAAAGATGCAGATAAGGCTCTCAAAACCCTTTGGACCAAGATAAGGAGGGGATGAAGGAGGTGATTGCCGCTAGGGAGTTTGCTCAGAAGGAGGATGAAAGGAAGATGCAATGAAGAGAGCCCCAAGACTGAACCGAATACGAAGGAAAGTATCCCGAAGAGCCATTACTGTACAGAGATGGTCAAGCGACTAGGTTTCAATCCCGCAGCCGGCGAGAATGGGTCAGCTACGGGACAAATTATCATCTGAGGGAGAAGGTTCGTTGATTCTCAAGTAACATTCGTCGATATCGTTGACGTTGACGTTTCTCACTAGCTCGAGGTACTGGCAGCTATGCAGTCATCAAAAAGAACAGTTGATTTGACTGCTAGCGTTGGGGATGCCACGATGGTTGATCTTGATGACTGAATGTTGGAACCGCATACTTGATATCCATTTGCATCTACATACCTCGTATAGTACACAATAATTTGTAAGACTGAAACTGAAAGGTACAAATGACAGGCGATGAAGAACATCTCGTTTTGTGAGAGAATGTTTGGAGGAGGGAGTTGTGAATATCTTGCATACAGTTCCCTGGGAAGTCCATCATCTCGGGATCCTTTACATAGAGTAACATCATCTGCTGCACTACTGGGTCCATGGTAATACAGCATAAGGTCTGTCAAAGACAGCGCATCTCCCTGGGTGCTCGAAGATTAGACGGCCCTTGCTTCACTTTTCCCTGCGTTCCATGAAGAATTGTTAGAGGATGCGCCTAGTACAGTCATCTGCCATATGTGAGGGTGCACTCCGTGGTAGGATTCCCTAATCCTAGCGGGGACAGGGTAAGGTCTATTGAATATGGCATGCCTCCCTGACGAGAAGGGCTTTAACTCTTCTGTTGCTGGGTCGTTGTTCGATGACGAATCAAGTGGAGTAGCGCTGAGTTTCCCGACAGTCCAAGATCGTCTAGTGGTAGAATACAGATCCTTCGCTGGTATATTCTTGCTCACTCCTCAGTTAGCCCATAGAAACATTTTCAAGCAAACAGCACTTGCCTCCTTCTTTTCCGTGAAGCGTGTTGGTGGATAGAATGTAGAGCATGGATCTCTCCTCCCTCCCTCCTTTCCTTGCTCATCAGAAATTGGTAGCACTGAATGGAGTTGGTCACCCCAAATTGAGGGCAGAGAAGAATAGGCAAAGGAAGGAGAGGTCGGTGGAACAGGAGAACAAGGGTCTACACAAGAGTTGACATTAGCCAAAGAATGGAGAAAGTATAACTCACCTGAATAGAATCCCGCACTGCATTCTTGACTCATATTTCGGTGAACTGGCGCCCTTGGACCCCGTTGTTGTCATAGGCAGCATGTTTGCAGGAAAGCGATATGTCATCTCCGCGTGACAAACAAATTGAGGTTGGATGTTGAGGTTGCTGGCATTGTTAGGGATGAGAGCGAGCGTGAAGGAGCGAAGGATCGACTAGGAATCACATCGGCCAAAGAGGAACATAAGCATAGAAATACGACTTACTGTCAAGCTTCAACTTCTCCACTTTGTTCCTCACAACGTGATACTCAATCGACTGTTTCGAAAGGGAGTGTACTTGCATCCAGAAAATCCACCGTTGATCTGTGTTGCAATGCTAGCTTGTGTGATGCTATGGTAAGAAATGGTGTTGATGACTAAATATGAAATGAAATATTCGGGCTGTGTTCCTGATCCTGACTATGGTCATCGACAAGCCGTTACAGTGGGAAATCCTCGAAGGACAACTGGCAACACCTCTTCAAGAGCCATGGTAACACTGTTTTCAGTCCTACGAGTGGCCATCAATGCTCTATGAGAAATATTCTCTTTGTACTGGTGCACCTCCAAGCGGATATCTAAAGCAGTCTTCCAGACTCCCAGTCGCTAATCCCACACCATTGTGGTCTATCCCAGTGTCGCCCATCCAAAAAGAAGGCTTGTCTGCGGCTCTGCCAGCATGCGCGTATGTTGTGTTTATCGGGTCTGGGATAACAGGCAAGGTGTTTTCACGTGCGCTGATTGAGGCAGACAGGTTGGAGGTTGTGATATTGGAAGCGAGGGATACGTGCTCTGGACGCGGAATGGGGGACAGCTATACCACGACTACCTTGATTTGAAGATGGAACATGAAGCAGAGGCGGCGAAGGAGATCATCGAGTTGACAGAAGAGTGCCAGTGTTGCAAGGTGGATATGTATGATGTCTTTTTTGACAAAGACGTGTCTGAGGGAGTCAAGGAGAAGCTGGGCCGCTACTTGGAGGAGCTGCCGAGTGAGAAGGATGGCTGGGGTATGACGGATGGGCTGGCAGGAATGCAGCTCGCAGACGGGGTGTGTGGGATCATCTCGATGACGGGTGGGGCGGTACATCTATATCGACTCATTACTGGGAATCCCATCGCGGCTTCTCAAGATGTACTTTTACTCTTCTTTCCAGTTGTACATGCACACACCCTGTCTCTCCATCCACAACATCATCCACACGTCCCACGGCGATATCTGCACCAAACATATTGTCCACGCTACTGATGGATGGACGTCCCACCTCCTCGTGCCAATGCAGGAAAAGATAGTTCCCATATGTGGACATATGACCGCACAGCACGCTGGAACTGGCTTGGACGACGGATGGCTCAGTATGCGACTGTTTGTACTGTACCCAGGTGTGTCCGAGGATCGATGGGACTCAGCTGACCAACCCTGCGATACTTAGCGAGAGCCCCACCAGAGTTTATATTTGGTGGTGGCATCGACATGGGCACCCCCATCCTTCTTTGACGCTGTTGGATGTGCTGACGACAGCCGAGTTGAGTTTCGAATCTCGGCTTAAGTACCTTAGTGGGGTACTCTGCAGGGGAATACGTTACCAATTCACTTACTCCCGATGTCAATGGAGCATTCGTGATCAAAGGAAATATTACATGTAAACGAAACAGGGACACACACTGTAGGAGATTCATACCCGGGGCTACATCGTGCCGGTACTCCTGTTTCCTTTCTATTCTTTCAATTACTCTATTCTTTACTATACTGCAGGGATCCTGCCTTTCTATTCATTATTCCACTTTTCTATTACTTATCGCGCCTTACTCTATTATAGTAATACTCCTTTATTTACAGTATATAAGACCACAAAAGTATGCTACGTAGGCAGAACTCTCTAATCGACATTCTTTCATCTGGTCTCTCATCATCCGACTTCATCTACGCTTCGTCTACCCTCTTGTGTGCCGTTACTGCCGACTAACCATCACAGTACCATCACACACACTGATTCAACGCAATAACATCCGAGGTAGAACCTTGTTGCAACTACACTCCCCTGAGGTTCTCATTGTATACATCTAGTAACAACGGGAAGAGCATGTATGGTATGTACCATCACTTTCCTTCCACTTCAAGTCCTTGTTCTGACTACAATGGATAGGGCTCCACCCGTGACAGACCTGGATGTATGATGCTGGCTACACAAATCCTTCATGCAGAGACAACAAGGTATGTAGCTGTAAAATCCTATAGAAATGCACTGAATAACAGTATCATAGAGAAAGAGATACTATTCAAACCTCTCTAACGTCACTATCACCGCTCCGATTGAAGATGGCTTGTCGATCAAGGATATTAAAGTCCCAAATCAACGAGCCTATATGGGCAGAAAGCCCATCCTACACTCCTCTCTCGCTGACACCCCCAGCGCCAGCCTCGGCATTGATGGACTGTTAAAGATGCTGAATAGCGCTGTAATGGGTGTGGTGACCTAACGAGTATCAGGTCACCCTATCTTATCTAATCATTATCTACTACTATAAATTGGGTTGCTATTAGTATTGGTAATGCATCTTTTGTTCTATTACTATCTTGTACATGCCGTAGTCTACCATATACATTGGTCAACACTACTCAGCATGATGCAAGATACCTGGAACTTTTACAAGTGCTCTGGGCACCAAATACAACCTCACCCCTTCTCTGTCATCCCTTCTTGAAGCATACGTCTTAGATGATTATGACTTTGGCACCATATATGGCTATCTCCACCCCATATGGTTTGACTGCGACTTGAATGTCATCCAACATTCACTGGACACCGAAGAAGTAAAGAACCTCATAATATGACTAGATGCAGTGGTTGATGGCCAGATCACCAGGAAGGGACTGTGCATGGGCCCTAGGTGCATCTGGGATCTCTTCAGCAATAGGGTGATGCCATGGTGGGTTGCCTTGCATGCACCATGGGGAATATCACATACCTGGCTGGATGCCAGCCATCGCAAAAATGTTGACACTCCCATCAATCGACATGAATGGCCTGTGCCCATCCCAGAAGATGCCAACCTTGATCTCATCTGTATTGAAATGCTGAATCTCGGAGCAGAGTATGCATGGCTGGATGTACTTTGTTTGAGGCAGGAAGGGGGGCAAAATGAGGATCTGCATGCAGGGGAGTGGCTGTTGGATGTGCCCACTATTGGAAATGCATATATCTACGACAAGGTGGTTTGCTACTTCAATGGGCTTGGATGGCTCTTGGAGCGAGGTTTTGATTCCAATAGTGATCGAAGTTGGTTCAAACGCACATGGACATTACAGGAGACAAGTGACTCTTGGACGATAGGCAGGGATATGGGCAATGAGATGTTGAATGAGGAAGTATGGAAAAGATTCGAGTCACAACTGGTATCCATGCACAAGGCCAGCTGGAACATGGTCCGGTTGCTATTGCTGTTGCAGGATCACACATCCGAGAAAGGTGTGGATAAAGTTGCAGCCATGACATACTTTTTGGCACACCACGGCACCGTTGACACACCAGCACACAAAGAAACACGACCCACCATGTCTACCACTCATGGTTGTACAGAGATTGAGCCCACTTCAAACAACAATTCCATTGGAACAGGTGATCCAACCTTGGCCATAGCCTCACCAGCTTACTCTGAGCTGGAGTCTGCTGAAGATGCTTGGACAGCTCTGGTGAAGGTGATGTGGCAGGATGATCATTCAGTGATGCTCTTTTTGTATCATGGACCCGGGCCTGAAAAGAATGCATGGAGACCATCATGGCAGCAAGCTATGAACTGGGATATACAACATATCCCTCACTATTTTTATGGGTCTGTTGATCATGATATGAAGACAGGTACCTATACATACAATGGTTGGTGCATTCAATCAGCACAGGTGCAAGGGTTGGCCATACCAGGGGTGGCACCCCACAAAGGACACTTGATTGTCCAAACTGGGTCCTGGTACAGAAGGAAGTGTCAATACAGAATTTCCGCTGACCATCAATACCCAATACCAGATGGTGAATATTCAGTGCTATCAACCCCGCTCGATCTTTTCGATTTAAATGCGATTGCATGTGTTGTCGGGAAAATGCTGCTCGATCAAACATTTCTAAAGACATCAGTGTTCAAAATCATTGACTGGCAATGGAAGCTGAAGCCAGTGAGGCCTTGGAAGAGTGTGGGTGCTAAAAAGTTGTGTACTATTCTTGGTTGAAAATACTTAAATCAAAGTCAAAAAGTCAATTATAGTTTCTGTATGCCCTTCAAGAAAGTGTCACTCCTCACACCATAAAATATACCATGTATTGAATACTACCTCTAGAACTAAATCCATGTTCATTCCCTTCATGCCACTTTGATATAAGACAAATTACTCTTACAGACCCGTTGCAGCAAGCACAGACTTGATAAATTGTATCTTCAGGGCAAGTAAGTGAATTCCTCGAGTTTACAGAGATTGCAAAGAGGCTCAATAATAGTATCGAGGGTGGGCTCACATTCAAGTTCCAGCCTGAGCCTCGGCTCACAGGCCATTCTACATACTCGCGAGAGGCCATCTCCCCTGTCGTCGTCTCCGTCTTCTCTACTCACCCCTTCCAAACCTCGATGGCTAATGTCGAGTGCATACAGCTGCGTAGCATTGAACATAACACAACGCTATTCTTTTGGACATCAGTTATATTCTTGGGATAAGGTGAGTTTCCTCCCACTGTTTACAGCGGTAGGACTTGGTGGAATCGACAGATGCCAAGCTTTAAGCTGGCGTTTCAAGCTGACACATCAGTGAAGCAAAGAGGATTATGATACTGTGTATCACCAGATACATCTATTACATCGAGAGCAACAGCGAAGCAACAGGATCTTACCAGCATGTTGAGAAGAACGAGGAAGAGGCTGGTATTCTTTTGACAGAACTCGACAGAACATCTCGTTCATTGTCTCTAGCAGAGAACAAATCTGACTGGGCAAGAACGGTACCACTTATCTCCGGTACTCCTCTGTAATTGCCATAGCATATACCACGTTGTCCAACAGTATGATCTGTTGTTGGATGCATCCTGTGAAAATGAGGTTAGAAGTAAGAAGAAAACAATGATAACAGTGATTTATACCATCTCGGAGTTCAAACCATCGCTTCCTCTTCGGCGATGTGCCAATACAGCATCATGAGATGGCCATCTAGTCTCACTGGTGACCCTTGCCTCCTACTGAACAGCTCTTACTCTCCGTGTACCCTCTTGGCACCTTCCCTTACCACATCCAACGAACTCTGCCATCCAAAATGTCATCAGCGAAAACAGCAACCTTGACTGCTTGTCTCCAGTGTACATTCATCGTGACCATGTATACGGCATGTCATTCTCCAGCAGAATACGCTTATTGGACATTTGTTCAGGTCGCTCGGCAGTATTGAGGTTCAATGTGTAACAAACAACGCCAATGTGGAGATTTGGGAAGCACTCAAGAAGGTGGAGGCTGAATGGCGAAGCAGTGAATGCAGAGATGAAGATAAGTGTTGACTTGGAGAGTAGATGGTCGAGGTAGACATAGTTGGTCCTTGAGCATGATTTCCTTCATGATTCCCTCTGTCTCTCCCACGTATGCACTGTTATTGGGATACCACGATCCATGGGTATCCGTTGTGAATACCCATTGTTACACAGTGGTAATGCAAGCCAATCTAACCAAGTCCAGATGCAACAGCGCAGTGAGAATCTCAGATTCGACGGCAGGGGTATATAATTTTGCTTCATGTCTGGATGGAAATTATCGAGAGGTAGCAGCTTCAAAGTCACAAGAATGTACGGGTGAACACCTGGTGCCAGTGAGTTAGTAAGAAAATTGAAGCGAAAAGGAAGGAACATGATACTAATGGTGACGAATTGATACCCTCCCATCCCCCATCTGCCAACTTCTTCCATGTTCCTCACATGAACACTTCCAGCTCACACCACTACCGTCTCTACTTCCTCGCCTGCATATACTCCCTTGGCAAAGTCAAAATCTGTCTCATACTCCTCTTCAAGGTACTTTGAGCGATACAAAGCAAACACAGAAAGAAGATGCATATAGGTGTCAACTATCATGAACTAGGAGGTCAACACATGCTGAGGAAAGCCATGGGGTCATCAGGTTGTGAGAAGGGCAAGTGTTTTTTCTTGTTGTTCTTTCCCATAGCAATGGAGGTGCTTGTAAAGGACTGTAGACGGGAGTGGGAGGTGAGTCACAGCGTGGACCAGAATGGAAGTATTGGACAAAAAGGTGTGTGCCATCCATTTTTGTATGAGTCCTTCTTTCCCCTTCACTTCAATACCACTGTCGGAACATTGAATCCCTTCCAGAAATGCCAGCACAAAACCTCCTGAGTTGAACAGACAACGTGCAGGAGTTAGAGATGAACATGGAGGGAAGCGCACAGGTGGTGGAGTTGCTGATGGTGAGTCTGTGGATGATTTGTTTAGCACTGAACAGCTGGTCAGGGCGCTGGTGGAGCCGCCGAGATGCGCACTTGCTTCTGAGTACCTGTTATCGAAGTTATTTAATGTCTGGCGTTGGATGTGCTCCAATGAAAGTGGATATCGGTAACGCATGCATTGGAACTGTTTATCCAAGGTAATACAGCGGTGGGTCCAGGCACTGGGAAAGGAGGAAATGTGGAAGATTCTGCATAGCCATGAACATGGAGCATCACAGTGTCGCCAACACGTTCTTGGACACGGAGTCGTGGCATGAGCTGGATCAGGAGGCGGGACGCACACGAATAAGCAGGGAGGCATTGATTGTCCAGCAGATGTGGCAAATCAACAGTGAACAGAAAAGCTATCTTCGGTTTGGAATGAGCATGACAATGATGATGATCTAGAATGAATGAGTATGAGGTTTAGAAAGAAATACGAAGCTGATGCACTAGATCGAAACAATGCTTCGACACCAATAGTCACCAGTTCTCCTGCCTACACTATCATTTGCCCATACCTTTCTGGGTCGCCACTGACGTGGCTGAGAGGTGGAGTCACTGTAGCTATAACTGGGCCTTCGTGTTATGAATCAAGTCGATCAGTTCCATCGTCGTTATTAAAATCTCTGATTCTTGCAATCACATTGAAAATTTGATGCATACGTCACTGCTGTATATGTTACTGCAATGACGGTCCAGTGTGCAAGGGCATGAACTAGTGCAGGAAACAGCGAAGAATTGAATGGCATGCCAATATCTTGAATCCACCAACAGAGCAAAGTTGTGATGGTAAGAGAAATAGATTGTTCAGCTGGCAAACGGGGCAGAGAGCCAATCAACATCTTTCCCCAACACCGTGTATGCCAATGCCTTTCCACTCATCCACATGTGATCCATTCCCTTGCATGAATAGCCTGCCGCAATCCGCTCTCTTCCCTCTGACCTCCTAGACACCTTTGAAGGAACATGGCAGTCCATCCACGGAGATGTCCAATATGCCTGACCATGCCCTCTTAACATGCCCTCTCTCAAAGTGGTCATATCATTAGCCGACTCAGCTCCCACCATTTTCCAACATATGCAGCCAGTGCCCCACCAAGGTAAACCGATTCGAAACTCGACTTGATTGTCATCAGCACATCCCACAGCATCAACGAAAGACGGGATGCTGATCTCACTGCCGCCACCAAACATAAACTGTGCATGCGGTCTCTCACTGATTTGCGCAGAGTCAGGCAGCTGCTTGGTGGGGTAGTCCCATTGATTGTCAGATGCACCTGGGTATAGCACAAGCGACCGTACCATCATCCAAGCCTGTTCCAGCGCGCTGTGTGGTTATATGGCCATGCACGAGAATGATCGTTTCCCACATTGGTGTGAGGAGGCGGGAGGTTCATCTGTTGGTACTGTGGATGACATGTTTGGGGTGGATATTGCCATGGGGCACATGTATGATATTGTCATGGATGGAGACATGGATATGCGTGAACATTGAGTACATCTTGAGGAGCCTTGAGGGGTTCTTGTGATGAGCCGCTATGGATGCATTGTGCTATCTGTCATCAAGCTGACCCTGCACACCCCATCCGCGAGCTGCAATCTTCAACCCGTGCAGTAATGTCAACAGCTGGTCTTGCCACGAGTAGCCTCACGTACCTGGATTCAGGCTTGGTGGAAAATCGGTATAAAAATAAATTGTACATACCAGCTCAGCATTATATAGTATGGTGTTGCTCATCAAGGATAGGCTTCAAGAAGTGAGAACGGATAGTGATTACTAATCAAGCAAAGTGAACTCGGAAACATTGGCAAAAATGTCTGAACCTTCACCGCCATCCACCACGTTATATCCTTCAGTCCCATTCTTCTGGTGTGACTATCCTCTTCATCTTCCTGGACAGCGAGCGAATTTACTTCGAAGACCGTTCTAGACGTGTCCTAATAATGATGGATTGCAGGAGTGTGGAGAAAACATTATCAGGTTCATCGCTTTCAGTTTCTTTGGAAGCACAATTCACACCAAGGGATACAGAGATGGTTGAGATAATAAGCTTCATGTATGGCTTCGTGTCGAGGAGCTACCAAGAATAGGAGGATCAGCAGCTCTATCTGAATCACCCCTTCGCGTACTCTGGTACTCAGTGGCTGTGGATTCCTTGAACCATTTTTGTTGATACCCTTACTGCCGAATGACAGTGCAATAGGCTTGGTCCAGGGATCAATCCTCAGAGGTATGACAGTGGTTCTATTCACCTGGAACAGATTCTCACAGTTGCTCAGGCCGATATTTGGTCTCTGCCAGGCTTACAGTCACATTCTCGCTGTGATAGGGAAGTAAGAAAGCAATGGCCCCACCCTATCCATGGACACGTGTGGGAATCAGGCCACAGGTAATTGCTTTACTCTGTGTACCCCAACCCTACTCATTCATATACAGGTATCATAATCATCTGGGAAATGGGGCTGTCACCATCCGTGATGACAGCAGGGGATTTGTGCTGCAGGTAGATGGGATGGACAGTATGACATCTTCTCTTCGCTCGCTTTTTCTTTCTTACGATGTTCTGCAGAATTCATCTCCATTCCATGAAATCATTTAAATCGTCAGGAACTCTGAAATACCACAAAAATGGATGCCAGGCTGTTGTCTTTGCATGAACACTATCCACACACCAGAATTTAAATTCAATTTTTTGCACAATGATGACGACACAACCTCCTTGGCTTCTCTCCACAACTACGGCGGTCCGACCACACCTTTAACCACAGACTCTGTGCTGCGCCTAGTTTCAGCAGGGTATTATGGTTTCTCATGACATCTGGACAGGATATCCTCACACGATGACTGTCACCGCCCTTTTCTCTCGTGATCTCCATCATGTTCGCTCCTCCCTCGCCCTTTCGTGGTCTTCATGGGCAGTCTGAGTATCTTGCTGAAGTTGCCAATGCAAGTTCTGTCAACTCTTACAGTCCTCAGTATCGAGCATTCATCGGATGGATCTCAAATGACACTGCCCTCTGTTAAAAGAGCAGAAATTTGCTCATCGTTCCGCACGGCATCATCTGAGGAACATCATGGTATGTAAAGCTCAAATGAAACGATACTACTTGCCGCTGGCATCCTCCTAAATGTTTGGCTTCCGCTTCTCCACTTTGAGTCGATAAGGCAGGCAAGGGTCTCGCATTGAGAATCACATGGGGTCCCTCCCTGTGAAGGAAGGTTTTTCGCTCTACATTGACTCTTACCTCATTACTGGCATCCTCAATATTGATGTCACTGAATTTTGACATGCTTTTCTTTGACACCTCACTCCAAGTGTTTATACATGCAGACACAAGTTGACTGCATCAATGAATCTGTGTAGTGAAGAGGCGAAAGATTCGCCAAGCCTGTTTTTCCTCCTCGTTCCAAAACCAACCCTGCTCTCATTCTTGTTTATCATGTCGCAGCTTGTGGAATTCAGCTGCTGATTAATGTCGTCTGGTGCAATGCATTCCCTCATCTCCAGCTTCTCAGAGGCGCATATCAATTGAAGTCGAGTCATTGCCAGACAAAGCCCTTCCTTCACTTGCCTTGCTTCACACTGGTTGATTTTTTGGTATAGATTCTAGCTTAATCATCTTCATGAGGCTGTTCATCTGCTCCACCATGTATTCGGTTCCATCTCAGATCTTGATCTTTCCACAATCCCGGAAGTGTGAACATCGTCAAAGATTGGGCATGAACACTTACTTCCAGATGGGTGTTTTATCCCAAAACAACTTCCCGAGTAGGTGTGATGCGAGAAACTACTTTGGCCCTTATTTTGACCGAAGTCAAGCGGATTATCTTGGAAATGCAGCATATCTCAGTGCATGCACTCCACCTATGTACATCTGTCATGGTGGTTCCACCATCCTACCGGAGTCTCTGGCTGTGATGTCTGGGACTTATCAAATGCAGAGACTGTTCATTGGGGAACATGTTTGTGGTATTATCGATGTCATTCCGATATGATATATGACAGCCCCGGAACCCACAGAAAGAGAGATTGCCACTACGTCCTTGATCCAGCAGGTATACAGACACATCTTCCGTTGTCAACGAGGTGCTGCCAAGAGAGGGAAAGCAGGCCTTCACATGGAAATATATGCCTCATGTGCTACAGAGGTATCCTGGTTGGTGTTAACCCCAGGTGATCTGCCGCACATCCTACTCTGTCTCAAGGTAGTTCGTGTCGATACACTCAGCCAGAGGAAGAAGATGAAGAAGTGCGTTGTCAAATGAGTACGATGCACTCGATGACCTGTTAGCACAGATGAAGTACGTATTACTAGCCTTTCTACTGACGGTAACTGATCCTATTCGCCACTTGTTCACCAGTAAGGCAAACAAGGCTGCAGTCAAACTACAACAGAAACTCAGCCCGAGTTCTGTGTTCTACAAGCATTGCGATGGCAAGCAACCCAAGAACCTAGCTAGTCGAAGAGGCCACCAGCTGGTTTCTTCTCTGTTTCTTCTCTCCTATTCAAAGCTCCCTTGAACTTGATGGACAACTGACCTGCACCTCGCCATCAAAGGAATCGCAACTAAACAAGGCGCATGCAAAAGCTGACATTCAAAATTCGATGATGACTTGTATTATTACTGATTCCTTGTGTATTGATTTGTAGTCTAATATAGTTCTCCTTGATAACACTGCACCTGTGAATACATCAATACAGCAATCAAGTAGCCCATTCGCCACGACTGAGTTCATAACCAAATTATGAGATAATTTGCAGTCATCTTGGTACCTCATCACCACAGATAAGATGATACCAAGGATCCAGAGTGTGAACGCCTTCCAACCGTACTTGAAATGGTGCGCTTGAGATCTGTACAGGTGAAGTAAAATATCTCATAGGACTTTTACTGAATCACGGTTTGTGCATCTATGCATAGGATCTGTCAATTTAATCAGCATGTTGATGCTGACAGAAGACGTGCCAATGTAAAAAGCAGGGTATAAGCAGGGGAAAAACACAAGGAGATTGCTATTGGGCAAGACCAGCCACCACCATGAGCCATTGCTGAGAAGAAAAGGCTTGTATGGAGAGAACCAAGACTTTGAGGGAAAACTAAACCTGGCTAGCTATTTCGATAGCCTGCAAACATGGTCTTTTCTTGCAGATACGGCGAGGAAGGTGCAGTTAGTTGAACATGCACCATGATCTTACCTCTGAGGGATTTGATATCCACGAGATCTAAAATGAGGAGCAAATAAGGAGGAATAATAATTCAGATTTACCGAGATTCATCTGCATCGTCAATATTAGTATTCATATTTTAGTATCTGCAGTGTGCGCCTCGATCGTATTCCCTGTACAGTCCTTCCTCTCTCCACAAGGAGATTGATTTGTTGGTTTTTTGACACAAGAACGCGATGAGAGGGTTATGGATGACACATTGTCATCTTGGGCACGCTGAATTCAAGGAGCCAGGACTGGGAGACAGAATGAGAGCAAAGTCGTGATGGTGAAAGGGAGGGATTATTGCAGAGAACGTCATGATAGTCAGACAGAGGGATTGCTTGGGTTTTCCCAACGTGTTGTAAGGTTGATCTCTTTGATTTGTTCAACTGTGTTCTTCATCCTGACAATAATCATCAGCTTGGAGTTGTTGCAGTGGCCTGATATCATGTTAACGCCTCTCCAAGCTTCAAGAGCCATGGCATCACTGTTTTCACATCTCTGAGTGACTATTGATGCTCCACCAGCAATTGTGTCTTTACCGCCACGTCTCCAAGTGGATAAAGCAGTCTCCTGGACTCCCAGTGGCCAATTCCACTGCTCCATTCTGGTGGATCCCAGCATCACCCATCCAAAAAGAAGGCTCATCTGTAGCCTTGCCAGCATGCATGGACATTGTGATTATCAGGTTAGGGATAACGGGCAAGGTGTGCTTGATTCGGACAGGCCATTGGAGGTTGTGATGTTGGAAATGAGGGACAGGGTCCACAGTGCGGAACAGAGGATATACTACGCCATGTTTGAAGGAGCCAAGGAGAAGTCAGGCTGCCTAGTGAAAAGAGTGGCTGGGGTATGATGGAGGGACTGGTGGGGATAGAGCATGCCGACAGGGTGTGCGGGGTCATCTCGATGACGGGCGGGATGATGCATCTGGCATACCAGCTCGTTATGGGAATCCTATCGCAGCTGCTTGAGCTCAAGATGTACTCTTCGTTTTGGCTGTACACATTCACACACCCTGCAGCGACATTCGTGCCAAACATATCATCCACACTACCAATGGACAGTTGTCCCATCTCTTCGCACCAATACGGGAAAGGATCGTTCCCATGCAAGAGAACATGACGGTACAGCGCGCTGGAACTGGCTTGGACGATGGATGGCTTGGTATGCGGTCATTTGTGCTATACCCAAGCACATCTGAGTATATGGGACTACCTCACCCAACAGCCGCTTAGGCTTAGCCCTGCTCTCGGTGAGAAACTAGCGAGAAACCCTATGCAGAGTTTATGTTTGGCGGTGGCATCGAGATGGACACCTCACCCTTCTTTGATGCTGTTGGATGACAGGCTTCGAGCTTCGGCATATACCTTGTGGGGTACTTTGCACAGGGGAATATGTTGCCAATTTAATTACTCCCTATGTCAACGGAGTGAAATGCATGATTCAAGGAAGTATTACATGCAAGCGAAACAGTGACACACACTGATTCGAGGCAAGGGGGTACTGGAATGTCAGCCTAGCACACCGGGTAGGTAGGTAGGTTGGGCCGGCAGGCCTGAGAAAAAAAAGTTGACCTCCCTTATTGGGGCCTAAAAATGACTTTTTGGGGGACGTTACAGATAAATTTCAATGTAATACATACCATGGTGCATGCTATTTACCTCTGAGAGTATGATAACTGACTTTATAGACATCTTCACCGGCACTCTTTGGCATCAATGCTTACTGCATCATGATGATGTCAAATACCTTAATGAACCAATTTTGCGATATACGTCCAATAGGATACAGACTGTGTGCAAAAACATCAAGATATTTATCATACAGGTACTTTTGTGCAAAAAATGGGCCAAAAAGTGTCAGAATAAGCCTAAATTATGTAGAATGACATCATACAGGTCATGTGGAGGTAGGTAGGTCCAGCGCTGATGCACGAAAATATTTAATCAGCCCCATGTCTTTTTTTTTTCATATTCAGACCCCCTTGATTCAAGGTGATAAGATTCTAGGTAGAACTTCTTGTTGCAACTACACCCCACTGAGGTTTCCTGTATACATCTAATTGTAACAGGATGTGTATGTGCCATCACTTCCTCTCGCTTCAAGTCCTCATTCTGACTAGAATGGTTAGCGCTCCACTGGCGACATTATTGGATTCAACACACTGGCTATACAAATCCTTCGTGCAGAGACAACAAGGTATGTAGCTGTAAAATCCAATAGAAATGTACTGAATAATAGTACCATTGAGAAAGACATACTATTCAAACCTCTCCAATGTCACCATCATCGCTCTCCTTGAAGATGGTTTGTCAATCGAAGATATCAGAGTCCCAAATCAACGAGCCTATACAGGATCAAAGCCTGTCATACCATCCTCTCTCGCTAACACCCCCAGTGCCAGCCTCAGCGTTGACGGACTGATGGAGATGTTGAACAGCACTCTTGGCACCGAATACGACCTCACCCCTTCTCTGTCATCCCTTCTCGAAGCGTACATCTTGGATGAACATGATTTCGGCACTGTATATGCTTATCTCTGCCCCATATGGTTTGACTGCGACTTGAACGTCGTCCAAGATTCGATGCGCACCTCTGAAACGACAGACCTAGAAATACGATGGGAAGCGCTGGTTGATGACCAGATAACCGAGAAGGGACTGAACATGGCCCCTAGGCACATCTGGGATCTCTTCAGCAATAGGGTGGTGCCGTGGTGGGTTGCCTTGCATGCACCATGGGGAATATCACATGCCTGGCTGGATATCAGCCGTCGCAAAAATGTGCTCACACCCATCAATAGACAAGAATGGCCCGTGCCCATCCCAGAAGATGCCAACCTCGATCTAGTTCGTATCGAGATGCTGAATCTCGGAGCAGAGTATGCATGGCTGGATGTACTCTGTTTGAGGCAGGAAGGTGGGCGAAATGAGAATCTGCGTGCGGGGGAGTGGATGTTGGATGTGCCCAACATCGGAAATGCATATGTCTTGGAAACAGTAGTTTGCTACTTCAATGGGCTTGGACAGCCCTTGGAGCGTGGTTTCGATTCCGATAGTCCTCGGAGTTGGTTCAAACGCACGTGGACGTTACAGGAGACGAGTGACAAATGGATGATTGGTGGGGATATGGGCGACGAGACCTTGAATGAGGAAGTGTGGAAAAGATTCAAGTTGCAACTGGTATCCATGGAAGGGATCACGTTCCATGTAGTTCGCTTGCTATTGCTGTTGCAGGATCGCACGTCCGAGAAGGATGTGGATAAAGTTGCAGCACTGACATACTTTTTGGCAGATGACAGCATACCAGCACACAATGAAACACGACCCACCACATCTACCACTCACAGTTACACAATGATCAACCCCACTTCAAAAGATAATCCCACCAGAACAGGTGATCCCGCCTCACCCATAGCACCAGCATACTCTGAGCTGGAGTCTGCTGAAGATGCTTGGACAGCTCTGGTAAAGGTGATAATATCATATCACTGTTCGCAGATGCTCTTCTTGTATCATGAACCCGGGTCCAAAAAGAATGCATGGAGACCATCATGGCAGCAGGCTATGAATTGGGATACACAAAATATTTCCGAAATGGATCCCGGCATCTTTTTTTCTGGGGATGTTGATTACAATATGATGACGAGTGCCTATTCATACAAGGGTTGGTGCATTGAATCGGTACAGGTGCAAGGGTTGGCCACACCAGTAGCAGCGCCCCGCGAAGGACACTTGATTGTCCAAACCCGCCGGTCCTGGTACAGAGGGAAACGTCGATATCGATACAAAATTTCCGCTGGCCATCAATACCCAATACCAGATGGCCAATATTCATTGCTACTACTCGGATTGGCTGCAAATAAGGCTCCATGCGTTGTTGGGAAAATGCTACACAAACAAACGTTCATAAAGACATCGGTGTTGGTAATCATGGACTGGCCGGAGGATGAAAAGAAGTGGAAGAGTATGGGTGCTAAAAAGTTGCATACTATTCTTGGTTGAAAATCCTTAAACCAAAGTCAATTATATTTTCTGTATACGCTTCGGGAAGTGTCACTCCTCGCTTTATAAAATGCACCATTTATTGAATACTACTTCTAGTGCCAAATATTGTTGAAATAATCTTGCAGGTATGGAAGCATACAAGGGATCAGAGCACGAATACGGGATTGACGGAGTACATGAGCGACGGTGTACGTAGTCAATCGAGTAAAGAAGAGAAAGCGTGGCTGCGAAAATTTAATGATACGTACATGTGACTGATTACCAATAAACACGCGAGCCACGAGCTCGATATCCATTATCCAACAAATATATCCATTCCCTTCGTTCCGCCTTGATATCGATGAATTAATTTTACCGGTCCACTGTAGCAGCAAGTACAGGCTTGATAAGTTGTATCTTCAAGGCGAGTATGGAATTGTAAGTGAATTCCTGCAGTTTACAAAGGCCAACGAGAGGCTTAGAAACGGCCCGTGCAGACTTTCAGTACTACTGAGTCTGGGTCAATTGTCCGTTACATCTCCGATAATTTATGGCCAAACTCGCCAGAGAACGAGATCGGGAAGTAAAATCTGTGTGGAAATCTTGTATAAACTCTCCGATCTCGTTATAAGACTGGTTATAGGTCATCAATATATGTCAGGGAAATCAGATCTCCAGGACGAACCGGCCGAAGAATACGAAGCATTGACCTTGGGATGTGTAAAGATACGAGGAATCGGAATCCATTATAGACCTTCCGACTGTCGGCGGGGGCAGGCTTTGGGAAATGACGATCTAGAGGTTTGAAAGGTCCGGAAATGAGGAAACCTGGATTAGAAAGACGACGTCGGCAAAAAGCGATTCAATTTTTAGTCTACGCAGCCTACTAAGATTGGACAACTTGGTGAAGGGGCATATCGTTCCTAAAGACCGAAGTCTGCAACGTCCGTGCTATATGAAGGATATGGTAAATGAATGAAGCGTTGGTATCTCCCAGCCGACTGTCCGTGCAGAGATGGAGGCCATAACAGTCTCCGTATTGGGAGGAAAGGCAATCTTAGCGTCGTCCAACCGAGAGCTGGTCAAAAGAGAAATATTGAAGGATCGGCGGCGAAGCTCATGTCGACATTCAGTTTCTGCAAGTTGGGGAAGAGAGTTTCCTGTCTCTCAGCAAGGCGCAGGAATACGGTGGATAAGTGGACTGCGGCGCGCGACTACGCATCAAGAATAATGAATCAAACGCGACGCGAGTGCTGTTTGAATTGAGCCCATGTATCATCCGATATGATATCAGGGAGTATCTGCGAGCATCAGAACTGATTCTGAGTGGTCAAGGGCTCAATTTCTCCAGTGGTCGTTCGAACTTCCACTGTAGAAGGGGCCATTTGAGAGTCTCCACCCCTTCTCTTCTAGCAATCTTCCGCATTTGGGTTCCTCTTCCAGGGTCACGGTCAAGCTGCGGCCCGTGAAAAGTCTAGTTTGAATGGAACGTCGCCCGCGAATAATTCCATCAATATGTAGTCCTCGGAGTGGTCACCGGAAATAGAGCTCACAAAGACAACAGCACCGCTCCTTTGGAATGACGATGGATAGTTGGCGGCGGAGTAGACACATCTCAGGCTGAAGTTGGAGTCGGATGCGTTGCGATCAAGTAGCGATTTTCCAGCAGGAGAGGATCCAGGCTGGGTTCCTCTCGTTCAGCGAGAGGTGGTGTGGATTCGTGAAAAAGAGGGAATTGTGAAAATCTTGTATGAAATTCCCCGAGAAATTTACCGTCTCCGGGTCCTTTAAGGTACAGTCGTCTGCTGTACGATGGTGCACTACCGTCGAAGACGTCGCGTCTCCTTGGCCGTTCGAAGATAACTCTCCGTCATGTCTCCCGCTTCGCCTTTCCGAATATAACCTCGACGATCCTGCTTCGGTGCCATAGTTCCAGGAACCAGGAGGAATCGGTGGAAGATGCACCTGATACAGCCGTCTGCCATACGTGAGGGTGTACTCCATGGTAGGGTACTCTAATCCTAGCGGGGACAGTGTAAGGTTTATCGAAGACTGCGCGTCTCCCTCACCCTCCGAAGATGGGAGGGATTCTAATTCTGCAGTCATTGGGTCGTTATTACACATCAAGATTGCTATCGTCTGAAGACGAATTAAGCAACGTAGCCTTGGGCGTTCCCGGCAGTCCAAGATCGTCTGGCAGTAGAAGACAGATCCTCCGCTGGTATGTTCCTGCTCGCTCCTTGTTTAGTTCAATGAGCCATTCTTAGGTGAATAGTACTTGCCTTCCTCTTCGTTCTTCGTGAACTAGCTGCGTGGCTCGACGAACATTCCCTGAATTTTGAAGATCCATCCGTCCACCCAAGAAAAAGTCTGACTCTCTTTCTCAACTTGCATCAGGAAGTGGTGCGTCTTCCGTGTCCAGTTGCAGGCGAGAGGCACGCGTGTTGTGGCTCTATTGGGATAGAACTCGGAGCGCAGAATGGATGGCCGGGGGTAACCAAATCCCGCACACCCTCTCTACCGCGCCGAATTGAATTCGTCACCCAGCAAAGGAAGTGAATGTTGGCATGGTCTACACAAAGGTCCAGTTAACGGTAGTCAAAGAATAGGAGAAAGTAGAACTCACCGGAATAAAATCCCATCCCTTGCACCCTAAGCGATGCGTCGTCTCACGCAACCAGAGATATCGAGGTTACCAATGAGACTGGCATAGTTTATTCGAGATTGGCAAGTTTGTATGACGAGTATTGTCTCCCCTAGGCAGACTCAAATCAAAGACAGTCGAGATTTGAAATCGAGCAGAATCGTTCGACGAAGCGCTCATTATTTCCATATAGGTGGTGTCGATGGAAACAGATTCGAGAAAGGATATGAACTTGGGAAGAGTATGTCTAGGAAACTTGAACATGAAGGTAGGTGTGAACGCGCGGAAGATCTACTTGGAACCATATCGGTCACAAGAAACATAAGCATGAAAACACAACTCACTTTCAACCTTCAAGTTCAAGGATCTTAGCCTTGTACTTGACTGTAGGGAATTCGTTGGTCTTCAGTTGATGCATCACTAGAAAAGAAAACACGTTAAAGCTGAAAACTGGTGGGATGCCGGTATTAATCGTACCATGTCAGTATATGCCCATGGCCCTGCCAAATTTATGAGGAATTTCGCTTCGCCTGTTACACCCGGCAGTCCCGTCAAACTGTGTCCTGATGTTGGCTCGTACGATAGTCATGGCAGTCATGGTCACAAATGGCGTTGATGACTAAATATGGAACGACAATTTTCGCTTATCCGTCGGGCCATGTTCCTGATCCTGACGATGATCATCGGCTTGCCGTTACAGTGGCCTGATATCGTTGCGGGAAACTACTTGCCAGTGAAAACCCGAGGCTCAGGTATATTCACCATCGGCAATCTCTGATGGTAGCACTATTTTCAGTCCTACGAGTAGCTATCGACGCTCTACGAGCAATCGTCTCTTCGTATCGCCGAGTCTCCAAACAGATAAAGCAACCTCCTGGACTCTCAGTACCCAGTACCCAATCCCACTACTCCATTCTGGTCGATCCCAGCGTCGCCTATCCAAAAAAAAGGCGCGTCTGCATCTCTGCCATCATGCGCGGACGTTGTGATTATCGGGTCTGGGATTAACGGGCACGTCGTTTGCGGGTGCACTGCTTGATACGGACGGGTCTTTGGAGGTTATGATGTTGGAAGCAAGGGATGCGTGCTCTGGGGCCACAGCACGGAATGGAGGACATATCACGCCGCCGCTGTATCACGACTACCTCGATTTGAAGAAGAAACACGGTGCTGAGGCAGCAAACAGATCATCCAGTTCCGGCTCTCGCACCTTGATGAGCTGATAAGCGTTGCATAGGAGGAGGGCGTGACGGAAGAGAGCCAGTGTCGCAAGGTGGATACCTATGATGTCTTTTTTGACAAAGACGTGTTCGAAGGAGCCAAGGAGAAGCTGGGGCGCTATTTGGAGGAGCTGCCGAGCGAGAAGGGTGGCTGGGGTACGGCGGATGGGCCGGCGGGAATGTAGCTCGCAGACGGGATGTGTGGGGTCATCTCAACGACGGGCGGTGCAGTCCATCCATACCGACTCGTCACGGGAATCCTTTCAAGGCTGCTCAAGACGTACTCTTCATTCTAGCTGTACACGCACACACCCTGTCTCTCCATTTATGACAACATCGTCCACACGCCCTGCACCAAACATGTCATGTCGTACACGCGACCAATAGATGGACGTTCCATCTCCTTGCGCCGATGCGGGAAAGGATCGTTCATACGTGGCCATATGACAGCACAGCGCGCAGGAACAGGCTTGGGACGATGGATGGCTCAGTAGACAGTCGTTCATGCTCCTCTGGCCACGCACCTCCGTCCCGGCCTGGGGCTAGTACATCGCCATCGAAGCCTGGTTGTGGATCATGCCAATGATGCAGGTCATCGCCTGAATCCTGGACGCTTCTTCGATAGGCAAACCATGTGTAATTTGATGGCTACTTATCCGCACTACTTATACCCGCACGACCCTCGACCCTTTTCCTTCCTCAATCGGTCATGGGACACCCGTCGTCGACAACGAGAAAGGCTACGCTGGGAGCAGTGATGAAGGCCACGATGCCCCAAATGTCTACCAGCAACCAACGGGCCTCAAGGGTCTGTATTACAACCCTATCACCCAGGTAAGTCAAGTTGGTTTTTGAAGATTTTTCAATTTCTGACTTGTGCATAGGTCGCGATGCTGGGTGTGGTTTGCTTCATGGGACCAGGTAGGCGACATCCAACCTTTCTTGGCGGCTGTTTAAAATCATCCCTGTATAGGATTGTTCAACGCTCCAAACGGACTGGGAGCCGGTGGCCAAGTCGATTCCAAGACCAACTCCAACGCGAATACCGCTCTGTATTCAACGTTTGCTGCATGGGATTCTTCGCTGGGTGCATAAGTCTTGTTTTCTTCACGTTTAGGGCACTTATCCATGTACCCTTAGATCGGTCAATAGCATGCTCGGACCAAAAGTCACGCTCCTGATTGGCAGTATAGGTTACAGCTTGTACATCGGATCCTACCTGTGATTATTACTCGCTTATCATTAGTTAATCGACGCTGATACTATTTCTAGAGCCATCAACATTCACTCCGACGTTGGTGGCTTCGTCGTCGCCGCAGGAGCCATCCTCGGAATGTGCGCTGGTCTTTTATGGACCGCACAGGGCTCCTTGATGATGGCGTACCCTACCGAAACACAAAATAGGAAATTCGTCGGGATTTTCTGGTCTATTTTCAACCTCGGCGGTGTAGTCGGAGCGTCTGTTGCTGCTGGGAGAAATTGGAAATCTACGGTAGGCGTTCGAGCATCTGTAACACACGACTGCGTGTTCATTCGTGTTTACAGGCCAACACTTTTGATAATTGGACATGTGCGTTAGCGTTTTCACCCATCCTACTTTTTTGTTTAAACAGTTTTCAGATTGGATTCCTCGTCCTTACACTCATCGGCGTTCTCATTCCGATGCTAATGGCGAATCCCGACAAGATGATTCGTTCGGATTAAACAAAGGTTACGACGCCCCGACACCCCTCCTGGAAGACCGAAATTATAGGTCTATTCGTGACGCTGAAGACAAATCCAATGATTATCCTTCTCCTCCCTATGTTCTTCGCTTCAAACTGGTTCTACACACGGCGTTTCTGTGAATTCATCTAACCAACGCTTCAATGTTATACAGTGCCATCTTCAACATCCGTGCCCCAGGCTTGAACAATGTCTGCTACTGGTTCTCCCAAATCATCGGCTCTGTCCTCATTGGTCTCCTCGATCGAAAATCCATTAGTCGTCGTATCCGCGCCTACACAGGATGGACCGTCCTCTTCCTAATGGTCTTCGTTGTCCACATCTGGGGATACTTCTACCAAAAGCAGTGCACACGCGAGAGCATCGCACCAGAGACGGAAAAAATGGATATCTACGATCACGGATACGCCGGCAGAGTGTGGTTTTACATCTTCTGTGGGATTCTCGATGCGATGTGGCAGACGACGGCGTACTGGCTTATGGGTGCGATATCGAATGATCCGTCAAAGCTGGCATTCTTTGTTGGATTCTACAAGTCGATCCAGTCGGCTGGAGCAGCTGGGATATGGCGTGCGGACGCTGTCGAGATTCCGTAAGTTTTCTCTGACACTTCATTGTGATATCTCCTCATGACGCTTCACATAGGTACATGAATATGTTCATTTCCGAATGGGCTCTCCTTGTTGGAGGTCTCGTGTTTGCGTTACCTATGGTTATTCTCCGTATCAATAATCATACTGATCTCGACGACGAGACCATGTTAGTTCATCTCTCTTATTAACTTTGATTGTTTCTGTTTCCCGTTGCCTTACTTCTAGCGCGCGGATGGATGATGAAGGACACATACGTCCAACTGAAGCTGTCGCTGCTGAGATAAAAGCTACCCAGGCGTCTTCATGATTTTTTATGTCGGTGATTAAGGACACTTCATGACTGATGACTTTATTCTAGTATATTTGTAAATAGTACTCATTTTCGTGCTTGCCATCGTAACATGTACTGATGAAAAAGAGGGCTGATGTATTTTGGGCCCTCTCGATGTTACCTGGTGGATCCAACTTCATTATTTCTGGTGTGAATGAATCAACCGCAGTTGGTGGCAGGAGTCCGAGCAGGAGCACTGCTCCCGATTAGGCAGGTGGTTGGTCGAATTCAATTAGCGCGCTTCTTCAGTACTTCAACTTGTTCACACTTCGGTCACTAGCCTGAGAGACTTCGAATTTCTTTTGGTTTGTTCTTACGCTCTATCTGCTAGCTCTCCCAGGGAGTGATCACTTTTCCGAAGATGCTACGCGCATATCTACCTTTAGACGTCGCGACCAAAGGGAGCGGGAACCTTCTCTACGTGTCTCGAGGTTATCTAGGCGCTTAGGTCGCTTCTGTGACTGATTGATTTGGAGCTCTCGTTGGGGTCTGAGTTTGTCCCTATTTTGCAGGAAGCATGTTTCTATGTCTATATAAACCAGAAATCGCCTTGACCACGATGCAACCATGTCCCGCAAGCGCATATATCGCAGTGATCTCTTCGCCCCGGAGAAGCTCACGTCGACGGATGCACTTGAGCGTGCGTTGCAGGAGCTGCAAAGCATCCTCACAAAGGATAATTTCAGCCACATTTTTCAAGAGCTTGTCGATAACGAAAACCCCAACACTGTACTCTTGGTCTTGTCATGTAAGTCGACATCGTCAAGCTATCTGATGTATATCAGATTCTTACATCTTCACAGCATTGAGTGAAACTACATCGTTGACTTCGTGGTTTCTGGAGTCCTTTCCCTCTGGAGCTGCAGACTACGACGTGACCGTCCACTACAAGACTATATCTTGTCTCTCTACGGAGCTTCTTTCCTCCCCACTTGTTGCAGATAAAGAGTTATGTGCCCGACATCACGAAATGGCTCAGATCGCGCCCAGGGCATTGCAGTACCTCGGCTCCTTCCTGCATTCCATCGATATCAGAACGCAGCATCACAACAAGAAGGGCAAGGCGAAACCGTCCCAGTGGAAGCTTCCGCAAGTCAAACGAAACGATGGTGCCTTCACCTTGATCGAAAAGTATTTCGATGTACTGAACGTCGATATCCCTAAAACATCGAGCCAAGCATCCATCCTCGTGGAACTTATTTTGCAAAGTCAACGGGATACTCTCAAGGTAAGTGTGACTCTATCTGCTTGCTATGCGTTGAACGTTGAGGAGTGCCTAGTTCTATTTAACGCTCCTCCGTCGTTCTGGGGTATCTACATCCCTCAAGGAATGTTTTATCTTCTCTGCGTCCCCAATAGAACCGGAGAACAACACCTCGGGGACTGTGGCCAAGTTGCCATCTGCATACCCGATCGTCCAGCCGATGAAGTCGTACGTCTCCATGTCCTTTCACGAAATGATCTTACGTGTCTATCAAGGGCGTTGTACTTTGATACCGCTAAGGATTTTGGCAACTGGACGGTCGTCATATCCACGAATACGGACAATTTTTTGCGGAGAGCCCACAAGAAGAATCTCTCCGCGTTTAACGCTATCGTAGAGAAGATAAAGTACGTGTCGGATTTCATGCATGTATCACCCACGCTTATCGGAACCACAGGGAACTCTCTTGTGGTCATTTTACTGACGACAATCAGAAGCGTTTGTGTGGAAGTGCGACTGAGGTTCCCGTCTTCTCGGCAAAAATATCTCGCAGTCTGAGACTCGTCGTAGGAAATCGGTTTCTTATCAATCTTGGATATCACTCACGCCCCCTTGTAGTATCAAATAGATATAATCCCGGATGATGATGTACGTTCGAAAGATAAATTGTAAAACGAATTACTAAACTACCTTGAATCATTGGCAGAAAGAGACACAGGGTAAGTTAATGTTCATGTCTCTTTGCTTTCTCCTCACAGTTCTTCAAGCCGTCAAAGTTTTCGGTATCTATACCCATGCTCAAATCGACAATCGTCTCTGGAGTTCGGTCAGTAGTCAGCTGCGAAAAAAAGGAAAGGAATACCAGAGGAGGTATCGTTTTCTCGCCTCAGCCTAAACGCATGTAGCCTTAACGCGATGGTATAGATGTGCGGTCAGGGGACACGCAGATCAAGCTCCAAAGGACATTTTCACTCCGGCGTTCTTCCCTTCGCTACCTGAAGTGTCACCTTCGGAGATTGAAGATATACCGGATCTACGTCCCGACGAAAAAGCCCAGGTTAACTTCACATTTTTTATTCCTTTGAACTAAACATTGACCACTGTTCCTCTCAGAATCATGCGAGACTCATGTAAGCTATATAGAGGGGTGCCCAGTGCCAATCGCTAATCCCCTACAGCATCGAGAAATACATCACACTCTCACAGGTATGTTTTGGTGCTTATTTGCAGATTGACCGTTTAACCATGAAAGCGTGCAGCCCCTTTTGAATAGTATGTACCCGTGTGATACTGTCCAAAAAAAGTCGTATCTGATTCGTTTTGGTAGCTATCCTAGCAGATATCGATGCTACTTTCCCTTACATGGTTTCGTGCGCCACCGTCTTTGGCTCTCCATGTTCATTTACTGATAGCATGTATCCACAGCACTCAAGAGAAACGTATTATAGAGCATCCGAAATCCTGCTACGTTATAGGCCGCAGCGGCACAGGGTATGCGCAAACAGTTCGTTGGCTTCATTCTCTTGCTCACGTCTATTTAACATAGGAAAACTACAACCATGCTGTTCAAGATGTTGCTCATCGAGCGGACATCCCAACCCATGGCGTCGGATTTACCTCGCCCTCGTCAAGTCTTCGTCACGAAGTCTAGAATGCTTGCTAAGAAAGTGCAAGAATACTTTGCGAAGTTGGCCGGCTCCTTGGCAATGGCGTCACGGTCGCCTGCTGACGTGCCGGCAGCTCCTCAGTACCAAGTTGATTTAGGGCTGGTTGATGCAGATGACATTGTAGATTGGCGGACTGATTTGCCAGCCAAGTACAGTGAACTCGAGGAGAAACATTTCCCGCTATTTATCACATTTGATGGTGTAAGCAGCAGCACTTTTTTAATCTAAGGTTCTCATTCTTGCCGATTATAGCTTTGCGACATGTTGGAAGCCGACACGGATGCTCAAACTTTGACCGCCAGGCCTAAGCGCCATAGGGGCGTCATTACGTATGAGTCCTTTCGCGAGTCCTACTGGTCTCATTTCCCTGAGCCGTTGATCAAAGGATTAGGTTTCTACTTCTCTCTTTGTCTACACACTGGTATTGAAACTGTGTTTGTCCAGATCCTGCCTTGGTATTCAGTGAAATTATAGGTAACACATCTATATTTTTGTATCAAAGAGCTTGACTGGAGTCTCTGTTCAGGTGTCATCAAAGGGTCAACAGAGACGCTGAGCGAAGGGAAGCGGTATCTTAGCAGAGACACTTACATTGGTCTCAGTAAACGCCGGCAATCTACATTTGCTGACCAGAGGTGTGAGATATACCAACTGTTCGAGTTGTATATGCGCAAGAAGAAGTTGCGAGGAGAGTACGACACTGGTGATCGGTAAGGTTTCCGTTGAAGTACATCGGATGGAAGTTAATCTGGGTCTAGAACCCATGGTATCCTGAAGCATTTCACGGAGCAAGGCATCCCAAGACAAGGACTCGACCATTTGTGAGTCCTAAGCTCATGCACTTTATCTGTTATCAATGTTGTTACAGATATGTTGATGAAGTACAGGATAACATGCTCATTGACACTATGGGTAAATTTCATCCTTCATATTTGTCTCATACAGACCATGATCAGCTAACCGGTTCACCATTTAGTCTTGAGGGCGCTATGTAGCAACCCGGATGGCCTCTTCTGGGCAGGTGACACTGCGCAGACCATTTCCGTTGGAAGTTCTTTCCATTTCAACGCTTTGAAGGCATTTCAGTGGAATATCGAGGTATCAGTTACTCGGAATCATTCTCATGCATGAACTAATTAGATGAGCAGAACCAATACCAAAGGAAGCACAGGCTTGAAGCACAGCAGCCACCTGAGATGTTTCAACTTGCCGTCAACTATAGGTCCCATGCTGGGATTGTTGATTGCGCGCATTCCATCATTGACCTTATCACGATGTTTTGGGAGGGTTCCATTGATCGTCTTTCTTCAGAGACGGGCATTGTAGATGGGGTCAAACCCGTCTTCTTTAAGAATGAAGATCGTGCTCAGTTGAAGCAGTTTATCTTTGGTGATCGTGGTAAACCTATTGAGTTCGGTGCCCAGCAATGTTAGTCTCCTGTTATCTGTGTCAAAGATGGCTGACTCTGAATTGCCGTGCATAGGTATCATCGTCAGAAACGAAACAGCAAGAGAGAAACTCCGACAGCAAGTTGGTGAAGTCGGTCTAGTGCTGTTCGAGCTTTTTATTGCTACATTAACAAAGCCGCTGATATCCAATATTGTAGCACCATATACGAAAGCAAAGGACTGGAATTCAATGACGTAGGTCGATATGCTATGTTACGAGATGATTTTTTCACTCTCGCATTGCCTCCCTTCAGGTCCTGCTTTATAACTTCTTTGCTGATTCAACAGCCAGTCTCGCACAATGGCGTGTCGTACTGAACGGCATCAAAAAGAGCAAGCAGGACCCTTGGCATCCTCCGCCTCAATTTGACAATATTTATCATGCCAGTATCTGTAACGAGGTGAATATATCAGCAAACTGTCGGTTAGCATTGAATTAATGATGCTGTCCAGCTAAAATCACTGTACGTTGCAATCACAAGAGCCCGTGAAAATGTCTGGATCGCAGATGGATCGGAGATAGGAGAACCCATGAGAGTAAGCTGCTGCTATCCTAGCCAGTCAGTGTTCTTATCAGATCATCAAGGTCTTTTGGTCAAACAAAGATTTGATTAACAATTACACTCCGGGATCTGATACCCCTCGTCTCGCATCTTCATCGACACGAGAAGAATGGGCTGCCGAAGGACGTGAACTTTTCAATGCGAAGCACTTCTCACAGGCCAAGTACTGTTTTGATAAGGCCAAGCTTCCCTTCCAAGCATCCATTGCAGATGCCTATGATTTGCGAGCAAAGGCCCGTAAAGTCATTGGTACATCAAAACAAAATGTCCTCGAACGATGCTCTTGTTTTGCGAAGGCAGCTGTTTCATTCGAGGAATGTGCACATGCCAGTAGTAAGGCACACTCAAAAGATTCCATGACCTACCTCAGGATCTGCGGCGAATGCTTTGAACTAGCTGACCAGAAGGATCGGGCCGCCGGGGTGTTTTTAAAGGCTAAGGAGTACACCCATGCTGCAGAGCTGTATAGAGACATCGGCAAATTTGACGAGGCAATCAAAATTGTGAAGGCTCATGAAGACGAAATGTCACCGACGGTCGTCGAAAATGTCATCAAGCTCGCAAGACTAGCGTACTTCTCTAAACGCCAGATGACGTACGTCTTTTCCTGAGGCGTGTTGGTCAATTATTCTTACCTTCCTGAACAGAAAAGCCCGCGAACTATTTGACTCAGTCGAAGAAGAAGTGGAGTACCTGGAAGAGAAGGATCTTGATGTCGCTCTTGCGGATGTATTGGTGGAAGAAGGACGATTCAGCGAAGCCGCCGAATTGCACTATTCTGAAGGTCGCAAAGAACAGGCTATCGAGCTTTTCCTCCGTCAAACTGAAGACAAAGCTGCTTTGCGTCGAGCTCAAGAATGCATTCTCGAAGAGCTTTGGCACAGGATATCTTTCGGCATTGACCTTAAAGTCATAAGATCAGATCCCACTGTCATGCGGCTGATGCGCTCTGCGTCACGGCTTGATGCGACTTTCACAGAGCGGACTAAAGAAGTAAGTATCAGCCTCAGGAGTTTTTATTTGTCATAGTATACACTAATGCATTTTCAGCTGTCGATGTTTACGGCTATCATATGCGCTCAGACATCCCGGCTGCGTGAACTGGGTTCAGAATTCCATGAGATGGGCCATAGTTCCGCAGCCGTGCTATGCCTAGATCGATATTTCTCTCAGACCCTTCAAATTCAAGACATGGCTCTTGTTGACGCAGTGAACGAACTCAGCCTGTTCTATACCTATGTGGGCCTCCTCTCAGCTGCAGCATTCCGAACGGACCCTTGTGGAGATGCGCCAACTGCGGCGTTGTTTGGGTTCCGGCGAATAGCAGAGAACGAGTTTCTTGTGCCTTCAAACACATGGCTACATTCAGCTGATCATGAACTTCGACCTGAAGGTGTGGTCAGGACCCAGGATTCTGACTGCAACCTCAGGCTGTCAGTACTCGAACTACGTCGGCTATTTTGTGATGCTCTGAGAGGACATCTCAAACAAAGGATTGCCGCTGAAAATGACGAATGTGCGAGAGGCAAAGCATTCCTGCCTTGTCTCGTTTTTGCCGTGTCTGGGTCTTGTCATCGGGCTGGATGTCCGGAAGCCCATGTATTACCTTCGGCGATACATGCTGGTTACTACAATATGCGCGTCCGCCTGCACCTGCAACAAATTTTGATCTTGCAATCACTTAGGGAGAATGCTCACGAAGATGTTGAGCACAGAGGAACAAAGTACGTTGTCATTCTTATTTCCCGACCCCGGTGTTCATTTCTCTGTAGGTTCTGGATCAACCGTCTTTATGAAGCTCTTCATCCTCCTTATCAAATTTTTGGTTCCATCTCTCACCTTGCAATTTCTACAATTCCTGAGGCTCCGAAAGCATTGAACGTTGTGAGAGATTGGGTGCGAACACTTGTTTATGGCCGAGAATATCACCCCAAGACGACTTTCCTCATGGACGTGATGCGGACAGCTACCTTGGCCTTCACGTTTGACCGAAGTCAGTCGATTTATCTCAGAGATGCGGCATATTTCAGAATACCCCCTCCACCCATCTATAGTGGCCGAGGCGACCACCGTTTTCTTCATGAACTTCTGTACTCAATGTCAGGATCTCGAACGTGGTCTCTTACCGCTGGCTTTCGATTTGTTGAGTGAGTCTGGGACCTGCCAACCTTCAATCCAGGCTGATGTTCTTTCTAGACACGTTGTAAAACAAAGATTGTCCATCAACATAGGTGTTCTGTGCGACTTTGTGGATTTTCTTTGCAGCTCTGTCATTCTTTGTGGCGATCACTCAGGAACAATACTACCGCACAACGTGACTGTCCCTCGTAGCTGGCTCCTGCGCTTCCTGAACTATGATTTTCCGCACTTCAACAAGGGGATACAGACAAACTATTATCACCTCCTTCTAGCGCCTATTTGGGATCTCCTGGAACAATTGCAATTTCGTTTTGGTCGAGACTCTGGTAAGCCCCAGAAAATTATCATCCTTCGGTTTCTCATTCTCAAAATGTAGCGGAAAATCTCTTGTATGGGATTGGCAAGAATCTTTCGAACCTGCCATACCAAGTTCGTCATGTGTTCATCGCAAGGATGTAAGTCAACTGCCAAGTGGGTTGTCGCTATCTTTTCTGATTCTAATCCCCCATTAGATTCAGGGCCATCGGTCTATGTCAGTTTTCGCTTCCTCTGTGACTCGCGCCCTTGCTTATTTTACTGTGTAGTGGGCTGCAACATCCGCAATGATTCTCTCCATAACGATATTCAAAAGAGGATGCTATCTTTTCAACAAGAACGTTCCCCCCTTTTTGATCGGTATGCGTCTCTGCTTTAGATGCGCTTGCATAATATAACTTGAATATAACACCTTTGTAGATACGTCAGCGCAGCGGGCGACTCATGGGATAAACTTGCAGACACTATCTGTGGTTCATTGAAAAATGATACCATGGATGAGATGATGCAGCTCTTTCACCGGAGCAGAGCCCCAACAAAAGTTTGCGCCTTGCCGGGAGTCCGTCAGCTTGTATACACTGATTTCACGGATATCCGAGCACAGCTCGGTCTTACCGCATCTACTTCCACTCAGGCTAACTCACCCTACGTTAAGGTTCCTCAGCGGAAGGAGCCCGATGACGAAGCCGAGGAAGTTGAGGAGACTGCTGGTGAGGACACCGATGCTATTCCGGCACAAGAAATGACAACCCCGGATGCCACGGAAAGAGAAATTGCCGCTGCGTCCCTGTTTCAGCGGGTATACAGGAAAGTGCTTCGTCATCGACGAGGTATAGCCAGAAGAGGGACCGCAGGTCTTCATGCTCAAATACATGCCGCATGCACCAAAGAAGTATCTCAACTTGGTGATAACCCCGGGATATACCTTCGCTTGTTTCTGGGCCCGCTGCCGCACATCTTAGTCTGTCTCGAGACAGTTCGTATCGATACGCTCAGCCAGAAGAAGAAGACAAAGGATAGGCTTAAGCAGCCTTGCACTCCTATTGAGTATGGCGCACTTGGTGACATGTTGACACAGACAAAGTATGTATTTCTTGTCATTTCTACGAGCGATAACTGACACAGCTCACCAGCAAGGCGAACAAGACTGCTATCAAACTACAAGAGCATCTCAGCCCAAATTCCGCGTTCCACGAGCGCCGCGACAGAAAGGAGCTCCGGAAAATGGTGGAAGAGGCTAACAGTCTTATTTCGTCTCTCCCTTTCGAAACTTCCATGGACTTGTCGGATGACCTGTACCTCGCTGTCAGAGGGATTGTGACTGAACGTCCGTCCGTAGGTACACGCAAGAAGCCAATTCTCAATCACGATGACTTGTATTACTGATTCTTCTCTTTGTATTGATCTGTCGCAGCAATATAAGTAACTTTCATTTGATAAACGATGCTCATCATGACCGTATAGGCGGTGTTCACCGCCTCGAATAGCTAAATGATCATCAGATAAGTAATCCGCGTGGCTTTTAGTCGGTTTGACAGTGGGAGCGTACAAGTACTTCGTGGAAGACGTTGGTTCCAGTACAACGGCCACAGCGATAGCTATCGATGGTAATCGTGCAGGAGCGGGTGCCAACTCTCAACTACGGGCACGACTATGTTTGAGAAGGTGATCACTTCAGATCAAGCAAAGTCGGTTGCACAGCGTGGGTATATCCTTGATAGTAAGAATGGCAAATAAGAAAGCGACGTCTCACCCTGGAAAGGCGGTAATGATTTGTGAAGGGCCAGCCAATGTTTAATTATGGGCATGATAGCCAAACCGGTATCGTTCGAGTAAGCGATGAGCACGGTTGGTTCAGACGAGCGACCATGACCATTTCTCTTTGCCGGGTTCTGGAACCGATGTTGCTACTTCCAGGCCTACCCCCATGAAGATATTGTGTTTTCTCGTACGGAGCTGGTATCGTTCCTCGTCAGGTGTTGATGACTAGATATAAGATGAAGAGCTGTCCTGACGATGAACATCGGCAAGTCGTCGCAGTGGCCTGATATCGCGGAAGGACGACTGGCAGCAACTCTTCAAGAGTCACAGTAGCATTATTTTCGGTCCTACGAGTGGCCATCGACACTCTACAAGCAATTGTTTCTTCATACCGCCACGTCTCCCAGCGGATGAAGCAGTCTCCCAGTGGCCAATGCCGCTGCTCCGTTCTGATACCCTCTCATCTCCCATCTGCTGTTCCTCGCATGAAGACTTCCGGCTCGCACTACTACCGTCTCTACTCCCTCACCCACATGTATGCCCTTGACAAAGTCAAAAGTCATCTCATACTCCCTTTAGGTACAGAACTATCAGGTCGTGAGAAGGGCAAGAGGGTTTTTTCTTGATGTTATTTCCCATGGCGATGGAGGTGATTGTAAAGAACCGTAGACGGGAAGTTGCAGCATGGAAGTATCGGAACAAAAGGCGTGTGCCGTCCATTTTTGTGAGAGTCCCTTCTTTCCCCCTCACTTCAATACCACTGTCGGAACATTGAATCCCGTCCGAAAATGCCGGGACAATACCTCTCGAGTTGAGCAGACAACGTCGAGGAGTTGGAGGTGAACATGAAGGGAAGCGCGCAGACGGTGGAGTTGCTGATGACGAACCAGGGCGCTGGTGTAACCGTTGAGAGATTTGCTGGAGGAACCACATGTCCTGGCACCCTTTCCTCCGAGTACGTGTAAACCGGTATCGAAGTCAATCAATGTCCGGCGTTGGATGTGCACCAATCAAAGTGGATACCGGTAACACCAGCATTGGAACTGTTGATCCAAGGTAATATGGTGATGGGTCTGGGCACTGGGAAGGGAGGAAACGTGGAAGGGACACTGAGTCGTGGCACGAGCATGCGAATAAGCGGGGACGCGTCGGAAATCTCGCGCATAGGGCGAAGAGAAAAGCTATCTTCACAACGTCACGCCAAACACAAACTCTGCACGGGGTTTCTCGCCGAGTCCCGCATGGTTGGGCGGGTGTTAACGTTCATCGTTTAAGCCAGTTCCTGCGCGCTGTGCAGTCATAGGACCTCGCACGGGCATGATCTTTTTCCGCATCGGCGCGAGGAGGTGGGTCGTCCATCCGTTGGTAGCGTGTTTAGCGTGGATATCGCCGCGGGGCGTTGTCGTGGATGAAAAGACCGAGTGTATGCGTGTACAGGCAGAATGAAGAGTACGTCTTGAGCAGCCTTGAAAGGATCCCAGTGACCAGCCAATATAGATGCACTACCCTGCCCGTTGTCGAGATGACCCCGCACACTCCGTCTGCGAGCTGCATCCCCGTCTGTCCCTCCGTCGTACCCCAGCCACCCTTCTCACTCGGAAGCTCCTTCAAGTAGTGCCCCAGCCTCTCCTTGGCCCTATCAAACAACTTGATAATCTGCTTCGCCGAGATTTCTTCTTCAAATTAAGACAATCGCGGTATAGAGGTGGCGTGATATGCCTCCCGTTCCGCGCTGTAGCCCCAGAGGACGCTTCTCCCGCTTCCAACGTCACAACCGCCAAAGATCCATCCGCATCCAGCAGCGTACACGTAAACACCCGTTATCCCAGACCCAAGGATCACAATGTCGGCGCATGTAAAGATTCAGATAAATTCAGACTGAGCCAATCTTTACGCGATAGGGAAAGCTGGTCGTGTGCACAAAGAGAGATAGTGGACAGGTAGCACCCAGACTGTGAAACAGAGTGGAAAGAATTTTTGCGCATGGTCGAAGTAGCGGAGGTGGCAAAAATTTGAAACTCCGAGTTACCTTGCTGTTACGAACAACGTTATTTATTCAACGCTGCATATCATCGCGTCGTCTTGTTGTCATGGTGGAACTTTTCCGACTCTCCATGCTCATAGAGCAGACCCACTCTCAAAGATGTTAAGTTCGGACAAGTATCCGGCTCTCAAGATCTCAACATAACAATAATCGACTCGGACGTCGAAACATCATACGCCGACCCTCAAATATGTTTGGTCAGGACGAAGATTTCGTTTTTGGGCCCAAAATCTACTAATTTCGGGACAAACATTGGCGAGAGGTTCCTGTGCCGTTGATGGATTCGCAGTCAATTCGGCCGTTTCCTCGTTGGTTTTCGATAGACGAACCATGTCTGACTTGACGGCTACTTATCTGAGCTGTTTATACTCTCCTTCCTTCTTCCTTCCCCGGTCGCTCATAGCGGAACAAGTTAACGACAGAAAGAAATGCTCGTCAACAATGGTCATGTCTATGAGCAGTCAACTTTGGGCCTCAAATATTACAACCCCGTCACCCAAGCGGGTCGAGTTGGGTTTTGAAGAATTTTCAAGTTCTGACGTGCGTACGTCATGATGCTGGGATTTGTTTGTTTCATAGATGATGAACCAGGTAAGCGATATCCACCCCCTTCTTGATGGCTATTTACATTAACACTACCCCTGCGTAGGATATCTAAACAGACTGGACGCTGGTACCAGTGGTCAAGTCGATTCCAGGACCAACTCTAATGCGAATACCGCTCTGTATTCAACGTTTGCTGCCATAAATTCTTCGCTAGGTGAATCTATTTTGTTTTCAGTTCTTCGGGCTCCTCTTTCCCTTTCTTGTGCTCTTGGGTGTTCGTTGTTCCCGTTTCCGTGTGTCGTTGTTTCATGGGCCCGAGCTCCGCTGCTGATGCCGCATTGTTTCTCGAAATGGTGTGCGGCACTGTTGCACTTGTTCGGTGCCTGCGCTTTGTTGTTTCCATGGGCCCAGGTTCTGCTGCTCCTGCTGCAGCACTTTTTCTTGGATGGCGGCGTGCTGCAAACGGCGTGCTTGACTTGGTGTTTGCGTTTTGTTGGTTCCGTTCCATAGGCCCTGCCGTTCCTGCTGCCCCGCTGTTCTTCGAAATTGTGTGCTGCAACATTGCGCGTCCTTGGTGCTTGCGTTTGGTTTCGGTCGTTCCCGCCCTGCCAGTTTTTCGGTCCTCTATGTTGCTCGTTGGTCCGTGCGTATGGCTGTATGTTTCACAGTGTCTCACCTTACATGACCACATCCACTTATGACGTGTTACTTCGGAATGCGTCGCTGGTTCTTTGTGTTTTTTTTTTCACTTGTCCCTATAACACTTTAAATCCGTGAGACGTCCTTGGCTGGCAACTGAGGGTATCACAGCGGCATGGAGTGTTGTAGTCTGTGACACGTTTAGTGGCGGCACAGAATCCCGGCGTTCCTTTTTGGGACCTTGTCCGGTTATCTAACTATCTAACTTAGATCGATCAATAACGTACTTGGACCAAAAATCACGCTCCTGGTTGGCAGTAATATAGGTTACGGCTTGTATATTGGATCCTATCTGTAATCCGTACTCTCTTACCACCAGTTAATCGATGCTGATACTATTTCTAGAGCCATTAATATTCACTCTAACGCTGACGGCTTTGTCGTCGCCATCCTCGGCTTGTGTGCTGGTCTCTTATAGACCGTATAGGGGTCGTTGATGAATCGATGATGGCGTACCCTACCGAATCACAAAAGGAGAGATTCATTGGGATTTTCTGGTCTATTTTCAACCTCGGCAGTGTCGTCGGAGCATCTGTTGCTGTTAGGAGAAATTGGAAATCAACAGTAGATGCCCGAGCTTCTGTAGCATGCAACTGCGTGTTCATTCGTGTTTACAGGCGAACCCTGCCGATAAGGGGACATATGTGCGTTGGTATTTTCAACCATTCTGCTTTATGCTTGAATCGTTTTCAGATTGGATTCCTCGTCCTTACTTCTCATTCCGATGCTAATGGCGAATCCTGACAAGATGATACGTTCGGATGGAACAAAGGTCATGACACCCCGACACTCCTCTGGAAGACCGATATTATAGGTCTCTTCGTGACGCTGAAGACTGATCCAACAATCGACGCTTCAACTCCATCCAGAATTCAGGGGCTTCGATGGCACCATCTTCAACATCCGTGCGCGAGGCTTGAACAACGTCTGCTTTGGATCTCCCAAATCATCGGGTCCATCCTCATTGATCTCCTCCTCGACTGAAAATCTATCAGCTGTCATATCCGCGCCTACGTGATGCCTCCTGATGCTTCACATAGGTACATGAATATGTTCATTTCGGAATGGGCTCTCCCTGTCGGAGGTCTCGTATTTGCATCAAGAATCATAATGATCTAGACGACGAGACCCATGTCAGTTCATCTATCTCATTAACTTTGATGTTTTCTCATGGCCTTATTTCTAGTCGCGGATGGATGATCAAATACAGATACGTCCAACTGAAGCTGCCACTGCTGAGATAAAGCTACCCAGGCGTCTTTATGATTTTCGTGTTGGTGATTAAGGACACTTCATGACTGATGACTTTATTCCAGTATATTCCTATTGAATACTACCCATTTTCGTGCTTGCCATCATAATACATGCTGATGAAAAGAGGGTTGATATATTTTTGGGCTAGCTGTCTTCTCTCGAGGTTACCCGGTGACTTTATTTCTGGTGTAAATGAATTAACCGCCGTCGGTGGCAGGAGTCCGGAGTCCGTTGATTGAATTCAATTGGTGCGCTTCTTCAGTACTTCAACTTGTTCACGCTTCGGTCACTAGCCTGAGAGACTTCGGATTTCTTTCGGTTCGATCTTACGCTCCATCTGCTGGCTTGACGAGGAAGTCGCGACTTTTCCGAAGATGCTACATGCATATCTATCGTTACGCGACTGAAGGGAGTTGGGATCTTGATCCTTGTCCTCAAGTTCACGTGTCTCGAGGTTATCTAGGCGCTTAGGTCGCTTCTGTGAGTGATTGATTTGAAGCTCTCGCCGGGGTCTGAATTTGGCCCTATTTTGCAGGCAACCATGTCCCGCAAGCGCCTCTATCGCAGTGATCTCTTCTGAGAAGCTCACGTCGACGTCTGCGCTTGAACGTGCATTGAAGAAACTACAAAGCATTTTCACAAAGGATAATTTCAAGCACATTTCTCAAGAGTTGTTCGACAACGAGAGCCCCAACGCTCTGCTCTTGGTCATATCATGTAAGTTGACATTGTCTCGCTATTTGATGGTATATCACTGTATCAGACTCTTAGATCTTAACAGCATTGAGTAAGATCACACCGCTGACTTCATTTCTCCGTCTTCTGTCGAAGACAAAGACTTATGCCCAAATCCCGATATCACGAAGCAGCTCAGATCACTCCCAAGGTTTTGCAGGACCTCGACTACTTGCTGCATTCCATCAATATCAGAACGCAGCATCACAACAAGCGGGGCAATCTACGTAGGAATCTCTGTGGGAATCACGAAGGCAGCGCGCTCATGGTTGCATCTCGTGGATGGGCCGATGGGCCTATACCGTCACTTGCATTCAACTATGATGTTACCCAATCCTACTCGCTGCGCTCGCAATCAGTTCAATTACTCCCGATGTCAACGGAGCATTTGTGATCCAAGGAAATATTACATGTAATCGAAACAGTGACACACACTGATTCAACGTGATAACATCCGAGGTAGAACCTTGTTGCAACTAAACCCCCTGAGGTTCTCCTTGTATACATCTAATCGTAACAAGATGAGCAAGCGTCGTATGTGCCATCACTTTCCTTCCACTTCAAGTCTCCGTTCTGACTAGAATGGTTAGTCCCCCACTGGCGACATTATTTGATTCGAGAGTATGGCTATACAAATCCTGCGTGCAGAAACAACAAGGTGTGTAGCTGTAAAATCCCATAGAAATGTACTGAATAACACTATCATTGAAATAGACGTACTATTCAAACCTCTCCAATGTCACCATCATCGCTCCCCTTGAAGACGGTTTGTCGATCGAGGATATCAAAGTCCCAAATCAACGATCATATACGGGTAGAAAGCCTGTCATACCATCCTCTCTCGCTGATACCCCCAGCGCCAGCCTTGGCATCGATGGACTGTTGAAGACGTTGAACAGCACTCTTGGCACCAAATACGACCTCACCCCTTCTCTGTCATCCCTTCTTGAAGCGTACAGCTCGGATGAATATGACTTTGGTACTATATATGGTTATCTCCGCCCCTTGTGGTTTGACTGCGACCTGAACATCATCCAAGATTCACTGCACACCTCTGAAGTGATGGACCAAAAAATACGACAAGAAGCGGTGGTTGATGGCCAGATCACTGAGGAGGGACTTCGCATGCCCCCTAGGCTCGTCTGGGATCTCTTCAGCAATAGGGTGGTGCCGTGGTGGGTTGTCTTGCGTACACCATGGGGAATATCACATGCCTGGATGGATAGAACCCGTCGCAAAAATGTGCTCACTCCCATCAATGGACATGAATGGCCTGTGCCCATCCCAGAAGATGCCAATCTCGATCTCGTCCGTATTGAAATGCTGAATCTCGGAGCAGAGTATGCATGGCTGGACGTCCTCTGTTTGAGGCAGGAAGGAGGCCGACATGAGGATCTGCGTGCGAGGGAGTGGATGTTGGATGTGCCCACTATTGGAAATGGATATGTAGAGGAAAAGGTGGTTTGCTACTTCAATGGGCTTGGTCGGCCCTTGGAGCATGGTTTCGATTCCGATAGTGATCGGAGTTGGTTCAAACGGACGTGGACCTTACAGGAGACGAGTGACAATTGGACGATAGGCGGGGATACGGGCGACAAGATGTTGAATGAGGAAGCACGGGAAAGATTCAAGCCACAACTGGTATCCATGGAAGGGGTCGTGTTGGATGTGGTTCGCTGGCTATTGCTGTTGCGGGATCGCACATCCGAGAAGGATGTGGATAAAGTTGCAGCACTGGCATACTTTTTGGCATCCAACGGCACACAAACACACAATGAAACACGACCCACCACATCTACCACTCACGATTACACAAAGATCGACCCCATTTCAAACGATAATTCCATCGGAACAGATGATCCAACCTCAACCACAGCACCGGCATACTCTGAGCTGGAGTCTGCTGAAGATGCTTGGACAGCTCTAGTGATGGTGATGAATGGGTATTATCGTTCAAATATGCTCTTTTTGTATCATGAACCCGGGTCTGAAAAGAATGCATGGAGACCATCATGGCAGCAGGCTATGAACTGGGATACACCAAGTCTCTCTCCCGCTCTTTATGGGCTCGTTCATCACAATATGAAGATGGGTACCTATTCATACGATGGTTGGTGCATTGAATCGGTACAGGTGCAAGGATTGGCCATGCTGGTACCAGCACCCCGCAAAGGACACTTGATTGTCCAAACCCCAAACGGAGAGGAGCATCAATACTCAATTTCCGCTAGCCATCAATACTCAATACCAGATGGCGAATATTCACTGCTACTATGCGATACCTATATTATGGATACAAATGAGACTCCATGCGTTGTCGGGAAAATGCTACCCGATCAAACATTCATAAAGACATCGGTGTTCGAAATCATTGACTGGCCGGAGGATATAGCGAAGTGGGCGAGTCTGGGTGTTAAAGAGTCGAATACTGTTCTTCGTTGAACTACTTAAACCAAAGTCGATTATCATTTCTGTATATGCTTCGGAAAACCATCACTCCTCGCTCCATAAAATGATATACCTTGCATTGAATACTACTTCTGGTGCTAAAACCATGTTCATTCCCTCCATGCTGCCTTGATATAAGATGAATAATCTTACAGACCTCCATTGCAGCAAGCACGCTCCTGATAAGCGGTACCTTTCAAGTTTCCGGTGAGTCCTTCTCTGTCTCGCAAACTATGGTGAAAAAAACAAATGACAATGAAATTCGAAACACATTCTGTATCGATGTGTTGTACTAACTAACGGCGTCCAATGAGAATGGAAAACCACGCGCAGGAAGGAAAGACTTGGGATAGTACTACTTTGCTCAACCGAAGAGAAATGTTAACACCTTACACTAAAGGAGAGCAGATGCCACCAACGACTCCTAACTTTGAGTATGATGTTGTCTCCAACTATGCGAAATCTCTTAGTCTACGGGAGGATATTGTTGTTTCCTGCAGGGTGAAGAGAACGATGAACACGGCATCAACCAAGGAATCGATGCTCTTATCTATGTCATCGTCCTCGGCTCCGTATCTGTATACATATTCACAAGGATATTGATTCGCAAGGTTGACTCCGTCTTGTGACCTCTGCCTAGGAATGATGCGACGAGAAGGATATCAAACACAACGTGTGTTTTGATAGACGGCAAAACATCTCGGTGGGCGCGTTGAATTCAGGCGAGGGAGGCAGAATGAGAGTAGAGTCGTGATGGTGAAAGGGAGGGATACACCTCGTCGTAATGGGACCCAGTCGATGGAGGACAAGAGCATTGACGATGACTATAGTGATCATGGTCAACATCACATCATAGAGGTGTCTGCAGGATCATGTTTTGGCGCAACTCATACTGACAAGACCAAGGAAAGACTCGATCAACACCCTTTGTAGTCTGATTCGGCGACTAGTACTTGCAGATAGTAAGTCAGGTTTTCTCAGCGCGTCATCTCTCAACGTTCAACGTTCAACGTTCAAGTGGCAACCGGGTAGCTCGGTGATGCTGTCAGCAATTTTGCATCTCTACAGGCACTTTTACTGAATCTCGTTGGATGGCAGCATGCTGATCGGGACAGGAAGATCGTGCAATGCGGTTGTTACCACCGGGCTGGGAGTGCACTTCTCTTCCGTCGTCAAGCTGCGGCTCGTAATGAATGGAACGTCGTCCGTAAATGATTCTATCGATAGGTACTCCTCGAGTGGTCACCGGAATAGGGCTAAAGAAGACGCCGGTACCGCTAGTTTGGAATGACGATGGATGATTGCCGGCGGGGTGGATGCGTCCTCGCCTGAAGTTGAAGTTTTCATTATGCCTGCTATAGTGTTCTAGCACGAGGGGATCTGTGCTGGGTCCCTCTCAGAGAAGGTGTGGAGCCGCGAAAAAGGAGGAAGTCGTGAACATCTTGGTACGAAATTTCCCGGGTAGTTCATCGTCTCGGGCTCCTTTGAAGTACAGTCGTCTGCTGTACGTGAGGCTGCACTACCGGGTCCGTAGTAAGGTCTGTCGAATACCCTGGCTGTTCGAATCTAACTCTCCATCATGGCCTCCGCTTCGCCTTTCCGGATATAACCTCGACGATCCTGCTTCAGCGCCATCGTTCCATGAGGAATTGTCGGAGGATGCGCCTAGTACGGTCGTCTGCCATACGTGAGGGTGCACTACCTCGTCGAGAGGGTCCCGGGTAACCCTAGCGGGAATAGCGTAAGGTTTATCGAAGACGGCGCGTCTCCCTTCAAAGATGAGACTGATTCTAATTCTTCAGTCGTTGAGTCCTCATGCGTAGATTGCTGTCGTTCGAAGACGAATTAAGCACCGAGTAGGTCTCCGTTCTCTCCGCTGGTCTATTCCTGCTCGCTCCTTGAATATGGCTGTTGAACCATTTTTTAGGTCGAGCCTTCACGAAGAAGGATGCTCATGAACGTTCCCTGAATCATCCACCCAAGGGAAGTTCAACTCTTGATCTACCCATCTCGAAAGTTTCCTCGGTCGTTACAGAAGGTGCGTCTTCCGGGTGTTGATGTTTCATTGCAGGTGAGGGGAGGAGGGGCACGCGTGTTGTGGTCGTGTTGGATGATAGAAGGCTCTGTACGCGCATGAGTGTGGTCTCTCCTCCCATGGCTCATCCTCCCTCCTTCCTCTCCTCGCTCATCGGAAATTCCGGCAGCGCTGATCGGAGTTCGTCACCCCAAATTGAGCGCCAGAGAAGATTGGGTAAAGGAGTGAAATGAGATGGAACGGGAGAGTATGGCGGTGGGATCTACGCAAGGGTTAACGTTAACATTAGTCAAATAACGGAGAGAGTATAATTCACCTGAATGATATTCCGCACCGTCCTTGGCCCACATCCAATACTTCGCTTACACACAGTTTCCGAGTCTTGAACGTTGTACTCGTTGGCATAGGCGCCGTCGTCTCCATGCAACCGAGATATTGAGGTTGGGTGTTGAGGCTGCTGCTGTCGATGATGATGAGAGTGGGCATGAGCTAGCTAAGGATCGACTTGGAATCATATTAGGCAAAGAGAAACATAAGCATGAAGATATGACTCACGTCCAGCATCAACTTCATCTACCTTGTTCCTCCCTGTGATACCCAACCGACTGTGTTGAAAGGGAGCGTATTTGACTCCGAGAAAACCGTTGGTCTTGAATTGATCTAATCCTAGAAAAGAAATCATGTCAAATCTGAAAACTGGTGGGATGTCGGTATTAAATTTACCATGTCATCTGCCCTTCGTCCTGCCAAACTGGACTGGGGTTTTCACTTTGCTTGTACTGGACAGTTCCGTTAAACTGTGTCCCAATAATGTTGACTCGTACGATCCTCATGGTAAGAAATGACGTTGATGACTAAATATGGAACGACAATTTTCACGCTTATCCGTCGGGCCGTGTTCCCTGATCCTGACGATGATCGTCGGCTTGCCGTTACAGTGGCCTGATATCGTCGCGGGAAACTGCTTGCCAGTGAAAACCCGAGGTGTATTTATCATCGACAACCTCTGATGGTAGCACTATTTTCGGTCCTACGAGTAGCTATCGATGCTCTACGAGAAATCGTCTCTTCGTATCGCCGCGTCTCCAAACGGATAAAACAGTCTCCTGGACTCCCAGTACCCAATCCCACTACTCCGTTCTGGTCGATCCCAGCGTCGCCTATCCAAAAAGAAGGCTCGTCTGCATCTCTGCCAGCATGCGCGGACGTTGTGATTATCGGGTCTGGGATAACGGGCACGTCGTTTGCGCGTACGCTGCTTGATACGGACGGATCTTTGGAGGTTGTGATGCTTGAAGCAAGAGATGCGTGCTCTGGGGCCACAGCACGGAATGGAGGACATATCACGCCGCCGCTATACCACGACTACCTCGATTTGAAGAAGAAACACGGTGCAGAAGCAGCAAAACAGATTATCCAGTTCCGGCTCTCGCATCTGGACGAACTGATAAGCGTTGCAGAGGAGGAGGGCTTGACGGAAGAGAGCCAGTGTCGCAAGGTGGATACCTATGATGTCTATTTTGACAAAGACGTATTTGAAGGCGCGAGGGAGAAGCTGGAGCGCTATCTGGAGGAGCTGCCGAACGAGAAGAGTGGCTGGGGTACAGCAGAGGGACCGGCGGGAATGCAGCTTGCAGACGGGGTGTGCGGGGTCATCTCGACGACGGGTGGGGCGGTGCATCCATATCGGCTCGTCACAGGAATCCTATCGCGGCTGCTCAAGACGTACTCGTCATTCCGCCTGTACACGCATACACCTTGTCTTTCCATCCATGACAACATCGTCCACACGTCTCGCGGCGACATTCGCGCCAAGCACATCATCCACGCTACCAACGGATGGACGTCACACCTCCTCGCTCCGATGCGGGAAAAGATCGTTCCCGTGCGTGGACATATGACTGCACAGCGCGCTGGAACGGGCTTGGACGACGGATGGCTCGGTACGCGCTCGTTTGTTTTATACCCAAGCGCGTCCGAGGATCGATGGGACTATCTCACCCAGCAGCCGCCCAACCCTGCCACACTCGGAGAGAAACCGCACGCAGAATTTATGTTTGGTGGCGGCATCGAGATGGGCACTCAGTCCTTCTTTGAAGCTGTTGGATGTGCTGATGACAGCCAAGTCGAATTTCGAGTGTCTGCATACCTAGGTGGGGCGCTGGCGGCTTATTTTGGGAAATGGTGGGGAGGCGAGTCGGCGGATGTGGATGATGACCACTTTGAGAAAGGGCGTGTGAAGAAGGCGTGGTCTGGTGTTCTGGGAATCTCCGCGGATGGACTGCCGTGGGTTGGTAGCCTTCCTTCAAAGGTGTCTGGCAGGTCGGAGGGAAGAGAGTGGATTGCGGCGGGTTATTCGGGCGAGGGAATGGTCCATGCGTGGATGAGCGGAAAGGCGTTGGCATATATGGTGTTGGGGAAAGACGTTGATTGGCTCCCCGCCCCGTTTCGCGTCACAGAAAAAAGGTGGAAAAAGGCAAACATCGCATCTCTGCTATAACCATACTGCTTGTAAGTATACCAAAAATTATGCTTCGGAAATATCCGAACATTCCTTCCCTCTGACGCTGGATTCAAAACCTCGGCACACGATTCAATTCTTCGCTCAAAGAGAATGAGAAACCGCGTTTGGCCGTCCAGTTCTCATTTAGCGACTCACTTGCGCACGACTACCAAATACAACGCAGCTACACCATATAGAAAGTCAATCTCGGGAAATCTGAATTATACTCTCAGATGAAATCAGCTCGTCGTCTTGTGTCCGTGCACAGAGATTCGTTTTGTGGAAAGGTGCGCGTTGAGAGATCGTCATCGAAATACTTATTCCACACAAGCCTCGCCGTCTTCCGTGGGCCATACTTGACAATCGCGGATCTTGTCGTGTGAGAGAGATGCAAGAATGAATTGTTGGAATGTACTGTGGGTCACGTCGATCAATCCTTGGGTATGAGGAGGACTAGGGCAAGATAGACCATGGCCCGACGGCCATGACTCCTCCATACTGCATCTTCGTAGTCAAGATTCAATCAGACTGCACCAAATAGCCAAAGACGAGTCCGGATTCCTTTGCGGCGCAATGGATCAATGGTACATCGTCTCCAACTTATTTCAAGACCACAGACCAACGTTATACTGTAGGAGAAAATCACGGTTCGAATCCGTGTTGTGGCACCAGTGTTTTCGGAAAGCGATCCTTTTGTCCCTTCACAACTAAAAGAAACCTCCACGGCGATGGGCATTGAACTATACCAAATAACAAGGAACGGTCGTCGAGGTGGTCGTGGCTACACATAACCAGTGCTTCATATATTTCTCTTGTAGGTTGTACGAAAAATCCATGTCGGAAATATCCGCACAGTCCTTCCCTCTTACTATCACTCTGGATTCGAGACACTGGCGCGCTATTTGATCAATTATTCGCTGTTCCTGCCGTTGGACAGTTTTCCTGCACAACTGGGCGAATGCTCTCTATCCTCCTTCGAATACCCCAACGCACGCTTGATGGATGGACAAAGTCGAAGAGAAAATGTTTCGCCATCCGGTTCTCGTTTTGTGAACGGGCGAGGATAATACTATATGAATTCGAGTCGGCGTGACGTCAAACAATGAAGAGGACCCGTACAATGTCTGCCGCCACCTGTGCTAGGGAAAGATAGACTCGGAGGAACACGAAAAATTACGTGTCGGAAATATCTGCCGTCGTTCCCTCTTACCATCATGAACATTTGAGTGCTATTTGATCAATTCTTCGCTGTTCCCTGCCATGCTGGATGATTCCCTTGCTTACTTCAACATCCTGGATTCGAGACCTCGATACACCGTTCAATTCTTCGCTGTCATAGATGCCGCGCATGCCGGGCGATTATACGATGTTATAAATCAAGAGATCATCTCCAAGGTCAATGGTGCCGTCTTTTGACTGTCTATTACCAGAGCATGGCAGACTCAATGTCAAGCTATGTCACGTCAATTCGCACTTTGCCTCTCCCCATGCATTCGCATCAAGTCGATACCCGGTAATCCGTAATATTGCGTGTAACCCTTAATGATGCCACGGTCGGAGACTGGGCGAATTGATGCACTATCTCTCTTGCGAGACGAACATTTGCCACTGGTAAGACTGACTCGAGTAAATGTGCCTATCCTGTCACTGAGATCGTGTAGCCGATGCCGTTTACTTTGCCAGTCTCGACTCTCAAGTACAGCCATCATTTCAAAGTACATATGATTATAAGGCATCCATGAGCTCTGGATCGTTGGTATCATGGCGGGGAGGTGCACACTTCAAGCACCACAGACACGCTGATTGTCTAATGATCTAGTTATGAGCTCAATCACGTACAAGGCATGTTTGAGAAGAATTGATGTGTACAACGTCATTTATCAAAGGGGAAGTATATCAGACTATATACAGGTCAGCATGCGAACCATCAGTATTGCATCAGTAGTAAATACAAGTCAACGTCGAATTTTGAGTGCCGGTTTTGTACGTGTACCTGCGGGTGAGCGTTCAGCTACAATTCCTTTGTGAGCGAGGTGTAAGTCATCCGATAAATTCAAGGACGTCCTGAAAGGGAGAGACGAAACCAGGCCGGTGGCTTCTTCAACTAGTTTCTTGAGTTCCTTGCCGTCGCAACGCTCGTGGAACATGGAACTAGGACCGAGTTGCTGTTGTAGTTTGATTGCAGCCTTGTACGCCTTGCTGTTGAACAAGTGAGGAGTTGTATCAGTTATCGTCAGTAGAAGGGCTGGTAGTGCGTACTTGGTCTGTATTAACTGGTCGTCGAGTGCATCGTACTCGTTATGACTACACGCTTTAAGCTTGTCTTGCGTCTTCTTCCTCTGGCTCAGTGCATCGATACGAACTGTCTCGAGACAGACTAAAATGTGCGGCAGTAGTCCCAGAAACAAGTAAAGATATCGCCCGGGATTATCACCGAGCCGGGATATTTCTTTGGTGCACGAGGCGTATATTTCAGCATGCAGGGCTGCTTTCCCTCGCTTAGCAGCAACTCGTCGACGACGGAGGACTTTCCTGTATGCTCGCTGAATTAGAGACGCAGCGACAATCTCCCTTTCCGTGGGTTCCCGGGCTGCCATATCTCGTATTGGAAAGACATCGACGATACCGTTCATTTCATCGACAAACTCTTCTTCCCAACGAACAGTCTCCTCTTCTGAAAGCCATGGATAAGTCCCAGACGTCGCAGCCAGAGGATCCGGTAGGATGGAGGAACCACTGCGACGGATGTACATGGGCGGAGTGCGTGCATTGAGATATGCCACATTTCCAAGATAATCCGCTTGGCTTTGGTCGAAAATGAGAGCCAAAGTAGTCGCCCGCATCACGACCATTCGGTAAGTCGTATTGGGATAAAACGCCCGTCTGTAGGTAAGCGTTCGCACCCAATCTTTGACGACGTTCACTGCTCTGGCAGCTTCCGGGATTGTGGAAAGATCAAGATCGGAGATGGAACCGAATACATGGTAGAGCGGATGAACAGCCTCGTAAAGACGGTCAAGCCAGAAGCTATACCAAAAAAAACATGAACCGGTGTCATTAGATAATTATAGGACAACGTACTGGCTGAAGTTCTCCCCAGTGAGTGACTGCAAAATCAAGATTTGTTGCAAGTGCAAGCGGACGCGCATGTTATAGTACTCAGCATCTACCACAGAAGCTGATACATGAGCTCCTGGACAGTCAGGCCGTCTACAAAATCCAAGTACGGCGAAAACCTGGCAAGGCCGAAAAGCCTCAGTGCCTCTCGCACATTCATCATTTTGAGTGTATATCCTCTGCTGGAGACGCAATCTAAGAAAACTCTGGAATATGCCACGCAGTTCTGGCGCTGACAGAGTGAAGCCAGAATCACTGGCCTCGCTCTTAGGTTGAAAACGCTGGACTTGAAGAGCTGTCGTGTGTAACCACGTGTTTCGGGGCACAAGAAACTCGTTCTCGGCGGTGCGTTGGAAACCGAACAATGTGGCAGTCGACATATCTTGGCATGGGTCTATTCGGTATGCGGTAGTGGAGAGTAGGTTCACGTAGATATGGAACAGGCTGAGTTCCTCAACGGCGTCAACGAGGTCCATATTCTGAATTCGAAAAGTCCGAGAAAAGTGTTGATCGAGGCATAGTAGAGCGGCGGAACTATGGCCCATCTTGTAAAATTCCAACGCCAGTTCACGCAGTCGAGATGCCTGATCCTGCAAAATGGCAGTAAACATGGACAGCTGGAAATGCACCTCTGTAAGCTGTGATGTGAGGGCATCCAATTGAAACGTACCTCGGCAGCTTTTGTCCGCTCCATGAAAGTCGTATCAAGTCGCGAAGCAAAGCGCATCAACCGCAACACAACGGGATCTGAGCATATAGCATGAGAGTCCACGCCAAAGGATATCCTACGCCAAAGCTCTTCGACGATACATCCTTCAGCACGGCGCAAAGCATTTTTGTTTTCTGCTTCGCGAAGGAAGAGTTCAATGGCTTTTTCCCTACGACCCTCAGAATAATAAAGTTCAGCAGCTTCACTGAATCGCCCCATTGTTTCCAGAAGGACCGCAAGAGCATTGTCAAGAGCCCTTTCTTCCAGATACTCCAATTCTTCTTCGAGTGAGTCAAATAGTTGGTGCGCCTTTCTGTGGGAAGAATGAGAATGACCAGTCTTGCATGCATCAATAGGGGACTTACTTCATTTGGCGGTTAGAGAAGTATGTTAGTCTGGCAAGTTTGATGACATTGTCGACGACCTTCGATGACATTTCGTCTTCGTGATCCTTCACGATCGCCACTGCTTCATCAAAATTTCCGAGATCTCTGTACAGTTCTGCAGCACGGGTGTACTCCTGGGCCCGGAAAAACATTTGGGCAGCTTGATACTTCTGGTCAGCTTGTTCGAAGCAATCGCCGCTGATCCTGAAATAGGTCAAGGAATCTTTTGAGTTCGAGGTGGTGTTAGCACATTCTGAGAATGAGAAGGCTGCCTCCGTGAAAAAAGAACTCCGTTCGAGCACTTTTGATTTCGACGAGCCGACGACTTTTCGAGCTTTTGCCCGCAAATCATATGCACCTGCAATGGATGCTAGAATAGGAAGGTTGGCCCTGATATAGCAGTGCTTGGCATACGAAAATTGCTTCCGGTAGAAAAGCCCACATCCCTCTGCAGCCCATTCTTCTGGCGTCAATGAAGATGCAAGCCGAGGAGCATTAGATCCCAGAGTATAATTTTGGATCAAATCTTTGCTCGTCCAAAAGGTCTTGATTGTTTACGATGAGAATGCTGTTTGGACAGGATAATGCCAACTTACTCTCATCGGTTCTCCCGCCTCAGATCCATCTACGATCCAAATGTTTTCGTGCGCGCTGGTGATTGCAACGTAGAGTGATTTTAGCTACAGTGGTATCATTCCTTTGATGCTGAGTGATGCTGTGCTATTTCACACTCACCTCGTTACAAATGCTGGCATGACGGATATGATCGAATTGAGGAGGAGGATTTCTAGGGTCTGGTTTGCTCTCCTCGATGGCGTTCAGCACCACACGCCATTCTGCGAGACCAGCCAGTGAATCGGCAAAGAAGTTATAAAGCAGGACCTGAAGGGATGCAATACCGCACTGGTGAATAAAAAAACTTGTAAAAGAGCATCTAACCAACATCGTTGAATTTAAGCCCTTTGCTTTCGTATATGGTACTATAATACCGGCCATCAGTTGCTTGGTCGACCTAAAGAGAAAGACGCTCTAACAGGACAAGGCCAACTTCACCAACTTGCTGTCGGAGTCTCTCTCTTGCCACTTCATTCCTGACGATGATGCCTATGCACGTAAATTCTGAGTCAGCTAGCTTTGATGTAGATAACAGAAGACTAACATTGCTGGGGACCGAACTCAATAGGTTTACCGCAGTCACCAAAGATAAACCGCTTCAACTGAGCATGATCTTCATTGTTAAAGAAGACAGGCTTGACCCCATCTACAATGCCCATCTCTGGAGAAAGACGATCAATGGAATCCTCCCAAAACATCGTGATAAGGTCAATGATGGAATGCGCGCAATCAACAATGCCTGCATGGGACCTATAGTTGATAGTAAGTTGAAACGTCTCAGGTGGCTGCTGAGTTGCAAGACTAGGCCTCCTCCGATACTGGTCCTACACGCCTGATTAGATTCGCATACAAGAATTATTCCGAGAAAATCCTACTTCAATATCCCACCGAAATGACTTTAGAGTGCTGATGCTGAAAGAACTTCCAACGGAAATGGTCTGTGCAGTGTCACCTGCCCATAAGAGACCATTGGCATTGCTACATAATGCTCTCAAAACTAAATGATGAGTAAGTTAGTTGACCATGGCGTTGCTGCGAGATAAAAATGATTACCCATAGTGTCAATAAGCATATGATCCTGTACTTCGTCAACGTATCTGTAACGGCATTGATAGCAGATAGAGATTATGGGCGGAAGACGTACAAATGATCGAGTCCTTCATGTGGGGTGCCGTGCTCCGTGAAATACTTCAAGATACTGTGGGTTCTAGACTCCAATTATCTTCTGCTCGTGAAATTTCGATAAAGCCCTTACCGATCACCAGCGTCGTACTCTCCCCGCAGCTTTTTCTTGCGCATATACAACTCAAAGAGTTTGTACACCTTGCATCTCTGGTCTGCAAATGTACTAGATTGCTGGCGTTTAAAGAGGTCGAGGTAAGCGGCTTTGCTAAGATGCCGATTTTCTTCTCTCAGCGTCTCTGTAGATCCTTTGATGACACCTGAGCTGAGAATAAGGTCAAGCCCTCATAGACGACATAGATACATTACCTATTATCTCGCTGAATACAAAAGCAGGGTCTGAAGAACACTGTTTCAGCGCCAATGCATAGACAGAAGAGAGAAGTGGAGACCTAATCCTTTGATCAACGACACAGGAAAATGAGGCCAGTAAGATTCGCAAAATGACGTAAAAGTAATGACGCCCGTGTGAGACTCATTGCGCTTGCCACGAATAGGACTCGTGGTGGTCAACATTTGAGCGCCCATGTCGGCTTCCAACATCTCGCAAAGCTATCATCGGAAAAATGAGAAGCATGGAAGAAAAAAGAGCTGTTGCTTACACCATCAAACGTGATAAATAGAGGAAAATGTTTCTCCTCGAGTTCACTGTACTTGCGTGGCAAGTCCGTCCACCAGTCTACAACATCGTCCACGTCGACAAGTCCTAAACCAGCTTGGTACTGAGGGGCTCTCGTTAAGTTCGTGGGGTCAACAGACAGCGGTGACGCCACTGCTAACGAGCTGGCCAGCTTTGCGAAGTACTCTTGCACTTTCTTAGCCAGTGTTCTAGATTTGGTGATAAAGACTTGGCGAGGATGTGGTAAACCAGACTCCGTGACTTGAAACATCCGCTCGATGAGCAACATCTTGAATAAGATAGTAGTTGTTTTCCTACATCAAATACACATGAGCGAAAGCATTAAGTCGGCAAACTGCTCATGTATACCCTGTGCCGCTACAGCCTATGACGAAGCAAGACTTAGGATGCTCTATAATACGTTTCTGCTGAGTTCTGTGAATACACATTGTCAGCAAATGAACAAGTAGAGTTAAAGCAGTGGCGCACGAAACCATAAAAGGGAAAGTCGCATCTACATCTGCTAGGATGGCTACCAAAATGAATCAGATACGGCTTTGTCGGGCAGTATCACACAGGCACTTACTATTCAAAAACGGCTGCATGCCTTCATGGTTAAATCGTCAGTGGCAGATAATTCCCACAAGAACATACCTGCGAGAATGTGACATATTTCTCCACGCTGTAGGAAGCGTTAGCGGCTAGAACGAGTCGACTCCTCTTGATATGACTTACACGAGTCTTGAATGAATCTGAGTGAAATGGTCAATGTTCGGTTTGGAGGAACAAAGATTGCAATGCCAACCTGCGCCGTTTTGTCGGGACGTATATCCGGTAAGTATTCAATCTCTGATGGCAATACTTCAGGTAGTGGAGGGAAGAATGCTGGAATAAAAGTAGAGGCTTGATTTGCGCGCTTCCTGACTGCGCATCTGTATCATCACATTAAAGTCACAAGCATTCACGCTACAGTGAAAAGTGATACCTCTCCCGGTACTCCTTTCCCTTTTTTCGAAGCTGACTACTGATAGAACTCCAGAGACGATGGTCGATTTGATCATGGGTATAGATACCGAAAATTTTAATAGCTTCAATGAACTGTAAGGAGCAAGCAAAGGGATCCAAACATCAACCTACCTTGCTGTTCAGTAGCCTGGATTACAAAATTATCCTCCGAATGTACATCACCCCCGGGATTATATCAATTTGATACTGCAAGCCGGCGTCAGCAATATCCGAGATTATATAAGAAACAGATCCCCTACGATAAGTCTAAGGCTGCGAGACACTTTAGCCTCGAAGACAGGAACTTCAGTCGCGCTCCCACTCAAACGCTTCTGATTGTTGTCCGTAAAGTGGCCGCACGAGAGTTCCCTGCAGTGTATTCTGATAAGAATACTCGATATATACCGTACCGACACGTACTTAATCTTCTCTACAATAGCGTTAAACGCGGTGAGATTCTTCTTGTGGGCTCTCCGTAAAAGCTTGTCCGCATTTGTGGATATGACGACCGTCCATTCTCCAAAGCCTTCAGCGGTATCAAAGTATAACGCCCTTGGTAGATGTCAATGTAATATCGTTTCGTGAAAGGACACGAGGACATACGACATCATCGGCTGAACGATCGGATACGCAAATGGCTCCACCGCAGATCCCGAAGCATGCTTCCCATCGTTTGTGGGGAACGCAGAAACGATATGATGTTCCTTGAGAGATAGAGATATCTCAGGACGACAGAGCAGCTTTAGATAGAACTAGACACGCCTCAATTTTGAATGAATAGCAACGCAGATAGAGTGAAACCTACCTTCAGACTTTCCTTTTGACTTTTTAAAACATGATCCACCAGGGCGGATGCTTCGCCCGAAGTTTCAGGCATATCAACGTTCAGGACATCAAAATACTTTTTGACCGAAGTTGTGACGCCGTCTGCTCGCTTGACCTCTCGAGGCTTCCTCTGAGTCTGTTTGGCCTTGCCCTTCCTGTAATGACGTTCCGATCCGGTATCGATGGGATGGAGGAAGGAGACGAGGTATTGCAAGACCTTGGGCGTGATCTCTGCTATTTTGTGATATCTGGCGCATAATTCTTTATCTTCAACGAAATCGGAGGAGATAAGCTCTGTAGAGAGACAAGATATAGCTTTGTAGTGAACAGTCGCCTCGTAGTTCGTAGCTTCGGCGGGAAAGGACTCCAGCAGCCACGAAATTAACGACGTAGTCTCACCCAATGCTGTGAAGATGTAAGAGTTTGATATACCATCAGAATAGCTTGACAATGTCAACTTACATGACAAGACCAAAACCAGAGTGTGGGGGATCTCGTTATCGATCAGTTCTTGTAAGATATACTTGAAATTATCCTTTTTGAGGAAGCTTTGGATCTCCTCCACTGCAGACTCAAGCGCATCCCTCGATGTGAGCTGCTCAGCGCTGAAGAGATCACTCCGATAGAGGCGCTTGCGGGACATGGTTGCATCATGGCTGAGGCGTTTTCTTGTATATATAGGCACGGAAACATACTTCCTGCAAAATAAAGCCAAACTCAGACCCTGGCGAGAGGTTCGAATCAATCACTCACAGAAGCAATCTAAGCGCCTAGATAACATCGAGACGCGTAGAACTCAAGGACAAGATCCAGTACGGACTCCCTTTGGTCACGTAACGATAGATATGCGCGTAACAGCCTCGGGAAAGCGGCGACTCCCTTGTCGAACCAGCGGATAGAGAGTAAGATCGAACCGAAAGAAATTCGAAGTCTCTCAGGCTAGTGACCGAAGCGTGAGCAAGTCGAAGTACTGAAGAAGCGCGCCAATTGAATTCAACTAACGGCCTGCCTAATCGGGAGCAGTGGTCCTGCCCGGACACCTGCCACCGACTGCGGTTACAGCAGAAATGAAGTCGGATCCGCTAGGTAACCTTGAGAGAAGACGACTAGCCCAAAATAAATCAACCCTCTTTTTCATCAGCACATGTTACGATGCAAGCACGAGGTGAGTAGTATTTACAAACATACTAGAATAAACGTCATCAGTCATGAAGTGTCCTTAATCACCGACATAAGTAAAAAAAAATTATGAAGACGCCTGTGTAGCTTTCATCTCAGCAGCCGCCAGTGACAGCTTCAATTGGACATATATGTCGTTTATCATCCATCCGGGTGCTAGAACAAAGGTCATGAGAAACCGTCAAAGTCAATAAGATAGACGCACTAACATGGTCTCGTCGTCCAGATCAATATGATTCTTGATACGGAGGGTGACCATAGGCAATGCGAACACGAGACCTCCGACAAGGAGAGCCCATTCCGAGATGAACATATCCATGTACCTATGCGAAGTGTCAGGGAGGTATCACAATAAAGCGTTAGAGAAAAATTACGGAGTCTTGACAGCGTCCGTACGCCATATTCCAGCTGCCCCAACCGACTGGATCGACTTGTAGAACCCAGTAAAGAATGCCAACTTTGATGGATCATTCAACATTGCATCCATGAGCCAGTACGCCGTCGTCTGCCGCATCACGTCGAGAGTTCCACAGAAGCCGTAAAACCACACTCTGCCAGTGTATCCGTGATCGTAGATATCCATTTCGTCCGTCTCTGGTGCAACGCTTTCGCGTGTGCACTGCTTTTGGTAGAAGCACCCCCAGGTGTGGACGACGAAGAGCATTAGGAAGAGGAGGGTCCTTCCTGTGTAGGCGCGGATGCGACGACTGATGGATTTTCGGTAGAGGAGGAGGCCAATGAGGACGGAGCCGATGATTTGGGAGATCCAGTAGCACACGTTGTTCAAGCCTCGGGCAAGGATGTTGAAAATTGCGCCGTTGAAGCCGCTGAACTCTGAGTTGAAAGCAAAGAACATAGGGAAGAGAAGAATATTCGATTGGATCAGTCTCCAGCATCACGAATGGACCCAGAATTTTGGTCTTCCAGGAGGGGCGTCAGGACGTCGTAACCTTCGTTCAGTCGGAACGGATTATCTTGTCGAGTCCGCAATTAGCATCGAAGCGCATGTAAGGACGAGGAATCCAATCTGAAAATGGTTTGAGCGAAGAGTAAGATGATTGAAAATACCAGCGCACGTATCGTCCTGTCAGCGAACGGCAGCAAAGAACGCTGGCAAAGATATAGTCCTTCTCCGATTGCCGTATTTCCATCCAAGGCGAGAGTGTTTGTTGTCCTCCTTTTGTACTGTGAATCTGAGTCGCAAAGGTTACTCCGAGCCATCGTTCGTGGTTTTTCCCTCAAAATTGATAGCGGCTCCGTACTTGTAGCTGGCCTCGCGACTCTATTGCTGAAGAACGTTTGCCATGAGACTGTAGCATGTGAGGAGCCAAGGTGATGTTGATGTATAGATGATGGTGGTCACAAATGAGGAACCAATCGATCGCCCACGCCTTACGGACGACCACCACATCCGAGCATTATCTATTCCTGCTTCGCACAAATTCATCCAACATTCATCCTTTCTCGAGACGGACAAGCACCAGGATGTCCACTGTTACCCTGGATCGAATCTTTCGAACGCCGCAAGTCCTGAAGCCAGCTCTGACCAAGGGATTTTAAAGGGAAAGGCCTGTAGCTGAAAAGTTGCAGCTGGATCGTCTAGAAATGTGTTTGCTGGGTCCGTATGTGTTGCCAAAGGTGTGTATCCTACTCTGCTGCGGCTGACGAGGAGCAATAGATCTGCATGGAAGACTGCAATACCGGAGTGGTATCTGTGACCTTCAATTCTATCTCGGTCCTACACTTTCGGAGACGACAACTGGGACCTGATACACCAGCGACAGGAAAATCGTTGGCAAACTTCATCGAGCCACAGGAGCATCTGCGACTAATAAAATTAACGGCTTCGAAGTTATCTTACTGCGGTAGCGGTACTGCTGCGACATCACAAGCGTTCCACGATTCGACTTTGACCGCCAAGGATGCATAGGTAACTCACCTCCAAATGATCATGGTTGATTTATCGGACTTGCAGGACGAATAATTCATGTGCACATGCCGTTTGGGTATCGTCAGACGCCGCTTAGCGCTATTCTATTTTGTGTTATTTATTATAATCCAGATATAATAAGATGAAAGATTGATGTACCTGAAATGTGTTTGCCTCGAGGCGCGAACGCACCTCTGCTGGTCCTTTCTCGAACCGTCTGTCATTGACCTTGAAGGAAGAATTTCCAGATATTTCTAGGGCTTTCTCTGTACCGAGTCATAGGTCTGCTGCCTATTTGTTTTTACATACACTCTCGCAGCTCGCTCACTTGAATTACAGGACTTGATAACTCGCAACCTGATCCTGTCTTTCTGTCAGTTTCAAGACACTCTTTGAAGATGTCGGTCGAATTGAACTTCGACAAAGTAATCGAGCAAATGAAAGAGTTAGACCTGAGACGCGGTGATATCATCATACCCTTTTCCAACATTTTCACAAATCTTCTTAAGAGGGAGAAATCGAAACAACCCGCCTTCATAAATGAGATGCCTACGGAAATACTACTTGATATCTTTTCTCAGGCCATACCTTCTTCTGCGATCAATCCGTTTGACACCACCGCCGGCCCTTGGGTGCTCAGTAAAGTGTGCAAGAAATGGAATTCCATCATCACCACATACGCACCTCTATGGACGAACATCACCCTCGACACCAGTCCTAAGGCCATCGATGTCTCGAAACCATGTGGCAAACGCCTCCTCGACGTCCTTAAGCATTCACAAGACCAGCCGCTCTCCATTCGTTTCGTCGAGGGAAAAGACTCCGTGCCTTCCGACACTCACATACTCCTCCGCATCCTCATGAAGCACGCTCCTCGTTGGAAAAAACTTGACTTCACCTTTTCTAATCCCGAGACGGTCGCCGTATTGGATGCCATTCGTGGACGTCTGGACTGTTTGGAGTTGCTCAAAATCTCCGGCTCTCCGGGGATTATTGCGGATATGCCTTGGTCAGCCACACCATGCCATATTTTTGCGGATACGCCAAAGCTGAGATCCGTCGACGTGTCTTTGGGAGGCTTCACGTTAGAGTTGCCCTTTGGGCAGCTTAAGTCGTTCAACGATCATTGGCGTGGTGCTCGGGCAAGGGAGATGTCCATACCCGAAGGCATATCGAAGTATCTTCAGGAGATGGGACAGGTGGAAGAGTACAAGTTCCACGGACGCGAACTCGAGAATATCACACCCATGATGGACGATATACGTCTTCCTTTTCTGCGTGCCCTTTACGCTGGAGACCCACGCATCCTTCGATCCATCATCGCGCCTAAACTGGAAGAGGTCCATGTCCAGCTGTTCAACAAGGAGTTCCGGGAGGCGAATCTTTCGGCCCTTCTGCTTCAAATCGAGCGATCTGGCTGCGCCTTGCGCAAAATCACCATTGGAGATTGTATTCTCGTGATGAACGAATTCATTTCAATTCTTCGGGCCTCGCCAACTCTTGAAGAGCTCACTTTGACTTTCACTGGGTGGAACGATAGGGTGAATTCCTGTTTTTTGGAGATTTTACCTTCTCTCCACATCAAAGGAGGGGAAGAGGGAGAAGGAGGAGTGTTGGTGCCCCGCTTGACGAAACTCAACGTCATCGTTCAACACAAACACAAGTCACGCTCGGTGCCGTCAATGTCGTTCTTGAAGGACACCTTGATTGAAGCTGTCGAAAATCGGCGGAATCACCAGGTGGCGGGGGTGGCTAAGCTCGCAAGCGTTCAGGTATGGGTTGCTGTTCTGGTGGAGCTGGATATGGTGGTTTCCCCTGGAGCGGGGAATGTGGAGAGATGGAATAGATTGAAGGAGGGAGGAATGGGGGCGCTGTTTTATGTAATTGGGGGTAAGACAGATGATGAGTGTCCGCCTCACATCTCATGTATGGTACGCGTCAATTCGGATCCCATGAGTCCTGCGTATTCGCAAAGACAGTACGTCTGAGGAAATGGGATGAGATGAAGGAATTTTTTCTAATATCGTACTGTTACCCTAGTATGCGGAGTCCTCGGTGATACTTACCTTTTCATCAAATTCTATCACAAAGGCCGTAAACCATTAAACGTAGATAAGTACAATGTACGTTACAACAGAGGCTGCGAAACATATACTGAAGAATCTCGACCTGACGTCGTCTCATTGTGAATGAGTTCGTCATCTCCTCTGAATGGGAAAGTTCTACGCGCGCATGCCGCCTCTTTCTAAATACCTGCCGATGTAGCTACTGCTAAATATCCTCCTACTCAGTGCGAATGGTTCACATCTCGCTCCTTCAATAGAAAATCTTGCTGCTGTGGAAACGACCGGCATCAGACAACCGTCACCGCCCAGGGAGTACGACATGTGCCTTTCGAGATTCCTCAATCTGCAAGTACTTCGAGTGGAACTATACCTTTGATCACCAAGAAATATACTTCGGAAATATCCGAAAACTTCCCTTCCCTCTTACCATCACTCTGGATTCGAGACGCCGGCGCGCTATTTGATCAATGTTTCTTCGCTGTTCCTGCGGCGGAGTCGATCGACTGTCATCAACCGAAGTGGGGACTCTAATGTTGGACATCAATTCCGCTGCACAACTGGGAAGACGTCTCCAGGCGAATGCTCTCTTATCCTCCTTCGAATACCCCAACTCACGAACCGCCGCTTGATGGATGGAGAAAGTCGAAGAGAATGAGGAATCGTGTGTACCGAGCTCTTGAATCCAGAGCGAAGCCGTGATGGTAAGAGAGATAGATAGTTCTCAGCCGTCGCCGACTCTGATTCATAGTAACTGGTGTGTAGGGGAACCTCCGAATGGTATAAGAAGGCGGGATCAAAGAATGGGACTCAGGGGGCAAGGGTTAATGAGAAGGGCGCAAGTATCGATAGAGCAGATATGGTATGAGTGAAGAAAGCGCTTCGTGAGCAACGAGATGTTAGTTGCGTGTTCTGAAGGGGGTGGAAGGGATGCTAAGGAGAACGAACAAATGATGTAGGCGCTTCCATAAGCCGGTGTAGTAGGGTAAAATGCAAGTAAGGGGGGAGGATGGCATTCGGCTGTAGAGATATCCAATTAAGCCCGTGTAGAAGTGATCTCGACAGGCAACATACAGTGGCGGCGGAGGTCCTGTCAAATCCTGCGGCGCCGACTCGAATTCATGCAGTATTTCTCCTCGCCTATTTACAAAACGAGAACCGGATAGCGAAACCATTCAATTCTTCGCTGCCATAGATACCGCGCATGCTTTGTGATTATACGATGGTATAAACCAAGAGATCACTTCCAAGATCAACTGTGCTATCCATCGATTGCCTACAATGGCCTGCCGCCGCGCATACCTTGAGCCCTGCACGTCCTCAGCGTCGGAGGGAACGATATCACCCAATAATCCCACCCGAGTAAGGCCGCCGTACGGGATGAGATCCGCACCCTTCTTTCCTGGACTACACGATATTCGTTCGGGTGGACTCTTCATCTCATCTGTCCTCAACATTCCTTACGCTCAATGCAACGTCTTCTTATTCAAGACGTCGCCATGAGCGCATACACGGCCAATATCTCGCTGATCACGCTCTTGTTCGGCTCCAGTCGCACATTAATCGAAGCCGGTCGGGAGCACAAGTAGGACGAAGGCCTTCCTTCCTTCAACCGCCTTGGGTCACATCAAATCTGCGCTATCGAGCTCCCTTTCGAATGAGCTGAGATTTCGGCGTGCTTGGGAGTATGTCATGTGGCATCTTCCAAATCTGCATTATTTCGGGTCAAACTAAGTTGTCGCGGCCATCCCTTCCTTATGTGATGGATCCTTCGGCAGCGTTGCCTCGGTCTTTGCTGCGCACCGTGAATCAAAAGCTCCAATACCGACATCTCAGCTAATTGTGTATAAAGGTTGGCAGACGGCCAGTCTTGAGCATGGAACCCAGACGGGACAACTCAGATTACTGGTGGTAACTGGTCAAGATCGATGTGAAGAATTTTTGTACAAGGCAGCATGTTTGACTAGTTTCCATCATATACAACTAGCCCATTACTTTGTAGCGCTTGCCAACGCGAAGCCAGTGAAGGATCGTCGAATATCAAAGGTTCGTCTAGGTAAACCTCTTCTAGCATTGTTAACTCGATCATACCTTCCTCCTGTTCGCCATCCCCCGTTTGACCCTTCATACGCGATTCCACCATCTCTAATAGTATCTCGTGATCAGGAATCGTGTCCGACGCTCGTAAATCGAAGGTACGGAGCTGGGGAAGGATGTCGTCATCATTCCCCGAACGTGTAAGCGCAGAAAGCAGTTCTTTGTCGACAATCTTGGCTGAAACGGTGAGGTGTTGCATGTTCGTGATGTGGGTCAGTACTTTGATTAGCCCGGTTTTTCCAATCTTGCTCCTGGGTGCGGCCACTGTCAATTCTACTATTTCACGACAGTGATGATGAGGCAGAATTTCTGGAAATACGAGAACAGTGCTGGCGCTTTCCTCGTTGTCCAGACTGAAATACAAGTTGGACAGTGCAGGAAGCTCCAGAGATTCGAAAAGATGGGCAATGGAACAGGGTGCCGCGCCATTCCATTCCAAAATCTCCAGAGTGGTTAGCTTGGGCATCATGATAGGGGAACCTAGGCGTTCGAAAGGCTTCGAATTCTGGATGCACAGCTGGAGTTTTTCAATGTTAGGCGTGTTGCCCAAAAGGAGGAACATGTCCTTAATAAACCGTCCATAAATTGCTAGGTCTATTAGGCCCTTTCCGCCATGAGGGAGATAGATGTGACGGTATAACTTCGAGTTGATGTTCAGGACGCGAAGGCCGTGAGCCATCTCAAAGGTGTGGATGGGTACTAAATTGGCTTGGTCCTGCCGTGGCTGTTTCAGCTCGAGGTAGTGAAGTGATTTGAGGTATCCTCGATAGGTTGAGAACACTTCAAGGGACTTAGCAGGGATACGTGCACGCAAGTTCTTCCAATAAGGCATGGATGACAGGAGCACGGGTATGGAGACGTGAGAGGATATGTCCCTGGTGCTCGACAATCTGATCGTCAGCTGGCAGTGACGTGCTCTTTGAATGTACAAACTAAGCATAAACAGGTGCAGGTGTACATCCCCAGGCTCGCGGTAGAGCTCAAAATCCAGGGAGATACATCTCCACAGAGATGGGGCAGATAAAGCTACTCTCCGCCACGAACAACAGACTTGAGACAGTGTCCATGGTGGTTTGCGCGAGTCAAGGGAGTTGGGTGCGTCCTTCTCCTTGAGAAGGTCGTAGACATCATGCACGCAAAATGAAAAGATGTAGCTGAGTACATCATCGGGAACGGAACGAATGGGGTGCAGCAATGCTTTTGCGGCCAGCAGATTTCCAGTAACTTTGGCTTGACCATCAAGGAGCGTCTTTAGCATTTGCTGAACATTGTCAATCTTCTCCTTCAAATCCGAAAGTAGCTCCAAGGATGAGGATTCGACGGCAAGCAGGGATAGCCGCTCTGCTTCTAGCGGGGAATCGTTGCATTTTAATAACACTTGGATTCGTGGATCGTCTGAAATTGACTTCGGAATATCAGGACACGAATGCAAAGAGCAGACCGAGGATATCGGGGGAGAAGGACAAGGTGCCATGAAAGATATTCTGGATGCAGGCTATTAAATTATTGTCGAGTCAGAACAGCATGGAATACATAGGTGTGCTGATAATGATGTTCGATCTAGCGCAATTTTAACGCAAACAAGGGGGTTATCTTGAAAGATTTTTGCAGATATCTATCAGATTGATCAAAAAGCCCCTTGAGCGCCAAATTCTACGGCAGGCTCAACGAGCAACGCACGTCACGGTGTCTGAATGACTCTAGGCAGCGGCCCTCGACTCAAACCCTTGCTGTCGTAGAGCCGTGATAAACTCAGCGTTGCCGTCGGAGTCACCAGAGAAGTAAGACGCTTGAGTTCACACGACTCTGTGGACGGTAGTGGATAAAACAGGATGTTGGAATGAAGGAAAGAAAAACTTGTGTCACAATCGGCAACTACCCACGTGATTGTGTGATAGTCGCGTCGCGTGAGTCGCGTGAGACGCGTGAGACGGTCGCGTCAGTCAATGTCATGTCAATTACAGTGCCCTGCCCCAATTCCCAGTCTTTCCCAACGTCACCCTGGACTTTGGCCGGCCCCTCAACTTGAAGTAAGCAGGTGCGCGATCTTCAATATATTACCCGCCTCTAAAAATACTGTAAGCCAGTCACGCAAGGTCCTGTAGTAGTCAGACCGTACGTTTGGACACTGGACGTTGATTGGTTCACCATCCCATTTTGTGCTCACGCAGAAGAAACGCCGCAGGAAAAGGAAAAAAATCACCTCCTAGCTGCAAGAATCTTCCTATGTTTATCTCGTAGATATTCAAAATTACGCGTCGAACAATCCTTTTCCCTCTTACATATCACAACCTCCCGTCGGATTCAAGACCTCGGGACACAGCTCAATTCTTAGCCACTCCCTGCTATAGGCCGTGCTTTATTGAGCTGCAGCTGGCCGAAGAGATGGTGTTTTGACTATAGGACATCGCATGAATCAGAGTTGGACCATCTAGGATTTTGACACATCAAACATTATCGAGGACCCATGTATGTCCAACCCCAAGGCGTATTTTATATGCAATATTGACAAATTTCACAGACGTAGTTCTATCAAAGGAGAATCATATTACAGAGTACAGATCAATAGGCGAAGAATCAGGAATACATGCCATTGCCATTAAGCCTCGACTGTTTTGTGTGTACTTGCAGATGAGCGTTCGGTTACAATCCCTTTGATAGCTAAGTGCAGGTCATCCGATAAGTCTGAGGAGGTTTTGAAAGGGAGAGAAGAAACCAGGCCGTTGGCCTCTTCCACTAGTTTCCCGAGTTCCTTGCCGTCGCAACGTTCGTGGAACGCTGAACTCGGGTTGAGCTTCTTTTGTAGTTTAATTGCAGCCTGGTTCGCGTTGCTGTTATGATTGGATAATTGTGTCAGTTATCGTCGGTAAAAGTAACAAGTAATACATACTTGATCTGCGTCCACAAGTCATGAAGTGCGTCTTTCTCATCAGGACTACACTTTTTAAGCCTTTTATTCGTCTTCTTCCTCTGGCTGCGTGTTTCATTACAGACTATCTCCAGACAGACTAAAATGTGCGGCAGTGGACCGAGAAAAAGGCGAAGATATAGTCCTGGGTTGTCACCAAGCCGAGATACTTCTTTGGTGCATGATGCGTATATTTGGGCTGCTACCCCTCTCTTGGCTACGTCTCGTCGATGACAGAGGACTTTCCTATATGCGCGCTGAATTAAGGACGCGGCGGCTACGTCTTTTTCTGATGGTGGCCAATCTTGTCTACCAATGGTATCATCGTCACTCACAGTCTCCGCAGGAGGAAGACACACCGCTTGCTTCCCTCTCGTCGTCTGATCTCTGCGCACCGGCTGACACGCCTCCAGGACAATAGATTCAACTTGATCCCACCCTTTCCCTCCACTGATCGAAAGAAGGAAAGGGAAAATCCCATCCAGATAACGTGCTACGCTTGCAAAGCGCGAAACACTCGTATTGGGGGACGAGAAAAAGCGTAATTTGTGAGAAAACGGGTCATGATCATCCCGGAGCGGGGCGCTATCATTGGGAAATGTGATGGGCATGGAAAGCTCGCTCAGAAGAGGACAGCATTTTGCTAGAGTGCATAACACCTCGTAAGTCGGACAAAGTCCCTGGACAACCGGGATATTAAAGACTCTGATCTCCGGCCATGCAGGTGCGAGGAGAAGATCGATGACACCGGTTTCCAGGGTGGGCATGGGATTGTAAGTGAATTCCTGGAGTTTACAAAGGCCACACAGAGGCTCGAAAATGACCAGTGTGGATTCCCGGGACTGCTGTGTCAGCTGTCCGTTACATTTCCGATAATTTATAGACAAATTCAGAAGAGAAGGAAATCGTGAGACAATCTCTGTGTGGAAATCTTGCATAAATTGTCCGATCTCATTATAAGACTGGCTATGATCATCGATATGTACCAGGGAGGTGAGGGATCCCGAGCGAATCAACCGAAGAACACGAGACATTAACGAAACGGGAGTTGTGATGTGTAGAGATACGAGGGATCGGAATCCTCTATCGACTTTCCAACTGTCGGTGGGCAGGCTTTGGGAGATGACGATCTGGAGGTGTGAAAGGTCCGGAAGTGAGGAAAGCTGGACTAAAAAGTGGACGTCGGCGGAATGCGAGTCAATTTTTAGTTTACGCAGCCTACGAAGACCAGAGAAGTTGGTGAAAGGGCATATCGTTTCTAAAGGTCGAGGCTTGGACCCTCCTTGTCGTATGGAGGATATAGTGAATGAATGAAGCATGGGCACCTTCCAGCCGACTGTCCGTACGGAGGTGGAGGCCATAACGGTCTCTGCATTGGAAGGGAAAGCAATTTTAACGTCGTCCAGCCGGGGGCTGGCCAAAAAGAGAAGTATTGAAATATCGGCAGCGAAGCTCATGTCGACACTCAGTTTCTGTAAGTTGGGGAAGAGAGGTTCCTGTCTCTCAGCAAGGCGCAGGAATATGGTGGATGAATGTAAAGTGCGCAATTGTGCGTCGAGAGTGATGGAACGGACGCGGCGCGAGTACCGTTCGAACCGAGCCCATGTATCATCTGATATGACATCGGGGAGTATCTACAAAGATCAGGACTTATATGGAGCGAAGGTGGAGGGTGACATACACCTGGATCATTATCCGATGAGAGGCCACGAGGAAAGAGATACAGGAGCGGTTTCATCCCACATATTTCGTGCCAGAGACAATCAAGCGCTATCTCAGAGACGACATGGCATGTCAATGCCAGGGAGAGGAGAGAATTAACGCGTATTCCGTTCACAAAGCGTCCAGGCGCTTGCTCGATATCCCAAAGATCCTTACAAACGAAACCAAGCAGGTCGGCATTGTAGAGCACTGCCGTAATTGGATTGTCAGCGATCAGGCCTGTCATGTTACAAGATGAGAGACGGGGCGGAGAGGTAGGAGCGAAAAGGTATCTGGCGTGGCACTGAGGTTGAAGGAGTAAGTCAGGGAAATAACACGCCGTGTGACTGTCATGATGCATCATGGCTGAGTGTGAGAAATAGAAGCCGTGAAAGCAAAAATACCGTCTACGCCGTGTAGGGTTTGATTCCTGTATCACAATTGCAGATCATCGTATTTCAACGAGGTTTATGCAAAGTGAATCAGTAGAGTATGTCTTATGATCATCGGAGAATTCACTACAACTGCCGGAAAGAAGTAAGACCCTTGGACAATTGTTGAGCTGACCTTGAAATGATGCACAAATCCAAAGCGCCCCTATACAGTGAACTAAAAGCCGCTCGAATTCTCATTCCGTCCGCGTTTTCACTGGATAGGCACATGCGAGACGGAAAGAACTTGGATCCATCAAGTCTAACGCGACGTCCGCACTTCAGGTCCCCGCTTGACACTTTTGACGATGGAGCACCGATAGGACGGCCAATCTTAATCAACCTTCAAGAAGGATCATAAAATCGGTTCAAGCATCGAATATGAAAAAACAAGTAGAACCTTTCGTACACGCGTTTGTGAGGAAACATTGCCTGAAACGCGCCTGTGTAGTGTGTGCAAAGGTCCTCGAGGCAACATTGTAGTCCAAGTTGTTCTCCAAAAACGGGTACATATGAGAAAGGCAAATCCATCGAACCGGTGCCGCGTGCTTCTTTGGTTTTCTGGTCCTATAGAAGCAAGGCTGATAGCTGCGAGTATGCATCATAGTAGCGTGTCATGAGTGACCGTGCAGATTAGCAGAAAGATACCCTGGGAAGGGGTATTGCTGTAAGAGCGCCCAAACTTTTGTTACGCGCACTTTGATGGCGTGCCACATATGAACAAGGAACAATCTCAGCCGATGGAATCGTACCGGCGATAAAATAGAGTTGAAACTGGCCAATGAGGAGAGGCCGAATTCGAGATGGATAAATCATACGCGCTTTAAATTCGCGGCACCCGTAGTAGCTCCTAGGGACTAGGAATTTGTCGCGCTGATGACGGAGGGCTTATCATTATCGCCATATACTTCTCTTTGCCTTTTTCCAAAATGTCGGGCAATTCCAATAATCAATGAATCAGACATTGAATCAGAAAGTCGCCTTTCGACAGGGAATATTTTTCTGATTATGGCGTTAAACGGGTGGACTGGAAGAGCAGAGCGCGTCACCTAATCAGCACCGGCCTTGCACATAACATTGAACAGACTCACTGGAGACAAGCGGTGTTAGATGTCCATGCCGATTTTCCACGTCGGTACCGCAATTGTCTTTCGCAGGAAGGTCCTACTTTTCTTGTGGAAGAGCGAAAAAAGCGTCGCTCCCACCGGGCCGTACCTCCGTCCCCCCAAATCTCACGGTCCGAAAATAACGGTCCGATATGTTTTTCTCTTTGAGACATTCCCGTGCCTTTAGGCGTCGGCCCACAATCATCGTTTTCAGCCATGTGTATGCTCCCTGGAACCTAGCCTGGCCTGGTCCCACAGAATGGGAAAATAGAAACAAGGTGCGAGTTCCTAAAGGCAGCGACAAGGTTGGTTCCCACCGTCAATACCACCTTGGCATCCTGGAGCTTCTTTCATTCATAGAGAATCAGAAACTGATAACCTAGCCGTTTGACGGAACAAAAAGCTCAATAAACGATGCGGACCCGATGTCAAGTAACACGTCACCGCAGGGCGCGAACGTTCTCGTGCAACTTGACAACCTGAAGGGTAAGATTTGGCTATGAAGGCCTAGTAGGTGCGTCCTCAAGGGTGCATACACAGAGGGATATAAAGCATACCAACCTCTGCGTTCAGGGTTGCCAGCCTTGTTAACGGAGCCAATACCTTGATGGAGGGACAGAACATTCGTACAATTTTGGGGGATATGTCTGCTAGTCCCATTCCGGCCCGAGTTTCCGAAAAAGGAGGTACTTAAGCGTCGTTCACCAACTCGACCCACCCCAACAATGGACTCCCTCGTCTCATCCCTCGTTCTACACGGCCCACGCGACCTTCGTCCTACCCGCCGTCCTCTCCCACCACCTCCCCCCCATCACGTCCAAATCGCCGTTCTCTCCACCGGGCTCTGCGGCTCCGACCTGCACTATTATCTTCACGCGCGCAATGGCGCCTTTGCTCTACAAGCACCCCTTGTCCTTGGCCACGAATCGGCAGGAATCATCACCGCTGTTGGGCCCCTCGTCACGCATCTCCGTCCCGGCCAACACGTCGCCATCGAAGCCGGGATTCCTTGTGGATCATGCGAGTGGTGCAGATCCAACCGGTATAACCTCTGCGAAGGGATGCGTTTCCGGAGTAGTGCCAAAACGTTCCCCCATCTCGACGGTACGATGCAGACGAGGATCAATCATCCGGCGAAACATGTGCATGTGTTGCCTCGCGGGGTATCGTGTGAGCAGGGAGCACTCGCGGAGCCTTTGTCTGTTGTATTGCAAGCATCGAGACGGGCAGGAGTCTCGAGAAACACACGCAAAGTACTTGTATTTGGGGCTGGAACTATCGGGATGCTGGCTGCTGGACTCGCGCGTTCAAGGGGCGTGCCTGTCGAAGCAATCGCTATGGTTGACATTAACCAGCAGCGGCTGGCATTTGCAAAATCCCGTGGGCTTGTGGGAAAGATCTTTTGTCTAACGCCGCAGGCCCCAGCGAAGGGCGTTGACGGTCTCGAGCGGAGTAGAGCCCAAGCGGAGGTATTTGGCGGAGGATATGATGTCGTATATGAATGTACTGGTGCAGAACCGTGTATTCAAATGGCTGTCTATGTGGGTACCTCTTCTTTTCCGGGTTTCTCGAATTCTTGCTAATGTCTATCAGAATGCTAAAAGCGGGGGGAAAGTCCTTCTCATAGGAATGGGCACCTCGAACGCTTTGATACCCATAAGCAATGCTGCTACGCGGGAGGTCGACATAATAGGGAGCTTTCGGTATGCCGATACTTACAAGGAGGCTCTTGAGTTACTTGCTAGCAGTAAGCACTCTCATATTCACGATGTATGTATCTGACATTTTGTTTCAGACTCAATACCACCAATAATGGATCTCGTAACCCACCGTGTGCCGTTCAATGTCGACGCAGTAAAGAAGGCATTTGAGGCTATGGCCAAGGGGAAAGATGAGAAAGGACAGCTGGTGATCAAAATCATCATTGACAGTGAATCTTTGACATAGAGTATGGAAGACGGACCTGTGTAATTGTGATGTAATTGTTTTGATATGACGACGTATCGCCTTACGCGCTCTTATCCATTTCTTTGCGACTTCTTCTAGAAGATGATTGCCGGAGATCGACACCTGCACCTTGACCACTATAGACACCTATGATCTCCTTCAATGGTATACCTCGAGTAGTAGCCAGAGAGCTTGATCTGTAACATGCGGCATATTCGTTGTGCCCTTCAAATCGGAGACATCAAACTTCAAAGGAGATGCTGAACCCAGACAATCTAACACAGGAGCATTCAATGTACGAACGTTCCATATCAAGGTGGTGGTGGTGTGTGTACCGGCGCTAGGTCCCATATCAAGGACAAGGGCGATGTGTAGATTTGCGGATGACCGCCCCGTACAACCGAGCATGACACGGGCCGATCATACCGTCCGAGCCTCGAACATTGAATCAAGGAAATTTTCGACGTCCGTTGTCCTCGTAGTGTTGTGAGCAAGTCAATATAATCCAACATGAACTGTATCATACATGAAACTGACAAGGTGCGTTAGTCGCTGAAGTAAATAACGGTTAAGACTGACTTGCCCTATTGAATACAAATGAACTAACATTACATTCCGTAGCTTCAGCAAATGTTCAAAATCTGTGTGTCAAGGCACAATATAGATCAGACTTGCCTCAACTGCTGGTTCCTACAGGTCCTTAGCTTCAAACAGTTCCCACCCAAGCGCCGAATTCCCCTCCTCCTAAGACACGCCAACAGCGCATAGCCGAGTTGAGCGTAAATGAAAATACCCCCGCCCAGACGATAGGGTGGGATTACAAACTGTAATATTATTATCATAAGACAGAGAAATACAAAACCTGTTCAACGTACCAAGACATTACTATTCCTAAGCCGTTGAAGCTTGAAGACGGGGCACCACAAGTTCCGGGTCTATACCTCGAAACACATCGGTCCTTTGTATGTGGAATGATGCATCTCGACAAACCTACACATCCTACAAAGGAAAGAGGTCCTCCTAGGGATGCAGGATAGGCACCGGAATACGTAAGCTTGAGCAGCCAAGAAGGGCATAGTCTTAGTTCTACGTCGAGTCAAGTCTTGAAGAGAGCATGTGAGATCCATTCCCCATGAAATTGAAACCCTATAGATCATCAGGAAAAGTGGGGCAGTCAATATCTTGGGCCTTCAACGCCAGATGCAAGCCGTCAGCTGGGCGACTAGCGCGCCTATAGCGTGTCCCGAACCAAGTTACCTGTCCTTTTTCAAGTATGATGAATTCTGAGGCCGAGGAATTAAAACAGGCAGTGCAAATCTGGGGTTATAGCTGGCAGTGTCTTGGCTGTGAGAGTTGCTAGTGGGAGTAGAGGTATATTGATGTGCTATAGCCATGATGGAAGTTGGAGAAGAAAAGTGACGCCCAGAGTTTCCCACGCTTTACTTTCCCTTACGACGGCGATGGGCTCGTATAACTTTAAGTACTTGTGCCTAAGTTCTTCCCAATCACCGCCGGCTGGACGATGGATGTGACGTTCTCACATAAGTGCTGTCGTTGGGATAGGCGCACCCCTAATAATTGCAATTGCAAATTATTTATATTTTCCATGCCGCTTCGTTTTCTGTCCTCGGCTGACCTCTCATGCCTCTAATCAAAAATATGAATCAGTCTCCCTTTGATCAAATATTAGGCTTTCCTGATGCTCCCGACATCGAGACGCGCACAGTCGATTGGTGGACGGTAATGGACCGACATACCAAAGCACGTTACGACCCCAAAGCCCCTTTACCATCCCACCACTTCCGTTCGCAGTCCGCCTCGGTCTTCGAAGAAACGACGAACGAAGATGTCGTTCTCGAGTTCATTCACTTCCGTCGTTTCACATCTAGCAATCAGCTCCGGCGATCATGTCGCATCGTCGACGATATAACCGAGGAGGATTTTGAGAAACAGTGGCTTGCACTCTCAGCGGAGGAGCGGGAGAAGCATTTTTTGGCCGGTCTGCGTGCGGCAGAGAAAAACACGACCTACGTTACGTTTATAAGGAGCAAGGCAGATTGTCCGGAGCTGAATAGAGACGAAGTTACGCGGGATGGTGGACAGGGCTTCCTCGATCTCATGCGCCAGCTTGTGCTCCCAGATAACACCAATGTCCCAACGCAGCCTCACGTTATGGTCAACTCTCGGTTCGACAAAATGATTGGGTTCAAAGAGGATGATCCTCACAAGGCACGCCTAGCACAACTTTCAATGGCAAGGATGATCAGATCAGAGTATATAGGTGCGTGTATATACATGCCTGTGTTTGACAGCTATCTAACATTACCCAGCAAGCTTTGTCATGGCTGTTCTCATGTCATACAAAGGTATGACGCCTGAGATCACTGTCTTCACCACCGAACACTCGAAAACCAAATCCACACTCAAGAATAACTCGAAAATGTTCGATGAAATGATGGGAAAGACTGCAAGCAAGCAGTTTAAGAAGGACGAAGTTAAACGCCGCAAAGAGATGAAGCTTCACTGTCAGCGCTGTCTCAAGGTCGAAGACAAGGAGAAAGATGGTAAAATGACGGTCTGCTCTCGGTGTAAATCCATTGGGCGCGAGATTCGGTATTGCGGTCGTGACTGCCAAGTGGCCGATTGGAAGCAGCATAAGATAGGGTGCGGCAAGCCTTTGGGTACGAGAAGCCATTTCGTTCATGGCTATTCATTCACTAAATTCTGATAGATATTTCTGCCGCATTCAACGACATTCACATCGGAGATAGCGAAAGCAACACCAAAAGACCTGACATCCCGCCGTGCCCACCTGGCCATCGACGGTCACCACATGTCGTTCGCCTCATCGAGTACCTCGAGAAGACCACGAAGCACGATTACGTTGTCGAAACAACACCTGGCAGAGACGACATCTTCGGTATCAAGCTCGACGAGGTCCCTGGCGCGGTCGCATTTATTCACATGCGGAATATGCTGTTCACATCGTCTGGCCCTGGCGTTGAAGGAGCCCTGCTCTACGTTTACCGCGTGCTGCAGATGTATGCTCAAGGTGGCTCTAGAGAACGCTCCGTACAGGAGCAGCTTAAGCGCGAGTACGGGGGACCTCTATGGAATCGAATGCAGGCTCTTGTTAGAGGGGGCCCACCATTCTCTATACCTGAAGTATCTCGCAAAGACGTTGACGCTACCATCAAAGCTTTTAGGCAATTAAAACGCTTTACTACAGAGCTTCGGTCATATACTATCGGTACCGGAGCAATAGCTAACCTTGGACTTCAAGTCGGACCAAAGAAGGATATCTGGGTGATCGTACGCTTCCCGGAGGACGCAATGCCTCCACCGTGCATACTCGTCCCTATCCCCAACCCAGCACCTAAAATGCCCGCCCGGAACGCCGTCGGGCCCAACTTCAACCTACCTGAGCCAAGGCATTTCGACGACTTTGACTATCACGACTACGTCGACCTGGCTCAGCAGAAAAAGTACCTTCAGCTCTGCCCGCATGCAGATTACATCCTCTGGGGTAGCAACGGGGTACCGCTTGCGTTTACATATACAGAAATGCGATTTGCCATGGCGTTCCTACACTACCGGCATCGTTTATTCGAAAATGGGCCGTACGACCATGACGCGTTGGCGTACTTGATCATGGCTTTGCGACCTGCTGTGCGTGGGAAGAAAATCCCCGAGGCGGTGCTTTTGGCGCAGCTGGAGAGGGAGTACCATTCGGGGTATGTGGAGACCGTGAAGGCGTGCATTAAGGTGCGCCCATCCGATGGGAAAGAGGTATACCATCGAAGGGATGGTAAGGTGTTCGAACTTGGAGAGATCCCGGCGGATAAAACGCTTATGGGAAAGATCATGGTGCAGCTCAAGGAAAGCGGGAGGTTTGGGGATCTTTTGGGGCGCGTCTCGCTGGATCGGTAGTGTAAGTGCATTCTACGTTTCTCATTCTGCAGTTAAAGAAAGTTTTTTTAAATACTAGAGCACCATGTTGTATAAAGGTCGAAGATCCGGCACCAAGGAATCTACCGTACTCCCTTGTTCATATTATGCGACATTTCGTTTATTTTTCAAACCAATCCAAAAGCAATCTTAAAGTATGACACCAGTACTATGTTCCATACCTGAACGTCTCCCATTGTCCCATATTTGAGGATTTTGACTGTAAATGACACTAGGAAGCCGGATTATGGACAGTGTTGGACCAACGTCTCAAAACAAATGGCGCACATTTGATTACCGGCTCTTTCGCATGTCTTTGCTTAGGACTGCTCCTCGTTTACCTACTTGATTGGTTCGTGCTCGCATTCATATATGGATGTGCTTCTCTCAAATCTTTTCTAGAATGTCCTTTTTGACGACAGTACCAATCTCTCAACACAGAATGACTCTCATATGTACAGTAAAGCCGTGTTTCGTCGTTGCTGTTTTCCCTCGTGGAATATAATTTATATTGCTAGTAGGCTACTATCCGAACAAGTAGAAGCGGTCAGAGCCCGGCGTTCAGCGATCCAAGTTCTAGTACCGGTGCATATAGGATGCCTTTCTTCTGCATCTTATGACGTGTTAATATGTGCTGGTATGTACCTTGATGCAACCACGTGCCTTGAACCTCGACACCTTGAACATAACACGTATCTATCCAACGCTAGGTCCTACCGGGAATTTGTTAAGCGTAAGTACAGCTGATCATCACCGTTTTGGGTCCTAATTTAAGCTAGGCCCAGTAAAAACCAAAGTTGCTGCATACAACCGCCAGTAGATGTCACGTAGGACCAAGTTCCGTGAATCACTAGAAGATGTGAGTAATTATGTCGAAAATCAAGTGGACAGCAGTATAAAATAGATTTCAGGATCGGCCTAAGGTAAATTACCCCGAAGTTACGATATCCTCCCAGACAGAAATTGGGCAAACGGAAGAATCCGTAGAGGTTCCAGATCAACGGACGTACACCGATAGAAAGCCCGTAATATCTTCCTCTCTCGCCAACACTCCCTGCTCTAGCCTTGGCATTGAGGGCCTCTTGGATTTACTCAACACCACACTCGCAACCTCATACACATTAGATGGTACCCCATCCCTCTCTCCCGTTCTCAAAGACTGCATTTCACAGAACTACGACTTTGGAGCTGCATATGGACGTCTGCGCTTCGCATGGTGCGACCACATCACTGGCATTCAAATGGAGCTTCTGGAACGTGAAGTGGAGGACATAAATCAGCGAAGAAACGCGCTCGATAGTAGCCGGATAGTCAAGCCGTCCATGGAACCTCGGCGAATCTGGGATCTATATAGCAATCGTGTGGTCCCGTGGTGGAGCTGCGGGCTGGCCTTCCAGAAGACGCATTTTTCTCCCGAAAGGCCAGCACCAATATCACATGCTTGGGTGGATGAGGTGGATCGCGTCGACGTGTTGACCCCCATCAATGGCTGCGAATGGCCTGGGCCCATCCCGAAAGGTGTCAACCTCGACCTTATCCGTATTGAGATGCTGAACCTAGGAGTGGAATACGCATGGTTGGATGTTCTCTGCTTGAGACAGAGAGGAGGGCAGAGGGAGGATCTGCGTGCGGAAGAGCCTTGGAAACTGGATGTGCCTACCATCGGAGCGATATATAAACATGCAGTCGTGGTGTGCTATTTAAGCGGGCTGGGGAGGCCTTTGAGTTTGAAGGAGGGCGACTTGGAGAGTGATCGATGCTGGTTTAGGCGCGCATGGACAGCGCAGGAGGTCGGCGCGGACAGGATAATTGCTGGGGATACACCGGATGGGCCACTGAATGCCAAGACAATAGACGAGGCGGGAAACTACGAGGATGAGATATTAGCAAAATTTCACAAGCAGCTCAAGTCTGCAGACATTCCGTCAACCAGTCTATATGGCCCGCTACCCATGATGCAGGATCGGATATCAACCAATCCCGTAGACAAGGTTGCCGGACTAGCATTTTCTCTGAAGACACACTCAATACCAGCATACTATGAGAGCCAATCTTTGGAGGACGCATGGATAGCACTTATAAATGAGATGGACTCATTCTATCGGAGCTTACTGTTCTTCACCTATCCTGAACCTGGGACTTCACACAAGAAATGGAGACCGTCGTGGGAGCAGGTCATGACCAAGTCTCTGCCCAAAGATAGTTGGGGTCGAGTTGCTGATGTCAAGAGGGATAATGACGCAGATGACTGGTGTGAAGAGCTCCACATTGAAAGGGGGTTCGTGCGCGCATTGGCTGTGGGAGGTGTAGAAGGGATCGATCGATGCGGAGAGTTGGTTGTTGAAGATGCAGATGGGATAGCGCATTCATTCAACATCCTTGTCAATCACCAGTACCCGATACCTGAAGACACGTACACACTGCTCGGCAGCGATCCATTTACATGGACCGGCGAAATACATTCGCTGCAACATTGGGTTGTCGGGCGACAAGGGCCAAAGAAGAGGTTCGAGAAAGTGTCCGTGTTTAAAATGACTGACTCAAATGAAATAAGCCAGCTACTAGGTTTAGCTGAAGTGTCTCGTACTGTTCTTGCTTGATTGTGAATGCCCGCATTTCGATAGCTTTTGTACACAATTCACTCTTCTCTTCGCATCCTGATAGCCTCCTCCACCTTTTCATAGATCCCATCCGCTTCCTTGTCGTCCAGTGCTTCGTGTGTCGTACCGACAAAGAGTCCGTATTGGTTGTTATTGTACCTAGAATAGCCACACGGGAGCCTGTACCGCGCTAATGTCATCGCCGGATAATACTATAGAGGCGTGTACTAGGCTCGGTACAATGGCTCGAATGAATGCCGATGGAAAGTAGCAGAAGACTTGACTGGGGAAAAGGCGACATGGCATGAAGAGAGCATCGTCGTCGTCACCGTACACAAGTTTCCCTGGATACTCAATATGGTTAATTAATTAATTAATTGCTGTATTTATTTAATTTACTTTCCCTCTGGCCTACCATCATCTCTATGACATTATTCTCAGCAAGAAAAAAGTATGTCGGAGATCGTATTGCTTGGTACTACCTGCTAACTGAAATAATGGGAAACGCGATTGAGCGACATGGAACGAACGGCTCAAATTTGTGGGGCATTCCTTTTTGCCTTCAAGAACAGCTGCCATTGGTTGTATCAGAGCCTGTGGTGCCTTCCCCGTCTGCTGAACATCGGTCACATTCCGAACTGAGGGAGTACCATCCGGGGTACGTGGTGACAGCGAAGGTATGTATCAAAGTGCGCGCGCCCGATGGGAAGGAGGTGCACTTACCATCCCTTCGATGTTTAACTTAGAGAGGTCCCGGCGAATAAATCGCTTATGGGACAGACCATGGTGCAGCTCAAAGAAAGTAGGAGGTTCGAGGATCCTTGGGACGCGTCTCCCTAGATCGGTAGTGTACGTGCATTCTATTTTTTTTTTCATTCTACAGCTAAACAAAATCTTCTGTAGACTAGAGTACTATGTTGCATGAAAATCGAAGATCCGCTTCGATCCGCGGCCCGTCTTTTGACGATGCTACATTTTTGTTTTTATACACTCTAAAAGCAACCTCAAAGTATGGCGGCAGTACTATGTCCTATGCCTCGACGATTTTGACCGCAAACGACACTAGGAAGCCGGTTGATGAAGTAATAACAATCCGGACAGCACCAAACCACCATCTCAAAAATGAATGACGCTCGTTCGATTGCTGGCTCTTTCGCCTGTCTCTAGCGCCCCAAAAATGCATGTCTTTTACTTCAAACTGCTCCGTACTTGGTGTCGTTCAAGCCCGACGAGAATCGCAGCCACGGAGATTACGGCACAATGGTCAGATGAAGAAACATGAAACAAGACATTACCGTAACACACCTTGCCTAGTCCGGGTTTCTTAGTGCTCATTTCCCATACTTGATCTTTTCCTTACCAACACCCTGTCGCTGCAAATCGAGACTAATGTTTGGGTGGGACACATACGCGTTGATCATCGTCTCCAAACTACATATTGCGGGCTGAAGCCCGAAAATTCACCAACATCCCTGCGCTCTCCGATGTTTATGGGCCATTTAACCGATTCTTTCGCACTTATTGGTCACTCAAAATTCCCCAATGCCGAATTCTGACTCATGCCTCCATATTTCGGGAGCTGCGCGCGCCCTGGTCAGTCAGCTTTGACTGTCGCCCGTATATCTCCTCCGAACGTGGTCTATAAAAGCGCCTTTTGTCGAAGCCCAATAATCTGCAATAACAACGATGCACTTCCTTCATCTGCTCCTCTCCCTCTTTGCCTTCCCAGCTCTCATCTTAGCTGGCACTGGTACTATCACCTCGCCGGCCAATGGGACGGTCATCTTGCCCGGACAGAGTTTTGCCTTCTCGTACAGTCCCAAGGCAGACTACAGCGTGTCTACCTACAACTATACCGTCTTCCTCCTTACGGAGCTCCCCACCTCTCTTTACTCGTCTAATGAGTGGTCGAGCGGGCACTACTTCGGTCGCTTCGATTATCCCAACTACCCAGGTCAGTCATGCTAGATGTTTATACAGCTCTCACTAAATACATTTGCTTAGCTGTTCCGTACCCCACCCACCCCGCTCCGGCTAATCTTACCATGCCGGACTTTTCACAACGCGTTGGGAGCGGGTTTGGTGGCGGCATCAACATCACCGACGCTAAAGTTTATTTGGCGGTTTTGGAGGAGTGGGCTACCGGAACGGTGAGTCTTAGCAAAATTGGTATTGCACGCGTGTGCTGATACTTCTTCCGACACAGAACAATTTCGGATTGACAATAAGCCTAGCAATCAACGAACTCATTTACAACGGGACGGCGTCAGGTTGAGATTCAAATTTTAAATGCATATTTCGAAGCCTCTATTATAACATACATTGTATCTACCTTTAATATTTTATGACCTTTAATGATTTTTGGATAAATATCACCGAGGAACGCGTAGGTAATTAATAGTACAGTGAGAAATTTCCTTCATTCCGTCCGATTTCCTCAGATATACTCTCTTTGCAGATACGTGCGACTGTAAGGATCCGGATCGACACGCAGCATACGCGAGTTGGCAGGCGGACACTCATCGTCTTCCTTACCCCCAAGCACGTGAAACAGAGCCTCCATTCCTTCCTCTTTCAATCTATTCCACCTCTCCACATTCCCCACTCCAGGGGAAACCACCATATCCTCCTTAACCAGAACAGCAGCCCGCACCTCGACGCTCGCGAGCTTAGCCACCCCCGCCACCTGGTGATTCCGCCGATTTTCGACTGCGTCAATCAGGGTGTCCCTCAGGAACGACATGGACGGCACCGTGCTCGACGTGTGTTTGTGTTGAACGAGGATGTTGAGTTTCGCCAAGCGGGGCACCAAAGTTCCTCCCTCTCCCTCTCCCTCTTCCCCTCCTTTGACGTGGATAGAAGGTAAAATCTCCAAAAGACAGGAATTCATCCTATCGTCCCACTCGGTGAAACTTAACGCGAGCTCTTCAAGGGTCGGCGACGCCCGAAGAAGGGAGATGAATTTGTTCACCGCCAGAATACAATCTCCGAGGATGATCTTGTGCAAGGAGCAGCCAGATCGCTCGATTAGAAACAGAAGGACGGGAAGGTTTACCTCCCGGAACTCTTTGTTGAACGGCTGGACATGGACTTCTTCTAGCCTGGGCGTGATGATGGATCGAAGGACGCGTGGGTCTCCAGCGTAAAGGGCACGCAGAAAAGGGAGTCGTATAATGTCCGCCATGGGCGTGACGTTCTTGAGTTCGGGTCCATAGAGTTTATACGTTTCCACCTGTCCCATCTCCTGCAGGTACTTCGTTATACCTTCTGGTATGGTCATTTCCTTCGCCCGAGCACCACACCAATGATCGCCGAATGACTTCAGCTGCGCAAAGGGCAGCTCCAACGTGAAGCCTCCCACAGACACGACAGCGGATCTCAGCTTTGGCGCATTCGCAAAAATACGGCATGGCGCCGCTGACCAAGGCATGTCCGCGATAATCCCAGGAGAGGCGGAAAACATGAGCGACTCTAAAGAGTTCAGACGTCCACGAACGGCGTCCAATACGGCGATCGTCTCGGGGTTGGAAAAGGTGAAGTCGAGTTTTTCCCACCGAGGAGCGTGCTTCATGAGGATGCGGAGGAGCGTGTGGGTCACGTATGGCAAGGAGTCTTCTCCCTCGACGAAACGAATGGAGAGCGGCTGGTCCTGTGAACGTTTGAGGATGTCGAGGAGGCATCTGTATGGGTTCAAGACGTTGATTGCCTTAGGACTGGTGTCGATGGTGATGCTCGTCCATAGAGGTGCGTATGTGGTGATGATAGAGTCCCATTTCTTACACACTTTACTGAGCGCCCAAGGACCGGCGGTGGTGTTGAACGGATTGATATCAGTAGAAGGTATGGCCTGAGAAAAGATATCAAGCAATATTTCCGTAGGCATCTCGTTTATGAAGGCGTGTTGTTTCGGTTTCTCTTCATTGATCCCGGGATGAAGACTTGCGGTCATGAAAGAGGGAAACAAGCTGGATAATTCCTGACGATGTTTGATACAGGACTCCACATATTCCTTCGATTCATATTGAGCTTTTGTTATAGGCGGTTCGCGAAAGAACATCTTCGAAGAATGGCTGTCAGAAGGATACAATCAGGTTGTGAGTAGACAGAGAAGGACCTGCCACGTACAACCGACGATGCTTGCTTTGAGAAGACTTGGGGAGTGTTTCAATGCCAAGTCCTGTCATTCAAGCAGTAAGCGAGTGCGTATTTAAAGAGGAATACCAGCAAACCTATGACTCAGTGCAAGAGAAAGCCCTGGAAATATCTGGAAATTCTTCTTTCAAGTTCGACGACAGATGATTCGAGAAAGGACCAGCAGATTGTGGCGGCACCCGGTGCCTTCGCGCCTCGAGGCGAAGACATATCAGGTGCATCAATCATTCATCGCATTTCTGGATTAACGCCAAACAGAATAGCACTAAGTGGCGTCTGACGATATCCAAACGGAAAACACGGATGATTCGTCCTGCAAGTCCGACAAACCGACCATGATCATCTGGAGGTAAATTACATATGCTTGACAGGGTAAACGGCCATATGTCCTTGGCGGTCAAAGCCGATCCATGGTGTTTGCGAGCGCAGCGAGTATAATTGGCTAACGTGTGAGATACCAGTCCGGTGTAGTATGTCAAATGTCACGGTCCCCGATAACTTTTGACTTCGTCCTCGTCGTTTCGCGTCGCGTCATATCTATTTCGTTTCTTCTTGTATCGCTTTGAGTATCGACAGTGTTGTTCTTACTCGTATAAAGAGTGTATATCTTGCTTTTCAACGGGTGAAATTTGAAAATGGGTACGTTATCGTCTTTCTGTTCCTTGCTGCTGCCGGTATTGTCCGCCCTTAGCTTGTTCATCTGGAGTTAGTACCGTCTACACCTAAAAGTCTCCAGTTGTCTCCAGTCATACATATTGTACTCGTCTGCATTCGCAAAATGTGGGTACTCCCACGATCCGTTTTAGTAAATACCGCTGCTGCGGCGTTGCACTTGGAATGAGTCGCCGTACAGATAGCTTCACGCGCACAGTAACTCGATGAAATTTGCCGGGAATTCTGTTGTCACTTTCCAGTGTGTATCAGGCCCCAGTATCTCGCCTCGAAAGTAAAACACCAAGATAGATATTGAAGATCACAGATAGCGCTCGTATTGCAAATTTCCAGGCAGATCTATCGCTCCCCGTCAGCCATTCCACCGCAGCACAGTAGGATACACACCTTTTACAACACATATAGGCACGGCAAGCACATTTCTATATGGTTCAGCTACAGGCCTTTTCCTCTGTTTCAGCTGGACTTCAAGAATCGGTATCGCAGCGACAAGGACAAGTGATACTCTGTCGAAAGATTCAATCCTAGGCAACAGTGGACATTGTGGTGCTTGTTCATCTCGAAATTGTGCGAAGTAGAAATAGATAACGCTCGTGGTGGTCATCCGGCGTCCGCCCCCCTTCCCCCACGCGCACCACGTGATGTGCAAAAACAGTACCCTTCCCGAAGTGGACGTAAAGTGGACGCCTCATACATGGCGATGCTTCCCAGGAACAAATGGAACGGTGGTCGAATAGTAATAGTTCTCTTCAGAAGAGTACTCTTGTTTGTGTAGTGTGTTCGAACCTCATTGAGTGCTCGTATTCTTTACGTATTCTTTGAGTAATACTGCTTTTTGTTTTCAAACTGATTCGCTTCGGCGTCCGCCTCCCAACTTCGAAATGTAAGCCTAGGGTTCGAACTTCGAGGTTGTGCACGAAACTTCCTCGGAGGTAAGTAAGCGTCTGTAATTAACTTACCCCCAGGAGGGGTAGTTTGCTACGGTAAATACAGTGCGATGTACAAGGGCTGTTGTCGTCCGTAAGGCCTAGGTGATCGTTGGTCTCATCACTTCAAATTGTGACCCACCATCATCTATACGCCAGTTTACCTTGACTCTCTAATAAAGCTTGGTAAGGCTCAGATCAGGGGCAAGGCCTGCTACGTTTACCACTAATCTAGAAACAAAAATTGAAATTATATAAATTGTGCAGAACGATCTACAGAAATGAATGTTGGGTGCTGTTCGAAAATGACTCGCCTGGTGGCGGCGAGGCCGCCACCAGCTCGCATTTTCTCTCAGGAAATCCAACTACAGTCTACAGTGTATCATATTCAGTCGGCTTCCTTGATTGCCTAGTAGCACAGTGGACATAAGTACCATATAAAGGTCTTTCAATGACCGTAGGAAAGATGTCTTGTTTTGCGTAGACAGCTCGTCTTTTAAGAGGCTACCATTGCGGAGAAATCCTTCCAGTCTTTCGGCCGAGGAAGTCCGTAGAGGAGTGTGATGGTGACATGCCAAGCACCGAGCAACAAAGCAGCAGCCACACCGGATTTTTGACTCAGAAAGGAATTTATTTCTGAAATGCCGCAAGAAATTACTATGTTAAGTATATCTCGTGACTATCAGGACGGCCTCCGGAAAAAAAATCTCAGAAACCATGATCCCTCTACTACTAACGTAGCAGGAATATATTTCGCTCTCATGGCAAATGCTCTCCAGTAATCGAATCGCTAGGCCAGCTACAAGTAATGCAATGGAACCGCTATCAAATTTGAGGGAAAACCACGATGGCTTGGAGTAAACCCTTTGCGACTCAGAATCACGATACGAAAGGAGGACGACAGGCAGGACTCAGCTGCTGCATGCCAATAAAGGCACGCTGAAGCCTTAGGTGTACTTGGTTAGTCCTTTACATCGGCTTGAATAGCACCTCTAGGTTGGAACCGCCACTGTATGCAAGATAATCGTTCCTTCCGAGATCTCTCGCCTCTCGGGGCATTTTCGTTCCATCTTATCCCCAACAATGTCAAGAGGTGTATTTGCGATTGGACGATGCCATTTTGAATGATGCATCCATACCTGTGAGTTTCGGTGGTTCTTTACCTGACCCCGAGTCCCTCACCAGTCGAGCAGGTACTGGGTACATCTATCATATTACCTTTTCTCGGATAAAGTCTTCCTTTAGTCGCTCTCACATGCCCACCCTCGTGTCGTCTTTAGAAGCGCAACCACCAGCACCGTTTCTATCGCAATTCTCACAGGTATCCAATTGGAACGCCTCTCTTATGCCCCACAATCTCAAGAGGGATCGAGGTCGACGTTGAGCTCGTGGCTATATCATTTGGACTCATGCTTACAACGGCAATGGTGCAGCTGGAAATATGCAACTGGAAACGACTATCTTACTCGCCAACGTCCAAATTTCGCTCTGCTGCCGTTCGCTGACCTCTTCAGAAGCCACGCCGCGTGGCGTGTCCAATGGCAATGGGCCACCAAATTTCGTCGACATGACCGGAGGATCTTCAGTCTCAAACGCGACTCTTGTACGTGTCAGGGCCTCGCTAGCAATCTTGAAGACCTGCGTCTCAAATTATCATTGCTAGCAGCTAGATCCTGCGACATTTCAGGCCTATATCTCTCCTCCTCACTTGAGGTACCAAAGGGACACGCAGGCCATCAGATAGCCCTTCTACTTCGATTCGCACTCCCACTGTAGTGCCCGATCATACAGGAACTTGCTGTTGAAGCATGGGTCAACGTTCACGTGAAGTGGTTGGCGCTGAGAAGCGCTCGTGGATCGTATTTCTCTCACAAGAGATACCAAATGCTGAGTTACAATTGGTGCGTTATAAAGTATCTGATCAAGATCCAATCAGTGGCGCTCGAAGCCAATCGCGAAATTAAGGCTTTTGTAGCCAGAGGTGAGGCAATTTACCTACCGCAAGGTCAAAAGCGTCTATGTGGTCCGTATCGGAATTCGAAATCCTCGTATCAGATGACACCATCGGACTCGTCTTAAAAGCCAGCATCGATGCTCTCCCGTTTCTCAGTCTTTTCCCGCCACTTCAATTCATTCTCTCCCACCATGTCTGTCAAGAACTTTGTCGAAGTACGCCGTCTCCCACCCGCTACTTGCCGTGGATCTTACACGATTCTATTCAGGAGACTATCAGCTCGCACAAGATAACGGTCTTCTCGAAATCTTCCTGTCCTTACTGTCGGCGCGCGAAGACGTTGTTCAAGGATAACTACCCCAATGCGGACATTGGTATCATCGAGTTCGTCATTCCCTTGAATCAATCTCATCTCATTGCTTACCTTCGTATCCGCAGGCTCGATGAACGTGCTGACGGAAGCGACATTCAGGAGTATCTCCGTCAAAAGACGGGTCAAGGTACCGTGCCCAATGTATTCATTAGTGAGTTCCACAGCGACACATCCAATTGACCTATCCGAGTCTGACATGTTACCCAGATCAAGAGCACATCGGTGGATGCGATGACACGATGGCATTACAGAGTTCCGGACAGCTTGCTGGAAAGATTGCAGCGTAAGCGAAGGAAGCTTTATTAGCAGACACAAGAAATCTTTAGAAGGAAAATTTGTAGCCTTGCATAAGAATCTATGTATATTGTTATCTCTCCGCAAATAAGTGAAGCAGACTATACCGCTGCAGGACTCTTCTCCGCCTCGGGTTCTGCTCCACTCCCGTCATCGAACACGACAGCTTTGAGGCCTAAGCACAGAATCATCTCCAACCCCGCAACCCCAACGAGAACCCAACAGCCCCACTGCCACGCGCCCACATACGCACCAACAACAGCCTGCCGTTCTGGCCCGCCTCCAGGAAGTCGCGAAAGCGTATCAACGACGGAGTTTGGGTTCAAACTTGTTATCTCTGAGAGGTACGACGACCTGACGAGAATATCACGAAAAGCGTTGTTGATCACTACCCGAAAAAAGAATCAGAGGCTGGGGGAGACGCGGGGGAGAATGATCTATACCATTACCGAGTATTGCTACGCCAAGAACACCACCCAGGGTAGGCGCAGTGCCAACCAAGGCTGTCACAGTTGACAAATAATCAGCAGGTAGGCCGATCTGCGCAATGACCATTGTCATCTGTGTTCCCTACGAAGTACGTTCAGTGCGACTCACAAAAGTTAGAAAACAAAACATACGGAACCAAAGCCCACACCACAAATCAACGAATAACCTACGATACGGCCGATACTACTGCCTTCATTCAACGTTGACATGAGACCCTATCGAATCATGTTAATCCTGCCTTGCCGGTATGAGCCAGATACGACTACTTACCATACCACCAGCCAAAATTGCCAGAGGTATGACGAACAAAGCCTTCAACGCGTAACCACCACCCCATTTGGGCGCAAGCCAGCTCGTAGCAGTACTGGAGATCGCTGCCATGATCAAGAATGGGATGATCAATGCAGACGAGACTACCGAAGACATTGCAATTACTTGAAGAAACACTGTGACGAACGAGTTAGTTGGCCGTAGGTCTTCAAGATTGGACACGTGAGAAACAAACCAGGAAGATAAAACACCTAGACACGAACCTATCAGGCTATCAAAGAGAGTGGATGATATGGACACAACTAACCAGTGCAAAAATATGGAAGAACGATAATATTCGCACAGCTACGGCACTTTGCTCAGATACACAAAACTCTCACCGGGATAGAGAAATCTGTACCAGTCATAATGCTCACATTCCTCCGTTTCCATGTCGAAAACAGCTCAACCGGAAGAACAGGCATCTCCGCCTTTGTTTCTACGGCGATAAAAGCCAGAAAGCTTGCCCCCGCTCCTGCGAAGCAGCCTATCACCACCGAAGAGTTCCAAGGTAGATCTTGGCCGCCCATGTTGAGCGCGACGACAAGACAACTGAGGGACACCACGATGAGGAGCATCCCTATCAGGTCGATCTTGGCGAGGGCTTCTCGGAATGTCCGGATTCGTGATGCTGGCGGTGGTATACGGAGCGTTGCCCATAGGAAGATGGTAACTGGCGTGTATCAAGTCAGCACAGACGATAAGATTTCGACGCGGGAAACAAAACTGACTAACAGGCCCAAATGGCGCGGTGAATAAGAATCTACAAGAGCTGTCAGGTTCACAGACCCCGAGAGACATAAGAAACTCACATCCAGCGCCATTGACCGGCGTTTGCGAGGGCTCCACCAGCAATGGGCCCGATCGAATCCGATAAGATGAAGACGATGTTGAAAATATTCATGTATGCTCCCCGCTGCTTTTCGTGGGTTAATTCTAGCCGAGACGTATTGATGAAACAAGAAAAAGAGGTTCTACGGAGATGTACGCACGAGCAATGATTATACCAGTCAGACTCAGCAATCCGGCGCCACCGATACCACTGATCAGACGCCCGATGATCATCTGCAAAAGGCCGCGACTTGTTCCAGCGATGATGTTGCCAGCGATGAACACCCATAGTTCCAGAAAGATGAGGGGTTTGACGCCAACAGCGTCCTGGTCTCTCAATTATGAGGAGGGTCGTATAGAAATAGATAACACTCACAGCGATTCGTCCTGTGATGGGCTGAATAACAGTCGTCGTGAGCAGGTAGGATGTCGTTATCCATGATAGCGAGCCTTTGATATCGAGTTCAGCACCAATGGTAGAAACCGAAGTCGCCACGATAGTCTCATCTATCTCATTATAAGAGTCACGCACAGAGTTCCAAAATGATTGAGAGACGCACCGATAGCAAAGAGAAACAATGCCAGACCAAGAATAGAATCGAGTTGAATGAGCACTTTGATACATAGAGTGCAACGAGACTTTCTGAGGACCTTAACAACAGAACGGACACTTGAACGAGAGACATATCATTGACTTTGGGGAATGGATCGCTGGGTTGGACGGCTACATCTTCCTGCTCTCCGGGAGTGCGACGCTGTGAGGTTATCGACCGACGGCGCTCTGACTGGATTTCCGCAGATTCACGACTTGGAGGCATCGCTCTTTACTTCGATGGGTTGTTATGCATTATATAGGACCTTTGAGCAGAAGGACTTACAATAATGCCGCCGAAGGAATGTGTCGATAAGATCACGCGGTCCAATGTTGCATTGATGGCTTGTAGGGTCGGATTCTTTGATGCGTTATTCTTGCAGCCCACGAAAGGGTAGCAGCTATAGCTGTTGTGCGTATCCATCCATAAACAAGAGAAACGGTACGATATAGAATAGCGTGGCTAGCACTGGTTCAAGGTTGTGGGGGGGGGAGGGGACCGGATCGGCCCGGGGACGCGTCGCGGGTCCCCTGCCGCGGCATGTTGCCGCGCCAATTAGCTTACTATTTCTGAGAAATTTTATCGCGTCTTCTCATGATGCACATGCTACGGCTAGCGCTCAAAGCTCAAGGGTCTGGTGCTATATTCATACCCTTCTGATAGAAACAACTCGAAGTCATTCGATACTTACACTCTACCGACAGGCATCCAAAGTACCCGAGTCTACACCGTGACGCGTGCTCCCCATGCACAAAGTATCTAAATAGTACCGACGGGCATTGGTGAAACGCCGGTTTCCGCAGTATAAAAAATGTTAATCCTAACAAACGGTAACGACCAGTCTCGTAAACCAGATTCAACAATCTGTGTGAAGATAGGTCGTTCAATGGATGTAGAGCACTAACGTCCAGTTCATGTCAGTGCTGATTTTTTCCATCTTGTATCTTACCTCGCTCATGTTCTGTAACATTTATATTTCTTGCAGCTTGCATAAAGCCCGAATCTACCATGTGCCGCCATTTCTTCTCTTTACCGCCTCGAGCCTTGTCGTGATATTTCATTACGGCCACCTGATCAAAGCTTCTGGAACTTAGCAATGTCAAAACTTTAGATACTAAGAGAAGTACTACGACCGCAACCATAGGAAAACCTCACCAGCGCTCAAGCCACATTGGATTGTCTCCTACGAGGACGGCACCAAGAGCTAGCAACAAAACCGCCAACGCTAAAACCTTGCCGTATCCCCATATACAAACCCGCGACGGTATCGTTGGTGCCGTTCTACCCTAGCCGATGTCATACAGTCTCTGCGTTCTCTGCGGTCTTCCGTGTTTTATTCCTTCTAACAGATGGTACGAGCCCACAACCTCCCTAAACGCTATCACGAGTCAACTGCGAATGGAGAGGGTCGCATAATCCACAGAACCTCTAGTTCTTGTCAGCTCTCTAGTATCTCCGGAACATAGGACATTGTGCGGTACTGTCACCTGTTACAAAGGATATCCATTCATACAGTTTGTACGTTTACTCGAGCTCTTAATCGTCCCCGGGGTGCATGTTTTGTACCCCTCGCAACAAAACTTGTTACGGACCCCCTCATGTTCTCCGCGTACATAGGCCTCGGGCTCGAGCATGTCATTCACAGAAGCTCTTTCAGCTGACTTCCTTGTTGAAGACTCTTATCTCCATGGTTGCAGAATAAGATGGCGCGAAGCGTTATCGAGCATCCGCACTCGCCGCTCAGTATTTCAAATTCCCCTCTCTGCCAACGCACACCCCATTGTACAGTAAGGAGGATCGAATGACTTGAGGAACGCAATAAAAGGGGCATGGTAGACAACATCCTTACGCATCACTAATGCTACATGGTCTACGATAGTCTTGATAGTCTGGCATGAAGGCGGACAATCGTGCCCGGTTGGTCACCTACTGTTGACTCCGATGGCCTGCTGGGGTTATTACAAAGTTTATTGAAAGCGGCGATTTCTTTGCTGACAGGCGATAAGCGTTGCAATCAAAGAACTAGGCGCTACCACCGCCGGTGGGGCAAAAGATTGTCGCGATGAATTGAATATTCATAGGAGCAGGACGGGCTCACGTATCGGAGGAAGACCTCCGACCCGTACAGACGGAGAGGAGACTCTCGTACGATCTCGAGTCTATTGCCATTCTTAGCTCAAAGATATAATTGTTCGAAAAGGAAAGGAAAAAATTCAACGCAGTCAGAATGTTGGGGCAGAAGAAATGGGGCTCACTTACTTTCTTGACAGGGGGGTGCCTGCGACCGACCGCGCTTGGGCAAATCGGGCAGGGCAGGCAAACCTGACTGCGATGCGCTCATGGGCCGGAGGAAGATGTCGATGAGCGCCTGCTACATTGTCCTGGGACTTGTTGACAGATATCCAATCGTGGCGATAATAATAGCCCGGAGGCTTTAGTGTTGACAGAGAATGAAGCGGCCAACCTCCGGCGCGCTCGTGAAAGCTGCTTTCAATTTTGTGACGGGTTGCGGAAACTAATGGACTTATGGGAACCACGTTCCTCTTTTGTAAGTAGGTTCCTTCTGTGTTGTGGTGCCTCGACCTAAGCTCGTTCCCGTTTCACGCTATATGATCATTATGTTTCAGCAAGTACTGACCCACTTCCACAAGGTATCGGAACTTGGTTAAACTCTTTCACCAGGCCATTCAGCGCGACTGACTGACGCGCCACCTTCCAGACTTGAGACTCTGGAATCTGCTGTTCCGTCAATTTGATTATATTGCCGAAGAAATGTAGAATGCTCACTGCTCCCGAATTATACAAGCCGTTCCTGCAGGTTCCTGCCCCTCTCAAATGTCAATTTACGCCAAGAACGCGTTCCGGTCCGATGTCTCTTTAGTGGAGACGCGGTGTACTTATCATGCACATGTACTTAGGACAGTTGTGGCCGTCATGCTAAGTCATTGCTATAAAGCGTTAGAATAAGAACAAATATAGTACATTCACCAGTGTGACCTTTGCAATCTCTAGAAGAGAGACGATGAAAAACAATGGTCCTGTGGTTGATGCTCACTAAAGCACCTCGAAACTTCCAAGTGTCGAATTCAGTGTCGAGTTCTAATCTTGGAAGGTAATGCCGTAGAGCCGATTACGACGGCCGATTACAGCTGTCGTCTGGATCAAAGCGTAGTAGTAACATGACAGCCTGCTTTGCACGCCTAGGACATACGTACATCGTAATATGAGGAAAAACATCCTGTCTATGTTAACTGCGCATGAAAGAAAATACACTTCCAAGTCAGATGTGCAGTGAAGATCGAGCAATGATTTCGAAATCTGTTGTGCAGCGTCGGCAAATCACAATAGTGTAAGGCGGAGGAACAGCAGTAGGCAGATGTACAACCGTTGTCTGAACATAAATGACGCGCCATCAGCATCGGGGTTTGAGAGCTTCTGGGGCTCCTACCCAAAAGCAGCTAGTGCTTGTGGGTAAGGAAACCCATGTCAGACCGGAGTTGTCGAAATGTCTCCATTGTGGCGAGGATTGAATATTGAAGCTCGAAGAAATGCATCGATTTTAAGATTTTAACTTGATCGTAAGGAGAATCAAGAAAGGCAGTACCAGTAGACCGCGTGTTATGGTGAAATCGCCATCGTTCGGAAGCACATAATGGAAGCAGGCTTCTCGAAGAGCAGGTGATATCTAAGCGAGTCGCAGCGTACAACCTCGCTTTGTGATATCGACGCGTTCTTCCATGTAGAACAAAGATTCTTGTAGGGATCTGTTGGTCCCCTTGTGGCCCCCTGAGGTGAGAGAGCGCTGATAAGTAGATAGCTGGCTGGCAACCAATTAGATCCCGGCTACAGACCGGTCATCTTGGATGGTTACGAGAGAACGGACGGCCGCTTCAAGGTACCGAGACCGACAACACCTGGGACGATTTCTTCAATAGACGGCGTTCCCTGAGCGGATCAAGAACAGAACTAGCAGCCACTGTACAGTGAGGTAATCACCAAGAGGAAGAACCATAGAGAAATATAATCTCGAGTTCCAGGAATACTGACAAGAGACGCGTACTTTGTTAAGCTGACCAAGATTTGGTGGCGAGACTTGATGTAGGGACTGGTCCTTCCTTGAGGAAACACGGAAAAATACGCAAGTTCGGGGAAAAGCGTGACGTTGTGACGGCGGGACCACGTGGCTGTACTATTTGGCCGTGATTATTGATTGTGGCTCCCAGCAACTGATTTGCACCGTCGCTGTCGTCGTTGTTGCCATCGACCAGCACCCGTGTACATTCTCAGCGGCTCTCGTCGCCGTTGCCGACGCTCTCTACGACCATCCTGCCGTCGTGCTCGATCCCTACTAACACTCAAAAGCGGTGCGTTACGTTTCCCATTCGCATCATTGAATCCCACTGACACGCGAAACGATTACCCTCGCCCTATTTACTCCTTCTCCGTCTCCTTCACGGCTCGTATTGTGCTCATTGCGTCGAATTTCTTTCATTTATTCAGAAGAACGGGACCTGCTTTTTGCGGTCAAAGTCGATGGCCGTTCTCGCACCTTCAGATTGGCAGAATCCTCTGAGAGAATCGACAATGGACGTTCCTTCTTCCAACTCGAAACAGCGCTCGCCGCCTGCAAACGACCATTCACCGTCACAGATGACCACCACGCACAATCAGCAGCAGGGCGGCTACCATCAGCCGCAGCAGCTCTCACAGCCTTATCCGTATCCCGTCCAACAGCAACCGCAGGGCGCTTGGACGCCGTCTATCTCGGCCCAGCCATTTTATCCGGCTTTCTATCAAAATCAGCAGCAGCAACAACCCTATCCTCAGATACCCCAGCAGGCCCCCTACTTTGACCCCGCCAACGCACAGCTCGCGGCACAATGGGCGTATCACAACATGCTGATTGCTCAACACTCCCCACAGAATTTCCCACACGTCTCGCCTCCCCAACAACACCATTCGTCTTCTTCGCAAAGAAACGGGCCCGCCTCTTCTTCCTCTTCCAATGACTACTTTGCCCAAAATCAAATTAACAACGTGTTCAATCCATTTCCTAGCGGTACCCCTCCGCCTCATTCGAACCATAGAAGTGGCGCTGGCGACCATCCACAGCAACAACAGCAGCAGCAGCCGAATGGACAATACCCTGGTTTCCATCCATACCGACGCCCAAGTCGGCAACAATCACAAACCAGTGAGCCCAGTGACTGGCGGTCCGGTGGGGTTCCGAATCCTCCATATGCTAGGCCAGATGCATCAGGATCAACTTCCTCCGTCAATTCGTCGCACAGTTCACGCCAGCGGACAAACAGCAATCAGAGTGGTCACAGCGGGCATAACGTGCCGTCTGCGAACGGGAGCGTCCGTAGTAGGAATGGTTCCTCGGCGGCCTCAGCCCCAAACTCTGCACGATCGTCCCCCTCAACATCAACATCGCCGCCGGTGTCCGGACCTCAGCGCGGACCACCTCACAATCGCACATCTTCCTCATCTTCCGCCTCATCTTCTAATCGTCCCGGTTCCAGCAATTCAGCTACATCCCCCACAACCGCAACGTCGTCAGCAGCGTCACCGAGCACGCCACGTCCCGCTCGACCGTCTCCTTTATCACAGGGAACGTTTACCGCGTCCGAGAAACGCATGTCCCGTGACGATAGTGATTTGGGAACCATGCTTGATCCTACACCTAGCGCTAGCATGCTACGTAGTGGGGGACTCAAGGGTCGACTACGACGGGCGCTGTCTTTCAATGCCGCGCAAGCTTTGAAAGAGGAGGAGGAGGAGGAAGATGCAGCGGCGCAGGCTTCATCTCGGGGTAGTAGCTCAAAACTAAAGCCCAAGACGCCTATTCTTATCGATGCTGCTGTGAGCAAACCCGGAGGTGGTACGCGTAGTCCAGATAGTCCTGGTGACGATGTTTCGACAAGAGCTCCTTCGACGGTACAGACGAAGAAGAAGAGCCGGGCAGCTTCCTTGTTCAATTCACGGTTGAACGCGAGTACGGACAACATATCATTATCGTCTACTGTCAGTAGCGCGAGTGTAATGATCCGGAAGCTGGGATCAATGGGGAGACTGGCGAGGCGGAACTCACTAGCTGGGATCACGTCTTTGTTCAAAGACAAAGAGAAGGACAAGGACGGGGACAAGAAAGGGAAGAAAAAGGACAAGAAGGGCAGCGCAAAAGGAGAGGCGAGTGAGGCAAGCGTCTCGCATGTCACCGCGGAGTTGGACAGGAGCAGCAGTGACTGGAATGTTGCAGGGGAGATGAGTGGGCTGAGTCCGGCGGCCAAGCTAGCACGGCAGCATACGCTAAAAAGCAACGCGGAAGCAGCTGCGAAGGCCAAAGCTCAGCAAGAAGCGGAGGCTGCGGCCAATGCGAATGCGAATGCGGTCAAGGTGAACGGAAGCAGCGGTGTAGCAGCCTGGGAGAAGAATACGACGACGCGACAGGGATCAACATCGCCTGTAAAGGGAGCAGGGATGCGGGTAAACGAAGATGGCACAAAGGTTCTAGTGGAGGAAGATGAAGAGGACAGTGAAGATGGCCATTATGGTCGTCAGGCTGGCCCTAGTGATCATATAGAAGGTTGGGAGGATGACGATGATTGGGGTGAGGGCGAGGAGGAGGAGGACGTGACAATACGGCAAGGACTCGAACGCGTGAGCATGGATGATGAGTATGAGTATCAGGAGGATCCCGAACCTTGGGCAGTCGATGTGAGACGTAGTGTTGAGCGGACACGGACGCCAGCCAAAGGTATACTGAAGTGTGAGTGAGACTCGCTGCCCAAATTCTTCCACTCACTTTCTTCGACCGTTCACAGATGCAGCCTCTTATGATCAACAAGCGTATCTCGCTGAGCAGGCGCTACCGAACCGGGTACGGTCAAACTCATACAATTCACCTCCGCAAACGGAGTTGGGCCCGCTGGCTCGGATACCTTCGCCTGATCCCGATCATATTGATGGCCTTCATAGACATCCATCGCACTCATCGGCGCATGGACAATTGCCGTCAGCTCCCCTACTTCCGCCTTTGACTTTCGAGTCGTCTGGTCGAATGAGCCTTGATTCGCCCAGAGAGATGTCCCCATCGCCCCAGCCCCACGCTCCCATACCTGAAAAGGCATCAGCGATATTCAACCATCCTAATCTCAACTCGTCAGCGCCTGCTTTGTCGACCATGACATCTGCAGCGCCTACCTTGACGCATCGGTCTGCGACAGCACCTACCAGCAAGCGGTTAGCTTTTGCCAGTAATCTGTCGGTATACGATACGTTTTCTGCTTCTGTCTACGATCGACGGAGTGAACCTGCCACATGGAGCCGGCTCACGCCCGCACTGGCGCAGCGGATCAAGGAGGAGCTTAATTCATACAAGATGGAGGAGATGGAAGTTCATGCCGCCAGTCGGATCCAGTATGTTCTTTTCCCTAGTCTTCCACACGCAAGATGCTGATACATGTCGTTTTAGCACACAGTTCTTTGTTTGAGTTATAAATTTTTGATTCGCTACGACTACCTATACACATAAAACGCTCATTTCCCGATCTACGAAGCCACGACCATCTCACCATCTGCCCTTGAAACGAACTACCACCTTACCAGTTCCGGATTCATACAACACATCTCTCGAAATCGTCATTAACAGTGTTCTCATATATACCCTCCTCACGTGTAATAATTTTATCGCGCAAGGCTCCGGCGCTTTTCCTTCACGTTCGCACTTGGTCAGATAACTCACACTCGCTATTAACTAGTATGTACGCTGTAGTCGTGCCTTATTCTCTCATTTCGTTTTTGGACGGACATTCTGATATAATGCAAACCCAACGCCACACGCACTCACCATCGTTCCCCACCCAGCCATCCCATATATAAGCTAACTGTTTTCATTTGTGTTATCCTTTCATGCTTTTTATTCACTGTTCCTCGTCGTTGTTTGATTTTAATTCAGTAAAGAATTTTAAAACAGGGATTAGACTACTGCGTGGATGTAATAATCGAGCAGACTAGGTGTAAAATTTATCTCATTTTCTCACATCAAACATGAAGCGAGCGCTGTGCGTAGCTTGAACCCCGACGACATCCTCAGCTTACTATGTATCCGTTAGTTCCGGTAAATTTTGCACCCCCGAATGGCTTTGTCACGGTAACAAAGTTGAAGACCATCTGGACAGCATCAAACGATGTATGTAACTTGTCGTTGCCTTCGGCCTGAATATCGGAGAACACATCAACTTCGGGATAAAACTACACGCATTCAAAAGTATTCATGTTACATCTACATGCTACTCGCTCAAGAATGGTCGAGCGCTCGTAAAGGACGCTAAAAAAGCGGAATGCAATGTCATGGTGTTTTCAGATTTCTCGGTTCAGTTTACTCTTGTCCAACACAGACGTGTCCGAGACTTAGACTCGAGTTCAGTTCTACGTCCGGGTCATTGACGAACTTTACTGTCTACTGTGTGGCTCTCGCTATGCCTTGCCGCCACCGACCATATGGTACTAAGTACCCCCATTTACACCCCAAAACTCAGTCCCGGCCGATTACCGCAATTCAGCTCATTTTTCTACTTGTTGAAAACGTGCAGGGGTGTCCTCAATTCTCCATACTATCCGGAACTCTGGTTTTCAATGAGGTAAGTACGTCAATCATCTCAATACAATTCAATGCTAAAATGCTAAAAGGTAAACGGTTATCACGAATGAGAGACGTCTCTCGCAGAGACTCGACACGCGCAAGTTACGTGGCGACAGTCAGTTCCGTCACGGTCGTGTTTCGGCGGCGTCACCGTCTCTACAGATACATGTGCTATGTCTGATGTGAGTGGATACAATCTCGGAGTAATCTTCTGACTTTCGTTTTAGCTTTGATCACGATTCTGACGTACAGTCGCAATTGAATTAAGGACCCAGTAGGTATAAACCAAATTTATATTGGTGGTCCTCGGAATCGGTATGCTTGAATGCGCCGGTATTCAGCAAACGTACAACTCAAAGCTCCGATTTTTGCAAACGCTGTTAGGGACGTCGTCGCCTGGCTGAAGTAGACAGATCTGCTTTGATCCTGTCATCATTCGCTTACTTGGTATGAAAGTACGTTACATTTTCATCCTAACTGGCGCTAAGCAATCATCAATTCTGGGCTCGCTCAAAGTTAGTAACAAGTACGAAGGACGTTTCACAGAGGTCAGCTCTAGCAACACCGCGACAGCAGGAGGACTCGGTCCCTAATAGCAAAGTGACATCACTGGTGGTTGCAATCTCCAGGACCCGGTGGCCCAAATTCATCATCGGAATACCCTTCCTCCGGTTCTTCCTCCATAATCTCTTTCTTTTCTTTTTCAGCTTCTTCCTTCTCTTTAGCATCTCGCGGAAGCTGGAATCCACAGGCCCGCCTCGCCTCTCTAGCAAACCACTTATCCGTGTTGCCGTGAGTCATCCAAGAGATATGACCGAGCTTCTTGTCATCCATTGACTCCCACTCTCCAGGGGACTTATCCGGAATGTCATCTTTTGTAGAGATCTCGTAGTCCATCCCGACCGCAGCCAAGACAACTCGGACAGTGCGAATCAGCTCTTCCTGTCGCTTCACCTGCCCTTCCTTGTCATCGGGTCGCAAATCTGGTAGGGGGCCGAACAGAGCTTCGTGCAAGTCGAGGACACCATCCAGGTAGAGATCGCACCCTCTCGTCTCAACGCGTTTGAACCTAGGCCCGAAATTGCTTCCTCCCATGTGATCCCAAGTACCTATATACATAAGGATTGATAGATGTACGTTCAGCTGCGACATAACGACCTACCCCAGAATATGCTGCGCCAGCCGTTATTGGTATGCATGTTCGAGAGACCACCATTGACATCTTCCTTGAGCTTCTTTAGATCCAAATCAGCGGGAACTGTGTTGGCCGGAGTGTTGGGAATGCGCGTATAGATCTTGTAGCCGACGCTGATATGCCATTCAACCTCGTAATATCGCATGCGGGAGTGATATTGGAGATGAACATCGATGTACGTAGACGTACACGGCGAATAGATTCGCGCCATGGCGTCAACAGTTCGGGGCTGAAAAAATGGGATTAAAAAAATAATTCTCGAATGTGAGGCCATACTTACATTGTACGATTCCTCAAACGCTGCGTTGCACCACAATAATTTGCAGCCCTTCTGCAGACTCTGTGCAGGGAGCTGCAGCTCCCCTTCGAGTTCGCGTATAGTACGACGGATGGAGCGCAGTAAATAGATACTGTCGTTGAATATGTCCCATTCGTCGCCGTCGCTCTCCGGTGACTCGTATCCAGGCATCTCAGACTTTCTGTCTCTCAAGCGTATTTTGTCTGCTGCAGCACGATTCCACGCATAAGTTCTCCATCGCGCTGGGGTCGAGGGTATCGGGTGATGTAAACGGAATGCCTTCGTCGCTTTATCGAGAAATGATACAGCCGGAGCAGGCCGTGCGTCGGGGGGATCTGATATACTAGAATCCATTACTAGCCGCGTCGGTAGTCCCAAGAAAAAATACAAGCACGAGAATCAAGGCTGACTTCGAATTTCAAATGGACATCTAATCTCGGCTTCCCGGTCCGTACATCCTTGGTACCCGACCACCATGTCGACCTGCTTGGATGAGCCTATTTGTCTCTCTGAAGACGAGCCCGTCCTACGGAAACTCAGAAACTCCTTCTTAAACTCGGATTCCTGGCCTTATATCACACATTATGACTCTTCGGCGATTAAGCATTGTCCCCATCCTGAGTTCTGGTGTTTCAACGCCATCAATGAAGACGGAACGACGAGCATAATCAACGACGATATCTTTAGATTGGTGCGTCTCGACGCTTTTTTTCTCACTGTGGAAGGCTTCTTCACGGTAAGGCGTGCTTTTGTGGAGGTATCGCAGACTACTCACAGCCATATAAAGGGTCAATCAGACCTTTCAGGGAGACACCCTCATGTCAGTGATCCAGGATCTCCTCATAGAACCAATTTAAATGCTTCCGTAGCGATTCTCTTACATTGAGCCTCTCTGGTCGTTGCTGCGTTCGGATATGGATAAACTTATTCCATCGGCTGTTGAATCTTTTGTGACTTGGGAGGATTTTCCTGGGGAGACAGGAACCTCCATGGTATATGACATGACAGACCCAGCACTCTGGGAGGGCTTCCGGTCCAGGTGGCTTCTACCAAGTCAAGGTGAAGGATTCGGATTTGTGCTACGCAACTACAGTAAGTACTTGGGTCCACTGCTTCGCTCGCATTGTCTCACTGGGAGGTTAGACAGGGTCTCAAAAGTAATGGCCCTGTGCGATTATCAACCTAGGTTACAAACATTACGGCTCTTAGACCTCCCGGTTGAGCTGCTAGATTTAATTTTTCATTGGGCAGATTGTGCAGAAACTGCGCGGCGCCTGTCTGCGACATGTTATCGGATGCGTGACGTATCCCTTCCCTATATCTATCAAGTGAAGTCGCATTTCTTGCATGGTCAATCGGGGACTGATACCTTGTTCAAGTCGCGTTCACTAGGACTATTCTTTTCCGGCTGTTTTTTGGGCAACAGCGTGGAATTACGACAAAGACTTGTCATAGAACCTTTCGCCAAGGCCTGCGTCGATTGCGTCTCCGAGTACACCTTCCTCCGTGGTCGCCCTGATATAACAGGAAGGATGGAACGGGTTCGTGTCACAAATGAATGGTCAGAGCACCTGGACGACAGTTTCCCCGGCGGATTCAGTGTCACACGTCATATGGCTGGTATTGTGGGACTACTGTGTGCCACCCTTGAACTCGGAAAATCTCTGAACAGTATCAGGATGTCCTTCGTCGACATTGACATAAGTTTCGTTAAAACGTTTTCGGTCCTGCCTCGTCTTCACACATTGCAACTTTACGCTTGTCGCCTTTTCCGCGAGGGAATGGATGGACGCAGATTAGAAAACATCAAAAATCTGACTCTCACAGTCTTTCCCCAAATGGCGTCACTCTGGGATATCCTTGCGCTCGTTCCCGACGTAGTCGATCTTACTCTTTTCGACAGAACGGAGACAATAATGGGTGTTTCAGCGGACGTGATCCATTTCGGCAACTTTTGCAACCTGACGCGCTTTTCGATGGGCACCGTGGCTGACAGCCTCAACAGACCTGCCATCGAGGAAGTCGTGGACTGGCTAACCATGGCGACCGAGCATCACCTAACACATTTCAAACTCTCAATTCAGAATCCCACCCCAGATTCCACTTTCGTACTTCTTCTAGGCGCCTTACAGCCATTTCCTTTAGAGGAGTTGGTTTTCGACGGATTACTGGATGGAGAACCATTTATCTTTCAGGAAATAGCCCGATGTCTTCCTCGCTTACAGTCTCTCTGTCTATTCCGCCGCGGAAGCGACCGACAGCAGACATCCAGTCGGTGCGTTTGGCCATCGCCTCCTTGGGAGTATGCTATGCGTCTTCCGGGACTCGTCAACCTGCAATATTTCGGGTGGAACTATGCCTTTGATCAAGGAGGAATTTATCCTTGGTCTATCCTATTGCTCGAAGAAGTGGCTGAATCAGATGTCGCGGTCATCCCTTATGACTGCTGGAATGAAGGACTCTTCGGCAACGATGATGGCATCCATTTTTTCGCCCCAGTCTTTGCTGCATACAGTCCTTCCTTGCGAACCGTGGTGTCGTACAGCTCTGAGACCGACGTCTCGGCTAATGGGATATGGGATATTCGAAAGGTTGACGGGAGACCAGTCATTGGTAAAGTCAGTAACCATGGAGTGATGAAGAGGAGAGCATGGAACCCGGACATGTGGGACGACTCAGAAAACTGGTGGTGATTCTGGCCAAGCAAGATGTGGATCTTATTGGATTTTCGTACAACAGAACACGTTCGGCTATCTAGTATCCATAATTCACAATGAGCCCGCTTCTTAAGAGTGATTGCCAACGTGAAGCCCATGAAGAATCGTCAAATGTCAAAGGTGCATCCAGGTAAAGCTCTTGTAGCTTTCTTAACCTGACTACACCTTCCCCCTGTTGTGTTTGACGCGATTCCACCATTTCCAAGAGCATTTTAGGTTCGGGAATCGATTCCGAGTTTAAATCGAAAGTAATAAGCCGGGGAAGGATGTCGTCATCAATGTTCGAACGTGTAAATGCAGAAAACAGGTCTCCGTCGACAACCTTGGCTGAAACGCCGAAGTATCCTAGGTTTGTGATATGGGTCAGAAAGTCGATAAGACCGGCTTTTCCAACCTTGCTCCTGGGTGTATTCACTGTGAATGCCGTTATTCCGCGACAATGATGATGAGGCAGAATCTCTGAAAATACGAAAATAGTGCTGTCGCTGTCCAGATTGTCCAGATTGAAACCCAACGTGGACAGTACGGGAAGCTCCAGAGATTCGAAAAGATGGGCAATGGAAGAGGGCGCCGCGCCATCCTATTCCGAAATGATCAGATTGGTCACTTTGGGCATCATGATAGGGGAGTTTAGGCGTTTGAAAGGTTTTGACGAATGAAAGGGCACCTTGAGTATTTCGATGTTGGGTGTATTACCCAAAAGGGAGAACATGTGTTTAACAAATGGTCCATGAATTGTGAGGTTTGTTAGGCCCTTTCCATCGTCAGGGAGACAGACATGACTACATAATGCTGAGGTGATGTCCAGGACGCGAACACCGTGTGCCATCTCAAACGTGCGGATAGGTGACTTGACTTATTCTTGTGGTGGTCGTAAGATTAACCTGAGAGAGTGAAGTGATTCGAAATATCCTCGACAAGTAGAAAGCACTTCAAGAGATTTGATAGGGATACGCGCGTGCAGGTGTTTCCAATAAGGCGTGGATGATAGGAGCATGGGCATGAAGACGTGAGAGGAGATGTCTTTTATACTCGACAATCTGATCGTCAGCTGGCAGTGACGCGCTCTTTGAAGGTGTAAACCGAGCATAAACGGGTGCAGATGTACATTTTCTGGTTCGCGGTACTGTGCAAAATCCAGGGAGATGCATTTCCACAGAGATGCGGCAGACAATGCTACCCTCCGCCAAGAACGACAGACTTGAGACAGTGTCCATGGCGGCTTGCGCGAGTCAAGTGAGTTGGATACAACGACCTCCTCGAGGAGGTCGTAGACGTCATGCACGCAAAATGAAAAGATGTAACTGAGTACGTCATCGGGAACGGAACGAATAGGCTGCAGCAATGCTTTAGCGGCTCGCAGATTTCCCGTGACTTTTGCTTGACCGTCAAGGAGGGTCTCTAGCATTTGCTGGACATTGCCAATCTCCTCCTTCAAAACCGTAAGCAGGTCCGAGGATGAGGATTCGGTGGCAAGCAGGGATAGCCGCTCTGCTTCAAGCGGGGGATCATTGCTTTCTAATAATGCTTTGATGCGCGGATTGTCTGAGATGGATTCCGGGATATCAGGACTCGAATGCAAAGAGCATGCGTCACAGGTCGAGGATGTCAAAGGAGGACGTGGCGGCATGGAAAACATGATGAAAGGGATTCTGGACGCAGTTACTAAGTTACCGTCATTTTTGAACAGCGTGGGAACACATACTTGTGTTGAAGCCAGTCCAAAATTTCGTACGATCTAGCGCGATTCAGCGTAAAATAAGGATCAGTTATCTTGAAGGAGTCTGCAGATGTTTCATCAGATCAATCAAGCAGTCGCTTGGGCGCTAAGTTCTAAACGCGCACCACGGTTTCTGAAAGAGTAGAGCGAAGCAGATCAATCACTTGCTGTCGTAGAGCTGTGATAAGCTGTTGTTGTCAGTAGAGGATCAAGATGCTCGAGTTCAACCAAGGTGATGGAACTTGGAAAAAGAGTCGCGTCTGCGGCAACCGGGGAATTTGGTCAGGTGACTAAGTGACAGTCGCGTCAATTCTTGTCACACTAATATTTGGCCCGTTCCTTTGAACGACTCATCTTCAAACGGATCGTTGTCTGGTTTACGAGACTAGCCCGTTTTCTCATTCCCTTCAACCTGGGGGAGGGGTACGCTCTCCAAGTTTGCGTTGGAATAACCATAATTCTTTCGAAAGACGGAGAAACTCAGGTGGCTTCATTCGGAGGGTGAAGCTTGAAGCTTGGTAGTGTATGTTCCGTACGTTGAGCATCTCGGTCCCCCCGGGCCCGAGTGATTTCAAGAGACCTCGGGAACTCCCGACGGGGATGTTTTGGCTCACACTTCTATTCAAGTCCCCGTTGTGGCCCATCACTGGGTCTGGCAGCCATGCATCCGGGCGCTTATCGATGCATGAGGTAAGCATGAGGCAAAGAAAAAAAAAGAGTATATTTCGTTGCGTTTTGAGGGACGGCATCTTTCCAACAATCCATCATAATGGTCTCTCCGGACTCGCCTGCAAACAAACTTCTCGACTATATCAATGAAAATTGGTACTATCAGGCAACGAAGAGGGCACGGTGGATGGATCTGATAGGAGACTACGCTGGCGATGAGCCTTTCATTATCGACGGTAAGTTATCACGATTTCTTCGTGACAAGACGCCGACTAATTCTTTTTGATGGCATAGGGGAATCCCTCATACAAAGCGTCCTGGATGATCCTCTTCTCGCCATTGGGCGCAACAATGGCATGTTTTCTGAAAAGGTTTTCTTATTAGGAAACGCTGACTGACACGCTTACAGACACCGGTTTCCAGGCTCTACACGCTATTTACAGCCTCGAGAATACCCTGAAAAGTTTCGTCTCGCGAAAAGCTAATGTTGAGATTGTTTTCTGGCGCAGTGAGTAGCGATCTAAAGTCAAAGACGCGCTTCTTTATAACAACTGATAGATAACATTCACGCTACAATTACACCGGGACAGACACCTTTCGTACACTCGTCGCGGTATTTGGCGCGACAAATTCTTCTCAAGCATCTGCAGCAACTTTCTCATATCGTCCCGATGCATCAGTTCGAAGACCTGCGAGATAAATCTTGGAAGAAGTATGAAGCCTCGAGAAAGGTACGCGGCACGTATATCACCCCTTGTCCTCTGCCCTAAAATCACCTTTCAGCCTATGTTTGTGCTCATCAACGACAGCGTCCCCGACCGCGACGATCCTGCTGATGATCTTCACCCTGGCTACATCGCGTGTCAACGAAATTTGATATTTGAGATCCTGTCCTTTGGCCTGCCCGTAGCTTTATTCAACGGGTTAGAATTCAGAGATTCCAAGGTATGGGGATGCCTTTGTTATGGGAATGTTAACTAACTTATCAACACCCAGATCTTATCCTTCGTCATCGAAAGGACATCTGCTACTAGAGACTCGGACCCTCCTTGGTCCTCAGTCGCTCCGATATATAACCAAATGGATTTGGTTAGCCAGAAACATGGCGTCTCAGAGAGATTTCAGTGTTCTGGACCACCGTCTTGTGTGCGTGAAGTTCTCGAAAAGATTTGTCAGCTATTCTTCGCTGAAGATCCATTCTTTGGGTCCATGATCTCATCTCGTAAACCCTTAATGGAAGAGCTTCTCGCTGCCTTTCTTCTTCACGTCCTCGGCCTTCCGGAACTGTCTATCAAGGCTCGAATCCAATCCCCTATTGAAGTCCCATCGGATTTGCAGGACACTTTGCGACAGTCTTTCCTCCCTCGACTTTTCTTTGCGGCCTCTGCCGTTCTCCAAAAGGCCACTATTGGTCTGGACATCGATCTTCACGTCTTCTTCGCGCTCCTTCAGTATCTTGGCCATGGCACGCTTTTGGCTTCAGCCGTTCACGCTGATATCATCGTACAGGCAAAGAAGATTTGGCCTGGTGAACATTTTCCTGATCACTTCCCGTGTCTGGAGGCTTTCACCTTTGTACGGCCTGATCCGCCATCCCCAGAGTCCCTGTCCTTATTGATGTTAAGCAATGGGGGTATCCCGCAGTCTTCCACAATCCTATCTTCTATCGCAAGTACAACAAGTGACAGCGACGAAGAAGACGATTGGGAGAAGGATTCAGATCTGGAGGTATGGGATGCATCTGACTCCGAATCTAAAACGAACCATCAGGAGCCCGTTCCGATACCCACACCCCAGACGCAAACTCAACTCCTACCGTTCTCCCACCCCGTCTTTGACAAGGCACTCTCCTCAATCAAAATCTCCACAGCCACTGACGATCGGCCGCTCAAATCCAGCGAGTTCCTCAACTTTTCCGTATTGTTTACGGATACACGTCACTGGCATAACAGCAAGAAGATCGTTACTCCTGGCGAGAAGGTCCCCGTTGCGAATTGGCGTGTTCTCCGTTCCAATCAGCGGTACATTGCCAATCTGCAACGGCAAGCAGAAACATTGACGGGGGCGTCGGGAAGAGGGCTTCAACAAATTACCATTACCGTTGATTCTGCGGCGCCGAAGAAGCCTGAAAAGGGCCATAACCTGCAGGTTCGTGATTTTTTTGCTCATGTCCGTTCCAGGCTAAGGTTTCACGTATTTAGAAGATTCAAAAGACGACAAAACCGGTCAAACTCACGAAGAAAGAGCAACTGAAGAAAGTCATCCAGGACAAGAAAGATGCCGAGAAGGAGAGTCAGACACGACGATGGTTTCTTAATCAGCTAGGCTCTATGTCTGACAAGTCAGCTGAGCAGAGGCTCTATCTACTAGAGCAACTGACTCGTAGTCCCCGAATGACCGACCCTTGGGTCGCCGTCGAACATCTCATGTACAAGACGCATCTTCTCCTCAAGGTTTGGATTGAAGACCCCGATCACGAAAAGGACGCTGTTCGGGATCGTTGCACCGTAACAATCATGCGACTGGTGAAAGATATATGCGACAAAGGTGCCACAACGCCAGCCAGAGGGAAAGCGTTATCTGCAGTCTTAACCAGTCTTGGTTTCTCGGATTTCATTGATGAGTTTGTTACGGTAGCGGAGCCGCTAACACCAGTTCCGTTGGCCTTTGACTTTGTTAAACTTGTTCGATCAAAGGGAGACATTCTTTATCCCTGGATGAAGATAGCCGAGCATCCTATTCTCTGGCAGCTACGACTCTTTGGACCATATATGGACCGTTCTATGGATGGCTGTTCGGATAGGCGCGTCAATTTCGATCCCGATGCCTGGCAAAAGAATGCTCTCGATTGCATCGATGATCCCAACCATTCTATGCTTGTCGTTGGTAAGTGCCATTTCTATATTCGCTCCCCCACCGTTATTGACCGATCCCACATCTAGCTCCAACTAGTGCCGGAAAGACGTTTATCTCGTTCTACGCGATGGAGAAGGTTTTGCGCGAGTCAAACGATGGCATCGTGGTCTATATAGCGCCAACAAAGGCGCTTGTCACTCAGATTGCTGCCGAGGTTTACGCTCGTTTCAGCAAGAAGGTTCCTAATGGTATTCTTTTTCACATACATTACCTATTCGTAGTTCATGTAGTTTTTAGGGACTTTATGGGCGGTTCATACAAGGGACTACCGTATCAACGAACCGCACAACTGCCAGATTCTTATCACCGTGCCTGAAATGCTTTCTATTATGTTGTTGTCTCCTCCACTTGCTTCCAAATGGACGCCTCGAATTAAAAGGTATGCTTGCGTCCACCGACTCTATCATTGGCCTTATCATACTTCTGAACAGAATCATTCTCGACGAAATTCATTGCATCGGCCAGCAAGAAGGAGGCGCCGTTTGGGAGCAAATCATCCTTCTAGCACCTTGTCCAATCATGTAAGTCTTCATTATGCTTAGACGTGTTTTGTGCTTATTCAATACTAGAGGACTATCCGCGACCGTTGGAGAACCAGAGACCTTCAACGACTGGCTTGCTTCTGTATCACGGGCGCATGGATACAAGCACACATTCATTCAGCACAAGCACCGGTACTCGCACCTTCGGAAATTCCTCTATCGTCTGGATGGGTTGAAGAGCCTACTGCCATTCCAAGGACATGAATCATACAAGCTAACGTCTAGGATGAGATTCCTCCATCCACTGTCAACGCTGGCCTTTGGTCCGCGGGCTCTGCCGGAGGATTTATCGCTCGAGCCCGCCGACACGCTGTCACTATATAACGCAATGAGCCGACACAAAGACCGCTCCAGTGACTTGGTCGAGCTTGACCCGGTCCTGTTCTTTTCCTCTGCCAAAGGATTTTTAAGGCAGAAGGACATTCTGCGATATGAAACTGATCTAAAAAATCTTCTTATGGATCTGCCGCCGTTATCTCTGAATGAAGTTATCCATAATCTTGCAGACAAGGACATCCCGCAAGGCGTAAATGATAAGGAACCTAGTCGCAAGAGCTTCGAGACAGGGCTTTTACCGCTCGTAGCTGACCTTCATGCTCGCGGGGAACTGGTACGCATTAATACTACACAATTCCGTTAATTATACCGTTGATGTACCCTGTTTCTAGCCTGCCATCCTATTCAATTTTGACCGAGCCGACTGTGAAGATGTTGCTGGATTGCTTCTTCGAGGACTCCTGAAAGCTGAAATTGCTTGGAAATCAAGGAGCCCAGAGTGGCAGAGGAAATGTCAGCAATGGCAGAAGTGGCAAGATAGCTCCAAAGCTCGCATCCGTGAAGAGAACAGGGCGAAGAAATCAAAGCGTAAACCTGATCCTGATGATGTCGAGCCTTCGGCCGCAACAGAAGCCCCAGCATGGGAAAGCACCTTTGACCCTGATGCACCACTGGACAATTTCTCATTTGCGGGCTATTACTCCGCCGAAGATTTGGACGAAGCAATCAACGATGTCTGGTCGGAGTACTGGAAATCTAAACCTGTACTCTTGGCTGCACTTCAGCGGGGAATAGCAGTCCATCACGCCGGCCTGAATAAGGGTTATCGAAGTTTAGTTGAGAAGTACGTCTATCCCTTTATAAACTCTTCTCGTCGTATTTAGTAATTGCTTTTATAGCCTATTCCGACGAGGATACATCCGAGTTATGATTTCAACCGGTGCAGTACATCTTTGATACCATGCTTATGGACTCTGACATATGTCAATAGGGACGCTTGCCCTTGGGATCAATGCACCTACGAGGACTTCGGTGTTCTGTGGCGACTCACCTTTTCTTACGGCTCTTATGGTTGGTTCCACTATTTTTCAGTTGCTGATTAGATGTACTCATGTAACATCATAGTTTCGCCAATGTGCAGGTCGTGCAGGTCGCCGAGGATATGATCTATTAGGCAACGTCGTCTTTTATGGGCTTACTCTTGATCGGGTACAACGTCTTGTACTATCCAAACTGCCTTCTCTAGGAGGAACATTCCCATTAACCCCGACACTGACATTACGACTATTCAACCTCCTGGACGGCTCGAACAGTGCAAAAGTGGCCGTAAATGCTATCGAGAGTTTGATGAAGCTACCACAGGTCAGCTTTGGGTCACAGACTGGACAAAATCAACTGCTTCACCATCTACGCTTCAATATCGAGTATCTTCGTCGAACACATCTTCTGGATAGGGACGGAAAACCCGTCAATCTCTATGCAGTCTCGGCGCATCTCTATGTAAGTAATAGTGACATATATTTGTTACTCAGTTTCTGACAACGGCGGTACAGTACACTGAACCGAGCAATTTTGCGTTGCCGATCCTTCTTCGTGGAGGAATACTACATCGGATATGCGCAGGACCATCACCAAAGCACCACTTTATTCTCCTTATGTGCCACCTTTTCGGTCGTCGATACTTGGCCAGCGCAGCTGCGAACACTCAGAATGTAAAGAAGCTCCAAGATCTCGTGGTCCGCTTCCCGTCTATGATCATTCTTCCTCCTCTTCGTGCCGACGCACGCAAAGTTCTTGAAGAACACGATAAAGAAATCCTCGGTATCTTTACAGAGTACACCAAGGCCTATACATCTCAGTACTGCTCAGAACTTGGCCCAGATGACATGCTTCCTCTCAGTGAGATAAAGTATATCGGTACCCCCTCCACCGACGGCTTCCGTACGCACCTGGAACATCACATCCGACCGGTCTCTGTGCGATCCAGCTTCGTGGCCACATCAGGACATTTCGACGAATTTCACTCGGTCGAAGAGCTCGTGCGGTCTGCCCGTTCTGGCCTCCATCTCAACGAGCATGCCATCCCGTCAATGACCCGATTCACAGCCACACATGGCACCACTATTGGTTCTGAGCATGCTCTCAACGCGTATCTACTCGACTTTTATACGCATGGCCAAATTTCTGCGCTGGAGAAAGCTAACGGTATTCGGCGAGGCGATGTCTGGTACTTCTTGCAGGATTTCATGCTTACTTTGATGGTGATCAAATCATCTTTGGAGCAGCTCCTGAAAGACGCGTCCGTTGGATCTGACAAGACTATCCCATCTGAAGATGCAGAGTCATCAGATTATTTTGTGGCCGATCCAGCAGAGACAGATGAGCTTTCAGATGATGGCGCGAATGCGGAAGCTTTCAAAAGACCACCTGGAACAAGCGCTAAGGACTGGCGCATGTATGAGGTCGTAAGGGACGCTACTGCTGAATTCAATGAAAAGTTCAGGAGCATGTGGGCTTGATGCGCATCAGATGGAACATATATAGATACTATTTTACCTAAATCACACGCTCTACATTTTGTATACTTACAAGTACACGTAATGACGAAAACATCTATGAATCAACTTCAAGAATAGTGAATGGCTCAAGGCGGGGCAACCGGCCGTCGATAATAAGCCGCCCTTCCCTACGCACAGTGCCCATGTACTATCTTGTGAGACCCAATGCTGTGTTTCGAGCCTCCAATGTCTCCCCTGTGGAACCAATGCACCCTGGTTCCACACGTATGTGAAAACAGGTGCTTTTGGGCGGGCCAAAGATGCTTTCCGGCGCCTGCCACTGACGGCCATTTTGCGCAACCCTGCCATCGCTGCTATGTTGTGTGAGACTCAATAATACGGGTCGAGTAGTATGCGATAAGGTCGCGAGGGATAATGTAAGGTTTTGTGCGTCAGACAATGGGGTGGCGAAGGCAGGCAATGGCATTCGTAAGAGCAGCGACCTCAGCTTAGAATGGCGGCCGAAGTCTATCGGTGGAGCTACCATGATCTAGTGAATACCTACCACGATGAGCAAAGGGAAAACAGGACGTACGGAAAGTATCTAGGGGCATCACAATCGTCAGATCCTCGAGGCATGGATGGGTCAGAGAGAGCAACTCTTGGATATCCCAGCGGAGAAAAGACAAGCCATATACATTAATTTGTAACCTTGTGACCTTGTCCAATCTGGCCACAGCATTGGGACCGATGAGGTTATGAGCGAGCGCAGATAGAATTCGTCTATCAATCACGCTGATGAAAACGATACGTGGGGAAGGTATCCTCCTGTCTTCAGGTAGATGAAAGGGAATAGTACTGATATTTTCGAGGCCAATGCCTTTGAGCTTGAGCGTTTCCACATTGGGAAGAAGGGAAATGACGGTGAGAAGGGTGGAGATATTGGGCAGCTGGGCTGCAACAAAGGAGAAAAATCGGACACTGCAGACTTGTGTGCATATGCTCTGCAATAGATATGAAGCGGGTGCAATCAACACTGAGCGTATGGAGATTAGGGAGCCGACGGAGAATGTCTGCGACAATGGGAGACACGGAATGGTCGTACATGCGTAATTTCCGGACATAAGCTCCAAGGTGGGGAGACCCTGATAGTAGATCTTTGAACTGCTTGCATGACTTTCGAACAAGGCTGACGACCATGAAACACCGAGCTTGACAAGAAGGCGTAAAATGCCTCGATGTCAGCGAGAGCGCTCTCAACGACGGATAATCCGGTAAAAGGGCATTGCCATATTTTTCTGAAATATTTTCAACGACGTCGTCGAGTATTTTATCGATGAGCTCCTGCGGAAGATTGGTAGCCATGGGCCACTGGTTCGGTGAGCCTAAGAAAAAATTCAGGACAAGAGTTAGTAGAGATATTCTGTCATCTCACATGCTTCTCCTACCAAAGGGCGAATAGGCGATACTAAATCAAGTGGTTTTTCTAGACGCAAGTCGCAAAGCCTTCCGAGTCTCAAAATTCAGAGCAAAAAATAGCAAGACGGAATGAGGGCCTTGTAAAGCGGAAGACCCTTCCTCCGGGGTGTGGACCGGATGCCGGTAGCTCAACCATCTCAACGTGCAGTCAACATTGACTGTCCTCTAGAATGTCTTAAGTCACTACATATACTCCATGATCATACAGAATAGTCAAGAACACGCGTCGTTTCGCCTTTGACATCATTGACCTACAGGCAGCGAACTACGGCAACATCATTTCTTCCGATTTTCGTCACCACTGGCGCTACTACAGCCTATCTTGTGTTTGGATTGGTATCTGTAGTAACGAAAATATACATCTAATGATCACTAAGAATAGCACCAAATGGTGAGATTTCCCTCAGCGTGCCATTGCCCAAACTTGGCGCACTAACAAGAAGACGCCCTTCTTCACGCACGGTGACCACACACTGAACAATGAATGTCAAAGCAAGTCTTTCCGCCATTGCGATTTCCATCGTTAATATTGCTGACTCTGTTTCCAGAATGATGTGTAGGTAGGTTCGTTTGTGCTGACCGAAAACGTTGTTGAGCGCCAACCACTGGCTGTTATCTTGCACAAGGGCGTCGCCTGTGTGTTGCGTTAGATTCAATAACACAAGCACGGTGGTTTGAGGCAACGTTGCGAGCGAGTCCGGAAGGGTCTGTGCATATAATACGGATGGAGCTGCAAAGGCATTCAATGGCATCCGTAAGCACAAAGTCCTCAGCTTGGAATGTTGGCTGAAATCTATCGGTGGTGCTAAATATGATCGAATAAATAACTGTCACGACAAGTAGAAGGAGATGTGGACTTACGGAAAGAACGCTCAGGGATCACAAGCGTCAAATTCTCAAGAGAAGGACGGGTCAGAACGAGCAACCGTTCGATATCCCAGCGGTCTTGAACAGACACACGGGATATGCGAATTTGTAGTGTTCTGATCTTGTCCAATTTGGCCCCAGGATTTGTACCGGTGAGGTTACATAAAAGTTCTGATAGAGTACGTGCATCGGTGACGCTGAGGAGAATGGTCCGGGGAGAGGGAATCTTCCGGTCTTTAGGAAGAAGAAAGGGGGTTGGATTGGTGTTTTCAAGGCCGATACCCTTCAACTCGAGTGTTTCCACATTCGTAAGAAGGGAAATGACGGTTGGAAGGGTGGAGACATTAGGTAGCTGTGCTCCAATAAGACTGAAAACCCGGACACTTTGTAAACTTGTGTGCATGTACTTGGCAATCGATACAAGACAAGTGCGATCGACGTTAAGCTTGTACAGATTGGGGAGATGGAGAAGGACATCCACGACGATGGGGGATACAGAATGGTAATACATGCGCAAACTTGAAACGTAAGATCCAAGGTGGGGAGATTCCAACAGTAGGTCTTTAAACTGTTTGCACGACTTGCGAATCAGGTTGATATCCTTGAACAACCGGGCTTGACAGGAAGGCGTAAAACGCCTTGATGTCAGCGAAAGCGCTCTTAACGACGGATAATCCGGTAAGAGCATATCCTCCCACTGCGTGACAGATTCATCGAGTATTTTATCGATGAGCTCCTGCGGGAGATCAGTCGCCATTGAGGCCTTGAGGTTTCTAAAGTAGGAAGTCAAGGGAAGATCAGGAGAGAGTAAAGATAGAGTCGGGGGTTGTCCACACCTGCTCAAAGCAAAGAAGGTCGAGAAGACTGCCCCAAGAGTAAATCAGCGACAAAGAATCAAAAACCTTTATATTGTGATTCGTCAAGTCGTCAAGTCTTTTCCGAAGAGAATACAAACTTGAAGGATGCTGGCAGAACAGGAAATACAATGACTAGCCGGCAGCAGAACAACGGCTAAAGTGGCTCGGACCGAAGACGTAATGAAGCGCTGTCGCTTGCAGGCTTAGGACGGAACATCCTGCCTGGCCCGCCCAAAATGTTTTGTTACAAAATTCAGCCGATCTGGAAGGGAAAAAAAGGATTGGGTAAGCAATTCTCAGATCCGGCACTTCGGACCGCGAGCCGTTGCCTCCGAGTCTGCGGAAATATGCGGGGTCTCTCCTTCGACTACTACTCCGACCTCAACATTTGACCGCCTGAGGTTTTCTTGAATGCACTTCATTTGCAGCACACATGATTTCTGACGAATTCCTCAAGTATCCGCGTCGCTCAGGGCTCGTCTAGATTTATCGTTAGAGATACGAGAACTTTTCAATGAGACGAACTCGTGGAATTCAATAAGAATTTAGAATTGGTATGTTGGGCCCCCGTACTTCTTTCGTGACTTCCCACCCACGTTTTGTTCCTCAAGGGTATCGTTCCTGGCAGCTCCGACAGCGGAGAAATAAGTTGTGGCCATTTTGCCTTCCATGGCTTTCCTAACTGTCGTGGTCGTTGTCACATACGGGCTTTATGACAAGTGGACGGCCGTTGGTTAATCTTGTCCACAGCGAGTGCAGTCCCCTGTGCTGGACCAGAGTCCTCATACACCACCTTCTCCAATTGATGGATACCGTGACATCCATTTGCGTAGCTGGCCAAATCTACCACCACGGCGGAATTACAGGTCCCTTTGCCCGGGGTTCACACGTCACCCTCAAAGTCAGCATTACTTACCAGTTGAACAAAATGGGCCTATTTTTCCCAAGAAACTGTACTCATGATGTGGATGACTCAGTCGTCAGTTATCGAGGCCTTCCCTGGATTCACGGAAGAAGCAATCTAGGTACGCTCAGCGTTGGACATCACTGCCGTAACTCAATTATATCTGTTGCGCAGTTAGTGCGCGCACCGCTACAACAGTGATGCCATCCTTGTAATTGGCAGTTGGCTCCGCTGATCGGCCAATGTCTCTCTTTCTCAAACTCTCATCTATGGGTCTTGTCGCCTCCAACCCATTGCGACGCTTCAAACAGAAACCAAAATGCAGCGCCCACCGCCCAGTTCTCCCACAGGAACTAATCGACTACGTACTGGACCAGTTATACGATGATCACCGGACATTGATTGTGTGCCTGCGTGTTGGCCGACCTTTCCTGGCTCGCGCTCGAGTGCATATTTTCAGTTCAGTTCACGTCCGACTGGAACCTCGACGGAATACATGGAAGCGATTCCTTCGTCTCTTCTCTTCCTCACCACATCTCGCTCCTTTGGTCCATACAATTCACCTACAGCGAAATCACCAATGGCCTACAGAATGCCGATTCATGTCGGCCAAGGCCGTAGTGCGAGTCTTGAATTCTCTGGTCAACCTTGACGAGATTAAACTACAGGGATATGGTCCGAAGATATTCCGAAAGAAGGAGAGCCTGGAGGCGCCTCTGTTCAAGTATCTCTTCGCCGACAACCGCATCAAGAAAGTCCATCTGCACGACTGCAAGTTTTTCAGGCTGGAAGACTTGTTCGCATTTTGGCAAAGCTTTCCAGAAATGAAAGACTTGTGGATAGACAGGGGATTCAAATGCCCGGTCTCCACCTCGGCGTTCAGCAACAATTTACTCGGCGAGTCGGGGACCATCTATCTGGAAACCCTTCGAGTCATTTCTGACTTGAAAAATCCTTTTGGCATCCTCGCACACCCCAAATCACCTCTTTCATTGAAGGAGGTGAAAGCCTTGGTAGTTGGAACAGGTTCGTGCGTTCAATACGACGGTGCGGCGAACGTAGCGAAGTTAGCGGATGGGTTTAAAAAATTGGCGTTACTGAACATCGGCGTCTATGAAGCGCTTGTTACTCATGGTGCGGAATGCTCTCTTCGCTTCCCTGTGTAACGACTGTCTGACGGAGACCACCAGATATTCAGCTCAACCCGTTTCCCATCCATCAGCTCCGCTTCCTTACTTTTGGTCTTAACACAGACAAGATGGAACTAGCTCCGCTCTTGGGGAAATGGATATCGTTGTTCAATACTATCCAATCGGAGTGCGCACTTCGAAAAGTGACAATCAACATTTTTGGCTTCCGTATGCAGCAGTGGCCGTTCCATTTTGTGTGCGACAGGGTACAGTGGACAAGGCTGGATGTTTCCCTGACGCGATGGGATTCGTTACGCAAAGTATGCGTGAATCTTAAGGTCCACAGGCCCAATGAAGTCACAAATGTCATCGAGGCAACCTGCTGTGAACTGATGAAGAAGAAATTATTGCATATCACTAGTGCGGATAATAGGTAAGTTGTCGATCATTTCTTGTATTGGATCAGCCATGACGTCTTAGTTCCAGTCCCCCCACATGTCTGTTGTAAAGCGTTCGTATCCGTTGGTTCCTCCCGATATTTCCTTCTCCCGTCCTCCGAAATCTCCCAAAACGTCTGGCAACTTCCATGCGAGTTTCCTTGTAAGCGGCCCGGGATCTAGGTTTGCATGTCCGGGTCTAAGAAGTGCCTCATGCAGTCAAGACTCCGCAGTACGGTCATCATGCTCCGACGCCGTGTTCTTCGTCGCCACATCGTCAGGCAGCCTTTTTTTCAAACGCCTTCTAACGGAAAACTGTATCCATACTCACCATACACCACAATATAATGAACATGCACTCATACAAAATCTCCCTTCCCCTTCCTCTTCTATTACTTTTATGTATTTGCGTCACGCTCGTGTCGGCTTCACATTGTTCGTTCCGCTCTGTCTCCCCGAGAAAAAATTCTTCGCTCACGACCTCTTCTTTCGAATTTTTACCAGCTTACTTCGTTATAAATGAACCTCAGTCATCTGCGCAATGGTCCAACGACGCTGTCAACGTCGTCACATGGGAGAAGGGCGTACAAGATGATATCACACATTTCGACATGGAGTTGATGAGGCTCACCCAGGACGGAGTGACATACATAGCCTATAACGGTGCGCCCTAGTCCTTTACTATGTTATTTGTCTTGACGAATCATCTTATTCAAATGCAGTCGAGGCGTTACCCAGCTCTCCCAAGTCACTTAACATATACTTACAAGACATACCCACTGGAGACGACTATTTCCTTCTCTTCCTCAACTCGACGCTTGGCGTCATGCATTGCCTATCGTCGCGATTCGCGATTGTTAATGCTACAGACGTCACGTCTTCCGCAAGCGCGTCTGCGACGCTAGACTCTTCCATACCAACAGTGACCATTAGCGGGTCACCGAATCCGACAAAAGGATTCGTAACAACTTTCGCGTCAAAAGCGAGCTCCATCGTATTTGGGATTACGTCGGGGCATAAATGCGGTGGGGTGATTGTATTAGCAGGTGCTGTGGTTGGAGCGGCGTTGGTGTTGTGGTGAGGCGAGCTTGCTGTATGACTGTTTCTTGACTATCTTGGACAATTCTTGCTGTGTTGCTATGCATTTTCTGTTAAATGTGAGTTTGGGTCCCTTATCTCGGAGCCGCAGAAGGTCCTCATTATAATTACCTAGACGATACCATAATGATAACTTGTAAACAAGACATGGGATGTAACCTTTCTTTGGCCTTCGCTTCTGTCATGCGTGAAATTATGCCTTCCAGGCGGCACATGTATGCCGCTACTTACTCAATGCAAAGATAAAAACACAGCAGTCTCGTTTCAGAATCCTTGATCGGCGTCTTCATGGCCATGAACTCTAAACGACAGTACATTCAAGGGCCATATCGTCCCACCCAATACAGAGCCATTGCTGGTGATTCTCACTGCTGTAGAGTATATTAAAGGTACGTACTATTTTCTTTTTCACAATACAGGTCCTTACGCTTCATATACAGAGAGTATCTATATTACCAATCCTGATTCCGTTAAGAACGCATATGCCGTAAACGTGACACGCATCTATGACGAGGTCTGCCCTGCTACTGCTCGAGGGTGCCACTGCCTGATATTGATACTTCTCCCGCTGTAGGCTAGGAGCTTGTTGGTGGCGGATATTCCTCGCCTTAGCAATAGATCAATCTCAGATTCGGAGGTACCAGTCTGTGTCAGTATCCATTTTTCTTTATGCTCCACTTCTTCAAGTTACAGTAACTTGGTTCAACACGACAACCCACGACACGCCTCATAACGGGCTAAGACGCGGGTTGTAGTACAGTATAGGAACGTGGATGCAACAGCGAGCGAAGATAAGTAGGTTAGACGGCATCTCCTTGAGGCGAACTTCAGGAAATATCCTCCGAGCTAACGGCAAAGGGAATCACAAGGCTCCAATGGCTCGTACAGCCACCAGTCTAGTACATCTTAGGTATAGTCTATATTTACCTTTAACTCAGACCCCTACTTGTGACTTTCAAAGGTGTATGATGGATTGGATCGGCTAAGATAAACTGAACCGCCCTGGCGCTACTACGGACTTGGACCCTTACGAGGTATAATACTATCTTTTGAGGTAGGGGAGAACAGGCGGTCTTTGGATCTACCGTTTAGCTTGACTAAGTAGGCGAATCTGGGACCTCACCGGTTCCAAAGCAAAAGGGATCAATGCCAGTAGTCCAGACCGATTGAAATGAAGGGCAAATCCAAGCACTGCCACGATCATTTCTTACTGCCAGTTTGCTTGGTTTACGGCAGTTGAAAATCACCTTCCCCAGATCAGTGGTGTCAATAATATAGGTATCAAGGGGTATCACGCCGTATAAGTGGGACTCAAAATGGCTAGGCTCATGATCGAGTCAACCCTCGCATCGGAGTAGCGGGTTCCTGTAGTAATCCGGGGTTTTTGCTTGCCATACAGCTTACTTCGTAGATTGAATATCTGCCGTCATCTGAGTCTGGGTAATGAACATACAGATTCCGAAGAACCTGCTTGGGTAAAATGCAACTTATACAAATATCGTAGTGAATCTGACCAGCCTTCTCAGGACCCCCATGGCGCCCCACCAAGACAATAAACTTGAATATGTCCTCACCCTAGCATCCACCGCATTCTCCACCTCCACCTCATTGTACACGTTCGCCTGTACCTTCGCTTTCTGCAATCTTGTCATTTACCCTGTCCTTCCACCTCTCACGGCACGAGCAAAGCTTCAGCATCTCGAGGATACCATCCATGAGATTGCGAATCTATTCGGTGAGAACAACTGCGTCCTGGCCGATCCCGTCATGGTCGATATACAGATCAATGAGTGCGTGATTGGCAACCCGCGCTTCCTACTGATGCTCACGCCTTACTTCGTCAGTATACAAGCCCACATATGCTCCCTCATCAGACGATTACTCTACGCAAACGCAGGCGTCTCTATAAACTTTCGGTCTTGGTTCAGATACCTATCAGAAATCAAGGCTATTTGGACTGATGCGCGCAAGTGTCAAATTGAAGCCAACATTTTGAAGAGGAAAGTGAAGGTATGTTGGCACAAAAGGTCGAATAGACAATGCGGATAAAACCCCACACTTTCAGATTGCAATGATCGAAGAGAAAGAGGGACGGCTGCGCGAAGAAGTCATACGCAAGAGAAGATCGTCTACCAGTCGGGTCTTGGTTGCCAGCCCCCAGTATCTTCCTCTTTCCCGAAGCAGTGATCTTGCTTGATAAATCACTTGATTACTGGTTCAGCTATAACACGAAACCACCATACTGAACGGAGGTGTTCGTGCTCCCCTCAGACTACATTCGAACGTTCGTATTCTCCGAGAATACCGATCAATCACAATATGAATTAGTAACTACATGTATCAAGATCACTCGCGCCTAAATTAAATAAAACTCGTGATTTTGAAGACTTGCCGCGGCATCGTTCGGCCAGTTTGTTTAGGTCCCCGCGACTTGTGAGAACTTCGAAGCCTCAAATCCCTTCCGTCAAAGGGAACACATGTCGTCCTTTTTCAAATGTGTATCAATCTTGGCGATGCAACTACGTACATGCATGCGGTACCTTCTGTTCCTGACTCTTCGAATCACAGCCTTACCTATTCATTCAGGCAAAATAATGCCGTCTTGCCGCTAACGCATATTTGCTTATACTGTACGTTCGTCTTAACATATCCTGCTTCTCCCGTATTCGAATAGGCGAACCGAGCTTCTGCACTGGAGCTACGCAAAAGGTTCCGATCATTATCTATGGCCAGTAGTCACTCGCCATGTGCACAAACTGATTTCTCGGTCCGATTTGACGGGTAGGTCCTAGCTCTTCTATTCTGCCATCGATGGTTCCATATTGCGTGCTCGGAGCCTATTTGTAGCCCAATCCTGATGCTTCTTATGCATGAAGAAACTGATAACTTGCGGTCTCAAGATCTCACCCTCCAAGAGCCTAATCCCATGTCTACGCCGAAAGTGCAATATGATATCGTGGAGAAGGGAAGCGATGTAGACGCGGACGACCACTTTAGAACCAGGGTAGCACTACCGAGGACACAGAAGTGGTACCAGTGGTATAATCAAGACGACACGCCAGAAGAACGCAGGCTTGTTCTGAAGCTTGATCTTCTGATTTTGATTCGTGTAGGATTCGTCTTTTTGGATTACCATTTCGTTCGCGTTGCGCCGGCTGCTCCTTGAACCCATAGGTTACTGTTTCCTCCCGCTGGTGGCTACTCTCGGCACTGATTCCAACTTCGACAATTCGGCGCGCCATAATTTCCCAGTCCCGAACACTTCTCCATAACGGAATTTTGAGGGCAACTCATGGAGAGCTCATTGAAGCTGTCGAGCGTATATTTGAACTTTGCAGTACCCCTCGATCCTTCGTCTCTTACGGGTGTTGCGGTCCATCGGTACGCTTCATCTAGTGCAGTTCAGATAATACTATCCCACGGAACACGAGACGGCTTGTAATGGGGATTGCCGTTGTTGGTGAATCTATCGATTTATGGCAACGTTCGTCCAAACCAGAACTTTCGATGGCTTATCATCTCTTATAATGGATCGTCGATCATACACCCCTTCCTTCTGAAGCTCTTTGCGAAACGACGCTCGTGTTTCTGTTGTTACCATGTCCAAGAAAAAGGAGGAACGAGATGCTGACGACGTGTGCATGTGAGAGTCCGATATGTTGTACACGGACGTGGTTCATGAGCGTTCGGTTTTGATGCCAAATGTCCACACAAGACTTATTAGTCCGGCAAAGACACAGATCACTAGCACTTGTACTACGGGATTATATTTTATCAATAAACGTGAGTTTCTCTCCTGGATAGTATCTTCAACCTACTAATCGTGTTTCTCAGCCGAATGCATCTCCGCGGGATTGAGATATATATACGCCGGGGATCCTCCACGATCCTTCCTATTGAATTCCCTACCACGTCTAGTACCAAGTCCTTAACGAATTGTTGAATACTAGGCATGAACCTTCTCACATCCACCACTATCTTCATCTGACTTTGACCTCGGTAGCGTGTATGCTCTATCACACAACTCGTTCCGATCGATAAAGACATTCGCATGGAACCGTATCTTTACCTGTCCAATAGCACGATTTCCTGTTCTGTGTAGACGGACTCAAATTATTCATACTTCAATGGAACACTGTCTTGGGTTATGGTACATTTTTTCGTTGGATATGGTGGAATAACCTGAGCTGACTCTGGAGGGACTTCCGCTACGCTCGAGAGTCGAAACGAATGCGAAGGGTGGAACAGGGAAGCACCTGACAACTACTCTCAAATGACAGGCGTCGTGACTGTTAACTCGATTTGCCTTGGATGCGGAGATGTACACTACTCACTGTCAGAATATCTGCTGGGATGGCCCTTCCACAATGAATTTATTCCCAGTTCCCGAGTCAACATCGCCGATCCAAGCCTTGTGGCGCAACTCGAGAGAAGACTTCGACCAGGTCATTTACACGTAACAGCCTCCTGGAGCCTGAGGAGCGGAGGAATCGAGCTGTCACTTGCGGTGCCTCAAGGCAGACGCCTTTCGCTCCGTATTCCTTTCACCTTCTGAGCCAAAGAGCGGTGCGTATCATCCATTCCTCTCATTTTCGAGTACTCATCGCAATCACAAGAACACCATCTAAGGTCACATAGCAATCACTTTGCGGCGGCTGAATATTTGATTCATGGTCAGTCAGTCGGCAGCCGCCAAGTTGGCGATTAGACATCGAAGCCACGCCCGTCAGACGCTATGGACAATGACGCAGCAAAGCCCGAGGTACACCACATACGTATGGTCTGGCACCGACAACTATCAAGATGCATCTTCATTTCGTCGCCTCTGACTGAATGCGATCTGGGGCATGCCCTATCTTCAATTTCTCACCTGCGTACGTGCCTTCTTCGTTCTCGTCGACTGGCAGAACGTCATCTAGGGCTTTGCTTGCAGGTCTATAGCGAGGGAGCGACGGGCAGGTCAACAGGCCAGAAGTTTACGTGCACGAGGGTTCTCACGAACCTGGAGATGCGATGCGTACCCATTGGTTAAGCTTTGTTCCGCGGCTGATTACACGATGGCAGGTATCAACATGTTGGTGTATCATCGTATGTCTTTTTCTGAATTTATACTGGGCTACTGACGAAGGTCTTTCGGTCCTCCAGGACTATCCTATATGTTGTACGAGCAAGTGTCTGCTAGCGATCTTCCGATTCTGGGTCTAGAGAAAAAGAATCCACCGGGTCCTCCAAATTTGCAGATAATTCAGACTGGACACCGTACGCCGATCCTCAACAACGGCTCTACGCACCGACCTTGGACGAATTCCCCTCCACGGAAATTTCTAATTGGTACAACTAATCCATACGACTGTGCACCTGCTACTGCCGGCGAACTTGCTAATGTCATGACGGCGATATGGGATAGGGCGCCGAGTGGATTTGAGTACGTTCCTGATTTGCTCACACTGTTGGGTAAGATGAACTGAACTTGGGTGTGAAGGACTCGATGGATGGAGGGGCTATGTGGAATTTGGGCCGAGTCAAGCCACAGGATGGGAGGTGGTCTGTTGATCCACGGATGTTTTTGGTTGCGTGAGCGGGATTGCGCGACCTTGTATAATTGTATCATTACAGTAAACGAATCTTGTATTACTATATATCTAGACTAATCAATCAGGATGTATAGATCCTCTCTTTAACTAGAATCAACGTGATTGCACGCGAATCGACTTTTTACAGGACAAAAGCAGCGTCGTCATCATCGCTGCCATCGGGCCGATTACGACCGTCACCTCTTGTTCTGGCACTCACCAGCTCGCTATATATATTTGACGGCCTACTTTACTATCGATCCACACTCGTCCCCCTACCCACCACCACCTTCATTACTGAACTCTGGCTGGTTCGTTTCGCTGCCGTAGCGGATATTCGTGCATTTTCAGAGGATTGGTTTGCTGATGCAGAGTACGCGTGAAGAATTGGGCATCTCAGACTGTAAGTCGTACCGTCATTGTCGAAAGGATCACTGAGAGAAGCAGACGCCGACCCTGGGAAGACTGGACTCTGGAGACTCTAAAGGAGCATGTCCGTAGCGTATCTCAAGCTCGGCCGCCATGATATCACCCAGAAAATCAAAACGGCTCAGCTCTAGGTTCGCAATGTCTTCGACGACAAATTTTGGGAACGTCACCACTACTATAGTACCGAGGTCCGCCTCGCATTTATGGAGCACATCATTTTTTGCTCAGTCCTCGAAACCATGCAGCCTCACATCCCTCTTCGTGTCTCATTTGGCACTCAATTGTTCTTTAGTCCAAGCAATAGCCTCTCTCCTTCACCTTCGAATCCTGAAACTGAACCATGAATACTTTGATAACGAAGTTACAACGCCATGATCAATGCTCCTACTAGAAGGCCACAATGATCAGTATAGCTTCGTGCAGCCATATCTGAGTTACGAGTTAGACGACTACGAAAAGACATGACACGCTCTGTACGGAGCTTCGGTGTTCATGGCATTCTGCTGGGCGCCAGAGCTGAAGGTGGCCTATCGTTTTGATTCAGCTGTGCGTTGCTGGCTTGTCGGAGACGATGGTCCCATTCCAGACAGGACGCCAAAAACCCTCGATCGAGTCATTCCGACCTTCAAGAGGAACCCTCAGGCGGTCGCGGATTGTTCGGAAGACTCCTACGGTGATGATAATCTACTTTCTCGTGCATTTTCTTTATGTCTCCAGGTCGCAATGGGCCGGTGTCAACTTGTGCACTACAAGCCGCACTAGGCTGCCACCAGGTTTTGGGATAATGTACACTTAATCAATTCAAAAAATTCAACCTCTGACTTTTACGGAGGACAAAAAAGCGCTCAAAGCTGGATTCGAGGATTAATAGCCGTATCTTAAGTCTGTTCTATGTAGACGGATTCCAAATTTCAATGGAGCACCGTCTTCCATCAGCTAATTTTTTGGTTGCCTGGCTGCATAGCCCCAGCTAAGGCGCGCTAATTTAAGAGAAGAGATAAGCGCCCCAAGCACCAATTGGGAGGTGCCGTGCTGTTAAAAGGATTCGAGCTGTCAATTGCGACGCCTGAAGGCAAATACCTTTTCGGGTGGTACTCCCTTCACTGTCTTCTAAGCCAGGATATAGTACGTATCATTTGCTTCTTTCATTTCGAGTACTCATTACGCTAACATGAACACTATCTAAGTCGTATACCAGAGTTACGCTTTACGGCGACGTCATGGGTGATTGGCGTCTATGTGTAAGCCAGTCGGCAAGTAAGCAGGAGGGAAATTGCTAAAATGTTTTCAGTGTCCCTCTCCTCCCGAGGTCACCATATCTGCCTTCACTGAGACGGGCCAAGAGGAATCGTCAATCATTGTTCCATTGCAACGAGCGCACACCGGAAAGCGCGTGATATCATCCCGCCTTGCTGACACTCCCTGTGCTACGTTCGGCATTCCGAGCCTCCTAGATCAACTCAACACCACACTCGGAACGTCATACAGCCTGGACAATCCATCCCTCTCCTGCTTTCTTGAAGCTTGTATCACAAGCGGGTACGACTTTGGGCTGATATATGGCCTCCTTCGCGGAATATGGTACACCGATGACTGGAGCAACGTACGAGATGAACTTTGCAGACGGGAAGAGGAGGACCGGGAGATGCGACGAAAAGCACTTGATGGTAACCGGATCGTCAATCCAAGGTTGCGACCTCGACGTGTCTGGGATCTACATAGCAATCGGGTGGTGCCATGGTGGTTCATGTATCTTCATTCCAATATCCAGTGGCCTCAGCCGATATCGCACGCATGGGTGGACGAGAAGGATCGCGCTGTTGTGTGGACACCCATCAATGGATACAAATGGCCCGTTCCCATCCCAAGGGACGTCGACCTCAATCTGATCCGCATCGAAATGCTCAATCTCGGACTGGAGTATGCATGGTTGGACATACTCTGTTTGAGACAGGTGGGCGGATGGAGAGAAGACTTGCGCGCAGAAGAGTGGAAGCTGGACGTTCCCACCATCGGAGCAGTGTATCAAGGCGAGAATGTGGTGTGTTACTTGAGTGGGCTGGGTCGGCCTTTGACATTGAAGGAGGGTGACTTGGAGAGTGACCGGTGTTGGTTCAGACGTGCTTGGACACTACAGGAGGTTGGCATCGACAGGGTGATTGCTGGGGACACGCCGGATGGACCACTGCATGCAAAGGGTAAGGACGGAACGTATGAAACTGAGCTACTAACCAGGTTTCACGAGCGGCTGCAGTCTACGCGTGACATGTCGTGGTCGTGGAAGGTGCGTGAGTTACTGGTGGAGATGCGGAAACGGGTGTCGACGAACCCAGTGGACAAAATTGTGGGACTGGCATTTCTGATGAAGTGTGACACGATACCAGCATATTACGAGAGCGAGTCTCTCGAGCACGCATGGACAGCACTCGTGAATGTGATAGATACGGATTGTCGGTGGCCGCTGTTCTTGTGTGCTGAACCGGGAAATACTGGCAAAAAATGGCGGCCATCATGGGAACAGGTCATGACGAAGCCTCTACCTGCCTTCTTTGATTTCTGCCTCGATGTTTGTTGGGATGAGACGGAGGATGAAGACTGGTGTAATGCGGAGGGCATTGAAGGGTTGGTGCTAGGGTTGACTGTTGTGGAAGAGGGTGATCGACGTGGAGAGTTGATTGTTAAAGACAAGGGTGGGATAGAACACAGATTCGAGATCACCGCCACCCACACATCCCCGATACCTGAAGACACCTACGCGATGATTTACACCTGCAGAGTTGAGAGCTCATGGGACCGTGGTTGGATGGTTGGGCGAAGCTTGCAGGGGGAAAATTTGAGAAAATGTCGATGCTGATAATTTCTCGTGAAGAGCACCGGCGGTTAAAGAATCTGGGCATTATTGAATGGCGTCGATATATTCTCACTTGAGTGGCTAAATAGTGCGTAGTAGCTATTCTTAACCCGAGTAGCTATATATATTTTAACGAATACTTGCATTTTCGCAACGTGAACTCTAGCTCGACAGCCACGTACCTCATCACCGTTACGCACTTGATGCGCAATATCTGTTGCGTTGAAGGTTCACCATCGTCCCCACCATTACTGTCTAGTCGCCTCCTTCGTTATTGTTCCAGGTGAGAGCGACTTGGTGAATTATCGAGTTATCGTCGCTGCTTCTTCAACTCCTGAACTATTTGCTTCTCATCCACAAAAACCGTATACGCCCTCCACGGATCCTCCACACCCACTTGCTTCGCCTTTCGTTTCCAAGCCAGTATCTGCGCGCGTGAAATGAGGTTGAGCGAGTACCGCAGTGTCGTTTGCGTGGCCGTGGATGTCAGGACGCTCGTAGCATCCGCTATAATGCTGACATCCTCTTCTTGGCACCTGTGCTCTCGTCAGACACCTGCGTGCAAAAGGTAACTCCGGATTCCGTACCGTAATTGTATGATTTGCTCCATGTCTTCTCCGTTGTATGGTTGAGCACACGATCAAGAAGGTCCACAGGTAATCTACGAGACTGTCTCCGAATACCAGCCATAATGACCAAAGGAGCCAGATCATTTTACAAGGCACGGTTCAAGAACGAGAAGCATTCGATGTCGAGCATTGAACCTCGTCGATGAAGAGGACCTGTATGATTCTCTTGTTAGTGCACACATATTGATGCAAGAAGTACACGTACACCAGGAATGATGTCGGCCTTGCCCTCCTCGTGCCATTCCGCGACCTTGCTGCCTGTAGCTCTGGCTTGATTTCACCCGTGTCCAATCTTTATTATTTCGTAGGACGTCGAGCTGAGAACGCATTGATTTCAGCTGCATTCCTTGGTTATTGGATAAAGGTCCTAGACGCGTCGAATATACATGAGATCCGACAGCGGTGTGCGGTAGGGGCATAATTGGTAGGAAGATGGTTATCAGATACGTCGCGTATGCAGCGACAGTGCCTATGCCGATGACCCAGGAAAGGCCAGGTCGGAGCGGTACAAGGAATATGACCAATCCGACAAAAAAGATCCCAAGTGCGAGGTGCGTGAGGACGGGAAGAAGACCAATGATGACAAGAACATGCCACCTCTGGAATCCCCCGTATCGAAATTGGCGAACATGACTTCGGCTCTGAGGCGTCCCTGAAGGAAGCGCGAGGTAATGGTGGAGCCACTGTTTCACGAGCACGGCGACCAGAGCGGTTGCTAGACTAAGGGAGAGGCTCGTGAACCATAGCCCGTTCACCCAGACGTCCGTAGTTGCAGGAATGAACCCGGTATATGGATTGAGAGGACACTGGAACGCTGTCGAGAGAGGAACCGTTCGCAAGGGCGCGCTGGATGAGGACCATTTCGAAGAGCAGGGCTGCCGACATCTGATTATAATTCGCCTGTAAGCTCTGTGATGTTTGCGCTACGAAGGTTGTCACCACCGCTGAGAAAAGACCAGCCTGAAACGTCTTCAGCGACGAAGAAGAATAAGGGCAGTTACTCACGAAAACAAGAAGCACATCGACACTATCCCTCGATTCCCCGACCATCCTGGCGTCGTAATTAGTACTCTCGTCTACATATGTCCTGAATACTCTCGCATTTGGGGCTGTTTCTTCGTAGATTTTATCTTCGGGGTACTTGTCCTCGTAGTTGAACGGGTCATTGCCTAAACATAGCCTTCATGAGGCATAATTATGAAAGCAGGGAATCGAAGGAAGAGCCACGATACCTGTCTGTAAACCAGCATCTGGTCTCGCACCTCTATTACCCTCGACACCAGATTCTTCCTGTATTCCCAGGCTCAAAGATGGTTCGACCCCAATACTATCTGAATAAACGTGTTCCTTGCCAGTCTCTATTTCCTCTGGCTTCTCTGCGTTGTTTTGACGCAATCTCGAGCCATTATTCTGAGACGACCGTTTTGGAAGTACCTGTACATCGGGGATGCCTTCAGAAGAGCTTCTGTTGGATACTTCGTCGACTCGGTGCTGGTCAGACATGGCCTGTCGACAGCTGCGGCTGACACGACGTTACAGATGGAGAGGAAAAACTGCTGCTGGTCGACCCTGATCCAAGCACCTCTTTCCTGTTTAGCGCGGGCGCCGCAGCTGAGACTGAATGCAAGTGCCATAAGCTGTGGTTCCTGCTTGTGCAGGGAGCGGCAGGCCGGATAACATGGTGGTTAAAGAGAAAGGAATGCCTGCCAGTCAGGAAGGCTGTGTCTCTCGCGACGCGGTCACGTTCCATCATCTTTCCCTTTCCAGCGTTTAGTGTCTCCCTACCAAAGTTCCACTTGGACTTGTTTTCATTATTCTTCTGCTTTGAAAATTCTATTTTATGACATATTATGTACATTAGGTGCTGACCCTTCAAAGCCGTAACATATTGGGGTAGCTGTTGTGTATCCTCAACTCATTGATTTCTTCAGGGATAGTGTAATGCACGAGCGTAAATCTATAGAAAGTAGATTAGTATACCGTTGAGAAGAAGAAGGCGAATTCTAAGAACTTAGAAGTAAGTTCAAGAGGTTGAACAATTACCTCGGAAGGATAGAGAAAGCCGATTAACTTATTGAGGCTCGGCGACTCCTTAAGATCACTCAGATATTGATGATGTGTAAAGCAGAAGTTGATTAAAAAGTTACTACAGATGGGGTGAACTGTATACTCCTTCGTTCGGATTGCGAGAATATTCCGTTGACTTCTAGTGTGTTGGAACCAGAGTCATTATGAGTACACAGGGCTGCGGCGTGCGGGTGCGCGGTTATCGTTAAGAAACTGGAAGCATAGGTAATTGGTAAGTAAGAAGGAAAAGGAAACGGAAGGTTGAAGGGGGAATGACGAGGCACTATTATTACAAATACGCTTTTGCCGTTGCCGACGACGTGGCGATGATTGTCCTGACAATAGTAGTTCGCGCCTTGTGGAGAAGAGAACGAGGAAAAGGTTCGCAAGATGATTGACAGTGAATTATCGAAGTCGAACAAATAGTCCAGCGATAATGACAACTGGTTTTATGGTATGAGAGCTAAGAGCGAAGTCTCCCTTCACGCCGCAAGATGTTGCAACACAGCTCCTTCCACTCCGATTGCAGCGTTTCCTTAGTCAGTGAGGCTAGCATCCTTGTTCCTAGCACCTCCACTACGAGAATATTACGAAGCATCAACCTGAATGCCTCCAATTTCTCAATGCGCGAATGAATCATGCGGAGGAGCCGTCTACCCAAAAACCCTGTTCTATCGCCATGAAAATCGATTGTCAGGTGCGTCAGATGGGGAACGACGGCGGAGCCGTCCCTCAAAGTCAAGGCAGTCAAAATGAGGTGAACCTCAGAAAGAGGAACGCGATGAAGGATCAAAGACGTTAGTGAGGGAGATGCTTTCAAGAGAGGAAGAAACTCCTCCAGCTTGAACGAAAACTTCAGCTCGAGCTGTTTCAAGGGTGTATGGGATCTCGAAACTAGCCCAACGAGGGGGGCTAGTCCGTGTTTGCCTCCGCGTCCGTAAACGACCGAAAGATCCTCCAAGTTAGAAAGGGTGACGGTATTGAAGGCGCTTAGCGCATGAGTTGTGGATAACCTGCGGATGCCGGAGTGAGTGACTTCAGAAGAAGTAAATGGTCCTTTGAGATCTTCATTGAAATCGAAGGAGCACTCCGTAAGACACTTCGCTTCCTGGAGGACTTTGAAGAAAGCGGCGGCGTTGGGCGGTCGACAATGCAAGGATTGAAGGGTGCCGAGAGGAAAAGATGTTTCCAAAAAAGGAGACAATATCAGATGCTGAAGTAGTGGTGCATTGACTAATATCTTGAGGACACCAATGTCTGCGATATCCAGCTCTAGTGAGCGCAAAGTCTGCATTTCAGCGGCAACCCCTTGGACACGCCAAACTTGGACCATGTAGTAGCTTGCGCGAATGGTGGCCGACTCCCATCGAGATCTTGATTTCCACAGCTCCTGGAATATGTGTTCGCAGCCACGGCTGTAGAAGTGGACGGATATATGTAAATTGGATGATTGGGAGCGATCAAGGAAAACTCGGAGAAGGGCAGGGGCATTACGAATATTTCGGACATCATCGGTGAGATTGAGAATCGACCAGGCCCTTGGGGAATTGAGACAAATGTCGCGCCACCTGCTGCACACCTTCGTGACTGTCCAAGGTGCGCTATTCCGGTCCAAATGACTACGCGTTTCATGACTGAGCATGATGAAGATGGAAGCGAGAAGTTCAAAAGGCAGCTTGTCAACGGGAGACGGTCCTGTGGGAACAGTGTCTATATTATAATCAATATTTGACGTGACTCTGGCAGGAGAATATTTACCTAGAATATCCACATCCATTCTGGGCAACGTGACTGAAGCTTCCAAAACTCTTTCAAAGTTATTGTCGAATTCCCGGTACAGTGGTTAGGTGTCGTTGATGATAGATAGAGAAAACGTTGTTGGTCGGAGGAAGCAAAACCTGCGTGACTCTTATAGGCAGCTGTCAAAGTCATCCTCAGTCGGTGTTTGCCGGCGGTACCGTTCCTCCCACCAGCCATTTGCAAAGTTTGGACAGAATCGCTCACTCTCACTCTCGCCGTTCAGCTCAGCTAAAATGTATCTGTCAAGCTCAAACTCAAGTACCAAAGTTTCTGTAACTGAATTCGCCTTTATAATTACAGATTGATGGCTATTTTCTATCCTGCCTGGTCTCCGTGCACGGAATGCCATTGCCCGAATCACCACGTATCCCTCGCCTGCATATACGCCCTTGACAAAGTCAAAATCCGTCTCATACTCCCCTTCAGGGTAATCTTGCGCCTTTGACGCGTTCAAATGACCCACCTTTACCTGCTGAAGCAGACACTGAACGCCATGATATCGTCGTACCGGGCAGAATTGAAGGACATCGACACGGAAGAGTCGAACATATTAAAACTTTCTGCCGAGATGAGGGACAACATTGCCCTTCTTGATCAGAAGGTAGAGCTACTACGGGCGGAACGCACACGGATATCCGAGGCAATCAGTGAAAGACAGCGTCTTCTCAGTCCCATTCGGCGGCTCCCCGCGGAAATCCTTTCCCACGTATTCCTCCAGATTATTGAATTTCCAATTGAAGCCACTCAGACGGGTGCTCGGCGTTTGTGGTGGAAGTTTCGAAGTGCCCACAACGCTCCTTGGTCGATTGCGGTGGTTTCTAGACGTTGGAGACAGGTGGCACTAGACTTTCCACAACTTTGGTCCTACGTGAACATCTTAATCAGGGACGAGACCTTCACAGAAGGTGCCTACGGATTCGCGCAACGGATTGGCGAGCACATGCTGCGCTCCGAGAAACACAAGTTATCGGTCTGCATTGCCAACGATCCGTATCGCGCAACCTCCGAGGAGCTACCATTGGCTTTGGCTACAATTATCTGCTCGATTGCAAACCGGATACGCGACCTCCATCTCTTCCTTCCATCTTCAAAATTTGCCGACCTACCATCTTTACAATTATCTTTGCCCCAACTCGAACGTCTCTCCCTTCTTTGTACAAACGGTGGGGACGACTTAGACATCACAGGCCTAAAGATTTTCGACTTCTCCCCGAAACTCCATTGCATACAAGTTATGGATGTACCTGTGGTCTCACCATTTTTCGATCTCCCCTGGACTCAAATCACGCAGTTCAAGAGTGAACATACACATTCAAAAGTTGCCCAATCTAGCCCGACGTTCAATGAGGTGCTCGATTTTCTTTCGGTGGCCATCAACCTGGAAGAGTGCTTCATTGAGTGTGATAACAGGGCGGAAATCCTGACCCGGGATCCAGTTGCATGTCCAAAGCTTCACACCCTTACGGTTTTGGGGATATACAACGATTCGCATTACGAACCTGTTTTTCCACTTCTGGAAAAGCTTACGCTTCCCTCCCTGACCGCCTTGGTGATCGGAAAAGTAGGGCACAAGGACCGTGAACCGCCAATGACGTTTACTGCCATCTGGGACATGATTGCCCGGTCAAAATGTAACCTCAGGGTGCTCCATTATGATCACGGCGGTATTCTAGCAGAAGATTTTATCAGCCTCCTTCGGGGAACTCCCACTCTGGAGGATCTCCGTCTAACCGGAGACGCGCTCGACGCAGAGACAGTCACGGAACAAACTCTTACAGAGCTGACGGTAAAACTCGACGGAACAAGACCTCTCGTACCAAATCTTCACACTCTGTTCCTCGACGGCATCATAGCCTTTCCCATGAAGGTATTCGCCGAGATGGTAGAGTCACGATGGACCCTGGCTGACGTTGTGTCTCCGCCCGTTCGCCAACTACGGAGTGTTAGCATTTGTACATCTGTCCGGGCGGATGAGAGGGAGGAAGAAAATGAGAAGACTTTGGCGGACGTTACGGCTCTTTCCGCGCTGGATGCTTACAAGGCACAGGGCTTGGTGGTGACAATGAGCAGCCGGCTGATATAGCCTTGAAGGAAGAGACGAAGTGCGTAATCCGTCGGCTTGACCCGCTAGCAATAAGCCATTATTTGACAATTACCCTTGAATTTACTTCAATTCCTCACTCCTTCCTAGGCGCTAAGACAGCTAGTTCCTGAAGCAGTCAGGGGGCAATGTTCATGAATTAGTATCCCGCTAACGATCGTTGCGTGCTTAGCATATCGCAATTGTCGAAATAACATTTATGTAACACCTCATACTGCCGTTTCAATGCCCCTGATTCGTCGAAGTCAAAATCATCCGGGAAACTACTTAACCTGTACGCGACTCTACCAACCCGCCACCTGTAGACGCATCCGCAAGTTTGTTCCGTGCCTCAAGCATGTCTTGAACGACTTTTTGGGACACCGTAAAGGTGGAGCGGTGAAACTTGATGGTATTAAGGCGGGGGAAGTAGTTGACGTCATCCGTGGGAGTGAGCTTCTTTATTACATCTGCCCCGATGTTTTGCACATCTAACGAGAGCTGCGTGACATCCGAGACCTGAGACAAGATATCGAGGAAACGGGATTTGTTTGCCGGGACCACGAGGTCGTACTTTGGATAATCCAAGGACATGGCGTCAAGCTGGCGGTATGGGTAAGACAGCGATGTGGGCAAATCGAGGAGCATGGACCCTCCGTCGGTTTCTGTCGCTCCAAATGATACCATCTTCAGAGAGGGAAGGTCCAGCATGTCAAATACCCCCGCCACCGTATTTACCATGTTCGCCGATCCCCTTCTCCTCAAGGACAAATACTGGACTTTGGGTAGAGTGATGCGGCGCGATACGTCCAACTTCCGCGGGCCCGAGGGGAAAATGAGTCGGAGCGATACGAGATTTTTGAGTTCCTTGAAATTACGGAAAATGCCATCAGAGTCGATTCGGGCAAACAGGTGCGTGAGTTGCGACCAGCCAAGATGAAGATTGTGGTGATAAAAATGTCCGTTTTCATAGAGTTTCAGCTGTCGAAGGTTTGAGGCCATCTGGAATGTTTCGATGTCCTGAGTCTGTATAGGAAAGATGCTAGCATCGATGTGCACCTCTTCAAGAGATTCTAAAAATGCTTTGCATCGACCAAGCTCGTGGATAGATGAGACTGGGGTGCGTATGTGCAAGTGTCTCCATTGCGACATGCTTGAGAGGACGATGGGAAAGGCACTGTGCAAGTTGATATCAGACATACTCTCGATTCTAATTGAGAGCGGAGACCTGCGAGCCCGCTGGAGATGCAACGCAAGCTGGAGGGCCACATTTGCAGGGCGATCCCTCTGCCTGAAATAGACGTTGAAATCGAGAGAAATACAACTCCACAGTGATGGCATGGACAAGGCTACGCTTCTCCAGTTTCGGCAAACTTGTGCCAACACCCATGGCCCACTCCTTGCGTCGAGAGAGTCGTAGAAAGCAAGCCGCCTCCCCGCCTCGGCCATCTCATCCCAAGTCGGCGTATTGTAGATAAATATTTCGCAAAGGATGTCGTCCGGTAAGGCTCGCATGGGATGAAGTACAGCTTTGGCATGTCGAAGATCTACTGCAGCCTGGGCCCGTTCTTCCATAAGAGCATGTAGTAGCTGCTGTGTCTGCATGATTCTTTCGTCCAAATCTGATATGACAAGGGGGAGATCTTCCTTCGCCTTGTGAAAGGATGTTTTCTCTGCTTCGAGCAGGGGCGCGTTGGTGCTGAGAAGTGCCTTAAGACGCGGATGTGGCGGTTCGCGTTTATTCTGGGGGTGAGAGGATATGAAGCCACATTTGAGGCATGTCGGTTTCGGTGGTGCAGATGGTGCGCTGGTTTTTTTGGATTTCTTCGCCATCATATAACAATCTGGGAAGTGGGTGCACTCGTCAGATAACGTTGAAGCCGCCACATTGAAGACCCAACCTGAATGATTCTGCGCTTCAAGCCAATAAGGATATTCGAATGGCAGCTGGTGCAAGGGGACAATGTCTACGAGTGGCAATGAGCAACCGGGCCGTTAATAATACTAGCGATTTGAACACGTACCAAGGTATAGAGAACTAGCTGTAGAACTTGACTTGGGATGAGAGTTCGGAGAAGCAGAGGGAGGAAGGGGGAAAGCAACCAGTCCTCTAGATATACGGTTGTCAAGGTGGTGTTTCAGGAATAAGGAACCGTAAATGGCGCTGTCGACTGAAGTTAAACTTGACAAAAGAGTAGAACAATAGCCGTTTGACTGATCCGCGATCTTGTGGTCGATTTTCCTGTCGGCCGAGGTCCGACTCAGCGCATACAATAATTAATTACTCCCAGCACAAGGTAGTCGCTATTATTATATATTCGCGGCCAAATTTAATGTGTGCATCTCCTGTCTCTAAGCAGGAACCTGGACATCGCATCAGATTTAAGTACTCGGACCATAATCATCGACTGTAGGTCTTACTTGGAGCTCCGGTACAAACGGTCGAGACGATGCTTGGGTGATTCCAGAGTTGTGAGTCGCATCTTCACGATACGAAGCTTCTGAACAAGGACCGACTCGAGATTGGGTACCCGGTGCATGAACATCAAGGGTTCCAATACTCTCGCACTCTTGCATCTGAATATTGAATCCTCGTCTGTTGTGAAATATGCGTATTTATTTGGGTGACCACCGACCGACACTGCATCGGAAAACGGGTTCATGAAAAGCAAGACTCTAGTCGTGAGACGTTTGCGACCAAGCAGACCCGAAACATACGACGAAGCGAGAATTGAGATCACGTCGTATCGAGATGAATCGCCAGGCATTTTGACTCCACGCTACCGACGAGTCGAAGAAAAAGATTACGAGATATCAGACACCAGACTCACTCAGACACGAGATTTCGCCGGAGCGTTCCGGAAGGTACCTGGAATATCTTTAGTCCGCCCTCTTCTTCTCAGAACACGTCGCCGATCGATCCTGAATCAATTCTTCCGCTTGACTAGCATCATCCATGGCGGCGCTGGCTCAATCTCAAGCATTTACGTATGCATTGCGTCCCTTCGCCGATGCTCTCACCTTCCTGACGGCTACTCATGTTCATCCTACGTTGTTCCCTTATCCATGGGCTTCCACTCTCCATGCTACACGGGTTTCCATGGCTTATCAGAACAATATGAGAAAATCAGGAAGCAATCTTTCCTGGGGAACCTACGTTGCGGGATACCTTATAATGGTGAGGGCCCAGAGATGTTACCTTTGTAAATACATCGACTGACTAACTTCTTTCCTAGTGTTGGGGAGGAATGGTTATTTCGCACACCCTGCTGTCTCTTCCGCCGCCAATTCTATTCTCCATTAATCCGTACATAAACTACATCGTTCCACACCTTATTGCTACTCTGCTCTTCACCATTTTCCCCGACATTCTCACTAGTCCAAACCTTGATCTCGTGTTATTTCCCCTTGACGGTCTCCTTCGGGCCAACGCCGTAACAAGTACCCTTGCTATGATCTCATCCAACCCTGCTATAGACGCCAAGCTGACTTCATCGGCACTATTCCACATCATCATTGGTGCGGTCGTGTCTTGTGGAGGAGGCGTATCAGCCGCTACTCTCAAGACATGGACTTCAGAATGGAGTTTTGGGACCCCCGTATTTTTACGGAGCGGTGTAGGGTTTTGGGGATCGTTGGACGTCTGGGCCGGCTCTCTCGTGGCCATCGTGTATAGCACGATGACAATCCATCCGGCTTTTGATGAGGTCATGCCATTCGAAGTGAGGCCGGCTTTCGCGCTGAGCTCACTGGGTGCCAAGGCTGTTGGCAGCTATATCTACACGATTCTCTTTGGGCTGAGAGTGTGGAACGCTAGATTGGCGGCGGCGGCAGTGGCGAAAAAGGGAAAGGGAAAGACCAAGACTCAGTAGAACGAAAGTAAGCCACCTCTCGAAAGCAGTCACCAATTATTGTGTACGATAAGAGGTATATAGATGAAGATACCTCACATGCATTGTTGATTGTGCACTCTTATCTTCGTGAGGTGGCTGCCGTTGTTAGTCTCCAACGCCCGAAAACTTTCCCTGTTGAACCCAGGTTGGTTAGTTGCCGTCATGATAGTGTAAGGGATGCAAATGGATATTAAATAAGTATGCAATTCCAACATTCAGTCATCAAGATCAACCATCATAGCATCCCCAGCGCTAGCATTCCCAGCTCTCTCCGCAGTCAAAGGCAGCTCTTTCTCTCCGACCGGCACTGTAACATTAGAGCGTACCCTCAGTCCGGGTCGCGGCGCCAAATTGAAATTTCTTTTCGATGACTGCATGGCTGCCAGCACCTCGAGCTAGTGAGAAACGTCAGCGACATTGAAGAAATGTTATATATAAGAATGAACGGACCTTCTGCCTCAGATGAGAATCGTCCCGCGGTTGACCCGTTCTCGCTGCCGGATTGAAGCCCAGTTGCTTGACCATCTCTGCACTATAATGGCTTTTCGAGGTACTTTCCTTCGTACTCGGTTCTGTCTTGGAACTCTCTTCGTTGTCTCTTCGTTTCCTTTTCTTCCCATCATCCTTTCCTTTCTTATCCCCCTTCTGAGCAAACTCCCTAGCTGCAATCACCGCCTTCATCCCCTCCTTGTCTCGGTCTAAAAGGGTTTGGAGAGCCTTATCTGCATCCTTAGCACGCAACCGCTGAGCTTTCGCTTGCCCTTCTCGGCCGATATTTTCCGAAACTTCTAACGAACTCGGACCTGAGCCCTTTACGACGTGTCCTGACACTACGTAGGTCGCCGATCCCTCTGCATCTTCCGGCTTCAGACCCCATTGACGCGCAGGATCGTAAGCGGGTTTTCGTTTCTTGATTGCGGTGTTCGACATGCCAGAAGTCCTGGCAAACAATAAGAGCGAATCTTTTTCAGAGGTTACTCTACTTACGAAGCGGAGAATTCAGGACGCGCAGCGCGACGACGTTCGACAGCATTCTGAACATGCCATTCACATACATCGCTCACACGTTTGTCGCACCACGAACCGCATACTGACCCGTCGCGCTTGAGGACTGTGCACATTCCCAAGTCTTTTGCTCGGCCTATCGCAGTGATTGTGCCAGCGGATTCCGGTGTCAGTGCGAGGATGTTGTTTGTGGGATGGGGAGTACTGGTTGCATGCTACGAACGATCAGACAGACCACGATGCGAAGAAAGCATGAATACCTGAAATGGCTTCAGAATTTTGGGATTCATCAACGCAATGACATCGCCCTCTTTCAACTTGGACATTGATTCGAAGGCACCTCGGCTGCCGCCCTTGTAAATCTTCCCCTTCGAACCATTTTCTCGCGTTTCTACGTCAAACCCGTCCGACTCGAACAGCAACAATGACAGAAACGCATCCCCACGTATGACTGCTTTGCCGCCAGTTGCAGAAGATGCTGAGCGTGATCTCGAACCAAAGTCGACGAGTTTCATGTTGACATACTTCTTCCCTGATGGTTTGGGTGGTTGTTCCTTCTGCTTCCCTTTCCCTTTCGCGTCCGTTTTCCTGCCTTCATCATCCGCATCGATAGTCACAGGTGCTTTACTGAACTTGATAGGACCACGTTCGGCGACGACTGCAATAGTAACCCAATCGCCGCACACAGGAACATCATAGCCTCGTTTGTCGGGAAGAAGTCGGACACATGAGTAGAGTCGGGACGGGGAGATGTAGACACGTCCTGCCAGGTGATCTTGTAGGTGCTCATGGGGAAGGACACGAGAGCTACGATAATAAGTGAGAATGAGGACGTCAATTCACGGCAGAGCACATACGAAAGCCGTATACCCGAATTTGGCTCCAGCTGCTCGAAATTGGGGTCATCAAATGGTGGCTTGTGGTCGTAAGGGCCCGGTTCAAAATCTTCGATGAGAGCCAGCCTTTCGTCGCGGTGCGTTCCAGCTGTTGGTTTCACCTCAGCAGGCTTGTCGGTAAATGCAGCTGATCGCGAGGGTTCGACCTCTCCGTCGTCGTCGTCGAGGGACTTGTTTTGTGCCAATTTAGTCAGAACAGCTGAGGGCACAGGCTTCGGAGGCAAAGGTGTCGGGACTTTGGAAGATGAAGGTATTGGTACTTTGGCTGGACGTGGTTGACGTGGTGCAACTGAGTCGGTGCCAGTTTCAGAAATCCTTTGTTTCTTTTCTAGCGTAGATAGGTTCAGGTAGCGCCCACAAGATAAGCAGCCTACTCACTTGGAGATGGCGTTGGCGGCGCTAACATATTCCCTAGTTGCCGTTTAGTGCTCTTCTTTGGCGAGATTGGGACATCGGACTGGAGCTGAGCTTGGAGTCGGGCGATTTCTCTGCGGATATCATCTTGTGTCTGCTGGGATTCTTCTGTCTGAGCGAGTGACTCCATCGGAGACCGTCGCGGCAATGAACGTCGAGCAAGTCAGTAGTCGTCGTCACCGTCGTGGTCAACAATCAAGACGCGCGAAGTTGCCCACGTGAGTGTGACTTTGATTCACGTGATTGTGACAGATTGCGAATGGATATAAATTTTAATTTCATTTTTTGAGGAATACCCCCTGTCGCTCCTTCAATTTGTAACATACACTTGTGTCGTTGCGCGCGTTCTCCACCCCTCTTCGACATCGCAGCAATGGACAACAGCCTGGCGTCCATTAATAGACGGGCCCTAGCCAAGTAGGCGCGTTGAGCCTTGACCTGAATTGGATGCGAGCGAGCTGAGCAAACAACGCCATATTCTACGCAAAGGAATTATGCTGTTCGAGGTAGTAGCTGTCCAAATATCAGTTTTTCTGATCTTCATCGGTTTCGGCAAGGAGAATAGACGTGCAGTACAACGATGGTATCAAAAAGCTGGCCGGCGCTCGTGTTGAGGTTTCAGTCAACCCCTCTTAGGGATGCCCATTGTTAAACCTACGGACGTATGACGGTAATGGGGCACCCGTACCCGTACCGTAACTTCCTTCGTTGAAGACACTTGACAGTACGGTACGTGCTAGACTGGTGATCGCCTCTAATCACCCTTGGCATTGCTGTATCAAAGGCCCACATTGCGCACAGAGCTGTTTTCTGTCATTGAATGAGACTTAATTTAAAGCCTGTAATTGAACGTATTCATAATAATCGCCCATCCGACCAATAAGCTGGTCGTGCGTTCCAGATTCACTGACACGCCCGTCCTTGATGAAATATCTATCCAAGAGGTCATTAGATATGTACACGAGCCTTAGGAACATATCTTCTGCACTCACATACGGTCGGCATTCTGAATTGTTGATAATCGATGTGCAATGGCGATTGTCGTTCTGCCTTTTGCCGCTTGGTCCAGGGCGGTCTGTACAGCCTTTTCAGAATTGGAATCCAGAGCTGAAGTAGCTTCGTCTAGGAGGAGGACTTTAGGGTTACGAAGCAAAGCACGGGCGATCGCGATACGTTCTGAATGCATAAATGGTCAGCTAGTTGCACTTTGTGCAGGCATGGTACCCACGCTTTTGGCCACCCGAAAGCTGGGATCCTTTTGCGCCAACTTCCGTCTCAAACCCACTACGATCGTAAATGAACACCCTACTTCTACGTGAATCAGCGGAGCCAACTCACTTAGGCAGTCCGTTGATGAAGTCCAAGATGTTTGCGTCCCGACAGGCAGCCTCGATTTCTTCTTGCGTGACCTGGTCTTGTGGTTTGATAGCACCAAGAAGGATATTGAAGCGTATCGTTCCCGCATAAAGGGCTGGCTCCTGAGAAACCAAAGCAATCTGTTTACGGTACTCCTGTACGTTGTACTCTTCGATCGGTATGCCATCCATCTAGAGAGCTGAGTAAGTACTGGTTGAAATGCAGGCATGGACTAACAGAGATCCGGCCTGCCAGCGGCTCGTAAAATCGTTCAATCAATTGGATGCTAAAGCGTATAAATTGATCATGAATTCCACAAGCAAGACGGACCAGACATACACAGTACTCTTTCCGCTTCCGGAGGCACCCACAAGTGCAATATATGTGCCTGGCTCCACTTGAAGCGAGAGCTCCCGCAAAACACGAATACCAGGCCGAGTAGGATAACAGAATTGAACATTTTCTAAACAGATGTGTCCTTGGGCTTTCCCGACATCAACCTTCTTGCCTTCAGTCGATTCAGAATCAATCTCCGGAACAGAGTCAAGCAGTCGAATGATATCACTGCCTGCGTTCCTCGCCAAGGAAACATCAGGTATCAAAGTGAAGATGCTTCCTACTTGAATAGCACTGAACATAGTGGACTGAATAATGTATCAGCAAAACAAGGCAGCCACAAAATAGAGAGGCACCGCACAATGAGGCCGACGAAGAACTGGAAAGTTGAAAATTCCTGTCTTGACACTAGGAATGCTCCATACCAGAAGAAAAGAGCAATGCAGAAGAAAGCCGTGGACTCCGAGAATGCATATAACATGTTACTCCAGATAGCAGTCCTGTTAGACAGGCGGAGTGGTTCTTCCAGGCTCGAAGCATATTGATTGCAACAATCGTCTTCCAGTGTAAGTGACGCAACAGTACGAATGGCACCGGCAGATTCGCAGGCGACTTGTGCAGAGGCTTCACGGGCTTTCTTGGTTTTTTGGTCTTTCAGAATAACAACACGCTATGGAGCCAGTTATCAGTGGCGAAGGTTTTCCATGTAAACAGGCTTACAAAGCGAATGTATCCCGTAGACACGAGAAGAGGCGTAACCGCTGCAATGTGATCGGTATCCATTCTTAAGGATATCCATTGGACATACCAAGACCGACAAGACCGACTTTCCAAACGAAGACTAACCCGAGAACGGTGCCCCCAACGAGAGTAGAGATGCTCTGCACGATTCTGAGAGAAAATTAGCTAATTATACTTGATCCAAGAAAGATGCTGACGTTGCGAGGGTAACACCAGCCAAACCGAACACTTTTTGAGGGTTTTCACTAAGGTTCGATACCAAACCACCAGTCTATGAAGAAAGTCATGACGGAGATCTGGGCACATTATGTGAGCAACTTACGCTGTGCTCGTCCTTATCGAAGTATTCAACTGCTCAGATTGTGAGGCAGTAACATAAACATAGTAACTGACCAAACCTACTGTCTTGTCTCAGAATAGCCTTGAAACTCAGAGACTTCAGTTTTGACATCAACGCTGTAGCAGAAGATGAATAGAAGTAATTCTGCATGCCCATACATAAGGCAGCGATGATGGCGATGATGAAGAACCTAGACTCGAAGTCAACGATGTGCACTGGAGGAGTATGATTTACGCTGACCAAAGGGCGTTTCGGTCGCCAGAATGTCTGAGTTCCGAGCCTGAAAGCGAAAAGCCATCAATAGCCTTAGCTAAAGCATAGCATCAGCAGAGGCGGTTCATGAAGGTTGGAGGGAATACCATGAACCATAGACAATACCGTAAGCAGGATATACCATCCCACTCATACTACAAAAGATCGTGCCGAAAAAGTACTTCTTCCATTGTGACCTATTGATTTTACCCATTCGCTTGAAAAGATAATACATGCTATGTTCAGGCTCCTCGCCGTCGTCCCGGTCCCTCTTCTTCTGCTCCGAGATCTGGCTGGTAAGTGACTGGTCGGTATATCGCCTACGGAGGGTAACCCCCTCGCGCGCAACCTGTTCCATAGCCTTGGGTGTATCATATTCGTCCTCGGTGTCCTCATCTGCAATGACAGTGGCTACTCTGTCACTTTCTCGAAGCTTCTGAGCTTGGACGAGGCGTGCATAGGCTCCTCCCTCTCTTTGAAGCAGTTCCTGGTGGGTCCCATGTTCGACGACCAGTCCATCTCCTATGACATATATGACATCGGCATCTTTGATCGTCGAGAGACGGTGAGCAATGGTGATAGTTGTACGTCCTAGAAACAATAAATCATTTTCAGTTGAGGCATAGACAGAATTATTCCTGACTTACCAGCTGCAGCCTTGTCCAGGGCGTCCTGCACGATTCCTTCACTTCGAGTGTCCAAAGCACTAGTTGCCTCGTCGAGAAGAAGGATGCGAGGGTCCGACACGATAGCTCTGGCAATAGCAACACGTTGCTTCTGACCACCGCTAAGTAGGAATCCTCGCTCGCCAACCACGGTATCATAGCCCAGAGGTAGATTAGTTATGAAGCCATCAGCGTTAGCCTTGATACATGCTTCCTTGATCAACGCAAACTTCTCCTCCTCGGAGGCGCTTTCATATTTAGTTCCAAAAAGTCCGTACGCGACGTTGCTTTTGATCGTGGTGGAGAATAGTGTTGGCTCTTGTGATACCAGTCCGATCTGTGAACGGAGCCATCTGAGATTAAGAGATTTCAAATCCCGTCCGTCCAATTTCACAAGACCAGATGAAGGATCATAGAATCGTTCTATCAGAGAAATCACTGTCGACTTGCCAGATCCGGAAGCACCGACGAGAGCAGTGGTTTTACCGGCTCGGAAGGTGAGGTTGATCCCTTTCATGACTGGGATGTCGGGGCGTGAAGGATAATTGAAGTGAACATCCCTGAGCACGACTTCACCGATTACAGTTTCTGGCTTTTCACCGCTAGGATCTGCAGAATCGATGTCTGGCACACGGTCGATTGTAGCATAAAGTTTAGCGGCGGCGCCAAGTCCGCGAGAGATGGCTAGAGAATTTTAATGTATATACAGTCAAAAAGGCATGATGCATACATACCTTGCATTTCGGATCCTAACAATATCAATGAGAAAGAACCCATTAGGATCGCCATGAAGACGTTGATGACAATACCAGGGTCAGCTATGGGCAAAAACTTCAATATTTGTAGTCATTTCGAGTTTTCAATGTTGCGGACGCACCATCCCCTCGCAAGATGAGGGTCGTACCGAATGAGAAGGCTAATAGAGAGGTAAGCAGAGAAGAAAACGATGAGCCCTATTTTCGTACGCACCCAAGGCATAGGTTGAATAGATGCAGAAAAAGGCGATAGCGAGACTTCCGCCCGTCCATATCGCGGATTTGACATCGACCACCTTTGACTTCTCGACGTGCTGATCGTACAAGCTCGATAGAATTTGCTGCGCGCCAAAGGCATGTGCAGTTCGAACAGTAGAGATGACCTCTTCAGCAATACTGCCAGCATCTGCAGTGTACTTTAGAGAAAGTCTGGCGGAAAGTCAACACCGGGCAAATCATGCATCATTGGGCGTACTGTGTGTATTTGGATATGGCCTTGTTCATAGCCGCCCCCGTGATAGTAAGACAGGGCAACAAAGATGTCAAAGCAAGAGCCAGACGCCAACTTCGAACATAGGCCAATATAAAACCAGTAGCAAAGCCGGACAAACAGGACACCGCTTTGGCAACCTTCTCGGACATTCCCTCCTGCACCAGATCTAGCAAAGCGCTCACTAAAGATATAAGGAGAAAGAGAGCGAATAGAAGCTCACGGGTGTCGGTCTGAATCCGAGTAGCAACCTCTCCCGCTCCGACTTCGTCAAAAAAGGGAATGTCCTGGCGTAAAACCGCTCGCAGATAACATTCCCGAATACGCTTTGCATTGACCTCTGCAGTATAATTCCATACATACATATAGAAATAGGTGCAGACGAACATGCCGATACCTTAAAATCCCTATGAACCAAGAAAACCTATGTTGCTGAGAACACATACCTATAGCGACTAGATAGAGCGCGTCCTTGGATGCCACATGGCGAAACGATGCCGCGACAGTAGGTAAATCGTTTATAGCCTGTTGATTGCCCTGGCCGGCATTGTTAACGAGAGAGTGGAATACGACGAATTCATTGTTGAGGTTCCCAAAGAGCAGTGACATCAACGGCTATCGAGGAGGGAAAGTTATGAATTAAAGGGTATGAATGCGAACACAAGACACACTTGAGCTGCTCCAGCTGCTGCTGCTGCAACCAAAGCAATTCCGTCACTGATAAGTTCAAATTTCGTGGAGAACCTGCCGGAGTCTCAGCTGCAGTGCAGTAAAACGCTACAAACATAGGCACCTGAAAAGCTTCGTGAAGGACACAGAAGGTGCCTCTGGCTCCGAAGGTGGGGCGATGACGACGTCTGAACCTTTCTCGTCAGTGTCGATAGATTCGGTCAGTTTCCAACGACTGAACCAGCGCTCTTTCTTTGGGTTTGGGCATGGGCCAGTGATATCAGTAAACTTTTCTTGGACAGTGTTGGGTTCCGAATCGGACATCTTGGCGAACAGTGGAGGCTGATTTTACAGCGGGCCTGAAGGCCCTTTATAGGATGAAAAAAGATGTAAATAAACGAAGGTGTACGTGATGTCATCGGCAGCGAAGAATAGTAGTAGTCATTCTGACTCGAGCATTATGATAGGGCAATCACGGCGGCCGGGGCGGCGACCAATATTTTCAGGCAGGCACGGGAGTACTATACGGGCCGTCACTCTGGAGCTTTCGTGCCCTGCCGTTCGTGGGTATCGATTTGTGACTGACGGCCTCGCGGTCCTGTCGCCACTGACGTACAGGCATAGAGATTTTGTGTCCTGTTTGTACTGGGACACATGCCAAAGCCCGTCCGAGCTTGAGGGCGAGAAAATATACAATGTCTGTTCTATTCGTTAGTACTTAATATTCAGAGTCAGCATGCCTTCGGGTCCAGAGTCGCCCTTTTTGTGATTGCTGTGCTTTGTAAGGTGATGCATAGAGGAAGAAGAACTTCAACACAACACCCAACGCGTCGCGGTCGGCGCTCCTCGCTTAGATCAGGCCTGTAATTTGTCCGGACACTTCGGAGTTTGAAGTTGAAAGACCGCAGAGAGTAAACCAATGCCGAGTCCACCCTCCTCACAACGTGGACGACGACGCATGAATTTTGACAATCCAGTCTTTCTATCATACACCCACCCCTTTTATATTTATTCACCTCGATGTTGTTTGTCTAGCCTGTGTCTCTAGCCGTTTGCATCCCTTCGCGAAGCCCCGATAACAAGACTCTTTAGGGAACTTGATTTCTCTATCACTCGGAGGCATACAACATTCGTGTCTGGGTACAATGATGCCAGATCGATATATAGTATCGATGAGTACTTGGAAGCAATCTCCGAATTCATGACTACAGCAGCGCCTTCGGTATATGTTCTCCACGCCGTACGAATTGAGTTCGACGACACGGCCCCCGGTTTACTTGCAGGCAACTAGCTACCCATGGGTCTATGGGGCGCTCTTATTGAAGTCATCTTTTCACTTCCTGCCTTGGATTTATTGCAGCTGGAAGCTTCGTGGTTCTCCAACGACGAAGTTTTCCCCCGCTTACTTTGTGCCACGCCAATCTGCGGCGTTATGTCCATCGAACAAATGGGAATCAGATCGGACCGAGGTCTTCCCCCTTGACCTTATTCCTTGAACGTCGCTCTACATGGAATTCTTGGGCTGAATCGATATGGCAGGAAGAACAGTCCTTTGAGTTACAGTATGTGTTTTCTTCAGACCCTGCATAAACCTATGCTCACACATCGAATAGTTGTCGTTGAAAAGGTCGCTCTGGAAACTCAAGTTATTATCACATCTAAGCTTGAATATGGAGAAATGCGAGGGAAAGCGACATGGTTTGTTCAATACTAGGATCCGATAGAAAAAGGCCACCACCACGAAAGGTAATTATACGACAGCCAGGGCGTTCAATCTCTTCATTACGATTCATTTCATGGCTGAATTTAGTATTTCCGGACGTAACACTTTCGCCGGTGTGGTTGCAGCACCGCTGGAAAGTCTTGCGGGGCGGTCTTGTCGAATTACAGGCTGCAGGAGTAGAAGATGTGACACTCTCAATTCACGAGTAACCATACGCCTAATATTTCCAGAATTGCGTGTGTGATCCTCTGACCTCTTCACAGCCTTCCACGAGGCGCCTAGCCTGCGTTCTGGCGTTGTCCTCGTAAGAGCGTCCACACAGGTGAGAAGGAATCGCGATCTTGGAGTGAGATTGCGAAATTGGGCGATAAGTGCTCGGCGTCGGTAGTGTTTATCTTACGACTTGATGTATATGCAACAAAGACTAGGATGCCGGGGACACAACGATAAGCATAGGACAATGTGGTGGTGGGGAGGGGCGGAGGGGGACACACCAGAACTTCGAATCCCCTATTGTTCGAATGTGCACCAACGCGCTTCCTATGCAGTATGTAGGCAACGCATAGGAATCGGAGTCACTCACCTCTACGGAGGATATCGAATAAGTGGCCCACACCAACAATTTGAGTCTTAACTTACCTTCCATTCTGCTGCAAATTGTAAGATAAATCACCTCTGTTGACTTCCAGGTCGAAGATCGGTACGTATTGCATGCTAATCGTCTTAGGAAGAATCATAAAGTAAATTAGTAGGAATCTAAAATCTACATGTTAAACAATACAGCTCGTTTTAGCAAGATCGTTACTGTTCCTCTAGCGTATCATTATGCTGCCTTCTCTCCTTGAGCGGCCTCTGCCTCAAGCTGTTTCTCAATTTCTAGATCCTGCAGCTTTCGTTAGCTCATAACCTGCGAAACTACGCGAATCACTCACAATACAAGGCGCGAACTTGCTATGCCTCCTGATCTGTTTGCCGAATTTGTAAAAGAGGAAGGGGCTGGGCGCTAGCACCACACCAATCAGACCGACCAACGTAGACGCCCAATTAATGCCCAACTACATATAATGAGTAAGTTTGATAAAGAGAGATGGATATTCTTACATTGTGATACATCTGTACGGTGAAAAGGGGGAAAGCGGCGGCTACAAGAGACCGCATGATGGTGTTCGCGGCAAACGCAGACGCAGCATGGATCCTAGAAGGATGTCTGAGTAACGAAGGGAGTTCAAAAAATAGTCACTGTTAACATACAAGTATACGTCCAGTAGATAGCTCTGTCACAGTGTCGTATCGTCATGAGTTTCAGTATATCATGAGAGGATATAAAACGCACCAGGAACGACATGAATATGAGGCTTATACTAGCCCCGATGAAGATCGTGCTGATGGCAGGAACATACCAATGGATGCTCGCGTACTGTCCTGTCCATCCCAGCCAAAAGGCGCCTACTATAAGACACGGTGCACCTATCATCGCACCATAGAGCCGTTCTTCAGGTGGAGGAAACCCCTTCCACTTCTGCACCAACCCTGGATAGTGCAGGGAACAGAGAATGTTGATCACAGCACCCAGTGTTGTACCAATCCCGACACCAATGAAGATCAACCCGTTCTCCCAAAGGGTGAAGCCACGCGTCTCGATGAAGATGATCGGAATAGCTTCAAACACTATCAATGATGTCGCACGTTAGGAAACATGAAGCGGTTTCAACAGAAGAACAGGATCCTTACATGCGTACAGAACAGCATATACGACTGAAATGTAGACTGTAACAAGAACGAGAATGGGTTCCAGTATAAGCATCTTAAACGGCCGGTAAAGCGTCCGCTGTGTTATCCCTTTCAGTGACCAGTCTTCCATTTCATGACTGGCATACAGGTGGGCATTGTTTTCGGGGTCCTCCTTTCTAAGACGCTTAACCTGTGATTTTGGTTAATGAGTTTCAGTCGGGGACGTGCCAAGGGTGAAGCAACTCACCTTTTTCAGTAAAAGCACCGAAGCATTAGTTTCAGGAAGGAAGATGGCAGCGATGGCAGTGCATGCGCCTGCAAACATCATCATCACCCAGTATATCCATCTCCATGTGACTGAGCTACTGGCGATACTAGCTTGATGGTTAGATCGCTTGACGACAAGTCGAGGCCATAGACTTACAAACCACCAACGAGAGGCCCGAGCACAGGTCCAAGGAAGACGCTCGTAGCAAACAGGCTGGCTGCAGGACCTCGACCGATCGCGGGCCATATGTCGGCAAATATACCTAAGGACATCATACATGTGGTTAGGGCGAGGCAAGCGGGCTAGAAGGGCTTCATTCTACCTCCATCAACGGCAAGGGGTGCTACACCAAAGAAGCCTGAGAAGAATCGGCAAACTAATAGCGACTCAATATTATGAGCCAGAGCCTGTCCGAGATGAAACAAGATGTACGCGAACATCGCTCCCAATATGACGGGACGTCTACCGTATAGCTCACTACCAGGTCCCCAGAAGGTTGGCTAAGTTCAACAATTAGAAAAGCCAATTAGGAATTAGACGCACGCCTACCCCAATTGCAAATCCCAGTAAGAAAAGAGTCACAATTGAATAGGCAGTTTCGCTGTTGATGTTGAATACGCGTACTGTCTCTGCGAAGGCGGATGTGGGAGCTGAAGATGCGAAAGAACTAAAGAGAAAGAACGGTTTAACAAAATGCAACAATAAGGAGGACTAGAGACTATACTCACACAGATAACGCCAAATTAACACTAACAATAGTGACGACCCATTTCTTGCTATCCGGCCAATTTTGAGGGTTCTGGGGATCGTCTGGACCGTCCCATGTTACCATGTTGGGGTCGACATAAGCTGTATGAGATATATGATTAACAACACTTGGAAGACGAGAATAAATCACCTTACATTCAGAGTCGTTATTAGGAAATTTCTGTCCTTTAGCTTTAGTTTCCGTCGCCACCGGAAGCGCAGGCGAGGAACGCGTCGCGTCAAGAGCAGTCATGGAGGAGCGCGGAGTCGGGTTCATGTTCGTAGTCACCTAAGGATGACGAACCTCAAAGTTTGTATACGAGGGGAGCACCACAAGGCAGATCGGCGAAGCGAAGTTCTTTATATGAGCGCTGTTCGCAGCGCCATGATGAAAAGCCAAATACAAACGAAAACCACGTTCGGGATGGATCCACTAATGAAGCGCGTTCTCGAAGGTAGGTCTCCGGTTTTAATAATGCCGAATACCCGATATTGCGGAGGTGACAGTTGAAAAAACGGCGAAACATGTGAAAAATAGTTCCACGGGAAAGCTCGGGAAAGTCATTATCATCGTCAGATAAGATGAGCTACCGCATGCAAGCCCGCGTAAAATGAGATGACTATCGCCTTCCGTGGGCCCTGAGGCTGAGCGCTGAGCACTTTACCAGTGCATCCAAGGAGGGGGCATGGTGCGGCGTCGTATATTCATATCCGAGATCAATGGAGATCCTTACTAGCCTCGAGGCCTGGCACCTTGCTTTGGGTGAATAGCTTGTATGAAGGGGAGCATGATGCGGCGTCAGACCCGGGTCCTGTCGGGCTAGTAGGAGGAAGGTCTTAATGCAGCGGTCGACTCCGAGCCCTTAATGTCACCGCGCGGTTGTAGGAAGATAACCCAATTGCCCTAGACACAACCTAGACACCTGTAAGTGTTATCGACACAGCATCCACTATCACCGGCGTTTGCTATCCATTGTACAACCCTCACAGACCGGCCCAAGAGGGTGAAAAGTGACATCGAAGGACCGGATGAGAAGACAAGGTATTATGCCAGAGCATTTCCACTAGCGTATAGCAGCTGGTGCGAAATACCAAGCTGGATTGAAACCCCACGAAGACGACGATAGGCACCAGTGTGATAGGAACAGTCGGAGGGAGACGTGACAATGCACATGCTCTTCATGGTGAATTGTCAACTCGGGGTCACCTGCCATCCAAATGTGAAGGCATGCGCCTAGGGAGCGATTCGAGCACGACGTCTACCATGGTCCTACACTGACCGCACACTAAGCTATTTTACTCGCTTTTCTCGTGGACAAGGTCGTGACGCAGCCAAAGGGGGGGGGGGTTGGAAATAAAATCCCCGACACGACCTACATTTTCATGTTTAAGCGACCCCCCCACCCACCTTCCCCCTCCTACCATATATGGTAACGATATTTCCATAATAGGTATGATTTGTAATGCTATTGTATTCATTTTGACCATGTGAATCTCTCAGGGACTTAGGCGTGACACATCATACCCTTTTTAAGGTGAAAAACAGACTGCAAACGTATGTATGATGTTAAATATCTTCATTTTTAACATAGATGCTATGGTTTCATGCCAATGGCACCCACAAGACTAGTGATGCCGCGACTCGGCTTAAAGTTGCTTGAGCCGACGAGCCGAGTCTTAATAAGCCAAGTCTGAGTCTTGATTGGCTCAGACTCATTCTAGGCTCAAGCTTGGCAAGGAGCCGGCTAAAGCCGGGCTCGAGTCGCTTTAGCCCGAATGAAGGCGCCTGATTTGGCCAGTGTCTTCCTGACCTTTATTCTCCCCCAGGACACATAAGCTCACACCCTGTACTTTGTAAATACACTTCCAACACATATCGAGGCAAATAGACATTCAAAATGGGCATGAATATTATACAACGGAACAACTGAAGTTTGAGCATCAGTGCCCTTACAAATGCCGAGGTAAAGCCGATGTTTTTCCTAAAAAGGTGAAGGGGCTGTAGTTTATAGCTATATTGAAGATGTCCTTGAAGATTTGCCAGTTGAACGTTCAATGAACACATATATATCATTAGGTATTGATTCTGAAGGATGTACAAGCCATCTCGCCTTGGAAAGTGCATCTTAACCTAGTGATTTCCTTTTTGGATCGTTAGTCTGAGCTCAAGCCGACTTGAGCCGAAGTCTAGCTTAGCCAACATCATGGTTATAGACTCAAGCCGACTCGGCTCAGAGCAATTACCAAAGTCGGCATAAGCTTAGCCGAGTTGAGTCTAGCCGAGTCGCGGCAACACTACACAAGACCCCTCAAAATGCCTATATATGGTAGGTGAGGTTTCGTGTTTAAGGTTGCAACTTGCTACCCCTACCCTCTGTCCAGGATTTCATTTCTAACCCCCCCTTGGACGCAGCAATCAATGGCTGTGATGCCAATTAGCCGAATTTCACACATGGGCCCGACAATAAGTATACGTATTGTATTTGGTATTTTCGGCATTGGTCCAACAAACTTCGCATTGCACAGCCCTTGCACAAGTTTCACTTCATGTCGGGTGACACTGGGTGATTAATTCTGATTTTATGTAAAATCTATCCCAAGGCTTAAGCTCGCCTTTTTGTGCACACTCCGGCTGCCCTTGAAATCTTATCTTTCCGGTGTGAATGTAGGCTTGCTACTGATAATTATTGACTTCCCTCAACCTACAAAATTCGATATCTACTTCAAACTACAATTTTAAGCAACGCTCCCAAAGAAAGCGCTCAACACCTCCCAATACCTACCCGTATTATCAATCATAGGAAGATGCCCTGCCTGTGGAATTTCTTGATAGGCAATGTCACCACCTTTCTCTTCCCAGTGCTCCTTGAGTGCTTTCAGCCCCGTACCGACATTTCCACCGCCATCCAAATCTCCCGCGACAAGCAACGTCTTGACCTTACAGTCGTCTAGTCCATCCACATAGAGATCATATTCCATCAAAGCACTCGCACCCAACGCGAAACCGTCCAAATCCGTACCCTCTATCATCTCTTCTATCGCTTGTCGTCTGGGGTATATCATTGCCGATCCATCTGGAAACCACCGTGGGACTGTGATATTTGCGAGCTCTTTCATGCCCTTCTCCTTCGCTATTGCAATCCGTCCCTCCCACGCCTCTTTGTTTCCGGCAGGCGTCTTTGCAGATGTATCGCATGCGACGATACTCTTCGTGAGATGCGGAAATTGGGTACCAAAGCTGAGAGCGACGGCGCCGCCTTGAGATACTCCAATAACACTGTGCACCTGCTTTATCCCGAGGGACGCAAGGACGTGGGCGACGTCCTGCGCGAGGATTGGCATGGTGCAGGGCTCAGATAGCGGGGAGACAGAGGCACCGTGTCCACGTTGATCGTGCAAGAGTATGTTAAATGCACGTGGAGGCGCGAGGAGGTACGTGAGGAGGGGATTCCAGAGGGTGGTATTGGTCAGTAAGGAGTTGCAAAAGACGAGCCAAGGCGCAGAAGGTGAGACGATGTAAGTTTTGGCATAGATATAATGTGAGGGAGATGATGATAAGGATATCTTATGCTACAGGCCAAGGGGAGTAAGCATGGAAAGCAAAGAAGTTAAAGAGGATAGTACCTCTTGTTCATATGCAGGCCACGGAACGAGATCATCGCTACCTCCACCAACATCAAGCGAAACAAGGAACCGAGAGACCATGTTGTACGTAGCAACTACTGCGGCGGCTTCAACGAAGAGATCGTCGTCATCTACAAGGTCCTTCTTGAGCGCATCGGTCACCTCAGGCGACACCTTGACCTTGGTGGTGCTCTCTTGCGCGAAAGCCAGGGCGCTTCTCTGCAAAACACTCAAGACTCCCCCTTCAGTCGGTAACCGAGACGTATCGCGTATTACTAGCAGTTGATCTGTCGTCAGTCCAGCAGATCTCCCTACATGTTCATGGTGAATCCATTCATAAGCTGCATGGTTGTGTGCTGCAACGCGAAGGATCTAATGGATCTATTCAGTATTAATTAAGATCAAAGCTAGGAAAACGTGCCATGAGTTCTCTAACATCACCAGAGAGTCTTCCCCTGGTTCGTATTGCTCCGAGGAGAGAATTCCAGCCCTGAGCTACTGGCGGTACATGGAGAAGGGTACCGTCGAGGGCGGTCAGTCCTCTTGTACCCCGTCTTTCACGAATAGCATCGGCGATAGGAGAGGTGCCCACGGGAGGATACCGACCTGGGACGAGTCGAGAGCTGGGCATAGCGGAGAAATGTGGGGAAAGACCGTGGTTCGGATGCCTTTATTCAGATTGCCCGCACAGAATAACCTTATTCCGTTTCGATCGTCTGTCAAGGTGCACTGCCACTACGGCTCCTCTCGAGACGGTCTGAATGATAGGACCAATTTATACCCTTATTTTACCACGTAACGCGAAAGACTACATAGAATGAGGTGCCAAGGGTGCACCGAAAGGTCTAGTATCTATGTGAACATTGCTAACCATAACGCCTCTCTATAAGACTATAACCTGAAACGGCGTTCTCCTCAATTGAAGGAATCTTCCCAGGCGCGTACATATACGATCCACTGTCACATCTAGCATGACTCCAATCAGACACAGAGTCTAAGGGATACCGCTGAATCTTACCAACATGCGACTCAAGGCCGCAATCTTGCTTTTTGGCGGTGCTTCATCTTCTCTATATAAACTTTTGAGAACCATGAAATCCAGAGAGAAACAATCACTCACGTAGCAGCAATCACTTCGGCAACTCCGCCAACAAAGTCCATGTCTTCCGGTTTCATCATAAATTGCCGGTAATAAATCGCAGAACAAATCCACATCGTTGGAAACATCACGAAAGGCAGATAGCTGGTTATGAAGCTATCTGCAGGGCTGGTAAGTATCATGGTCGTCACTCAAGCAATCGGAAGGCTTGACCCGTGGCCCAGTGTCCTTTCAGAAATACGGACCAACCGCAGAACTAGGCACCAACAGTGAGAATGATAATCGGCACTGGCTACGTAAGGAGTCGAACTCACGAAAACAATGATGATTGAGAAGATCATTGAGTACCTTAACTTCGAATGAGAAGAGCGGAATTTTACGAAGTATGCTCAACTCACCATGCCAAGTATGGATTCAACCTGTTGTAATAAGGCAACTTCTTCCGGTCAATTCCCTGTGCCTTGAGCCCAGCGTAAAATCGTATGTAGGTAATACTGATACCAAACCATGACATGAGCCCTGACAAATAATTAGTTTAGCCTAGTGAATTCATGACTATCACATACCTGCAACAGCGGCCAGATTGGCAAACCAACCGAAAACTTTCCCAGCTACTTCGTCCACAGACATGTACGCCAGCAACCCAAAAGAAGCGCAAGTTAGTATGGAGATGATAGGCAGACCATTCTTCAAAGTGATCAGAAACATTCTCGGCGCATTTCCAGTTGCAGCCAAGCCATCTGAAGAAAAGGTATGAAACGAATTGAAAAGAAAGAGATACAGCATCCGTCTTACACAGCGCGCGAGAACTAGTGTAAAGATCGCTAGTAGCCGCTGACCATGCCGATGTCAATAGTGCCGCGTTGATGATCTTTCAAAATACGTCTCGTGGTGGGATCAGGCAGATTGACTGAGCTGCTCACATGCGGAAGGACTGGCAGTACAATTCAGATAGCGTATGATATCGGATACCAATGAATACACACCAGATATTCCAGCATTTTCAATAGCAATCACCTACGGAGTTGTGGTTAGTGGATGCACCGGTTACATACAGGAACTTACAAATGGCGACGACGTTGCAGTGCCGTCGTTCAAATTCAGTCTTGCATCATTCGAAGGCACTAATAAGCCTATGACAAAGGTACCGAGAATATAGAACAGGATGATCCTTTCTAACGTATGAACACTTCGCTGGGCTAAGATGCCAAGAAACCGCACCGGACGTAAACTTTCTTGATAGCTTTTGGTAAGCTTGTTCTAGGATTCTTTGCTTCTCCGGCGGATATCTGCACGCCGTTATTACTCTTCTAATGTCCTCTGCACAAAAGAGGATTACCCACAGCGACAATCTCTGTACCGATAAAAGAGAATGCAGCCTGCGTCAAGACTGCCCAGAAGCCCAGGAACTGCCCTTTTGCGCCGGGAATACCTTGGTAATTAACGAATGGTCCTGGGCTTTTCCAGTATCGAAAACCAAGACGATCGTGATTTGGTCCGCCTGGGTAAGCTCAAAATACAGGTGTGTAAACGGACGGCTGTGAACATACCGCCAAGGTCGAGGACGACACCCAGGATGATGAGTCCAACAATTGTGATCACCTTGATGGAAGCGAACATGAACTCTGCTTCGCCATATACACCTAAGATTAATGCGTGTCAACAATAACTCTCTGCACTGATTGTGCAATATTAGACACATAACCTGCTCCGAAAAGATTGATGATAACGGCGACCCCAAGACACATCGATATCCAAGCCGCGTTGTTGGTGTCTCTATCCCAATAATTTACAAGGACAGCTGCCGCAGACAGCTCCGCTGGCACGCCAATGGTCCAGTTGTACCATGCATTCCAGCCAACGGTGAATGATAAGGCAGGTCCAACGAAACGCTCGGCCATTTTGATGTGTCCCCCGGGAGTGGTAAGAAGGCAATCATTTCGCCGAGAGACACCTAATCGCCTCGCAGGTAAGTAAAAGAGACGCCGAATGGTATTTCTGACGAACCATTACACTGAAACATAAACTCCCAATGGTCATGTATCCAAGTAACAAACCTAGTGGTTGAGTGACGTATTAGTAAAAAGGAAGATTCACATATTTGTCTACATGCCGACAGGTCCGCCCATTTCCAAGGAAGAAGCGGTACCCAAGAACAGACCAGTTCCAATGACACCTACAAAATCGTATTGAAGACATTACGATGCGCCAGAATTAGATATGTGCTCACCGCCAAGACTACGCGGACTCTATCAGCATTTCTGTAGGGCAAAATTAAAATTCTGGCCTTACCTGATCATTGCAATATGTCGGTTCTTCAGCTGGCGCTGCAGGGGAGTGTACTGCTGCTTAAAGTCGTCGAGGCCATTGTCGCCACCCAGAGACTCGACGTCGACGGTATCTGGAGCATTCGATACTGGGACAGGCTTTTCGATATTAGTGAGCATTGTTATGGAAAGGGTCAGAGCCAAAGGTGAGGGATTTGAATACGAATGTCATTAATAATAAAGCCCAGCATGCTGTATGATGCATGATGCTCCAACTCCCAACAGATAAGAACGCCCACGTTCTATAAAAAAGTAGCCAGCGCAAAGCATATCTCTGGAGATTCTTTGCTAGATGTGGGACCGAAATGCATTCAATTACGTTGTGAACCGAGTTGAGATCTGAACTGATGGGAATGTGAAGGACAAAGTGTATCGGCGCAGTCGGGCCGGTCGGAATCCTGAAGGAATGATCGCGTCAATCCAATCTTCCAGACTGACCCTGACAACCTGCCAAATCCAACTTGAGCATTTGAACCGACCTTGCAACGTCTTGTTTCCTTGGAGGAACGTATGGGGACTACTCATTATCTATCCTCTCTGTCAGGTCGTCTCTCGTTGCGCATCTATCACATCTGATGGCCGTCTTCTGCCGCTCAACCCCCAAAATCACCTAGTGAAAATATGTCAAGTTACCGCCGTTTCTTGAGTGAATACAAAACCGGGTCTGTCAGGTTGCTCCGTCGTTCTCGCTCAATGATAAATTTTTCTGGCATGATGCTAGATCAGTCTATCAGATATTATAGCTACTGTTCCCACTCACTGGGAGACTATCTCTCGTATGTTTGTTGGAAACACGCCGCATCCATCAGTTGGCGCTTGTTATCATTGTCAATGTTTGTCAAAAAAGAATCTCCCCGCACCTTATTCTTAGAGGCATTCATATGGGACAAATTCTCTTGGCCAATACCTGGCGTTGTCCGCCTACAGTCACCTTACTACTTACTAAAGTGGGTATCCTGACCTGCCATATCGTTCGATGGTCGCGTCAAAAATCAAGCGCCTCTAAAGGTCCCGGGTACAATGATCAATGATCATGGCGCAGAGTACCGCTTTACAAATAGGATCCCGGTGGATCGAGATCTTGTTATCCTTCTACCACCATCATCCTCACGAGTCACCGTTCTTCGGGCTCCTCTTTCCCTTTCTTGTGCTCTTGGGTGTTCGTTGTTCCCGTTTCCGTGTGTCGTTGTTTCATGGGCCCGAGCTCCGCTGCTGATGCCGCACTGTTTCTCGAAATGGTGTGCGGCACTGTTGCACTTGTTCGGTGCCTGCGCTTTGTTGTTTCCATGGCCCAAGGTTCTGCTGCTCCTGCTGCTGCACTTTTTCTTGGATGGTGGCGTGCTGCAAACGGCGTGCTTGACTTGGTGTTTGCGTTTTGTTGGTTCCGTTCCATAGGCCCTGCCGTTCCTGCTGCCGCGCTGTTCTTCGAAATTATGTGCTGCAACATTGCGCGTCCTTGGTGCTTGCGTTTGGTTTCGGTCGTTCCCACCCTGCCAGTTTTTCGGTCCTCTATGTTGCTCGTGGTCCGTGCGTATGACTGTATGTTTCACAGTGTCTCACCTTACATGACCACATCCACTTATGACGTGTTATTTCGGAATGCGTCGCTGATTCTTTGTGTTTTTTTTTTTCACTTGTCCCTATAACACTTTAAATCCGTGAGACGTCCTTGGCTGGCAACTGAGGATATCACAGCGGCATGGAGTGTTGTAGTCTGTGACACGTTTAGTGGGGCACAGAATCCCGGCGTTCCTTTTTGGGACCTTGTCTGGTTATCCATCTATCTATCTATCTTCGATCGAGGCGCGCTCATTCTAATGGGACCGCCCCATTGCATTGTTGTCGGTATACTGTAGCCGATATCAGAATCTGTCGGTGGTATCATAGTACTGGTGTGAATCGCAGTACGTGTATGTGAACATTGTTGACCCCAAAATGATAGAGACACCGGGCCACGAACTAAACTTTACTTCAAGCTTCAAGAGCCAAGCTAGCTGGTTATGTACATTATCGGGCAGGCAGGCAGGGAACATTATCCGATCTATTTTGGTAACGGTATCGGTGTCGGTACGGTTTGTGGCTCGAGCTCTCTGGCTCCTTCTCGATGCTCGCGGCAGTCTTCAAATTTTTGCTCCAGGTTGGGGCGGACCCCCCAGAACTTGGAAAGACGTACAACGTTCCTTGGATCCACTCACGCCTTCATCACTGCCAGAAGCATTCTCCGCCATCTGCTGATTCCTACCGAGATTCAAGCCAGTCCTTTCGAAGGAGTCAAAAGCTGACAATATCGTGCCCCAGGTAAACAACACAAACTCTACGCACCGGGAATTATAAGTATGGTCGAGACTGATAGAGTCCTTCACCTTTGACAGCGATGAGAAAGCACTTCTCCGAGAATCACGTTGTGTGAGTGCAGAAATGCAATGTTCTTAGATTGATTGTGGCCGAAGCACTCCATGAAATCTTATACTTCGGCAGTCGATGCTAAAAATATTTGTTTTTCTCTAGCGTAAAGGTTGTACCGGGTAGCACCCCGGACGTTAGGTAGACAAAAGCTTTACTTGATCCCTGTTGACCTGGATTTATGTTCCGGTTCATCAAATTGGTATGGTATACGTTCATGTATTATGAGATCTCCGCAGAGTATTCTGAACGGCGTCGTACAAATCGATAGAGTCCATCCTCGTGTACCTTTTTCTACCTTCTGACAAATCCGTCGCCTCCTTACGTATATGCAGCTTTTGAGGGGCAGGTAGCAGGCAATCTGGTGGAAGAGGCGAAGGCTGCATATACTCGGAAAGAACATCATCTGTCACGCTGGCACCGTGATGTCCATATCTTTCCTCCAAATCCACTACCATAGGACTTGCGCTTATCGAAGGAAGGTATGTGCGATCGGAATCCTTTCGTGAAGGTATAGTCGACGACCGAGAATGCGAAGAATGAGAGGAATCGCTTCGCGTGGATGACCGGGATGATGTCGAACGAGAGTAATGATGCTTCCGTCTGCTCTCATGATAATACATCGGAGGCACGAAACAAGGCATCTGTCTCGTTCCTTCTCGAGGCATCTCGACGGGCATGAAGAGTGGGACTGGCATGGTGGATCCATAGTGATACATGTCAGCTTGACTCTTAGACAGCACATCGCTCTGATACGACCTCAAACTTCCAAAGCTCGAGTTGCGTGATACAGCAAGTTTCTCTGTGTCACGCGCACGTTCTCGGTCCAATTGACGATTGTGACGTACACAAAGACCTGCCGCGACGAGGAGAATGGCGCCCACACAGCAGAGGGGCACAGCAAATGCAGCGACGGGCGGTGGGGACCGTGTCGCAAGAATACTTGTGGGAGATACTGGTAGAGAGGCAGGGCTGACAGCGGGTGAGGTTACAGGTGCTCCGCCGACTGGTGACGCAGCTTGGGAAGGGGTGCTTGGCAGAGAAGCACCGAAGGGTGCCTGAGCAGTGTTGCTATTAGCCAATGGTGCTGGTGTAGACGCGGCATCCTGCACAGTCGCAGAGGACGTGGCTATATGCATGTCAATCAAGTACAATGAAGTAGAGGAATGTACTGACGCGAAAGCAGAAACGGAGGCGAGCGATACTTTGTGCCAAAGTTGTCCATCATGAGAAGGTAAAAAACCTCATCGGAAGTGACATTTGGAACGGCCCTGTTAAGTTTGAGAATCGTGGTGAACCCGTTATTTGAGTTGTATACTCACAGTGAAACGGAGTCGGAACCATTGCCATGCTGAACAGTAGGCCAAACTGTTTCTCCACAGTTTCCTCTATCGCCGTCGCCAGACGTCTGGTCATCACTATCCCGAGAGTTCACTTGCGGCGGCGACGAGTTTCCACACAGCTTAAACGACGGCGAAACGATAGGTGGATTTGCTCGCCATTTCCCATCAATCATGTCCCCCGGACCGAACCTATCTCCTGCTGCAGGGCTTTCCCATTGTACCGCACCGCCGCGTTCGGATAGGACGATGAGCGCGAGAGTGATTCTAAGGGCGCGTCCAGCGCGGGAGTTCGAGTACCGCATGATAGAAATGAGCGATAAAAAATGATATGAGCGAGGCCAGCCTCGATGTGTAGAATGTTACAGCCTGTGTGGTGGTGGTTGGAAGAAAAGAGAATCGGAGGCGTCACTGTGGCGAGATATTTGGTCCGTGGCTCAACTGGGTGTCGACGCCATCGAATCAACTTCCATGCTCATTTCTGCTGACGATGACGACAACTCCAACGTTTGAGCAGAAAACTGCTCTAGCTGCTGCCTGTTCTACCTCAGCGATGATTTCGAGAGCGCATACATCGAAGTCATACCTCTTCCTGTCTCGTAGCTGAGTGAGCATCTCGATTACCTCGTCCTGCTCATCGATCCTCAGTTCTCCACCAGGAAGCTCAGCAGCCAGGTCCTTCGCCTGCGCTATTGAGCTCTTAAAGTCGTTCGTCTGTTATGGTACTCAGCGGGCTCCGTGACTGGCTGGCGGTGAGTGACATACTGCGTGCAGGAGCGCCTGTTTCGCTTGGGGCGTTGCTGTACCCTCGGGCTTCTGAGTGAGCTCTAGTATCTTCACAAGCTTTGCGAGTAGACCTTCATACAGAGACGTTGGTAGGACACTACTGCTAGACATGGTAGGAGGAGGACAACACGAGTAATAGGCAATATGACTGCCACCATCAAACTCCGGCAAAATTACGGAATTATCTCTCTGCGTTGCTTCTTTGACGAAATCTTGTTGGATTCTGATCTGGTATTGAATCATTCACAGTAACTCTGGACTGTATTATGGTTGCTGTACAACGAGCTTAGGTAGTCTAAGGTATTCGTGAGTGATGTTCTGATTTGTCTCGACTTCGAGAGTACTTATAATATGGTCTAGCGCTTAGGTGCCCTCATTTCAAGGGCAACACCGCGTCAAAGCAGTGACCGTGATCGCCATTGGAACTGATATAAGAGATTATCCCAGCTCAAGTACTAGTGTCTCCACGTTGACAAAATAACCTAGAATGTTCGCCAGGATCAATCTTGACAGGATTCGTTCTTCAAGCTTCATCGTTTGTCTTCGATGATTTTGTTCATAAAGAGAGTTTTCGGCCAACATAACTCTGGACATGGAGTCATAAACAGAACTCTTTCATATCTTGTAGCTTCTAGTTTTTCAGTGCACTAGAAATGGTTAAGATACTCTCATCCTTGATGATCTTACATACAGAATCAACGGTGGCACAAGAGGCTGTGTACACAGTACTTGTTACTTCCTTGGCTCGATCTTCCATCTCGCTGTTGCAGGACCTGATTGTTTCTAACCTGTGAATCTCCTATCGAGGACATCTGCAACTGAACAATTATGGCGAAGGTACTTGGATGTAACTGAGGTGGGCAATGGTTGTGTAAAAGGTAACGTACTAATAATACATAATAATATCCACAGATAGAATGCGCTGTGGAAGTTGGAACCCGCAATGTCATCAGCTCCTGAAGGTCGATACTCGTCGCAGTTCCTTCGAGGCCTTTTGGTTGGCTGGTGATGGGAAGGATGGCTTCGATGCCAAGCCAGGTCCAGTAAGTGAAAGCTTAATATGGATGATTGCTTTGAATTTGCCTGTTATTTTCAAGAGGTGGAGAATCGCCTGTCGAGGCAGCTCCCGGGATATAGTCTGATAGAGGTCCTGCTATAAGGGTATGGAATCTTAGGACGAAGCTGATTCTACAGTTCAACACACTCATCATCATACTAATCGGGCGCCGAGCGTTTCATGGACAGGTAATTGCCGACGGGATTGAGGTGCGGCTGGCCAAGGCAACGGTGTGCTCTTGGCTGCGGAGCCTCCACTCGGGAGCCGATACCATCGATCCGTAGGAGGTTCCCACAATTGTGTTCAATGTTCCTATCCTCCGATTTACATCATGATTCCCGGTCACAGAAAAGGCTGCGGCAGGTCATTGGCTCCACATTGGAGGTTTCCACCTGTTCCCGCACCTTTATGGGTGCTTTGTAGTATACGCCTTGTCCCCTGAAACGCGCCGGTGCCTTCACTACGTCGGTACCTTGGCATCAGCGCCGGTTGACCGACAGACACGACAAGAAGACCAAGCACCTGCCGGCAGATCTACATGTGTCGTTCGTCGGACTCGTTCGCACGTTTATGTGAACGTTCCTGCAGGGTCCTCCGCATTTTCCCGGTCAAAGCAGTTTGATATGGGGACTCGCTTTGCCATCTTGCTATAGTGTTGGAGAGGAAGAAAGCTTTACTTCCGTCAATTCAATCAACCGTTACTCTGCTTCAGCCTAACGGAACTTGGCGCTTGTCAATTATCGTCCCGTTCCCGGGGAACCGGCCAATTACGTATCTTCGATTGGTAACATCGATTATCACCAGTTATTGCCCAGGAACTGAGCTTATGAACATGTTGAACGTGATCTTCCTAGCCTCCCGACGTTCTTAATACTTCTGAGACTCGAAGAAAAGTTTTTTCGACCATGGATGGCAGATAGACGGTACTGGACGACATTTGAAACCATCCAAAATTTTGTCGTATCTGGCTTGGCTTGGCTTGGCAGGGTTAAAGATGATGACATCAACTGTGCACCGGACTATGCACACGACCAATTTTATGCCCACGTCTTGACCACAATCTGTTACCGATGCTTAGTCGATCTTGTTGGTCGGCAGTCTTGCCGTGATACTTCATTGGACACTTTCGTTGATAACCTTCTTTCTTGCTTCTGCCATTCCTTCATGGCGACTGGGTCCATCCAGCTCTTCCCTTATCCCGATGCTGCCGCCCACTATTCCGACTCTGACGACGAAGCAGTCTATTCCTCTCCCACATCTACCAACAGTTGGCATGCACGATTCATACGGGCGTTTCGCGGGCACGATTATTCCCCCCTCTCTCCTCTTCCCCGGACCTCAATATCACCGAAGAAACCGCGGCTGTGGATCCTGGCGCTAATATGGGTGCCCATAGGCGTTGCAGCTGTCATGGGTATGCTATACCTTATTTTCCCCGCTTCAAGATACCACTACGACTATCTCTCCCTCCCTTTATGTCATGCCAATGTTTCACGGCGACCCTCGATTGATCTCCAACAATGGCAGGCTAAATACTCCCCTTCTGCTCTTTGCACTCCCACAAACCAGCACTCAATTCCAGAACTAACATATTCGTATTTCAGTACTTACGACAAATTTACGAGCCATCGCGGTGCAACCCCAACGCGTTTCAGCCTACTCCCTGTCACCCCGATCCCCGGCGTGTGTTTAGAGGATTACTTCAGTGGTCAACCGTGCAGTTGTATGGGTTATGAGAACAGAACAACACCGGAGCCGATGGACATTGTTTGGGCTTGGGTGAATGGGAGTGATCCGTTGCATATCAAAGCATTAGAAGAGACTCAGCTTGTGAATGGGTATGGGACTCCAAAGCCCAAACTGTACCGGTGCGTGGCAACATTTTTTTTGTTTCTTCCCCTTCAACTAATTGGACAAAAGAGATCACAACGAGTTGAAATACTCCATGCGTTCTGCCCTCGCCCATTTTCGAAACGGTCTTGGCTCATTTCATTTGTTGACGTCTGACAACGCGGTTGACATCTCGGGGGAAGACTCGGAGGAACTACGATACGGACAAATCCCTCAGTGGCTTTCTGGTTCGCAATGGCACGATGGAAACGTTTCATTAGACATCCAACACCATTCCCAGTTCTTCGTTCCCGGTGCCTATTCTGGTCCTACGTTCAACAGTTTTGCCATCGAGTCCCAGCTAGGTCAACTATGCGGCGTTTCGGAAAATTTTATCTACATGAACGACGACTACTTCTTCCATAGCGACGTCGAACCGGAAGACTTCTATACACATTTCTACGGTCCCGTCGTTCGATTCGAATATTGGTTGGTCATTGCTCCGCAGAACCCGTCTACAAGGCCGCCGGAAGGAGAGTGGAGACCCCTCGAGTATAGCAGTCATCTGCTATCCAAGCGGTTTGGAACGCGTTCGCGGCCGTACATCGTACATGCCCAAAAGGCGATCAGCATGCCAATTATGAACGAAATGGCCGCCGGGATGTGGGCTGAAGAGTTCAACGCGACCGCACGCCGACCATTTAGGGGTATGAACGGGCATACCGCGGCTGGAGATGATAGTATGTTGATGCATAAACGCGTCAATGACAGAAGAAGCTAACAACGTCGCGTACTAGATTCCACTCTCGTCCCCGATGGTGACGACGTTCATCCTGGGTTCATGTTCGGTAACTTCCTTGTTGATCGCGCACGAGAAGCGCTCCTTTGGTCATGGGTGGTGGCCCGTATCGGCGGTAACGGAACGCCCCCATCCGAAGACCACGATTGGGACGATGAAGATGCGTGGGCTACGGAAGTCCACGCCTATCGAGCGTGGAGCGAAATTGGTGGCGAACCTGGTGCTGCATCCGTGTCAGTTGCGCAGCCCGAGAGGGAAACGCTCAGCCACGACCGTGTCGAAGATATTGTGCATTCGAGATTGGACCACATGGAAAGTCAGTACTCGTTCTCGTCACAAGACGGCAGTCCGCTGGAGTACATCTATCCAAACGAACCCGGTCATCCGCCCGGCCTTTCTTCAGACCCGCATTACACCAACTATGGGTATTCTCAGGCTGCGGATTGTGTCGTCAGATGGGACAAGTGTTTCGAGAAGAATGGGATGCCGATAGGGAATGCGAGTGAATTCTTCGTTCACATTGCCTTTGAGGAAGTCAGCTGCGGTGACTGCAGTAAGCTTATTTTTTCCTATGCTTCGGGAGCCGACGTCTGAAACGTCTCCACTACAGTGATCCGAGCGCTCATGAGCGCCTCTGGACCTCTGGGACTGTCCGAGTTCCTCCCGTCCCCAAACCGAACCTTCCCGTTACTCTTCTCCATCGTACCAGACCAAGATGACACAGGTTCGAGCCCACCGCATCTCCCGTTGACGGCTGAATATCACGCCAAGGATTTTGTGTTGAATACTGTGATGGAACCATGGGCTCGGGAGGCCTTCAGACGACGGGGCTGGGCATCAGTGGAGGGTGTAAACATCCGAGAGTGGACAATGATGGTGATACAGAGGTACCGCTATGTTGTTGGTATGTCATCTCGGATTTTCCCTCGTAACTGATAATAACGTGTTCGAATTCCAGGCGAGCTACCGTTTAGGTTCGTGTCGATAACGGACGCCGCCGAAGCTCGCGACACCGTTAAGCAGCTTCGAGAAAATGAGAGACTCAGATTGGTGTGTATCAACGACGACGTGGTCAAGGAGTCGGATGTTCCGGAGGTGGATCGTGCGTTGCAGGGGTGGTTCCATGAGAAATGGCCAACACCAGCCGAGTGGGAGTCAATAAGTTAAAAATAATACTAATACCACAGTTTGTATACTTACATACCCCATCAAGAGGATATTTATGAATTAGACCATGCGGAAAAGACTGTATTTGTGAGAAAGGTGACTAACGCACAGAAATAAATGCTCTATGAAGGCACCAAAGCTATTAGGTTATGTAGATGATCGATACAGATAGACGCCGGTATATACAGAGTTCCCTAAAGAATGACGGAGTAGAGTGAGAAATCAGTTGTCCTTGTCCGCTTTGACCAGCTCCACGGCAAGTCGGGCGAGCAGCTCCTCCGATTTTGGATTTCGGGGGAACGTGCGCCCATCTCCTTTACTATCATTGATATGAGTAAAAAGTAAGGGTCAGACGAGGAATACAAGCAACTCACATCGCACCACCACTCAAGATACGAGCCACCCATCCGTATGTATGATTCCAGCCGAAGACCTGGGTCCAGTTTTGCTTCCAGCCGACATCGTACAGCCTGATGTGTCCGTGGGCGTCTTTGACGAGTCGGCGCTGGGGGTAAGAGAGTTCGGGCTCCAGGGGAGGGTCAGAGAGTGAGTGCCCGGTACTCGGAAGAGGCGGGAGGTGTCGCAGAAGGAGAAAAGGAGAGAGGTTTTCTAGAGTCGTCTGGTTCGTTCTGTTAGGGTTGTTAGTAGGATGTGCGGTGCGTAGGAGGGGAAACGACTGACGTGACAAGGTATACATGGTAAAAGAAAAATGAGCCGATAACAAGGGAAAACACCAGGCCTGCGAAGGCGAGTAATAGTTCATGAATGGGCGTGGTTTCGTCCTACAAACACGATGAAGGTTCAGCTTCTAGCTTTGAAGTACATCGATATGAGGACTTACTACCACGTAAGGATTGTTGAAAGCATACACCAGAGCAAAGATACACATTATTGCGATATATGTAGCGAGTAGAGTAATGCAGAACAGAAAGTGAAGGAAAGCGGGGTATGTTCTATGTCCCTGCGCACGGACATGAGTGGGAACCGAATAACAAAAAGAAAAAGTACCTACAATACATTTTGCTCCGACCCATGGGCAGTGGTGATCTGAAACTGATGTGAGCGTAAAAGGATTAACGGGATGATCAACGACATACCCATCTTCAAAACACATCTGCTGCAGTGAGTACAATGATGTGTTCGATCCGGTTTTGGCGCCTAGGAAAATGCGATGACTATTCGAGCGAGAAGGGGTTGGGTCGAGGAAACATACCCAGCACTGTCTGCACCATTTTCCGGGTGCAGAAAAATCAAAATCAGGCGGCATGAGCGCCTCGGAGAGGTCGACTTCGTCCGTGTCTCGTCCGTGATCGGGAGGATTGATCTGCACTGGCCCAGGATCACGGACGACGCAGACGATCAGAGACGTGATTATGAGAAATGTGAGCGTATATGTGACAGCAAGATGGACGCCGAAGACGATGGGCTGGCCTCGAGTTCGTAAATGGTAGTTAACTAAGACAATGAGCAACGAGGGTTGGGGCGCGAGAATGAAAAAGACAGTTCCTGTGCGCGTTTTTATCGTTAGAGATGCTGATATCGAGTAATGTATTCTATGGCGCACCTGTAAGGGGTAAATAATGGTACCATCGTTTAGACGGCGTGTCTTCGTCGAGAGTGGGGGAATAGATGGTCGAGGTAGGGGGAGATTGCATTTCAAACGAAAGCAAGGGACGGCTGCGCGATGTCGATGAACGAGTAGGCATTATGATTAGAGAACGTGAGAGGGCGTTAGATATTCGTCCAGGATGCCGCGAAGCTGAAGGTCATGAGAGTACAAGGATAAGATATAATGGCTTGCCAAAAGGAGCGAAATCTTGATGTGTATTTCCTTTGATTTTTTTCTTTTGATTTTCCGGAAGTCGGAACAACTTAAACTACATACATCTTTATTTCTTTCGTTCTCTCTTCATCGTATTTTTATTTTCGTTCCCGTCTCCGTTCTTTCCTTCTTCTGTTTATTCTTTTATTTTCTGCTTTTTTTTCTGGGGATGTGTGGGGGAGAAGACGTAGGGTGGTAAATTGCTTACCTACAGATTTCTCATGTACTCATCCTGAGCCGCTGGATTAAGCTAAGGGCAAGTACTTGGGTTGTATGGGGTTGTATGAGCAACCATCGAAGTAACTTGTCCATAGAAATCTAACGTACTACATTATTCAACTACCCTTCCCCTCCCCTCCCCCCTCACCACCACCAAGTTTTCGTATTATTGAGTGCAATGTACAGAGCTGCAGAGGGCCCGGAAGGAGGCGATGGCCACTGGACAGACGGCGACGCCGATGACTAAGCTTTATATCACGTGATTTGAACTTTGCCGGAGTTCTGCCGTGCCGGCGCCGCGCCCTTCCTTTACAGCACCATGTCCTTTGTAAGGGTCAAACTCAAGGCTGCAAGGGACTTTATTGCAAAAAAAGACTTTGTCGCCGCGAGAGATAGCGCTGAAAAGGTGCTCGAGTTCGAGTCGGATAACTACAACGCGTAAGTGGCTCCGTCAATATACCCTTTATTGAAGCCGACTTGGATTTCAGGACGGTATTTCTTGGTCTGGCACTTCTGGAACTCAAAGATTTCGACAAGAGCGAGCAAGTAACTCGGAATTTAGATGCTTTCTGGACGTCGCTTATCTTTCTCGCATAGGCGTATCGGAGAGCAATCGAGTTGAATCCGGGGCAACTGCTCGCCTGGCAGGTTGGGAATCCGCTACTTGTCGTGTTCGTCTATCTTACGATGGGAATTATAGGGCCTCTCAAAATTCTACGAAAGGACAGAAGCATGGGATAAATATGCGGACACGCTTCATCATTTGCTAGCATTTTTCGCAAAGTCGTACGCGCCAAATCACTGCTCTGCACGTTAAAGCTGATTATTTACAGTGGAGATGCGGTCAAATGCGCAGAAACGATTCAAAAGTTTGTTCAGAGCCGTCGAGAGCACGGACTTCGCTTACAGGTCGTCGACGCGATATCGCTTTATCTGCCCACATCACCTCATTATGCACTGCTGTCGACGCTACCCCCACCAGACCCTACAAATCCAACATCCTCGACCACGTTCGAAGCCCAAGAGGCTGTGCATAACGGACTACCTATCCTGGAAGAAATCGTCCGCATATTGGAGAAAGACGAGGCTGACAAGATCACCAGAGAGTTTGAGAAGCGCCGAACACGACTCGGTGCTGGAACCCCGGAGCAGATCAAGAAGGATGTTGGCATTGAAATCTGGAGCGTATCTCGCGTAGGCCGTCCTTATGCTACCCTGTATTCTATCTCTGACCGTCACCCAGCTTCCGTCATTGTACAACGACATCCTTAATCATCCCAACACCTCTGACGAGCTCCGCCGTGAAACAGAGACGAAGCTGCTGAAGCATAAACAACAGTATATGTACGCCCTGCCAAGCGCAAGCGATAAAAAGCAGACAATTTCGCAAGAGGTTGAGGACTTGATCAACGGCGCGATCATCTTGCAATTATCTGATGAACTCGCTTGGTCATTGTTCCTAGAAAGAAAGGACGTCGAGACCATAGGTACGAGGTGTAACCATCCTCCATGAATTCTAGTATTCACGCTCTTTAGATGGTTATGAATATCCTTTACTGCGACAGTACATGACATTATTCCCTTCACTCCCACTAGTATCAATGCTCAAAGGATACTTCATTTACAATGGAATCCCTCTCAGTGATGACGAAGAAGATGAAAACGCCGAGATGGCTGATTCAGATACGGGGCTAGATATGATTTTTGTAAGTTTTCAGTCGCAGCCAAGATTAAAGCTGAATATGCCTAGGACGCCCAACCACAACTTGCAGATTCACTTCTCGGTACACGGGTTCTAGCTGATGTATACCTTCACGAAGTAGACTATCCTGCTGCCATTAAAGCCGCTCAAAGCGGCATGGAGCTCGCAAGGCGGGCTGAGGTCAACCACGGGAAAATACTTCCCCAGTACGACTTTCCTCTACTCTGCGAACGCGTCGCGTATTAATGGATAATAGTGTCATCCTAGGTTTTAGGGTGATCCTAGCCACCTCTTTGGTTCATCTATTCCCCCCAAACACCATGCTAGAGCTCTGTCAATAATTGATGATGTCCTCTCTACATCTCCGAATAACATCAGTTGTCTGATGGGCCGTGCCTACGTCCTAGAGCAGGCACATAAATGGGAGGGTGCCGGGGGTCTCTTCTCCAGGGTGCACGAATTGTTGCCCGATGACGTGGATAACGGTCTACGAGCAAAGGAGGAACATGCATGGTGTCGCAGCCGCCTGGGTGACTTTGATTTCGCTGTGGCATCACTGAAAGATGTTCTTGAAACAATGGACACTCTGAACGATCACGTAGAGGAAAGCGCAAGATGCCTGTGGCGACTTGGGTCTTGTCATTGGGACATGAGCGGTAATCAACGTGTCTGTGTAACTTGATATCTTGCTCATCCAACTCTGCTAGGTGATAAACGGGAAGAGGCGTATAAATATTTCATCGCAGCACTCAAGCGCGATTCCATCTATGCACCAGCGTTCACTTCCCTAGGGATCTACTACGAAGAATACGCAACGCCGCCCGATCCGAACCGGGCTTCAAAATGCTTCCAGAAAGCCTTTGAACTCGACTCTCGCGAGGTATACGCAGCGCGTCGGCTGGCCGTGGGATTCGCCGAAGAGCAAGAATGGGACCTGGTTGAAACGGTCGCTCGACGAACTATAGACGGGGAAGGCGGATCGGATGCTGGGTTGGACAAAGCGGGACCATCAACCGTGTATCTGCCTATGAATGCTTGGGCATGGAAAGCCGTTGGGGCTGTAGAACTGGTCAGCGCATCTCTATCAGCATGGATGTCCCGCTTTTCTGAGCTCTACGAACAAATAGGCCCGCCGGAAGTACGACTTGGCTATACATGCGTATCAAGTGGCACTGCGCGCCGAACCAGAGGACCAAGTGTGTTGGCTGAGGTTGGGTGAGGCGTACAGCAGGTCGGGGCGACACGCCGCAGCGTTGAAGGCACTGGCGCGCGCACAGGAGCTCAATCCGGACGATTGGATGACGCTCTACTTCATCGGAGACGTTCATCGGCAGACAAGTCAATTCCAAGCAGCCATAGATATATTTGCGGAAATTCTACAAGAGCGACCGGGTGAGATAGGTGTGTCTGTGTTGTTGGGTCAGACATATCTTGATCTCGGTCGGAGTGAGCTGTCCGGTGGGTATGTAGCGAGGGCAGAGGCGTCGTTCCTTACTTCCCTTCATGTTGCTCTGGCAGCAATCGAGCAAACTTCTGGGTTTGGAGGTGTGGTGTGGAAGATTGCGGCCGATGCTATGTTTTCCTTGTCAGCGAGATCAGCATTTATGGACGAGTCTGCTGCCCGCCATGCCCTTGAGGATGTCTTTCCGTTTCTCTCGACACATTCCAGCGATCGGCTTGCCGGTTTCAATATCAATATTCAGTTGCCCGACGACTCGACTCCTCTAAATGGAACTGTCATGTTGCAGAACGCTATCGTGGCTTATGATCTCAGGGTGTCCGTAGCTTCGTCGGAGCCTCAAGCAATAGGGAGCGCATGGTTCGACCTTGGGATGGCACTTGGGTCTTACGCCTCTCGATTGACGGATGAGGAAAAATCCAAAGACGTCGAGAAAAAGCGGATCGAGTTCTTGGGATCTGCTCTTCGACAATGTCCGTTGAACGAAGAGTATTGGACTGCCTTTGGGAACGCGTACTTCCTCACACAAGCAAAATCTGCACAGCATGCATATATTCGTGCCTTGGAGATTGATTCCAAGGTATGTCGTCTTTCTGTCCTATGGTCTTGATGTTCACTTGTCTGCAGAATACCGCCACATGGACTAACCTTGGATTGCTCTACTTGTATCACAATGATATTGAGCTCGCAAATGAAGCTCTGTATAGGGCCCAAACTCTTGACCCTGATTATACGCTGGCTTGGGTCGGCCAGGCCCTGGTAGCCACTGCCAACGGCCACGAAAGCGATGCCAAAGCCCTTTTGGAGCATGCAGTAGGACTGGCATCTTCTGTAGTAAGTCTTTAGGGTGTGGACCATTCCCTTCACCTGACCTTGTGTTGAAACAGCCGGCCGCCGACCTCGAATTTTCCGCGCGATCCTTCGCCCTAAACAAGATATCAACATCTGAATCCCTACTCCCGTCGTTATCCCTTCTGTCGCGCTATCTTTCTCTCAACCCATCATCAGCGCCAGGGCTTCATCTCTCAAGTCTTGTGCACGAAACACTTGGGCACCTCGATACAGCCCTATCGCTACTTACTGATGCCATAGTTATACTCGAGACTGCCTATGAAGAAACTGAGTCTCCCGAAATTGAACGTCAGTATGTCATCGCTCAGTCCAATATGGGACGCATCAGGAACAGCAACGGGGATTACGCAGGTGCTGCCGAAGCCTTCGAGATCGTGATAGGTCTACTTCCCGAAATAGATGACCCGGAAACGCGGATCCTTTGCACTCAAGCTCATTTTGGGTTAGGCTTTGCCCAGCTGAGGCAAGGTTTTGAGCTTGAAGACATTCTAGGCGCATTTGAAAATGCACTGTCGAGTGCCGGAGATGATTTGACGCTGAGCGGGCATGTTAGTGTTCTCATGGCCAAGACGATGTGGGCTCTCGGAGATGAGACTTCAAGAGACGAGGCCAAGAATATGCTCCTCCAATGGTGTGTATACTCTTCGTTTGACAATACGGTGTATCAGTTTTAACCGCCTCATCAGTATAACGAATGATCCTGAAAACCTCGCTGCCATCAATGCTCTCGCCGCCATGGGTATCCTGACCGACGATGAAAACCTCGTTGATGCTGCCCTGTCAGAGATTCTGGCCTTGCCTCGGGAACAACGGGCGAGCATGGATCCAGGGAAAGACGTAGAGTATCTGCTCATGAAGCATCATGAAGGATTGGTGCGTCTGCTCTGACATTTGGCGGTATTCCATTTATTTATTGTACCTCACAGGGAGACGATGTCAAAGTGATGTCTCTGGCACAGCAGGCGATCATTTCTGAGCCTTCGAGATCAGAAGCGAGAATTGATCTTGCGAAATTGACCATGCAGCGAGGATTGTATGAAAGCGTGCTTCCTATTATTGCGGGACCGTCAGCGTCGACGCTTGACGTGCAGCGGAACGAGATAGGATTGAGGGCCATTGCACTGTCGACGTCTGGTGCAGGGGAAATGGCCTTGCGAGAAGCCCAAAAGGCTGTGCTGTTGGCGCCTTGGGATAAGGAGAAGTGGCAGACGTTGGTTTATGTACGATCAGTCTTAGAATGAAGTTGTTGAAGACGCAATTGATGCCGGACTTCGGGAATCACTATTTTCAAGTTCCGTTCGGACTTGCTGGTCCTGCTACCATGGAAGTATTGAAAGTCGAACTCGGTTATACTTATACCACTCATTATACGTAGGTAATTTGCGTATTTGTGTTTTCGTACGACAATTTTCTCCACGACATGATCCGGCGACGGACCTTACTGTGGATATCCTCGAAGGTGAAATAGTGGTGGTAATACATTTTCTGAAATATCCAACTCAAGACCGTACACATTCCATGATTCGTAGTTCAGTGACAGCGACAAATGACCCGTCATTTATCATAACAAGCAAACAAACGTCAAAGCTTCTTATCGCTCAACTCCGTCACACCCTCCTGGACCTTCTTGCGAGCTCGCAATGCCGAGAGTTCCATGCGAATCTGCGCATTCGCAGAACCGGCTTGGGAGTCGAGCAATGGTGGTATGATGGGTCTGCGTCTGCGGACAACGGGGCTTGACGTGCTAAGTCTACCGACAACGAAGACGCGCGGGAAGGTGCCAGATTTAGCAGAGGGGGACTGCTTTGCTGCGGGGGAAACTTTGACCTTCGACTCTGGAGTATTCCGTAATTTCGCCCCTGATGTTGTTGGAGTCGTGTCTGGAGTATGGGAAGGCTTCGCTTCCGGAGTTAGTGGTGCTTTCATTGGAGAAACCTCTTCATCAACCCACTCGGACTCCGACTTGGTGCTGAGTTGACTCATGGACATCGACGAGGAAAGAAGCTCCGAATCGTCATGGGTTTGGATGACAACGGCGTCGGTGTATGCGAAAGGCGACATTGGGGTTCTCGGGGATGAAGATGATAAACTTGAAGCAGAATAGATGGAGAGAGATGTACGAGTTCGGGAGGGAGTGAGACGAAGAGACGAAGGTCTCGACTTTATCCTCGTGATAGACTCTCGTTTAGCGTGTTTGCGGACGGGAATTCTGGTGTTGGAGGAGAATGAACGTGGGATAGATATCTTGAATGGACGAGGAACTGATGTCGGTGTAGTGGTATGAGAAACATGAGTCTGTGCACCACGCCGTCGCTCCGAATTCTCCTTTCCCACCGTCTTGGGCCTCTTAGGCACCGGTCGTGGCGACGACACGCGCTCAGTATCCCGAATCGCCGTCACTTTGAAGAGAGGCTTCTTCGGAGGCTCCTTCGCAAGTAGTTTGTCGCGACCGGGCGTTGGTCGAGGCTTTGCTTTGGGTGTTGGTTGAGCCTTGGCGTTCGGCGTTGATTGCAGCGACGACGGCTGTGATCCGTGGTACTTCTCCACCAGCACCAGCGACCTGAGCCCAGGCGACTCAGGCGTTGCTGATCTCCTCCGCAAAGGCGATTTCAGTTTGAAGGAGCGCATGGTTGGTATTTTCGAATCCCTCTTGGAGGCAGCCGCGGCAAGTGAGTTGAACCCTGAGGGCATTCTGCACATATTCTTGTTCAATACCGTCCAGAATAAACGATAAAGAAAGACTCACGTTGAGGATAGCAGTCCAGAGAGAGACCTTGGTGGTGGTGGTGGTAGGAGTGAGAAAGCGTGCTGTACCTTATCCAATGTTGGCAATGTTGATAAAGGATGACATCGAGGGGTTCTGATGAGACGTAACGACGACTAGAACCCACCGAATGCTCTTTTTCAGTAATGCACCCCAATTGATATCCAATCCCGTGCAAGAACGGCTAACTCGCCACTGCCTCGTGTTCTACCACAGGCCACATCCTCGGATCCCGATGCGAGAAATTAATACCGGAAATCACTGACCGTCCTCAAAGAGATGCAGTATACTTTGGCTAGAAGACGCGTACCATTCAATTTGGGCTGTCCTTCGGTTCTTCATGATAATTTATCAATACGGCGTCGTGTGCTGGTACATTCCGTGTCAAGCCGTAGGCCTCGTGGCAGCCGGGTTGTTGATATGAAGGACAGATGGAGAAATCGGCTATGGAACACGCTGGTCATGGGGGTAATTGGTCAAGACGCGGGGTAGACGTAACCGCCTTGCCACAGCATGACCGCTACCTTACTGTGTTGAGTATATGCACGACGTCAGTCCGCTCATCGTACGCGAAGACGATTCGGCTTCAAGCTTTGTAGTTATAGTATTCCTGGGTGACATTATTCTAGCAGTACTGCTCTCACTTCAGTCGAAATAAGTATACGGGATGACCGTACCGGTCGACGGTAGGGTTGAGCCTTGAGGCATGGTTGAGGCGGCACAAAAATCAGACTCAATCTAGTCGAACGGAACTTGAAAATAGTGATGGTCGACATCCGGCATTGCGTCAGATGTTAGACGCGGTCCGGCTTGTCCGTGATCACGTGCATATTCGGCGTTTTGCGACAGCTTGCAACGATTAGTATCAGTGACTTAGCAAGTACTAGGGATCCCATTCTCCCTCTTGGACCTAGCGATACGGTTCCAGCGGTAGCTTCCCGAGACTTACGTTTATGTTTTAGGACTATATCATTGACTGAAACCTTAGATGGACCGTCGATACATAGTCGATCAACCCGAGGAGCAACTGGCATCAGTATCTACCTCTTGCCATTGAATGTCTGCCGAATGTGTCTCGCGACATAGCTCCGGTCACTCTTCATCAAGGCGACAATATATACGCCTACGTTTGACTAGCGTCTGTTGATCGCAGCAACCCGCTTCCTTGCCAAATATTCGCTGAGACAAAACCGAAATACGACGGGATTCCTTGTCGTATAAGTATCCTTAAATCTATACCTAGCCCCCCGTCTGATCATGTGTACTTTTGACACCCCCGGCCTTCGTGTTCAACACTGTGCTCTCCTCCCCTTCTACTCTCATTCACCGGGCTCGTGCTTGATTCTATCCAGCACTTTCAGTGCCCGCTAGAGGCATGCTTTTCTTCGAGCCATTCCAATCACATCTCCGACCATGTGAAGAAGCCACGGCTCACGAGCGCGGTCCTCATGCCTGGGTGCCCTAGAGGCACCGGTTGCGAGCCGGCTTTAAATCGTCGTAAAGCCGTTGTCTAAGGCGGCATTTACAACCATCAGCGGCTTTCTCTTTGCTCTATTCACCGCATCCGAAGGGAAATATGCGTCTGTGGCGCTACTCTCGATAAAACCCCCACCTCTCATATTCTTTTTGGCAACCTAAACAATACAAGACGTGCTTAGCAGCATGTCGCGATTGAAAAGCGGAACGGCGGCGACTCGTCAAATTGGATGATCTACCATTCGGGGCACTCGAGATCGAATCACTGCTATAGAGTATAGCCCAGGAACAATGGGAGAACCTCATCTATGACATTCTTTTCAGCAGCCTACTCCTTCTCATCGTTTGGAGTCTACGAACACCGTCGTGACGACGCGTCGTCGTTTCCGCCCCATTCTTTCATGACTAAGCGCGAGTCATTGCCAGGATGTTCTGGAAAGTACGGTGAACAGACGTCGAGAAATGGGGGAAGGAAGTGGTGGTAGAAAAAGAGGAGGACGCTGCCTGTCAGGGCATCTACATACCATCCGGTCCGGTTATACCTGGTTCCAGTCAAGCATACGGAAAACATCGCCAATCTCGAGAAACCAAAGTGGGGCCAGTGTTACAACTATAGCCGGTTATTCTACTTGAAACGTCCACCCTCTCCATCTGGAAGACAGACTCATGCGACTCGAAATATTTCACGTTTGGCGGACATGATTTCCGGTTGCTGGTGGCGCTTGAACTAACCCATTGGTGTTTCTGGTGAGCCTGTCTGCCATCGTAATATTCCAACGCTTACATAGACATCAGTGTTGGTTCTTCGCAACTATCGGATACATCGTCTCTCCTTTCGGTCCTATGTGCAACACAGCACGAACTCCCCCAACTAAACGTTTTGTCTGTGTAACATCGCCGGCCCAATTCTGCACCTATGGTCATATTCAGCGGCCCGTCCTCTCCGGAACAAAAAGTCTGGAGCGCCTTCAAGAGATCATCGTATCAAGGTCGATCAACCTCGGGAGCTCATCATTCGTTGAATTCCGGCATCCCATCGCGGCGGGGTATCTCCAGGCTTACCAGACGCAAAGATAAGGATACTGCACTACAGTTCACATGATATCCCCTACCATCTAGTCAACCAACAAGCCGATTTCCCCGTCTCTCCTTCCAGCCCTATATCGTAATGCTGTACCCCCCGATTGCTGACCGTCGGGTTGACCTGTGCTGATGATGAATTTCTTCGGCTATCGTCTGGGGAATGCGAATGGGACTCACTGAACAGCCATCACTCTGGACTAAGCAATCCTCAGGCACACTCTATTTTAACATCAAACGAATATTTTCAATGTTCCAAGCAGCGCGTCCCGTCTCTATACGGACTTTCATTATCCCTGCCCCCTTTAACAGGTATGTGTGGGTCTCTATCGCGACCTGCACTACTCTAGATGGACAGCAAACTCATTTGGGTTTTTTCAAAAGATTAACCGTGCAGAATTCCTCCCAACATACCAGCCACCACATGTTTTTAGCCACGTCTCTACAAATGCTTACGTGTCGTCGTTCCTGGCGCTCACAGATATAGATATATCCCAGGTGGGTTTCCCGCTATGGCGGTGTTGTTTCGTGACTGATCCCGTAATAAAGGTCACCCCCGGACTGGCGCATCATCGGGATGCTTGAGGCGCGAGGTAAACGCCGGTATATCAGCCAAAATGATTGGAAATCGGATCAGTCTCAGTTCACGCTGGCTGTGGGAGGACCACTGCTTGGTGCCTTTCCGCCCAGGTCGCGGATGGGTATAGTGACTCAACTTGTATGTGTTAGCCCATTATGATATGATACCGAAACCCCTAGGCTGCTATAATTAACGCAATACACCCTCTATAAAGAGCCTCAAAAGTAGGCCGATTTTCCCTCGTCTTCGACCCTACTGTCCTTTCTTTTTTGCTTAACGGACTCATTCATCATGCTTAAATTTCTGCTAGCTTTCATCTTTTTATTCGAGTCGGTGACATCGCTCGAAGTCATTGGCTCGTCGGGGGATCTACATGTTGTTAACAGAGAGCTCGCCCCAGATGGAGTCCTTCGGTCGTAGGTGCACAAGTCCTGTGTGAAAATTTTTATTCTGACTATCTCTAGAACGGTCCTGGCAGGTGGAACGTTGCCGGGACCTTTGATAAGTGGTGTCAAGGTAAGTTGGAATATCTACATGACGGTATTATGTTCTAAATACAGTGCAGGGAGACCGCTTTCAGATCAATGTCGTCGATGAATTGACAGACCACACTATGGCTCTCGATACGAGTATTGTGAGCATGGCTCTCCTCTTCATTTCCTGGTCTCTTATGTTCTTCAGCACTGGCACGGTATTCACCAACATGGAACCAACTTTGAAGATGGTTCCGCTTCCGTCTCGCAGTGTCCAATCGCGCAAAACAACTCATTCATGTATGATTTCCGTGTTCCGGACCAGGCTGGAACGTTTTGGTACCATTCACACCTCGCCGTCCAATATTGTGATGGACTGGCAGGGCCCTTTATCGTGTATGACGGAGAGGACGGGAAGAATGATCCTCATCGGGCCTTGTATGATATCGATGATGGTTGGTATCTCTATTTCCGATCAGCCCGAGCTATATTGATTTTGTATACAGAAACCACCGTTATTACACTCTCAGATTGGTGAGTGTGAGACGGAGAATAAGTTTAGTACTTTCTTAATGGGATATTTCTAGGTACCATGATACGACGCCAGCTCTAATGGCTACGAGAGTGGGGCCAACACCCAATTCCACTCTGATTAACGGGATGGGTCGATTCTTTGAAGATGTAAGTCAATTGTCCTTCTCCCTACGACGTGAACTCAAGGGACATCCCATTTATAGCCAACAGCTCCACTCTTCGTCATGACCGTCGCTCCAAACAAACGTTACCGGCTACGACTAATATCTGCATCATGCAACGCAGGCCTCAACTTCTCTATTGATGGTCACAATTTCACCATCATCGAAACAGACGGCATCAACCTTCAACCCATCACGGTCAACTCTCTACCCATACTTGCGTCTCAGAGATTCTCAGTCATTCTGGAGACTAATCAACCAGTCGATAACTACTGGATTCGGTCTGAACCTGGTATTGGCAATCGAGGTTTCAAGAACGGAATTAATTCTGGAGTGCTGAGATACGAAGGTGCAGACGATTCGGAACCGACGACCTCGATGCAGTCGGACATTGTTTCTATACGAGAGGTGGATTTGCATCCACTGGAATCTCCTGGAGCACCCGGAGCGCCGGTACCTGGAGGGGCGGATCTCGTACTCAATATCACGCTCGCCTTTAACGCTGATATCAAAACTTTCCTGATGAACGGTGTCCAATTCGTAGCGCCTACCGTTCCCGTTCTACTTCAGATCTTGAGCGGTGCTCAGCGAGCCCAAGATTTGTTGCCTAAAGGTTCCGTATACGGATTGCCGCTGAACAAGACCATTGAAATAAATCTATTCGGTGGGAATGCGATCGATGGACCTGTACGTTCATCTTCCATTCGTCCTTTCAATGTGGTATTGAAGTCGCACTTTTCCAGCATCCATTCCATCTCCATGGTGTAGGCCTCTTTTAAAAACTAAACGCATGTCTGTTTGACTAAAGTGTTTACAGCATAGTTTTGACGTCGTGAAAAGCGCCGACAGCGATACTTATAATTTCCACGATCCGGTCCGTCTTAAGAGCGCACTCGTTGTTATGTGTACACTGATGATTTTGGAACCATAGGCTCGCGGTGATACTACCTCCGTAGCCGAAAAGAACTTAACAACAATTCGGTTCAGGACAGACAATTCTGGACCTTGGTTCCTGCACTGGTATGTATATACAATCTCTCATGATACGTATTCTGTTCTGAAACAATATCAATAGCCACATTGAATTCCACCTTGAAGCGCACGTTTCATATTCTTCTTTGTGACTATAATCATCTGAAACTGAATTCTAGTGGTATGGGTATTGTTTTTGCTGAAGATATCCCGGAAGTGGCAGAAGCGAATCCAGGAATTCCAGGTGGGTCTGATTGTGTTGATTTATGATGCGGCAGGCGCTGACGCGTATGTCTCTAGCGAGTTGGAACGACCTTTGCCCAACCTACTACGGTCTACCCCCAGACGTGACAATGAACGATACTACTAAGTACTAATATCTCTCGCCCATTGATCCGAGTGTGATACCTTCTCTTATTTTATATCTGAACTGGATGTACTTTAGTGGATAACATAATGAAATGGATGTAATTGCCACAATAATAATATTAGGGTTTCTGTCGTTATCTTATCGCTTGCCGACGGCCATCAAAAGTCCTACTTTGACTCGAACGCCCATCATCATTGTGTTATGACATCCATTTGCGACGCGCTCCCCTACGACGTCTTGTTGGCCGTCTTTGGTTGCCTTGAGCATGAGCCAAGCTCATTATTTCAATGTGCTTTGGTCAATCGCACTTTTAACGAAACGGCCTTGCCCAGCCTCTACAAGCATATTGAAATGACGTGCGATTTCTCTTCAGTTCGAAACGGTGTACGTACAATCAAAGATTCAAAGGCGTGTTCTCCGTATGATTATCTTGCAGTGTTCGTTCTCGTATCCAGCCTTAAAGACGCTAGATAGACGTCCGTACCTCAAACCGTCTGTCCGTACTTTGGAGCTTCACGGTATCAAAGCTCTCTTCCCGTTCATCTTGATTGGCTCTGTAATGCTTCCATAGTTCTAGGATGGTCTACTGAGACCCTTGTTGCCCCTTCAATAGACGTCTTAGCGTCCTTGACGAACCTGACCTCTTTCACGATCCGTGAATTTGACGGCCGGCTTCATCCGGTTAACGACTCCATTCTGAGCGGATTCTTGGACAATCTGACGCGTTGCGCCCATTTGGTAGAAGTTCATATATTATGTCCTCCAGCCAATTCTTCCGATGTTATACGACAGCTTTCAAACTTCCCATCATTGCGACGAGTCACCTTGACGAAGCCCATGCCGGTGTTACTGTCCGTGAACGCAGAGGGTTTGGCGGACTCCAAAGTCATGGAAGCCATGCAATCATGGGATTCATTGGCCATTCTTGTAAGTCCATTCAAAGTCAGACCTGACGCGACTACCTACGTCTGACTGGTACTTCGATGAAGGGTCCATTTTATGTGCACCTTCACACACTCCCCCAGCTGGACAACCTCAGATCCTTTACCTTTGGCGCGCATCATCGTTTCGATAAATATCAGCTCTTAAACTTGCTATCCAAGGTTCCAAACCTAACGGATCTCGATATATACTATGACGACTTCCTCAACGTGGGCCCTCGTGTGCACTCGTCTAGAGAGCCCAAGTTTTCCGGATTTGCTTCTATGAAAGACCTTATTGTGCGGCATCAAGGTGTTGGAAGCCTTGGGGCCTACACCGAGCTGTTCAGATGGGTCAAGCTTGTCGCTTCCCGATCACCGCTGACAGGGCTCAGTATTATCGCTGATGATGAACGCGAATGTAGATCTAAAGCCACAAGGATTCTTTTGGACTGGATACAAACCAAACCAGACCTTACGCTATTGAATATTCCCTATGTTCAGCTTTCAAACGCTGACCTGCAGTGGGCCTTCTGCAATTCCAACGTCGAAGTCTTATCCATGTACTTCTCTACGGCAGAAATGCTGGTATGTCTTAAGCACATTCGGTTCAATGATGATTATCCATAATGTGTGCATTAGATGATCGACCCGACGAAATCATCTCTTGTTGCTTTATACCTTCGTTCAAAGATACAACATACATCTCTGACCAAGACTATGGTTCATGTTGAAAGCCCTGGCGCCCTGAAACGCGTTAATTCTGGGAGAAAGTTCCGGGCGTTACCGTTAGTGCAGGTTTGCGTTTTCTATGCCTTCCCTTTTGCCTTGACCTCAGCACTACTTTAGATGCTTTGGACTATCAATCCTTTGAGCCTACGTCGCGGAGTAGACCCCCTTGAGGACTATTAGGATACACATGTGCCTCATTTTTACTGTTGTACCGGGCGAGCTGCCGGAGCGGCAGCATATAGACACTGGGCCAAGCCCTTGAGCCTTAGCATCGCATGTTCAATGACATGCCCTCTCAGCATGAGAAAAAGGGAGAAAGCGACCGAGGTTCTGTCCTCGAAGGTCGCCGTGCCTCAATGTAAACCTCATCTCCTTTCATGACGTCGGCCGCCATGCTGAGGTATTTTTTGACTCACACACAAAACACGATGAATCAGAGGGAATGCGTGCAGAGATGGGGTAGTAAACGGGCATTGATGATATGCCCGAATCGTCTAGGCATCCTTTTCTGCGACTTGTGACCTGACTGAACTAGTTCGAAATTTTCAGAGGACAACGCTTGGAGTGGCAAGCATTGGCAATTTTGATGGACGGAGCTCGAAATTAGGACCTACCTCGAACATGAACGAGGTACCCAGGTCAGCCCCTGGCAGTGTGGCAGAGACTCGGCACCGAATGAAGTGAAAGAGTTCGAGCCATGGCGCGCAATCATGGTATCATGAGCACTCATTTCTCACATCATTCTCTCCTTCCTTGTTGTCTTCGTCAACTTCAACGAACGGTCAGAAGCCGGACCAACAAGCACCCATAAATCACGAGAATTCAATCAATGGCGGAAGTACGGCGCTGCGTGTCCAAACAGCTTATCTAGCCAAGATAAGTGCATCGAATAAAAACCACAGGAAGCATCTGAAAACATCGAAAGAACACGCACAATAAAAAAAACCGGATAAATCTTGAAGGAGATTCTAATTTCCATTCAATATTCCAGGAAGCTCCACGGGTACAGCCACTGCCCTGACTTAAATCACATTGAAGCCAGCCATCAAACTTTTGGCATCATGCGAGGACCGAGTATGTCTACCTCGGCCGTATACCCTCTAAGCTAACATTTATCTTCAGTTCCACATTCACTTCTTCATCATTCAGCCTCCGCCTCCTCGAGTACTTCCCGAATCTGCACATCGGCTCGCTTGCTACGCGTTGAATCTCAATACTGCCGAACTACCTGAACAAATGTCCAATAAGCGTATTCTGCTGGAGACTGACGTGCCGTATATGTGATCCCGATGAGTGTACACTGGAGACGAACAGTCGAGGTTGCCGTTTTCGCTGATGACACTTTGGACGGCAGAGTTCATTGGATGTGGTAAGGGAAGGCGCCAAGAGGGTACACGGAGAGTAAGGGCTGTTCAGTAGGAGGTAAGGGTCGTCGGTGAGACTAGACGGCCGTCTCATGATGCTGTGTTGGCACATTGCCGAAGAGGAAGCGATGGCTCGAACTCCGAAATGGTATAAATCACTGTTATCATTGTTTTCTTCTTACTTCTAACCTCGTTTTACAGGGTGCATCCAGCAACAGATTATACTATTGGACAACGTCGTATATGCTATCGCAGTTACAGAGGAGTACCGGAGATAAATATCATTCGTTTAACCGTTCTTGCCCAGTCAGATTTGTTCTCTGCTAGAGACGATGAACGAGACGTTCTGTTGAGTTCCGTCAAAAGAATACCAGCCTTTTCCTCGTTCTTCTCGACGTGCTGGTAAGATCCTGTCGGCTTGAAACATCGCCTCGAAACTTGGTGTTTGTCCGTTCTACCAAGTCCTACCGCTGTAAACAATGAGAGGAAACTCACCTTATCTCGAGAATATAACTGATGTCCGAGAGAATATCGTTGTATGATGTTCGATGCTACGCAGATGTATGTATGTATATACTCGATATTAGCCGTTCATGTTTCAAAAGGGTGGAAGAAGACGGAGACGACGGCAGGGCAGATGGCCTCTCGCGGGTATGTAGACTAGTACTAGAATGGCCTGTAAGCCGAGGATCAGGCTGCTTGAACGTGAGCCCTCCCTCGATGCCGTTTTTGAGCCTCTCTGCAACTTTTGTAGACTCCAAATTCACTTACAGTCCCATGCTTTCCCTGAAGAAGCTGGTCTGGCTGCGAGGGGTCTGTAAGAGTAATCTGTCTTATATCAAAGCGACATGAAGGGAATGAACATGGATTTAGTTCTAGAGGTAGTATTCAATACATGGTGCATTTTATGGTACGAGGAGTGGCACTTTCCCGAAGAGCATGCAGAAACTATAATTGACTTTGGTTTGAGTATTTTCAACGAAGAATAGTACACAACTTTTTAGCACCCATACTCTCCCAACTTGGCCTCACTAGCTTCCATCGCCAGTCGATAATTTTGAACACTGATGTCTTTAGAAACGTTTGATCAGGCAGGATTTTCCCGACAACGCATGCAGTCCCATTTAATCTAAAATGTTGGCCGGGGGCACATAGCAATGAATATTCGCCATCCGGTATTGGGTATTGATGGTCAGCGGAAATTTTGTATTGATGTTTCCTTCTATACCAGGACCGGGTTTGGACAGTCAAGCGTCCTTTGCGGGGCGCCGCCCCCGGCGTGGCCAGCCCTTGCACCTGTGCCAATTGAATGCACCGACCATTGTATGAATAAGTACGCGTCTCCATATTGTATTCAACACACAGCGGGCCCAAAGAAAGTAAGCTGAGTTCCATTGAGAAAGTGCGCATATTCCAGTTCATGGCCTGCTGCCATGATGGTCTCCATGCATTCCTTTCGGGCCCGGGTCCATGATACAAAAAGAGCATCTGTAAACGATGATGCCACATCATCACCTTCACCAGAACTGTCCAAGCATCTTCAGCAGACTCCAGCTCAGAGTATGCCGGTGCTATGGTCAAGGTTGGATCACCTGTTCCTATGGAATTATCGTTTGAAGTGGTGTTGATCGTTGTGTAAGCGTGAGTGGTAGACGTGGTGGGTCGTGTTTCTTTGTGTGCTGGTGTGTCGTTGGATGCCAAAAAGTATGTCAGTGCTGCAACTTTATCCACGTCCTTCTCGGACGTGCGATCTTGCAACAGTTGTAGCAAGAGAACCACATCCAAGGCAGCCCCTTCTACGGATACCAGTTGCGACTTGAATCTTTCCCGTACTTCCTCATTCAACAGCTCGTCTCCCGTATCCCCGCCTATTGTCCAATTTTCACTTGTCTCTTGCAACGTCCATGTGCGTTTGAACCAACTCCGAACACCGTCGGAATCGAAACCATGCTCCAAGGGCCGTCCAAGCCCGTTGAAGTAGCAAACCACTGGTCCCATTGCATATGCATTTCCAATATTGGGCACATCCAACATCCACTCCCCTGCGCGCAGATCCTCATTTCGTCCCCCTTTCTGCCTTAAACAGAGGACATCCAACCATGCATACTCTGCTCCGAGATTTAGCATTTCAATACGAACGAGATCGAGGTTGGCATCTTCTGGGATGAACACGGGCCATTGACGTCCATTAATGGGAGTGAGCACATTTCTGCGACGGCTGCTATCCAGCCAGGCATGTGATATCCCCCATGGCGTATGCAAGGCAACCCACCAAGGCACCACCCTATTGCTGAAGAGATCCCAGACGCGCCTAGGGGGCATGGTCAGTCCCTCCTCGGTGATCTGGTCATCAACCAGCGCTTCTCGTCGAATTTCTAGGTCTATCTCTTCAGAGGTGTGCATCGAATCTTGGATGATGTTCAAGTCGCAGTCAAACCATATGGGGCGGAGATAACCATAAACGGTGCCAAAGTCATATTTATTCGAGATGCAAGCTTCGAGAAGGGATGACAGAGAAGGGGTGAGGTCGTATTTGGTGCCAAGAGTACTGTTCAGCATCTTCAACAACTCATCAACACCGAGGCTGGCACTGGAGGTGTCAGCGAGAGAGGATGGTATAACGGGCTTTGAACCCGTATAGGCTCGTTGATTTGGGACTTTGATATCTTCGATCGACAAACAGTCTTCAACGGGAGCTGTGATAGTGACATCGGAGAGGCTTGAATAGTATGTCTTTCTCAGTGGTAGTGTTATTCAGTACATTTCTATGGGATCTTACAGCTACGTACCTTGTTGTCTCTGCGCGCAGGATTTGTATGGCCCTCGTTTTGAATCCAAAGTTGTCGCCGGTGAAGCCCTAACAACTCTAGTCAGTACGGAGACTTTGATGTGGAAGGAAAACGATGGTACATACAACCCCTGCTCATCCCGTTACTACAGGTTACTAGATGTATACAAACCTCAGGGGGGTTGTAGTTGCAACACGGTTCTACCTAGAATGTTATCACCTCGAATCAGTGTGTGTCACTGTTTCGCTTACATATAATACTTCCTTGGATCACGAACTTTGCTCCGTTGACATCGGGAGTAATTGAATTGGCAGCATATTCCCGTGCAAAGTACCCCACCAAGGTATGCCGATGCTCGAAATTCAACTTGGCTATCGTCAACACATCTGACAGCGTCAAAGAAGGACGCGGTGCCCATCTCAATACCGCCACCAAACATAAACGCGTGTGGGTTCTCGCCGAGTGTCGCCGAGTCAGGCGGTTATTGGGTAGGTAGTCCCATCGCTCGGATGCGCCTGGGTACAGCACAAACTAGCCATCCGTCGACCAAGCCCCTTCCTGTGCGCTGCTAGTGTGCCGTCGTATGGCTACATACGGGGACAATCTTTTCCCGCATTGGCGCGAGGAGGTGGGACGTCCATCCATTGGTAGCATGGACGATGTGTTTGGCGTGGATATCCCCGCGGGGCGTGTGGATGATGTTGTCATAGATGGAAAGACAGGGTGTGTGCGTGTACAGCCGGAATGACGAGTATGTCTTGAGCAGCCTTGAGAGGATTCCTGCGACGAGTCGGTATGGATGCACCGCCCCACCCGTCGTTGAGATGACCCCGCACACCCCATCCGCAGGCTGCATTCCCGCCGGCCCATCTGTCGTACCCCAGCCACCCTTCTCGCTCAGCAGCTCCTCGAAATAGTGCCCCAGCTTCTCCTTGGCTCCCTCAAACACGACTTTGTCGAAAAACAGTCCACCTTGCGACACTGGTTCTCCTCTGTCAGGCCCTCTTCCTCTGCAACGCTAATCAGCTCGTCCAAATGCGAGAGCTGGAGGTGGATGATCTGTTTCGCTGCCTCTGCGCCGTGTTTCTTCTTCAAGTCGAGGTATTCATTGTATAGCGGTGGCGTGATATGTCCCCCGTTCCACGCTTTGACCCCAGAGCACGCATTACTTCCAACATCACAACATCCAAAGCTCCATCCGCGTCAAGCAGAGTACGCGCGAATGCTGTGCTTGTTATCCTAGACCCAACAATCACAACGTCCGTGGATGCTGGCAGAGCTGCAGGTGAGCTTTCTTTTTGGATGGGCAACGCTGGGATCGACCAAATTGGAGCCGCTTGGAGACGCGCCGGTACGAAGAAATAATCTCTTGTAGAGCATCGATAGTCACTGGTAGGAGTGAAAACGATGACTGCCAACATAGCTCTTGAAGAGGTGCTACCAATTGTCCTTCGACGATATCAATGGCTTGATAATGATCATCGTCGGGATCAGGAACACGGCCCGTCGGGCAAGTGTCAAATTTTCATTAATCATGAACTCCATTTCCGACCATGACTACCACACAAACACTGAAGTTCAGTTTATAGTGGCGAGGTATATAATTTTTAGGTGGATACAAACTGAAACGTGCCAAAATATATCAATGTTGGACAAGGACCAAAACACCTGGAAGGCATTGAATCCGAGTCTTCAAGTAATTGGGGCAGATGCACGACTTCTTCGAAGTAAGGAACAGTTTCTTGCGCCTTAAAGAAGTCTTCATGTCTGATTTATACTTCAGATGCCTACGGATAAGAAAGTGCAACGCATTAACGAGTTGATACGAAGCTTGCAGACCATGGACGACTGTCAGGATATTTTCCCTTTGTTGACCTTAGGGTCATGGACTGTTCAGTAACGCTTCGTGTTATGACTTATTTACCTACAGCTTCGTACATATTATTTAGCCGCTTCCGGTGTCTTTTCTCCTCAGTTGCTTTCTCCCTTACTGGCGCACTGAGGAGGTATTTCGTTTCATTTACTCACTCATATTTGACACTTACATATCCCCTTAGTATGCTGACTGCGTTGTCGTATCCTAGGTATATTATAGTTGCTTTCTCCCTTACTGGCGCACTGAGGAGTATACTGACTGCGTCGTATCCTAGGTTGCCTGGTCTATACCCTTTACTATAATACCGTATATGAGCATTACTCTCACAGCTGTCACAGCATCTACACCTACAGATAGGGTGTACCGATACAGGAATGCCTGCTGAATTCCAACGCCCCTAACTCTGGTACCGGCGGCATCTCCCGATCGTGCTCTCGCGATCGCCTTGATATTTCAAATCATGGTTTCCAGGATTAGTTCCAAATTTCACGGAGAACATTGAAGAACTTATAAGCCTGGACTCATGGAGCGCAGTGAAATTTTTATATACGACGCTCGGCTGTTCAATTTTGAATCGCTTTTCCTGACGGAGAGAATCCTGTCCCTCTAGACTGACCGTTTACAAGCGTCGTTGTAACTGGACAACTCAAACGGCTCAAAACTTGTGGGGGCGCTCAATCAATGATGCTAACCACTGAATATACGTTTAGCACAACAACTTGGCTACGAAAAAGTTCAAAAACGAAATGAGAGAAGTATTACAGTCCGAATGAGCGAGCGATATTAATACGAAGGAACGGTATATTCGGTATCATTCTTTGTCACTTCTGGAGGGAGACCGTAGTAGGTCGGGCAAAGGTCGTACCAACTCGCTGGAAACACATGCGTCAGTGCTCGCTGTATCCTAAATCAAAACATGATGCCCCACCTGGAATGTCAGAATTCGCCTCTGCCACTTCCGGGATAGCTTCAGCAAAAACAATAGCCATACCACTATGGTTTAGTTTTAGATGATAAGAGCGACAAAAAACAAAACGGTACGCACCCATCAAGATGGAATTCAATATGGCTATCATCAATGTTGTCTCAGAACATACGTGTACAGTGAAGAGTTGAATAGGCGCACCAGTGCAAGAACCAAGGTCCAGGATTGTCAGTCCTGAATCGAATGGTTGTCAAATTGTTTTCGGCTACGGGTGTGGTATCTCTGCGGGCCTGGGATTTTGAGATCATCAGCATACACATAAAGAAGAGTGTGCTTATAAGACAGACCGGATCGTTGAAATTGTAGGTATCGCTGTCTGCGCTTTTCACGACATCAAAACTATGCTGTAAACGCATTCAGTCGGGAACAACCTCAATCAATTTCTGAGAGAGGCTTACACCATGGAGATGGAATGGATGCTGGAAAAGTGCAACTTCAATACCGTCGTATTGAATGAAAAATGGAGGATGAACGTACAGGTCCGTCTATCGCTTGTCCACCGAAAAGATTGACCTCAATAGTCTTGTTCAGAGGCAGTCCGTATACAGAACCTTTAGGCAATAAATCTTGCGCTCGCTGAGCACCGCTCAAGATCTGAAGTAGAACGGGAACGGTGGGTGGTACAAATTGGACACCATTCATTAGGAAGACGTTAGTAGCATCGTCAAATCCAAGGGTGATATTGAGTACAAGGTCCGCCCCACCAGGAAACGGCTCTCCTGGGGCTCCAGGAGATTCCAATGGATGCAAATCCACCTCTCGTGGGGAAACAATGTGATGCTGTATCGAAGTCGTCGGTTCTGAGTCATCGGCACCTTCGTATCTTAACACCGCAGAGTTAATCCCGTTCTCAAATCCGGGATTGCCAGCATTGGGATTAGCCCGAATCCAATAGTTACCGACCGGTTGATTGGTCTCCAGAATGATCGAGAATCTCTGAGCAGCGAACATCAACAGTGAGTTGGCAGTGATTGGTTGGAGGTTGATGCCGTCCGTTTCGATGATGGTGAAATTATGACCGTCGATGGAGAATTGAAAGGCCGCAACACATGATATAGAAATCAACCGTAGCCGATAACGCTTGTTTGGAGCGACGGTCATAACAAAGAGAGGAGCTGTTGGCTATGCATGGGATGTCCCTTGAGTCAGGTCTTAGGGAGATGGATAATTGCCTTACATCTTCAAAGAATCGACCCATCCCGTTAATCAGAGTGGAATCGGGATCTGGCGTCACTGTCCTGGTAATTAGCGCTGGCGTTGGATAATGATACCTAGAAGGGATCTCATCAAGAAAGTACTAGACTCAGTCCTCGTCTCACACTTACCAATCTGAGAGTACAAGGATAGTGGTTTCTGTAGGAGAAATCAATCTAGCTCTGATTGGTTCAGAATAGATATACCGACCATCATCAACATCATACAAGGCCCGATGAGGGTCATTCTTCCCGTCCTTTCCATCATATACGATGAAAGGCCCTGCTTCGCCATCACAGTATTGAACCGAGAGGTGTGAATGGTACCAAAATGTTCCAGCCTGGTCCGGAACATGGAAATCATACAGGAACGAGTGGTTTTGCGCGATTGGACACTGCGTAACAGAAGTGGAACCATCTTCAAAGTTGGTTCCGTGTTGGTGAATACCGTGCCAGTGCTGAAGAGTATAAGACACCAGCAAATGGAGAGGAGAGCCGTGCTTACAATGCTCGTGTCGAGAGCCATGGTGTGGTCTGTCAATTCATCGATGACATTGATCTGAAAACGGTCTCCCTGTGTTGTAATCAGAACACAATACCGTCATGCAGATATTCCAACTTGCCTTGACACCACTTATCACAGGTCCCGGAAACGTTCCGCCTGCTAGTACCGTCCTGCCAATAGTCAGCGCGTGTATTTCTACACAGGATTCGTGCACATACGAACGAAGGAACCCATCTGGAGCAATCTTTTTGTTGACAATGGGCAGATCTCCTGAAGAGCCGAGTACTTTGAGCGATTTCACCGACTCAAATAGACAGATGAAAACTAGCAGAAATTCAAGCATGATTCATAAGTCCGTTGAACAGAAAAGAAAGGACAGTAGAGGATGAGGCAAAAACAACTCACCTTGCAGACTCTTTATAGTGGGCGTACGTCAATGTAGCACTGGTATCATATTGGGCAAACACATCTGAGCTTGCTTATCGTAATTCTCTGCGACTTATGCGGACGGGCAATGAGCGAGTGTTCTCCAAGAGCGAGAATCGCACCTAGGATGTGTCTATACTTGTGAACGAAAGGAACAACAATGTATAAGCAAACGTAGCTGTAAGCTGATGAAAAACAATGTAGTGATCGTGATACGCTGCGCGTTTACCCTTTCAAGAAGGACGTAGATGCTGATAGTCCATCTAGAACGCTGCGGTCGTGATGGCCACCCACACTAATGTGTAAGAGGGGATAATGACAACGAAAATCCGCCAAGAGACAGGACGGCAGCTGTGCTTCAATACAATACGTATCAGTACTCACTCGATGCTACATAGACCGTACCTGAGGATCAGCTCATGACTGAATTCAGAATGATGCTGTTCAGTGGGTCCCATTCACATCCCCGAGACTGTAGTAGGCAGAAAGTTCGTCATCAACCCATACCAAGCCTGGGAATAGCTGTCATATCGACAGATCGCGGGGAAGTAGGACCATCCTGTGAGCCTAGGACTGTATTATAGAGCAGTTTCCAGTTATGAAACAAAAACGCTTTCACCTACATCCTCTGCAACCGACACACATATACGTACGGAAGTCAACCTTCTACCGTTTATTTCGAATATTTGAGTGGGGCGTGAAGCATGCAGTGATGATGTGCCCCCAGAATTTGTCACTTCGGAAGAGACGGGTGAGTAGTGGGCCATCGGCAGTGACCACTTCTATGACCGATGGTGTTACACAGACAGAGCATTTATCGATGAGAATTGGGGTTAACGTTGCAATATAAAAGAAGAGACGGCTATTGGAAAGGATTAGTAGCCATACGCATTAGATAATGTATACTGAATAGCTATTAGCCATAACAGCAAGATGGGTTTATCGGCAACTTCCAGCGAGCCACTTCAATTCAGAGTGCCACCAGCGACCGGAAATTAAACCCTGCCAGATAGTCGCATGCGTTGCCTATTCAAGTCGTTCAAGTTATGAGATTGTAACAGTGGCCCCACTTTGGTTTCTCGAGATTGGTGATGCTTTCCGTACCGTTAACGGCAGGTTGCTGGACGAACCAATGAGAGGGACCGGATGACATGCCTCCTCCCTGACAAGTAGCCTCGTGGTATCTTTGTACCGCGGCGTATTTCCCTCATTTCTCAATCGGGACATTCACAGAACATCCTGAGAGGCAGAAACGGTGATACGTCGTCAGGATCGCAGACTGCAAGGGAGAAGAGCGGATTGCGACCTTTTCGTTGGGCGGAATTGCAAAATAGACACTGCAGAGACGCCAGATGATAAGAGTGAGTGGGCTGCTCAAAGAAGACATTGAATAAATCAATTCGGAGTCTGCTGCTATTAAGCGTGGCTATTGTCATTGTGCCTAGGTTATTTTGAGCAAGGATTGGCATGTGGCTGGTGTAGCGGATGAAATAAGACGCATATAAACACTGGTAGTACATGTCAGAGTGCAGAAAAAGGGACGCAATATATGCACCTGCCAATCAACCACAACCTTTCCAAGTCCACCCTTCAAGCTTCAAGGCAGGTACCCCAAGATCCAAGTTGGTTTACAAGTCGAGTAGCATCTAACTCGAATGCAGACAAAGACAGGCACAAGGCAGAGCAGTACTTTCCTCTACCTACCTATCTACCATCTTACGCTCTGTCTGGACACCAAGGGTCTTTAGGACTGACATGGATATATTGAAATGACTACGATTGACAGCATACCTTTTACATTGCCGAAAGAAAAATATCAAATCTTCCATCATCGTTGGGTCGAAACAAATTCAGAGACCACACCTTCGACTTCATCCTCCTCTGCATCGGCACCGTTACTTCTCTGACACTACGCGACATATGGACAAAGATCAAGGACAAACAAAGCCAAGACTCACATGGTACATAGCAGTCCAATATCCGGCCCAGTACATTGCATTGACCGCCCTCGTAAATGCCTCGTCTTGAGTGACCGTCTCCGCGTTTGGTTCAGGAAGATTGTACGACGTCCCAGCAGAGGGGTCGCCTCCGGTGTCTAGGGAGGCATCGTGAGAAGGAACAAAGCTGTTAAAATCGATGGGTTTCGAGTCGCCGTCGCCGTCGTCGTCGTCTGCCTCATCGTCGTCCTCTTCCTGTTCCGGGGACGGCAAGTCTTCGGTATCATTCTCTTCGTCATTTGAGTCATCAAATGGGATATTATACCATCTGAAATGGCATTATTGACACGACTTTATAGGTGTAGATGATATGCATACAATGGTGATCTTTTCGTAGGATTCGTCTTCAAAGCAGCGTCACCTCCGTGATAGGCCTGCACGCGACTGAGAGAACGAAATCACAAAAAGAAGAAATTCCGTACCACATATTCTTCATGGACAGCTTCCCAGGCATCGATGAGCACAGAATCGTTCCAAATTTCTGCATGGGTGAGCTCCCTGCTAAGCTCGAATGCGACTGTGGCATTTCCGTCTGTCTTGACTTTTTTCGACGGTGAAGGTGATTCGTTATTCATGGATGAACGAGGATCTGGTACGATATCATCGTAGGATACTACTGGTCTCATGGGAGAACGAGTCGGAGATAGATGTTGTAGCCGTAAAAGGAAATAAATAGCCGGCGGCCCGATTGAATGCCCCCGCGAACTGCAAAGATTCTTATTTGTTTTCCACGACGAACAAAGTCTTGAAAGGCAGTGAAATGCCTGTTACCCCACTCTCGGCTGTCCATTTTCCACGTCGTTTTCTTGCCCTTATTGGACGGTACTGCTTCCCTAGACCGACGACTTCGCAAGCAATAGACGACCGTAGAGGCAGAGTTGCTCATATTCATCGACGGAATGCTGTCTGGTAGTAGGAGGTCTACTAACCTTCAATCTAGGGTCTACAACTGTTCTAGAGGCGATTGCAAGAAAAACTCCACATGCGGTTCATTGTTCGTTCAACGGCATCGCAGCGTTCGAACAGGCGCCCAAGCTGCGCTTCCTACCGCTTACTCGCATTTCTACAGGGCGAAACCTTTGAGCTTTCTGTGATCAGGAAGAATCGTACAGGCTTTCTGCAATTATCGCAATTGGCAGCGAGATAACATCTGGTTAATGTTTAATTTAATTGGTGATATGCTATCGGCTTCATGGGGAACGAATCATATGCGATCTCTGGATTGGCTACCCTGCGATTTTAAGCTCTAGTCCTCTCCGTTTGGGTAGAAATTCTAAACTCATGATGATATGTACTCCTCACTCGAACGAAGTCCTGCCTATTCCCGCGATTTTTGTGCTACTCTGGTTCACTCACTGGAAAAATAATCCTGCCCTTTGTTGCTTGGAATATTCGGTTACTAGCCTCATGATCAGGAACTGCCTGTGGCTATTCTGAGTCTGTATACCAACCCTAAAAAGGTAATGACCTTCAGATGACGTCGTGGGTATAAAGGTCACTCAGGAGGAAATCCGCCTCTTCTTCCTCAACCACCACCATCAACACCGTTTACCCTCGCATACTCACCATTCTTACAATATGGCTCCCAAGGTTGCTATCATCATCTACACCATGTACGGTCATATCGCTAAAAGTACGTACGCGACGCGCTGCTTCGTCTCTCATCCACCAATTGTGCTTTCAGTGGCCGAGGCCGTCAAGGCGGGTATCAAGAGCGGCGGTGGCGACGCTACTATCTACCAGTGCGTCCAGTTTGATTGATTATCGCTGTCAATCCGTTCATGTCTCACCTTTCAGGATACCCGAAACACTTTCCGCTGAGATTCTCGGCAAGCTTCACGCACCAGCCAAGCCAGACTACCCTGTTATCACTCCTGATATGCTTCCCGACTTTGACGCGTTCGTCTTGGGTATCCCGACTCGTTACGGAAACTTCCCTGGCCAATGGAAGGTGCGTTTAATTAGTTCTGTCTTCGTACAGTGGTATCTCACGCGTTCCCAGGCCTTCTGGGACGCCACTGGTAGTCTCTGGGTGAAGGGGTCGCTTTCTGGGAAGTATGCGGGTGTATTCATCTCTACAGCCGGCTTGGGAGGAGGCCAAGAGTCCACTGCCATTGCTGCCATGTCCACACTCGCTCACCACGGCATCCTCTACGTTCCTTTTGGGTACGCCCACGCATTCCCTCTGCTCACCAACCTCACCGAGGTGCATGGAGGTAATGCCCATTGGTATTTGTCCCCACTGAGCAAACGCTGAAGCACTTCGCAGGTTCTCCATGGGGTGCCGGAACTTTTGCCGCCTCTGATGGTTCTCGACAGCCCACTGCCCTTGAGATTGAAATTGCTACCATTCAAGGCAAGACGTTCTATGAAACTGTGAAGAAAGCTTTTTAGCCAATAGAAAGCCATGAGAAAAGTCGTTCTAACTTGTAAACTTGTACTTGTACTAAGTAACAGCTCTCCGTCGAAGTTAAAGATGTATATATATGACTGTAAATGTTTAGATAAGTCCATATAGCATTGAACAAGGCCATGTAAGGGGAAAGGGGAATGAGGAAACTTCAAAACGCTGTCCTTGTAGCGTGGGAAGTCCGCTGAAGTCTGTCCTTGTCCCCTTGGTCAGCACCCTGTGCAAACGTTCGTCTCTCATGGGTGTATCTGATATAAATATATCTAACTCAATAATGATTGTCAATATTCTACATGATGTATGGGGTTTGAAACGCTAGATAAATGCGACTGGGACCATCTCTGGCCCGAGAAATAAGACACGACGTGGCACAAGCCCGGATCAATCCCAGGAAGGCGACGCCTGATACGAATGGCTGCGCCCAGCACCATTCTGAGTATTGTGCGCCGGAGACGAAGGCGACCATGAAGGCGACGTTGGACTATAAGCAGGTGACGCGGGTGCTGATAGAGGAACATCAGTCAGAATATGTACAGTGCGACTTCAGAGGTAGGAACTTACAGTATGCAGGGGCTAAAGTGCGATTAGTATCAAGGTTAGTAAAACGTTTCGCAACGAAGATAGCGGTAGACATCGAACTTACAGGCAGGGGAATAGGTAGGCGATGTTGGTGCTGTGACAAGGATCAGCGTAAGCTCACATCAAAATAGACCACGAAGACATACAGTATTTTGGTGAAGACGGCGAAGCCATAGGAGATGTCGGCGAGTACTTTGGCGACGACGGGGACAGTTGCGCAGGAGCTAGAATATAACATAAGCTCGGGATGCTATTTCAACAGTTGAAAGATACTCACAAGCTGAAAGGGTGAAAAAAGAAGGCAATACAAGATTAGTACCGCAGGAGCTGCGTTCATAAAAGATGACTTACTTGGCGAATCTGTAAAGTTACGGTAGTCAGTACTGATAAGACATACAGAACTTGAGTACACTTACAACGTGGTGACGCAGGACTGAACGAAGGACTTGTCGGGGAGTATCGCGGAGACGTCGGACTGAATGAGGGTGACGTCGGACTATACCGTGGGGAGGTCGGTGAAAACGAAGGGGAGGTAGGCGAGTAACGAGGACTCGTTGGCGAATATCCAGGTGACGTCGCAAATCCAGGCGACGTGGGCGAATACGTAGGCGACGTGGGACCGCGCGGATTGAAAGGAGAGGGAGCATACGGCGAGAAGGGCGACGTTGACGCGCCGAAAGGTGACTGAGGAACAAATCCAGGGGACGTAGGCGAATAGCCTGGCGAACTGGGACTATAGCCGCCAGCAGGGGACATACCGCCTGCACCAACGGGACTCTGACCAAACGCCAACCATTGGAAGCTAGCAGCATCCTCCCCGCCACCATTGACAGCCAAAGGTGAGAACGCAGCTTGGTCAGCTTTGAACACACCATCTTGCCACATAGGCGAGTTCGAATCGTAGGGCGTCATAGCGACCTGCCCAGGCGTCATTCCGCCATCAACATGCGCCGCCAGCATGGACTGTACAGGGAGACGATGGTCAACGATAGCATCCTTCAACATATCGATGTCCAGCGCGACGTCAAACGCTCCAGTACCCATCGGCGCCATCTGACCAAACATGACATTCTCCGCAATGCCATGACAATCATCCTTCTCACCGACAGCGGCAGCCTCCATCAGGATTTCAACGGTCTCCTCGAATGAACACCTCATCAAAGCACCAGTATCCGTGCGATTGATACCATGACGAGTAATAGCCATCAGTGAACCACGATGTGTCATCAGGTCACAAAGAAGGGCGAGATGGCGGTAGTTGACGTATGAACCGTCGAACTCGATAACGCCACGCATTTCTTTCAGGATCGCTGCACGAGCCGCCTCTATGCCAAGGACATTGAAGATCTCGACGCAACTGTTCGAATACGTCCGGGTGAAGTCGACACCATCGATGCACATGACGGTCTTAAGGTTGACACCATCCGTCTCCAAAATCCACTCTTTGTCTTTCATCACAACCAGACTGCCATCGTCCGTCTCCTCTACTGCATCGTGACGTGACAGAAAAACTCGATTAATCCCCTTGACGCCCCGCAAGCTCACGGAGTTCAGCATCGTATTCTCCAGCTGTCGAAGGAATATGTCTTCCTCAACCGTAGACATGCCATCCTCATCCTTGTCCGCATCACCAATCACACGGCAACGAATGATGAGCTTCTCGGAATTGTCTTCGCTCCATATCACGAAAAGATCCGTCTTGAAACTTTCCTTTATGCGGCCGGCAACATAGGGCATGAGCAAATTACGATCAATCATCTTAGCACGGTCGAGTTCGAGCCGAAGCAGCCAAGGAGACTGGGTATGAAGCTTCGATTCGACTTCTTCATCGGGGATGGCGAAGAAGGATTCGACGAAAACGGAGTCCTCCTCGATAATGGTAGAACTGGGATCCGGGTCGTACCAAATCTCGACGGCGGCTGTAATCGTTCGCAAGGAGGTATAGGTGAGTTGTTGCTGGACCTTCTTCGTTAAGAACTGATCGGCAGCGATTTGAGGTTCTAGGAAAACGGTGAGGGATGGTGTTTTGATGTTGGTGGCGACGTTGATGATTTCCTTCAGCCGCGGCACACCAAGCGTGACGTTCTTGCTGGATACACCAGCATAATGGAAAGTGTTCAGCGTCATCTGCGTAGCCGGCTCTCCAATCGATTGTGCAGCAAGAGTACCGCACATTTCGCCAGGGTTAGCCACGGACTGATTGAACTTGGCCTCCACCTCTCCCAACGCCCACTCAAACGCTTCGCGATTCAGATGGAACTTCTCGAGCACTCTCCGAGAGGCAAAAGTAGCCCGAAGATGCATACTGAAGCGCATCAGAGCATTATTTTGTGCCTCCATGCTGAGCTCGTCGTCTCCGCGCACAACAATAAGCCGGCGGATCAGTTCCTTCAGGGAGTCTATGATATAAGCGGGTTCGAGGTCACTAGGTTTCCGACGATCAATATGGAAGATTTGGCTGGCGTTTTGAACGATGCGTTGGAGGTTGACGGGAAGGTACTGCGGTATCGACGGGTCCTGGCGAGGGAATATGAATTGTCGAAGCATACGGCGGTCGTCGACGAGTTGTCGATACTCCTCATCCAATTTACCCTGCAGTTCTAAAGAACTGTCGTCCAACCCGACCTGCAGCACTCCAGGCAAGAAGCCGCCCGTTGGATCTGTTACATCTACACGATAGTTGTGCTCGAACTCCCTATTGTTGAGACCAAACGTATCGATGCTCTGCTTTTCAATAAATGCACCATCCATTCCATCCTCGCCATAGACGAACTGAACTAGATCTCCGAGGGAGTTCCGAACAGTTCCATCGTAGCAGACCTGGACGTCTTCGAGCGCCTTGACCAACCGTCGCTGGATGTAACCAGTCTCAGCTGTCTTGACGGCCGTATCAATCAAACCCTCTCGACCAGCCATAGCGTGGAAGAAGAACTCTTGGGGCGTCAGGCCGCGCAAATATGAGTTCTCCACGAAACCTCGCGCCTCAGGACTGAAATCATCCTTGGTGAAATGAGGCAGCGTGCGATGACGGAATCCGAAGGGGATACGACGACCTTCCACACTCTGTTGCCCCACACAAACAGACATCTGCGAGATGTTGATGAAGGAACCCTTTGATCCGGCAACCACCATCTGTTTGACATTGTTGTCCTCCTTCAAGTTCTTCTGTGCGTATTGACCAGACGTGTCACGGGCAAGATTTAGTTCCCGCTCCACCATGCTCTCGAACGACTCTCGGATAGTCATACCCGGAGAGGGCTTCAGACGATCGTGCGTGGCATCCTCGATGATCTCGGACACACGAGCTTTGCGGTCAGCAATAGTCTTTGTGATGTACGACATTGTCCCCATGTCAGCAATAGTATCACCGATACCGATGCTGAAACCGTTGTGGAAGAGCCAGAAGTTGACGACCATCTGCAGCCCTGAGAACAATTGACGAGTTGCCTCAGGGCCCTTTTCGCGAAAAACGACGTGGACAAGGCCACCCTGGGAGGCACCGACAGTCTTCTTCTCGACAATACCAAAGATGATCTCTCCGTTCTCAATCAGCATACCGTCGTCAAACACGGGATTAGAAGACTTTGGATCCGGTGATCTATGGATATTGATACCGCGAGGAATTGTCATGCTGAGAACCTGTTTTCCGGTCCAAAGTGGTTTAGGTTTGATGATAGCTGGTGTGGGTACTGTCCCATCCCACTCGGGAACCCAAAGGAGGATATTCTGGACCTGGGTCCAATCCAAGAAAGTATCACGAAGAGTGAACTTCCGGATGCCGCAAAGGGTGTCCTGGACAATACCCATGACAGGCTTATTAGCTTGAGGTGAGATGATCTAAATAAGGATGTGAGCAAAACAATGAAACAGTAGCCCTTGTTGTAACACACCTGCCGGATAACGGACGCAATCTGGCTCAGTTCCGCTCGCGTCTCCTCGCTTTGAGGAATACTATAATTAAACGCCTTAGTACATATACGCCTAAGCACAGTAACGGTACTTACTGCATGTTCATTTCATCACCGTCGAAATCTGCATTGTAGGGAGGGGTGCTGTATTACTCGAGAATTAGATCATTCACTGGCGGTCTGCGCCGCAACTTACACAGAGAGGTTAAGACGAAAAGCTAGAAATGAACATCGATAAGTTGTAATGGAAACGAGAGGAAGGGACTCACTGGAATAAGGCATTAATCTCACCCTATGACTCATCATACTCATTTTGTGAAGACTAGGCTGACGATTGAACAGCACATAACTATCATGACGTAGTTAGAAAGTGTTGAGGCTGTGACGAGACAGTAACTCACTCTCCATCCTTGAGGTGCCTTTCGACGACCCAGCCATATTGCAGGAAACCATCCGCTCGTTTGTTGTACCGCAGATCTATACGTTCACCGGTATCTCGGACCACATATCTCGCCCCAGGGTAATTCCGCGGTCCATTACGAACCAGTTCCTGCAGGTAAGCAATGTTATACGGAGTTACTACAAATTCATGAGCCACGGGTACGTGATAACATCGTTTTGAGAAGACATACCTCGTTCAGGGAAAGTCAGGTTCATCGCAATTGTCTTCGGAACCCCAACTTCGTCAAGCTCGAGATTCGGATCACCAGTAATCACAGTACGTGCGGAAAAATCAACACGTTTGCCCATTAGATTACCACGAAGCCGTCCTTCTTTGCCCTTTAGCCGGGCACGGATGGCCTTAACCGGACGACCTGACTTCTGCAAACTTTGTGGGACGCCGGCGATGTCGTTGTCCATATAGGTTGCGACATGATACTATGCAACACATGAGATTGTGAACACAGCGTGGAAAACCTGACACTAACCTGAAGCAGCTGTTCGAACTCAGTTGTTACATGAGCAGGAGCACCCTCCTGCTCACATCGTCGTACATTCGCAGAAGCTTTGATGATTTCACCAAGTTTGAAGGTTAAATCATCCTCGCTACGCATCGTGCCGCCATCGACACTGATACTTGGTCGCACGGGTGGCGGAGGGACTGGAAGAACGGTGAGAATCATCCATTCTGGTCTAGCATATTCATCCGATAACCCGATAAGATGTAGATCTGAATCGGACATCTTCTTGAATGTCGTGTAGACGTCAGAAGGAGAGAATACCCGCTTGTCGGGCTGAATAGATTTGATCTCCTGGGATGTGTCGTTAGCGTCATGCAGTTATCTGAATGAGTTGTACGTACATCATCATCATCCTTGGGCTTTTTATATTGCACAAAGAGTTTGAGTCCTTCCTTTCTAACCAACGGTTGAACGTGACCACATCCACCGTGACCCTTTTTAGGCTCTTCATTCTCTATATCAGCTCCTTCATCCTTCGGATCATCGGGTTCGCAAGTCATTTTTGTTTTACAATGCGCCCAAACTACCGCCATGCGTTTCTTGGGGTCCCGGATGTGTCGAATCTTGTCCGCAAACGCTGGGTCAGACTTACATAGCGTTACGTGCGACATTGACGAAAAGGTTTACAGGAAGATATGCAAATCAAAACGTCAGCATGTGCCTATATCGGACAAAAGGGTTGTCTGGGACGAAGTATATGACAAGGGGGCAGAATGTATCGAGTCACAAGTGCAGGCTAAACACACATCACTCATACTGCGTTACAGCTGAGGGAGGAGAAGCCAATCCAACCAACGCAACCACGCGTTATTCGCACTGCTCGTTCAGCCCCCCATTTCACCACGCAGCATCATGTCCACCCAACACCGGATGCATGCAATAAAGAGCGCGGCGATCAAGCGACCGAAAACGCGCGCTCTCCGCAACACGGGTAGGTGAAGGTCTCGATTGTCAAGACGCTCACGAAGTGCGGGTTTGGGGTTCACCATGGTAAGGCGAGAGCCCCCAGAAAATTGGGTGGTGGGGTGCGAAACGAGTAGAGGAAAGGGGGCCACTCACGATATCGGCTTTCAGTTTCCCGCAATTTATGCATATAGACTCCAGGATCTTCTTCACTTTTATGATAAAGCCTGAAAAAAGAAGTTGAAGAGAATCTCGACAGGGGTACTTTTGCCACTCACCTGGATGAAATACAGGTCTCGCCAACTCGATATGCCCAAAATGCCCCGGACACTCCGACATCCCTTCACCACACGTCTGGCACTTGAAGTTCCGATCCACTGTGCCCATGCGTGGGTCCACCAGTCCACCAATTTTGGGCTTGTGAGTCACTTCATCGATGATATCGGGGTGTTCTATTTTCACAACAGAGTAGGCTTTCTGGAGACGCGAGTAGGTGAGTATCCGGAACTAGTAACTCACGGCAACCACATACAATCTCCTCTGGCGAAAGAATACCAAACTGAACCTCCCTCACCCTGCGGATGGGGGCAGAAGAAAACGCGAACTGGTGACCAAGCATGATGGCAAGTCGGAAGCCGCAGAGTGATTAAAAAGGCGGAAAACGACGAGAGAATAGTCGAAAAAGACGAATTAGGATGTGCCGCGATGATTCCGAGAGATTTTGGGAAAGATGTGGGGATTTTCAGCGCCCTTTTGACCGATGATGAACACACCCTTGCCGCTGAAAAAGTAATAAAACGAGAGAAAAATGAGACAAAAGTGGTATCCACGAGCAGAGCGCGTAGAGTAGGCCTAATCTCCCTACAAATGGAGAGAATTTGGCGTCCGTCAGGCGAGAGCTCGTCGGCAGAGACAGTGGCAGTGATGGTTGAAGGCCAACCAAACGATGACCAAGTTTGCGGCTCCGCTCCAATCTACGGCCGACTCATGTTTACGCCTATTTACCTCCGTCTGACTACACTTGGCGCAGTGACTCTCTTTCCGGTTCTATACCCTTCCTTCGCTTTCAGATCATGTCAGGCATTAGTAGCTGGCTGTGGGGAACGTCTCAGCTCGATGATGCCGTAGGTGAGCATGCCCGTCTACCCTGGTCGCCTTCCTTTACTCAGTGCATCAGACAAGGCGACGTCAGAGCTACTGCCATCTGGGGCGGAAGACATTGCGCTCAATCTCGAGATATGCGACCAGATAAGGTCCAAGTCGGTTCCAGCGAAGGACGCTATGCGCGCGCTAAAACGGCGACTGGATCACAAGAATCCTAATGTTCAGCTGTTAGCGCTGGGGGTGCGTAATTATCACTGCACGCGTGTTACTGGCTGATGCCTCTGTAGTTGACCGACATTTGTATCAAGAATGGTGGCGACCATTTCCTGATCGAAGTAGCATCCAGAGAATTCATCGATAATCTCGTCTCAATACTCAAAATGCCAGCACTCAATCCCGAAGTCAAAAGCACCATCTTAAGGCTTATTCAAAACTGGAGTGTAGCATTTGAAGGAAAGCCGTCGTTGTTATATGTTACTCAAGTGTATAAGACTTTGAACATGGAAGGTGCGTCAAGAGTTCGGCAGCTAGTTTCGCATGCTCATTGATATCCTCAGGATTTACTTTCCCGCCCAAGGACCTTACCGTCACCAATTCAGCGATGGTTGACACCCAGACAGCCCCGGAATGGATTGATTCTGATGTCTGCCTACGTTGTCGAGACCCGTTCACGTTCACAAATCGCAAGCACCACTGCCGGAACTGTGGTCAAGTCTTCGACCAGAAATGTTCCTCCAAATCAATTCCCCTACCTCATTTCGGTATTGCTCAGGACGTGCGCGTATGTGACAGCTGCTACTCCAAGATACACAAGAAAGCCGAGAAGGCGTGAGTCTGACTTTGTCTCATCCGACACATCCATTGACGCGTGACTCTAGGAACAAGACGCATCGGCATTCCACGAGTCTTCATGGCAGTCGACACCGTAGTGCGCGAGATCTTGCAGACGCGGAGCTGCAACGAGCTATTCAACTTTCCCTTCAAGAAACAGGGTTGAATGGCGCCTCTCGACCGGGCTACGTTCCTTCTCCTCCTACCTGGCAGTACTCAGAGCCTCCACTGGTCGACCGTACTACGCATCCCCGCCCACCTGTTATCGATGAAGAAAATGATCCCGATCTGAAAGCCGCCATCGAAGCCAGCCTCCGTGAAGCATCCGCACCTAAACCCAGTGCCCCGATTGCAGTGGAAACGCCACGTTCAGAAGCCCCTTCTTCTGAGTATGCAGGTCCTGGCTACTCACAGTCTTATCCTCCCGGCATCGTCACCCCTCATCCTTCTCTTCCAAAGCTACCTAATTATGACCTCGAACCTCTTGAGTCGGACGCTATCCTAACATTCAGTCAAACGATTGAACAGGTACAAACCCAAGGCGGCAGAGACATTTCCAGGTATCCTGCGGTGAACGAGTTGTATGACAAGGCGAACAGTTTGAGGCCCAAACTGGCCATGAGTCTTGATGATGCAGGACGGAAAGAGGGCAAGTCGATCAATATTTATGTATACGCTGCATTCCTGACATGACGCACAGAAATGCTCGCGGATATGCACGACAAATTGTCACAAGCTGTCAAGCTTTACGATCAGTTACTGTCAGAACAAGTCGCTCATCCGCGTTGGCGATCCTCGCAGGCGTATCAGCAACCAGTTTCCAACTATAGCCAGCCACAGCCATTGACAAACGGATATTCCCAATGGCAGAGCCCATATCAAGTCGCATCAGCATCATCTCCCCAACCAGCCCCGCCACCATCATCTTATTTCGCTCCTGCTCCCGCCCAACCAACCCCTGCACCGCCTCAGCAATACAGCTATGCAGAATCATCTCAGCAATACTTACAGCCCACGCAACCTGTGGAGCAGACAATTCAGAACACCTCTCCAATTTCGCAATACTACCAGCCCGAACCAGTCCCTATGTCCCCTCCACAACAAGAAGCCCCGCCAATCTCATATAGCACGTATCCCGTGCCCGAGAAACAAGCGTCACCAGAAACAACATACCAGGTACCGCTTGCCCCGGTTAACGTGGCTCCTGTGTCAGCCCCGCCGGCTTCACCGCTGACTCAATACACTCCTCCCGCTTTGACCCGACAAAACACCGTCTCTTCATATTCGGCACCTACTCCCCAGCCGTTGCCGTCGCGGAGTAATACTGTGTATCGGCAACCACCCCAGCAGCAGTACGCGCCGCCACCTCCATCTCTCCCCCAATTTCCGGTTGCTCCCACGTCAGCTCCTCAGGCGTTCTCGATGTACGAACCGTCAATACCTACGGGAGTGGTGCAGAGAGAGGAGCGGCAGGAGGCTTTGTTGATTGATTTATAAGTTTTGGCACATCTAGTTTGTGGTTTTTATTGAACACGTATAATATTGCATTCATTCGACTCTGAAGTCCTCGGGAATTGTTCGTAACTTCCGATTGAGATCAGAGACTCGGGTAGCGTCGTCAGATTAAAAGTTGCTGCAGAGAAAATCTGTTATATCTCCATGCCTCGCTACAACCAGTCAACCCGGATGGGACACTGGACAGAGATAAAGTTTTCGCCGACCATAAGACTCAAGGAAAGACATAAGGATACACGCAAGTGTCGTATAATACGTATTTCATGCTCGGTGAAAATGAATCGTGATGGAAAGGGCGGCAAAAAGGTGGGGTGGGAGAACAAGCACAGTGCATATTATGACGAAAGTCAGACGATTGGTCAATAGGTAGCGAGATCGGCATTAGGTAGTTTAGATCATACAGGCCAAGGATCGTGACACCGTCATGTTGCTTGTAAAATAAACGAAAAAAGTGGTGGGAGACACGTAGGAATACTGTGAGGGAGAAATGGGAAGCGACGGTGATCATCGGGAAAGAGAGCCGCCGCGGAACGGAAGTTATGATCACTCGTCTCCGATGATTTCCTCCGGCACCAAATCACACGGTCATGATTGGTCACGGTAGGAATCGGGTCATTATATAATCCCCCCGCTCCTCTCAAAAAACTTTCTCCAGCTGTCTTTATTCCAAACCACATTCGTGTCAGACTCGTCGTCCCCTTCACTGTTGCATATTCCCTTCTTTTTCGCCCTTATATCCCTTATCGACAATGCCTTTTGCTCCTGGTGTGTTCGCTCCATGGCGAGATGAAATAGGCGGGGTACTGACGTAGCGCGGGGTTGTAGGTGACGCTTCCAAGGGTGCCGGTCTCTTCAAGACACGGTGCGCCCAGTGTCATACCGTTGCCGCCGGTGAAGCCCACAAAGTCGGACCCAACTTGCACGGGTGCGTCTCTAATAATCGCCCGCTCGACGTTAACACTAATGAACATCATCATCATCGTTTAGAATTTTCGGTCGCAAGTCTGGACAGGCGGATGGATACTCGTACACTGCTGCCAACGTGAACAAGGGCGTTGAGTGGAGTGAACAGACCCTCTTCGAGTACCTCGAAAACCCCAAAAAGGTGCGTATACCGTTCAGCAGGATGCTACGTAGGCTGACGGCCCCGCTTGCAGTACATTCCTGGAACCAAGATGGCCTTCGCTGGCTTGAAGAAGGACAAGGACAGGAATGACCTCGTCACATACCTTAAGGATTCTGTACGTCTCTCGCTCGTCGTCGTCAGTCGCCTCACTCACACACTTTCCGTCCTGCAGTGCGCATAGATAGATACGATTATTTTATGATGGGTTGGACTTTTACATGCCCTAATGACATTCCGATATTCATTGGATAGACCCGCCCGCTGTCTGGTCTTATTTTATACATAGATGACCATAACAGTGTCTGGTCCCAACAACCCCCCTCATCTGCAATAGATTTATTATCACTTATACATGCGCAGTGGCAGAATGAACCAAGGATATGCTGACGTCTGGTCTGACGTAGTGTTAAGCCCATCAACCGCCCGATATGGGCAGGCACTTCTCTTCCTCTTCCCACCATGTTAGCGCGTTCAACGACGCGTCCTGCGTCGGGAACCGTGTCAAGGTCGAGCACGGCGCGTCCAGTGAGCCATTCGTACCGTAATCGACCAATGACAGGACAGAGCCGACCATGGACTGCCCAGTCGAGGCCAGCAACTGCACGCCCTCAAACTGCTGCTTCCACCCGACATGATGCCAGCTACGTGATTGCCCTTCTCGAAGGCAGAGGAATATCTCGCGAAGTCGGAATGGCTGCTCTTGATAAGGACACCGGCCGAGTTATGCTTGTGCAGGTCAGCAGGTCCCAACAACGTCCATTGCTAGCACTTGAACTGCCGTCTTCCAGCTTGCAGACTGCCAGACATATGTCAAGACTCTCCACCAGATGCATCTGCATAACCCGTGTCTTATTCTTGTGCCCGATACGTTCCTGTCGGCATCGGACGCGTCCTTGCTGCCCTCCCGAAAACGCGCGCCTGCTACGTCCCTCCTAGTCGAGTTCATACGTGAAGAGTTTCCCAGCGTGCCGCTCGAGCCCATAGGAAGGAAGTATTGGAACGAGTTGAGTGGTAGGTTTCTTGAATTTCCCTGCCCATCATCCCATTTGATCTCGTTGTGTAGGCATGCAGTTCATCGACCAATTATGCGTAGAAGACGACGAGCGGGCGGGTACTATCATGGCCGTGCGCGACAAGTAAGCGCATATATGCGCTCGTTTCCCATGTTCTACTCATTCGTGCTAGATATTTTGCATTATCCGCTACCTCCGCCTTGTTCAAACACGCTGAAGCCAAACTGAACACCAGATTCGCTGCTGGGTCCCTCCTCATTCGCTATGTTCCCGTCGATGGAACTATGATGATCGATCCTGAAACAGTCAGGAATCTTGAATTGGTGGGAAACATGTCGAACAAGAAATTACCTCATTCTCTTTTTGGGTGCGTGACCGTTCTTTTGGAGTCTGCGATGAACTGAAGTTGGTGAAGAACCGTCAACCATACCTTCACTTCCATGGCGTCCCGTTTATTGCGCGTCAATCTTCTGTCTCCAATCACAGGCACGCTTATTAACCAAGAGAACAAGTTTCAATCTAATCAATATCTTTAGGGCAAAGCGCTATTGAAGCAAGACTAGATGTTGTCGAAGGTACGTAAGTGTCTCTCGTCGAGTAGCGTGTAACCGAGCGCTGGTCATAGAGTTCGTCAAAAGCGAAGATGCCTTCACCAACGTGAAGACTGCTCTAAAGCCAATGAACAAAATGGATTTCGACAAGCTGATAGTCTCTGTAGTGATCTGGTTTATATCGTTGGGAAATGATCTGATTTGTCTATTGGTAGCTCGCTTCATCTGAGACGAAGCCCACCACCACGGCCCAGGGAGCGTCTACCCGTGTATCGCAAATGCTGAATCTGCGGAACATTGTCAAGTGCATTCCTCAGCTCCAGGAAGCTCTGGCTGGATGTAAATCTCATTTACTTGGAATTGTCTGTAACGTGTGTGCTTCTTTTCGTTCCCATCACATATGTTAGCTGCCGGACTAAGGGACATTCTCTCAGATGGTCTCGGACGAACGTATTGCTAACATTGAACGCTTAATTACCAAGAGCTTAAACGAAGATACATTGCCTTCCAAGGTTCATTCTCCGTATTTATATGAAATCGATTGTCCTAATGACATATCTTGCTCAGCATGGCATCGGTGCTGTTAATGCTCGCGTCTACGCAGTAAAGGTTGAGCATTCTTTTATATCATATTTACGCATATTCTGAGCAGCTCTCGTCAGGCAAACTATAATCGCCTGCTAGACGTGGCCCGCGAGACGTATAAGGAAAATGTTGGCGACATATATGCCCTCAATACCACTTTGTCAGAGCAGCACGATCTACTGCTGACTCTCATCTATCACGATACCGGCTTTGTATTCTCGTTGAAGAAATCCGATGTGATTGAAGAGTTGCCGAAGGGGTTTATCAATGCGTCACTGAAGAAGGGGAGGTGGCAGTTCTCTTCTATGGAGTTGGTAGGGTCTTTTTTTCACATGCCGTGCTTTTCTCACCATTCTAACAGAAAAAGATGAACGCGAGGATGAAAGATGCTTTAGACGAGACGTTGATTCTGAGCGATAAGTGAGTTCGAGGATTTCATGACTACGAGAAGTACTGAGGTAATTGGTTTGCAGGATTATTCAGGACCTCGTTGCTGACATTCTTGTCGACGTGGGAGCTTTGTATAAGGCGTCAGAAGCGGTGAGTTCATCGCTTTTCTTATCAGACACGTCCTGAAAACGAGCAAGATTGCACTGGTGGATATGCTATTGTCATTCGCTCATGTGTCCATCAGTAAGTCTAGACGCTTTCATAGCGGTGTATTCTTACTGACGTATTATATCCTTACCAGTGCGCAACTATGGTAATCATGGCGTAATTCTTATGTCACTAACTTATTTAACCATCTCCAGTTCGACCAGAATTCACGGGTACGCTCGCTGTCAAAGCGGGGAAACATCCTATTCTTGAGACTCTACGCACGATGGGCACACTCGTACCTAACGACGTATACTGCGACGATTCTTCCTCTTTCCAAATCGTTCAGGGACCAAAGTAAGTGTAGCTCAAATACGCGACTACAACTAACCTTGACGCATCTTACAGCATGTCCGGTATATACTTTTGCTGATTGATGTTGTATTCACCTGATAACTACTCCATTCAGGCAAGAGTACTTATCTACGTCAAGTAGGGCTATTGACTGTGATGGCTATGTGTGGATGTTTTGTACCGGCAGAGTACGCAAGTTTTCGGTAAGAAAGATCCAGCAATTAGTCTCAATAAGGCCGACATTCATCAAATTTCCGCCAGGATACACGACGCCCTTCTCACTAGGTTGTCAAATGACGATGACATGGAGAAAAGCCTCAGCACATTCGCCAGTGAGATGGCGACGTCTGCGATGATTCTCGGTATGTCTCAATGGCGCTTCGTCCTTAGATGATATATATTACTTGCCCAGGTCTAGCCACTCCGAGCACTCTCATTCTCATCGATGAGCTTGGAAGGGGGACTTCTCCTAGAGAAGGCGTTGGCATATCACATGCTATTGCTGAAGCTTTGATGGAACACAAGGTTGTCGTCGCGGGTTTCTCGAAGAGAAATCTGATCTAACCTGACTTTTCTAGTCCTTTGTCTTCTTTGCGACGTAAAAACTATTGTATACTCGGACGTTTGGTCACTCACGTACTGGTATTCTTTTCCAGACACTTTAACGAGCTGAGCACCACGCTATCTCGTAAGCCTTCCGTAGTCAAGTGAGTCTGACCTTGGTCGTTTTCTTTCGCAATTTTGATCCGTCTTTCAGTCTGCACCTGTCCGTCCAGGTGGGACTTGTTTAATCCTGCCTTATCCTCAATTCATGTATCTCTGTCAGAAATCGCGTCCATCTGAGTCCAACTTTGGGATGACTTTTCAATACAAGTACGCTCGATACTTATCGACCGTTTTCCGTTCCTGACACTGCAGCTTATAAGGATCGTCGATGGTGCTCCTGACGACACGTCGCATTACGGCACGTTCAGGAGAAATCGACTTGCGACTGACGCAACCTATTAACCTCGTGATTATCTAGGACTTGAGCTCGCTCGACTTGCCGACCTACCAAGCGATGTACTCACAGAGGCTAAAAGAGTCTCTTCCAGCCTCTCTGCTTTACACGCACGTAATGAAGAGGATAGCGAGAGTACGCAGATTACTACGAGACGAAAGGCACTGTTACGGGTGAGCCGCTTCTTGGGACGTTGGACGCTGGTCGTTTATTGAACCCCATCTATTGTAGCTAAGAACGCAGTTGAAACAAGCGCTAGATCACTCTATGCTTCCTGACGGAGAGCTACTGACATACATCGGGCGGTTTCAGAGAGATATCACTAGGGCTTTCTTGTATGGTAAGTGAACTCACGCGAATGTAAGAAATAGGCTGGAGACGTGCATCCTTCATTTTAAATTCGTTGAAAGGTTTCCTCGGGCTTGGTGCGTACTGCGCTTCCTTCATATTTATTGTTCATGCTGTCCTTTTTCAATGAGTTTGAAAATAAATGTTCCAAGTTCTTGAAAATTCAGCCAAGCTGTCAGAGTAATGAAGCGGGTATACCAGTTGTCACTTGCTAAAGGGACGTTACTGGATGCTGCTGATACGTCCATGAAGCCCTCGAGATCCATCCTACCCACGTAGAAAGAAGTTCATCGGTGAACAATTCAACAGGCAGCAAGGCAGCTGAATGGTGTGTGGACTTTTACTGTGGCATTTCAATGGTCGCGTTAGCAACTAGGAAATGTAGCGTCATTCCTCCGACACCAGTGGCACAATACGAGATAGCATTGTCTATAAACAGAACAACGATTGTTGACAATGCATGCTAAACTTTGCCACTGATGACGTCCATGATGAGCGTAGAATAAAAGACCCACTGCCTTTGCAGTTGTCGCCGCTATCATCTCGCACCATGTCGCGTACTACCTCTGCCTCGTCGATACACGCAACATCCCGGTCCCCCATTCCCACTATTCCAGATGAGAATGATGAACACACTCTAACAGCGTTCGGCGACATCTCTCTTTCTGATGACTGCTTCATCCCAGGCATTGCCTCAGACATTTCACCAACGAAAAAGGACTCCTTGAAACGTCCAAAAAAGCCCGCCGCTCTCCGTCCTCGCCCTTCTGTTCTATCTAACAGACCTCCCCCACCCTTGATGGCCAAGGCATTGAGAAGCCCAACCGAACATGTATGTCCTTACCGTCTCAATGCCACTCGCTTAACCCTGACCCCGTTCTCAGCAACGACTCATCAAAGCCGCTCTCGCAGAGCCCAAAGTCAACTTCAAAACCCTCATCGACAGCGTCCGTCTCACAGAGGAGAAGATATCCCAGAAAAGCCCGAAAAAGAAGGGGATACCATCGCTCATTGCAATCTTTAAACGCGGCGCCGCACCGTCTCCACCACCGTCACCTTGGGCGCCGGTCACATCGCCCAGAACACCCAGAACACCCAAGCCTGTAACGCCCCGGACGCCGAAGCCTCCCAGTAGCCCCCAGTCACCCAAACCATGGCGCGGAAATTCGCCTTTACCGAAAAGGCCGCCCCTTCCGACATGGGATCTTGTGTACCCAGAATTGGCGGACGACAAAGAGGAGAACAAGGAGGAAAAGCACCGGGACAAGTCGCAGCAAAAGAAAATCGCCTAGCTTGGGCACGTCCGGGTAGTAGGCCAAATATATTCCTAGAGTACTATACCCTATAATTGCCGTTTAAAAGTATTTCCTGTTCATTGGGCCCTGCGCATTTTCTTGCTTTTGCCACGCAATATAGATACGTCTATCCGCGAATACTTTGAGGTGTTTAGTTTGGACAGGAGCCTTGAAGCCGATGCTTTCTGTGTTTTGGAATGGTTATTTTACGCTCGAAAAGTTACTCAGAGAGTATTTGAGAATTCTCAGAGTTGGTAAGCGACATGTCGAAGAGAGGAGGGCCGATCGTACTATCGATGCCGACTTAGCCATCGGCACGTTCCAGGGTCTCGAGTTTTCACCAGCATCTTTACACCTACTTCCACTTGCTCTACCCTATGCTCAATCTGATATAATCATAAACCCCAGAAAACATGCGTTCACCTCCCTTTCCACCCCCTCGCCTCAGGTGCATGTCGCTTCGGACCTAGGCTGACTTTTCATCTTCGCTCAGGCTGGTTTGCCTTGAGGCTTCGGCTGAATTCTGAAACGGTCTTTACTCGCAGTGGCACAGAATAGTGCGCAGCTCATGATCTTTTGGGCATCTGGATGTATTTTTCAAAAACATCTCCCGCCGATTGTTCGAACCGTCTGCTCTTTGAACTAATAGAGTAGCTCGATCCAGAGTCTTCCTCACTATCGGATGTAGAATCCTTCGCACAACTGTTTCCTATGACTGTCCTAAAGCATGCTGCTTCTCTTACAACAGTGACGATCTTCGCTTGTCTCTCCTAGTTATGATACTTCTCCGTAACTAGGTCAATGGCCTCGAGTAGATCAAACTAGCAAAGAGGGGTATCATAACTTAGGGAGAAGCCGAAGGACGGTGAAGAGAGATGAAGAATCGGAGTTCTGTAGGGCAAACAAGCCCACGATACCATAACTGCTCCTTTGCCTCAAGTTAGCTCAGGCATTTCTCCTACAAATCCCGGAGTCCACCGAAACTGGTAGAGGGCCCTTGGATCATGATGGCCGCCGATTACCCGTTGACAGAGACTTTTCTGTTCTAGAACGTAACGATGCCTCCAAGCATGATTTACAAAGGGTGTACTACAACATGGCGTCCCCTGGATGGCGGATTCTCTCGGTTTTGTCTCATCTACAATAAGGCAAGAAGGGGCACCTCTCATTTTTGCTTGGACTTGTGGCTCATATCCTCTCGTAAACAGTGCGGTGTTGGAAAGGGCTACGGAAAGCGGGCCCCAAATCTCCTTGTTGTTTTCGTTTCCGGCAGTCGCATTCCTCGTTTCTGTCTCAGCATCGTTTCAGATAAGTACGTGAAGTTTACTGCCCTTACTGGAAGTCGACATTCCTATCTTTACGAATCGCTCGAATCAAGTTCGATCATGCACTGTTCGATGGGGACACGCCGAGTATCTGTACAGATACGTTTTTCGCGCTGACGTAGGTATCAGGAGAACCCGGCTGTCGCCAAGTCTCGAACTCCCCTTAGCTACGTACTGTCTGCACCTCTACAGGCCCATTTGGTGTTCATGAAATCCTCCCTTTTTGAGGCACGTTTCAAGAATCCGTGACGCCACCGCACTCGCGAATTCAAACACCAACATCAGCCAAAGTAAGGATGTGCAGAGTGGAAAACTTACTTGGGTCGCTCATGATCACGGAGAAATCAACGTAAATAACTCTGTTGACTGACTCGACACTCAATCGCCGGTACGGTGAATAGAGCCAAAAGTTCATCTCTATAGACGCGTATATTGAACCCGAAGTCGCTTTGAACAGGGATCGCTGTCAGTGGCAGGCACCGCTCGGCCGTTATGCGCGTAATTATTGAATATGTGAAGGGAAAGATTTGATAAAGAAGAGCCGCTGTCGAGGCTGGAGGATCTGGAGATCTGGCGTACAATCTGTCAATGGTGCGGCCCCACCCTTTATGACGTTTAGAAAGAGAACCATCAAATCCTTCGCCCTGGAATGAGGTTCTTTTAACGAAAGGGATGGGAATTTGGTGAGATCGTAGACTGGGATTCGCCGAGAAGTCCCAATACCTCCAGTAAGAATATTTTAGGTGAGGAAAAGCCGCAGGTGGTGGTTTTAGGCAGTCACAGATCCAGCAGCTCAGGACCCGTATTCTGCATTTTGTTATCATAAATACAGGGTTCGCAATGAGGCTGGAAACGAATTGGAGAATTCGCGCGCCGGCCGGAGACGAATATCGCAGTCTCGTTGTTACTTTGTTCATGGAGTACAGTCGCCTCTCTTGTAACCCATAGCGTTCGGTGGACTCTCAGAGCTATGGGTTACGAGGGAGCATCAAGGGGCTACCGGAATGAAAAAAAATGACATAGGGGCGATTAAAAAATTTCGTGCACTAGCGCTGGACCTACCTACCTCCACGTGATCAAAATGATGTCATACGCTCCACATTGAGCTGATTATGGAGCGAAAATGGGCAATTATGTCGCATTCATGTACTATTATTCAACCGAATATCATTTTGATTACAATCTGAGTCATTTCTGGTCAGATAAGTAAAGCACATGAATTTGGACACATGATGTCATATGCTGACTCATGATGGCAGTGCCACCAATACTTTGTCTACTCTCAATGTTGTACTGCACAAGCATTATAAACATTGTAGGTCTATTCATTAGACATATTGTCACTTAAATATCTCACATTTTTACATTTGGAAGGCAGTTTTGAGGCCATTTGAGGAGGGTCAACTTTTTTTTTTTGGGCCTGCCGGCTCAACCTACCTACCTACCCGGTGTTCCGGGCCGCAATTCCGGTAGCCCCTTGGGGAGCATGGGCTATGAGGATGGTCACATGTAAAATTCAAGATTTTAATAGATTTTTAACCAAGCCTTTTGGCCATATTATGCTGTATTCGGCTACAACCTACCACTTAGATTGAAGGTTAAATGTGCCAAAGACACCTGTTTTCGGCACTTTTGCCTAGTCCCGCCAATTGTTCTGATGACAGCACTCGAGTGGCACTTCTTCGGCAACTTCATGAAAGTAAATTCGTCCTATTTTCAACCTAGCAGGGGTACATATATCTCGGCATAATCATATTTTGAACGTCCCGATGACACAGATTCTTAAAATCACCAATATTTAGTCAAAATTTGACCCCGGACTGGCAAATGTGTGAGGTACCAGAGAGGAGATTCTTGTAAAAAGCTATGGGCTATGGGCTATGGCCGAGGTATGGGTTATGGCATCAATTTCCCTGCGAACGAGGTCGGTGGATCCAAAAATCTATGGAGTATGGGAATGTATGGGTTACGAGGGATATGGGTTATGAGGGAGGCGACTGTAGCTCGTGCCCAGGCTCTCCTGTTCAATGGGATCGATACGGCTATGGCTAGATTTAGTAACAGTTACAAGAGAATTGTTTTATTATCGATCTAGAGGGTCTGGAATGGGGGCATAAAGGAGGTGTCAACCTCCGGTCCAGGTCACGCTACAAGATGTCTTTCTCAATGACATGTAAGGTATTAGAACCCCCGCCCTCTTGAAATCTCGTGAGATCTTTGAATCCCTCATGAGAACTCGTGCTCACAAACTAATAGCACATGAGAGGCAATATAAGAGAAACAATTCAGTAATGTACCTTCATCTGACAGTACAATTCACTTGAAAGCCTCATAGCAGCGAATGAGGAGCTCACAATTTGATGCCCCCATTCCTGTTCCTTGGTACATGAGGTATGTGTCGGATACGACGATCCAGTTCGGATGTCACAATGATCTTATAGAAGGTCGGGAAGGTGCCAACTGGACATGTGGTGGGTTTGATATGGAATATGTCCTCTTGGACAAGCAGCTTGAACAAAAACGACCTAGCATTCAAAATACAAACATCTGTCTTTGCGTTGACATGCTCGCCGCACATCAGGAAACGGATACTCTGCTGAGTAAAAACCAACCAGAGAGGCTGGGTGGCGACTATTTTTGGCTGGCCAAAGTTGAATTAATATCCGGGATTGATCTGAGATGCTGATTTTGGGCGAGGCAAAATCGGGTAGTTCGGATTTTGATTCTATTTTGACCAGCTAAAAATAGGTGCCACCCAGCTGTGAATGCAGTGGGAGCTGGTTCACTTTGTTGGAATTGTGGGGCCGTTCTCAAACAAAGTGAGTGGCAAAAATGGTTTACATCTGTGGCAAAGGCGACATGGAGACTAACTACAAAATATCTAGCCTTATATACTATGAAATACCCATGGAAATATGCTAATACATAAGTGAATCCGTACGAGAACCCAAATGACGACTGCTGTCATGCCATGAGAAGCTCGAACATCTCACATACTTGCAGCCCTTCGGACATGCCGGACGATATATGCTAGCCATGCCGAATGAAACCCTTTTCGACCATACCGACGGTGAGCTCAACATGCCGTTTCCAAACCGGGCAATGGGTCAGACAATGTGTTGACCTACTACACAGTATCCTATTTGGAGGATCATGAGGTTTCAAGGAATATCAATAAGTCCATTGGTTTGTCACAGGCTCATAATGTGTTGTAGTTGTTCAGATGAAGCCGCACAAAAATAGTCAAGGCAAGCAGGATTTTTGTTTGACTTATTCTATCAATGAGACCTATTTTTCCCACGGTGGTTTCTCAATTGCCAAATAGAATTATTCCCGGGGGAAAACCTTGCCTAAGGACCAAGTGACTATGCTAGCAATGAGTTTGTCGTTCTTGCACCCTTATCGATGGCTGACAACATGGGTGCCAGTTCCTCCGTCCCCAGCTCGGATCCACCTTTGAACCTGATATCTCTTGGTGAGCACTTCAGGTCATCGGTTGTCAGGTCCTCAATTGGCCTCTGTGGTAGATGGCGGTGGTATCCATGGCATATCTGAGCTTATCATCCTGCAAGCGATCATGAAGGGCATACAGATGCACAAAAACCTTCTGAATATCCCCAAACCTTGTGAATATTTTGATCTCATCGGTGGTACGAGTACTGGAGGGTGAGTTGGAGCTGCTTCTCAACTATGAAGCAATGCTGAACGCCTTTCTTTAGGCTGATAGCCATCATGCTGGGGAGGTTAAAAATGTCCACCGAGGAGGCGATCCTATACTATGACAAAATCTCTGGGGCGGTGTTCGGTGCCAAGCACAGGAAACACTTGTTCAAGGGCAGCAAGTACAAGGCGACGATAATGGAGAAAGAGATGAAGAAAATCATCACTGATGCTGGGTGTAGCGAAGATGAACATCTGTTGGATACTAGCGTCGGAACCAACCAGAAAGGACACTCGTATGTTTCATACCCTTTGCACCCTCAGAGTGACATTTTTTATTCGCTTTGACAGTTTCGTGTGCTCCCTGATGGCAGGCATCCCGACCTCCTGCTGCCATTTTTGCTCATACCCAGGACCATGAAACGAAACTCCGGAATGTAAAATATGGGAAGCCGCGCGTGCTACCTCAGCAGCACCAACTTTTTTTAAACCTATCATGATTGTTGACTCTAGCGGCTTGGCTTGCGACTATGTAGACGGAGGCCTGGGATTCAACAATCCCGTGCAGGAGGTCATATCCCAGGCCAAACTACTGTTTGGTGATCGACCTATCGGCATGATTGTCAGCATCGGGACAGGAGTCCAGGATGTCCGTAAGCTCCAGCGGCCCCAGGGAATCAATAAGATTTTCCCAATCAAGAACATCAAGGCCATGCTGGGGATTTTGACAGACGTTGACACAGTTCACAAGAAAATGGCCGAGGAATATCGTGATGGTGATCAACTTTATTCCAGGTTCAACGTTACTGCTGAGGGCATCAAAAGTATTTCGTTAGATGATTGGAAGAAGATGCAGAAAGTGAAGGATGATACATACAAGTACGTGACTAATCCGGCGGTTTCAAGCCAGATTAGTAGGGTGGTCTCTTGCCTCTGTTCTTTGTCCACCACCGCCTCCCTCCCCAGCTTGGTCCAGATCCACCCCGGCAAAACAATCCCGCCCTTGAAAGTGAAAGAGACGTCCCCGGAGCATGCTGAGACTGTCCAGCTCAGTGGGACCACCATCATTGTAAGAGCAGTGTCCAGTATTGTACACGTATTGAATCTTGTGGCAGGTCAGCATCCCGGGAGTGTTTATTGGATCATGCAACACCCAGATCCTAGGATATATCGATGAGTACAAGACGTTCAAGGCCAAGGGCATGACTGGGATATACGTCATTGCCATCAATGACCAGTTCGTCATGAAGTCAGTTCTGATGTTTGATATATATGCACCAGTGTTGACTGGTATCATCTAGTGCATGGAAAGAGAAACTGGCACCCAGGGGCACTCGTATGTCTTACCCACTTGTCAATCACAAATGTGGCTGACTGTTACCCATCAGCTATCCACTTCCTGGCAGACGACCAAGGTGGGTTCGCTGGTGCGACGGGTTTGATTTTTGATGCTACGCCGCTATTGGGAGGTCCTCATTCAAAGGTATGAGAGGTGGCCCTCTAAACCATTCCCTGCAGCTGATATCGCCCATAGCGCTATGTGATGATTGTGAAGGACCACAAGGTCGAGTCGGTTGCGGTCGAGGAGGATCCAAGCAAGGTCATCAATACAGGTGCAAAGACGATATTGATGTGGTTGTAGACGATACAAGTAGGAATTGAAAGTGTACGATAGCATCAGTAATCCTCGGGGACAACCTCCATCTTTCAAGTCCTGCGTCGGCATGGTGGAGGTTCAGGTTTCCCAGTAATGCAATCGTTTCGTAAATCTCAAAAATTGCTGTGGCGTTATCATCGCTCAAACTAGTACTTGCAGAACCCAGGGTTTATGGAGTTGACAGGATGGAGGCATTGTTGGAAGGTGCACCCGAAAAGCACTGATCCTGCCGCGTAGTAGATGCAGAAGTGCATACATTTATTATGTGATGTGAGTCCAAATATTGCCCTTTTGTGATTCTGGAAGCAGGCTCAGAACAGAGCAACGAGGTAAAGAATGAACGGCGCTTACTCTGGTGTGCAGTGCTCTTTACTCGATAGTTTTGCAAAGATTTTAGGCAGTTCCTTCTCGGACGTCGTCCAGTAATGTACATCGCTGGCGACAACGACAATCCTAAATCTCCAAGCGGTGTCAATCTTCTCTGGGACTAGGCGAATAGCCAATAGTCCTGAGCTAATGTTGATTACACCAGGAAATACTGGACTAAACCCCCAGTTTTCCGTGTAGACCTGTGTAGACGCTGGTGAACGCATGTACACCGGTGTATTACCATGTACACCCGTGCACATGGTGTCTCTCCACTGACAAATGTCATGGAGACCCATGTAAAACCAATGTCAAACCAGTGTTTACCACACTTGTCTGCACTGGATTACATCTGTCTTCCCATGGTATCGGGTGTAGACGAGTGTGGTGTACACCCGTGTAAATGCATGTACATCCATGTCAAATTGTCACGCTTGGTCGGCATTCGGCTTTCCGGTGATGAGCCTCCAGGCTCTGTATGCTCAGAATTCGCGGATTTTGCCTGCTAATTAACGCTATTATCCCTTCAACGGCCTTTCAGCAAACCAATGATTGCACGCACATTGATACCACTTTTATCCTATGGCAACCACTCCTTACGCGCTTTGTTATCCATCCCATCTTGCCGCGCATCATAATTGTCGTACTTCATCACGGCAAGGCACCTTTGATCGACCATCACCCCAATACAGAATTGACGCATCACTCAGAAGCATCCAGTTGACGCGCTCATTGATCACTTAATGAAAATGATGTGATAGACTCGAGTACCCTCGCAGCTACAACAATTGGAGCTACGGCAACTACAGACCGTGTTTACTAAGGCTGTTACTTCGCCAAGGCCTCAAGAAAACGTTGCCCCATGCGTACTCCTCAGCACGACGACTATTGCTCAGTAATTCGCAGCTAAACAGCACCTAACGATCTGTGCATCGCTCAACAAAACCATACGGTTCGCATCCATATGCGGCAACGTTGACGAGTTGCTGTTACATTAGAAGACCAAGGACCATATGTTGCCTACAATTTTACAAAGCCAAGGCTTTACGGCCTTACTAAGTCTCGCATATCTGCTCTATTTATAAATTCATACTTGTAGTATAAAAACTAGCTAGAAAACGTAGTTACAAGTTTAGTTCATCTCTAGTTGACCCTAGACTACGTCAATTATCGTCACGCTCTAGTCTATCGCCAGTAAACAACATTTATTCACTGTTCTACGGCAATATATCATTTGCACCAGCATATTCTCGATTGCATGTCGACTCTTGAGCTCACCAGAGTTATCCCACGGTTTTTAACTGTGAAGAGTCATTCGCTATGCGCTCTTCGCTCTTAACACTATTGGTACACACTCATACTGTGCCAATATGTGATCGCCACGCCATACCTCGCCCCCGTTATCTTTTATAGGCCATCATCGTTTCAATTTCGTACCATTGGAGTTTTTACAGTTTCACTTTCGCCATCGTTATCGTCGCCCACTTGGGTAGTCTCAGAGCAGACTTAGGATCAGTTTCAGCCAGTTTTTGTATAGTATCAGTCCCTCGAGTGGACTTGAAGGTTAGTTTGACATAGGATAGGATCGTTTCAGTACCAGACCAGTTTCGACATCGACTCAGCACCCTCGCATCGTATAGGACCAGTATCGCCATCAGTTTTTGTAGTTCCACGTCTTCTCTTGCCAGTTCACCCTCAGCACCTCGTTCCACATTTATTTTGCCACGCACAGCCCCTATGCCGTTTTCTCATCGCCTCGTTCACTCACAGACTATTGCAGACTGTTTAGTCTATTCTCCATCGTTCTCCCCACTCAGATTACCGTCGCACGATGTTTTCTAGCCTCGTTTCGCATTTTCGCATACGGATCCGTGGTATTCACATCATACCTGCTTCCATTCCCTCTCACTTCGAGAGAACCCTACTGGCTTATAGCCTTAGCATCTAGTACTCGACTACCAAGCAGTACTACTTCGCAGACTTAAAGTCGCAGTGTATTCTTGTGTATAGAGGAATTGTTCTACTGCACGGAGGTGCCCCGAACCACTCGCACACACGATCGCCTTGATTGCCGTGCTACTACATTAATTACCCAATCTCCTTCCGAGTTGGTGTTGCCGTTGCCACGGAAGTCTAAGGCTCATCACCGGAGTGTGCCGTGGTTTTGGGGTTGTGTGCCGCCCTTTCCTTTCTACAGGACTCCTAACCAACACCATCACACCTCTTCTCAGTCGCTCTTGCTTTTCTCCACTAACTTTCCCTTCATACAGTGGGCCATGCATATATCTTCCTCCCGTGTCTGTGTGCAATACTTGTGAGCTTACCAAGTCATATCAACACCTCATCAACACCAACTCGAGGGCGGGGACGAACTCCCTTTTTCTCCAAACATTTCAGGATATCAACTCGTGTGTAATATCGGGAGCACTACAATTGGAACGACACGGGAAACTCGGTCAGGCCTTGGAATCTGTTTTTTAGATATTCCAACTTTTAGATGTCGTGGCTTCAAAAGCCCAATGTTTGCTTGGTTTCCCATCACGTATGATGAATTACTGGAGCTTTTCCTGAGCTCCAGGCCTGCGCAAAAGGTGTAAATATGAGGTATGTTCGCCCATTGTTCTCATCATCCCATTCATCCCTACTCCCCCCCTTCTAGCCCCCCTTCTCTCCCTCCTCTTCTATCTCGCATCCCTTAGTCCTGTACTCGTCGTTGCAGACGTTGTTGGCTACTCGTTGTGGTTGTGCGTCTCATCGTCGACTTGGTCGGAGCACGATGGATTTGGTCTCATGACCGAAATCGTCGGATCCGGACCGGATTATTTTCGTTGATTTCGACAGACGACGACGATGACAGCAAGCTCACTGTCCATGGTGGCGCGTTGCATTATTTCTCTTAATCATCTCTCTTTCCTGACCTTGCACAAGCCTCGCTGACCTCGTAAACAAAGGCGGATTTGTTGGTAACCCATTCGTGCTACGTTCGAGGTACACCTGGTCTTCGTTTGCTGGTCTGGCAGTGTCAGTGTCTAGCTGTACCCATATTCTGAGGTGAGTATTCATTGAATATTGAACCAATGACGACTCACCAGGTATCAGGGCAATGAACTTGTTGATCTTACGAGCTACGGACCATGGAAACGGATCTGCGAGAGTATATAAGCTTTGGAAATTGAGAGATAAAGTATCCCCCATTCTTACCTCTATGCTTGCATTATGCTGGTTTGCTGCATGGTGGCCGATTGCCACATAGGTCTATCTATCTTGTGTTTACCTCTCCATTACATAGCGATCCATCGAAGACGCGTCGTTGTCTTGTGGTCATGATGGGAGGTGAATGCTCGAAAAGGGATGTTTGGCAAAGGTATCGTGTTTGGCAAGGCCATGTTCTCTTCTGCCCATCTCCCACCCACCTCTCATTCTCTCGTTCCTCGATATCCAGCTTTTGCTTGTGTATGTTTTCCTTTCATCTCATCGTTTTTCCTGATTTTCATTCTGACTCTACAAGGATGTTGATATTCGGTGCACCTCGATTGGCATATTCCATGGACGACTCGGTTCTTGACTGAACGATGGGTATTGGCGTGGAAGATACACAGTTTATGGGAGGTCAATATGGGGTGCTTTTTGGTCATAGAGGTAAATTATTTTTCCTCTTCATGGGTCCGTGGCTGATGCATTCTCCCATAGCTTTCCAGTGTCAACATGGCCCATTCCATTTCCATATCGACATCCCATGGAAGTTCCTCTTCCCCACTTCGGCCTTCGCTCCCACATCGTTCCCAGGTAGCTCAGTAGCTCCTGCAATGGATATACAGGACAAATTTTTCCCCGACGCGATGTATCGACTTCCAGTGAGCAGGTTCAGTGAGGAGTATGGGGTGTGGAGGGGTGTTGCGTGGAGGAGGGACTTGGAGATGCGGGGAGGGGGCTACACCATCGCCGATCACACCGATCCAAAGCGTCCATGATGCCCATACGTCGTTCCCTTTCTTGTTTTGTCCCTTCTGATCTGCCTTCAAGTATCACGAGGATCGTGTCCTTTCTGAGATCGATGTCCAGCAGCCAGTGTCATCGTTCTTGAGGGCATTTTCTCGCAGAACGTGGTGAGTTGTATTGTCCCTAATCCTGACAGTGAATGCTTGACTTTTTTTCAGGCAACCATTTCAACGTCACCTCAGGATCTCCTGGTTCTCACCATGTTTTTGCACCGAGACGACGTATTGCATTCTGGGGAGTGGGGGTATGATGCCGAGGAAGGGGAGGTGGTTGACAGGGGAAGATCGCAGGCGCACCCCTAACACATTTTTCATTTTGTGCTTGATTCTTCTTTGGCTAATGTTCTCGCGCCAGGTGGTCTGCCCTCTCACTGGCTCAACATTGTCAATCCTCTAGCCATGTCTTCCTCCGTCTTCCTTGCTCCATCTCCCACCCTCCCTCTGGCGAACAGTTTTGGTTAATACAAAGTATTCTGGCACCATTCCCTCGAATGTATGCGCCAGCTGTGGTGTCCGAATTTTGACGCAAGACGACGGATCGCGTTCCAGTGAGCAAGAATTCGTATGCGGTGGGAGGAGGATGGAGTAGACATTTATGGATGACAGGCAGTGTCCACGCAGGAGGGATATCGGCGTGGTGTCGAGTGTCCGATCACACTCCGAGCTCGCGTCACCCATGCCACATCTGATAAACCTTTGCAGCTATCGATGCACCTGCAATTGTATTGTTGATGCCGGAGTGGGGAGGAGGATTTCAGTTGTGATTTGCCTCGTATGTCAGGTGTGTTTCCTTTTTAAAGTCTCCCTCCATATTTTGCTGATCAATTCTTCTCTCAGTTCGATGCAGTCACTGTAGGGAGGGGGCAGCGTATATATCAGGTGTGTTTGCTTTCCAGTCTCGCTTCGAATCTGACCGATTTCTCAGTTTCACGATGTTTCGATGGATGCCTATTGAGCGCAATCACTGATACAGGAGTCAAACATGGGATGCCTTTGTTCACCCCCGTCAAACCCGTCGTGGCTGATTAAATAGCCGCCGTCTGTTGAGGGCGACGCGGGGTTGGATAACGGCATCTTGTGATTGACTCGTTTGGCGTTTGTGGGAATTGAGATGGTGAGCTGACTTTTTATACCTTTTGCACCAGATTCTGACTTGCTTATATTCCAGCATGACATCATCTCGCCAAAGGTAGGTCCCTTGGGTTAGGGTTACACTGAGAGCAGGTCGAGTCCTTTGGGACTCACAATTTTTTTTTTGGGCAAATCGGACCCACAATGGCAAGCTTCGGTTTCCCATTGGAACGATTTCAACAGGAGACTATGCTTGGCCGGAGCACAAACGGGAGGATGCCCCCTCCCGTTCATGCATTTTGTGAATACCTTCGGGGTGGGGAAATTATGATCCTATGAGCTAGAATGGCTGCTGACTTACGCCTTTTTTCGTTGCCTAACTGTGTTGATTTCTTGTTAGGTGAATCTTCGGGCAAATTTATTTCATTCAATCCTCTTCTATTCATTACATCCTGTATGCTAGTAGTTGCAATATACAATATCTGCCCTTTCCTTGCTTATCGCGCTCGCCATCGTCGAGAAATTGGCCTTTTTGTCGTCGACCTTGTTATCTGCACAGCCACCTGAACACGTCGCGCGCGTTCACCAAAGTCTTACCCTCAAGTACTCGCGCGATTCCTCACAATCACCCACCACCATCCTCCGTGCCCATTGTGTTCCCGGTTCCCGTGCATTGTTGTTGCTCTGTTTGTGTTCCAATTGCGTTCCTGTGTTCCCATGTCTTGATCCTGCATCTATACATTACGGTTGCCTTCTCGTCCCATTCATTTTCGTAGACTTGAGCACATCTCACACCTGTATATGGCCATGTTTGTTTCCTTGCCACTTCAAGGGACCAACAGTGTATTTCCTTCCCCTTCATCACCTCGGACATCTTCGTCCCACCAAGCATGTATTCCACTACTCCATGTAGAAAAGTTTACATGGTTGGCATCTTTGTATCAATGTACTGAGGGCATTCCAGTCATTTATGACCAATGTCAGAAAATGCAGCTACGATCCCAGGTCCATACAATGTGCATGGCCTTCCCACTCTCAGACTCAAGCTCCGAGGTATGGTCCATTGTCTTTGGCAGTGTACCTCACGAAGAGTCTTTACTCCATGCAACACACTCAAGAGTATGTGAGCTTTCGTGGCCACAGCTTGTCAGGGCTGTGGGCCTGGCCATTCCTTACTGAGACCTTGTGCCAGTGTCAACACCAACACCATTAATACATTTATGGCTCACTCATCGTTTCTCTGGACTCAGCCATCAGCTTCCCCGCTCTTTGTGTCTCCATGGCCTGCCATTCACCCATCATACCTTCCCAATCTAAGGGACCAACATCGTCTCCACCATAGTGTGAGATACCTGTGCCGCCGCTGCTGGCCGTTTTTCATCACATCAATGTCCACTACTGGACTCTAGAATGACAAATGGCCCGTGAGCTGGTGCAAATGCAAAGAAAAAATGTCTACATACCTCTTCTGGTTCAGACACGAAGCTTGAGGGGTTCTCAACACCCTACGATATCCTTGTCAATGGAGGGCTCTCTGTCTTAATCACACCAGTGTACCTTCCCGGTAAGCATGAGTCGTAGTAGTGTGGTGTACGTCGATACTTGGCACTCGGCTCAGAGTACTAGACAAGTGCTCTGTTGCCAGCGTTTGCTTGTTCCATCCCGAGAATAAACGAATCTCTTGCTGTACCTGATGTACATATCAACGAGCTGGAAAAGATACACATCAGAAGCAGTCAAAAGAACAATAAGAATCATGGCTCACCAGATAGTTAGTCCCCTCAGTCAGCGAGCCTTTATCGACCAATGTTCCCCACCCCTGAGCATCATAACAATGCAACATCGATACCTAACCACTGCACCAGGCTACGTCGAGAGCCATTAGCTTATGAAGTGAGGTAATGCAAGGAGTACTTACTTGCCCTTGCCTCAGCGCCAGGATTCCGGTGGACTTTTAAGACCATCAACCTAGGTGGAGCCTTGATGATCCTCTCACATGCTGGTGAAAAGGAGAGCTTGAGTGGGGAACTAGAAATAGTAAGGATGTGAATTACATACCAAACCAACAGCTGTGTAGAAGGCCTCGGAAACCCACTGGACGAGCTTCGCTCAGTAAATAGCAGCCTAGTGGAAGCAACAATGAATGGTAGTTTACCTTGGCTGCAATGTCTGTGCTTACTTCAAATCAATACACGCCGACTCTGATGGCAGGAAAGAGAACCTGCACAACATCAGAAACCCCCCAAAAAAATCCACTTAGGGAGAATCTTACCAGTATCAGGATGCATACTGCTATTTGCGTGCAATATTGGGAGCTGTCAGTCTGCTATTCAACGGCTATGGCAAAGTGTTTCTATCCAAAGACTAGAGTTTGAGGGCCAACACATACGTGCGGCAGATCCAAGTCCTATAGCCCTTCTAATTCCAATTTTGCTATATTTTGCGCCTTACATAAATATAAAGTTCTGGAGTTCGGGTGTCAGGACCAGTAGACAAGTCAACAGCCTGAACATTTCCCTCACACACTGCTGTGCGGCCTGTTTGTATACCATCATTGAACCAAACCTGATGTTTAGCATCAATGTACCGAGCAGTGAAATGGACTTGCCCATAGTAAATTATTCCCTGTAGATCATACCAGACATGTTTGCCGTTCATAAAGAATTTCAAGTCAATATCAGCTGGTGTTGTTGAACCAGACACTAATATAACAATTAATACAGGAGCATACAAAAATGTATCATATTTCGCAACTGGAGCATTGCATACAGCACATGTATTTTGCAGTGCTCTAGCTGCACTGATATTTAGATAGTCCTGTATAGTACTCCATTGAGCTCTTCCAGTTCCACCAGGAGCAAATGCACAATTATAAGAAGCTACATATGTGCTTTTATGATTATTACTACATTCATAATATGATTCATTAAATTTATCTGAACCTGTAAATATTTTGCTTACAATAGCTTCAACACTAGTGTTGCGACCAAACACAAAAAGATTAGGAAAGGCTGTGTTCATACAGTGACGAATAAATTCTTTAACTTCTTCCAATGAGTATTGATGCTGTGCATAAGATTGAAATGATTGGGCAAACAGTCCCAGCCATTCATTATTCAATGAACTATAATGTTCAGTTAAATAATCTGGATCAGCCCTCCAAACATTGTAAAGTACAAATATAATAGAATCATATGCACAGCTATTATTATGCCACTTGCAACCCACAGGCTCAATATGCATATCATAATGATTGCTGTCTCTATCCTGTCCAGTAATATATTGCTTCTTTTCAGATATCTGAGGTAAGTCAGATGTACGGCCTTTTCATTTAGTTGGAGGTTTCATAGGTGTGATTTTATGTTTAGGTGACAGAACAATTGTACTTGGAAATGAAGAAGTCAGTGGCAAAGCTGGTTGTACAGGTTTATTTGAAACAGATGTCAATTGATTGACAGGAAGATGATCAAATTTGCTTGTATCCCATTGGAATATAGTGTGATCTGATAATTCAAGTGGATCAGATTTGGTCCATTTCAATGATTTATCAACAGTACCTGGTACATACAATGGACCATATACAGTTTGAAATGTTTCAATCAAATTATAATGTCGATCACCATAAACGGTACTGGGAAGAACACCCTCATACATCAAAGTAGTAATGTGATCCAGTAGTTCTAGCTCATGAAATTCTTGCCATAAATGTCCAGAACACATCCCTTGGATTTTCTTTGGATCAAAGGCAACACAATTGCGATCAGTATAATCTGGTAGTATAAGTGTGCCATCATAAGAGGCACTACGAGATAACACTGTATAATAAGATTGATGAGATCTGCAATTATTTAAATCAACAGGATTCTGTGGTTGGGTTTTCCCCTAAGAACAATAGTCTGTCATAGCAAAGTTTGGTAAAATCTCTACCTGACTTCTGTTAACACTGATCTGAGTATCATTGCGTAATGTGCATGATATAGCAGATGAAGTATGAATTAAAGGAACAACATTATCAGGCAAACCTGGTACATGAACAGTTTCTGGAGGAGATGATAATTTAACAAACAATGTATCCAGGATTTTTTGACTATGGGAACCAATACCTTCCACCCATGAGTGTACATACCCTTCTTGACCTTTTGTTATTCCTAGCTCTGTAGCAGAATTTAATCTTATCATAACAGGCAAACCTTTACAAATAGACAGCTTTCCTGGTATATGTTTATTATTCATACTTGGAGGTGGATTCCAGAGCTCTATCTGAATTTGAGGAGTCAAACTCATGGAATTATTCTTTTTTATATTTTTACTTCTAGCAATAGAAGCTGTCTCTGACATAGCATCATCAGAATAGAAATGCACCAACTCTTGATTGGTTTCCTGTGCAAACCGGAGAGATCCAATACGATTGAATTCATCTTTGTGTATATTTAATCCAGTAATAATTGATACATTTCTGAATTGTTGACTATTAATATCAGGTGCAGCAGTAGATGACCCACATACACGAGAAGACAGTAATGCAATGTCATTAGATGTACAAGCCTTGTATCGCATATTTGATAAAGCCATATGTAGCTTGTTATCATTATCACTTTGACCTTTCTGACACATGTTTTGACGTAATATTACAACAGTCATAACTTGATGCCATATTGCCTTGCCAAGAGCAGCTTCTTGACTTTTCTTGCTTGATGCAAATAAACCTTTGATTGGAGAATACAGTGCAGAGTTTTCACCACCAATGACAGGTGGCAACTGTGCAAAATCTCCTGCAAAAATCATATTCATACCACCAAACGGTAATTCTGGTTTGTTCAAACATGCAGCTAGATGTGCACTAATTTTATACAGATCTGCACATGATAACATGGATACTTCATCTAAAAACACATATTCAACTCCAACTAATCGAGACTTAACTTCAGCCATACTCCATTTAGTCAGCTCTCCACTATTGAATTCATTGATACCAAACATAAAATGATAAGTTGATCCTTTTACAATAGATGCTGCTGTTCCTGTAGGTGCAACACGTATGAGTCGATTTCCTTCATTGCGACACTCAAAATACTCAGTGAGTGCCTTTATCACCTGTGACTTACCAGTACCTCCCATTCCACCAATATACATATGCAATTGCTCAGGTATAGTACTGACTGCATGTTGTGCAACAATACGAAAAGCACGATCTTGTTCTTTGTTTAAGGAAAATTGAGTGGAGACTTCACTTAACATATCATTATGTGATGAATCATGCTTACTCTTTACCAAATGATTCTTATTTATAATCTCTGCTTGATCTATATACTTGGTGGTCTTATTAGATGCAGTATTATATGAGTTCTTACCATGCTGTCGATTATCAATCACAGCCTGTCATAATGTTCCTACTTCATTTTTCCATTCAGATGCGGATTGATGTCTTATTATAGTAGTGGTATCTATATTAGTAGTATCTGCTAAATTATCAACAGGTTTTGCCCATTTGCACTCAGATTCTCCCATCATACATGTGATCTTTGATATCTTCTGCATACACTTAAAATGTGCAGATCCAACTTGTAAGGCTTCATGACTGCAGTCAGATAATATTCCAGTTTCAATTTCATCATTAGTAATTGTTATATCACTATCTTGGTCTAAAACAGTCCAATCAGTATGCAATGCATGACATTGTTCACCACCTTGCCTTAATTGAGCATTGTAATCATCATGGGCATCCATACATTCATAATGTAAGTTAAAGTTATCAATTATCTTCTGCTGCCAAGGCAAGATATGAAAGTCAGTAAAAGCTGTATCCCAAGTAATATCAACTGCCTTAAGATCTTTTCCACAGCGCCAAGGTTTAAAAAGTGTTAGCATTGTAGTACAATAATATTCACGATCACCAATATCCCTACGAGGTAGAAGACCACCTACAAAGTTAGGAACAGTTTTTTCTGCCTCTGGTCGCAACACAGTATGATGGGTGTCATATAATGGATGTACATCCATAAAACATAGTTTGATTAGTTTAGAACGTCTCCCTGGTTTCTTTTTCTTATCTATTTCATTCAAATCTACATCTGGCTGCATAACAGTACTTTGAGTCTGAGTTATGTAGGTATTAATTTTATTATGTAGTGACTGATCACCTAATGATATAGGTGAGTAATTATCTTCTTTATTTACAAGAGTCAAATCATACTCATTATCATCATCCTCAATGAAATCATTTAGAGATCCTTGGTCATCATCAACCTCTGTAATATCATATTCATTATGTGAATCACAATCATCACCATTATTTTCTAATTCTTCTATTACAGAGTCAATAAGTGGTTCTTCATTATGTGGAAAAGTAACATTTGAACCTTTGTCTGCAACTCTATAGCATCTGCAGATCCATTGATACAAAGACATACTCTCAAGTTCCAATGAACGATATATATAGTCTTCAACAGGTGATACTCCAATAACAATGTTTTCTCTTTTCTTTAATTGGACTTTGACTTCTTCAGGATTATCAGATCCATGTAACCAATCATTTCTAACTTCAGACACAAAAGATTTCCAATAAAAAGTTGTGAAGGTTCAATTTGTATAGTGATCAGGTAATCCTAACAAATATGAACATATCATAGGAGCACCAATTTTCATTTTTGCACCTAAGACATTGACCATTTGAGTCATCAGTTTTCATGCATGGTCTGTCTTGGTTTTGCCTGTTTGCATGTATTCTTTATTACGCTGAAAGACACCTTTAATTACATCAAAGAAAACATGAGTCTTGAGAGCTGGTTTTGTTATATAGTCACTAACATATATTAAAACAGCTTTAATAGCTGTACCTGAATGCAGAAAAGTGACATCAGTATTACATCTCATCAAATAGGTTAAAAGAGGTGTAAAGGTGTTGATCCATGCTTCACGTTTTTTAAGATTTACATGCCCTGTTTCTGGTTCAACACATGTTTCTGAATGCAAAGGACGAGGAAATCAGCCTCTACATTTACCCCATTTGTTGTCTTTACATCCCTTTGAAGTTGCATTCTTTTTTAGCGTACCGTCAGGATAAGTGTTCTCATGACATGAATGTACATTGACCATATTTACCAAAGTATCCACTGTGGATTGAAAATAAGACCACCAGCTGTCTAATTTTTCACATTGTGTACAGTTGTCAGCATCACAGGTACATTGTGGAGGTGGTGATTGAGGCAAAGTTTCTGTAGGATCCTCATAAGTTGATTTCATCATTTCCTTTTGTCTAAATTGCATAACATCAAGACTTGTACCTGTTAAATAATCTCCAGTATGTGCAGCTTCTAGATATGCAAATAATTGCTTTTGAAATTCAGAATCTTCTCCTATCAATCGGTCATGGATCTCTTGAGGGCTAAGAGCATTATGAATCCAAGCAATTAAATGTAAATGTAGTGTAAGCTGGCCTTGCTGTTCCACGACACCATAATATGATGAAACATTACCATAGGCACCAGGTTTAGACTGATCAGCACATAACACATGTTCCAGAAACAATTGTACCATGAAATTGAAAAACCGTGCAGCTGCTGTTGGATTCCCTGTGATTAACAATAAACGCTGGCATTCTTCTTGGGATAGAGGTGAGAACCCAATGTGTTCATCAGCCCAGTATGATGAGATAGGATGCTTATGATCAGAAGGAGCAAATGTAATATACCAAGATGGTGCACCTTCTGCTGCCATTAAAGAATACACCTCATTACGCATGTATTTTTTTGATGTTAATGAGCCTTGAACCTTATAAGCAACATGATCTAAATCATTAAACAGCTGGAAACAGTCTTTTTCTGCCTGAGAGGTAGGAATGACTGATTCTCCATTGCTTAAATGTGTTGATACATTTTCAAGTACTGCTTCATCTAAGTTTAATATCCGATTTGCAATGTTATGAAACTTATCCTTCTTAACAAGTAAAAACCCTGCAGTAGTACTAGCTTTAACTTGTTCATGACTGAATGCCACAAAAGGAAAATTAATATCCACCTGAAACTGCTTATCATGATACATCATCAGCCATTTTTTATGTGCAGCATCAGACAATACTGTAGTACCAATACCACCTAGTCCATAAGGAAAGAGCCATGGAAACATAGATGGATACAATGATGCATTGTTGTAAATAGACTGGGGATGTTCAGCATGACCAATAGCGTGCACACCATTATCACCTTTGAAATGTCTTGTAGCTAAGCTCTTCTGTGTCTTTATATCTGTCATGGGAAGTTGCTCACCAACAATGCCATGCACTACAACAGGACATGCACCAACTTCAGTACCATCAGCATTTGAGATGTCATATACACTTGTACCTTCAGGTACTTTGTTTGTCAATGAGTGCTGATAAATGACTTCTACTGGTGCAGAATTGTTTGTATACTGGTTAAGGTTGTCTGTAGATATTTTAACATGTCTATAATCAATATGGTTGTGACACAACCATGTTAAAGCATTCATTACAATATTATGGCAAACAAGCAATGGTGTGCATTTAAGATCATCTTCTGTTGGTTGATTTGGACCTGTAAATAATATAGCCAGTACTTCATCCAGATCACTACGAGGAGGTGGAAGAACATCATATATCTTTGCCACAGGAGACTCAAATGAAATTACATGTGATATCATCTTGCGTGGTCCAATTTCAGGATGACCTGATGAAGCCATAGAAACTTTGACAAAGCAGCAATTATGGTGCACTTGAGCAACCAACAGTTTCTCAACAAATGATAGTTTCTTGAGAACATCAGGAACCTCACCAATCCATAAGCCATTACTTAATGCATTACGAGGGACAATACCCTTACGCACAGATGCACGACATGAGAGACATATAAATGAAGTGGACTTGTCAATCACTGGCCCATCAAAGTGTGTAACTGGATCTGTCTCATGGAAATGTTCCTTCTGTGTGACATCTGGATTATCCAGTATATCTAAAAATCTACGAACATGTCGAATATTGCTTAAAGATTTCATAGGGGTCAGTTGACCACAGACAGCACATCCAGCTTCCTTAAAGGCATCTGGGCTAGATGCCTCACAAAATGCAGACACGATAGCATGGGTCTGATCCTTACTGAGAGGACTTGGAGGAAATGAATACCCTTCAACCTTTTTTAATGAATCCAAACCTGAGAGGGAACAGTTAAGATTTTTGTTCTTACCTCCAAACATGATATGCTTCTTGAATACAGTTATGGCTGATAAACAAACATCACAATCATGAAGCTTGAACATGTCAACCATCACAGCCTTATTTTTATATGATAGTCCATGGCTATCAAATATATGAAGCTTGGCAATGACTTTAAGATTCTTCAGAGGAATATACTCACATATATTAGAGAGTGGTAACTTGAGATATATACAGTCATCTTGCAGTGTACTTGGGTTGAAGTCACCTACATGATGAGATATGAAGCTGAAACAATACGTGTTTTGTAATACATCCAACGCCTCATCAGCAGGCAGTAGCCAAGGAGATAATGTACAATAATCTATAAATTGCATCCCTCCTCCGCTGTGACCATAGTCAGGCAGACGGCAATGTATTGACTCATTTGTAGAGTACGAATTCACAATATCATAGCCTGTATCTTTGGGTTCACATACATTATAAACAACAAGATACCTGATGCAGATCAATGCCATACAACACACGATCATGACGAGCTCAAATGGTATGGTTCCAACTACATGGGACAAGTATGAGATCTGTAGAACTAATGCATTCAGCCACATGAATGCTGTAGCTGACATGCCAATCAATAATAACGGTGGAGTTGCACCCGTATTTCTGGTGTGCAGACATCTGGGGTACATCATTCCCTTTTTTCTGGTGAACGATGATTCACAATAGATGTAAGACATGGATACATAGACTGAGTAGAACAAAATTAGATACGGACATATGTTTTCGCAGAAGATAGTGTACTCACTGGTGACTGTATCTCCGATATGCACACATTCAGGATGTAGTGCTCCCATATCATTGGCGAACATCATTTCATGGTCAATAGAATATGTGGATTCATAACCTAGGTATATCTGTTTCAGGACAAAAGGATTACATTCAGTAAAAGGCAGAGTGCTCACAGGAACCAAGAAAAAGGTTGCCGCATACAGTATCAAGAGATTTGGACCACTGTGCATCGGCCTGCAGAACAGAACTTATCAATTGGTATGTGAACACGATATCCAAGAAATTAAACTGACCCATTCCATGAACCATGAGTAAGTCGCGTTATTCGCATGGACAGGTGGCAATACAACGGTCGCACAGCATGGCCAGTTGCTTGTAAGGCAACGCGGATACATCTTGATGGTGGTATTGTCAGTAATGAAATAAACGTGCAGTAGGAGAAATCATGCTCACCAGAAAGTTCAACGAAGAAGACGGTGAGGTAGACAAAGGGAGCACAAAACGCAAAGTTGTGCAAAATGTCTGGGACCAACATATTGGAGAACATCAGCAGCGGAAGTCAAAAAGATAACAGGTACTCACAGATATGAGCACCAGAAAGCAAAGCAGAAATGATACATGCACAATAAACATGAAGTAAGCCATGATATTCTCGATGAGAGATGCGAGAGAAAGCAAGAATCGAACAGCTGATGTGGTCAAAGCATGTTCAACTTCACGTGACATTAAATATAACGAATAAGGCCACGAGCGGCACAGCCCGCTACCTTAACTAATGCCGATATCTGTTTATTCGGCATGACGACCCAGAGCGGACAGCAAGAAAAAACGACCTTGTGGCGGGTAAAGTATGGTATGTAGGTATAGTAGATACAGTAGCATTGGTATGTGCATAGACTCCTTCGCTGGGTATACATGTATAGTATAGTCTCTTCCAGTATGAACACCTTAAGAGACTGAAGCCTGCGGAGTTCAAAAATTTGTGAGGACCCCCCGCCCCGGGTATCAGGTTACGTACTGATCACCTTGTACTTATTCTCTTCATACTAAGTATTTGGCGATAATCCACAAAGGTAGGTACCGTTCGTGGTATTATATAACTATGTGCTGATATGATGTGATTTATAGGAACTGCCATCAATTACAGATCTTAACAAAATGGAGTTCAATGACATTTTCAAAGAGTCCATCATGAAAGCCATACTGTCACCTCCTTCGCCAGAAATCGCTGAAGGGCTTCTCCATAATCTCCCTCCTTCCGATGCTATCAGACCTGCCATTCTAGTGAAAATCCAGGAATGCCAGCACTTTATCACTATGGTCAACAGATTTGGTCATTGTTTGGCTGTGAAGGATCATTTGTTCTTGTCCGTGGAGAAAGCCAAGGCGGAAAAGCTTCTTGTTCATCTGAGATTGACCTTACATCCCATCCGCTATGTACCCGACGACGTTATGCTGGAGTTGTTCACTCTAGTCGTCAATTTTACACACGAATCTGCTGTTTCGACTGACATGGATCTTTGGGTGTGTGCTCGTGTCTGTCAATGGTGGAGAGCCCTTATTCTAGGGACACTGTCCCTGTGGTCTGATGTACATCTCAATTTTGATGACGACATATTCTTGAGATATCATTTATCCCATGCTGAGTGTATTCTTGTCGAACATCTCGAAAGGAGCAGAAATCATCTTCTCAACATTTTCGTCCACGGTCCCCACACCCATCCAGATACCAATAGGGTTCTTTCCCGCCTTCTCACATCAGTGGCCAGGTGGCAATCGTTAAATGTTGATGCAGGACCTGAGGTGTACAAGATGTTCAAAAAATGTCCCAGAGAATCTCTGACAGAGTTGCATACCCTTTCTATCACTGATTCCATCTACATGGATGGGGATTTCGAGGAGGAAGACCGATACACCGGTGTCATCCTCAAGGCATTTCATTTCACCCCCAAATTACGCCGATTATTCCTATCCCCTCTTCCGCTTTCATGTTTATCACTTTCCACTGAAACTATGTATAACAATATCCAGGAATTCTCGGTCAACCTCTTTGATCAGCTTCCCGATGTCTCGCGCCTTCTTCCAGCAATGCAGGCATTGAAGTCCTTGGATATACTCTGCGACATGAAATGGCGCGATGATGACGGGATGGTCCACCTTCCTCTGCTTTCTCAAATCACTTTAAGGGATTACAACAATACACATGATATTCCTGATGTGTGGACCAAATTGAACCTTCCCAATGTGAAGTCTCTTCAGCTGGCATATGAAGGGGTGGTTTTACACCCGAGACTCCCTCTATTTGACAAGCACAATCCACGTATCACCGACATCGCGTGTCACGTTAATTCATTTGCAGATTCCAAGTTCCCAGACTTTGAATGTGATCTCATCGTGATGTTACAGTCGCTGCTGAACATCACTACTCTGCGTTTGTCATGCTATCATACTACTCTCATATTGCTTGAAAAAATGCGATCCGATACTCGTTTTTTGCCTGCTCTCATGGACATTACATTGCTTTGGATGCCCTCCTCCCCAGTTCCTGATGATGACATCTTCCTGCTGATTGACACCTTACATACACGTGCGAGATCTGCTACTTGCGCAACCGTGAAACACCTTGCGTTAGAGTCAGATGTAACTCTGTATGAAGGGCCAAATCTTTATACAACCATGTGGGAAGAATTACAAAATGGTGGATTGGAAGTTGTAGAGTCTTTTGAACCTTTGTTTTAAATGTGCGTAATCAGTTCTTACTTTATTAATCGGCCACAAACTGAAATCACGGTCAGATGAGCTACCATGGTCAATGTAGGAGGAACAATTAGTGGGATAATTAGATGTAAACACGTTGCTATCAACTATACATTGACATCACGAATAAAAAATGAGAACATGGAGCATTCACATGTCAGATGAAACGTAGTGCAGGCAGAATAATGTAAGGACATATCGAAGAGCATCTGCAGGCTTGCTCACACCAAGACTCACAGTCATGGCGATAACCCGCACAGCTATGAGAGATGGAAGGAGTTTCGGACACTTCCATATTGGTGACTTGGGCACAAGCAACAGATGCTGTTTCTTGAGTGAAAGTTCGTTTGGAGAGCATATAAAATGTGATGCCTTTGCAGCACAAGATCATCGCTGATTTATGGGGTCAATAATCCATGAGTAGGAAAGGCACAGATACAAACACGGATGTGTGCACATCAATTTTAAGCTCCACGATGTGAGTATAAACCGCATTAGCTTTGAGCTTGGCCCGTGCAAGCTCAGCATTTACTGCCTTATTCCGATACGTTACCGAAGGTGAAGAAGTCGAGGTGCCACCTCGCTGTGATGCATGGCGAAGAGAAACGGACACGGGTGGATCGGGAACACATACTTTTCTTGATGGCAGAGAAATTCAACAACTGGATTCATTAAGATCACGATGGGCACAATGTACACATCTATGTTGAAAATACAATCGTACCAACAACACAACGGAGCAAACCCGGAGGAAGAAACAATCCTGCAAAGCTTCAGCGACTATGTTGTGATCAGTTAATGGATACCAGATGACCTCACAGGGTTGGAAAGATGCGACAATCCATTGTTCCTGCATTAGAGAACAACCCAACTCATCGACGTATGAAATCTGCTGTTCCAAGCCACCAACAGTGTACTTGGCCAAAAGTGCAATGGATATAATGCCACCAAACCGAACACCATTGTTATAAGGCATGTCGAGCAACAAACACCTCAACAGTGACGAGGACAATACTCGAGGGATAAACCTTCATGTTGAAGTTTCGACATAGATTTGAATATCCAAGGTCGCCATAGCTAAAGCCTTCGACGGAGACAACCAGCCGATGACACTCCATAAGACTCGGTAAGTGGATTGAACCGAAGTCACCAACTTCAAGTTTTCCAAAACACGCAGGCCCGTCAATGGCAAATGCTTCCCATCATCATTAGGATATTCAACGTCGCCTGAAACAGAGACAGTTTAATAGGAGAACGTACACAAAATAACCAAAGACACGTACAAGTTTGTATGGTTAATGTAACCAGCAACAATGACATTTTGTTCCATCCCCATCTAACTGCACGATATAAAAATGATCCGACACATAGGTTGAGATCAGAAACAGCCAATAAGAGGAAATGTACAGGAAACGTCTCGCCAGCACGTATATATGGTCTCATCAAAGACTGTGCACGAGGTACACAAAAAAGCTGCTCAGTGTACAACATTTGTACCTGTCATGGCAAGAAGAATAATGGAGGGCCCATGGACCATTTTCCATCAGGACGCAACAGTCCAAGATGAAGCTTAAGGTGCATGATGGATGCAGGAGGGGGGTTTCAAACTACAAGCCGCCGATACGAATCAATGCCATTGAGCTCCTGCCATATGGATACCTCGAAGGAACTGGGTCGATCAGGAACAATCTGATGATACATGAGTTACGCTAACAAAAGGGGGAGAGATATTGGACAACATACCATATAACCGTTCGCGACGTGATCAACATCCAACAAATGAAGCTGCGTGCCAGGAGACAGTAACCCAATGATACTGTGACAGCCCAAGGAACAGTGAGATATGGAGAGGTGTTTAACAGTGGGCGGTAGCATATACGGGTAAGGGATGAGGGGAAAGCATGAAGCAGATCGGCGAAAACCAGAGAATCCCATGCTGGTCACCGGCGCATTTGCCAAAAACTTGAAGAAACAGTATTGGGAAATGGGCCAGGAGTGGAAAGACACAGATAAGATGGGAAACCAGGCGGTAGATATGAAAATGGCAATGAGCATTTCCATATGGGCTGCCCACTCCCATGGTGACACACCGGCAATGGCGAAGTCTGACCAACCAGGAGGGAGGCGTAAGAGCAAACGAGAGTGCGTCATGGGAGTTATGTGAAACCATAAATCCCTGCACACCATACGGAGTGTAAGTAGGTCAGAGGGTGTAACCTGTACAAGAATCTCCAATTGTATTTCAAGGGGCAGATCGAACCAAGACAACGAGAGGGGGACGGACAAACTGAAAAGAGGAGGATGCAGCTGAAGGCAAGATAGGGCAAGAGAGTTCATCGCGAACTTCGAGAACAATGGTTCCAAAGAGCGGTACAAATCAGAAACAATAGGGCTTCTGGGTTGGACGCCAAGAGCGATGATTTGTTTCTGGTACACAAAATATTCGTGAGTGCCTATAAACGACATACAGTGAGGTAGGGCTATATTTAATAAATGATACACATACCATCTGCAACGGCACTGAGAATCTGCAATGGTCCAAGGTCATGCTCGTATGACCAGATAGCCATCTCCATGTCATGAGGATCGAACTGATAAACATGAAAAAAAGGAATGTTGAAAGGAAAGAGTGAGACCACTTTATATAATATAGAGAAATAAAAAGGATACACACAGATGAGTACACCGACAACGACACACAGACAGGGATATAAAGCAGCAAAATGATACAGGCAACAGCCACGATTTTTTAATGCTACAACACATTGTAGTAAGCGAAAGATGAGGGAGAAACGAACACATGGATTTACGAAGTGTCCTTTATGATGAAACCGAAGATTCACAATCCCGGTATGTCAACCGGAACTACGTACATTGAGGTATGAGTATGAGGTAAAGGATCTGCAAACTGACACTCGAATTCATGACAGAAAAATCAAACAAGGGATAACTCACATTAGTCATAACAGACCCAGAGAATCAGGTAGAGAGGAACAGATTGACGACCAGTCAAATACGCTTATGGAAACCAAGATAGAAGCTGGATAGGTAACAAGTTTCAAGCTGTTGCAAGCAGATAAAGAAGGCTCCACATGGGACATACTAATATAAAGGGAAAAATGTCTAGATCATGAATAAGCAAACGTCAATGATGTATGTGTTGGGACCATACCTGATTTACAAGTCCAAAATAATCCGAAATAAGAAAGGCTAGAAGGCAGCAAGGTCGCTGTGGCAAACACTTAATTTATCGAATTAACACCATAGTTTAGAATGGAGGATCGGATATTACGAATATAGAGTAAACAGGACAAGGGTAGATTGAATATATAGAGATTGAAAGAAGTTAATGATGTGTACTGTTAGAATGAAAATATGTCTGTCAATTGATGGATTGCAGCAAAAGTATAGAAAAAAACAAAACACAACAAACAGCAAAAAAAAAAAAACAAAAACCTCAATCGCACGAATGAGACGACGATGGAGCATAGAACTTCCAGGGTCTGATGTCAGCGCATACACACTCATCCCACTTCAATGACTCTACCACATGGGTAGCATGATTCATCTGCGATTCGTGGAGACTACAGGTGGGACGCAAGATCAGTTGAAATGACCCATTCGACACAGTGTGCCCATTGTCCGACCCAGGAAGCAGGCTGGGCAGAAGCAAATCAGTAATCAAATAATGGAACAGAAGTGGATGCTGAGGTCAGGAAAGTCTGGTCGTGATATCAAGCGAGGAGTCGGCCGCAACCTGAGAGGGGGCGGACCATGACTGAGCGGTTTTGGCCATAACACCCAAATTGCACAGAAACGCATCGAGACGGAGTGACTGTAGCTGGAGCAACAGAGACAAATCAATGGTGGTTATTGCTCAATATGCAGAATTTTGAGCTAAAAGGCCCCAACCCATCAGAACAGATAACTGCACAACAGGACGAGGACTCACGAAATGTCAAAGATAACGACTGTAGACTTCTGGCTACGCATTTCCACATATCATCTACGATGCACCTAATGTGCTCTCCCTACACTATGTCCATTTCCTTCAACAAGTTGCATTGCATGTTCACAGGAAAGGTGATGTTGAGAGGAACATAAGGAGTGAACGTGTCAATGGCGTAGGACGACGAGAAGAGCTGGTCATGGAGCATATGGCAGTAGTGTGTCATGGTACAGAGGGTGTGACGCCGAATGCCAGCAAAACTGATGCTCAGGTGATGCAGAGAAGGGGGAGGAGGCTTAACACATGCAGTGGCTGTCTTCAGATGAAACCGACTGGCCCAGAATGATACATGTAACTTCTCAATGTGAGGAGGAGGAAAGGAACCAGGTTTTGGAGGATAGGGCTATGAGCAACAGTGAGACAAACACAAAAAAGCATGAAATTGAAGAAGTACACACCACATGCCCATGATAAACATGTTCCAGAGATAGAGTTTCAACACATGAGCCGGGCCCAAGTAATTCCTCAATACTGTTATCCACCATCAAACAGTGATTCAAGGAAACAGATTGAAGAGTAGGCAGCAAAGTATATGGCATTGGAATGACAAACATCCTGCTAATACCAAACAATGTTTCTCCCTTGAAAACAAAATCTTGAACGTGTGGAAATACATGATAAAAAAAACAAGCGTTGTGCAAAGGCCAGTTGACCAGCTCGATCGCATGGACAGCCCAAGCCAACCCAAGACTGTGCATCATATAGACGGCCGCAACCTCCATCGTCACAGCCACGTCCAGTACCAACCCCCGAAAATCGAGACTACAGTCACGGGCCGTTTCCCAATCCCAAGGGAGGCATAATCTCAACCTATCATGGGTAAAATGCGTCATCATCGAATGCCACGCACAAGATACCACTCTAAGACAAAGAAGGTCATGCCTGGGAACATGGGAGAATATCTCTAGGGCAACCTCGAGCAGCAAGGTGAAGAGATAGAAGGTTTTGTATGGACGGGTTGGAACACAAGAACAAGATAGGGTAGCGTTGGTCCGATATTGGAGATCAGGTACGATTTCAAACACCGAAGTAAGAAACATAATACACGACCGATAAAAGTGATGGATCTGAGGAGGAGACCAGGATGAGGTGGTAGAGACGGTTTCTGCCAACTTGCAGACCTTGAGCAAGAATGCAGTATACGGATGAGATCCTGTGCACAGACAAAGGAGAACACATAAGATAGCAGGAAGTGGTGGGCAATTAAACACATATGATCTTTGACGGATAACGGAATATCCATGATAATGGCAGACCCTTCCACACGATCAATGTCGTCATGCAATTTTCAACAATTGAACTAATCGGACGACAAGTTGGTAAGGCAATATATGATGGAGACAAAGCACACACAGCAAAATCCCCCAATTCACCAAGTGAAGTCACAAAAATTGTGGGCACTGGTGGATCGGTGCAACCAACATTGCTGATATTATTATCCATAACGATACAAAAGTGAGAGTGTACCCTGACACAAGAGATAGTGAGAGAGAGAGAAAAAGAGGGGAAAGTTGGACAAAAAAAGTAGCAGCATAGTGGACGAGACCCTATATGGAAGAGAAGGGACAGATGAGCCAGCGCAAGATCGACTGCGACATAACAAAACACAGACAAACAAGCGATGGAAAAGTTAGGTACTAGTTTGGATATAAAGATCTAACGATTGACACACACTTCTAATTCAATGTAATATTAAATTTGTTTACTTCGCAAGCACAAGAAGTAGTTACAGATCTATCGAACAGATGACGGGTAGGATATTACATTTCACAAGACAATTCGCCCTCAGTATGTCCATCACAGACGATACATCCTCAAAAGTGTGCCTAGTCGATGGCCATAAAATGAGTTGGAAACTTCCGAGGAAAGCTGTGAAGTTGTTGTTACTGGAGGCACATAAAAAAGACATAAAAAAGGCAGCATCGATGCTACCAAGCAACAAGTTGCTTCGAAATCCCTGGTAACATATGGTTAAAGTGCAAAAGGAACGGCGAGACGAATGAAACCCAGCACAACATGAGTTTGTGGATTGTACTGCCCGATGCAGATTACCCATGTGACATTTGAGATGGAGTTCCCTAAGAACTTGCAGACCACCTAGATCAAATACAGGTTCATCTGCATACAAATGGGCAGGACCTAACAAGTGTCAGATCATACCGAAAAATGCAGAAAATACCAGAAAGACCTACCGAATTGAAGGACTAGTCAAAGAAGTGTATGTCCCATGACGTTCCACATATAATCTCGCAATCATGGCAACGAAAACCCAGCCACAAGTTTCAAGGACTCAAGGCACAAACAATGAAGTGACACAGGAAACACGCAACCGGGACCAGTAAGAGCGGGGAGAGTACTGGTCCATTCCGGATGAGAGAAAAGCTGATCAAAAAACTCAGAAGAATTGGAGTGCTTGGAGTCTTTAAAAGGGAGCTCTCACATGCCTAGGGATGTGAAATCCAATGATAGGTGGTGTAAAGAAGGGGTATTAGCCAGACACAGAGATTCAGGAGTGTACTGAGCTGTGGAGAAATGCTGCCTTTTCCAGGCATCCACAGACGCTATATTGGATGTATCCGGCATATCCTGTTCCGTATCAAACCAGGGAATAACATAAATTATACATAAAACTCACAATATGCCCACGTTCATTCCTGTTTAGCAAGGACAGGGAGAGCAAGCGGGTACAAGGGCGCAGCATTTCTTCGAGGGCATGATCCACAAACAGACATTTGTTCAAGGATACTTGAACGACTGAGGGAGGGAGGATATATGGATAAGATATGCATGTAGGTCCCACATACATCCCATATGTACTCTCAATCCTAACGATACACAACCGGGGTAGAAGATGATAGAAAAAACAGACATGCAAAGCTGGCCAATTCTTGAAATGGACAGAGGTAATCATGTCATCCAAACCCCATCGTAATACAAAAGTGACCAAGGCAACTTCGGTTGCAAGAAAGTATTCTGTCAGCATAGGTGGAAGCTGGGACGTTGAAGTCTGAGTCATATTCCATGGTAACTCATCAGGCCAACGATTGGAGAGTCTGAGGGAAATATGATGGTGGGTATAGCGGGTACATTGAGCACACCACGACTTGGAACAACAGCGTAGGCTGAGAAGGACTGCAGGGTCTACGAATGAGAGAATGAGGTCCCGAATCTCATATGGCAAGTCAAAGAATGGAAATGGTCGAGAATCCATAGATCTGGAGGAGACACCTCGGATGTGGTGATGAGGCTGTTGGCGGGCACCCGTGAAACTGAGCACGGCCTAGCGTGAACACACTAACACCTACACTCAATCCCACTAAACACACCTACACACAATCTCCTTAAGTGCAGAGGGGAGCAAGGGATTTAATTCCAATTGCATGCCGACAATATCCCAATTTCTCTCAGCGAGCTTGCTAGAGCAATACACGTAACAACGTATTTTTCTCAAGCTGTTCTCAAATCCTCTATCTCCTCGAAGCTTCTTACAAGAGAGCATGGCAAACCACGCAACCCTCAAGGCAAAGGATATTTCTATAGCCGAAACACACGGATTTGCAGATCTGCAAAATGACCAAATTCAGTCAGTGAGCTCGCTAAGTGCTAACCGCCACTAGATCTAATCCGCGCGCGATGTCGCCTGTCTCTTAGTTGCTAAACCTGACTCCCGAACTTGTCACGATTAGAGGCCCTCGGCACTCCCAATCAAGTCACAATTACTCTCAAAAACCATCCCCACAAGTCCTCACACACAGTGTGCTCGCTCTAACAACGGTGCCGTGAGGTCCAACTGCACACACCTGTCACACTCCGTGCAACAGCTAGAACAGCCCAATCTGGCTGATTCCCTTGCAAACTATTTCCAGACCTACACAGAGGCCGACACAACTCAATTTCTTCCTTACACTGAACCAATAAAAAGGAACAGAGCTTTCTCTCAGATCTATCTGCAGCAAACTCTTAAGATGGGTGCAGCATCACTGCTGCCAAATCTCTTTCGTATCTCAAGTAAACCGTAGTTTGTATCCAAAATGTTTCTCTTGTTCTATTTCTTCGTGAGCTTGCTAAACTTGTGTTCTAGCTGAGACTCGAAGCTACTAACTCTTACATGGCGCAACAAGTCCAGATCCAAACTGAAACTTTATTACTGTACGTGGGGGGTAGGTACCTTGTTCTACTATGTGCAATTCTACCTACTTATACTACAGGAGATTGATCATTACAAACGGTCCTTTAGTAAGTTAAATTCTTTGTCGGCCAATAATTCTTCGTCCAAACTGTTACAACACTCTTGGCAGAGTGCCGCTTGGTCCTCCTTTTAGTATCCTCAAAGAGCTAAGCGATGTTGACGTCACTTGCCCTAGCAGCAGAGTAGCTCACTGACTTGTACTCAATAGCTGCTTAATCCTCAATCACCGATCACACTTCATATTCGGCTTTCGGTTCTGCTCCAAAGGTGACAGTGTCATATTCTAGACTCGGTAACCAAGGAATGCTTTGGATTTTGAGCCCGCTCGCTATTCCCGTTGGCCAAAGTCTGTTTCTAGGCCATGCCCGGGGTTCTTTTGATTACCACTGCACGTGATATCTTTTCTCCAGATCTCCAGGGACCACGCGTCATAGATTACCGACGTGTAGTTATCTAAATTAGTCCCAGCCTGCATACAAGTGCATCCCACTGAAAGTTGAATTTTCTATTGCAGACGGATATTTGCGCGAGCGAGCTCGCTCTTCGGCCTTATTGCCGTGCATGCCCGTAAGGTACAGTGCAACAATGAAGTCCTTATGTTTTAGTTCTGTTGCTTCTTTTTCTATCATAGAGCTTTCAACCTCGGTGACCTTGCTCCTTTGCATGCCATTTGCACTGTTAGTCCACTCTCTGTGCTTCTGCTTTGCTAACGTGTAAGGTGTGTGAATCCGCAAAATTACACCCTTAGACACGCTGCGGGCCTGACAGTGGGATGGGGTGGGAATATTCAAGGCAAGTTTGGGATGCGTTTCATATGTTCGAAGGAGAAAGCGGATGCAAGAGGGATATAGTACTTTCAAGTTCCTGCCGTGCATGGAAACGAAGTGTCTCAGCTGTTCTATGAACGCGAGATAAGGATGAGACTCTTGATATGCCAAGATATAGTCAGGATGCATGAATTTAAGAAAACACAAGAGTGACACTGACTGTCTATAATCAAAAAAGCAAGGTCACTGTATGAGACGGTGGCCTCGAGTGAAACAATTTCATCAAGAAGACGTGATGGAATGAACTGGAAAGGGCACATATGAGTAAGAAAACTGCGCCAACATGACTGGTCCAGGAAAACATGCCTCAATGTCTTGCAATTCCACAGTTGGGATAGAAAACATGGGAGAACGTAAGCTCATAGGATATAAGTTATGAGTGCGCCAAAGTACGATTAGATAGAAAGAAAGCAAAAGAAGAAAATAAAGAAACAATAGAAGAAAGCGAAGTACAGTAATGAGCCGAAATATGGCAACAAACACATGATATTCACGTGATGATATGACATTGATATAACACATTATGCGTTACTGGGAGAACACCACCATGCTAATTCAACAAATCATCACCATATGACATGCACAGCTTCCCCAAATATATGGCAGAAGGGCACCCTTGAAAATAGTATTGCGTGCCGTTTCACAGAGCAGCTCCACGAGCGCAATGAAAGTGAAACGCTCCATGTCTTCATGAGAGAGCGGTGACCGCAAAATACACACAACGTATACCACCCAGCGACCGATCATTTGCAGAAGCAGCACACCTTTGACACTAGTCCTGTGCGTCAGTTCACGGAGCAGTTCCACAAACACCATGAACTTGTAACACCCCACGTAATGATGTGGAAGCAGCGAACACAAATAACAATACACACACACGAGCCAGCAACCGATTAATTGCGGAGGCAGTATGCCATTGACATCAGTATTGCACATCAATTCACGGAGCAGCTCCATGAGTGCTATGAATCTGTAATGTTCCGCGTATTGATGCGGAAGCCGTGAACACAAACATGAATAAATATGCACGAGCCAGCAACTAATTAATTGCAGAAGCAGTACACCCTTGACATCAGACTGCGCGTCAATTCACAGAGCAACTCCACGAGTGCTATGAATGTGTAACACCCCGCATATTGATATGGGAAGAAGAACATAGAACCACATCAGTCAAGGAAGAATGTTCGGATGATTCTCATACGCTAACTTATTGATAACAGGCGAAGCACGCCACTGACACAACATTTGTGCATCGGTTCACAAAGGGGATTCACAAGAGCCATGTCCAGGTAAATGTTCATGTATCAATTCCGAAGCAATGAAAGTGTATCACTCAAATGCAATCACTAGATAAGGGCATCACTTCGATCAGAGTAAATTTGGAGTAATAAAAACAATGACAGGAAGAGAGATACACAAGTAAGAAGCTGGATATATATAACATGTATATACTATTAATTCAACATACATAAACAGTACATATTTTCTAGTGAATTGGATTGTACGTTGTTATTTCGACAGGATAGACGGTGGCACAAAGGCCTGGTCTTGTATACGTAACAACGTCCAGAAGAGTCGATACAGTGTTATACTCGTATTTGTCCATTTCCATGCCAGGAGGACAGGAAAGCTCCAAAAGAAAGTCTCCATGCAAGAGTGATGCATGTCCGGGCAATGCCTCACTGTCATAAAGCATGCGCTCGAAATGAGATTGATGGAGAAGCATGTTAAGGACAGAGTCATCACCCTTGTACTGTACGATGACACGCAGTCGAGACGAGGGCAAGGTCTTCGGTACACAACACCATGTATAGGTGGACTGCACAGCACAGTGCCAAAAGCGAGGGCAGGTGTACAGTGTGAAATCTCTCAAAGACATCAGATGGTGCAGGCTAATATGAGTCTCTGGCAGATGAGCGACATTAAAAACCCTGGATGCTAGAGCAGAAGCCAGCATCAGTATAAATATAGATCAGAAACACGAGAAAAACACATACGGTAACACAAAACCAAAGACCGCAGAGAGAACTGGACGTCGGCCAAAGCAGAGGTAAGAAAAGGGAACAAGTTCCACATGATGGTAACGTCGAGGGAGGTCATCATGTTACAATGAATAACGATGGGGAAATCTTGAAAAGGCAAGAGGAACGGAGCCAAAGAGTCATGGTACATCTGTACACAAAACACCTGGCTAAGTAAAGCTTTGGCATTACTGGATAAGATGATAGGATCCCCAGGATGCATGGCACAATGGATGGCACTAAAAGACAAATCGAGGCGCAGATGCCGAAGGCTGGGAAGAGGCAGATTATACATGCAAGGACACCGAAATCCCACAGTACCAATGAGAGCATGCCACATTGTGATCTGGTCCAGGGTAGGATGGGAAGGTATATACTGAATTGATTTAGATCAGACAACGAAATAATGAGGAAAGATGGATAAAGACATACCATAGCACCATTGTCCACTGCATCCAACTCCAAAGTGACCAGATTCATATCGGGAGAGAGCATGCCCTCGACACTGTGACCGGTCAAAGAGCAGCCCCTGATAACAAGATGCTGGACTGAAGGGGGCAACAAGAAGGGATATGGTATACGAGGAACAGTGGAAGGTGATCCTGGATCAGACAAGAAATGTACAGTGTGAACTTTAGGGAGCTCATGCAAGAAAAAGCAATATGGAGAGAAGAACCAATTGTGGAATATAACAGTGTGGATAGACTTGCGTATGTTCATCTGAAGTGCAAATGCCAAAACACCTATCTCAGACCTGGAAGCAATATGTTCAAAATCCTCCCGTCAGTCAGACAACTGCCAAGCAAACGGCAAAGACAACCACACAGAAGTAAAGACCATACACATAGCAACATTGTGCCAGTATGTGTTAGACCCGAACTTCAATCAAAGATAAACAATGGCTGTCTCGTGTTCGGGCAGTCACCGATGAAGTCTTTATACGATTGAGAGTAAAGGTTTAAGTCCTTAGCACTTAGTGATAGATAAAGCGATAGTTTCGGTATAGATTAAATGTTAGCTCGAAGCTAGGGTATATCTAGCGAGAGCTTTACTACTTAAATACTAAAAGCAAGGTTCTAAATATAAACTGCTCGTGAGAGTGGAAAGCCTGAGCACGCAATATCGAAGCGATAGATACTTCAACCTGGCACATTATCACACGATAAGGTGCAAGGTGGAAGTGGCTACTACGCCATGTAGTGCGTAGTGTCGAAGCCACTGCGCGGTGTCTGTATGATAAGCGGTCCGGACGGTCCAGTGAACCGGGTTATGTAAGTAAAGGAATAAAAGTGGTTAAATCGTAACATTACCCCCTTCTTAAGGCAGGCATCCCGACTGCCGCTACGGTCCGCTCCAGTCATTGGGGAAGTCTTCTTGATACATTCCTCTAGCCTCTCCTCCATATGGATCGTCGATGAGATCTTCGTCTCCGATTGGTGGCTCTCCGTCGTCGGATTCGTTGTTCCAGTATTCTTGTAGGAGTCTCCGCCACTCAAAGTTGTACTGTTTGAGGGCTTTGACCCACTTTTGGAATCCATCTGTTCGTTGGACGAGGTATCGAACATTGCCGTCACTGTCATATTCGTGATCTAGGATCATGGTGACGGCTTTGTTCGGTGTTACGATTTTGGTGTCCACCCCGTCGACGTGTTCTGCTAGGAATTCTTCGATTAACTCGTCGGCGTCCATGTCGCCTTCCCATACCCAGCTATTTGATTCTGGTCCATAACCCTTCCATTTGACGAAATAATCCGTTGTGATTCTCGATGGTTCCCCCTGTCTTCCTCGAACATTTCGTTGCCTGCTGTTCAAGACCTTTTCGACTTCGTAAAGTTCATCGCTGTCGATCAGGTCCGGTGGTGGTGGAGGCGGTTGTTCTTGGTTCGGGAATGCAGGTGAGATGTACGGGGTGAGTAGTGATTCGTTGAAGGTAGGGTGAATTTTCCAGTTGGCTGGTAACTTTAGGGTGTATGCTGAGGCGCCCTTTTTGTTTTTTATTTCGAAGGGACCTGTTCGTTTGTCGTCAAGCTTCTTTTTTGGTCGGGGAAGATGGAGGTTGGTTGTGTCAAGCCAGACCTTGTCGCCTGTTTTGTACTCGACGGCTGGTCGTTTGTTTTTATCGTACTGTGCTTTCATTTGTGATGCAGCTTTTTCGAGTGATTTCTGGGCGGTAGCATGGATTTCTTGCATTTGGGAGACAAAGGAGTCAGAGGCGGGGGTGCGGAAAGGGGTGGTGGATTTCATCCCAGGTAGTACAGCGGGATTGTAACCGTAATTGACTTCAAATGGGCTTTTGCCGGTGGAAGAGTGTTTTCGGTTATTATGCGCGAACGCGGCGAGTGAAAGCCATTCTGCCCAGTCGGTTTGGAGGTGGTTGACGAACATGCGAAGGTATTTTTCAACCTCCTGATTTACATGTTTGGTCTGGCCGTCCATCTGTGGATGATAGGAGGTGGAGGCGTTTCCTTTGATTTGGAGAAGATGGTAGAGATCTTTCATGAATTTGGATACGAATACGGTTCCCCGGTCTGAGATGACGACTTGGGGCATTCCGTGTTTGGCATATACTTCGTCGCGTAGGATCTTTGCCCAGCCTTCGGAGGATAATTCCGTGGAGCAGGCGACAGGGATGATTTCCTTCGAGAAGCGGTCAACGATTACGATGATAGCGTCGTGTCCGTTGCTCTTGGGTAATCCGGTAACCATGTCTATGGAGATGTGCGTCCATGGACGGGACGGTATTTCGTTGGGGTGTAACGGTGCTGCTTTGGCCTGGTTGCTGCTCTTTGCTCGTTGGCAAGTTTCGCAGGCTCGTACATAGGCTTCGATGTCTTTCTTCATCTTCGGCCACCAGAACTCTCGTAGGACGAGTTCTTTGGTTTTTTCGATGCCTGGATGTCCAGCGGTGATGTGGTCGTGGGACCGAGCGATGATTTCCCCGCGGAGTGTGTGATCTCGGGGGACGTAGATCCTACCATCATACCAGATGAGCCCGTCTGCCATTTTCATTCCTCGGTCATGGTCGAGGGAACTGGCGACAGTCCGATCCCAAAGGCGATTGTTCTTTGTGGCGACTCGTACATCGCGATGGGTTTCTTTGATGGTGGGCATGATCATTGCTCTGAAATGTTCTGGAGACAGGACTACTACTTGGTCGTTATCGTCCTGTCCCTGGTTATGATCTGCATGCCGCGAGAGGAGGTCAGCCTTTTTGTTGGCGGTACCGGCTTTATGATGGAGGGTGAAATGATATTCTGCCAGTTCGGTGATCCATCGGGCTTGGCGTCGGTTCACTTTCTGGGGCTTTCGGAAGTACTGGAGATTTTGATGATCTGTCCAGATCTCAAAATCTTGGTACGCGCCCATGAGGTAGTGTCTCCATTCTTCGAGAGCGAGCATGATCGCAAGGAGTTCTTTGTCGTAAATTTCGTAGTTGCGTTCTGTAACCGAGAGTGATTTCGAGAGGAAGGATACGGGTCTCCATTTGCCATCCTGTTCTTGGGAGAGGACTGCGCCAATGGCTCCTTCGCTGGCGTCAGCTTCTACTCGGAATTTCCCTTCGTTCGTTGGTATCGCGAGTATGACGTCCTCTGCTAATTGCTTCTTTAACTGATCAAAGGCTTCCTGTTGAGCCTCGCCCCACCTCCACGCATCGTTCCCTGTCAACTGGGTCATGGGCTTCACAATTTTGCTGTAGTCCTTGATGAAGCGTCGATAGAAATTGGTGAATCCCAAGAAGGATTGGAGTTCCTTCTTCTTGGTGGGTATCAGCCAGTCGGCAATGCCTTTGATTTTGACCGGGTCCATGCGGATGCTCCCTTCGCTGATGATGACGCCTAGGTACTCCGTTTCTAGGACTTCGAACTCGCATTTTTCAGCTTTAAGGAACAGTTTGTGCTTCCTTAGAGTTGCCAACACTTCTCTTGTGATACGGCGATGCTCCTCTTTGGTTTTGGACATGATAAGGATGTCGTCCAGATAAATGGTCACCTTCCCTGATGCGATGAGATCCTTGAAGATATCGTTCATCATCCACTGGAAGGTGGCGGGCGAATTGGTAAGCCCGAAGAACATAACCGTTGGCTCGTACAGGCCACGATTTGTTCTGAAGGCTGCCTTCCATTCATCTCCCGTTTTGATTCGGACGTTATTATATCCCCATCGCACATCGAGTTTAGAGAAGTATTTGGCGCCGCGCAGCTTATCCATGAGTTCGGAGATTAAGGGAAGGGGATAGCAGTTTTTAATCGTCATCTCGTTAAGCTTCCGGTAGTCTTGGACAGGCCTTAGCTTGCCATCTTTCTTCTTGACAAAGAAGAAAGGTGATGCCATGGGCGACTTGGATGGGCGTATCCTGCCACTAGACAAGTTCTCGTCAAGGAATTTGTCGAGCTCTTCCTGCTCCGCTCGGTTGAGTGGGTATACCTTGCAGTCGAGGTTGGCGTTTGCATTGGGAATGAGTTCGATGGCATGGTCCCATGGTTTAGGTTCTGGTAGGTCATCAAAGTTTTCTTTGTCGAATAAATCTTTGAAGTCTCTACACCATTCGGGAACCATTTCTTCAAACATTTTGGCTTCCTTTTTTGCGTTTGCCTCGGCTGCTAGGTCATTGGCCACATGTCGCATTGCCCTAATGCGAATAGCTTCTTCAAAGCTTATCGCTAGGATAGTGTCACCTTCCTCCAGCTCTTCGTCCCACTTGTCATATGGATCCGCATCAGGTAAGGGGAGTGGAATATGACGGCATTGGCAGCAGGCGAACGTCATTTTTCCGGTCCGCCAGTTGATCAATGGGTTGTGCCTGATTAGCCAATCATGTCCTAAGAATATGTCACGATCTTTTAAGTCAGTGACGGCTAGATCTATGCGCTCGGCGTGGTCTCCGATGATGATGCGTAATTCAGCGAAGGCGGTGATCCATCCCGCGCTGTTTTTTGATCCGTCCGCATTATAAACGGTAATGGGTGCTGCCGTGGCGCGGGTAGGGATGTTGTGTTTCTCAACAAACGTTCGGCTGATGGCGCTACTAGTACAGCCACTATCGACTAGGGCAGAGGAGGGAATTCGGGAAGTACGGCCGGGCATCTCGATCTGGACGTCGGTCGTTAGGGCTTTCTCGCTTCCGCTTACTCGGCAGATATAGCGTTTGGGCTCTCGTAGTTCCTCCATCCATTCTAGTGCATTGATGCACGCGGCTCCCTTCAGTCCTTCTAGCAACTCGTCCACCACTTCCTCTGCTCGTGCCTTGTGAATCCAATTCTTTAGGATTGCTTTTGCCTCCGATTCTGTTCTGGCGTCTTTAATTCCGCGTAACGTCCATTCGGCTCCAAACGGCTTCAACCACTCGTGCGGGACCTTCTCAGTCTTTGCGCCGGAACCTGTTGGTTCGGCTACCGTCGACTGGGTCACCTCAGGGGCTACAGAAGGGATTCGGTTAGCTTCTTGACTTCGCCGGAAACTCGTATCATCTTCTTCATCGGGGATCTCCTCTAACTGTACCTGAGGCCCCCTTTTCACCGCCTGGGCGCTAGCAGCTTCCTTCCGTTCAGCTGCCTTGGTCGGGGCCGTTGTGCATCCAACGGTTCTTGCCACATGTGCGTCTTCGTTGGGATCGCCCGGTGGTGTGTTGGTTTCTAGCAGCAAGTTCGTCTTGACCGAGGAGTCGTCGCGAGTAGCGACGACGGGCTGCACTTGGACCGTAGCAGAATGCGGAACAGCCTCACCCTCCTCCTCGGGACTATGCGAATTGTTCCGCTCACCTGTCCCGGGGCCTCTGCCAACCTGGTCCCAGTCTTTGTCTTGTCGCTGGGTTGCGCTCCTGGGGCCCTCTTGTCGGGTTCGCCCGCTGCGCATGGTGTTCAGGTCGTCCTTGGCCGTGGAGGGCCACGCGGTGTTCTCTGTTACCAGGGGAGGTTTCGCTGAAGCTATTTCCTCGATACTCCCAGCAAGGCTGGGACCCCATAGAGCCGCCTCAGGGGAAACCGGTTCCTCTGCTTCAGAGGGGGCGTGTCCCTTCAATGAAGGCGCTTGTTCCCCTGTCCCATCCAGTCGCTTGTTAGGCACTGTTACGACGGGTAGCACTATGGTGGGTGCCTTTTTGTTCGCCGCTTTCGCTCGTGATGAGTTACTCACCGAACGCTTAGTCGGTGGCGATGTCCCGACGCCCTGTTTCGATTCTTCCTTAGTCTCTGTCTCGGTAGTGAAGTCGCGAAATGGTATATTCGAATGCACGTTTGAAACTACAGAAGTACAATGAGCCTGACTAGCGGGCGACAAATGCGTACCGGATGAAACTAAGTCCTTGGCCAAGGCAGTCGAATCGTTTACTGCTCGGCGCTGTCTTTTACCTCCTCAACCTTTGATTCCATCTTCTCCCTCGTCGCGACGTGGTCCCAGTAATACTCAACCCGTCGTAAGTGTTCTTCTTTTGATCTGGCGCGCTTGGGGCAGTCCCGCTTGAAGTGTCCGAGTTCCCCACATCCAAAACATTTTGTTTTGGCGCGCAGGGCATCGATGTCCATGGGCTTCCCTCCGCCTCCGTATGTAGTGCCAGTTCCGGTTTTCTTTTCCGGGATGCCGGCCTGTTGCTGCTGTTGCTGGTTTCCTTTCCCTGCCGTGTTCGTCTTCGCCTGCTGCTTCCAGTCTGCTACTTTAACCCCTCCGCTAGACTCTGCTTTCTTCATCCTCCAGTTGTGATTGATGCGGAGTATGCGACGCTTCCACTCGGGATAGTTGCGTGGGGGGTCTGCGTCCGACGCATAGATGATGTCCTTGGTGGAAGAGCGGCACGCTTTCTTTACTTGGGCCACCATCATCTGATCGATTCCGATAACCCCTGCTTCGAATGCAAGCGAGTTGAACTGCTGGAAGAACAAGTCACCGTCGGGGAAGGTGCTCTGTCGTAGTCGTTCCCACTGTGCGAACTTGATCTCCGCATTGGCATCCTTCCAGAACCGTCGTCTGACTTCGCCTACGAAGTTCTCGTATGCAGGGTATAGCTGGTCTCCGTTGATGTTCCTTCCGAGTTCCCTGGCGCATAATTCCCACCAGACTTGAGCGTCTTTTCCGAATCGTGATGCGCAGAAGATGACCTTGTGCGGGTGATATCGGAAGTATTGGTTGAATACGGAAAAGTACATGTCACACTGGGAGAAGAATCGGGCGATGTCGTTGGAGTCGCCATTAAAGTTCTCGGGAACCTTGACCATCTCGGGTTTTAACGATGCCCAGGGTCCTGGAGCGTTTGCGTCGAGAACCCAGGGGGCGGGTGGATCTGGTGGTCCTGGCGGCGGGGGGTATTGTGGTGGTGCCCACCTCTGTGCGACGGGTGGGGCTACTGGTGGTACCGGGTCGGGAATCGGCTGTTGCGGCGGACCGGGTGGTCCGGCGTTGTCGTCTGCGGCAGCAAAGAGCCTAGGCGGCGCTTGCGTGCCTGGCGGTCCATATCCCCGGGGATAAGCGTAACTCGGTACCTGGTAGTGGGGAATGGGTATTTCGGCCCGTCGTGGCGGTACCGGTGGTTCGTCTGGCATTGGTTCGGGGTACGCGTAATCGGGTCGTTGGTAACGAGCGGGGACCTGGAGAGGTTGATCCAGATGGATCATATTGTAAGCCTGATGGGCGAAGTGCCTGGCTTCTTCCTTTAGGATATAGTCATATCCGAAATGAACGTAGTCCATTCCGGCTGGGGTTCTGGCCCAGTCCTGATCTGCTAATAGTTCTTCTTTGAAATGATTAAATAGGTCGAGTAACGTGGCATAGAGAAGTATTTCGGGGATTCGGGTTAATTTACACGTGACGAGGAGATAGAGAGCCTGGGGCATGGTTATCGGGGTGATCGGCCGGTGGAGTGTTTCGGGGCTCTGGAGGCGGGGGAGTTGGTGAGGCGGTGGGGCTTCCCCAGCGATTCCCATTGACATGCTCTGCCTTGGGGAGTACCTCTGTACTGGTGCCGCTGCTCTCATCCTCGCTGACTCGCTCTGACTCTCGATACTGGTCGCGGAAGGTGAAGGGGTCGTAGCCGACGCCCTCTGCCCTAGGGGGGTTTGACCGTCCCCATGCGTCGTCGATCCGGTTTCTCTCGGCTGAGGTGAGCCCGGTGTCTGGGTCATACCCGACGCTATCCTCTCGTCTGTGCCTTCTTCAAGGTGGGCGAGGTGGACGGAGTCTTGCCTGGCTCGAGCTCTCTGGTCGCTGCTCGAACTCTGGCATCGACTCTCTGGGCGAGATTGGGGGTGTCGGAGGCTGCTCTGTGATCTGGACAGGCTGTTCTGGTACGCACTCTGGCTCTGGAGTTCTTCGTCGATATGGATTTCCTTGCCTGGGGTAAAAGGCTGTGGGTGGAAGGTTGACGTTGTCCCATAGCTCAGTAAGGTCGAGCGAGGGGTTGGCTGATGAAGTCCCAAGACCGTCGCTGGCAGGTTGCTTCGAAACTGGAGTTGTTCCGTCGCCGACTTTCCCCAGGCCGAGTCGAATGAGGTATCTTGCCAGGTCTGCTGCGTTAGCGGCACGAGCTGGTCGATAGGGATGGGGGGTATGGCCGGCGGAGCCGGTTGCAGAATCCTGTGTAAGAGAGTGCCTTGCTCTGGCAGTGTCTCTAGCGCTTCCTTCTTGAACGCCTGCTTCCATTTCCCCAAGAACGTCAACTTGCGTGGTTCGCTGGTTGACGACGCGAGGGTGCTCGTTGACTGTCTCGGTTCTTCGCCTAGGTAGGGGTGGGTAGAAGTGGATCGGTGGTGGGTGTGGGATGACATGGTTTATGGCAGGTGGCGGGTAGCGTATTTGGTTTCGTCGAGGGCGAGGGTATAGTCCGTACTCATGCAATACTGCTAGCACTACTGCTGCTGCAAAGAGGGTGGTTCCGACGCCGAAGAAGACTGCAATCAAGATTGCCTGGAGTGTTGTTAACATAAAGGTTCTTGTTTAAGGAACCAGGGGAAGCTTCGAGCTAAGTGTTAGACCCGAACTTCAATCAAAGATAAACAACGGCTGTCTCGTGTTCGGGCAGTCACCGATGAAGTCTTTATACGATTGAGAGTAAAGGTTTAAGTCCTTAGCACTTAGCGATAGATAAAGCGATAGTTTCGGTATAGATTAAATGTTAGCTCGAAGCTAGGGTATATCTAGCGAGAGCTTTACTACTTAAATACTAAAAGCAAGGTTCTAAATATAAACTGCTCGTGAGAGTGGAAAGCCTGAGCACGCAATATCGAAGCGATAGATACTTCAACCTGGCACATTATCACACGATAAGGTGCAAGGTGGAAGTGGCTACTATGCCATGTAGTGCGTAGTGTCGAAGCCACTGCGCGGTGTCTGTATGATAAGCGGTCCAGACGGTCCGGTGAACCGGGTTATGTAAGTAAAGGAATAAAAGTGGTTAAATCGTAACAGTATGCGCAGATGAGACGGAGCTCTGGAAGCTGTCCTCTATCCAAGTGCTGGAAGACGGCAGTCCAGAGTTCAGACGGCAGATAACCAGCCAAAGTCAGGGCGGGCTGACGGTCGCTGTCAGACAATAAAGGTACGTGGAGCATGGTCTCGATGTGGATTGGGAACCACATGATGAGAGGGAACTGGTTGAACAGGGAATAATATAGCACACTCTCTCGCTGAGAACCGATATGGGTGAGCCGCTCCAAATAGCGGTAAAATATGTGACTGCCTGCATGAAATCGAGTCAGTCAGAGATCCGAGCAAGATAAAGAAATAAGAACTGAACACACCATTCTCAATCTGATCCAATATATCAGATTCAAGGAGGTCCTCATTGAAGTCGTCGATCTCAGCCAGTATGCCATCTTCCATATCATTGTCATACTGCAAGGATATGTAAGCACATGTAGAGAATAAGGATACAAGAAACCTTACCGCAACATCAGTCAACATGTTATAGGACATGACACAGCGAGAGAGAGGGGGAGAAGGGAGAGAAAGAGAGAGAAAATGAGATGTGAGAGGACTCAGGAACCGGAGAGACTGTGGGGGAAAGAAAGCAAGAAAGAAAGAAAGAAAAGGCATAGCGGACGGCCTTTATATGTAGCGGTCAAGTCGATTGAACACGTAATTACATGCCACGGAGCAAGATAACCTGAACGTTGCGAGAAGTATTTGTAGATGATGGCACCACGTAACCTACATGTGTTTCCACTGTTGATATAACAAGGAGGAGTACGGACAGCAATAACAAGCATGGATGGAGAACTGTAAGGATGTCATTTATGCGAACGTTACATGATACAGCTACCATGACTACATAGATATAAGCGGGCCATTTGTATATAAGATTACTCTAAAAGACCATGCGCAGTGAGAGTCTCCTTCTTAGGAGCGGAACCCAGAACAATGATGAACAATATGTTTGGAGTAACACAAAGAGCATCGTTGTAACCAGACCAAATAGAAGTGGAATAGCCCACGGTGACTAGGGTGAAAGCGTCCAAGTCGTGACTGGTCGTGTAGTGAGGTAATTTATCGAGGATGGCGAAATCACTGGGACGAAACAGGAAATGATTACCAGCAGAAGCATGACCATCATAAATGGGTACTACGAAACACATTAAAACTCCAAAGAAAATATGGATAAACAAGAAATACAACGCACTTTCATCCATAAATCCCAAAGAGGTGGAGTAACCACTTCCTGGAATGACAGTCGCAGGATTTACCAATTTGGATGGGGTCTTCCAGTGTGAACCTTTGGCAGGAGAAGACTGAGTAGAAGAATCTAATCATAACAACAGCATTAGCAAGGGAACAGACAGAAAAGCATTGCCAGCATACACTTAGAATTCTTGTTAGTGCGCCCAGTCATGTCCTTGACTCGACTGACATACGACAGTCCACGATCAGACAGGCACAACGTCTGAGTATATTCCAAATCGAACACAATACCCCATATAGTGGATTCACGATGAAACCACTGATGGAAGGGCATAACATGTAAATGGCAGATCCACTTCCCAGCGGACGCATTGGCATTAGCACCCAGGAAACCGGGTTCAAAGAGCATGCACTCAGTAACAAGACCTGTAGTGAGACAAACCGCATTGGTGTCACCAACATGGAGAGTCTTACTATCCGCCCCCAACAAGGATGCAGTAACACGACCGAGATTGACAAACATTCCATATCTATCGAATTTGAAGAATTCGACTACAGAGCTGTAAAATGATTATAAGCATTTCAGGGGGGTGGGAAATAGCAACATGCAGACATATGTCAAAGCCTCGATATGATACAACTTGGCCACATCAGTGAAAGAATTGTACTGGGGCAGATCAAATGTATCAGGAGAGAAATTGGGTGGTATGATAGCACGATATGCACTGAACATGAGAACATAAACAATTCAGGAAATAGCTGGACGAAAGGAAATGAAACGCACCCCAACGGCGGAAGATTTTTGTACACGCCAAGAGCAACCAAATGCTCCTCCATGAGCTCAGGCTGCATAACTCACATAGTGACATCCGCAGGTTCAGTTAAGATCAAACCAACATGCGGAACGGCACTGTCAAATCGAGGGGAGGGGGGTAAGCAAATCAAAGAGAAGATATAAGAATTCAAATACTAATGCAGGGAGAGCAGATAACCTGAGGATGGGTGCATCAGTATCAGGCTCAGGAGAGGATCCTCGAACATCATCACTTAGAAGATAATGGTATGAGCAAGAAAGACAAAGACAAAGGAAGAGTAATGCACAACACATACCCCAACAAATCAGCCAAACTAGAAGCCAACTTAGCTGACACGGACTCCCCAGAAGTAACAGCAGGATCAGGGGTAGCATCGTCTTGTACAAAAATGAGCTCAACGAAAAGTAAACACAACCATAAGAAACACACCAGTCTGATCAAACAATTGGACGTGCCCCTTACCCTTCGAAGAAGAAGAGTGACACTTCAAAGCAGAGGATTTTACGGTGGTACTCGTAGAAGTATCTGAAAATTTCTCAATGGAATTAAAAGAGGGCCCACGCTTCGAACCAGGCTGGGAAGCAGGAGCCAATTCCTGCGATGCTGGCGCAGAATGACCTTTAACAGGTGTAAATGTGATGGAACAAAAAAGGAGAATACAAAAAAATATTACCACCACCAGACTTCAGACCAAGTGTCTTAGAGAACGTGGAGGTAGCCCGATCCACAGAAACTTCTACCTGAAGGTGGGTATTCGAGGAGAGATCCATGGACTTTCCTCTGTTCGACTGTCGGATACCAACACCCGACCCGGACGTCCTACCCTTACCATGAGTATTAGGTCGTGGAGATGGCAAATCCTCGAGATACACCTGATCATCAGGGGCAACAGAGGTACGAGACGTGCAGCTGAAAGACATAAGAAACAAGGAATCAAAATACAGGTAATAAGACTCACGAAGGAACAGAAGGATCCTTTTTAACATCGTCATCAGAAGCCACATCACCACCATCACCACCATCACCAGACATCAAACTGAAAGAAAGTTAGATTTTTTAAAAACATAAAAGGCAGCATACACACAGTTTCGAAACATAGTCCCCTTTAACAGTCTTCTTCTTTACACGACTACAGAGAAAAAGTAAGAAGACAACAAGATAAAGAGAGGACATGCGACGTACGAGGAACAAACAGGGACATGGTCCGAGACAGCAGTGTGAGGGGTCTCCATGGACGCGGAGGAAGGAGCCTTGGGACGAGGACGGCGAACATGCTTCACGATCTCAATACTAGAATTGGATCTGGGAGGAAGAGAAAAAGTCAGGGTTTAATCAAATGCTCAGTGAGAAATAGATAAGACGAAACAAACTGGACAGCAACAGATTCAGCGGCAGACTCGGCATCTGGGGAGTTATCCGACACGTCACCCTCTGAAGCACCATCCACCGACGCTTCACCCTCCAATGCCTCATCGTCGACGAAAAGTATGCGACCACAACGGTGATGAGCCTCCAGGCTCTGTGCGCTCTGAAATTGTGGTCACCACTTACAATTTATCACCTATCTCCCTTACGCGGACTTTCAGTAAACCAAACGTTGCCAGTCCGGCACAGGTCAAATCATATTCAATCTCCCACTCCATGCAAACTTTCACTTCGATATCTATGAGTCATTGTGCCTCCAGGCACATTGATTGCCAATCCTTCCGCAGTAAATTAAACATGCATCATTATTCTAGGCCTTCGCACATGGACAGAGCCATACAGTCACATGGTTTAACTACGCGTAGGCTATGCATAGCTACGGATTCTCAAGGAACCATATAGATACGCCTCTATGGCTTAGAAATATAGCAGGGATTAGTGAGCCATTAACTACGGATGAGTAAGTAGTAAGTAGATTAGTAAACCTTCTGAAGTTTTAATAAGCTATGCAAACTTTTAATAAGTATGCACAGTAGAAAGAGCACATAGCATAGTGAACTGCGGTTACAAATAGTTCGCTATGCTCACAAATCTTGTACTGCGGTTATTAAGCCAAGGTAAAAGTTCACTTACTGAGCAAGTACCATTCTGTAGTATAAAAAGATGATAGACAGTAGATAGAAAGAGGAGTACTCCCTAGAGGATACATACACCACACATACCACCCAATACATGCAAATTAAAGTTAATATCTCTACGTTCTTAAGAGATATAACACTTTGCAAAGTTTCTCTAAACTCACTAGCTACCAAGTGTTAAATAACTTGATTCACGACCTCTCGTTCAAAACACAAATAAGGGTATCCTTAAAAAGACCGCCTTGTTTGTCATTCTCATCTCATAAATTCGCATACCTGAAGACTTCAAAAGGGTAATCCGTAGCTAGGATTCTGATCTTTTAGTCTCTAACACCAACATCATACTGTTCCTATAAATTAGGAACAATACTAATTCAAAGTTTCTCTAGATAAGCCAGCTCCATCTCTGCGTTTCTCTAAAGAAAGCATGCGAGCATAGGAAAATAGATTCTACCGGAACCATAGCCAGGATTCCGACACCACATAGTTTGTGGCGCATCTAGGTCGCCCCCGCTCAGCATACATCCACATTTATGCATCTCTTCCCTTCCAGAAAAGTTCGCGTACATACTTTGAGCCTCTGAACAGCCTTCAGAGAATCATAACAAAGCATAGCAATACTTCGCTACACCACCAGGAAGCTATAGTCACTGCATGGAGGTGCAAGACTAGACTTGCTAGAACCTGCCTTCAGATTCTGTGTTTGGTTACACTTGCCATTACAGGTCTTGTGTTTTCTGCCCGCAGGAGTCTATAGGTTCATCAACGGTGAAGGGAATGACTAGAAAGGTTGGCATCATTGACAGCAGAGTCGTCAGAGATATGGCCTCTGGAAGCTGTATCCACGGTGACGATGGCATCAACTTCATCAGCAGACAGCTCTCCGTAAGAAACCTTCCATTTCAAATGGGTGCCTTGCACTGCAGATTGACCAGAGCTGATAAGGAAACAGATATCATTAAGGATGGGATATAAAATAGCGATCACAGACACATACATTATAGAGACAGCCGGGAGAAGACGACGATGGACTACAGAACGACGAGCACTGCAAAAGAATGATCAATAAAAAGGGTACAAGGAAAAGTGAGATAAAGAAAGGGCTGACCTCTGAGACAAGGGAATGGGGGCCATTCGCGAACCGGACATCTTGGTCTTCTTCCTGGGAACACTGTATGCAATATAAGAAACAGAAAAAGACAAAGGGAAACATTGTACAGCTCAGGGGTACTATCTACCGACGGGAGGTTCAGTGACGAAGACACTTGTTTGCATTTGGAAGGACTCCTAGGGACAGTAAGCAAAGATGGACACAGGAAAGGACATCAATGCCAAGAACAAATTGAAACGAAGATACCTAGAGGTCATAGACGAAACAGCAGGCATCGTTGTGAAAGATAATGTATGTGCAAGTGCAAAGGTCGAGAAGAGAAAGTGATATGCAAAGAAGAGTTAATCCACTGGTGATATATAGCACGAGCGCGACAGGGGTTTAACACCCAAAAGATCTAATATGAAATGCAAATCAACATGTCAGCATTAAACCAAAAAGTAAAGAACACAAGAAGGGAAAAGAAAAGGGAAACCCTTAATCGCAAAGGTACCTGACCCGAAATGGTTTAGCCACGGAGCCAAATCGTCAAAGTGGAGTGGATTGGAACAGGAAGCAGGAAGAGACAAAGGACTTAGAAGACACGGCACGGTAAACAGAGAACATAAGTGACAGTGACAGACAAGCCAACACATAGGATCCACAGGCAACCGTTATGTACGTGAAGATGAAGTCAGGTAAAAATTGAGCCGAGACCCATCGAAATGAATGGCATATTGAAAAAAAAAAAGGTGTAATAGACGCGATCTAAGGGAGGGAAGGAGGAAGCAAAGTAAAACAGGAAATAGGAAAGCAAAGAACACATAAATTCATGAGGAAGCAAAGGAGAAACAACATAACCAAGCAACCAGACATCAGAGCAAGGATCACAGACACTTAACAAAGAAGAAAGGAAGTCCACATGAACGGTGAAAGAAACAGAAGAAGATCTCCAATACGGAAATGTATGAGGATGAGCGGTCATGAAGTAATCGCAAGGTATAATCGCATAGATTCAGAGAGTTGAGGCGACATGAGGTGACATAACACCAATGATTAATGAACAATATACAAGGAGAGCTAGTAAAGGAGAGTAAGAAAAGGAACCAATGGCAAGAGATTAGATCGAAACAAACACACGACGAACATCGAAACAAACACAAACAGACATAATCCAAGTGGCATCCCTGTCCAGAATAAGTTGTATGAAACATGCACAAAATTGAATATAATACCATGAGAACGTTTAACATTCCCAGTCACTATGGACGAGCACTACAGTTACGCCAGAGCAAGTGAGTAAATCACATTAGCTAACAGGAGTATGATGAAACATACCGTGCTCACAGAAACTACCGTGCAATGCCTCAGCGAAGAGAATATGCAGACCAACCCCCAGAATCTATCTAGAATTCTCAAGGTAAGAATATATATATATGCGGAAAATATGACAACTAACACAGTTTCACGAAAGGCGGGAACCACCTTGGCAGGGGTAACCCTTCGGCAGGACAATGACGACTTTGTGTGGCGATTGGTCAAACAGCATGACGGCAATGAGCTTGAAGAGATGGTATTCTCATGCATCGGTGTCATTTGCAACGCCAATCTACCGCTGGTAGTCAGGATGCCTATGTGAGTACCATAAGACAGAAAAGGAGCGACATGATACTGACATTACCCATATATGCAATACCAGGATATCGCGAGACAAGTCCGTTACTTTTGGCCAGGCAGTGACCGTGACTGGAATCGGATGCGAAAGCTTTGATGACGCCATAGCAACAATTCAAGAGATCAAACTGATAGCCAAAAGAGAGTTCAAGTATGGATCGCTGGAGAAATGGACAGCGGCAACATACCAAGGATTTCCCGCCTTCAACATATCCAATCAATACTTCCAACCCACGAAGGAAGGGAGTCAACATGAGGCCATAGAATTCAGCAAAGATGTCGATCCAGTAGGTATCCTTCAGCGCCTAGGAAAGAACAATGTCATACACACAGAGGACAACGAGGTACAATATTTCAAGAGTCTGGTTGACGACAAGGGAAAGAGACAGTATGTCAGAGAAACATAAATTGAGCGAACGGCCACTCACGAGTTTCAGATACCAACGCACCAGACCGCAACTGTTCAGAGTCGGCGACATCGTAGAAATCCAATGCTCAGTAATATTCATGAAGGCCAGAGGTACAAAGCACCGGATGAAGTTGGTACTTCGGTCAATCGCACTGCTGGACTGTGAAATAGCCCTGGTAAGCAGTATTCTATGCAAATCACCAAATAGGATACCCACAGATTGACAGGACGCAAAGAGAAAGACGGTGAAAGCATCAGTGCAGGAGGAACCCGGCGTCAGACGTCTGAAGAGGAAAGTGGGATATGAGGACAACGAGGACGAGAAAGAGAAGAAGCGCATTCACATGGATCAGAGTAGTGATTGAAGTAGGAAGAGTAGATATGCTGTCTATTACAATCGATGATGCATGGACGACAAGAATAGGGAACGGATAGAAAACAAAAAACGAGGATCATGATGTGGCAAAGAGATAATGCCGGCAATACCGGAACCAAGAGACCCAATAAAAGAAACGGGTAAAGTTTTCCCAGGATATTGATGAATGATACATTTTATTCCCACAGGGCATTCTCATACTGGGAGGCTGTGCTTGCTCAGCTATCACCGAATAGGATCATTCCCATGGGTTAATCTCATATAATGACCGAGTTAACCTATACATATATATATATAGGACTCAGAATTTCTGTCATCAGTTTAATGAACATTTGGACATCAAGAACTCTCATCCTCTCACGGAGCTAAGTATGTTGCCTCTACACCGTCCTTATTATTTTCTAAAGCAAGTGTCAAAGTCTAGTCCAATATCCACGATACTATCATCAAAGATGGTTGAAGAGGTGATCAAAGACTTAGCAGACAAGCACATAGCACCCTTCCTGGATGGCCCCGACCCTTTTCATATCACCAAAAATTTGCCTTTCAATGAAGCTAATACACACTGTAGTTTTGAATGGTGTATGCAATAATGGATGGTGTTACAGTTCCAATGGAACTCAATATCATGAATGGACGAGACGAGGACTAACTATTTTCTGAGCCTGTATACAAACATCCTTACTCGCCATCCATATGATCCTGAAGATGCTCGAGATAGCTCATAAGCACTCAGTGGTCCCAAGACTGGTGATCATTGCGAGCAGTGTGCACTACTGGATGACGATCAAGAAGGACGTTATCACTTCTGCAAGGATTCTCATAAAGTTCTCAGACAAAGACTATTGCACAAGAGAGTATGTTTGAATCTCTTTCTACGCTGTAGCATCTATGCTTATCTCTGACTGAAAGGCAGAGTCACAAATTACCGATAGTTTGATACAAACATTCACAACACTTTACTTGATCTCGATACCAACTAACTCTCATGTCTTTGTAGTGCTCAATGTTCTCTTCGCTTGATCCCTGCAACTTAATGTCCCATCTTTGCCAGCGATCAACGTCAACTCAGTGAACACAGGATTCTGTTTCCTGAGTGTCCGAACTCATGCCCCTGCTGACGAGGCGGAAGCCATGCAACAGGAGGAAGATATTTGCTTTACGACCGAAGAAGGAAGTGTGCAGCATGTTTATGGTGCCATTGGGTCACTGGATAATGAGGAGAAGCTTCGTGGCAAATACATACAGATATCTGAGATCATGGAGGAGAGCTATTTTGTGATCAGTGAGGATGGGAAGATCATGCAAGATAAAGTCTGGGTGAGTTATTTCACTGTGCAGATGATGGAGTGGATTGTTGATTCCTTGAGTTTAGGGAGAGATGTTGATATTTTGATCCCAAGGTATCAGAGGTGGCAATGATTGACGTTCTAGGATCAAAAAGGATGTAGATGCCCAGTCAGAATTTCCCTGAAAATGATAACAGTAAACATGTGGAAGATATGTCATTTTTCACTCAGAAGTGTAACGTTGCAGAGGTAGAAAGTTTAATGAAGTGCATATAACTCGATTTCGCAAAGAGTCATACTTGCTTACACATATAAGAGTGTTCTGAACTTCAAGATAATGGAGAGATCTGTAATTGATATCTTAGGGTACCTCTTTGACCCATCCTTTGGATTTTGGCTGACCTATGTGCAGATGCTATTATGTGATGTTGTACCCTTCTGATACAAATTATCCTTGTTTTTCTCCTAACTTCACCTTTGGGGATGTCACTCCCTGGAACCTTTTGTTTCTTCCATATAGAGTATCCCTCAAGCTTTCCATCTTTATGTCTTTGTGTTCACTCCATCTTGAGGTATCTGCACTGGAAAATTACAATGTCTGTTGTCCTTTTAGGGAAAAGGCTCGCACGCACTTGAGAATGGCACTTAACAGCCTGAATGTCTGTTTCTGAGGTACATGATTCTTTCATGATTCTCGGAGATCTTTGGGTGTTTATTACTCTTCTGTTATTCTCGGATGGATGGGTTGTTCTCAAAGCTCGTTATTTTGTTCGGAAACTTGGTTGATATGCTTTCGACTTTTCACATGTATAAAAAAACAAAGACAACCGAAACATACATTTCTTCAAAGAGTTCATTGGAGTGATTCTTTTTCCAATCATCTGCCATACTCCTGACGGTGTCACTATCGTGACAATGTCAGTAAAAGATAAGCTTAATCTCAGTGTGGGTATCAATGTTGGGTCAAGTATCATGAGTGCTGTTTCTCTTCTTCATGGAAAGTCGGCTGATGATTTCCTCCAGCAAATCGCCCTCTCTGTGATACCGTGAGCATGAACAGCTGGCCCTTACAGATGATCTGCCGCTAATTAGTCAGGAAGTGCTCCAGCTTTCTGTGTCCAGCACGCAACATATCATTGACATCAGAGTGAGTAGTGTGGTGTATGCTGCACTTTTCTGTGTCTGGGGTTTGGGAAAAACTGCGAGTGTAACAGCAGTCTGCGATGAACATTATCGTATGCCCCTTGATGCGAGATATTTCTGTGAAAAGAGCATCGAGCTCTCACTCGCTGATGTCAGAAACATAATGTCCTTCTGCATCTGGAGTATCACAGTCAAGGGGGCAGTGCTTCGATGGGACAGAACTTTGTATCGCATTTATGTTTGACAAAATGATTTGCACAGTGCCACAGTTATGACTGGCACCATGCCCACTGAAGTAGACAAGAATATTGTCCCCTGAATCAATTTCTTGATCGTCAATGAGACTGTAAAGCACTTGTACAATGTTTTGTCACAAGACGGCATCAAGGGATCACCAGGAGTGGGATATGATGGTTCAATACAGTCATCAAAGTAATTAAATAAAATGATATGCGCTTGAACATTCTTCCCAATTTGCAAATTTTCAAGCAGGCCATTCCTACTCGTATGATAGCAACCTCCTTGAAAAAGTAGTCGTTCCCGCTATGGCTTCGTTCTTCTGACTTCCTCTGCTGAAACCACAGAGTTTGGCTGCCATTCTTCCATCAGATTTGCATACTCCCCTCGTCCATTTGATAGCTGGTATCGTTGCAGCATACTCTGCCCATACATCACCGTAAGAGTCCATGAGGATATCCTATCCCTATAAGGAACAATAAGCTAGAAATTTGATTTGATATAGATTCCCAACTTACAAGTAAAAAAGTACTCACTTCAACTATCACACTTGACTAAGGTATCCCACACCATTGGGTTGGATAGATGGTGGTCGGAGGACCGGGATGTAACTCTCGAAATCACCATCCACTGCAACCTGGGGAAGTGTCATATAGCACCAGATGAGTACAGTGGAAGCATACAAGCATCCAGGGTCAGCGATGTCAGATTCAAGATGGCTGTCAAGCCCTTTGAAGAATATGCTTGACACGAGGTAGTATATAGCTGTACACAACAGCATTTAGTCCACCCATAAAAAGAAAAGGGCATACCATGCAGTCATATCGTATCTTGCAGTGACAATAACTAAGGCCATTTCTACGGTGAATTCTTCATAGCTCATTGAGTTACCCTTGAATACAGCAAGTCAGCATAGTCATCAAAGTAATGAAACTGATGCGTACCTGAGCACCTCCTGTCTCCTGTCCTCCCAAGACTCATCCATCCCTTGGTCGTGTCAGTGTGGTGTTTAGAGCATGATGGTGACGGTGTCGATGCATTGCGAGATGGGTGTTGACATAGATGACTGGTGGATGTTTGGCTCCCTGGCAGCATGGCATCAAACAACATCGTGTTCTGCTCTTGCCACCATGTCACCTTTCCCACCAGTCTTCCTTTGTCCATCCCGGCAATCCAATACCCTTCAAGATGAATCAAATGTTCTAGCAAGAGACTGGATGATGTCTAAACATCCTGTGAGTAAACTTCTGTTGATTTTAGAATGATATTTACCTTCAATTTTAGCTGACTTTTTTGATCACCCCAAAGCTCAAGATGAAGACAAAGACATCGGAATATTTTGCCTAGCCGAGCGAACCCACGCCAACGAGAAGGATTTTGATGATGGGCCATGGGTTTAAGTCATGTGTGGGTGCACAGGAGATGCACAATACAAGTGAGTCTGATTGTGCCCCTTGCATCACATCTCATCAAGATCCTCATTTTGCAGCATATCCTCTGTTGTCTCCTCTCAAAGTCGTGTAGATTATGGCTACGACTTTGCTCTAAGATCTATGATTTTCATGACAAGGGTGCCATTCTGAGGGCTGGGGAAGGAAGTGGGGAGTAGTGAAGATGGTAGGTCTTTTCACACTTCGCGCACATTCAGGGGTGCTCATTCCCTGTGAAGAGTCCCTCACTCAATGCCGTCCCTCAGCCTCATGAACTTGCATATAGAAGCCCACCCAATAATTGGCTCATCCACTGGCTCTGCACCTCGGAGAACAGGTAACAGGTATTTTGCATCAAGATGATGGATCTTTGTCCCGTGAGGAAGCATAGGTGGTGAGACGGGGACAAAGTAGAGAGACAGTGGGGATACTACAGGGAGGATGAGAGATTTGCAGAGCAGGGTAAGTACTCGTTAACTCCCACAGACATTAAGTCACTCACCTTGATCTTAGAGTATTTCTCCCGACAATGCAGCTTATTGTCATCTGGCAAGCTGGACCTTGAGGAAGCCAAGCAAGGCTAATGACAAGGACAAGGTGGGAAGCATAGAGGGTACAAGAACACCCTAGGCATGGGCAAGTTGTCGTGCTCTCTTATATTCTCAGGAACTCACCACATCCATAGTTCAGGCCTTCCATAAGGAACTGCCTTCATCAAGCGATGACCCCCTGCACAAAGGATTCACCAATGGCTGGGCTCAATTTTATCAATGGATGTCCGCTTGACCAGCAAGCGGCTAGCTAGAGTACGGCGGCATTGGGGGAGAGATTTTTGAATCAAAGGCGGTGCGCAGAGAGGCGATTAGATCAAGAAATGCACTTTGTTGCATCAGGACTATAGGTACACTTTGTACATACATTGGGGACCATCACATAGCTCTGTGTCTTGGTATATTATGTCTTTCGCCATACAATGGATATCCTAAGCATCAACCTAGAAAAAAATGGTCATCATTCATTCACCAAACACCAACAGGAACACGTACAGCTGGGTGATGAAATGCATGGCCACTTCGAAGGAATGCTTATTAGATGCTTAATGACAATGGAGTCTGGAGTCTGGAGTACCCATGGCTCCGATGACATGATACGGAGCGGTGTTAGCCATCAGGCTTGGATGCTGCATGAATTTTGTCAATATACCCACTGGCGCCCAGTGCATGACACCCCAAAGATGGCCCCTGTTGCTGAACATGCAGCAATATTCTTTTCCGCTCTGAGGATATACATGTTGCTACAAATGGGTTAGCGAACTATTGAGACCCAGATGGGTCACTCAACTATACTACCAGGTTGACCTCAGAATTACTGGTGCTGTAAAGACGGAGGGCCTTCTGAATACTGAGAAGGACATCCTCAAGTACTTTCTCGAAATGGGCATGCTCGTCGATAGTATTGAGTAGACTCCAATGGATCACCTCAATATGAATTCTGCCTCCTCCTGATGCTGCATTCTTTTGGTCTGCCTTCCTCACTCGGAAGGGATCATCTGCCCTTGTGGTCAATGGTTGAGTCATTGTCCCAAGGTGGCTGGTGAGGTATTCAGGAAGCAAGAGAGAGCAAAAGGAAGAAAAGACTTACCGTCCATTATAAGCTAAGCTACCTTAACACTAGACCGTCTAGATGTCATAATCACCTTCGAAGCAGAGCACACATTTGCGAAGTATTCTGTCGGCATTGAGAGGAAATCATCTCCTTTTGATTCTTTCACTGCAGGAAAAAAAAAAGTTGAAAAAGAGGGAAGATCACAAGCTACCCTTAGAAGTCGGAGATCCAAGAGCAGTGGAGAGTACCGGAAATGCTCGCTGAGAAATAGTTGTGACAGATGCTGTGATGGGCACATGAAAAAGTGTGTGGTTGCATGTGGTTCGTCAGGGTGGCGGGCAAGTAGTTCAGTGTGGACGCGTGTAGAGTTGACAGGTTTGTCACAGTGTTGACATGGCTCTACACGATTGCATAATCACTTGGGCAAGAAGTCACCATGTGGTGCACCTGGGTTTCCACAGGTTTTCATTGGTGTACACAGCTGTACATGGCTCCACATGGGTGTACATCCATTTAAACTGGTTTATATTGGTGTACATTGGTGTACACCGGTGCACACCTGGTAAAGTCCAGTAATTCCAGTTGTAGTTTTCCAGTAATGATGGGGGGCACAACCCTGTGTTGAACAGCAACACATCCTTTGTGTGTTTTAGGAGCCATGGTGAATACTTAGCCAAAGTGGGCCGTTGTGAGCATGGCAAGTACGAGTCCGAATTTTGAAGTCCAGCAGTGAGTCAGTGACCGGCAGCACAGGAATGAGGATAAGTGTTTTCTTTACAGCTGCAGTGCATAACATTTGTGCACTATTGCAGGGTATATTAAGCTTGATTTTAGTTGTAATTGAGACCACTGCATTAGTTTACCCCCGACTGACTATTCTTCTACAGCCATAGCATCTTGCATGGAAACACTGAAAATCCAAAAGGGTACCAGTGAAAGAGTTAAGTAGAACAATGATTTAAGCTGGTCATTGATATTGATGGGGAATATGTCAAAAACCAGGCTCCAGGGATGCCCAAGATGGCGCTGTCACACCTGTGGCATGGCTACCCATGTAAATTCGTGATTTAGCATGTTTAAGCATTAGCTTATAGGCTACACTTAGGGAGCTTGCTAAGCAGACATGTGGATACCTATTCTAAGCGAGGTTACTAAAGCAATGTCGCAGTATGTCAATGGAAACAACAGAGCTAACCAAGGACTTGGTCATAGCACTGTACCAGAAGGGCAGGCTTGACAGAAAGGCCATTTAGCAAGCTCACTCCTTCCAATAAGCTTGACCTGCACTCGCATCAGTAGGATGAACTTAGAGGTGAATCAAAACACAATGATGATAGCCATGTGCTCGCTTAATGAAAGAAGCATGGTGCCTGAAAATCTGGAGATAACCTTGTGCAAGGATGGAAATGGAGAGATATCACAAGGCAAGCCTAAGACAAGGGCTTCGGCCAAGAGATTAGCATGTTTGCTAGCAATCCAAAAGACCCAATGGCTAATATGCCTAAGAAAGAAGCTGTCCACCAGAAAGGAGCTCCGGAAGAGAGATGCCATGGGCTTAATTGCCAGTTGCCAAGGTCCTAGGCCCACAGAGGTGACTTTGACATGCACCATCATTGCAACACCTTGATGAGACCAATCAGAGGCAGTCTGACTCACCTGCCAAGGAATACCACAGCTGTGGTGGACTGACATTGAAAACCATAGAAATGCATCGAAATATCTATACCCTTTTCTGTACTCATGGACTGTTTGTAATCATCTTTCGCTCATAGTATATAAGTAGTCCAGTTAGGCAGTGTACAATTAAAGTTACTATTTGCCCTCCTCTCTGCTCAGGAACAGTGCGAACAGCTTGAGTTGCATTGAAAAGGACTAGCTCAGAATCTGTGGGTCTCCTGCCTTGCATAGTGAGCCTACTAGTTGCTAGCCTTGGAAATTGTGACAAACAAGTGCTGGGAGACTGTATTTTGGTGAGAGAGTCATTAGTTGGCTTCCAGATTCGTTGGTTATAGCGAGCTTGCAGAGAAATAGAATCAGAGAGAGATTTTGGATAATAAACTTCAGTTTACTTGAGATAAATAAAAGATCTGGAGGCAGTGAAGCTGTGCTGGCCTTGAGAGTATACTTGGTTACATCTGAGAGAAAGCTCTGTTCCATTTCTGGTGCAGTGTAAGAGAGAATTGAGGGTTTCATGCAGGAATTGGCCTAATCAGGCTGCTCTGTGACAGCTGCACTAGGTGTAGTAGGTGCGCGCCGGCTGAAAGAACTCCAGCAGTGCCTTGTTACTTAGTGAGCTTGCAGGGTGCAATACCTGTTTGTTTGAGGGTTATTGTGTTTTGTTTGAGAGTGCCGAGGGCCTCATTTGTGACAAGTCGGGATTCAGGTTTAGCGGACTAGAGAAAGGTGAAGTTGTGCACAGTTGGACCTAGCAGCGATTCGTACTTAGTGAGCTCACTGTGCGGACTGTGTCATTTTTGCAGATCTGTGTGTCCGTTTGTATAAATTTATAAAAGTCTTTGCCTTGAGGGTTGCATGGTACTCCATGCTCTCTTGTAAAAAGCTTCAGAGGAGAAATAAAGAGAACTTGAGATATTGCTGGTTACTTTGCGTTGCATCGGGCCATTGAGAGAGAGCTCTTGAGATTCGTTGAGATACTGTCGGCATGCAAATAGAATTAAATTCCTTGCTCCCCTCCACACTTATAGAGATTGGTGTGTGTGTGTTAGTGGGATTGAGTGTAGGTTTGGTGTGTGTTCATGCTAGGCCACTCTTAGTTTTACCAGTGCACACTGCAAAGCTCTTCAGCACTCTCAGTGAGTCTGGGGCAGGTGGTAGATCCCAATGGTGTTGGTGGCAACGGGCAAGGGCTTCAAGGCATAGATCACTGTAAGATTGGTGGCACCTAGCGTGTTCCTTGGTGGTGAATTGATGCCCGAAAAAGTGTCACCATTGTTGCCATCATTAGGTGTCATTGATGTCATCACTCAGCCTTCCTGCTCCTGTTCTCTCTCTACCTGAGCTCGCCCCCACAATACCCTTGTTCCTTTGGATGAAGTTCTATTTGAAGACGTCAATGGCCAATTAAAAAAGTAAGGACACCCAATGATAATTGGACACCAAGCTCCTCATGATACATAAACAACATGACATGATGTAACAACTACACTATAGAGAAGTCATGAAATATACATAAATAAAGGTTCGTACAGCTTCATAAAAAATGAAGAATATTATGTTTAAAAAAAGCTCGCCATTGGATGGGGTACGATGGGGTGTTGAGGGTACAGATAGCCAAAGGCATAGCATCATCGGCAACCTCAGCACCATAGCCATCAAAACACCAGGTTGCAGGGTGGCATAGGTGCTACTCGGCTAGTGGGGTGTGGAAGATGGCTGCACGGCAGAGTCAACTGTGGTTTAATGGCGATGACAGGGCCAGAGGGAGAAATAAACCTCACCACTGCATTCCCCATTGCAACAAATGGGGGTGGTGAGGTCCTGGTCATGATGGCCCCACTGTAGGGGGTGATATGGGGTGCAAAAGGTGAAGGTCAGGATAGGGAGTGGGCAGATGGCGACAGCAGCATCAGTAGAGAAAAAAACTTCAGATTCACAATCCCCCACTCAAAGAATGGGAGATGCGAGAATTTGAGGTGTGTAGGCAAGCTAGGTGGCATGGGGCAGCTTGATGTTGGACAGGGATGGGGTGGGCAGTGGCGCATGCCAGGGTGGTCGCATAGCTATAGCTCTTGGCATGTCCAGTGCACCATCCACTTGTTAATTGATGCCCAAAAGGGCATGTTCACCACCATCGTCATCAGCCATCAGGGTCCCGAGCCACCTCCTGCCATCCCGCTCGATCTTTCCAGTCATTTCCCGCACTCCTGGATCCTTGACCATCTCCCCAATTCTCCACCATAGCCATGCATCATATTAGAGATCCTTCAGTTGTCTTGTCATTGCCCTTGTCATCGTCATCATCGTCATGGCTCTTTTCTGATTGACTGTGCCCTTACTTTCAGATGACGTCTGATTGTCAATCCACTGATTTCATCATCGGTCAATCATGTGCCCTCTATCAGCATGTGGAGGCGATTGGCCTTGATGTTCGTGTGGCGGGTGCTGGGGTGGGTTTGAATAGGGATGTGAGATGTATTGGCAGTATTTGCAGGTGTCATCGTCAGATACAGACACCATATTGTTCGTCTTCTGGGGCTACAAAAAGTATGCCCTCATCTGAGGGCTTACACATGGGGTTTGGGGGTGGAATAATTGCTATCTGAGGCTCTTGGGGCTGCCGGATGTGTAAAATGTACCTAAAAAGAAAAGTCAACATCAAAATAATAATAAAATGCCTTTTTATGCCAACCAGGAGGCTGTTCTGGGAGCAGATGGGCATTGCAGTGGTGGGAGGTGGTAAAAGACCACAAAAAGTAATGGCACAGCCACTCAATCAGTGCTCGGTTGATCAGGCCATGGCGAGTCAAATGGATGCTCGACACTCATCCTGTGGTCTATTCTCACCCTCCAAGGTCCCAAATTTTAGCAGAATACATTCTTTGATAAATCTCCCATACCATAAGTAACAAAAAAGCAGCCACCTGGCAATTTACTTAGCACAATTAACATTCTAAAAGCAACTGTCTATAGAGGGGCCTTTATTTGGTCATGTTGAATTCTAAGGTAAAACTTAAAATGCAGGATCCAGGTTCAAAATGTAGCACAAAAGAACAAATCCTCATAAAAGATGATAATCCTGTGTCTCAGTGATGGCATTTATAGTAGAACTGTAGCAAGAGCCCATGCATAGGTTCAGCGTCTCACTGAGTTTGTAGATGCATATTGACTTCAGCACTACCAGGAACATGAACAAAGAACTACAAGATGTAGAGCTCCATAGCAATTTGAATAGAGTAACTGTACCGCTCATCGGCGACAGCATACAACGAGGTGCAAGGGGGTCCAAATATGAAAAAAAAAAAACATGAGGTCGATTAAATATTTTTGTGCATCGGCGCTGGTCCTACCTACCTCCACGTGACCTGTATGATGTCATTCTACCTAATTTAGGCCTATTCTGACGCTTTTTGGCCCATTTTTGCATAAAGGTACCTGTTTAATAAATATCTTGACATTTTTGCACAGTCTATATCCTATTGGACATATATTGCAAAATTGGTTCATTAAGGTGTTTGACATCATCATGATTCAGTAAGCATTGATGCCAAAGAGTGCCGGTGAAGATGTTATAAAGCCAGTCATCATACTCTCAGAGGTAAATAGCATGCACCATGGTATGTATTACATTGAAATTTATCTGTAACATCCCCTAAAAAGTCATTTTTAGGCCCCAATAAGGGAGGTCGACTCTTTTTTTTCGGGCCTGCCGGCCCAACCTACCTACCTACCCGGTGTGCCAGGCCGACATTCCGGTACCCCCTTGACGAGGTGGTCATAGAGAAGGGATGTTGGGGCTTGCCTGAAAAGAATAGAAGGTCAGCAGCACAAGCAACTGAACAGAGGGACCAGATACAAGAGGGAAGAGGTAGCCTGAGTGTCGGCCCCACCACCGCGTCTACCAAGAGCGAAGCCACCTAAATTTAAATAATCATCAGTATCTAAGCCATGCCGTTGCAGCCGTTTATATTTTATCGTGTCGCCGACTCTTGCCATTGCTGCCGGATATTTACTCCTTTACACTTATTATATAACTCGTGTAGGGCCCACTCCGGGGCAAAGCCTGCTACTTTAAATGTTGCTAATCTTATTACTGGGGTGTTCTTGTGTACGAAATAAGTCATTAGACATCAGGTCTCCAATTCCTTCTCTGTAGAGTTCAAGATCACGAAGAGGTACTAGAGGTGTGGCTGCACGTGGCAGGTCCGAGTCCTATGCCTTCGAAGACTAAAACTGGCATACCTCATTCGAAAAAGACTCGCTCGGCGGCGACCTTCAGCCCCCGCCAGCTCGCATTTTCTCACTCCGTCTTATATTATGAAGACCATACTTTGAATGATTTAGGTTCAAATACGAATAGACAAGTAAGACTTTAGTCAAGATTAGCAGCGCTGCAAACAATGGAGCATGCAAGATCGTCTCGCACGAGTGGGATAGCACGAGCCCGGAAGAGGGCACCTGAACGTCGTTGCCACCAACATCCATCCCATGCAGCCACAACACCCGCTGTAAACTAGCGCATCTCTTAATGAAGAAACTTGTTTTCACACCTTCCCCGGGCCCCAGGTCACCCAAAACTACATCTCTCACGACGGTCAATGCCCGAGTGAATGGACAAGCGTTACTGAGGTTTTGAGCGTAACATTCTGTATCACAAGCAGGTAAATCGGCATGAGCCTGAAGAGTATATGCTACAGGCACCCGATTGACAGATTCATTAACTGGCCCAGAGGCATAATTCCCCGAGGGAGAAACTGGCCTGGAGGCGTAGGTCCCCGAGGGAGCCCTAGGTTCACGGGCTTTTTGCGATTGTGCCCAGACACGTCAGTCACTGGAGGAGCAGGCCCTGAAGCCCCTACACCACCCGAAGAATAGAGGTGGCTGTATGGATTGGAAGATTTAGATGTTATCCCTGCCAATGTTTAAATGGAAAATGTCAAACACATCGAACAATTTTCACCTAAAGATTTTGCTGGATTTTCAAACAGGACGAGAAAGCGCGACATAGCTTCATAAAAAAATAAGATGCCGTTGGCACACTGGAGCCCAAAACTTACCAGGAGTCGATATGCCACGAATATTCAATGCACGGAAGAAAGCAAGTCATTGAAGCCCAAGTGCGATTTCACATGGCAGAGAAGACGTCACCACAAATTCTACAGGAAACGAACCATAACCAACATCGTCGTCGTTGGCAGGCACGAGTAAAGTTGTCCTACATCCCGTAGGCACGCCGACAGAATGCGAAGATGTCAACAACTGAGAGTAAGTTTCAAAAGTATGAGCAACGCTTGTCACCGTAGCACCGTTCAATCTGAAAAGCATCTCGCAGTGATTGAGCCATTCGACGAAGGGAAGCAGTGAAGGAAAAAAAGGGAGTCAGGTCTCAGGAGTCAGAAAGGAGCCAATACTTGATATCTATGTGACGAGCAGAACACTGGCGAGATAGTTTTATCACTAAAAGGAGCATAAAAATTGGAGCTCACACCCTAAAACGGTCTGGAGAACCTGTCGAGGGGAACGAATTTGGAAATATTATACAACAAAGTTGAACGAACGAAGGAAAATGCGTCACAAGAAATTGAAGTCACATCCTAAAAAGTTCTCGAAGAAAAGGAGTCAGCAACTGAAACAGCTATGACGTCATTCCGAACATCACATGAGATTCGTGAAGGGGGCAAAGAGCCCCTGCCGAGCGTTGAATTGGAAATTTACTGGAAAAGGAGCGTCGCGCTCCTTATAAGGAAGGACCCATTACCATGTAAGGCAGGTCTACCGTTGTTTCGTGCAGATCGAAATCGGGCTGCGAAAAACGTAAAACCGAGGTCACCCAATAAAACCTCCTACTAAAGTAGCAGGAATTTACCGAGTCGGATGAGGAAACCTGTGACTGTACTTTCAGCAAGGTAATTTGTTGTTCTCGTACCCTTATCGATGACAGACAACACGGGCGCCAGTCCCTCTGTCCCCAGCTCGGATCCACCTTTGAACCTACTATCTCTCGGTGAGCACTTCAGGTCATCGGTTGTCAGGTCCTCAATTGGCCTCTGCGGTAGATGGCGGTGGTATCCGCGGCATATCTGAGCTTGTCATCCTGCAAGTGATCATGAAGCAATACTGAACGCCTTTCTTTAGGCTGATAGCCATCATGCTGGGGAGGTTAAAGATGTCCACCAGAGAAGCCCTTGAAAACTACACCCAAATCTCTAGCACGGTGTTCAGTCCCGAGAACAGGAAACGTTTCTACGGTGACGCCATGTTCAAGACGTCCACGCTGGAGGACGAGATGAAGAAACTCGTTGTCCTGGCTGGGTACAGCGACGATGAGAGACTGTTGGATACCAGTGCCGGAGCAAACTCGAAAGGAAACACGTATGTTCCATTTCCTGTATGAAAATGTCGCCCTCATTTGCTTCGACAGCTTCGTGTGCTGCTCCACGAACGGAATCAACATGCCTTCTTCCCAGCATTTCCGCACATATCAAGGACTTCCTAAACAAGGTCCGGACTGCAAGATATGGGAAGCCGCGTGTGCTACCACAGCAACACCGACCTTCTTCAAGGCCATCAAGATTACCGGTTCTGACGGTGCTGGGCAAGATTACGTTTCTGCAGGCCAGGGATTTAACAATCCCACGAAGGAGGTCAGAGATGAAGCCAATGAGCTGTTTCAACCCAATCGGCGTATTGGCGTGTTCGTCAGCATCGGGACGGGCTATCCTGACCCCAGTCAGAGTTTGCCCCAGTGGACTTTGCCAAGGCAGCTCGTGAAGGCCCTGCGGACCATCGCGATTGATTGTGAACAAACAGCCAAAGACGTGGCGAAGGAATATGGTGATGACAGTTTTTATTTCAGGTTCAATATTCCCCATGATACTTATGCATCTTTTTTGGATGAGGGGAAGGATGCGACTCAGGTGACGGCTCATACAAAAGCCTACTTGGAAAGTTCGGACGTTTCCTTGATGATCAATAGGGTAGTAGATAGCCTCTGTTCTTTGTCATAGGCTCGTTGTACGTCGTACTGTCTCGCCAATTGCACTGGGTTCCCTTACAATATATCTAATTCTGGATGAGTGAAGTCACATTGCGCGGCATGCAAATGTTGTATGCTGTTGTATGTGGAAGTTAGAAGCGCTATTGTGCTGTTCAAATACAAGTCGGAGTACTTGAGGAATAATACAGTAAATGACATGACGTTAACAATACATACAGACATACTACAGAACATGCTGTGAGCAACCTCAGGTATCTGCATTTCTGCCACTGATGCCTCGGTAGTCCTTGGTGGCGAAGATAATCCACTCACCTTTTCCTTCCCTGTGCTACTCTCGCTTGTTCCCGTGCATCGTGATTCCTGTGTTTGTGAATCGCGGCTCCGGTGTTTGCGAATCGCGGCTACTGTGTTTGCGAATCGACTTGATTCCCGTGTTTGCGAATCGATCTGATTCCTGTGTATCGTTGTTTACGTGTTTGCGATTCGTTGGTGTTCACGTCTCGGTATTTTCGATCCAGGATCCACGTACTGTTGTTACCTCCCCGTCCCATCCTGCTCTGAGCTCGTGGACCTGTGCACTGTGTCCGAGTATCTATGGCCCGTGCGCCATGTCTCACAAATGTGTATGGTCTTGTTTGGTGATTGGAACCACCTGCCTTCCCTCGTCACCTTACCAACGTCACCTTTGACGTCCTCGTCCCATTTTCTATACAATACTGTACATCAGTCCATTGTCATGCATTCATGTCTCGCTCTGTAGAGCGTACCTGTTCCCGCGCGTAGAAAAGCCTTAGTCCGACTTCTGACACCATAACATACTCTCGCCGTTGAGGTCCTACGATTAGTCGTCCACCTGTTCCTCGTTCGCAGCGTTTGTGCCTATCTGAAGCTGAGAGTGAAGCACACGCTTTGCTGTACTACAACGGATCACAATGCTTGGAAGATTTGTGATCTGATTTCTTTATTAATAAATTTATCGTCCTAATTGCCACCAACCATTTTGCGAAAACTGTTGACATCAGCGACGTCCGGTTTTGAAGTCATACATATCTCACTGTGAGCAGACGATATGAAAATTGTTGGAGCCCTTGCTAAATATGTCTTCCATGTTTTCCGCATTTTTACTACCGTACCATTATATTATCCGTGAATGACTTTCTTTAGTACCCCATGAAGAGTCTCTACTCCGTGCGACACACTCAACAGTGTGCTCACAACGGTATGAGCCTTCGTGGCCACAGCACATGGTTTGCCATGTCAGGGCTGTGGGCCCGGCCGTTCCTTATTGGGACCTTGTGCCGGTAACAACACCAACACCAAGCAAGAACCCCTGTCCAAGCTTGCCTCGGGTTTTCATTGCTATTTGGAATGTCCCCACTCTTGAAGCTACCGCTGGAGCTTCTTGAAGCAATTAGTAAAAAAGTACGTACCTCTCCAAATACGAATAAGGCATGGCGAAGGGCTAAAGCCACCGTCTTCAGCTTAGTGTTGATGATCTCAAAAATTTTCGGGCGTCTTGTAGACGGATAAGAGATGCCTCAGCTCCAATTATCTATTCTTGTCTCGCCGTTGACGTGGTCGGTCAAGGATACCGGAAGACAATCGAAATGCTTCAAGCTCTGTCCAATGCACATACTGCAGTCACGCACGTCCGTCATCTCAAGATAATATCATTGAGCGAACGGTGCGACGTATACCCAATAGGATACACCGTTTTCGATATGAAGCTTCGTCACGGGCATCTGAATCATTCTTTGCCTTCGGAGACGGCGGCGTTCAATCAGGCATTGCACACCGCGTTGCCAAATGCGATTGCTGCGCTAAGCTGTCTGAAATCTCTAACGTGAGCGGCAGTAGTTTTAGCTTTAGTCTCACGGTTCACTAGCAATTAGGATATACACCTGCGATTTAGACGCGCCATGGGCTCTCGATCTCGTTATTAACTCTGCCGCTGGCCACATAGGCTTGGAGAAACTCTCCCATTTCGCATTAGGAGAGCAGGCAGACCTCCGTCCGTTTATCACCCACGCTGTCACCAACCTCAACAAATTCTCGTTGTCGAATTATCGGATACACGATGACAGCGATTTGGTTCCAATCCTCGTCGAAATCATCAGTAGGAACCATGCGCTTTCTTCCCTGGAGCTCGACATTTGGGCTGTCTATGGATCCAGAGGATGTTTCAACACACTATTAACCGGAATACCAGTCGATGTTTCACTGCCGCTTGCGCGCCTTGTCTTGGGGGAATTTGATGTTACTATTGATGATAGGTTGATGAACCATTTTGGTTCTCTCACAGAGCTCCGATTGGGGTATTACACTTCATTCAGCGGCTCGGATCAGTATACTCCGGATCTCTGGGCTGCTCTTCAAAACAACTCTATATTTCTCAAAAACATTTCCATTGCGAGTTCGCATATATCCACTCGATTGATGAAGTATCTGAATTCATACTGTGGTCTGGAAGAGCTGGAATTCCAGCACCCTTCGTGTAACACCACGGTTGAATCACCCTCGATCCAGAACGAGATTAACCTAGCTGACGAGCTGTTTTCTTCGATCGTCCCAAAGCATTCCCCTTCCCTCCGTACGCTGATGGTGTTCTCGCATCTAGAATATCCGTGGCAATTCTCTGTGGCTCGTTCCGCCAACCTTGCGCAATGCTGCGCCCTAGTCAAGCTTGGTGTGTGCGTGGAGCGAGGTGTTCCTGATATGGTCGACAGTGAAGAATCACATGGTGATGAAGAGGACAGCGATGAAGAGGACAGCGACGAAGAGGACCAGTATATCCCAGGGGCAGATATTGCGACGAATATCCACAACATCGTTCGGGATGTGGTAAGCGCGTATCATTCGCTATCCTCATGTACATATCTGATTTTATTCCACGCAGGAGTCTCTCGTTCGCATGGCAGAAAACCTACCCTCGTTGGAAGGACTCTGGATTGCCATGGAAAGCGTAACATCAGAAAGCATATGCGACAAGTACGTCGAAGAACCTGACGATCTCCCGGATCGTTATGCTGCTCTTCAATATGGATTGGAAAACGTTGTACCTAGACAACGGGAGCAACCCCTAAAGATATTTGTAGGAGACGATGTTTTCGTGGCAAAGGACGGTGCATGGACTCTACAAGCCGACGGACCCTCGAGAGCTGAATGGGAAAAAATGTCGTTCTTGTCTGCTCTACAAGAGTCAGGATTTTTTGAGTCGTAGGTGAATTCACACTAAGTAAAATGCATTACGAACATGGCATGCTGAAATCAATCATTCCATAGAGTGATATATGAACATTGTGGCTGCATCTTACAAGATATACTTCTGTATTCTATCAACGGAAATACTGCTTATCCGTCAAGGGTTCGGGGAAACTTCACCGCTAACGTTTTTAATCAGGCCTCGCGCCCAACAGCTTTTCAAATGAACGTTGTTATCGTTGGTGGCGGTTTATGCCCTCTTTATCAACGATCAGCTGCAAGGACAATATAAGAACGTCGTTCTTATAGAGCGGGACAGCGCAAATAACACGTCCCGTCACGTCAATTTCGGTCTGGCTCCATTTGTGCGGCTGCCGTGTGGCGAGGGCGCAGCCTGTTTCATTGTCTCTCATTTCCGACGTTCACCCAACAGGTATCACTCTGGTTTCTACGCAGCAACCCTCAGGTCCTCCGTGTGAAAAAAGTGGACAAAGCTGCATGTTAGTGGAGCGTTGGAGCGCGTGTGTACACACGGCAAAATATGTAAGTAAAACGTGACTATAATATCCTAGGTTGTCCGGGTTTATGAAACGAACGAATAGTAAAAAAGGTCCGAAAGTCTCTTCCCAGAATAAGCGAAATAATGCTTTTTTCAATATCGACTCGCCGCTCATGCGATTGAGAACTTTCCGCTCCAGTTACCCGAATCACCCATCACTAAAGAAAATATCAATGGGGATGAAGAACGGACATTCGAAAGAGGAATACTCACGGACAACAACATAGTCATTGCCAATCGTGGCTGTCTCTGGAACCGTCACATTAGCGGCGCCAGAAAGAATAGAGAAGCCAGATGCAAGAGCAGCTGTAAGTCAGGTCAGTCACGAGTGGACAATTGTCCAATACAATAAAACGTACGAGTCTGGGTTTTCGATCCCTTCCTCAGGAAAATGGCACCTTGTTCATTTGTAATCTGGGCAGGTGCATTGGAAGTGTCCCTGAAGCCACACAAAGTCTGAGCGACAGAACACAAACACGACGCGGAAGGAATATTACCATGTAACCGTGTAAGTCGAGCCAGAGACCCAAGTATCGCCAGCATTGGGAGATGTTATATGCGGGACATAAACATCCAAGGCAGCAGCTTTAACGAGGGTAAGGACAGAGGAAAGGACGGCTGTGGTAGCGAACGAGGAGAACTTCATATTGGTGGGGGAGAAAATAAGGTAAGGAGTTTACTAGGGTTCTTCTTCTTGTGCCCGGCATTTTATACTGCGTGAAAGTTTTTTCGGTTCCCATCTCTAGCGGTCCGGGGAGAAGCTGTAAAACAGGGTCTGCACAGCCGCCGATGCTGAAATTGGAATGATGGTTCAAAATTATAGAATTCTTTATTTTCGCTCTTCTCCCATGAAACTACTTATGCCCGCGACAGATTAGAACACTGATGCGCTACGTGTCATACATTCTGACGGCCACAAATTGCGCTTTTTCGACCTCTTCTCTTCCGACGAGTGATAGGCTCGAATGCGATGTCGCCTTGAATATGGTGATTTCTGTATTTTCAATATCACTACTGGACTTTCATATTCAATGACGGTAACAGGGGCATGCGAACAACGACAACCTATTAATCACATCAGCATTGAGGGTAAACTGTACGTACGGTCGTCTCGTAAGATGTGAACGATGTCTTTCAGTTAATCGTCATCTCTCCTGTCTTGCTGCGAACCCAGTGATCTCACCGCTCTGGATTGCTTGCGTAAATTCACATACGGTCTTTCGAATATTGCATGCTTAGTGATATGACTGCATTTGATGCCATCTGTTGACCATTGCCCCAGATTTTAAAAAAGTACTCGCCTGTGTTCGATGGGAAAATGAAGGCTCTGTGCTTGACAACAAGCACGCGTAGATGGCTCAGCACTGCAGGTCCAGGCGTCTAGTTTCATTCCAATGACGGGACCTGGTTCCACTGTGGTGCCAACAATGCTTCTAATCCCATTTACCCGCGCGGTGATCTCCAATTTCTGCGGATTATACCCTTCAGATTGGAGCCATGATCGTCGACCTGGGCCTGCCAAGTTTTCAAATACATTCTCGCAGACGCCACTACGAACCGTCGGACGATGGAGTACTAGCGGGTACCGGATCGATAGCACGTCGCGCTGACTTTCAAGCTGCTGTGCGCAGCTCCATAAAGCACCTTCTAAGATCTTTTTACTTCATCAATCTCTGACCGGTGGACTGGATGGTCGAAATGGTCACACTGCTGCCCGTGTGGTCAATCAGCTTCGGCAGAGAAAGTGTTCTTCTTTGTTTCAAGTAATATGTGTGTACGTAACCTCTCCAGGGATAGGAGTACCTGTAGTTATGAATTATGATAGCATTTATCAATATTTCCGAGCACCCTCCATTCTAGCAGCAACGGCCCACGTTGTAGGGTTGTGTAGGTCCATATTTATCCAATGCGCTAGGAAGCGCTCTTGGACCCCTAGTCATCCTTGGCCAACAAATGCGACATAGGTAGGACAACACATACGATTCCCCGTTTAAATATAGTACAAACTGCAGTAGGAGACAAGACATAAATATTACTATACGTATCATCAAGAATAGATCATGTTCTTTGTTCCTCCGGCTGATATTGGAACTGGTAGACACATGCCGCATATTCCCCTTGTGGATTGTCAAAAGCATGTTCTTCGGGCACATGAGCCTTAGGCTTATGGTTACCAATCAATTGCGATCGTGAGATAAGCGATGAGATCATGACTTACCGTGATAACAATGAGGTTATCCTGCTCCATCGACACTGCTTCAACATTGCCGCAAAGAGCCGCTGTGGTTTCAACTACACCGTGAACAGGCCTTGTTTCGACATGCCAGCTGTATTCGCCATCCTGACGTTGGTGAGAACTACGTTCCATCACCTTCGTAGAATGCTCTGTAAAATCTTGAAGAGTAAACTTGTTGCGAGAGGCGTGCACTGAAAGCAGCTTGGACCCATTCAGGACGTGCATGATGCCCTCCTTCGCTTGCCAGCATTTCTGAGATCCGAGAGTAGAGAAAGGCTGCACAGAGCCTCCGACATGATCGTTCCGCGTTATGACAAACACAACGTCCGGCTTGCTAGCCCATTTGTAAAAGGAGAATTTTATACCGATGGGCTGTCGATGAGGATCAGCATAGAAGTCGCCATTCCATGCAGTACCCTTAGGGGGTTTGACATAATAAGGACCTTTGATAACCGGATGAGAGTAATACGCAGGCGCCATAAATTGGCTAAAGTCAATATCTTGATTGGCCGCACCTGTCGGAAGAGCAACGTTAGGGACGAATGTGGCTTTCTCGACAATCGACTTGTAATCATTGTTGCCGTTCTTGTACGCCAGGAGAAAATCCCGGATTATTGGCAGCTCCGCCTCGAGACGGTAGCATTCATAGCGAGGTATCGCCGTCCCACTCCAGTTCACCTCGTCGCGTGCCTTGAGAGTTACGACATATAGCTCTGGACTCCACAGATGACCGCTCCTGTTGTCGACTTCATGCTTGTCCAAGATGACCGCAACATCGACAGACAAAAACTGGAAGGACATGGGCATAGCAGGATAGGCGTCGTCGTGAGATTCATGGAACTGGTGGGGCTAATTCGAATGAAAATCAGAATATCACACAACATCGAGAAACAACACTCACATAAACCGTCCGAGTTGTCTGCCAATCGTAGAACACAATCGGCGAATCGAAAATGTGCCCAGCTTTGAAGCAGCACACGCCAACAACAGCCCCAAAGACGCGAAGCGTGATGTCACCAGACATCGACCAAACACATCCTAGTGCATGAGACGGTCTCAGCTTAACCGCATGGTTACGGTCTCCCGAATAATGGTCATCGGTAAGCTTGTAGAAATGCAGCCGCGACGATACATTATTGCGCCTGTAAATTCAAAATAAAGTAACTTCCCAAAATGCGTGCAGCGGAAACCGACATTTCTAGTAGGACAACGACATTGGCGCGTCTGTCTATAGAGACCTCTCGAATTGGAAAGTTGAAGTCAAGCGTATATTCGTCCAAAGAAATAGTTTGCCGAGGCGGGAGGCGCGTAGAGGGCAAGCGAGATAGAAGGAGCCTCCACCGTGAGCCATTTCCCCATGCATGATACAGATATCCATCGCAATGACCTACGACCGACTTGGCATGTCCAGGCCAACGAAAAAACCTAGTTTCCAGTTTCCTCGAATGATACACCGGTCGCACAGAGGTCCTGTTCCAAGCCAATTGCGACCACCGAACGCTATAATCCAAAGCTCGCAATAGCAAATAAAACATGTTAGGCGGAGTCCTGATTCCGCCGTACACAATACCTATCATCCGCAGAAAAGCAACCACGTCTTCGAACGTTAACGGGCAGGTACCAAAGCGGGGAAGGACTCTGCCGTTAAGGACTTTCTCAACGGCATTCCAGCACTGTTGAAACAGTTCAGGAGAAATCGTGACGCTTAGAGCATTATGTCTGTGGACTCACGCTCTCTAGTGCGAAAATATCATTGGGCACGTTGACTTCCCCGTTAAGCCTATAACGGTGCAGACAAAGAGGGCGCACAATGAGGAGTCCAGTCTGGCACGAGATAGTCGCCGGCATCGTCAAAGCCTTTGTTTGACGCCGTGAAGTACCTGAGCTGGGTCCAGGATCATAAATATCTCGTTGCGGTTTTATAGGGCCCTGCTTTGACTTCGTCTCCAAGGCAATGAATGCGCGTGAACAAAACAAGCATCCTTGAAAGCTTCAAGGCTCCCGAGTTAGCAACAATAACCACGTTTCTAGGCGACGGCGCGTTTGTGGGAAGCAGGAACAATGTCTTCGCCCACAGAGGACAATTATCTTTTGTCTGAAGCTAGCGATGTTTCGCCAGAAAATGCAACAAGGGTAGCCTGAATTCAGGAGGCAACCAGTCTGCCGAGTATGAAGAACGAATACAAGGTCGGCACGGAAAAGAGGGCGTGGGAAAATCACGACCCCGGGCTGCTTTGATGGGAAGAGATAGATGAGTGACTCCTAATCATGCTCGTGTGTGGACTATGCAAGGATGAGCGACCGCTTGCCGATACCTTACTGCATAAAAGAAGAGCATCTTCATTTCACTATACAGAAATAAGATCTTAGTCTCCATGGACTGACCATCGGATGCCATCAAGGGCATCCAGTGTATTGATGCCTGCTAATGTCTCTTTTCCCAGGTCAGAACCAAAATCCTTATCACTCATTCGCACGCTTTCAAACTGGACAAATCAACAGTACACACCTCTAATACAACCACTTCGTGGACATCATCACCGCCCTCTGTCGTCAGTGATGGCGGATGGTTAGGCGTTTTCTCGTCGTCGCTTTGGACGTCCCATCGCAACGAAACCGATGACACGATCGTACTATCGCTACCTCCGAATATCAGCGCTCTGAAATTCAACGTCGCTAGTAGGGTATTAGAATATCTAGTGACGCGCGTGAGAACCAGCCACCTAAAAGCCAGATAGCTTACAGTTTGCCAACAGTCAAAAAACTGGAGATGAGGGGAGATTAGACTGTGTGCCGCAGGTAGAACGATGGCGCTTACCAAATGAAATGGAAATTATATTGACTGAATGTCAGCCACAGGATCAATTGCAGAATCACAACAAGCGACGTGATAAGGCCCGTCTCGATGGTATACCGTATAAGTTTCGTGACCACTTTGATCGTCGAGCGGATCTTCGAATGCGCCCTGGCCCTCCACAGCTGTTGAATTTCAGGGTTAACAGATGCCCTAGGGTCTTAGGAGAAGTTGTAATTACGACGCAGACGATCGAAGCTGTAATCATGAGATCACAGGCGGCACTACTTACGAGCCACAGCTGTAGACGCGTAAGTCATAAGATCACAAGCGGATGACTTGGCTACAGCACTGACACTGATCATGGGGTTTTCACTGCGTAGATCCTGGATTACTCCCTTTCGACTAACAGCCTACACGCTCATTAGTCAACGATTGTTATAAGTAATACGGCACCCAATACGATCTCACCGCAATTCCGACATAGAACGCCACAGTGCATTGCATGACAGCAATCTAGAACACCTTTTGAGTACAAAAGGATACAGATGCAATAGAGCAAAAAACGTACACACTCAATTATAATGCACGTCCAGTAATTCCTGGTAAGTTCCCAAAAACGCCATACATAGAAACTCTGAGCCATTAAAGCGACTGATGTAAACAGATGTCAGAAAACCCGTTCGTAATTCCGATAAACATGGACTGACTGAAGCCATTCAAAGGCGTAAGAGGCTTCCAGGACCAATCGATGCCATATAAGGCATCGGTGTTGCCCCAGTCCTTACTGAAGGTATTCCAGGCCGCAATAATGGAAAATGCAGCAAACGTCGTCTCGACCACAAACAAAAGCCACACTAGTACCCTTCGTCAGTCGTGAAGAAGTCCTAGAGAAGATGCAAGGTACCAAATATCTTGACCCCTCTTCGATCATTGCATTGGAGGTAATAGAGGTCTACGATGATGATATTAGATTAAACGAGCTTGAAGAGATCACCAACGTACAGAACTGCACAAGAAGAACACCATACAAGCAAGACCCCCACATATAACCTAACAGCTGCAATTCTGCATTAGTTTGCAGTCAAAGAATATCTCCTTGCGACACACCACCGGTCCTGCTCTGCAAAGTCATTGTGAGTAACCTATGATTGGCATCAGTGAACCTGCTCACAAAAGACGGACGTTCATGCTTGAAGTCTCTACGGGGGCCATAGCGCAGAAGCTAAGAAGAAAACGTCGCACTGCATCTATTAGCAGCGGTGCTGTATTTCAGTAGCCGCTCTGAGTCTTCGATGCGGCAAGACTCCATAGCAAGCGAGACTAGTCGGCGATACCGTGATGTATCCCGTGATTCTTCCGAGTGCTAATATGGTTCAATGGTGCGGTAGTACTGGCACATACAGCTGAAGCCTGACGCTTCGGTTGGAGACGGAACGTTCAGGAGAACGGTACAAGGAATGTGGATAACAGCCCTGTTTCCGGAACGTGGGGCTTGTCGTGTGTGTGAACAACTCTGTACGAGTGCTGAGCGCTGAGTGTAGACCTTGAAGTTTGGGTCCTTCATTAGGTCCTTCCCACAGGGCGAATAAAGAGAAGACTGGGTATCAGTCCAGTCCGTTACTCGACAGGCGACGACCTGGAGTACCGTTGTGGGTCATGCGTTCGCGAGAAGAGAATCTGCGGCCCTTTGTTCGGGTCGGGACCCAAGTATGAATCTGTATGATTTCTGGATTTTGATGATCTTCCTCAGTCTTCGATATGATACGAAAGGGAACGAAGTACACACTGGTCCATTTTATATCACCTCTCGCCAGGACTTCCATACACAGTTGTCTTGTAAATTATCTTGAGGGCACCGTGGTTGATAAATATTGAGAGTATGGATACAACGTGTTAATAATAGTCGCGCGTACGGAAAATATTTAAATATTTAAATAAGATATTATTATTAATAAAATTTGAATTTCTAACCTTTTCTAACTTGCTTCCATCGACTTCTAAGCTCATGTACTGCTGGTGTTCGTTAATTCAATATTCAATGACTGAGCTTTATTTTTGTGCGCTCTACGCGTTTTAGTACCGTCAGCTCTGGACGCCGCACCATCTTTCCAATGAAAACCTGGTATTACCACTGTTCTACGCTCGACCTACCTAACAGTTACCGCGCTACTCCAACTCGTCGGATCGGAGACTCTTCTTCGGTCTCCAACTTTTCTTCGTCATTTCCAAGTCCATACAGGTCCATACGATACGAAATGGAATTTCGATCAGGGCTTCCATGACTGATGAGGTCATATTTAATTCTCCCTCTCTAGTGACCTGCGCTTCGAGTTCTAGGTCTGCTTTCGTGAAAAGAACTGCCTGAAAAGGGCCTGTGTCTATGCTGTTATTCTGTCAGATAGAGTTGAGAATCTTCAGAACGACTGCTGCTTTCAAGTTCCCCCAAGTGAAAAGTCAGGATTTAATCATCGTGTTCGAGGTCTCAGACTTGGTGAGGGAAAGTCGGACACACTGTGATAGACAGCTCTACGATTCCAACAGTCTACCGGGGGGGGTGAAGGTCTGCATTCCTCGGTATTATGGAGACAGATGGCTTGACACCGTCGCCTCATAGCTCCGCCTTGTCAAAGAGGTAATCCACGACATGTTCCATTTCTTTAGGGATTCCGAAGTAACTTGTAGAGTCCTGTGGTCTTACATCAGAATACTTTCAAATGGATAGGCATTATCTTTTACGTAGAGAGCATAAAGGTAATTTGGAGTGACAAGAAGTGTATTGTTCGATTCATCTCAGTTTCAATCGGATATCTATTCTAGAAAGACTCCGCTTCGACGCGAGTCTCAAAAAGCCGTCCGTTAACAACCTTCGTCAACAACTTCCAAATGGCACTCGCAGAAATTCTGGACCTTTACGATCTTGCTCTCTTGTTCAATTATGAGCGCGGATCTTCTGAACCTCGTTATCGTTATACCAAGCTACGTGAAGTAGTTAGAGACAATGAGAGTTTCCAGACAGTCCGCCTTCTGAATGCTGATTGGGCCTCCAGACCCAGTCCAAAGGTCGCTTTTGCATTCGACACCATCCCTCTGAAAGATAATCTCGATGAACCGGACCTACCGACTAACATATTACCCACCCCTATACCTCTCAATCTCGCCCATCTCTCTTCCAAAGAACTGGAGACCATCTACTGGCAAGCTCGTAACCACGATGCTTGCTACAAATCCGTCACGCTCCTACAGCATTTCTTCGAATATTATCCACTCGAGACGAGTATTCGCATCCGTACCTCCGCGGGTGCAAACTATATCACCACCCTCTCCCATCGTGATATCATCGAATTCAAGCTCCACGGACCCAAGATGGCAACGAACGCATGCGTCCTACCCTCCGGGACTGGTCATTTCACTGGAATGCAGGACGTAATGGACCATGCAGTCCTGGGTTTCGATGGTACCATTCTAGATCTCACGTCGATGCAATTCGGCGACGATGGAAGGGGCCTCGGAGGGAAGAGTGTTTTTGTTTTGGAAAAGCAGGAGACATATTATGAACGACTGAAGAAGTTTGCAGAGAAACCGGATACCGTGAATGTGAAGCATTCGTTTTATATATTCCCTCCCGAGGAGCCTGGCGTCAACGAATGGCTCTTGGATGTGGCGAGGAAAGTGAAGGAGAGATGGGATAGGCGCGCGACGGAGCATTGGTGCGGTCATTGTGGTGCACCAGCAGAGATGATGAGATGTTCCTTGTGCAAGGACGCCTACTATTGCGATAAAGGACATCAAGCGGCAGCATGGCCCTTCCACAAGAAATTCTGTACCGGAAAAAAATAGAACCAGGTCGGCTGAGGGCTTCAGGCCGGGCCCTGTTAATCACTACGTCGGAGTCAGGGTGAGTTCTTCTCAGTATTTGGCAACTCGCTAAGCGTGATGCTCACATGAAACGCAAACAGATAAAGTTGAGTCAAGGGCAGTAGATGAGCACATTCTTCAATATGTCAATAAAATTCTTTCTATCATGGTCGTAGGTATTGAAGCTTGAAGTTCGAGCACGGGAAGGGACGAAAAGAGCAACTCGTTTAACCTATGTATGTCGACATGGTGTTACACGTTAAAGAAAGGAAAGCTATGGGTTCGGAGCCAAATTTTGCGACTATTAAGGGTGGTCGAGGAATACGTGCATTGTTTTACCACGTGGCTGCGCGGTGCGGCGGCAGGCGCTCCGAGGTGGATGGCATTGCTTGGTCATAATTTCCTTTGAACATTGACAGACATACATCGAACAAACAGAGAACAAAATATCTCATACATCCATATCGTGACAAAGCGGACGCGAACCCAGAGAAACAAAACTAGTCGAAGGAGAAACCAAGCGTAAAGTCTGGAAAGACGCCATATTCTTCATCCCTATCCCAACCTCTTTAAACAGCTCTTCCGGAGGAGGCGGGGTGAGCAGACCAGCATCAGAATCCGACATCGGTGAGGAATCTTGCCATGACATCAATGGGGTGTCCGAACTCCCAGACCCTCGTCCCACCACGTCTTGAATCTTCATCTCACTCATTCTCGTTCCCGTCGCACGTAACAATCCACCAAGCCCAAGCCCAAGCCCTGCATGACAACTCTTCGGTGCCGTGGAGCATATTGACGCTTTCGATAACGCAGCCGCCGGCAGTGTATACGTAAATCCGATCCCCTCACCGATTTGCTCAATACCAGCAGGAAGATTCAACGGTTCCTGGTAGGTCTTTCGGACTGACATCTGTGAGCGCTTTTTGCGGAGCTTATTCTGCACTGACATGAGTGGTGGAAGAAGAGAGAACCGCTGCGAGTTGATGATCGGGAAGGACCGCTGGCGACAAAGCTTCGGAGAGTTTGTTTCTTCGTCCAGAGTTTGCCAAAAGAGAGCCATGCGTTCTTGAGGACTTGATTCAGACCGAGGCGTGTTAGAAGGCGAGATATAGGAGCTTTGCAGTCGGAGAGCTTGGTCTTGATATATATCAGCGCCCGTCTCTAGAAGCTTGTCCGTCGAAGGAGAGATGCGAAATATAGGCGGAAGTAGATCCTGCACACTATTCCTGGCATCAAGGTAAAAACCAGACACCGTAGAATCTGGACGAGACGAAGACAAGGACGAAAGAGAATCCTGACGATGAACAGAGGTACTAGCAGTTGACGAGCGGGTCTCCACAAGAGTAGGCTGAGCCATTTTAGTAGTCGGAGGGACGAAAGGAACTGTCGACATAGCATCAGAACTAGAACAAAAGTAGACAAAATACTTGCCTCTAATCTGTTTATCTTGGACCGCGCGCCAGTCACTGCGTCAGAGTGAATGTGACATTAACATGAGCCGACAAAGAGACAAAGACAAGGTGTATCGTACATGTTACCAAAATAATCATGCATTTTGATCTCTTGTATAGAAAGTCGGAGAGCAGGGTTCCTTTCCAAGCACTTATGGGCAGAAATGTTAGACGACCAAACCGGAGAGACAGACAAAGAACCACCTTGAGGATAAGGTCACAAGCCGGGGCCGCCAATACAGACGAACCAAATGCGACGGGGGCATGAATGGCGTCTTTGTCTCTCCTAAATGCGTGCTAATGAAAGATTGTAAATATCTTAGCAGGACGTAGGGACAAAGGAACAAAAAAGAACCTGTCCGAGCAATATGAAGTAGAACAATGCCCCGAATCCCCAGCAATCGACCGCAAAGTCGTATGACCACCCTAGTAGGAGCTCCGGAGCCCTGTACTCATAACAGCAATAATGTGATGTCAGATCAGAGTCCTCCCCGAGCATTACCGCATCGTCGAATCCTGTCAGCATGATATGGCCTTCGGCGTCGATCATCACGTTTTCAGGCCTTAATGCTCGATGAATTATACCGGCAGAAAGGAGGCTGCTTAGTCCTTCAACCTAAATCAGCTTATGGTCAGATCGACAATAAACGGAGATGAGAAGGGGAAACTAACCAGCTCGCATGCATAGAACTGTGCGTGATTGGGGTCGAACAGCTTGCGCGAGGAGATGAAAGTCAGCAGGTCACCCGCGTGCCCATTGTCCTGAAAGCCAGTGAGCACAGACATCACCACCGATGAAGAACGACATACAAGAATCATACACAGCGAATCATTATCGGCAAAACTCCAATGCATTTTAACAAGAAAGGGCGCATATAACCTGTTCACAGCCTCCAATATCATGGTATGCCGAGGCGGTGACGCCGCCTGTCGAGTAACGCGCTTGAGAGCAAACACTTTGCCATTACTCCGGCGCCGGCAGACGTTACCTGCATGGCCGCTGATGATCTCAAAGTCGCTTATGGTCAACGACGCCTGATGGAGCTGCTCAAAAACGGGATACAAAGAAAGTAGCCAGTAGACCGCACCCCCGTCACATTTCCCGGTTCATCGGCGTCCTCCAATATAGTAGGAAGTGGGTGGTATTCTTTGGGCGACATGACTATGATCTCCTGTGATTCATGAGCGAAGAAAAATATAGCGGACGCAAGTGCAGGGCCATACGTCGACTTCTTCATCGTCCCATTCTGGCACGACTGCTTTGATATCCGTGATACGCTGCGTCCACTGTAAGCAAAGAAATTTGCTGAAGGTGGTTTTCATACCTCAATGTTGTAGCTTGTATCCACCTTATTCCCAGTGTCGTCGATCCAGCCGCTCGCAGAGAAAGATTCCTGGAAGTCCTTAGCCGGAACATGTCGGTATATAAGTGAAGACATACAGAAAAAGGTGTGTCGTCGAAGTCTTCTATGTCATGTAGCGATAGAGCAGGCGGTAGGTCGATACTAGGATGGCGATGTATTGAGCTCTGTTACATTGTGTCAACGAGAAAATCGCCAGTAGAGTAACAACACGTACCCCGCCCAATGAGTACGTATCGCATGAAGAACGTTCGGACATCTTAGAGACAATAGACTGGGTCTCTGTCACACGACATTAGAGTCTACAGGCGCAGGAGAAACGCAGCATACATTCCGTCCAAGGCGAGGTGTCGCAGCGATTGTGGAAGTAAAAGGCAAGGAAGGGCGTCTCAGCTTCGACGCGTTCTTTGTTCGTGTTTGCAAGCTGTGCTATTGCCGTCGTTATTCCGACCACTTGGTCGTTGCTGTACTGCGGCGGTAGTAGTCCTAGAAAGGATATTATATTTGTACCATATAAATCATAGGCAGAGATGAGCGGGAGCAGACGGGAGCCGGAAGTTGTGATGGCGGCAGCGGCAACCAAATCCGGTTTTGAAATTTTGTTCCTACTATAAAATGTACTTGATGTCTGTCTACCACCTTCCTCATCATGACCGACTCGACAGCCCCAAATCGACGGATCGTAGTCCTTATTTCCGGCTCAGGTATTGTATAAATCTGCACTGGGAGGCCACAGACTAATTTTTTGGGCAGGGACGAATCTGCAGGCTCTTATTGATGCTCAGAATACCCCAGCGTTACCCGATGTCGAGATATCCCTGGTGCTGTCGAATCGCAAGGCAGCGTATGGTCTGACGAGGGCCGCACAGGCCAATCCACCGATACGGACAGCGTATCTGGCTCTACAGCCTTACCTCAAGGCGAACCCTGGCAAGACACGAGACGACTACGACGCTGAGGTCGGGAAGATCGTCCTCAAAGAGAAGCCTGACCTCGTCGTACTTGCTGGCTGGATGCACGTATTCGGCGAAGGGTTCTTGGACTTGGTGTATGGTGTCAAATCCGTTGAAGGCGAACGACCTGTATCGTCGCCGATCCCAGTGATCAACCTCCATCCTGCCCTGCCAGGAGAGTTCGATGGTACGAATGCAATTGAGCGGGCGTATGAGGCGTTTCGGGAAGGGAAGATCACTCGTTCTGGCGCTATGGTGCATCGAGTCGTGAAGGATGTCGATCGGGGAGAGCCTTTAGTAGTGAGAGAAATTGTTTTCGAGAGGGACGACTCCTTGGAAGCATTCGAGGAGCGCCTACACAAAGTAGAGTGGGAAATCCTTGTCAAGGCGGCTAAGAACGTATTGGATGAAGCAAATTGTAAGCCTCTTCATTCCACCAATCTTTCTATGCCTACTAAAGTATCACTTGCAGAATATAACGACGAAAATTGAGAGGGCTTTAAGACCCCTGCAGAAATGTATTACTGTGTATCCGTTTTTATGCTATCACCTGCAACAACGTAGAGGCGGTTTTGACACTTCCTTTCGCTCTATTGTCATCTGCGCATAGACGTTGCGCAACCACGAAATTCGAATTCTTCCCTCTATGACCGTATTATGGTCTATAACATTGGATGACTGGCGTTTTCTCTCTCGGCTAACCTTAATTGCATGGAAATTCTGTGCATACTATGCCTCCCTCGTTCCCACCCAGAGATAAGAAAGGACTTTTGGTGCCTTTCTCGATTGTGCCATCATGCATCACGGGCGCGTCATTTAAAATCTTTCCTGGAGGGCATCTACGTAGATGAGGATCCATAATTCCTTGCAAAAATGATATAGCTGAGTAAACGCAAAAGTTCTTGTCTAGTTCAAATTGTGTCACGGAACTAAATGGCATTGGTGGGAGAGCAACTACCAATACGTGTGATATTTTTACATTTAAAATGTCTACCTGGGTGTAAGTTTCCATACCTTACAAACTCCATCGTCACCCGCAGTAGCCAGCGTATCCTCGAGACCGACTCTGGGACACCAGACAACGGCATTCAGGTCGTACACATCGTGTGCAGACTCCAGCTTTGCAATCATCCTATGTTCTAAGAGCCCATCGCCCGACTGTTCCTGTAAGACAAATAGATTGGGTTTCCAACTCGTCCAGCCATGGAATTTGACTTACAGCGATCTCCCAAACGCGTATAACTCCATCACCACCGGCACTAGCAAGCCACCCCACTCCCGTTCCCTTCCCGTTCCCCCACGATACAGAATACACCGGCCTTTCGTGCCCCTCCAAGACCAGTACCTGTCTGAACTCAAACTGCCCGGTCCGCTTCCACACCCTCACCGTCTTGTCATCCGACCCCGAGGCGAGATACTGGCCACTCGGGGACCATGTCAGCGCCCATACCGTCGATTTGTGTCCCGTGAGCGTCGCACAGCAGAACCAGTCGTCTTCTGGGTCGTCCACATAGAGTTTGATCGTGTCGTCGTACGATCCAGAGGCGAGAATCTGCACAGGTGAGCGGTCAACCGACATAGGTTGGGTTAGGGATGCAGAACGACCTCTTCGGTGGGGTGCCATGCTACGCATTTGACATCTTGAGAATGCTCCATGATGACGCCTAGACATTCAAAGTCGGCATCGGGTTGGACTAGACGGTAAATATGAGTATGGGTGATGAATCGAGCAAGAAGGAAATGCTGCAAAATGCCGCAGTTCTTGAAAAAAATGTTGAGCTCTCCAAAAATCTTGGTAGATCGATGGTAAAGGCGTTTACGGACAAAGAATTGCCCTGCGACGCACCTTCCCAGACCCATACAGATTTATCTCGACTACAGCTCGCCAACAGCGTCCCTGTAGCGGAGTATCCAACACTTTTACATTCTGTTTCGTGTCCCTCCAACAGACTCATGCACTCCCACTCTTCCCCGTCTTCCCGCTCCCATATCCCGACATTCGAGTCAAACGACGCTGTCGCGAGTGTTTTACCAGATGGGGCCCAAGCAATGCTGCGCACGGTTTTGGTGTGCCCCGTTGGTATCGATGTGAGGAAGGTGAAACCGTCTGCAGAGGGAGTGTATCCATACAACCGAACAGTTTTGTCACTAGAACATGATGCTAGGATCGGTTTGGTCGGATTCCAAGCAACGTGCCAGGCGCGATCTTCATGACCTGTCCTTGTCAAATTAGCACTACATCCCAGATCTGGAAAACAGACAAAAGACCTGGAAGTTCAGCTATCAGGGAAATCTCGTAGGGGAAATCTTCATCCATGGTGGGCGTTACGGGGAGAGAATTTGTTTCGGCTTTTCGGATCCTTCGGATCGTAGTCTGACGTCACTTGCGAAAATAACATCACTGTGACTGCTCCGGCCAATTCAGACGGAAGGATCCCAAATTTAGGCACTTATCGATCCAAAATGTGGATCTGCCGTCGGCAGGGATGAAAATCAAATCTCGCAACAAGTCCGCCTGCTCCAGAGGCCCGAGCACAGCGGTCCCTACTAAGTAGTACGTGCAGTGGCTCAGACTTGGGCCGGATGCCTATGGACACAGCACAGGTATGTTTCCAGACAACAGCTGCATAAATCTCCCTGGCTTGGTCTTCGGTATCCCTCACCAGGCTTTTTGTTGACTTTCTTCATTGACCTTGAGGGTCTGCGGCACTGATCTATCGAACAAAAACGACTTGATCCGTAGCAAGACAACAATGCCACAGGTTGCCACTAGATTGTTATCAGGTCAAAGCATGCCTCTCCGTATAAAATTCTGTCTGGAAGGGAAGGAAAGCAGCAAATCCTGCTCCTAGTCACCCATGGCCAAGCGTTATCGCCTGTTCACCAAGACGCGGAAACGTGCACGCTTTTCCTCGAAGCCAATGGCCACGAGCATGCATCGAAGGCGTTTCAGAGGAACCAACTACGGAAAAGAACGCACCCATGCTAGAGGAGGCTTCGTACCGTTCATCAAGTTCCCCCGCCCTACCAGACGCGAGCAAAGGATGGCAGCAAGACGAGCTGCCCAGGAAATCGAAGACGAACTCGAAGAGGCCGAAATGGAATTCTTGCCAGTGGTCAAACGTGTTAGGGCCCGGAGCGTATCCGTCATGGGGATGCTCATGGGCGTGCTGGATGAATCTACTCCTGTGTCTTCGCCGGCTCCTTCCCGCGAGGGTACGCCATCGCAGGAGATTCCGGGGCCGTCGAGCTTCCCTGGATCTTACACTACCGGTGACATACAGGATTTCTCAAAGTCGTGATATGCAGCTCTCTATAGTGGACATCCATTTATTATCTCTCACTTTCTTTAAATTTCCTCTCAACAAGTTCCGTACAACCTTTCCTAACCTTCTTGGCTGCTTTTCCCGCTATGCCTTTATGTTTTCAATACTTACCACTGCTATATGAGATGCATTCATTGTCGTCGTGTCTGTGTGGAAGATAATCGACTTTACTGTTCCAAAACGCGCCCAAGACAACTATCTACTCACAAGCGCTGGCGCTATATTTAATCTCCCGTGGCACATCCTGCGAGTTGGATAATTGAATGTCAATATTCGCGCTTATTGTGTCCATGTGTGCACCGAGTATAGGCTCATTTAGCTCGGCTGTCCTCGCCCGACAGTCATCCCTAATACAAAGTCGCTTTCATTTTCAACAACGGACACTCGTCTTAGGAAGGAAGGAAGTAGGCTACTTCAGCGGAAGTGACTGATCGTCCAGATCTCCCCTCGAATGTACTATCCCATACTATATCACTAATCTTCTTCCTAGGCTGCCTTCTAACCCATTTACTAGCAAGCGCACGAGGGTAATATTTCTGGTTCATGTGCTTGGCATAACCAGGAATACGATCTCCGTGTTCTCGTCTCTGTCGGAACAGAATTCATAACTGCTGAATTGCCGAACTCAAACCAGGCCTAAAATCACAACCCTTAGTTTCGTAATTTAAGATTTGGACGACCAAACTCAACCAGACCTGGCATATTCTATCGAATCTATTGACGAGCTGCTAAAATGTATTGCGGGAAAGGTGGAAGAGAAGTATGACGATCGAGTACTGGTACAGTCATTGCAGCGCGCCTATCAAGATGGCAGTGTGCCGTTCACAGCTTGGCCTTTCCACAAGATAGCTTTACAGAGGAAGAGAATAACTTGAGTAATTTGAGTAGCTTGTTCGCTTTGCAAGACGTGTTGACGTTTACGAGCGAGAAGCAGGACAAACGCACGCGTTTACTAAAGCGATGTTTATTGCGATGTTATATCTGACGGAAAATTAATGGGCCTTAGAATTTCCACGGACACGCATTAATCACACATCAGGTAGTCTAAAGGACTAGCGGGGTATCAATTAATTGTGGTGTATCTGTTGTTGAGGGTGGGCCTGGTGGTATACCGGCTCAGGTGGAACAGGCTGCCAGCCTTGAGCTGTGGCGCCAAGCGGCTGCGGATAGCTGGAATACTGAGCATTAAGCCCTGCTTGATAGTTCTGCTGCACCTGTTGTGCGGCGAGAGCTTGGGCTTGGGCGTTCCGAACGTACGTCTGCTGGAAGTTACGAATACGATTTCGGCGCCAGCAGACGAAGACCAGACTCAGGATGACAATGAGCGTAACTAGAAGCGACCAAAGGTTAGGATCCGAAATACGGTGCAAGATGAGGATAGTACATACAGAGCCCGAAAGCTAGACCTATTGCCAGACCCAAGCTAGGTCCGGAAGAGTCGCAGTTAAAGCTAGGTGCAGATGTCAGGAGAGAACGAAAAATAAGAAAAACATACATTACACTCACCCTGTACATGTGACATAATACGCGTTCACAGAAGAACATTGAATGAGGGCAAAGACCAGAGGCAATAAGCTTCTTCTGAGATTCAACATGATGGTAGCTCTGCGTCTCTGGGGGATTTAAAAATGGCTGGGATGCTCCATCTTATATATGATTTTGAAACGAGTGATGCAGCACAGCAATCGGAAGGGTCTTCAAATACAAACGGTAGCAGAACGCCCTTGGAGGTAACCATCACTGAATGCAATAATGATCTAGGGCGGCACCGCTTTTGTCCATATTTGGTGCAAATAGATGCTTATCAGTTTGTCCTTCCTAAATTTGGTCCGCTTTTGGGAGAAATTTCATAACAGTGCTGTTTGCACACAGCGACGACGACGTGCTATGAAAATCGTGTGTATGCCCTAGGCATACAGCTAATAACGAGGGCACTGCATATTTTCTGGACTGGGCCCAAGGCCGGAGATGTCCCATGTTGTAGAGCAAGAGCACTTGCCTCTGTTCGATGTCATTCAGGAGAACGGCGACAAGCGTGAGTATTCTCTGTATTCTCGATGGCATCGGATGACCTTTGTTCCAGGAAGAGGCCACGTCCTGTCAGTAAACGACGAAAAGGTGTATGTTCACTATGTAGGCGCCGACAAACGACTCGACGAATGGCTACCGGGAGATCGAGTTACACGCGTCTCCGAGCCGTCTACAGAGAATCAGACCAAGAAGAGGAAACGAAGCGACGACGACGACCGCTCCGACCGCTCTGGCGAGCAAACGCCAGACTCTCCTGTCAAATTGACAGTGACCGAGGAGGAGCTAGACAGCCGGATTCGAGAAAGGATGACAGAGCAGAGGAATTTCGAGAAGGTCGTGTTTGGGGACTATGTCATAAGGACATGGTGAGCACGCTCTACCTCCTCTTATTGATTTACCTACCGTGCATCTAGGTATTTCTCGCCCTATGTGACGAGCGAAAAACCTGATCCACCAGGCGACCAGGAGTCGCAACAGGACCCTCCGATAGACCATGCGAGAACTCATATTGTACGGCGTTCGACACTACCGACCCAAGGACGAGCGGTGGATTTCGCTCGTGGCACGGCCAGGGCCGCTGGGCTCGAAAAGTCTGTGTTGTATGTCTGCGATATGTGCTTCAAGTATACGACGGATGGTATGACTTGGGAGCTCCACAAAGTGTGTATGTTCTTGTTGCAGTGCAGGACGGTTGCTTGACTTGATTATAGAAACATTGCACGATGTCGTTCCCACCGGGTCGAAAAGTCTACCAGCGTGGAGCACATACCATCTGGGAGGTGGATGGCGCCGTTGCGAAGGTACAAGGAACTCGTACATGGGTATCCGGCAGCTCACCACCACATGCAGCTGTACTGCCAAAATCTATCATTATTCGGAAAACTCTTCATCGACACCAAGACCATCTTCTTCGATAATGAAAGTTGTATGTGAAAATTGTGCGATCATGTTCATAACTCACAGTAGTCACCTAGTCATGTTCTACATTCTTACCGAGGGGACATCAGGCGCTGACCATGTTATCGGATATTTTTCCAAGGTGAGTAGGACCAACAATATTTCGCGTCCTATTTCTCATATTCCAGACAAGGAAAAAATCTCATTCGACGACTACAACTTGGCGTGTATCATCACCTTCCCACCCTGGCAACGCAAAGGCTTCGGCATGCTGATGATTGAATTCAGTAGGTGCACCTCGCTCCTCCATAAACGTCACTGATCATTCACAGGTTACGAATTATCTCGTCGTGATGGCAAGATCGGTTCGCCTGAACGGCCTCTGTCGGACTTGGGCTTAAGAAGTTATCTAGCGTACTGGGTAGCCACCCTTGTCAGATTTTTCAGGTATGTGGTCAATTTCTTTTGTTACTGGCATCCTAATCATTATTTTAGACGCCTGTTGACTGTTATGCCCATCGGCAGCACGGAAATCATAACTAGAGGCCATCCTCCCGATCTGCGGTCTCCATCTACAGAGGCTTCCGAAGATGGGATTGGGGTGAAGCGAAAGAAGAAGCATATAGGCTGGGATGGCGAGCTTCATGCAAACGGGATGCTCAACTCGGTCGATGGTATGGCTCTATCCTTCCCTTTTGACTGGTCTGACTGTCCGTTCCCAGACGAACTGTTCTCGTCCCTTCGGACGTTTGTGACGAAACTGCTACCGAGCGGAGGAGCAAGGACGGATATCACCCTCCAGTGCACTCTGCAGGATATTGCCCAGGCGACTAATCTTCGTGTGGACGACACGGCTTTCGCTATGAATGAAGTAGGACTGCTGGTGAAGCGACTTCAAGTCGAGGAGGGAATGAACACGGGCCCACAAGATGTGATTGTGCTCACTAGGGAGATGGTCGAAAAGGTTGCAGAGGATAGGAATGTCAAGCTGCCTTGCTTGGATCCCCAATATCTTTGTCGGTGACCCGAAATCTGTAAGATTTATTTTTTGTGTATATTGTAATAGTCGAGGACTGTATCAAAGAAGGTATATTAGACCTTATAGAAGGTGAATGTCATTAATTTCATTCTGCGCCCCGCTTGCGGTCCAGGAGAACCATACAAATGGTGAACTCCGGAGTTGCATCTCGAGGAGGCGACTGTAAGAAGTCCACGGTCATAGTGGAGTCGTGGACGAGACAAAAGCTTATTGAGATAATCTGTCGGAAGGCATCTACAATTTATTCGAGGGTGAAACCTGTAGCAGCGGAAGAAAGGTTCGTCACTCGGCTGGCTGCATGCGCTTTTAAGCAGTAGAGTCAATTATCTTCAGAGACAATGAACGCATATTCATATAAGTAACAGTAGTAGCTACTGGAAACACAGGGGCATAAGGGGAGTCGATATGGGTAGAAAAGGTTATATGGAACTTTATGAGTGGAAATGTATTTAGAGAAGTGAAAGATAAATGAAGGTCCAAGAGCTGTATATCGCGAACTTGAGAAATCCAGGACTAGCGTGGCAAGTGCTTGAAGTGATCCTCCGGAATCTTCACTTGACTTCGCCGATTTCGGCGTATGACACGGATCCAAGGAAAGTCGACGGTCCCATCGTTAATACCTGACAAGAGCGTATCCTCGTGGGAAGGTGCCGACGAAGACGCGGGAGTAGGTTCATCCGACGCGTCCTTGACCATCTCAGGTCCCACAACAGGCTCGCTCTGGCCCCCATCGTGTTTGACCGTCGGGTCAACCTCCATTTTGTCCTCCGAGTCGACAGCTTCGTCTTGAAGTTTTCGGGCGGCTCTTTTTTTCCGCCGTGCTGCCGATTTCTTGTGCACGGTACGACCAGCGAGGTTGGGTGTATACTTGATTGGAAGACCCTGGCGTCTGGGCATTTTCCGAGCCCTCCAGGACCGCTTCACAGGGCGCACGCTCGGGGCAGTGAAGCTAGTGAAGAGACGGTACCTTTTTCCTGTCCCCCGCACAACGTGCTCGACCATGGGTGACTAGGAGGTGATTTGTTGCATTCCGTCACTTCCGACCAAGATTTTATATCGTGCGGGAGGCCTGATAGCAATCTAGTGGCGACTACAACAAAGGTGGCGGTTTTAATGTTGTAGGGTTGCAATGGTCAATCGCCTTTGTTCGATAGGCCAGTGTCTGCTCAGACCCTGAGGCCGAACGACAATAACGAGCCGCAACAATACCATGTCGGAATTTGGAAAGCGTGGTGGTGACGGATACCAGAAGTCGAGAAGATTCGCAACTGAGGTCTTGCAATGTTCGTGTTTCTCTGTCGCCGGTCGACGATGTCGCCAAAATGACCTGATCATAAATATTTTATATGTATGTTTGAAGGTGCAAACACCTCAAAAAGGCGCTCGTTTCCTTTGCGCGGGGTCGTCTCGCTCGAGATCTCGGCCGCCTTCGAATCTTGTTCTGATGACCCGAGTCTGGACCCTGTAAATCATTCAGCTGCAGCGTGAGATTGAATCAATTATCAGAGAAGAGATGCGATAGTCTGCCGGTTGCAGAAGCGGAGTCTCGATATGTAAGCCCCGGGCCGGTAACTCAACTGTGTAGCAACAGCGGGTTGCGTAGAATATCGAAGCTCTTCGCAAGTCATACGGCTAGTTGAGCACAAAATCTACAGGCGTCTGTCCATCGCGACCAAATCACACCAGCCTTGATAAATGACTCGGATGTCGATGAATCCGCGGCGAAGTTGTGAGTCTTCAAATTTCTTGTACATCGATCCCGGTGAATTTTCTCAGAGCATATCATCGTGCCTGGCGACCGACTCACAAGTATCAGCGCAGATATCCCTCGGTCGCTGTGATACTCGCCCACCGTTGCGTGATGTTATAACAAACTGTTAGATATACACCTCGGTAAAAGTAGTAAGCCAGTGCGTGGGCGCGTTGTGCCAATAAGTTGCCTCATCTGCATCTTTTCATAACGTTCTCATGTTCAGAAGGTGATCTGCATTGAGTCGGTGACAGGCCCCGATATCTATATAGTAAGTGGTCGCATCGTCACTCTGGTAAACTTCCTTCGCTCCTTTCTTTAGCAGGCCCTCATGCTTTCATGCTACTTGTAAGTTAATCGTCCTTCTATAAATTCAGGTTGTTGAATCATATTCACAGTGTGCTGCTCTTGATCAGTGCAGGCGGCGCCTTTGAAATTTCAGCACCTCCGACAGGCGGGCCTGGCGCCATACCTCCAATCACAGCCATTACAAGTGAGCCTAGCGCCATACCTCCATTCTTAGCTATTATGAGCGGGCCTCGCGCCTCACTTACCGTTACAACTGCTTCTACAACCACGTCTACGGACCCCTCACTTACCGTTACAACTGATTCTCCAAACACGTCTACGGATCCCTCGCTTGCCGTTACAACTCCTTCTCCAAACACGTCTACGGACCCCTTCCTTACCGTTACAACTGATTCTACAAACACGTCTACGGACCCCTCACTTACCGGTACAACTGATTCTGCAACCACGTCTACGGACCCCTCACTTACCGTTACAACTGCTCCCACAAGCAAGCCTAGCTCCATACCTCCAATCTCAGTTTCGTGCGTGACTATTTATCAGAAAATTTCTTGGGCCTCACGTTGCTCCCAGCGTTAGCATCAGTTCAACTGTTCCGTTTCCAAGGTCAGTTTAGCTGTCAGTCGTTGATGAAGCAGTGACCCAGTGTTCATTATATTCTTTAGGTACAATTTTCCAAGATGTAATTATGTACCATCTGACAATCTGGATCAGCTCCTCAACCATTCGGCATGTTCAGCCGCCGACATCCAGGTAATGCCTGATGGTATGATAGTATATTTCTATATGCTCATTCGCATCACCATAGCACCACCGTTAGTGGGAGTGGCTTGCGACCCATTTCAACCTCGTAAACACTTATCTTTTGAATGTTCGAGTATTAATCTTGGGGTTTTAAGCAGCGTTGGTCTCGTTGCAGCATTTTCTGTTATTACGACAACAGGTTCCTCTAGTTCATTGTCTACTACTCCATTATCTCCTGTTGCTCAAACACCAGTCGACGCTGGCACTTCTAAACAAACCATCTCAGTGAGCACAAACACTACTTCCACCAAGGACATCGCCAGGTAAATATCAGCAACTCCCGTTTCTTCCTGTTCGTTGACGGGGAAGCAGTACAAGCGCAGCGAATACACCCCTCCTTTTCTCTAACGTAGGGACAATCAGGTGCTACTTGTCGTCGACGGTTTTGATTTCATTGTTAACCCTGAGTTCCACAGTATCCTAGAAAGTACGAGCGTGGCCGCTACGCTCCGGGTGATTGAACTCTTCACGGATACCAGTACAGATTTACCCACATCTGCAGTGCTTACATCGCCGACATCGCTGATATCATCAAATCCCCCCGTAATCATGTACCCCAAATCATTGGCGGGACATTAGGATCTTTCCTTTTCATCATTCTTTTAATTGCATTTTTCATCTTTTTTCGTCGGCGACGTCTTCGGCCATCATCATCTCAGTCTCCGGATATTGAGAAACGGAAGGAGTCCGAGACCCCTTCTCGTCCAGATAGTATGGATCAGCCACTGACAAGACCTGAATCCCACGCTTCGATACTCACATCTGCCTACTCCCCCCTTTCTCAGCAGACATTCTACCTCTCACATATGGATGGGTTTCTGCAGAGGCCAGACTCTGATCCACGCCGCCACGAACGAGATCCAAGTGTGGCATCATCGAATGCCTCTCACCTCACTTCCCGTCAATTCTTGTTGCATGAACGAGCTGGCAGTTTGCGCGATGAAGCTGATTGGTTGAGACGAACCATCTCTTCTTCGCCACCCAACGACCGTATCGTTGAGGAACTACAGACGACGATACGAAGACTAGAAGAGCAGGTACGGCGTTTGGAAGCAGAACACGAGTCCGACTGGGCTTTGTACCAGTCGGATGAACCTCCACCAGCGTACATGGAGGTCATAAGCAGATCACAGTCCAATTCGTAACGTCTGGGACTGGCGTTCACCGTGTGGACACTATCGTATAATACTACTTACATACCTACCTTCCTTGATAATATTTGATACCCAGTCTGAACATGTATATACGAAGTCATATACCATCGCACACAATGATTGGATTATTTTTGAGTCATCCTACTCACCTGTTAAGTACTCCTATGATGACCTTATATTGTCCTCTCCTGGTCCATGAGGTTCGTGTATACGGCGATGCACTGACAGACTCTCCAACCTCTCAGGCATCGGGTTTATGGATACCTTGTGTAAATTAGGATATTTTATTGTCCTGTTCGTACTACTGTGGGTATACGTCAACGCGAAATCCTACTATAGTCCATCGCCATATCGTCCATAGAAAAAGGCGGAAAATCCGATCGGTGTTGCTTCTCTTCCCCCTCTATTTCTCTATCCAAGCGCTTTAAATCTTCCTCTCGTATGCGTATCGTAGCTAGGAGCTCCTCGTTCTCTCTCTTGTCCGATGGTAGAGAAGAGACCTTTCGTCTTAATGAAGTGGTGAGCTATCACGGGGCGTGGCAGGTCCGAGTCCTGTGTGCGATCCAGTAACGATGCTCAATCTGCATTTGAAATACATATACTTTGACGTCACACGACAGTTTCATGCCAGACGTTCCGATGGACGATGTAATTGCTTAGGAAACGAAAACTGTACCTTTGACATCGTAAATGTATGCAATACACATATAGATCAGCTCTGGATGCAGGTAGAGGGTTTGCTCGGCGGCAGCTATGAACCTGACGACCTACCAGACTATGCGCTCACACTCTCATCCTGTTCGTGTAAGTATTCCTCCCTGATATGTGAACCGAGGACGAAAGCCGAGAGATAGAGAGCTATACACGACGCCCATTTTCCGAGGAGCTGCAACACAATTAGCATCAATTAATAATTAAAGAAACATACTCACCTGATTCTTATTCTCTTTGAGAGGATTGAGGAGATTGATGAAGTCGAACAAGGAATAACCGACACCGAATGATTTGAGACCGTGCAAGGGCCTCTCAAACTCTCTGCGACGAAAGCTTTGTTGACCCATACCATAGTAACATGGTCCTCTGCAGCGTGAAGTGCCCTACATACCGCATCACAAATCACTAGTGGTCTCTTGAACATGTCGACAATGGCTGGGTCACACTGGTCTTCACTTTTCACACGAAGGAAGTACCATGAACCAAAACAACGCTTCAAGGAGTTAGACATATTTTTCATTGACGATGTCATGAAGAACGCACCTTCAGGCCATTAGCGGGTAGTATCGCCGCAGGTTTCTTCTATGATCCGAATTGAAGAATACTCTTAGGACTCGGGGGGCACACGACACATCTAGTAGTCCGTGATGTCATCCTTGTAGACCTCATTACCCTCCTACTGTGAGGACTAGTGAAGGATTAGGTAAATACACGTCAAGAGTCGATATTGACGCACCTGGCTCGTAAGCTCGTCAGCACCTTCATCCTCGACGTCTGGTAAGGCCTCCGGAGAAGCATTGTCCCCATCCAGTATAGGGAGATCCTATTTGTTGCGAATATCATTCAAACAGAGGTTGAATAGCTACAATGAGGACCATACTTCTCCCTCGAACTGGTCCTTGTCCGTGTCGTACTCAAAGTCAGGGTGTTTCTTCATGTTGGTGGGAGGCAAGGAAATCCTGGATGAAAGACGAATGAAGAGGCAAACGAACAAAGGTGACCATGCCCCAAAAGGAAGCCAAGAAGCGAACGGACGCGCTTAACGTCGCCATCGTTGGTGAAAGAAAATCACCTTTGGGTATGCATCGTCGTGAGTATTCAGACCACACAGGTTTAAAGCCATGGCTGCGCGGTCCCTTGAGAGAATTTCAGTCCACTGCCGAAGCACCCTCGAGTTCAGGCGACCCAGATGAGAATAGAGGTCCATGACGCCTAGAGTGACCCAAGCACCGTCTGCATCGACTTCTTCGAGACTGCTACCGTACGCCTTGAGCTGATTGTACCCAAAGCTCCCAACACCTATAAGAATGCCCTCAATGAGAATATCAGCCTCCGGAACCTGCGCCCCGTTGTGCAATCCCATTCATATCTTCGCTTTCTTGATAAGGGTTGGCTTGCCAGTACCGAGCACAGATCGGTCGTTCTCGGTCCTATCATAAAAATTTAGTGGAGGTCCTGCAAATTGTTGCAAGTACTGGCATCGGGCAATTGTCGCTGCAGCGTGTGGGGGTATATTGGTGTGGTGACGGACGGAGGAATGACGACGGACTTGCTGACTAACACCGGCAAATCCCGGGATAACCGGAATGCACCACCACCGAGGACCTACTGTATGGATGAGACGGGGATCCAGTCCACAGTGTTACGGATTCACTGATGAAACCGATGAAACCGATACCACCGTTACGCATTACGTTTCTCAAAAAAGAGACGGTATGAGTTGCCAGCCGCTAGGCCGGGCGAAAATTTGGTCAGTAACGCTCTTTAAGGACGAAACCGACCCCATCGTTACGCGTTGCATCCTTTGTTTTCAGAGACGATACGGCCTTGGGGTTATGTGTTACATCTCATCCATACAAGTACGTACAGTACCCCCAAAACAGCATGAGACCGAGCCTGTATACACAAGACTCGGAATGGAACTTTATGAGTGGGTTTTTTTTATAGAGAAAGTGAAAGATAAGTAAAAGATAAATGAATGTCCGACTTGAGAAGTCCAGGACTACGCCAAGTACTTGAAGTGATCCTCCAGAATCTTCGCTTGACTTCGCCGATTTCGGCGTATGACTTGGATCCAGAGAAACTCGACGGTCCCGACGTTAATACCTGACAAGAACGTATCCTCGGGGATAGGTGCTGACGAAGATGCGGGAATAGGTTCATCCGGCGCGTCCTTGACCATTTCGGGCCTCACAACAGACTCGCACTCCCCCCCATCGTGTTTGACCCCTGAGTCAACCTCCATTTTGTCCTCCAAGTCGCCAGCTTCGTCCCAGAAGTCAAGAAGATTCGTGCAACTGAGGTCTTGCAGTGCTTATATTTCTCTGCCGCCGGACGACGATGTCGCCAAAACGACCTGACCATGAATATTTTACATTGAAGGTGCCACCACCTCAAAAAGGCGCCCGTTTCCTTTGTGCGGGGTTCTCGCTCGAGATCTCGTCTACCTTCGAATCTTATTCTGATGACCCGAGTCTGGACCCTGTAAATCATTCAGCAGTGTGAGATTAAATAAATCAATTATCAGAGATGCGATAGTCTGCCGGTGTGCCAGTCAAGCGGAGTCTCGATATGTATGCCCCGGGCCGGTAACTTAACTGTGTAAAATACTAGATGCAGCACGCAGCACCGTCTGGCAGCAACAGCGGCTTGCGTAGAATATCGAATCTCTTCGCAAGTCATACGGCTAGTTTTGAGCACAAAATCTACAGGCGTCTGTCCATCGCGACCAAATCACACCGGCCTTGATAAATGATGAATCCGCGCGGCGCGGCAAAGTTGTGTCTCTTCAAAATTCTTGTACATCGATCCCGGTGAACTTTCTCACAGCATGTCATCGTGCCTGGCGACCGACTCACAAGTATCAGTGCAGATATCTGTCGGTCGCTGTGATAATCGCCCACCGTTGCGTGATGTTATAACAAACTGTTAGATATACACCTCGGTAAAAGTAGTAGGCCAGTGCGTGGGCGCGTTGTGCCAATTTGCCTTATCTGTATCTTTTATAACGTTCTCATGTTCAGAAGGTGATCCCCATTGAGTCGGTTGGCAGGTCGTGCCATCTATATAATACGTGGATACATCGTCACTCTGGTAAACTTCCTTCGCTCCTTTCTTTAGCATGCCCTCATGCTTTCATGCTACTTGTGAGTTAATTTTCCTTCTACGAATTCAGGTTGTTGAATCATATTCACAGTGTGCTGTTCTTGATCAGCACAGGCAGCGCCTTTCAAATTTCAGCACCTCGGTTTGTTGAGTCAAAGGCCACTGTGGTCTGGAATCGTAACGACGGCGATCCAGATGACTCCGTCTTCGCTCGTCGCCTTTTGCCAGCCGAAGTAGGTGACGAACTTTCCGAGTCTCCTGGCAGCCTTCCGTCTGGGTCAATAGATGTCGAGTTCCCTGTCCCGGGGTGAGTCTTCCCCTCTGTCGCTTAATCTCTTGATGTAACACAACTTTTAAGGACTTATTTAATTGAGATCCGGACACCCCAGCCAGAATTTAGACTGTTAGCAGAAAGCGATACAATATTTACAGAAACCGACCCCTCAGACAGCGACACAAGCGCTGAGAGCGCCATAGCTTCAACCTCAACTTCGTGCGTGATTTTATATATCAGAGTTTTTCTTGGGCCTCACATTGCTAGCAGTGTTAGCATCAGTTCAACTGTTCCGGTTCCAAGGTCAGTTCAGCTGTCAGTCGTTGATGAAGCAGTGACCCATTATGTTCATTAGGTACAAATTTGCAAGGTGTAAACAATGTTCCATCTGACAATCTAGATCAGCTCCTCAACCATTCAGAATGTTCAGCCGCCGACATCCAGGTAATGCCTGATAGTATGATAGTATATGTCTATACGCTCATTCGCATCACCATAGCACCACCGTTAGCGGGAGTGGCTTGCAACCCATTTCAACCTCGTAAGCACTTATCTTTTGAATGTTCGAGTATCAATCTTAGGATTTTTTCAAATTTTAGCAGCACTCTCGTTACAGCATTTGCTATCCATGTGACAACGGATTCCTCTAGTCCATTGTCCACTACTCCATTATCCCCTGTTGCTCAAGAACCAGTCGACACCGGCACTTCTAACCAAATTACCTCAGTGAGCACAAATACTGCATCCACCTCCCATGTCATCACCAGGTAAATATCAACAACTCCCCTTTCTTTCTGTTCGTTGACGGGGAAGCAGTACAAGCGCAGGGAATACACCCCCCTTTTCTCCTCAGATCATAGCGCAAGGACAACTAGGTGTTACATGTCGTCGACTGTTTTGATTCCATTGTTGACTAGCTTCACAGCATCCTAGAAAGTACTAGTGTGTCCACTACGCTCTCGGTGAAACCCGTCACGGATACACCTCACACCAGTACAAACTTACCCATGCCTACAACACCTACATCGCCGACATCATAAAACTCCCCCCGTAATCATGTACCCCAAATCATTGGCGGGACATTAGGATCTTTCCTCTTCATCATCCTTTTAATTGCATTTTTCATCTTTTTTCGTCGGCGGCGTCTTCGACCATCATCATCTCAGTCTCCGGATATTGAGGAACGGAAGGAGTCCGAGACCCCTTCTCGTCCAGATAGTATGGATCAGCCACTGACAAGACCTGAATCCCACGCTTCGACACTCACATCTGCGTTCTCCCCCCTTTCTCAACGGTCATTCTATCTCTCATATACAGATGGGTTTCTGCGGAGGCTAGACTCTGATCCACACCGCCACGAACGAGATCCCAGTATGGCATCATCGAATGCCTCTCACCTCACTTCCCGTCAATTCTTGTTGCATGAACGAGCTGGCAGTTTGCGTGATGAAGCTGATTGGTTGAGGCAGACCATCTGTTCGACACCATCTAACGATCATATTGTTGGGGAACTACAGACGACCATATGGAGACTAGAAGAGCAGGTACGGCGTTTGGAGGCAGAGCATGAGTGCGACTGGGCTTTGTACCAGTCGGATGAACCTCCACCGGTGTACATGGAGGTCATAGGCAGATCACAGTCCAATTCGTAACGTCGGGGACCGGCGTTCACCGTGTGGACACTATCTTGTAATACTACTACCTACCTACCTTGAGAATATTTGATACCCAGTCTGAAAATGTACATACGGAGTCATATACCATCGCACGCAATGAATGGATTATTTTTGAACCATTCTATTCACCTGTCAAATACCATTATAATGACCTTATGTTTTCCTCTCCTGGTCCATCATGAGGCGTCTATACGGTGACGCCCTGCCAGGCTATCCTGCCCATAGGGTTGATGGACACCTTGTATAAATTAGAATATATTATTGTCCTCGTACCACTACTGTGGGTATACGTCAGCGTGAAATCCTACTATAGTCCGTCACCATATTGTCCATAGAAAAATGTGGAAAATCGTCAGATTGGCGTTGCTTCTCTTCGCCCTCTATTTCTCGATCCAAGCGCTTTAAATCCTCCTCTCGCAAGCGTATCGTAGCCAGGAGCTCCTCGTTCTCTCTCTTGTCCGATGATAAAGAGACCTTTCGTCTTAACAAGACAATCTCCTCACGCAGGGCATCAGCGCGCTCCTGCAACACACTCTGCTCCGGCATAAGAAAGGAGCACTCAGACGACAGTACAAGGCTGCGGTATCGGTCTGAGCGCGAGTCCAATGGTTGCATGACCCCATCCACAAACATGAAGAAGTACGATTCTGGTCTAGATGTTTTCCGGGAAGTTTCTGAGTCGGTGGTGCCGTTCGATCTTTGTGTCCCAGATCTTGTCGGTCTCTGGACAACTGGACTCTTCCGCTTCACTGCATCGGGGCGGGGCAATTCAGGTGGTGGCGGACCTTCGGGAGGATCTAAGAATGGGTTGGAGGTTAGAGAATGGTAGGAGTGTTCCGAAGCGATGTCCAACGATTCTCGTCTCGTCAAAGCATTCGATTCATGACTCTCGTGTGTCGTCGCGCTTGCGGCGTCCGGCCCAGTGGCATGTCCACTTGGGTCTAGTAATCGAACGATCTCATCTGTGGAATAGATAGAGGAGCTCGGGGAGGATATATATGCGCTGCTGAACGATTGTGGGGATTGTGTTCTCGTCATAGTAGGCCGGGTCAGGAGGCCTCCGGAGCGTCTGTTGAAGTTCTCGCGTGCCTCTATATCACGAGTGCGAGCTTTAAGACGCCGATGGCGCCGGTATAGGACCAAACCAAGAGTAACGAGTAGAATAGACAGCGCCGCAAATACGCCTCCGAGAACTCGGGGTAAGCGTGTTGCTTCCATCGAGTCGGAGGGGTATGATGTAGAAGTGGGTTGAAGGACAGAGGTGCTTGAAGGAATAGTGGTAAGGGCTGTGGGACCGGTAGCCCTAAGGCGCGTTTCAGAACCATGCAGAACAACAACAGAAATAATTCATTCCTCACTCATTTGGACTTGGACTTGGTTCAAAAGAAAAAGAATGACTTGGTAATTCGCTTCTTTGGCAATTAGCATATGCTCTATGACAGTAGACGAATTATTACCTTGTCACCTCCTGACTTAGGTCCGATGATACCGTTGTTGAACTAATTTCTCGTTCAGCCTGGACGAAAAGTTACATGGTTGTTCTTACCTGGGTGAATCAGCGACTTGGCTGCTCGGAGCACTACTCAGTGTTCCTGACGTAAAATCACTATGCCGAAGCTGGTTCAAACGGGCACTAATAAATATTATAACAGGCGTCTCACATGGTAGGACTGGGGGCTAAGCTCGTGCTGGCAGCGGTAATATCAATGGCAGAAACCGATGCCACTTGAAGAAATCTATATCATTGAGCGGGACTCAATGGGAGTATGGGACCAATGGGTGTGATCAACTTACAGCTGTGAAGTAGAAGAGAGGCCTGCCAAACTCCTAGAAAGTTATTTAGCCCATTGAAGCCATCAAGATCATTGTACACTTACGTCGTAGGTACTAGGCCATCGGAGTCAATAGCATTGCTGTTTCTGATGGTCCGCATCTTCATATTAGCTCCATCGGCCATGAATGATCAAAAAATGCTCCTACAGTGGGCTACTGATAGATATCGAAGGCAGAGGGCTACATATCAATCAACTGGTTAAAGATCATCGGGTAGTGTGATAATATGTAGTACCTGGATGTCGCACTGCTTGAGTTTGGAACAGTAACAGACCCCAATGTCGACGGCAGGCTAAAAGACGTGCTTTGACTATTAATAGATATTGTTGAAGTCGGAGAGCTGCGAGCCGAGCCATGAGCTTTAGACAGTCGAACTGGGTATTAAAGTTTCTTGCCTAGACGTCGCGGTGCTCGAAACACTAACGGACCCCGTTGCGGACGAGGGGCTACTCGATGTGCTCTGACTATTAGCCAAAATTGTGGTGGAATAGCTATACGTCAATCAATGAGACGCAGGCCGCAGAACAAGGTCCTAAAGCCTCCTACCTAGATGTCGGAGTGCCTGAGCTCGGAATAGTACCATACCCCGATGTGGGCGATACGCTAGACGATAGGCTATGAGTATCAGTAGATATTAGAGTCGAGGAGCTGCGTGTCACATCAATGAGCTCAGCAAGACATCAGGTAAGGGATCGGTATCTCTCACCTAGATGCCGCAGTGGTTGGGCTCTGACTTGAATCCGATGTGGGAAAGGCGCTAAACAATATCAGTATGATCAGTAATCAACATCGTTCGTGATGAACAGCTGACGTTTGAACAACGAACAGCCACGCACGAGAAGGAAGAAACGTGATACGGCGGATTTGGAGTTGCCGAATTTGACGTGGTCGATGAAAGAGCGGTGTCCGGAGGAGGTGAACTTGCGGAAGGTTTGGGGTTAGGTGTCTCTATCTTGCATGGAATATTGAGATTCCCGTCTACTTCCAGCACAAGTACGGGACTACTGATTCGTATTGCAATAGATTCGGCGTTGAATCTCCCAATCCCCACCTCGTAGCATCTGCAAAATCATGTGAGTCATGAGAGCATCTACGGGATCCATTCAAGAGCTCACCCAGTGTGGGTAAAATTTAAACTTATCGTCCCAGACGACAAGTTATTCGGAACATCCAAAAGCTGCTCGCTTTCGCCGCTCTGGAGAGACCGCAAAACAAAGACGAAATCGCCTTGATCTCGTTCGCTCAGGCTCCGAGTCCAGCCGGCGGTAGCGGGCTCATTTAAGACGACAAAGTAAGGAACGGATATCTCAAAAGCTCTGGTAGAGACTGTCAAGTAAAGGAAGGCCAGCCTGCAAAAACCTTGACTTCGGAAGTGGGGAAGAGGGACAATGAGACTTACAAGATCGAGAGCATAGTCACATAGTCGTTGGGAGGAAGCGTCATGATATGTAAAACCTTATAGCCTCAGAGTTCTCGTTACATGCAAGACGTAGATCAGTTGGCTATCCATGATCACCAAGGTGATGATGAAGGACGTGTGGGAACAGCACCGCCCTTCGAACCTGTCTACGATATCCTGATGGCGGCAACGTCGGTGACTGTTGAGAATGCTCTGCCGTCACTGAAATAGCGGTACGAGAACAGGCGGCCATTGTCTCAGTGGATCTGCGCTGGCCCCAGGGACCAGACTCCCACAAGATTATGAGTCTCGTATCACGAAATTGATGAACTGGAACAATGTTCATCTAGGCGATGAATACGAAGATCAATGATGGCGATTTCTTCTGGCCGACTGCTGATCAATGCAGTTAACTGGCAATTTTGGGGTGACAGATCTAAATTGCAGCATCAACCTCCTTCCTGTGTTAAATCAAGAATGAAAAGCCATACATCCGTCGAGCCATGGACCTTCTGGGCAGATATCTTCAGATTCATTTCTGCGAGAAGATAAGAATTCGCTCGAGAGTTGCATCCGATCTGCAATCAGCTGCACTTGTAGTTAGTCCGAGTCCATATGAAGCTCTCTTAAATGTGCTGTAGATATTTAAAACCATTAGAGTCTTGTTAGAGTCAGTCTGAGCAATATACTTTCACGAAAATGACAAAGAAGAAGAAAGAGAGGCACTGGTAGTGACGGGCCGTGACGCAGGTTCATAATGCGTGGGAAGTATATCGTTTATGTAATCGCTTTCCGACTCCATCCGAAGTTCGATCGTAACCTCCTCCCACTTGGACCCACAAGTCCGGACATTCCATTCCAACCCGCATTCTCACTTTTAAATTTCTCCCCAGGACTGATTATTGAACAATGAACATCTGTTTGACGCGTGATCGCCTCCGCCACGCGTCTATCAGGCACATGTGACAAATCATTGATCCTCCACTAGTCCTGCTCCAAAGCCCCACCGTCTCCACGTCGCAGTGATCCATGACATTTATGCATGCATCCTTTCTCACGATGGAGCTGTAATATAAAAGCACTTTCCTCTCTTCTCTATTTCCTTTTTTGCTTCCTCTTTATCTTGAACACGTTTTTTCTCTTAGTCACATCCTCTAGCTCGTTTACCTCCCCCATGCCTGTCGCCGACGAATCTACAAAACCTCATGAAGCTAGCCTAGAGGCTACGCGTATTGCGTAGGTCTTTCGCAGTATTTCTACGGAGTTTTTCCAGCTGATTACAACTTTAGAGCTGAGTGCTCTCTTGATTTGGGCGCCGTTGGGAAAAGTAAGTGTACGGCCATTCACTGATACCTTCAGCTCTATAACACGGACATTAATTCAAGATGAAGCTCGAAAAATCATGTCTCTGCAGCACAAAGCTCTCGGATACCGGCCACCGCCCGGTTCCTTGGCTTCTGAAGCCCAAGTTGCAGCTTCTAAGCATCCAGATGGCATATCCCCTTCGCCGCCCGATACCGCTTCACTGCGTGAAGCTGCTCTCAAGGACGCAGCTCGTATCGAAACCGAGCGCGGTCACTCATTATCTCCCAAAGCGGTTTCATGTGGAATTGATTTGGATCGAATCGGACTTGGTAGGCGCGGGTTTCATCTACTGTTGATGTCGTCTCCTCATACTCCGCAAAGCCGAGGCACGTAAACTAATGTCCGAAGAGCATAAAGCCCTAGGCTACCGTCCTCCGCCAGGTTCGCTTGCTGCCGACGCTCAGGCAGCTGCCGCCAAACATCCTGAAAACAAGGACTACATTATCGATCCTCAAATTTTGACCCTGGCAGCTTTGAAAGACGCGGCTAGGATCGCGTAAGTGATACATTATTGCCCTGCTGAGATGTCCTGCTAACACCCCCTCAGGTCGGAGCGAGGAGCCACCGGAGCCAAGTTCGTTACTGTATCTGATGGGCGAACTGAAGAGCCGCCCAAGTTGCAGTCTGAAGGTAATGCATCGTCAGTGCTTTACTCTGCCCAATTCATGATTTTGATCCTTTCAGCCCGGAATCGGGGGCCTGATGACTATTCCTGAGTTGCCGTTCGATGTGGAGAGCAAATGCTGTTTATTCCATCACGGATCATGTACAATGTTGTCTGTATTATTAGGGAAGTTACTTTTCAAGATGACCCGAAACCAGGTCCTTAGTGGTATATACCAATGATTTTTTCGTTCCTCTCAAACAAAAAGCGGTTGACTCCCGACCTTGAGGATACCCTCATTTGGGCGGCCAACATTCCAAACGCGCACTCCAGTATGCTCCTCTTTATGCCTCATCTTCCAATCTTTCTTCTGGCAAACCGGACTGCAATACAACGCTCTGATTTCCCTGCCCTCCTTCTTGCACTGAGAACAAAGCGAAATTTTCACTCTCTTCTCTACGTCCTCTAGTATTCCACAAGTCCTGCATTCCGGAACAGACCGAGAAGTGTTTACTGGCATCGCAGTGGCCTTGAACGAGGTTAGAGTAAATTCAGGGGTACGATAGCCGGAGGATACGACGATGCTATGGGCGATTGAAATTTTTGGTACGTTTGGTCCTTTAGGCGAGCAGCGCCAGCGATGTCTTCCCGTGGATGGTTGCACTTCGATGACCTGCCTTACCGAATCGTACGGGTGAAGGTATATAGCGCGTTCCGGCAAGCGCCCCAAGACCGTGATATCGATGACATGCACATCATTGTAGTGGCCAAACACCGCGTGGCGGTCGATTCGACGTACTCCGATGACTCCCTCTTTTGAGCAGTTCGTTCCTGCCTCAGCGTATGTGGTACTGGGAGGCAAAGCGAAAACAAGCGGAATGTTGTAACTGATCACACCGCCGCGGTAGTCTGTTTCGAAGCGAAAAGATACACCAGAGTAACTGCAGGAAGGATATGTTAGACGCCGTCAGAAAGACGAAAAGATCATCCTGTTCGTACATCTCGCATGAGCCTCGACGAGTCTCGATCTTCTGACCCTTTGATTGGAGACCCAGCTTCTTGATATCGGACAGCGTGAGGTATACACCGTCGTCTGCTGTCCCTATCAAAGGTTGAATCTGCTCAGATACATCATAAACTATGATGAAGAAAACAAAGGTGGATATACACGCACTTTGACCTCCAGATCGTTCTGAGAATTTTTCACTGTGCATGGATAGCACCCGTCGCGCTTGATATCGGATGGTCGGCCATAGGGCAGTTTTTTCAGGCTCCGTGCCAGAGCGTCACCGTGTTCTAGCATTATATAGTCGTAGACGTGTCCTGGAAACCACATTGTGTTATTGTCCTGCGAAGCAACCCTCAGCCGAAAGTTTGAAGGTCTACTAAACTAATGGAAAACATACACGAGAGAAATCGCGTCCGTGTAGGTATTTTGCACCATCGAGCTGGGGTACAACAATATAACCATCATCGCTAGCCATGGAATAGAAGGTATTAGGGAGGATGGAAAGAGTTTAGCTGAGAGGTAATTGTGCTGTCTGGTACACCCGAAACTGGATTATAGGAAAGTGAGGTAGGATTCAACTTCCAGTGCAAAGTTCAAACGGGTTCATCACATGATTTGTACATGACTTTGGCCCGAACTCTGGGAAAAGCTTGTTGTTAATGCCTAGAATAGGGTATTCCCAAGGTCGTAACGGATTTGCAGCTGTAAGTTCTTGAAGCCTCTCATTGACCAGACATTTGCAGAGGTTTTGTGACTTGTCTCCCAAGTTTGGTACAGATCTCTGGTCAGATCTCGTTGGAGATCCAAACCTCGCGGAGAGGGCTTATTCTGTAGCCCAATCACCTTCAGTACGATTAGCTTCATCTGTTTAGCAACAAAGACAGAGCAAACGGGATGCTTCAATGGTTGGGTGCTGGCTGGGCGACGCTGGATGCTTCCAAGTGGATCGTCTTATGATCGTCTAGCTAAAGTATTGCTGAAGGTAGTCACGCAAACTTTCCAACTCGTTCCTGCCTCGGAGTCAAATTCCTGGAATCTGATGGAAAGGTACGGCGCCTACTCTTCCGAGAGTCAGAATTCCTTTCTTGGCGAACACTGAAGCCGCTAAGTATGTTGGTTGCCCCAAAAGATCTAGATTGTCGTGATAAGATTTCCTCCTTTTCTAACCCGTCTAACCTGAGGCTCTGTGCAAAAGCGTATTTTCGTATTGCCGTTCCTGTGATTTACTTAATTGATGTCATTTTGTCGTCAGAGGGAGAGCACAATGTCTGCAGAACAATCAATGTGCGCACCGTCATGGTGGTAGAAACGGAAACGCCTCCGGATGTACGGGCCGGTGTTCCCTTCCGCTTTGACGAATGGCACGGCAGCATTCGTATACACCGGTACTTATGATTGAAAGAGGTACTTTGGAAGAAAAACAGAGCACAAAATGGGTCCCCAGTCCCTTAAATGTTACCTTGAACGTCGGAAAGTAAGGAGTGATCAATGAATGTCAATTTCACAGCGAAAACAGAGTTCATTTTAACGAGGGGATTCGTAGACCGCGAGACTAAGATATATAGGTTAAACTTGAATAATTAAGCCCACCAGTAAAGTCCAGAGAGAGAAATAGATAGCAGTGTGTCCAATAATATCCCTGATTATAAAAGATGTTTCCATCCAACATTTGGCTCGTCCCTGATTATAAAAAAGATTGGTCTTGGAGATTTCTCCCTTTATAGAAGGTGTTTCCATCCAGCATCCCTAGCTTTCTGGACGAGGCGTTTGACCTCTTGAGATCGCGCGCGAGTGGTGACAAGGAGAGTGTCCGGCATATCAACAATAACCAGATCGTCGACGCCTAGACAAGAGATAAGTCGACCGGACCCTGGTACAACGATACCTCCAGCCACTTGTTCGGTGAGAACTAGAGAAAGGATCAGCACATTATCGCTAAGACCGCAGGCAAACTTACCAAGATTATTATCACCCAGAATACGAGGCTGGTTTGCTTCCGCGGGAATAAGATCCGCCAACGATGAGAAATCACCAACGTCGTCCCAACCAAACGTAGCGGGAACAACAGCGACGCGTCCTTCAGCTGCAGCGGGCTCTGCCACGGCATTATCGATGGGAATCTTTTCGAGAGTAGGCCATATCTCGTCAAGTGCCTTTTGGCGCTCTTTCTCGTTATCCCACACAGCGCCAATCTTCTGTAGACCATCATGCAACTCGGGCTTGTACTCTTTCAGAAGTTCGAGGAGGAAGGTCGCCTTTGTGACGAACATTCCCGCGTTCCAGCGGTACTTTCCTGTTGCGATGTACGAAGCTGCGGTCCTCGCATCAGGTTTCTCCTTGAAACTTGAAACGAGGCGGGCGTTGGGGGCTTCATCGATGGGTAGTTTGTCTCCGAGTCGAATGTAACCGAAGGCTGTAGATGGATGGGAGGGGGCGATACCGATGGTGACTAGATAATCCTTCTGTGCGACGACCACAGCCTCTGCGACGGCCGCAAGAAATGCGTCGTCACCGGAAATCATATGATCCGCAGCGAAGGAGCCAATAACAGCATTGGGATCTCTGTGGGCGAGAATGGCTGCGGCGAGACCAATAGCTGCCATAGAATCCTTGGGTCCAGGCTCGCAAAAGAGGTTGTCCGCATGGAGATCAGGGAGTTGCTCGTGGATAGTCTTGACGTGACTGGGACCTGCAACGATGGTCGTACGGGTCGGGGAAGAAAGGGGGAGGAGACGATCCCATGTCGCCTGGATAAGCGAACGGCCTTTCAAAGTGAGGTCGAGCAGGAACTTTGGGTGACCCTCACGGGATAGCGGCCAGAGACGGGTGCCGGCGCCGCCAGCGGGGATGACAACGTAGAAGCCTGGAATGTCCCGGGTATTTCCAAATGGGAACGAGGAGAGCACGTTGTCACCGAGCGGGGAAGGGTGATGCGCATGCGAGGACGGGAAAGCCGGCACGGTCACCGGCAGATTCGGCGAGAGGAACGGCGAGCGCGAGCGCAATTGTGGGCTCGATGGTACGGGTGTAATAAATCCCGACCGATGGTTGTTGTGCTGCGACATTTTGTTTAGTCCTTTGCGGAGAGGTACACGGCCGCCCCCCTCACCTGGAATCCCTCTCGTACTTGGTGTTCGAGGCTCGCATTGGCTGCACGCAGCTCAGCACATTCCTGCCTCAGCTCTGCCACGTCTTGTTGCTACCACAGCGTCCCAGTCAGTCAGCTACTGTGTTTAGGGAACGACATACTGATTTCTCCATTAGAGAGAGGATCGTCTGGAACATAACTTGTACGCTGGGGTCGGCATGTCCGTTCATGATGGGCAAATGAACGTAGGGGAGAAAAGGATCGTGAGGGCAGAGAGTGAGGAGGGGATTGAGAACGGGATATTTATTTGATCGAGACAGCCACGTTCGCGCAGTCTAAGCCGCGGATGGCGTAGCCGTCGGAACCAAACCCGAACAAAGTGGAGGCGAGTCTTCACCGTGATTTGACCGTGATGCTAGAGGTGAAAAGGCGGCATATCATGATGTACCCGACGGCCAACATTCTCCTTCTTACGCTACATAACAACCGACGTAACTGGCCGGCTTTCGCAGTTTGAGAATCAGCGGCGGCGGAGCAACTAAGACTTCACTTGACAGAACGAATTGTTGGATTGAGTACCAGGCCCTAAGCAATGACTTGAAATCTGATTCCCGTCGTGGAGAGAGCCATGAGCACATGGGATCAATGCGCGGATTGGCAATCGAGCATCAATTTGCTTCCCTGTCGTTGAGGCAGCGGCGTCCGGGGAGGCGGTGGATTCAATCAACGGGATTCATACGCGAACTAGTCGATCCCAAGAATTGGACTCGCGATGACAAGTGGAATTCGCTTGTAGCACCGGAAGTCAATCGATGAGGAGCGCTTATAGTTCCCCGTCTATTCCTTTGTATATACGGAGAACAGGACCAATTAAAGTACGATGCATACACATGTTCCGAAAGTCGAGAAAACTCGCACTGCATGACAATCTCTTCCACCTCGTACATCGGCTCATTCCGAATTGGGAGACCTACATGTAGGGGATTGTACGCCCTGTTTAAATGTAGATAAAAACTGAATGTTAACAGCGAACTCAAGTCCAATGGGGATCGTACACAATTGATCTAAGTGTTCTAATAGGCACAGATCCCCATGAACATCTGAAGAGGAAAGATCTCGTTCGAAAAAGAATCAGCCGAGACGGAGAGATTGATGAACGAGCGCTCGCTGGGAGTTGGGAAATGAGCAGCACCTCGGGCCTCGGGCCTCGGGCGCTTGGTTTCCTTCGAATCATGATATAATTATGCCCGTAGCTATACTCTACACGAGTCTACGACAACACAGTCGAGAAAATTTGCTCCAGGATGGGGGGGGTAGAGAAAGAGACCTGCGGGTCGGGAGGGCGCACTTCTTACATAGCCGATATCCTGGAATGCAGAGTGCAAAAGTCAAAAGAAACAACACCATACACTCACTACAACCTCAACCGCAACCATAGCCGTGTATATTGTGTCTGGACGAGGAGCAAGTGCCAATGTTTTCGACCAAAGTTCAGATTCGTTCGGCTTTCTCCGAAGTGCGTCCCATGTGACATGCCGTCGGCTAGTTTTCGGTGTCTCCCGTAAACTGTACAGTTCCCCAACTGTGGCTGCTTACGTCACCACTGTCAGACAGAGCCGCAGAGAGTAACAGCGCTCGCTACCGACCCTCCTCAAGAATCTCAAGGTGAGTATCCAGTTTTCAGCGAAGCCTATGCCCGTCTGACTTCTGCCCAACAGACCAGGGAAGAAAACATGGGTATGTCCATCTAACGATTCTTTATCGCTGTATTTAATGTCCCGCCAGTCAACCTTCGCTCCCAAAAACGGCTCGCCGCCTCCGTCGCAGGCGTCGGCAAACGCAAAATCTGGCTCGACCCCGCCGAGCAAAGCGAAATCGGCAACGCCAACTCGCGCACGCACGTTAAAAAGCTCATCAAGGAAGGCCAAATTATCATCAAGCCTACCACTGTGCACTCGCGTGCACGGACTCGGGAGCTCCTCGCTGCGAAGCGCAAGGGCCGGCATACGGGTCCTGGTAAGAGGAAGGGTACTTCTGAGGCGAGGATGCCGACAAAGGTGCTGTGGATGAGGAGGCAGCGGGTACTCAGGCGGTTGTTGAGGAAGTACAGAGAGGCGGGCAAGATTGATAAGCATTTGTGAGTCGGTCCTTCGATGTTCTGTGGACGCTGCTGATAGTTGGCTAGGTACCACTCGCTGTACCAAAAGTCGAAGGGTAACGTCTTCAAGAACAAGCGTGTCCTTATGGAGTACATCCACAAGGCCAAGGCTGAGAAGACCCGTACAAAGGTCCTTTCAGACCAGATGGAGGCTCGCCGTGTCAAGAACAAGGTATGTTTACTTCAAAAGAAATATCAAGTCCTGTACTAAATATTTTTCAGGCTGCCCGGGAACGTCGTGCTGCTCGTGTTTTGGAGAAGCGATCGGGTATCATTGCTGTCGAGAACGAAGCTGCCGTCCAGGAGTAAACATATCCTTTTCTCTGCATTTCATTTGTATGGTCATGCCACTATGCCGCAATGCAAACCCCTCATGCCCATCCGACTTCTTTTATATGAGCATTTTTGCAGCATAAAGAGTTCAATTGCGTCTGCGACGTTCGTATCTTTGTTAAAGTCATACCTCGATTCTCAAATCACTCAAGCGTGACCAGGAGCACTCAGGCTCAGAATCTCATCAAGCAGCAAGAACGAATTGGTCGCGTGGTTGACATTACCTCGCTGAAAACTATAAGTCATAACGTTTCATTTTCCCTCATCTCATCAGCCAGGTATGAGCGATCAAAGTATGTATCATGGCATTTCTTGTCTCGCTCTCACCTATTGCTCAGACATGGTTGCCTCGTATTGCATTCGTCGCGGCGCCTTGGGGCATTCGAACGGGACCTCATTGACGACTTCTGCTGCTCGTTTCTGCACAAACGCGATCAGAATACTCAAGTAACCAATGCCTTCAACTTAGAATCAACGACTTGAGGTAAGTATATCCCAATTTATGGCGTAGAATGATACATGCGCGAGCGGTAACTTTGACCAAACTGTCGTGGGTCCTATATACATACCCCGATGAGCCATAGGCTGGATACCTAACCTCTCCAGGGTCAGCGTCGACAGAGAGGAAGAGTGTCATATCATTGTCAACTCCGATCATTATGAAAAGCCCTCGTCCGCCTCCTCAGCAAACTTGTGTTGGCAAATCGGGACCTCCTCACCATGCTCCTTCCCACGAATGCCGTCTTCATTTGCCCGACCATGGCCGTCGAGTCAATACAGACTCCAAATGAGTCTAATTATGATCACTCCGTACTAACCACAATACTTCAAATCATCTAAATCATTCATCCTCAAGCAAGTGATCGGTTGAAGACTGCCTGACAGTGCCTGTCACTTGATGCAGCTCTTATCAAAGACTTGCCTCTACCCGAACCTCAAGCAATATGAATATACTAATTTTGTGTAAGGGTTCCACTTTGTATAGCAACGAGGCACTCAGGCTGATAGTGGTGGTCAAAATACTAGACTGCCGAGAAGGATTTATTCGCAACATAGCTGCGACGCGTGGTTCAAATACCGGTTCTCTACGCTACCTTTCTATCACATACATCTCCTGGTATTGGTTTCTGATGAAATGCCGCAGGACGTGTCCCAATTAGTCACGCCGGCAAGGCGTCACGACGTAGACAAAAGCATTCTGCGCATACGGCAGGATAGCAGTCGGGACCTCGTCAAGCATCATCCCAGGACACATGAACGGGTTCATCTTCCATTCCGGTCGCCTCGCCACCATATCCTTGTACCATCCCGACGATTGATCCACTGTTGGGTTCTGTGGGACTATCGTTCTAATGGTACTATGCATAGTGGTCAACGACTGCTCGCAATACTCCGTAATAGCGAACGGGATCTGTTTCGTCAGGGCTCCGATGTAAACATTGTACCACTGTCTCGGGTACGCAACGAGCCCGGCATTGAGCGCAACAATTGCATCGGGGAGATCGCTGGCGAAGACGGGGTTACTGAGCGGATCGTAGAGGGAGGCTCTGCCCTCGAGAAGTACCCGGACAGTCCCGGCGCCTAGTGACTTTGGTGCAGTGTATTCGAATGCACACGGACAAATACTATCAACGATGCCCTCCATTAGAGCGAAACGAGTGCACATGAGTGCCTCTTGGCTGATAAAGGTTATCTCCAAGTCTGTATTGGGCAGTAGGAGCCCGAGTTCACCGAATCTATAGGACTGAGGTTAATAACTGGAAGGATACCCGAAAAATACGCGTACAAGGGTAAAACCGTCATTTCGCGCTGGTTGGAAAAGGTCAGATGCTGTTTCATTTTCTAAGGGCCTTCGTACTCACAGCAGCACCAACACAGTGTACGCGCAACTCACGCCGGGGGGCGTCCAGTTTCGGTGCCTCCTCCACGAACCCAAGCTCTCGAAGGCACATAAACATCGATATGGGCCAGTGCAACAGCAAGGCAGCGGGCGAATCCAAAGGGAGCTGGCGCCATTCATAATACCCCTTCCAGCTATTTTCGAACGTCGCTGGGAACGCAGGGACCTTCATCCTGGCATCCTTCAGCCATGGAATCTCCTCATCGGGAAGTTTCCATCCTGCTTTCTCTTCCGGGAGTTCACCTAGTGTGATGAGGGTGTCGGAACAGATGTCACCAGGTGCACGGCAGGTAGCAGGATCGCAGATAGCCCAGTACCCAAAATCTGATCCGCTCCCCAGGATCCCGCGGGATTCCCTGACGATGCCCTCCTGGAACACGCCTTGTTCGTCGTAGCGCGCCCACGGGAACTGGTCCAAGAGGGACTTGAATGCGGGGAACTTTTCCCTGTATCCCTGTGTATCATTATTATTCGCATGCGGCCACTATTGACAGTTCCAAACCAGACCTTGAACTTGGCACAGTCTTTTTCATGCCCCGGATCAAAGATGTTGCTGAACGGGCGTTGACGGTCTTGACGATTCGCGTCTAGGCAGGCGGTGCTGCAGTAGAAGAAGGAATTGCACCCTTGGCACGACTGGCTAAGATTAATCAGTGAAGATATTTCAAGTTAATCTACGGCCTTTGGATTCAACGCACGTTAACAGAGACCTCGCGGCAGGTCGCGCAACGTTTTGGTACGGACTCGAAACCGCGAACACGCATGTTAGGGTCGTCCTTGACGCGATTCCACTCGCGATGGCAGAGGTCACGAAGTCGTTTGTCTTGTACGATCATCAAGTTCCTGCGCCCTTGCGAAAAACTTGGAAATGAACTTTGGAAAGAAACAAGAGAGAAATCACGGAAAATTTTCCTAACAGTGAGTGGGAAAGCTACGGACCGATGTGCCGATCAGCGAGTCCGATCGCACTATGTACACAGTAGATTCTTATCACTAGGAATTATTCTCCTCACGTAAACTATTTGATGTCGTTTTGACCTTAAATACCTATCAGTTCGAATCACTACCTTCGGCGCTGGCCACCACCGTGACGACGCAAGGAAATTGTTCATGACAAGATCAGGCACATTAGCGCATCCGTTTGTCCAAGCTTTCTGCCCACCTTTCGAGTTGAACTCCAGCGGTTTGTAGTCGCGAATGACACCGTAATTGACTCCAGTGAGTCATCTTTGTTGCGGTTGAAATTGACGTTGAATATTGGAGATCAATGTTCAGGCCTAGGCAATAGCTGTGAGGCGGTATTTCAAAAGTGATTACAAGTTTGAAGTCGCGCTTGTTGTGAATGACACCTGACTGGAGTCTTCAATAGATCAGTCAGCAATAGTCACGAGTAAGTAATTCAGTCAAGCGACCGTGAAAGCCTGACAGGCCACAGGAGTAATTGTGGGCCGATATCGATAGTAGTGACAATCCTTTCCTCCCAATCGAGTCGAATGTAAATATACTAAGTACTAGCTCGCTTCCCTAAGCGTAATTAACCAGGGTAGATAGTTGACACCGACGGGTCCGAGGTAGTACAGAAATATAATCAGCTACCAAAGTCTAAACACAACGCCACTGGACTAACTCGACTTGTCAAACCCCGAGCGCTAGTATCCATAGGTCACCTGGTCCTAATTCTAGATGCATTTGGGCATCAGCGGCGAGTCACAATGAACAACGGCACCCCGTTCCTCAAATCGCGCCATAAGCAAGCTCCCAAGAGATTCTACGGTTCCATTAATCGACAATCGCCGCGCCAAGCACTTTCAACGGTGCACTTGAGGTCATGATCGTCGATCGAGGCGGACAGTGGCGGTGGCAAAACCATCAAAAAAGAATTATAGATAGATCGTATTGAACTACAAAGTAAGAAGGATAAGTTTGGATTAAAAACTCGTCATGGAACAAAGGTGGGTGGAGGAGAGCCAAAAACAACGACCAGAAAACATAGGAGGACAGTACGACAAGAAACATCAACCAACATCCTTCAACTGCGCTTGCGCCAAGGCCTGAGCATGCACATGGACATGCTTCGGCTTCTCCACCGTATGGCACACCTCAATTCCTTGTACCCAGGGCTGCTTCATGATCTCCTCAATTGGCACCCTCAGTTTAGGATTCGGCTCCAGCATCATCCGGATCACGCTCCGACAAGCTCGCGGAAGGTTATTGATCGTTGGAGGGAACACGGTAGGAGCCGTACACGCAGAAGCATACGCAGAGTACATCGCATCGCTCTGCTGGGCAGCCCGCCAAGGTAACTCTTGGAAATGAAGGCAGTAGAACACCACCCCACACGCCCATATATCAACGAGCCGGGCATCGTAGGCTATTTGATGGTTCCGGTATAGGAAAAGGCCGAGTTAAGGTAACAGCACTAGTTAGAAACACCCGGAATGATAGCAAAGGGGTTTCAAGGCTTACGTTTGCCTAGGAACTGTTCCGGCGCGATGTATGGCTCACTTCCACATAGTCCGGTCGACATATGGATGGTGGTTTCCCAAGGTAGACGGTAAACCGTCGAGGCACCGTAGTCACCGATCTATGAGATAAGTCAGACCATGTGTACGTCATTTAAGGCGGAAATGAAAGACCTTGAGGTGCCCCTTCGTATCGAAGAAGAGATTCTCAGGCTTGAGGTCTCTGTGGGCCACGCCCTGACTGTGCAGATACGACACGCCGCTCAATATTTGCTTGAAGCAGCACTCAACCTCGCTGGGCGACATTCCGCCCTTTTTGATGGCAGCGTACAGATCACCACCAGGACAGAACTCCATTACCTCGCACCAGTGCTGGCTCTCGTCCTGGACAAGGTCGACAGTCTCCACAATATTGACGTGGTGCAACGTCGACGATATACAAAACTCGGCTGTGAGCTTTTTGATGTACTCCTTCTCCGTCTCGTTCTTGCGGCGCTTTCGGAACTCCTAGTTCATCATGAGAGGGGAAAACGCAACAAGGATGACAAGCAACTGACCTTGACGGCGTACAGCTTCTCCTCGCTCCTATCCCACTTGTGTGCGAGGCGGACGACGGAGGTGGCGCCTTTGCCGATCGCAATCTTCTGGCAGACGCCGTACTTTTGCGACAGGCTGGCAGTACTCTCGCCCGCTGTTGACCGCGGACCCTGTCGTCCGCCCGCATCACTGTCTCCGTCAGACTTGCGACTACTTCCTCCCGTTGAGCGCTGGGAAGACTTGCGAGCGAGCTTGGGGCCATTAGCAAGCAGATCCTTGAGCGTAAATTTGGTCCCTCCGCCGTCCTGCGAGTGAACTGAAGGTGCCTTTGCACGCAGTGTAGCACCTGACCCATTGGCGGGGGCGGGGGTGGGTTTGACTGGGCCATTGGCGAGTTTGTTGGGCATTGGTGTCATCTGGGGCTTCGCGTCAGCACCAGCAGACATACTGGGCGCCCTGCTGGGCGCGCGGCTATTGGCGCGAGTAGACGGGGCGCTCTCCCAGTCTGATTCTGACACGGTAGGTGACGAAGCGGTGGATCCGCTGTTGGAAGAAGTCATGGATGCTTGTTTGATATGATTGGCCTCGGAAGCGAGCCGTTGAAGGGAAATAACGGTGTTACCGGGCTGCTTCTCGTACGCTCCGGTCTCTGGCGGTGGTATTGGAATGTGGAGGGCGACACCGTTAGCAGGCTTGGGTCTGGGCTTATCGTGAGGTTTGTCAGAACTGTCCGGGCCGTCGCCGTCGGTCTGAGTGGTTTCTGTCGAGGAAGAGTCCTGGTCTGTCATGTGTCCAAGGCAGTCCAGGCGGTGGGTGGGTGTTGTAATGGCCGTTGTGGTAATGGTAATGGTGGGCGAGTTAATGAGGAATACAATTAATGAAATGAGAAAAGGCTGCTGGTCGTGGAGCTCAACTTAGAGCGATATCATGACGTCCGGGTAGGTGGGTCAAGGCAAAAGCGAGGCTGACTGTAGATATACGACGAGACGGCGTGAATGGGTGCAGCACCCCTCTCGCCGTCGAGAAAAAATAGCCTTGACGCTGGTCAACGACGACGGAGCTCGTTGCAGTCGCTGGCGGTGATGGTGGTTTGCGGTAAAGAAAGTAAAGGGAGGAAGGAAACTTACTACTTTTAGTTGATCATGTAAGCATCATTCTTTATCCCTGTCTTTTTCTGCCTCAAGGCAGAGCGAAACAAGAAACATTTTTTGGTACAGAAATCACAAATGGAAATGAGAATATCTGATAGCAGGTCAAGTTCGCCTCATGACCATACCATCAAATTCTATGATATTGATAACGACAGTACAAGTCGCCTCCTACTGACTTGGGACACACTGCATCCTCCCGATTCAGCCAGGGAAATGAAAATGGACAAAACGGCGTTCGTCCCAGCTGCCTTTTTACTGATCGCCGGAAGCTTGTGGAACCTTCTCTTCCTGGTACTCTATCATCTGAAGAACGTTGGTCAGCGCCCCGACTCGCCGTACCAAATGGCGAAAATAACGCGACGACCGGAAGGGAACATCCGAGACTACTGCCTCCTTGGAGCGTGTACTCTCCGTTTGTCTTTTGTTTTCCCTGGCATCGGATCCAGTAGCCTATGCCTGTTTACTCTAGTTCAGCATAGATGCCAGTGCGAGAGGCGAGCCTTCCCTGAGTCTGAATCATCAAGAGAAGGTCCGTCCAGTCTGGTCCGAGTCGGTGGGCATCATGGTGTTGCCTGATCAGCCTCGACATGAGGCCCAGCAGGTCCACGCTGCTTCATGCGATGCGGCCTTGAATGAAAGACGTCCAAGCAACCACGCTTTGGGCTGAATCTATGACGAAAATATTAATTCTGATTGCGGCAGTATCAGTCAAATACATTCATCACTCTGACCTCATATGTGCCGGTAACGCCACCGTACACACACAGGTACAAGGAAACCAGTAACTATTCATAGACACGAATCAGAGACCACAACGACACGAAGGGGGGATCGGGATCCACTTACGCAGAGCCGCGTATTCGAAGACCATCAAACCCCGCGTTTGCAGCTCCAGAATTCCCTCTACGCTCGGAGTCCATACGAGAGAAATACCAGAGAAGGAATCATAAAGCGTCATCCGATATCGCCAAGTCAAATTCCATCAATTAAATTATGAATTGCCCCGAGCTTGGGGGCATTTGCGGAGATCATGGCGCTAAAGGTTCGGCTATGACATCTGGCATGCCTTAAATAGCCAAAGGTTCCCGAGCTCCAGATAGGTGGATAGCCGACCAACGGCCTATGCAATGCTTGGCGTCGTCAGTGATCTCGGAGACGATAGTGAGCATACATGTCCGTAAACAATTCTTCGTGCCAAGTGCTTGCTCACCGGGATATCGACATCAAAGCTTCGCATTCGAGCTTACTGAGGCTGGGAGGTCATAGACCGGAATCTAGCCCAGTACCTGGCATGCCTATTTCTTACCAGGAAACAGAAGCAGGTCACAGCGGTGGGCGCTGGTGAACGTAGGAAGCAAGAAGGGAAGTTACAGAAGGGTGTCAGCAACATGGTAGTTTGATGCATTCGGGATTATCGGTACCTTATCGGCCGAAGCTCGCGCCCCGAGCATCACTCTACCCGCATCCACGTTGCGTCCACGTCGACACCATCTCACCTCACAATCCCGCTACCGACTGGTACTGTACCGCTTTGTTGCGCTATTTTTACCCACATGTCAACAAATAGATTGCAAATTTATCGTAATCAAGAATTACTATGGTGATTTTTTTACATTCCCTATCATTGATTCCCGTCGCACAGTACGAGCAACGTTCGTGGCTCCTCAATACATTCACCAAAATATCCATGCTAGCGCTGACTTCAAATACGCGCCCCAAATTTCCCATGCAGTGCCGCAGTACTTTTTGCCCGCTCGCTGCTGACTCTGGCTGTGGTGGATCTAATTCTGTCTGGTGCTTATCGATTATCTCTGGTCTCATGCTTATAGTCAATCGCTTTAGGCTCTATGGGTCCATCTAGTAGCGATTCATCTGCTGATTTTACGATGGGGAGTGTCCCGCAATATCCTAATTCCGCTCGAGTACGAAAGGACGCGAAGAGAAACCGCACGAACACGGCTCAACCTCGTCGTGTGGCAGCGATATGCACGGAGTGAATCTACGTTGACCGTTGACGTGCCAGAAGATCTAGCTACGCTTGAAGTTTTTCCGCCGGGGACGACTAACTGATGATCATCCCGCGCTGTAATGTCTTTTTGGGGAGCCGCTCAACCAACACGAGGTAACCCATCTTCTGTTCGCAGCACACCCGACAATAGACTTGCGGCGGATTCTGGAGGTCAAACCCCGAATATTTCCCAGTGCTAATATGAGGGATTTTGTTCAACAGGCCATCTTCTCCCGTCGATGCCATATGCACTTACCATGGGAACCTGTCTTGCTATCTCTTTAGGAATGGCGCCACCCACACAACCCTGCTCGTGGAAATGTTCGGGGTGTTCGAACGTCCATACGGCAGTCCTTTGACCTCATCAGGGATCGACCACGTCGAGGCTTCCATCCAAGCTCCTCAGAAAGGCCGAGCTAATACATTGGTGGGAGTGATAGTGTCTTTGCATCAGAGTCACCGCACCGCAGAAGTTCACGAGGTCCCTTTCCCCGTCATTATTACGATACGGTGTGTTATTTAAAAATTCATGGACATTTTGCAGAGTATCCTGAATGTACGGGGCTAGATCCAAGTTTTTATAAAGATATTAAAGTGTAACGCCGATGGTGAAACGGTTATCATGCTTGCCTTCCATTAGTTGTGTGAGCAAGCGGTAGGGGTTCGACTCCCCTTCGGCGTATAACGTACCGCGTTGGAAATGTTACTTTTTATCCACGTAAGTCCCGACTTCCAACTTCCAAGTGACTTCAGACTGGCAGTAACTAGCTAGTAGTCACTGAAGTTTGAACCGGAGGTTTTTGGTAGTTACGGTTTACTTGTGCAATGTTCATCATGTGTTCGTTTTCGTCTTTCTCTTATCTTGACATTTGCCATAGAACACCTGAATAACTATATCTTGTAATAGGGCATACAGTACTATCGGGTGACTTGGCAGGAAATTGGCAATCACAATATAGAGAAGTTACCTCAGCGAAAATCCCTCCAGCAAGGGAGGTAACTTAAAAGTTAACGGTAATATTTTCGAACCTAGGTAAATTCATGCGCTACCCTAGGCCGATGTACCGGTAAGAAATAGTGGTATATAGCCTGTTGAATAATTGTAGCGTTCGATAATGTATTCTAATACACCCGGTGTAATACAACCACCGGTTCAACCTTAGTCTTCCAATGCAACTTGATGTTTGAGTTCCATGGCTGGTGGTACGTACCGCCCGGGATCAGAACGAATACGCCATGGAAGAACATGGGAGAAACCCTAAAGGGAACCGTGGAATTGTACTGTTCTCGTACTTATCTTTCAAATAACTGACAGAGTGAGAACCTGGAAGATCGTGCAAGCGCTAACGTTACTTTTGCCGCCTTCGTCCCAAACCTGTACCGGTAAATTTTAAAGTGAATCGATCCTGCATGATGTATTAATGTTTGGTCCTTGGTTAGGAAAAGTGCGAGTTTGACAACGACGGCATGGGGGATATAGCGCCGAAACTAAAATTTCTGAGGCGCCTGGCGGAGATGCTCAAAACCCTTGATTTGTGTCAAATATAGACACACACCTGAGGACGGCGCTTGTGTTATTATAAGAATTACACGCAGGTAGGCAAGAGCAACGTCGGAAAGGGGACGGAATTGAAGCCGTACACGGTGGTATTCGAGGGAGTTGATTTTCACAGCTCGGTGTCATAAAGATAACAGTGGAGTGGGTGAAACGTTTTCACAAGGTACACCCATTTGTCAGGGAATTTTTTCAGGGCATTGATGCGTCGAGGATGGCTTATTAGACAGGGCGCGTTACGCATATCTACCTCACGGCCATCTCTGGCAGTTCAATTTTCTGAATTACGGAGACAAAAGATGATCAAGAAGCTCCGAGTTGAGAAGATGGGTATTCCTGTGATATGGAAATTGGACGTCCGGAGACCATGGATCTGTAAGGGCAAAATTGTCGCCTGGATCTGAATGCTCACTAGTTACCAGTTGTTGAAGAGAAAGAGATTGATACATGCGGTGCGGCCCGCAGCACTGGTCGGACTGGAACATGAGGGTATATAATTCTGCAAGGAACGGAGAAGTTACGCAATCGGGAGGCCTGAAATCCAGAGGTCAACACAACCCTCAGAATGAGATTGTAGCAATGAAGAAAACCTGTGGTAGAAGGGCCAATGTCGGCGGGGGAGCCTGAACAGCAGTGAGCAGCACTCCGAGCGAACCAACCAGAATAACGAAGGAGGGCTTGCAGGCTGAGAGGGATTTTCGAGAGTAAGAGATCAGCAGCCATCGAGACACGAGCTAATTCATAGCAGTTCGAAATGGGACTCAAGCAATGTAAGTACACAGCGTTTCGCAGCTGAGGTAGCTGGTGCTTAGTAACAGTTAGCGCTGACCTGCGACCTCATCGGGCCGCGCATCCGGAGGCCCTGATACGCGTCACCGACTTCCACAGCTTTCATTGCCGACGACCAGATATTTTCTTCTCTCTACCCCCATGACTTACTAATAGCCATTGGTTGCTCCCATTACTCTATGCTGACGATATCACATTAACTGTTCTGCAGACATCATGCTCCCCATCTTTGGCGACGAACGGCGACGAAATATCAATCTTGGCGGGGCATCGTCTGCATCAACGCAGGCAACCATCCTAGATCAAGCAAAACAGCGGAGAATTCTGCGCGATGAGCAGAAACGACAACACGAAAATGCAGTAATTCTGCAAGCGTGGTGGCGAGGGGTCCGAGAAGCGAGATTGGTGCGACGTCAGATGAGAACGACCTTTGAGAGCGATGTGATGGCCATTACCGGGCTGCGATGTCTCGTGCTCATCGGGCAGGACGAGGAGGCCCTGGGGATATGGTCGAATGCGATGCTGGCGCAGAACCAAGGTGAGTAACCTCGGCGCCACTTTGCTGTTTCGTCACCTAACAACATTGAAGATAGTATCCGTATATTGTCCTCGGAGGAGAGCTGGGTAGTGCTCGTGAGGCAACTAAGCCTTCGTTTGCTGCGCTCAGTAGCCACTGCGCCCCAGTAAGTACCTTATTTTATTCATCTACCCAACCCCCCAAAGTGTTGAAATGCTGGATAGCTGTGTTACTGACTTGGTTATCGGTTGCTCGTATACTGATGCCATATGACACAGATCGCCAAATGCTGCCTCTCACCTCAAGGTGCTCACGATGCTGACTCAGTCGTCCATATCTGCGGAGGTGATGCGATATCTGCTATCGCATGACGGGTATGGATTATTATCCAAATCTGTCCTTGGCATGAAGTCGAAGGATTCACCGCAACTTCCTCTCTTGGTCCCCTTACTGACCGTATCTTTCACGATATTCCCCCCACCATCGTCAGAATATCTCCAAGCAATAATAGGACTATTTTCTGATATCTTGACCATATCACTCCTCCCCAACCGAATGCCCATACCATCCCTGGTATACTTCTCTTCCGCTCTCCCCTTTACCCAGTTGCCACTTCTTGAACCACATTTTTCCGTCGTTTGTACAAAGGACACAGAGTCTAAAGTCAATCTTGTCGCCAACCTTCTTGCGTTTACCCCTCCTCGCTATCAAATGCTACAGGCGGTACTCCCTTCTTACCTGTCGCTTCTAACGGCTGTCTTTAACACGTTGCCTGTCAACGCATTGGATCCGCCGGCGGCGAATACCAGTAGCTGGTCGCTCGAGGACTCCGATGATGAGGATAATCATGCAGTGGTGTCGGTCGTAACAGATTTCAACGCTGTCCCTCTTCCCACATTAGACCCTCGCACCATAAAACGCTTGCAGGCTCTTCCTTCTCCCGTACACCTCAGCTCGATCATCGCTAACTGCCGCTCATCCATCATACCTTTCATCCTTTCTTTGACGAGCGTGTGGCCAACAAAACGTGACAGTGTGCTCACTGCTGTACTGACATCCACCGGAACCGGGTTTTTGAGAGAGTTGTATCGGAACCGTGTTCGATCTTTACCAATAGGCAAAGATGAGAATCCGGGCGCTGTCATGGACCCTGCATATGCAGGAGCTTGGCCTTCACTGCTTTTGTTGGTGGATCTGTACACCCAATCGTTATTGACAATGGGCGACGACGAGTTCTTCGGTTCTTCGGGCACAAGGAATCCTCTGACGTTGGACGATTTGACGTCATTTAGTCGCCAGTTGTTGAATATAGCATTCATACTTTATTGGCGGGATGATCAGACAGGGTTGCAGAAAGAGATGGTGTGTCCAGAAGTTCGATGTACATGGGAAGGTGCCAGGGAGAAAGTTACCAAGTGCTTGTTGGCGATTCATTCTCGAGAGTAAGTTGCTGACAGTTTTTATCTATGACTTCTGAATGTTCAAGAAATCTCTCAGCTCTCGCAAACCGTTCGTACCACCTGAACATTGGCTTGTTGGTTCTCAAATTGATATGAATGGCTTTATTGAAGCTGCTGTGTATGTTCATTTATTCGTGACCCTTTCATGATAAGGATATTGACGCTCATTCTGCTCCAGGTATGAAGATCAAGTACTCTCTGATGACACCTCTACGAAAGCCCCTTCGAAGCGACAAATGGCGCTCTTGTCACCTCGACTGGGTGTCCTTAACAATATCCCTTTCGCCATCCCGTTTGATGTGCGGGTGTCAATCTTCCGCAACTTTGTCATCAACGATTCGCGCAAGCATGGAGACGACCTTCACTCTCTCAGGTATAGCCGGACGACCGTCACTATTCGGCGAGACCATATCGCGGAAGATGGGTTCGACAAGCTCGGCGACGCGAACTTGAAAGGCCACGTGCAAATCACATTCATAGACAAGTTTGGAGAGCCTGAGTATATTGATTTGTCAAGGTTGTCTCGGAGTCCGGCTAACGTTACACCGAATGTAGGGCTGGTATTGACGGTGGAGGGGTGTTCAAGGAATTCTTTACGTCGCTTTGCAAAGAGGTCTTCGATACAGACCGGGGGCTGTGGTTAGCCAACAACAACAACGAGTTGTACCCAAATCCGCATGGATATGCCAAGGAGGGTGGGTTTACCCGGGTATTAGGTTTCGGTTTCACGATAGCTCATCTTCGTTCGTAGGTCATAGCCTGAGCTGGTACCGCTTTATTGGGAGAATATTGGGTAAAGCTATATATGAGGGTATCTTGGTAGACGTGGCATTTGCCGGGTTCTTCCTCGCAAAGGTAGACTTTAATTTCGTTATGGAGCCCTCCAGTGTTCACACATATTTTCAGTGGCTCGGAAGACAGAACCTTCTTGACGACCTTGCTTCTCTTGATCCAGAATTGTACAATGGCCTCATGTTCCTCAAGCACTATACCGGAAACCCGGAAGACCTGTCGCTGAACTTCACGGTGGCCATTGAGGGCGAGTTTCAGTTATTGCCGCGGTGGCGTCTCACTAAACGATGTATTCAGAATTCGGCGTGACGAAGACCATAGATTTGATTCCTGAGGGCAGCAAGACAGCTGTCACCAGAGAGAACCGACTACAATACATCTATTTTGTCTCACATTACCGCCTCAGCAAGCAGATCAAACTCCAGAGTGAAGCCTTCTTTGAGGGTCTTTCTGAGACCATAGACCGCAAGTGGCTGAGGTACAGGTTCCTCACGCCTTTTGCTTACGCCCGTCCTGATTCCCAAATTTAGGATGTTCAACCAACAAGAGGTCCAGATCTTGATTGGTGGTGTGAACTCGCCCATAGATCTGGAGGATCTCAGGGAGAATACGAATTACGGCGGGCTTTATGACAACGATGAGCCCACGATTGTCGCTTTCTGGAAGGTGTGCAATTTTTTTGTTCCGTGTTTCGAAGTGCGCCGTTGACGTGGTGTGCATGTAGGTCGTGGAAACATTTGATCAAGATCAGCGGCGCGCCTTGTTGAGGTTCGTAACCAGCTGTAGTCGGCCTCCGTTACTGTAAGTCCTCCACGTCTATCTAGAGTTCCCGGAAATAACACCTTTTCACAGCGGTTTCAAGGAACTTGTGCCCAAGTTTGGTATTCGTGACTCGGGGAGTGATGAGCATCGTCTGCCTACGGCGAGTACATGCTTTAACCTACTGAAGGTATGTCGTTTCCCTTTTTCATTGAATATACGTCGGTGACCTTTGTGAAACAGTTACCGAGGTACCAGAGCGAGAAGGTTTTGAAAGACAAGCTGCTTCGGGCGATCACGTCTGGTGCTGGGTTTGACCTGTCGTGAATGTTAAGGCCAGATGTTGCGCGTTTTAGCTTGCTGAGTATTGCATACTAGTATAAATGTGAAGTTTTCGTCCTGAAATAGAGTGTATAAATGGGTTTGTCGGATCCTAACGATGATTTTACAAATACTCGGCCGCGCCGCTTAGGTCCGGACGTCTCTTCCAGTCTCTTCTAGGTCCGTATGGCCACGAACAACAAAATATATAAGTAAAAGCACGTACTAAAACCTCACATAGCTCGACTAAGACTCCCGAAAAAAGTGAAATTCCCAGGTAACACCAGAAATAAATTGGATTTATACTAGTTCTCCGTCTGTTTTCATGTGAAGGATAACACGAGGGGCAAGCAGAAGACTACGATGTACACACATACTCCGAAAGCCGAGAAAGCTCGCTATCACACTATATAGTAATAATTTCTTCCTCATATAAACACACACCTAATCGCAAATGGTATTATAACCTTTTTCGACTTTGACATGGATGCGAGACGCGCCTCCCGACACATTGAATATTCTACGAAATGTAGATAAAGACTAAACTCGAAGTCCAATGAGGTCGGAGGTCGAGGAAAAACGTATAATGAATACCACATTACCAATGAACGGATTCGAACCGTCACTAGGCGTGATACCCTTTATCCATTCTAGTAGGTGGTGAGTATCTGAAGAGGAAACCGAATAAAGAGAAGGAAAGGAAACAAGCAGCCCTCCTGTGTTTAGGCAAAATTCCAGGCAAAAACATCGAGACCTACATATGTAGGTCGGATTTTCTACATACTACATCGCTACAGTGCTTGGAAATCAACAGCCGCTTGTAGTCTCGCAGCCATTATTTTCCCAAAGAATTTATCCATCGTTGTGCGATCCACGACACTGGTCATCTTCCTGACTTTAGCGGAAAGCGTCCCTTCGAACCTTCCGTCGGTAAAAACAACGAAATGGCCTACTCTCATTCCAGTCCGGAACCACGTCGCAGTCACTTTTTTGAGCTCTGCTTCCACGCGCGACGCACTGAGGCTCCCTTCCATCCTCTTACCCACGAGGAGGAACCGGCCAGCATCGACCACAGGTAAGCTCAAAGCCCAATCCCAACCCCCGGCATCGAGGCTATTCTTCCATCCAAAACACCCTCGTTTTCCGAGTCGACGGCACTTGTCCACCATATCATGCGGTTTAGTTTCGAGCCGTTCAAGGGAATCGTCGATTGGCCCACTCAGATCGATGAGGCTATCTGCTTTCCGGCACGAAGCATCCATCGGCAGAAAATCATGAAGTGGTTGACTCGGCCAACTCTCGTCTTTGAAAGCCTTGAGCCTGCATAACAGCCAGGACCCATCAAATTCTTCAACCTCCTGCCAGTATAGAGGACCAGAATCCTCGGTCGGTACGAGGTTTACTAGTTGTTCCCTCGGGAAAATGCTCTTGAGAAAGATAAATGGGAAAGTGACGCGGTGGTAGCCTCTGCCTAGGACATAGTGTGGCGAACGATACAGCACTACCTTCCCATCACGTTCTAGATCAGAAAAGGTCGGAGAATCTTCCACTCGACCGTCTAGATTTATTTGAGGCGAGATGGCAGTGTCGGTAATAGCGTAACACCAAATCTTTCATTCATTTCGTCAGACGCGTTCGACTTGAAGAGAGAATCTCACCATCCTGAGTTCGGCATCATCGCTTGCGACCCAAGAGGGAAGAAGATTTGAATCCGTGATGCATTTATGAAGGGCTTCGAGAATTGTGCTTGTAGAGAGAGATGAGTCTTTCACGGCTTCTCGAATCCGTTGGCGGTTGATTGACCAGTCCAGAAACTGGGTACCTGGGGCGTTGAATGGCCGCGGACCTCTGAGGCATGATAGTACATGTAGAAGAGCAATAAATAACTTTGGGACACCCTCGATGTCCATCAAGGTGCCTTGCACACCTTTGGAAATATCCAAAGTCTTGAATGCAGGAGGCCCTGTTATCATCATCAGCGTAAGCTTAAGATGAAAGAGTGCATATTCTTACTAGAACCATGCCCTATTTGCATGGACAAAAAGTCGCTTAGCCCTTGACAGTACTCCATTGGAGTAATCGGGTCGAGGTTGATGACAAAAGGATGGCCGCGGCAGTATCTCGAGTTTCTGATAGCTGTCACAATGGGTGCCGATCCAGTGCCCGAAAACAAGGTGCAAAAGACGACGGAATGGCGCAGTTGATTAAAGTCCTCAAAACTATCAAGAATCCCTTGGAAATAGGCAATACCCTCCTTCTCATTCGGTCCTTGGAATATTTGCTCTATTTCGTCAAGGTGAACGAATATGATGGTGGTCTTTGGTAGGGCTAATCGTGCCATCAAAAAGTATCGTAGATCCGTCAAAGAAAGGAAATTCGCAGGGGAAGACGGACCAGACACAAAAGCCGATAAAAACTCGCGGGATGTTGGGTATTGCCGCCGAAAGGGAGTAAAGCCCTTGAATATTTCGTATGTGATTCGCAAACAAAGTGACCCCTTTGGACAAGTGGTCTCTCCACCAATCAGGCCATCGCGGAACGACAATTCTATGTGCAGGTTTTTCTGGGAGCTGAAGGTACATGCCATTTTGAACGGGTCGTCGTCAGCAATTTCAACATCGTTATCGAGGAATTTGCGGATCGACGTCCTGCAGAACTCTGTTTTTCCTGTGCCTGGACCGCCGCAAACCAGAGGGATGGGAATTGCGGTTCCATAGGCCCTGCATTCATTTCTTCTCCATAGGTTAAAGAACTCCTGCACGAACTCCTGGAGTTTTTTGAAGTTTTCTGCATGCCCCATACTCGGTAGCACCATTTGAAGGTCCCTGACATTTGCCGGCTCCTCCATATTCGTCAACTCGGGTAGGTAAGGATCCTTAGGAAGTGCGTTACTTCCTGGAGGCCAATATTCGCACCCCAAAGTATCCAAAAACTTGTACCCAGGCCTTGAGTAGACAGTATGGGGTATGCCAGACATGGGTGTAACAATTGCTGTAGTCGCTGGAAGTTGCCTGAGCGTTTTTAGCCGGGCATCGATGACGGACCGAAGAAGGGGGTTGTCAACAAGTCCGGCTGGATTCGTCAGATATTCCGATAGCCTGGTTTGCTTAGCAGTATCGCTCAAATCTCTAGCAGCATCGAGCAATGACTTTGCGTAGTTGTTTAATACGGATTCCAGAGTGTCGTCGGACGACGCTACATGTAGATTCAGTATAAGCTTCCTAGTCTTTTGGTTTGAATCAAGACACGTACAGTTGTAAGATGGCACCGTACGCAGCATGCCAGATGTCCCATTGCTCGAAGCGGCCATATCGATGCTCGACAAGGCGAAGTGGGGGTTGTCTAGGATTTAGTCTGACAATGGTTCAGAGTGCCATGTGATCCATATATTTCGTGTCTGTAGGCACGGAGGCAGTTAATCCTGTTACAGCACTTGAGCAGTCATCGAAGGGCGAAAAGAAGGGACACACAATAACAAGCTGCTCACCACTGCGTCCTCGCCAAATTCGAGGCGGGCATATCCTACCTCCAAAGGACCAGATTGAAACTTGACTCTTTTTAGATGCGAATAAGCTAGAACGTCGACATCGATATCGCCGCTCGCTGTTCGCTGTTCCGACGGTAAAAAAGGAATTACCGTGTCATGATCCTTTACCAGTTGCCAGGTCAAGCTGCCCGCATCGATATCATATCTCTTAATGTCAATGACGCAGCATTGATAAGGGGGTGAGGACACTGGCTCTGTAGGATAGAATAGGACCCCGACCGACGTCCGAATTTCCCAGCGTTCACAGTTATTGCCAGGACATAAATACAGTACTAAACAGATCCTCGGGAAGCCGCTTGTAGTCTTGCAGCCATTATTTTCCCAAAAAGTTTATCCACCGTCATGCGATCCACGACACTGGTCATCTTCCTGGCATAAGCGGAAAGTGTCCCTTCGAACCTTCCGTCGGTCAAAACAACGAAATGGCCTACTCTCATCCCGGTCCGGAACCATGTCGCAGTGACTTTTTTGAGCTCTGCTTCGATGCGCGACGCACTGAGGCTCGGGCCTTCTATCCTCTTACCCACGAGGAGCAACCGGCCAGCATCGACCAAAGGTAAACTCAAAGCCCAATCCCAGCCCCCGGCACCGAGGCCATTCTTCCATCCAAAACACCCCCGTTTCCCGAGTCGACGACACCTGTTCGCCATTTCATGCGGTTTATTTTAGAGCCGTTCAAGGGAATCGTCGACTGGCCCGCTCAGATTGATGAGGCTACCTGCTTTCCTGCACGAAGCGTCCATCGGCAGAAAATCGCGAAGAGGCTGACTAGTGTAACCCGAGTCTTTGAAAGCCTTGAACCTGCACAACAGCCACGTCGCGTCGAACTCTTCAACGTCTCGCCAGTACAGAGGGTCACAATTCCTCGGTAGGAGACTTTGCGGAGGTGCGTGTTCCCTCGGGAGGATGCTCTTGAGCAGGATAAAGGGAAAAGTGACGCGGTGCTCGAAAGCCATGGATGCCCTGTTCTTCGGCAAACCGCACAAGACCACCTTCCCATCACGGTCCAGATCAGAAAAGGTCGGAGAGTCTTCATTTCGACCGTCGAGCCTTTCATCGCGCATGATGTGAGTGTCAGTGATAGCGTAGCACCAAATCTTTTCATTTCATGGTTCATTAGACGCAGGTAGTTCCACGCGGAATGAGGATCTCACCATGCTGATTTCGGCATCATCGCTTGCGTTCCAAGAGGGAAGGATATTTGAATCTATGATGCAATTATGAAGGGCTTCGAGGATTGCGCTTGTAGAGAGAGATGAGTCTTTTACGGCTTCGAGGATCTGTTGGCGGTTGATTGACCAGTCCATAAACTGGGTACCTGAGGGACTGATAGGCTGCGGTCCTCCGAGGCATGATAGGACATGGAGAAGGATAATGAACAACTTCGGGACACCCTCGATGTCCATCAAGGTTCCCCGCACGCCTTTGGAAATATCCGTAGTCGGGAACGAAGAAAGCTCTATTATCTCATTAAGAGAGGATTAGAATGAAAAAGTATAAATTCTCACTAGAACCATGACCTATCTGCATGGATAAAAAGTCGCTGAGCCCTTGGCAATATTCCTTCGGAGTGATCAAGTCGAGGTCGATGACGAAAGCGCCGCCGCGGTTGTAGTCCCGACCCCTGAGAGCCTCCACGATGGGTGTCGATCCGGTCCCCGAGAACAAAGGGAAAAAGAACATCTTCCGCTGCTGTAGATTGACCGTATCAAACTCCTCAGCGATGCTCTGGAGATAGACAATACCCTCGTTCCCATGAGACTGTTGCAATATTTGTTCTATATCATCAAAATGAATGAAGAAGATCGGGGTAGGGCCTTCTGGTAGAGCCAATCGTGTCTTCAAAAAGGCTTGCAGAGCCGACAATTCAACAACATCCGCATTGGAGGTCGGGTCAGACATAAAAGCCGATAGAAACTCGCGGGCCGTTGGGTATCGTCGCCGAAAGTTGGTGAAGCCCTTGAATATTTCGTACGTGATTCGTAAACCAAACGACCTTATTGGATACGTAGTTTCTCCATCGACTAGTCCGTCGCTGAACGACAACTCCAAGTGGAGTTGCTTTTGAGCGCTGAGGGCACACACCACGTTGAATGGATCGTCGTCGCCAATTTGGCCATTTTTGTTGAGGAATTCGAGGATCCCCATTCTGCAGAAGTAAGTTTTACCTGTGCCTGGACCGCCGCAGACCGAGAGAGAAGGAGGACGTTGCTCAAGGCGCCTCTCTCTCCACAAGTTAAAGACATTCCGCGCATAACTGCTCATCGTTTTGAAGTTTTGTACACGTCCCATGCTCGGAAGGGTTATGTGAAGGTCTCTAACCGTCGCCGGCTCCTTGGCGGTTACCAAGGAAAGCGTTGGAAGAGTGGTACTTCTCGGAGGCCAATACTCACGTGCCATATCATCCAAAAGCTCGTCCCCAGGCGTTGAGTAGACAGAAAGGGGAGATGTAGACATGAGCTTGGTCATTTCTATTCGGGCATCTATGACGGACCGCAGTAGGGGGTTATCAACAAATCCCCTGGGCTTCAACGTCAGATAATCCGATAGCTTTGTCTGCTTGACCGTGTCGCTCAAATTCAACAGAGCGTCCTGTAATAACTTTACGTAGTCATTTAATACTGATCCCAAGGTTAATGCTGTGAATGAGTTTATAGGCCTTCGAGTTTTGGCGTGGTAAATCTGGGCACGTACTGTTCAAAAGTGGCACCGTATGCACATGGGAGTCAGGGTGTCGACCGGTCGGTTCCATGTTAAACGTTGATATTCAGCGAAGGAATGAGGCGGATACAAATGGAGAGGCTTGAGAAGGTTGTCTAAGATTTGTTTCAGAGTTTCATGCGATGGCGCGTTTGGATATATTTCTTGTCAATAATACAGGTACAGAAGTACGACGATCCACACTCAATGGTGTCCACCTGACGGCATTTGAACAGGCATTGAAGTACGAAAAAAATGAACTCACAATGAAAAAACCGCTTATCGTTGTCCTCGCCATCACTCCCTTCCCGCTGCGGGACAGCACCATCCGCGTTGTGTTCCTCCAACGGAAAATTCTGCACAGAGGTCAGCATACAAGACGAAGATACTTCACCTCATAACCGTCGTCGGATAGCATTTGGACAATAAATGAAGAGACGGAGCCCGCGAAACTGGAGGAATTGATGACGACGACGATGCCATGCTCAACTGTGACTACAAAGCTCTGATAGCATCGAAGGTGGTGTTTGGAGTGAGAGGAAGGAGCCTGGGAATAACCATGGCATGATCCTTTGCGGTCAGCTTACTTTTATACTGTCACGACAACGATGCAGCATGGACCAGGCAGCGACGACATTGGCTCAATACCTCGCTGATAGATTACAACCGTGAGTACTTGTTATTGTATAGAAGAACAATGTCGTTGACGTCGTACAGGACCCCGAGCAATGACCGACGCCTGGTAGGCAACTGCAGGATCCCAGAGTCGGGTGAATCAGTGTTTTCTGCCCTCTTACAACGATACACGAACGAGCTGCTGGAGACATTTGGACAGCAATCTCGCGCGGTGCTCGACGGGCTCGACGGATAGCATCTCACTCGGGCTCAGCTGGATCAGCACAGCTATAATACGAGCTTGTGGGATCGCACGACGGCTCCGTTCGTAGACTGAGAACAGAGACAAATGTCAGATATGGCCCCAATCACACTACTCTAAGTGCACCAGAAGAGACGTAGAGCGTTTGACATTCAAATAGTCCCGGGGTACTTTGCAGGTGTGTCATATCATTTTCCCTGGTCTCCAGAAGCTCTAATTGAATTTGTTCAGGTGTTCTGGGGTACTTACTGTCAGGGCCAGTTACTCTTGGCACAAGCACCGTGGACAGCATACAAAACTTTGCTCGGATTTAACACTATTCCACAAGTCATTGGCTCTTGCTTGTTCATCCATGTCGGACGTCAACCCTTCCAACAAATATCAGCGCTGCATCTTCATATCCGGTGTACCTGACGGCAATTTATTGCAGGTCTGACCCGCAGACTACGCTCTCGACCTCAGAGCAGCGTCGAGATCGATGTCGTCTATATGCGATGAAAGTCGAAAGTTAAAGGCATCAGTAATCATCCACAGTCAACTGGGCAGCTCTCATATGCCATTCTCCTGATATTCGACCTTCATCTAGCCGTCCTGTCTTGGAGCAGTCAAGAACGAATACAGCAGCAACCTTGAAGGTTTCTTGCTACGGACATTCACAAAAGAAGGCCATTTTCCACAGAAGCTTTCGCCCCCTACGCTCACTGCCTTCGATCTTATTGAATTCTTCCAGAAGAAGTCCCCAAAGACGAGCAAATGTATCCCGGATGTCGTCGCATGAGAGAAGATGGCATTGAAGTACGACACTCTTTCCGCATGCAACAGTACACTCATGTTCCTGCAGAAGATAGTGCATGCGAATGAACACAGACTTCTTATAGGTCCATAATTTGCTAGCCCGTCCTTTTTTATCCGACCAAAATGCATGTCGAAAAAAGATGCAGATAAGGTATCATCCTCAGGATTGCCTTCATCTCACTCTTGTTGAAAATATCGAATTTAGGCAAGGAGATGTCTTCAAAGTGTCCCCGACGTCTGGCGTAGGTATATTCCATTTGGTGTTAGTGATCGCCGAACTCGCATTCCCACTTGTCCAAGCCAATCGTTTTACGCAACGTGATGCCTCCATCTAGCAGTGAACGCTATCAGAATCATGCAGGTTTTTTGAAAGCGCAAATCCTCTCTGATTTTTCACTCCGGAATGCCTTACACCGCGCAAGCGACAAGCGAGGAAGTGTTCCATTTTCATTGGCGAAGCAGTGGGCCTGTCTCTCTTGCCTTGAAGAAACTCACTATTATCACTAAGAGGTCTTTTCAGGGCGACTCTGTTGGAGATCTGGACAGTATCTATACTGCCGACGTAGCATCACGGAACATACATCCTGAAAGATGAAAGATGATTTCGGTCGTTTTACGTCGTTGACTCTGACGAACAACAGAAACGGCGGCGCATGAGGCTTGTCTGGAAGTAATCGAAGGTTGTTTGACCTTCCCATCCGCCCTGCCGCAGGTGGCTGACTGGTTGACGATATGAAATCACTTGATTGGTCGCGGATATATGACTTGATTCGGACTGGTCTTGATTCTTCCACGAAGACTCAAGTTCTGCAGCATACGACGCGGATGTGACACGCCTTTTGGGAATAAGGGAGAACAATATACGAATTAATCGGGTCATGTCTGTAAGTTCTGGATCGTTCATTTTGAGCGTAAAAGGTTCATTGACTGCAACAAATTCGGTGTTAGCTACCACTAATTACTGATCTTCTAAATACTACTACAACGCTACAGACCCAATTCTCCAGTACTTTCAATGGCGATGCTCAGATCCAGGATTCTCTGATACGGCTTGTCCTTTGTTCCCGTTTTCAGAGTCAACTTATGGCGGGGATCGAGTAACATCGTATCCTCACGAATCAGGACCGCTTCAGCCCAAAATTCCATCCAGACTCTTTTCGTCGTTGGTAATTCGACCCAAAGCGTGTAGCTCGCCTCAAGCCCTGGGCTTGTTCCTTCGTCAAACCACCATGTAGCCGTAGGACTGCCCAAGCCTTCGGCGCGAATATTTGTCGTTGCTCCTTGATGGACACTCTCCTCGCTGGACCAACTACTCCAGCTATCGCTATCCATCGACAACACTGACTCATCCGGAGAGGCTGCGACAGTGTCAAGAGCGTTTACAGGGGAAAGATCGAGAATGTTCAGACGATCCTGTTTTTCGTCATCTCGACCGAATGTAACGGAGAATATTGCTGATTCGAAACGAGCTTTGTGGATAGGATTAGGCGCGAAGTCCAATCCGAGGAATATCTTGTTGGGAACGTCGAATTCAGAATTCCACATGATGATAGAAAAATAGGAGTTTCCTTGATTTGCTCTTCCGAGTTGCAAGCCGCGGGATTCCGGTGTTGGCTGGAAGACACAGCGACTCTCAGGATCAAGAAATGGCTTGCTTCCCCCAAGGAACCCATATTGATATCCTCTTCGATCTTCGTGCCTGCCAGTACACGTCTTTTCTCCGCAGTGACTGTCTACACGTTAACAAACATCGATAATTTAGAGAGACGGTCGTACTCAACAGTCGTGCCGACAATCTCTTGACGCGCAATTACAGCTAAAAGCCAAGTCTATCAACAAGTTGTCAGACACCACAGTTTGATGGCGCGCCGATGCGCACCTTAAAGTCGGTTTCCTCGCGCGAACCAGTTGCAGCTACCTTCTTACCCAGGAGAAAGACGAAGACTTGTGGATACTGCGAAGCTACGTGTCAATAAGACTTCAAATGCTTGGAGAAACACATACGAACATTCTTGATATCCATTTCTTTCATAATATCCTTACAATTCTCAGTAAGGAAATCGATCCTGAATGAGTCGTATATTCCTTACATCGTGTTTCTCTAGGTCAACCTCGCAAAATTTGACTCCCTCGAACTCATCCAACCTGGCGGTTCTGTCGAAGATTGGCCTCATTTTCTCGGAGAATTGACACCATTTTTGATAGAAAAATACGACTGTAACTTGAAGAGCCAAGATCTACTGCCATGTTCAGCGGATAGTCCCTTCATGTTTGGCACGCCCACCTTCCGAAGGTCTTGGAGGTCGTGGATATGCGTCACGGACGTCATTCAAGCCAGTGTCGTCGTCAAGGGATTGCGGAAATTGAGCTCACGGGTAGATCGATGGTACAATCTGACTATCGCACGCCACACATGAAGAACCCATGCTGCAGTGATCATATGCCGGTGCCAGAATTCTCGGCGAGTCTTATATTAACTTCTGCGAAAGGTGAAGGCGCTTGATGTCAGCAATCGGCGCCTTGTAGCCGCACAAGCGTTTGCACGAACCGTCCCAATCCAGGTTTATATCGTCGTCTGTCTATAAACGACTAATGGGCTGTATACCTCCACTGAAAGGGTAATGGAGTAAATGGACCACGAGAGCTTGATAGAGAGTTGTATCTCTGGGCAATCTTTTGGGCGCTAATGCGTGGATCAGTTTCTATTGCAGGTACAATCATGCAACCAGGCAACATGTCAGTTGTGCGTTCTATTGGCCTCAAGGCCGATGGGACTCGCTGATTTTGTCCACCCGATGATATTTTTGCTTTGTACATGTATTGGTTTCTTCCTTCTTGACCCCCATGTCGAACATACACTCTGTGGATGGCAAGGACGCATTCGAACGCCTCGTTAGTCTCCTCTCCGAATCATTTCTTTTACCACTAACAGTATTTTGTAGATTACCTCGCGTGAAGATGTTGTCATAATGTTCATGCGTCTTAGATGCTCCGCCTGCCATACTATGATGCCGATTTTCGAATACGCCTCCAGGCTTTCGTCGTTTAATGGTGTCGCTTTTTGTAAGGTGGATTGTTCTGTAGCGTCCAGGAACAACTGGGAGGCACGTTTTGCTTCTCTTGTTCTGTGATTATTTTAACGCCTTGAATTAGGCGGAGACAGGAATCCTAGATTTTGTATGTGGCCCACCTCTTCTACCGCGAATTTTAAAGAGAAGACTGATGCTGCCGCCGCTGCAGATCCCCGCCTTCCGTGTGTACAGAAATGGACAACGCTTCGGATATCTACACCAGGCCTGTGATAGCAAAGTTTTCCAAGTTCGTGGGTGCCAATAGATGTCCATCCAACATCTCATTCATTATGTCGATAGGACTGGCTGCAAGCATACCTCTCACTGTCCAGGTCCGTGACCTCGGATCCTTGTTCTTGTTCGTTCTTATCCGATCTAGATCATCTCCTCATCTTCAAGGCAGCCTGATAGGGTTCGTACTGCCTCGGGAAGATCTGAACGTATCAACAACACCGGGAAAGGGGCGACCACGTTCATCCCATTTAATGTCTAACTCCTTACCTTTAGGCCTGCAGAATACTGTGCTAGAGGTCTCACAATGGACAGATCTACAATTCAAAGAATTCGTCAGTCTCCTGTTTATTCGTGGGTAGGATATGCATTAACAATTTTGAAGATTGATCAGTATAAATATGTCGTTGTCGGATTGTATTCGACCAACAAGTTGCACGGGATGAATCGCTGGTTCGAGAAAACAGCCAAGTTGTCGGACTTTATTTCTATACGTTTTCTTTTGGTCAATTGCGATTCTAAGTGAGTACGAATGGATTTTAACAGGCATCTGTCCTGACTGTCACTTAGTATGGCCGATTCACAGTACTCGGCTAGGAATGTGCGTCAGCGATTATGGCTTCGTCATGTTGGTATTCAATTTTGTTTTCTTCGTCGATAGCGGCTCACGGCTCTTTGTAGAGACCAGTTATGTGGATGTTCAAAGACGGGAAGATGTTCTCTAAACTCACGGATGTTCTACAAGGCGCAATATTCAGGGTTGACGATCTTTATTCTACCTTCAAATGTCATTTACTAAGCCTGCATACTACAGAACTGGTTGACGAACTGCATTTCGGCGAGCAGGCAAGTAATTCTCACCTTCCGCCGAATTACGACTGGACAACTGACTCGTCCAGGATTGCGGATTCAATCCACAAGCCCGATGACTTCTATGTGTTTGATCATGAAGATCCTGACCGTGCAAGCGCAGATGCAAAAGAGGTCGATGAGGACGAAAACCTCGAAGAGGATGCTCAAGTACCAAACATTGAAGAGTACACAGAAGAAGCTGAAGCAGCGGATGCGCAAATGGATTCAAGCTCGGTATCTAAGAATTTGATCTGTTTCCACCTCTGCCGTGAAAATGCTGGCATGCGCAAGGGTCTCAGCGTAAGTGATTCCATTGATTTTCAAGGATGACCATCCTGATGCAACATAGGGCCATGTATCAGATATCACATCGCTGAATGGGTTTCGATCGCGAGTATGTGCTGTCCTCCTCTGTCTCCTTTCAAGCTTTTCAACCGTTTAATCAGGTATCGACCGGCAGCACCATGTCAATCGGCCTTTTTTACGATGATCATAATCACATAACTCAAGCTATGACCATCGTGCTTCTTTATGTGGCTGGCTTGCCCTCTTACAGCCACATAAAGTTCTTCAGAGTTAATTGCTCTGATTACCGGGACATTATTAAAGAAGCGCGCATTACAAAGGTGAGAGGCCATTGTTATCCATAGTGAGTAGTACAATGACCAAATCACATAGATACATTGCCCTGAAATAATTCTTTTCCACGGGAGCTCGGAGCGTGTCGAACGGAAGCGCGGGGTTATGACCGCTACCGAGTTTCAGGTGAGACTTTTCATAATCTTTTTGGTATAGACTCACAAGTCCAAAGTTTTGGCTTCGTGCGTTTATACTAATGCAAAACGTTGGTCGTGGTGAAGATGGCGTCAAAATTGCTGTGAAGTCGGCAAACTTGTCACATGAACGATGGCAGTGGACTAATGCTTCCAATGTTTCGTTCAGGGACTCACATACAGAAGACGCCACAGATGAAGAATTACAGTCAGAGACGGCGACTCTCGTTGACCGTGACACAGACCGAAGTTGGCAGTCTACTCCTGTGCGTAATGTACCACCTCTCCTACTCAGTACTAATCTGGTGTACAGTTTACGAAAAATAGCAACACCAGTACTTCTAGTCTCCAGATTCCAGGTGTTGAGTGTGATGGGCGGCTCAGTAAAAAGCCTGGGCGTCTATCCAAGTTCAGGAACCTCATTCCATTCGCCACCAAGAGCAAAACATTCGAAGACGCGGAGCCCGGCTGCTTTTTCGTTCCAGTCAATGATACTGATTATGGAATACGAGTCGGAGATGCGATCAAAGGAGCTTCTTATTTTAGGATCCTACTGATACAAACTCCAGACGCACCTACCGACAGAATTTCGTTCAAGGTCGAATTCTCGCCTGATCCCACCAAGAAAGCACGGTTTACATCTGCCATTGTCCGCGTCGACTTCGAGTGTTTCGAGGTGAATGGCAAAGGCCGGTTACATTATCCGACAATACGACAGGTTCATCCGGAGAAATTGGGAGGGCGTCCAACGCAGGTTGCATATGAACGGACAAAGCATCTGTCAGGCGGAGTTTCTGTCTCTTCTCCTGGGAGCATTGCATCTGTTTCTAGTGATGGTGGTGTTACAACAACCGCGTCATATGTACGTGAGACGGCGTCCTCGGTCGAAGGACACGGTGGGCACTGGCATGACGCATCTTGGTCTTTTCGGGAGGATGAGGGAGAAGCCGGGCGAAAAGGACTAGACTCTCATTATGAACTCTATGTCGTGCTAAACACGACGCAACCGAACATAATCACCAAGATTTGGGGTAAGGCTGTTGTGGAGAGTAAGGACGGGAGGACAGAATTGGGGATAGGATCATTGAAGAATCCTTTCGTGAGGGTTATCAACTTACACCACTGGCAGCGTAGCAAAATTCCCAAATGATTTCTCCTTCCGAGTATTACCTATACCTACTCTAGTTGCAGCGATATGCCATTGTTATCATGTTTCGCCGCAGGAACGACAAGTCACATTAAGACGCCTCTGCTTGACTCCAGCCTTTTTCAGTGAGCAGATCATCGAGCCGGGTCGGGATCATGTTCATGTTCATAGTACCGCACCATCTTGGCTCCTGGTGGGGATTTGGGTTCATTTTTCTGTTCGGAGGACTGAATCAAATCCCGAAAGGACCGGCCCTCTAGTGAGTGAAGTTGCCGCGTATATGTAACAACAACTATGGAGGAAAGAATTTCAAGGAGGAATTAGCGCAATACTGCAAAAATACAAGTGAAAAAGCGTAATTATGGAATTTATTTCTCACAAACGTTACTGGTTTCCCAGCTCCTTCAACTCAACAGGCGTGTGGAACGTTCCGTTGCCACCACCAACGTTGAGTCGTAAATATGGTACTTATCTGAAGGTTGGAAATAGTTCATCCTAGCATATTATGTTTGCATATCTGCGACTACCATGCGATTAACAATATGGGGTGAGTGGTGACAAGTTATCAATTGAGGAACCTGTTCTTAATTGATTTCAGCAGCTGCTAGTGTTTTACTTACGTGCCATGTACTTCTCAGACGCTGGTACTGGCCGACATTCGGGACCTTAGCACACAGGAAGACAGATCGCAGCCCCTCACGCTTTCCACTATCTCTGCGGCTCCAGATATCTATCATTGATCCATTACGCATCAGACGGATTTTGGATCGCGCTCGCCTGAGAGGAGACATCTTCCCTCTATTGGCCAAGGAGCCACTGAGTTGTCGAGAGCGACAGGGGAAGCATCACCAAACGAGGGTTGGTGGGGTTATTCCGCATTACTCTCGGACGCTGGGAGTTCCCCGGTTGACGTTGTGCTATTGGATTTTTGGCTGTCTCCTTGTATATATGCGGTGGGTGTATGGCAATGCACAAAACTACACATACTGGGTATTGTAGCGGAACGAAACCAGGATTTTGTGGTACGTATCGTCTGCGCACCCTCGTATGCCGTTCTCATCCTTCCAACTTTATGTTTGCTGAAGGTCCTACTGAACTAGGCTCAAGCCCTGCGGCTGGTTGCTCACAAATTTCCTTGGTCGTCGAGCGAACGACTCCATGACCACCAGGCGTTACTATAGCATCTGCACGTTTGGGTATTTGGGTAATTGGGTTGGTATCTTTATGACAAGGATCTTGATGCATTGCAGGATAATTTCACCGTATTTAGGCGTGTCATATCTTAGTATGTGTAAGTGAATGAATAACGACATGAATTTCCTCAGTAACGACCGCGGAGAACCTCGGAGGACTTCGATTAGAAGCACGGATTAATGAAAGCCATCTGGGTGTAAATAATAACTTAATTCTTGTATGTCGTTCAACACCTTTTCAAAGGTGTATTCATCTAAATATGGAGCAAACCGATACAAACTACGTTTCCGGAAGAGGGAACAAGACGGGAAGGAGAGCCTTCGATACAAGCATAAAGGGAACTAAGGATGGTGCTTGTTGAATATGTTGAATCGCCAACAATCTTCCGAATCCGTTGGCGGTCAATAGACCAGTTCCAAAACGGGAGACCTTCAGATTTACCAGCCTGTTCGGGGCGCGACAGCACGTGCAACAGAGCCACAAATAACTTCGGGACGCCCTCGATGTCCATCAAAATTCTCCGGATGCCCTTTGAAATATCCGTAGTCTTGAATGGAGGAGGCGCTATGGCATGGTTGCTGATGTTAGGATAAGCTCAAACGAAAGAGTATGGATTCCTACCAGGACCATTTCCAATTTGCATTGATAGAAATTGACTAAGCCCTTGACAGTACTCCTCCGAAGTAACCAGCTCGAGGTCAATGATAATGGCTCCGCCCCCCGAGCATTGATTGCTTCCAAGATGGCCGTCGAGTCGGTCCCCGAGAGTAAAACGGAGAAAAAGATGTCGTTTTGTTGCGCGTTATACCCTTCGAAGGCGTTGATGATGTCCTTGAAGTAGTTGCTGTCAGGACCTTGTACGATCTGATCAACCTCGTCAAGATAAACGAACAGGATAGCGCTATGATCGTCTCGAAGGGATAGCTTCTTCTTCAAAAACTGTCCTATATCCGATAAGGAAATCGTGATCAAAGAGGAACGGGCAATAGGCATGAAAACCGACAAAAACTCGAAAGAGGTTGGGTAGTGGCGCAGAAAGGAGGAGCGTCCTTTAAACAACTCATATATAATCCGAAGAGCGAGCGAGATCTCTGGATACGCTGCCTCTCCATTAGCCAGGCCGTAGTAGAACGAGAGTCCGATGTTGAGGCGATTCTGCGCGCTGATGATGCATGCCCTTGTAAAGGGGTCATCTTCGCTGAGTTCGACGTCGTTAATCATTCTGCAAAGTCCCACTGTGCAGAAGTGAGTTTTCCCCGTGCCCGGGCCGCCACAGACGAACGGCACAGAGAAAGGCTGTCCTTTCTGTTTCCATGAGTCGAAGGAGCTCGACACAACACTCTTCAGCATTTTCAAACTTTCTCTACGACCCATACACGGGAGTGTCCATCGAAGGGCCTTGATAGTCACTGGTTCTTCGGCATCTGACATGTCAGGCAGCATTATGTCAGTCGGGAGACCATCGCTCTCTGAACACCAGAATTCCGACGCTAATTTTTCTAAGAGTTGGTATCCTGATGCCCAGTACATACCTGAGTACATGGCGGGCGTATTGGAGGAAGTGGAAGCGACTGAAGATGGAGGCATTGAAACGACGGCATCGACGAGCGACCGCAGGAGGGGGGTGGGAACAAACTCGACCGGGTTCTTTTTATAGTCAGATATCTTCGTTTGCCTGACAGCGCCCAAATCTGACAGAGCATTGCGCAGTTTTTTGGCAGTATCCTCCAATGACTCGGCACGTTTTTCTAGGAATGATCCCAGGGTGTCGCTAGATGGCGCTATGAATTGACCGTGAGCCTTCAAGTCTTTTTGTTTGAATAGATCTATGCACATACGGTTACCAGGCAATGGCACTGTATCCATGTCGCATCCGAAACCGTAATTTCTATCGGTTGGCCCCATATTCAGAGGAAGTCCGAGACAAATGGAAGATGGAGAAGCGCAAGATAGAGGTATACCGTAGTCGAGACTCAGATTGAAAGTCGGCTACCCTCTTGAACTCTTGAACCGAGTCGGAGTATCGTCCTAGATGATTGTCTAGGATTTGTTTCAGATTGCCGCGTGTTTGCAACTCTGTAGTTACAGAGGTACGGGGATCCAGTCAATAGTGTTCACCTGATACAGCATTTTAGCGGACACCGAATGGTGAAGGACAACAAGAATGGACATACAATGGAAGTGAGTGGGCATATCACGGAAGCCTTATACTTTAGCTGATGCGATCCTCTTCCTTAGTTGGGACGTTGCAAGAATGACAGGGTGGGTGACATGCCCACCATAACAGAATCCATTCCAGAGACCTCCAGCCCTGCTTCGAATTGGTTCATGTTTTCATAAGTTGATACATGATCTCGAGATGAAACCAACACTAATGAGGTGCCTTGCCACAGATATATTACGAGAAGAATCTGTCCAACCAGGAAACAAGTAGTTACAAAAGGGACTGAGAACATTACAGGAAAAAAATACAGATTGAAGCATCTTCTTCGGATTCATTCTTGAGAGCATTACTGGCTTCCCAACTCCTTCAGCTCAACGCTAAACGATGGGTTCTTCTTCAACTCCTCAACAAGGTTATCGAACTTGGGAGAAACACCCGCCCCGATCTTGCTCAGAGCGCCGACAGCCCGTAATGCGCTTCTTTGCAGCTCCGCCGCGCGTTCGAGGTCCTGCTTGACAGTGTCCTTGGTGACAGTCGCGCCCTTCATCGTCTTCTCGAGAGGCGGTGCAGCTTCATCAAGTCTCTGCGAAACAGCTGCAGGAGCCACTTGTGCGAGTCTGAAGAGCATCATGTGCGAAATGACCTTGATCTCATCTGATTCGTCCGTGAGACCTGGGATGACCCGGCCGAGGAATTCATGGAGATCAATCTTTGTAAGGCATGTGTCCAACTGTGCAAAAGAGAGAGGACGATTAGCTACGCGTGCATCATTGGAGGTAAGATGGCGTACCAAGGTATACATCGTCTCATACGCTGTCTTACGGGTCTCGAGACCATCATCAACTCTGTGCGTCCAAGGACCCATCTGTACTGTCCGGACAAGGTCTAGGTTGACCGTGGTCTCCTTGTAAAGACTCGCCAGAAGGGCAGGCAAATGATCCCGGACAAGGTGTGGTTTAGTACGAGCGGCTGAGTTGAGGGCAGACAAGGCGATACGTCGGACAGTCTAAGCAACAACTTAACACTGATAAAACTCGTAAGGGGTACACGCTCACTAGATCTTGGTCCAGCATAAGAGATAAGAAGTCAACCAAATAGGGCGATAACAGTTCGTCGTAGCTAGCTGGCGAGTCTGCAAAGGTATAACGTATGGCAGAGACGACCGTCGCGCGTGTTGCGGGATTCTGGTCGCGAATCCGGGCCTATGAGCGAAGTGTCAGAAAAAGGTCGCGAAAAGACAGATCAACAACCGCACATGAAGCTGAGGCAAATATCTCGATGGATGCGTGATCGCCAATTTACCAAGGCAGGCTGCTGCGACATTTCGCGTAGTCTCTTCGGAGTTCTCCGAATTCTCGAAGAGAGGCACCCATAGCAGGTCCGACACGCCTTCGAGCTGACTCTGAGAACTATGAGTGACCACCTCTTTCAACGCATGAAGAGATAGCAATCGCTTCTTCGGATCACTTTCGACCATCCTGATGATTGCCGGTAAGAACAGGTGCAGGTTGCCAATGGCGATGTTGCCTTAAAGATCTGCTTAGAGGGTTCCTACATTTGTTGCATAGAGGACTCACCAGCAGCGAAAGCCGCAGCCGCCCGGAGATCCTCCTGATCAGAGGAGAAGTGCTCGATCGCGTTGCTGAAGATTTCGCTTTGTGGCGACATATCACTACCAACAAGATGAGTTTCGGAACCAGCATAAGACTGAAGGGCTCACATGAACCGACCAAGTTCCCCTACGATGAGCAAGCTCAACACGACTAGAGATGGTTTTGCCTTGGAGGTTTGCTTGTGACAAAAGTTTCAGTACACAAATGACGCTCGGAAAAGTCACTGACTTTCAAATTTTTTGAATATTCGGCAATCACACCAGCAGCAATACCATGTTGACTCTTAACAACTTGTGCTACGCACTTGGCGACATTGGAAGGAGATGTTTCTGCTTTCGGCGCCTTCTCCACCTTCAGAACCAGGTTGGGCACGACATGGGCGGCAATCTGGTTGTCAGCCTGCACCAGTGTGGAATAGAAGTTCAGAAGTGAATCAAGCGCTGCACCAGAAACTAGTGGAGAATATGAGATAAGGTAGATCTCAGGTAAAAGGATCTTCTCAATCTCTGGGAAAGATGTCGCAGGTGTTAGTTGAAGTAGGATCGAAAGGGTGTTGAGTGCTTGCGACAAAAGCGAGATATCGGTGGTGGAAATGTAGCTCTTGATTTGGCTGATCAGAGAAGGAGCGAGACCTGGAGGAATACCGCCGGTGTAACTGGAAAGTACTACTGTCAGTCTAGGAAACACAGATTTAGAAATGAACGCACCTTTTCACCAGAACATCCAAAGCTGTGAATAGTTCAGTCTTTCCGGACCGTCCGCTCTTCCTTAGCAGACCAATCAACCACTCCAGACAACCGTTCACCCAGTTATCACCAACGCTGACTTCTCTCGCCACCTTGATGATGACCTTAACGCCGCCTTCTGTCTTTCCCGTTGTCCGGCAAATGGCTTCCCATTCTTTCTGGTCGTTGCTCTGGACCACGGCTGTCGCGCAGATCCATAGATCAGCGATACAGTCCTCGGCACAAGCGCGAACTTCAGCATCAGTATCGTGGCTAGTCAGTCTTTTGACCGCCTCGATGTACAAAGGTTCTGTCCAATCGGCACCTTTGACAGGCTTTAGAGAGTTAAGCAACGAGGAAAACACGCGAAACGTTTCGGATGATACGCGGGGATGCCGTTCACCTAAAAGCTTGAGAAGAACAGGTGTCACTGACGACAGGGAAGCAGAGAATGTGGCCGGGGAATGTGTCCCAAAAAATAAAGCAAGGAAAGACAGGCACGTGAGATGTAGGGTAGCTGTAGAGCTAGTAAGGGACTGTGAAAGGACCGATTTTGAGGTCGTTATGATATGCGGCACTTGGCTAGACAAAGAGCCGGGTAGAACGTCAAGAAGGGAATGCAGAAGTCCGAATCCAGCTTGAAGAGTGGCCGCGGGCGTCTTGGGGGACTTGATCTGATTCAAGAGAGCTTTCGAAAGCGATGGAACCTGGGCTTTCAGAAGCATATATGGGCCCTCCTCTACATCCATAATTTCCGCATCTCGCTTTCGCTTCCCACGAGCGGCGGTGTCTTCCTTGCTGAAACCTCCATAGACAGCGGTCTGGTTAAGAAGAATGACATAAGTGGCCCAGACTTCAAGCTTGACAGTATCTTCTCGATCTCCAAAGCGTGAAATAAGGACCGGAGAGACATCTTTGTACATGGAAGTCAAGAGTTCGGGACGGGTGGTGATCAGAGCAGACAGAAGTTTGGTGGAGGACCGTCGAATCTTATACGATTGATCCTCGTCGTCTTCATATCTATGGCAATCAGTCGGTTGTCAGGAAGTGGACCAAGAGACTCACTCATCACCAGCATCGTCGTCCTCGTCATCCTCGTCGGGGTCAGCCATGTCCTCGTCCTCATCGTCCTCGGCGTAATTCGGATCGTATTTGATATACTGTGTGCTGATCTGAATGAACGAGCTCAGATACGGCGTGGCTTCGTTAGGACACCGTAAAACAATTGCTTCCAATGCCTGATACGTATTATATTTGATTGAAAAAGGATATATTTTCATGGAAACCCACCTGCAAACACCCTTCTCGCAACTCGTCGTCGTCCCGTTGCACCGCCTTCAAAATCCCGCCTACGATGTCACCCAGCACAGGCGCAATCTGCAATGGGGAATGCCGTGCAACAGCGGCGACCAGCTGAACAGTTGTCTTTTGCTTCTCGATGTTAGCACTGGGAACGAGATGAGGAAATACATTCGTCTGGAGCAGCTCTGTGAACAACTGTGGTTGGGATAGCGGGATAAATTGAGACAGTGTGATGATGGCTCGCTTGCGAACAACAGGACGTGAATGCACCAAGAGTGGCGCGATGACCCTCAGTGGCTGAGCATCAGCCGTTGCGCTCGTCAAATGCGACGGAAACCTGACAATGAGAATGGAGAGAATGGAGAGAGTTTCTATTAGTGTTTCGGATGGTGTGCTCGTCTGATAAAAGTTTAGCTACGCTAAGAAAGTAGTAAAAGACACACATTTTGTATCTGCCCTAACAGTTTAGGCGTCAGTTTGGCACAAGCAGTGACGGCGACTTTTCCATCGGACGGAAGTTCCGAGGTGATAGTCTTGAGGGCCAGTGCCGAGATATCTCTGAGTTCATCATCCTTACCTCCCGAAAACTCGATAAGCTTGTCGACGACATTTTCTAGCTGTGACTCCCGGATAATCTTGATCAGTTGGCCCAAACTGAAACATTGTTAGAGCATTTCTTCGCAAATTGCTATACACACCATTTCACTGCTTGATTCTTGACCTCAGATATCTTATCTTCGACAAGGGCAAGCACCTGGTTCAAGACTTTGGTCTCCATCTGTTCATCTCCAGTAAAGCTGCCTGGATCTTGCCTGATTTCCGTCATGAGGTCGTTCAGACCCATGAATCTGAGTTCGAGATGAGAAACGCGCTGCATCACCCAGCTGTTCACCGACTGCTCACCGGAAATCCTGGTCAGGCGATTGCATCTGCAGAACAAATGAACAAAGACGAATCTTCCAAGTAGGCAATACCAACTTTTTCGATAAGACTGTTCATGAGATATGTTTTCGTCATTTTCGTAACTTTCCAAAGGACAGAATAAGAAAAGATGGAGACAGTTTGGAGGCGATCCGGAAATGATCAAAGAAGGGAAAGGAGAGAGGAAAACCACGTGATGATATTACTAGTCCATTGAGGACGCGTTATTTGGCGCTGCTTGTGGATCAGACGCGCGGTCTCGGCTGAGCTCAGTGTACATGTATAAAAACCATTCAAAAACAAACAGGAGATATCAGGACAAGGAAGGAGCTCGGACAAAAATCTATCATTCATCTAGCCAGCCTAACAGGTCGATATTCCTGTGGAGCTCTTCCTTTGACCCTAACTTCAAATGTCTCAAGTCTGTCTTGTTTGACCGCGTAGACGGACCTGTCACATCACCTGGTACCAGTTGTGTTAGCAGCAATATCACTGTGCATTCCTAGGCGTCTTGACGCCAGCGCTTCGACGCGGGCTCCTCATTCGAACTCTCGCCTTTATCAACCTCCTCAATAGCCTTCTTAGTTGCAGTGCCATTTGGGGGATATATTCAACGGAGTTGATATATTCAGCGGAGTTGTCTGCGTCGTCCTCAGGAGCGTTATCGTCAGCATAATTCTCTTCCTTGAGACGATCGAGGGCCCATTCGACGTTATCCTCAGCGCCTTCGTGCATGGACCGGACTTCCATTTGGAAGGGTTGAATGTCGTTTACGGCCAACACAACCGCTTTGTCCAGAGCCTGTTCGAACAAGGATGCTTTTTCGAACAGTTTCGCAAAGTGATCGTACTGGGGAAAGTCTTTCTGAGTTTCTGCAGAGATGTATACGGCGACAAGTAAATTCCGAATGAGGTCGAGCGTTCGTGCTACACGCCGAAATTGATCCGGAGGACATAGGATGATGTCGGCATCTACTGGCTCACTGAGAAAGTCCAAGCGTTCACCAGACCCCTCGGCGTAATGCGGGAATAGGGTATTGAAGTGTCCTCTCTGTTTCTGCCGGGAGTCTTGATCTCTTTCGACTCCCGAAGGTTCTGTGGTAAATAACGAGTGAACGCCAATCCACCAAAGCGATTCCGCATCGTGATAGAAATTATGAAGGAATGGTGGTTTCGAGGCAGTTTGTTGGTCCGAGAATGGGTCACTGCGATCAATCGAGGCAAGTGCTGAGGCCACGGCGGCATCGTCGGCTGTTTGCGTTGGTTTGAAGAAATACCGCTTAAACTGAACTTCCACAGCCATGAAAATGGATGTTCCCTACATGAAGAAAATTAGATACGAATGCACATCTGGTAACGTAGGCGTACCGTTTTGGGATCACTTTTTGGACCTTCGGATCGGAACACCTTGGAATATTCCAGGTCAGATATCTTTCCTTTGCCTGAACAAATTAAAATGTTCCCTGACGACATGTCCCTGTGGACATATGAAGCGAGGTGTAAATATCTCAACCCTAAAATGATCGGTTTAGCCAATGACAAATGACAAGTAGAAAAGATTCTGACCTCGATAGGCATGAAGGAGTCCAGTGAATAGCATTTTCTGATCCTGCACCTTATCTAGGGGAGTACCGACTTCGGAGAACAGCACCCGAACGTGTTTACGTCCGGTATACACGCGCGGTGAATGGTGTTCAGTTCGACCAGATAAATGGCCGCCTACGGGATCGGCAGTACTGGAGAAAATCAATGTCGAGCGTATGGATGCCGCAGAAGAGCTCGGCCGACGTGTTACATCATACAGACGATATGGCACCAAAAGATCTGCTATGCCATCTGCCTTTTCGTCGGTGCAAGTCACCACCTCGCATGCCTTTATGTCCATGAAGTACTGTTTATACAGCGTGGGATCCTTCTTCGCATCGGGATCTTTCTCTTCAATCCGCTTGAAGATATCCTTCTGAATCTCGCTCTCCGTCTTCTTATCCAGGGGTATCCAGAAGTCCTTAAGCGCATATTCCTGCTTCTTCTCGTCGCCAAGTTTTCGAACGGTCCACACTCTGGTCGCAGGAGATATAATACGAGATGCTCGAAATGAGCTTAGGCATTCAACCGTCCGGTACGTCTCACCATCGATCACATAGTCATACTGAATCCGGTAACGAGTTGGACCGTCTGTGAGCGGGATTGCTACTCTGGTGATCGACGAGTCGTAGCCTAGGTCTTCTGTGCTGCCGAATGACAAGGATACAATATAGTGTATCAGGTGGCGGTATTGCTAGAGTAGCGTCAGCACCCGTCAACGAACGAAAGTATATCCATGCGCACAGTAATAAAATTGAAGGGCTCTGAGACGAGTATCATAGCTCTTGAGAAGTACCAAAGCCGGGTCGTAGTATTCGCGATTGTCATTCCAAACATGAACCGTCGGCAAGGATCAGCATACATCATCTGGGCTGCATTCCCCAGGATTTTCTTGTTATTCTGGAAATCGTAGTCGTCAGCTTTGCCAATCATTGAACAGTAAGCAACACGTCACCGACATCATTTTCATCTTCCCAAGTGTCCTTGAGCTTGTACTCCTCAATCCCGGCACGGTCACATGCCAACGCAGCCTGTGTTGTAATCCGAGTTAGAAATTTGAACGCATATGAATGAAATAATGCCTCACCTTGCGTTCATAGGGGCATAACTTTCTGGACAGGGAATAAAATTCATCCTTTACGAGCCAGGCACCCTTCGACTCACACAACGCGTAGTGGCCATCAGATATTAACTGTTCGTTGCGACCTTCAGCAAGTGCAACTTGCGTTGGGCGAGTCTGCATTACCGCAGTCGGATTGCGTTTCAGCAAAGACTTTGCCTCTTCAACAACAACAGCAGCGATAGTTTCAAGACATTTGAAACACCTATTCTCGTCCGTTTCCATACACGGGTCGATAGGGAACAGAGTCCACCGTCCGTTCGGTTGAAGACAATCAGTGGCTTGTAAACGAGTGGCAATGTCATCGATTTGTGTAGTACTAACGATTTGAGGGAGGATGGAGCGCCTAAACACGTCAAGAGATATACACGGTACATTCCGAATGTCGTCCAGAATGAAATCTCTATGATCATCCATAGTAGATTCCGCGTGGAGGCTACTATCGGTGATGCGAGCGTGACGGGGGCCGCCCTTGATTCCAGGGGGAACGATGGGGCTGGTGAAAGAGGATTAATTGGTCGAGCTATCGGACATGATGGACGACACTCTGCGAGCAAATGCTGAAGACCCCTATTTTACAAAGGGAAGGCACGTGATCATGTTACCAGTCCATTTAGGATGCGTTGTTTGGCGCTGCTTGCATTTGGCGTTGGACCAGACACGCTGAAGCTCACAAAAAAGTAACCATTAAAAAAAACGAAAAATATTGGAAAAATATCAGAACAGGGAAGAACTTATGGTGCCCTGGTGAGTTTTACATACATTAAACTCGTGGGTCGGGGAAAATCTGATTCTAACTTCCATCTAGCCAGCCTAATAGGTCAATGTTCCTCCTGTAGGGTTCTTCCTTTGACCCTAACTTCAAAATCACTTCATTCCCCCATCCAAACCCATCTTTCCGCTTCAAAATAGCCTTAGCCCAGAATTTGATCCATATTGTCCGCTGCGTAGTTGGCAGTGTAGCAAACAGCTCGTACTGAGGATCCAGTCCTTGCCGTCCGGCCTCACCAACGTCCTCCACAAATGTCCACTCTGCACTGGAGCTGTGTACCCCCTGTCCCCGTACACGAGCTGCCGTCTTCCGAGTATACTGCTTATTCTGCGAGTACCCACCAGAGCTCGATAGAGATGCTGCTGATCCGGGTCCCACAGACACCCCAAGCGAGATATTCGATTCCTTCCCAAAGACGACCTCCGTTGACTGTCCCTCATCGTCCTTTGGATGTATATCCTTGATTCTCAAGGGAAACGATCGACCTTCGACATCACCGTCGTAACCAAACTCGACGCGAATGACCGCAGATTCAAATCGCGCTTTCACCGTAGAATCTGGACCAAATCCTACACCGAATGACACTTTTCCAGGGTCCGTGTCGGGACCTTGTATCAGCGTCATGTTGAAGTACGAGTCTCCCTCGTTAGCACGTCCAATCTCTAAGCCATGACCATCGCTATCAGTAGGGACGAAGTAGCAGTCATACTCAGGGTCATGGAACGACCTTCGTTTGTGAGGCCAATTCATCCATCGATGGCGATATGGTCTGTCCAGATTTCGGCCCTCGCACCGGACGCCTTTGATAGGCAGACTAGAAGTGCTGCGAAGAGATATCGTTGACTGAAAAGAATAAGTTCGTTAAATAAGTGAGGTATCTGTCAAACAGCGTACATTGCTTGACAAAGGTGCTGTCTGAACAGCAGTGACTGCGGTATCAGTGAATGACTCTTCATCCATTTCTTCTGGCTCGGCGGTTACTGTTATACTGAAGGTGAAAGTTAGCCCTTCTTGCTCTTATGTAGCAGAAACTGCGCACGTCAGGATAGCGGTAGTATTAGGTTGCAGGTCTTCTTGGTTATGATCGGCGTATTTTATTGGGACGAAAGGCCGAAGCCAAACCTGAAAGTCTCTGAGGATTAGAAAGGATTAGCAATAACGAATATCCCACCTCAAACTCGACAGAATCTACAGCACCGTGCCTTTCCCCCAACTGCTTATTATCACAAAACACCATAGTCTGAGGACAGTGACTCTAATTTTCCGTCAATTGATCAGCTCCTGCATCGTCGCGAAAGGGACATACCTTCTCAATGCACACTTCTTGAGCAATGTCCGGATGTTGTACACAATCAACTTTGGAAAACTTCATATGGCTATACGAGGGCAAGTCGGCAATGTACAGAAGCACGAGAGTCATAGCTTGGGTGTAATGGTCATGTCCGTCGTAGAAGACACTGACCGAGACGGTGTCTTCCGATATCTAAGAACAGTCTCATTTGTAGCAGAACGAGAGGATGAAAATCCCATACCTACCTGAGCATTGAACTCCTCGAGCGATGTGATTTCTGTAACGCGTTCCTACGTTTCGTAAGTACGGCTATCATTCTAGGGAGAGGGATATCCCTTACACTGTGACAGTTGCGCACATCAGCGTTTCGAATGGTAGCGAGATGAGTGCATATCGATTCTTCTTCCGGTTCCTGTTCGTCCTCCGGTTCCTCGTCACCAGCATCGTCTGCTTCACCATCAACAGCGACGTCCGGTTCATCACCACCAGCATCGTCTGCTTCCTCGTCACCAGCATCCGCTGTGTCTTGATCACTAGCACCCTCTGCTACCAGTGCTTCCTCTTCCACGGGAGGTCCTTCTGACGGCGGCTGGGAATCCTCCTCCTCTGCTTCAAGTTGTTCTTCTGGATTTGCTGCAGCACCCTCAACAGGTTCGCTTTCAGTCGTGTCCTCTTCCTCTTCATCGCCATTCTCTGACTCGTCCTGTTCCTCCCCTCCAGACATATAATCTTCGACATTGATCGGTGCGGAGTCCGCGATACTGAGAGAAGTACTTATAATTAGATGTCAGGGGCAGATGGAAGTAGCTTACGCGCTCGCTGAAAGACAGTCATCCAACCAATTCTGCGGCGCGCCCAATGAGTCGACCTCTTTAGGTAAGAGAATGGTCACCCACCGTAAATGTCGCGCCTTGAATCACATCGGTGAGTTTAGAAAACAGTCTCCCATCTCGGAACATCCACATTACTGGTCTCTACAGTGAGGCCTTGACATGAATATTGAGGATGAGACTTATAAAGATGTCTATCTCACAAAACGAAGCCACAGTAGCTCGCGCAGGATCTCTGCCGAATCTGACTAAATAATCCTTAGCGATTATTAGAGCAGATATAAAGGTACCTACTTGCTCGACGTCACAATCGACGCGAAGAAACTGCACATCCTTGAATTTTGAAGACTTAGCCGCACGCTTGAAGCAAAATGACATTCCATGTGGCGTGTTGGTGGAATGTAACCCAACAATGACGTGTTTATGTTGGCTGATCTTCAAAACCGTCCAGCGTCAATGCGCATCATCGCGGAAGCAAAGAAACCAGAAACTTACAAATTCTTCAAACTGCGGACCTGTCCATTTGGATATATCGAGCACTGGGTCCTGGCATGTTGAATGAGAGCCAGTGATAATCGTACAATACCTGTGCGCACCTTTCCCCGCGCTCTAGACACAGCCATGTCTATGGGAGGCAATGTAAGCCCTTTCGGGACACCTTTCTCAAGACGTGGGGACGATCTGAGTAAATGGAAAAGTCAATCGTGATGATGGGGCCAAAAAAGTGCTGCACTAACCGGGAAAGTATGAGGTAGGTCTTCAGCCAACCCTATTGAGGACATCAATTAGATACAACGGCATCTGCGCTGTGATGAGACCCACGAACTTCTAGCTCTTCATTATCATGGCCCCCTTCCATATATCCAAATCGTTCCCCGTTTCTGTATACTTGAATCGTAGGATACTGTTCTAGCGTTAACGATGAATTTTCAATGGTGGGACCAATCACATACACAATCTATTCCTACTTCTTTCTGCGCATCGTACTAATGAAGAGCCTCAGAAACCGATCGCGAAATAAGGTAGAGGAAATATACATCCCAGTCGTTCACGTCACATAGCACTCCCCCGAAAGTCAGTCCGTTTAACGTTGCAAGTCCAGAGACGTATTCGAAGGTGGGCCTCATCACATGGCACCAGTAGCACCAATTCGTGAAAAACATAACGATAACATCTTTATGTTTGGATATCTGCGAAATCTTGTCAGTGAGAAAATCAGCTAGGGGAGCCCAAGCACAAACAAGATCATGGAAGTCGCTCTTTCTGTCAAGGTGCACCACAGTGGACATGAGGGAAGAGGGAAGAACGGCTTAAACCGTGGCGTTTTCCGGTGCCGTCTCCAACTAATGTTTCCCAGGCCATGTCGCTGTTTGCAACGGATATATAAGTAAATCAAGACTAGGTATGTACCTTCTGACGAATCCTCGAATGATTGGCGCACAAAAAGATATCTATCAACGGGGCAACGAGTCAGCCCATCACGCTCTGGCCCTTGGCATCAAACTAGGCACGCACCATACCAATCCGAAACGAATGTGAGCATTGCTCTCTCCTGAGCACCATTAGTGCTAGGGTGGTGCAACTAGAGTTTGGTGTCGACGCTGTTTGTGTCCAACCAAGTTCAGCCATGTAGCATTGTGGAGGATAATGTAGCTGATGGATTACTAACATTTTCATCGTCGTGTCTAAATAATATGATGATGGTGGCGCCCCATGGTATGCGTAGTGGAAACGGTTTCAGGAAGGTTCTGATGCGAAGGGGCCTGGCGTGTCATAATAACACACCCCTGGATTATTCAGGTGCTGTGTGGATCACGGAGTAAAGCCATTCTGCCACCGTGAACTCGCCTTGCTGCCTCCTCGAATACCAGGATGGCACCCGTGACGCACATAGACAACGCTCAAGAGCTTAGGAAAACGGTGTGTAAACCAAACATGGAGGAATCTTCCGCTGAGCGTGCTAGCAGATCTTAGCTCAACAGCATACAGTCGTATTCTTTCATCAGCCATGGTGCTCACATTGCAAGAAAATGGGGCCGATACTTGATGCGACCGCCAGTTTGGTTGAGTATAAGGAGGTCAAGTTTTGCGAGTTTGACCTGGATGAGCAGGAGGTGAGCACTCTATATACGTCATTCAGAATTGGCTTACCTAGTAATATAAGGACGTTATGGAAGAAATGGATATCAGGACTGTTCGTATGCAGGTTCTTCGAGGATGTGAGACCTTATCGACGTGCTTTATAGTTTCCGATTATCTTCCTCTTTCACCAAGGTGAGAAGATAGCCAGAACCGGATCCCGCGAGCCAGAGGCCTTCAAGGTAGGCATGTTGACAATATTGGAGTATATCGCCTGATATTCCTCGACAGACTTGGCTGTCGGCGGCGATGGCGCGTCAGGAGACTGTTGATACGCCAATTGAGTGCGTTCGTTCACTAGAAGTATTGTATTTTATTAATTTGCAGTCGGCAGCGAGGGAACCACTTGTACCGGAAGGTATGAAGATCGGAGGAGAAATCTGGCGAATTTGCTTGGAGGAAGCAAGCCATTCCTCGACACAGAGAGTGGTTGCGTGTTCCAACCAACACCAGAATCCAACGGCCTGCAGATCGGAAGAGCCAACCAAGGCACTTCCTACTTCCTAATCACCATGTGGAATTCAGAAACCGAGGATCCCAACAAAATATTCTTCGGCCTTCATTTCATGCCCGATCCCATACACAAAGCTCGCTTCGAATCGGCAAGGTTCTGGGTCACATTCGGTCGCGATGACGGGGAGGAAGAGCATCTGCCACTGAATGTCCTCGAGCTCACCCCGGCGAGTGCTGCAGACACTATTACCGCCTCTGTAGACGATGCAATTGATAGCTCGAGTATCTGGTCAGGCGAAGAGCCGGTCCGACGAGGAACAGCAACAGACATTCGTGGGCAAGGGCTGCACAGCCCTACGGCTGTATGGAGTTTTGTCGAGGGAACGAGCCGAGGCCTTGACGCCAGCTACACACTTTCTGTCGTACTACCGACGACGACAAGAGTTTGGATGAAATTCTGGGCCAAAGCTGTGTTGATTCGTGGGGATACAATACCGCTTGACCTACGTCACAAGGTGACATTAAAGACGGGCACGATGGAGGAGCCGTACCAGAGAATTTTGGATCTGAGCGTTGCTATGGAAAGAGCTGAGCCAAAGAGTTAGAATTGAATCCAAGTACTTCGTAAATTGCTGATTGGGTTTCTCAGCACTTGCTGATATTTGTATGTAACATCATGTGCATCAGTAGATGCGTCTGGATGCGGCGGAGAGCTAGTTGTCACTCACGGAAGATTGGGGTTCGTTGTGAACCGCCGGTAAATTTCTCGGCCCGTAGTCCGGCGGATCTTACTGAGGAGTACATAGGGTCAGTGGTCGACTCGGTTATTTGATAGATGCGACTTTGAAAACATAAACGGGTTATTGGGAACCCTGACTCAGCTGAATTTTTCAGTATGCCCCGTTGATCAGAAACAATTATCTCTGCAAGGTTAACAAACGCTTACGTTGCTGTCATCTGGTTACATGTACAATTTTGGATATGATGGACTGGATACATGATCTACATGTGCACAGAGTGTACCGGAAGCTTTCCATGCAGATTATAGATATTAAGTAGTGAGTATGATATAAGAAAGTCACGTAAACTGTTGTAGGTGGCCAAGTTCCTACATCTGTTTCCCTATCTCATAGACGTATTCAATCTGTGCGTTGACGTTTTCTCCGTCGGGTTGCAGTAAGATCGAAAATCAAGGTGGCCCAAGCATCTTCTATATAATCCGGGTCGAGAGGTGATATTCCAACGCGACTTGAGTCGACACGGGGCAGATCCGCTGCGACACTGTTCCTCCGCGATGTGTCCAAGGTAACGCGAGGGTCCGGTGACTCGTCTCTGGCTCGTTTGCGTGCTTGATGAGGTTTTGGTTGGTCTGTCGCATTCGACGGGATCTTCCTAGGTCGACCCGGGCCGCGTCTAACCAATGAATATCAGGCACAGTAACTAAAAGCAGAGGACGCCGGCTTACTTCAGAGTCACCAACGAGGAGCGACGCATGGCGTTCGGTAAATCTACATCAAGCAATTAATCCATGGAAAAAATGCCAGAGGCCAACTAAACAAACCAACTCCAAGTTGACTACCCAACTCAACAAAACACGCTAATCTTTCCTCCCGTTTCAAAGACTTGGATAGTAAGGTCTCCGCGTCGTCACTGAAAAGATGACATAACGCGGCGTGTATCTGTTCGGACCGAAAACCGAGATTTTTTGAATCACCGGTATCAAATATTGCCTTCGCAACCGAGCGGAAGGTATCGCTGGTTGAAGGAGGTAGCTCTTCCCACTGTCGTCTCAAGACGTTAGGCGGAGAGCTAGTATCTGAGTCGAAAAGAAAAAGATACATCGCATACGCCGCAGTACTGAAAATAGTCAAGGGACATGGAAAGTACTGAGCCGCTGATACTCACTGGACAAAATTTGGTATTGTAGACACCTGCAGACGCTCATTGCCGGAACTCTTGGGCATATATGAATGCCTGCACAAGTGGTTAAACATACTGAAAAGCATAAGTTGAGGTCTGCAGAAGATTCAACGTCTCCTCACCTAGTACTATGGAATGGCAAGGATACCACAAAAATTTGCTGTCCCGCTGGGCGGGCACAAGGCTATGCCTATTGTGTTATATACAAGGAACAAAAGCACACGCAGGATAACTCTGATCAGGTGGGCTTGTGGGCGCTTATTGACATGTTAAGGCCACATCAGGACACCTGTCAACAATAGTCCGCTATCACAGCCCTTTGTCGCCTTTTTGAGCCCGAGCAAAGCATGCACGCGCATGCGCTCGTTGCCTCCGTCCATTGCCAAATGTGGCTGTATCAATGGTTGGTCCAAATCGTGGCCACGGACCTCAAAATACACGTCAAGACCATAATATTACACCCGGTCAGATTACACAAATTCATTAATGATTTAGATCTATGCACCGTCATTACCTGGTGGCAGAAGTTAGTTCCGTGACCCTGAAACACAAAGACTAAACATACCTGATTCCCTCGTCCACTCGTCGTGCCGCCGAATATCCGCCTCAGTGACGGTCGGCCGAACAGTAGCCAATGACCTCAAAAAGTCATTTAACCTCAACGGAGGCTCCAATAGCTCGTCAGAATCAATGTCTGACCACGTCTTCTCTACAGCATCAGAATCTCCAGGTGAACAAGGCGTCCACTTGGAAAGCTCGTCACTCTCCGAGGCGGGGTCCGCAACCCGCTTAAAGTGTGTGGCCGATATCACTTTTCGGACGGGTTGCATGAGAGCGTCACGTACGACGATCGCTATATCGGAACCGGAGTAGCCCTCGGTCTTGTCCGCTAACTGTCGGTAGTCCTTTGGCACTAACTCGCAAGGTGTTGAACCTACGTGCAGTTGGAACATATGTCGCCGTGCGTCAGGGCCGGGGAGGGGTATATATATCCGTTTCTCGAATCGTCGTTTGATGGCGTTGTCTAGTTGCCATGGAATGTTTGTCGCTCCCAGGACCAGCACACCCGTATCGTCATGCCCAACACCGTTCATCTGCACCAGAAACTCGGTCTTTATCCGCCTCGAACCCTCCGATTCACCCTCGTTACGCGAACCCGCCAAAGAATCTATTTCATCAATGAAGATGATCGACGGTTTGGATTCACGCGCCAATTCGAACAACTGTTTCACCAGCCTGTAGAAATGGAGCAATGAATGGCGCGCCGGATGACATGAATACGTACACTCACCTCTCGGAGTCACCTTGCCACTTGCTGACCAGATCACTGGAGCTAACGCTGTAGAACGTGCTTTTGGCTTCCGTAGCAACAGCCTTTGCGAGGTAAGATTTTCCCGTCCCTGGTGGTCCATACAGCAGTATACCTTTCCATGGCGTACGCTTTCCGGTGAACAGATGGGGGAACTTGATGGGTAAGATGACAGCCTCCTTGAGAGAGGCCTTAGCGCCTTCGAGGCCTGCGACATCGTCCCACTGGACATTCGGCTTCTCAGATAGAATCGCGCTGTTTAACCCTGCTCGCAGTTTCTTAGTCTCAGGATCCTGGTCATCGTCCTCGCCATCTTTCCTAAAGCGCATACAGTGAGTTCGCCGTCGAAGAAACTGCTGGGAACTCACTTCTTTCCTGCCCCACCAATGCCACCGCCAGACCCATTCACGCCCACTGCATTTCTCGAACGCGATTCATTCTGGGACATCAAATGTTGCTTGAGGGTCTCGGCACGAGCCAGGTATTCATTGATCTTGGTCTTGATCAGTTGCTTTGACTTTTCGTTTTTCTCGTCTTTGCGCGAGAAATGTCAGTAGTTCCTTGTGTAAGATAGTAATAGAACGTACACTTCAAGGCAAGCATAAAATAATCCAGAGAATTCGAATATTGCTTGTATGCTTCATTATAGTTCTGCTTAACATCTTCGTCAATGGCCTTTTGAACAATTTCGATAGCACGCTGGGAGAACGTCAGAGATATTCTCAGAGAGCACAATATTGACGCACGTCAAGACTGCTCGCGTTGGCCATTGTAAAGGGTATAAATCCAAGGTACTTGAACGGTCGTGACGGCGGGAGGCAGGTTATATTTGGCTCTGTTACGAACTGAAGCTTCCGGAAAAAAGATAAGGCCACATCGCATCTTATCTTCGCGTTCCTTTGTTCCTCCCTTAAAGTTATTAAGTTATTTTGTTCGTCGGACCTTGCTCACTTCTCGGCATCAGAGTAATGAATCCTCATGCAAGAATTCAATGACCTGTGGATATTCCCTTTCACAGCATTGCCCTTGCGGTTCTACTGATTGGCGACCGGTTGCCAAACATATGTTCTACACGTGTGCGCCCTCAAGGACCCACGGATTCGCTGTGGGACCGACAAGTGGCCTATACATCTTTCTGAGTGGGGAACTATCTGAATCGATTATCATTATCGGCCTTCTTTGACACAAATAATGAGACAAGATCTGACAAGATGAATGTCAAATGGACCAGGTTTCCTTTCTTCTTTTGGCAAAGACGCTGTTGTTCTTTTTGTGGCAAGGTGATGTTACGTTAGCGCCATCTCTGAACAATGGAGCCTTGCTGTGAAGCGATATATAAAAGGGGCCTAGTCTAACAGTCCCCCTCATCAACGAGTTGTTACCTAACACCATCGTCCCCCTCTGCACTCCCCCCTGTAGTATCGTGCAATATGACGTCTAACGCACAAGGCCGCCGCCACACGCGCAAGCAGCGCAACTCAAACGAACTCATAACCCAGAAACTCCGAGCTGTTACACCGGAGGAACTCGATGCCTGGAGCAGTAGCTCTGACAGCGAGTACGACCCAAATGATCCACAGCCCTCAGACCTCGACGAACCGTGGCCATATATGTTCCAAGTAAGTGGCGTTGCTATTCTCCGGCATCATTTTATTGACGGATCTTACCAGGCTGGCGATCGGGTGTGGATCAGAACAGCTGGTGGCAACTGGCACCCGGGCAAAGTGTCCGGTCAAACAACACGGAAAGGTCAAACGCGGGAGGTTGGTCAAATTCACCACTGCCATCGCATCTCTTCTGACTAGATGTACATCAATCAGAAAGAGGGACTGTTCTATCCGGTCGTGTTCAATGAAAAACTACGGAAATATTTTGCACCGCTGAATGGTGAAATCAAGCCCAACAATCGATATATTCGAGGGCTGCTGGCTGATGCGGGTTGGTTGTAATCGCCGTCGTTTTACCTTGGATTTGATACCATATCAATATGTTTTCCTTTGTATTAATTGTGTACTTATGCCGATGGGGTTTCAATGGAACAATACCAATACATAGTCTAGATATTGAAATAAGATTTCCGAGGGTGTATGAATATGCCAAGTCTTCAACTATCTTCAATCATCTTCTTCTCTTCGACGTAACACCTCCCAGCTAGGGAGATCAAAGTACGAAGGCAGTTCATCCCAAAGCAGCCACCTTGCTGTCAAGAAGCTGTTCCTCCCATCAGCAATGCAATGCTCACAGAGCCTCGTCGACAAATCCGTCCAATTTACCATGAATCGGAATGGAGTCGGTATTACTGAGTCGCCGAAGAACTTCTCCCATATCTTCAACGACAACAGCCTTCCTTCATCGCACTTGGCCTTGGTAACACATCTCCCCGCTCCCTTTCCTAGTATGAACTCGAGTAGCCTCCCTCGTACAGCCTGTAGGAGCTTATCTCTGGCTCGAATACATTTCCGCTTTGTATCCCAATCCAACTCCACATGGCTGCCGTCATATGACGGAAGTCCGTCAAGAAGTCCGTCCAGACCGATCGCCCACGAGTACGCCATAGCCGAAGGCAATAAAATTTGGTGATTCGTTTCTTGCGCGAGGTTAATAATTGCTATCGTTCGACCTCTGAATTTTTGAATGGTGTCATTATCTGCACGCCTGTCCCACTCGTCTATGGTTGTGGGAAAGATACGCTGGAGATGTTCCACCGCCGTTTTCTGCAGTGTCTGGGCTTGGTACTTGGTACTCAGACGCAGAATACCTGCGATGACAGCGAAGGGGGTTTCCCTGGTTGGGTCGTAGTACCTGTACTTGGAGGCAACACTAAGTCAAAGGCCAATGGAATCTAAGAATATCCACATACGAAGGATCATGTATAGCTTTCAAAAAATGCTGCCAATCCACAGCCGAATCGTCCACCTTAATTACTCTGCAGCCACTAATCACCGTTTCCGACGTGGGATCGGGGCTGCCCTGTAGGATCATCTGGAGCAGAACTGGAGAGTGGTATACAAGAATGCCGCGGGTGACGCGAAACAGAGTGGATTCAGCTTTGAGGACGATATCGCCCCCCTCCAACCAAAATTCCCGGGAGCGTCGTAAGAGGCCAGAGTCCATCGTATGCTGTAGAAAGGTATCCGTACGACGAGAACGTGATCAAGGGTGGTTGAGGGGCGGTTCAGTCAACCGGTAACAGATGGTTCGATTTCATCCAAAGAATCTTGATGCGTGCTTAACGAAGCTTCAGCTTGTCAAGAAGAAAAATCTTGATTGCCGGTAAACTTTTTTGGGCAGGGGGTAATTCCGGGCCGGCGGCACCGCCACTGGTGTCTGGGTTTTGGGGGATCGAGACATGATTCCTTCGCTTATTGGATTTTTATGGTCCGTAGAATGTCATCTGTATGTTATGAGCGGTACAGCATGGTTCTCTCCAACTAGGGTACCGTGTCTTCTGAAGAAAGGTTGACGGATGCCAGGAGCTGTGTAATGCGGTCGTCACTGGTCCAATTTAGCGAGATCTGAGTCGACAATGCCTTCGTAGTGTATCATCGACCCATCAAATTGCATTGTTGTACTCGGAAATATGTGTAAAGAAAACTGCACGAACACCGCTTAAGCAAGGTATAAAAGTCGTCGACCGACGACCGCTAGTGTAAAAGTTGAACGTCCTCATACCAAGGCTAACGCGGTCTTATTGTCTGTAGTGATCACGCGATCTCAGCTGCAAGTATGAAATTCAAATAGGGGTCTTCAGCATCTGCTCCTCTAACAAGTGTCGTCCACCATGTCCGATAGCTCGTCCAATTAGTCCTCCTTCGCCGGCCCCATCGTTCCCCCTGGAATCAAGGGCACGCCCCGTCACTCTCGCATCAACGATAGTAGCCTTCACGCGGAATCTACTATGGATGATCATAGAGATTTCATTCTGGATGACATTCGGAATGTACCGTCTATATCTCTTGACGTGTTTCGGCGTTCCATCCTCCCTCAAGTCGTTAGTCCTACACAAATCGATGACATTGCCACTCATTTACAAGCCAATGGTTCTCTTCAATCGGACGGACGGTGGACTCTGTTCCCTAACGACCCGTGTATGGAAACGAACGAGGATAGGTGTTTCAAAAGTCTTGAAACTATTGCTGCTGCTGTTGTTGAAGAGGCAAAGTCTTTCCTGAAACGCAATCTGACTACGGTAATGCAGACTCGGCCAACACAAGCCGCACTTTCTGAAGGTTGCAACGGGCAATTTATATCTGATGGCCACTACGCGTTGTGTGAATCGAAGGGTGCTCGGCTCGTAAAGGTTGAGTTTTCACAGGCTGCGTTGGCATGCGACCGTGCCGGGATTGAGGAATACAAGCTCAAAGACACTTGGGAAGATGAAAATGATGTAGGCGATGTGTTGCTTACTGTTCAATGGTTGGCCAAAACTAACGACTACAATTTCCAGAATAACAAGAAGTTCCTGGGGAATGCCGCGCATATGATGTATGCTGATCCTGGCCGACGATTCATGTTTGGAATGACGATCGCGAATACTACGACCCGGCTTTGGTATTTCTCAAGAGCTATGATACTCGTGTCAGAGCCATTCAATTTTATTACTGTGCACGCGGACATACTTTCGTTCGCCGACGGGTACTGACGTTGCTCTAGGAATACCGCCACCTGATACACTACATTGTATCCATGTCATTTGGAAGCACAGAAGACCTAGGCTACGATTCGTCGATCACCAGAGTAGCAATCCCGCTCACAGATGGTCCAGCTCGTTACCGGATTCAGTATGACTATGCGATTGATGGTGAGACGTACCGGACGGTTGAATGCCTAAGCTCATTTCGAGCATCTCGTATTATATCTCCTGCAACTAGAGTGTGGACCGTTCGAAAACTTGGCGATGAGAAGCAGCAGGAATATGCGCTTAAGGACTTCTGGATACCCCTGGATAAGAAGACGGAGAGCGAGATTCAGAAGGATATCTTCAAGCAGATCGAGGAGAAAGATCCCGATGCGAAGAAGGATCCCACACTTTATAAACAGTACTTCATGGACATAAAGGCATGCGAAGTGGTGACTTGCACCGACAAAAAAGAAGATGCCATAGCAGATCTTTCGGGGCCATATCGTCTGTATGATGTAAAATGTCGGCCGAGCTCTTCTGCGGCATCCATACGCTCGACATCGATTTTCTCAAGTACTGCCGATCCCGTAGGAGGTCATTTATCTCAACACCATCATTCACAGCGCGTGTATACTGGACGTAAACACGTTCGGGTGCTTTTCTCCGAAGTTGGTACTCCTCTAGACAAGGTGCAGAATCAGAAAATGCTCTTCACTGGACTCCTTCATGCCTATCGAGGTCAGATTTTTTTCTACTTGTCATTTGTCATTGGCTAAACCGACCGTTTCAGGGTTGAGATATCTACACCTCGCTTCATACGCCCACAGGGACATGTCGTCAGGGAACATTTTACTTTGCTCAGACAACAGAGGCAAGATATCTGACCTGGAATATGCCAAGGTGTTCCAATCCGAAAGTCCAAAGAGTGATCCCAGAGCAGTATGCCTACGGTACCAGACGTACCTTCGTATCTGATTTTCTTCATGTAGGGAACGCCTATTTTCATGGCCGCGGAAGTTCGCCGTAAACGGTATCTCTTCGAAAAATTGCAAGCACCCAACGATGCCACCATGGCCTCGAAATTTGACGCGATTGATCTCAGTAACCCATTCTCGGCCCAACAAACTGTCCCGGAGTCACCGTTCCTTCATAATTTCTATCATGATGCAGAATCGCTTTGGTGGATCAGCGTTCACTCGTTATTTACCACAGAGCCTTCGACGGTCCAAAGGGATCAAGATGCCCGGCGGATACAGAGGGAACACTTTAATACCCTATTCCCACATCACGCCGAGGGGTCTGATGCACGCTCGGACTTTCTCCAAAATCCAAATGAATATACGAAGATCACCCAATGTCTCCCAAATGAATTCCGAGATGTTACGCTAGTGCTCGATATCATTCGGGACGCACTTGTCGCCGCATACATATCTGCAGAAGCTCAGACACACTTTCCTCGGTACGACCACTTCGCGAAACTGTTCGAAAAAACGTCGTGGTTCGAAAAGGCTCTGGAGAAGGCGGTTGCGGTAGCCGTAACGGATATTCGACCCTTCCAAATGGAAGACCACCATATGCGTGAAGACGCTGAGGAACAGGTTGAATGGGCTCTCGATCATCTCAAAGAAGAGAACTATGCTGACTACGACCTTCCTGAGAACAACGCAGGCAACTCCAGTGAATATATCCCCTCAAAGGGCACTGCAACGAAGAAGCCTATTGATGAGGTCAATAAAGCCGAGAGTTCGAATGAGGAGCCCGCGTCGAAGCGCCCGCGCCGAGACGCATGCAGTAATGTTGCTGCTAACCAACCTGGTACCAGGTGATAAGACAGGTCAGTCTACAGGTCAAACAGGACAGATGTTGAAATGGGAAAGCTATCGGGTCGGTCAGTAATCAAGGCGTAAAGAAGAGGAAGAGGCATAGTATTAGGTTCTTGTTCCATTGGAGCAAATCAATTATTGTTATTGTTATTCGCCCCTGGGGACCTGAGGCCTTAAATTCAACATTCAAATCGCGTATTTATCATGAAGTACTGAATGAGCCTTGAAAGCAGCAATAGTTCCGATGTGAGGTCCGGGCCGACGAGATAACCAGAAGAGAATTTAGATGTGCCCAAATAGGATATGCAGTTTCCAAATTTGTCATTATCCAAACACCCCATGGGGTGTCGTTTGGATCCGTACCGCCATGTTGAGCCGCTCTTTTCGCCTAGCAGTGCAACGGCCCACTTTCTCCTCGTTTTTTCACAGCTCTGCTGTAATATGGGCCACCAAGAAGTCGATAAAGCAATTCAAACTCGCAGATATTGGTGAAGGAATTACAGAATGCGAGGTCATCAAATGGTTGGTGATGTTCCGTCCGAAATGTCAAGGCGATATCCGTTCTAATGTACCAGTTTGATTTTGTAGGACCGTTGAACCAAAGTCTACTGTACAAGCCTTCGATGCACTCTGCGAAGTCCAAAGCGACAAAGCCAGCGTGGAGATTACCAGTCCATTCGACGGTGTTGTTACCCAGCTTTTGGTTCAGGAAGGAGAAATTGCGAAAGTGGGGGCTGGACTGTGTCTGATAGAGGTGGAAGAAGAGGCAGACTCCGAGGACTTCGTCAAGGAGGAAGCACCAGTGCAGCCGGCAGTGGAATCGTCTTCGGAGTCGCGTCAAGACGAAGAGACCCCTGTGACGCGCCGACCACACCCATTGGATCCAAGTCATCCTGCACCGAAGGCTGACGATGTTTTGGCTACTCCCTCTGTTCGGCATTATGCCCGGAAGAATGGTGTCCAATTAGCTCAGGTGTCTCCAGGCAGTGGACGAGACGGCAGAGTCGAGAAACAGGACATTGAGCGATATCTCTCAAGACAGGCTCCTACGTCGCCTTCTCCAACTATGACTGACCAGGATGTCGTTGTGGAACTCGGACGTACTCGATACGGCATGTGGAAAGCTATGGTGAAGGTAAGAGAAATATTTGGTTAAACAATACGTTACTTGACGTTCTTTACAGAGTCTGGAAATTCCGCATTTTGGATACTCAACAACTCTCGATCTCACAGCCTTATACCACCTTTTACCTACGCTGAACGCGCATATACCTGAACATTATAAACCTTCGCCGTCTTCACCCCCGCCGCCATTGGCAGTCTCTCCTTCCGCTGTCTACCCAGCACCTTCTCTCCCCCAAGTCGCATCTTCTCAGCAGTATACACGTCTGACGTACCTTCCTATCCTTCTCAAGACCCTTTCCAAGTCCATGCTCGAATGGCCACTCTTCCGTTCCTCCATCACGCCCAGCATATCTGATCCAAACGCGAAGCCTACCCTGACAGTACGCCCACATGCTGATATTAGTATTGCTCTTTCTACTCCGACAGGTTTATACACGCCTACATTGCAAAACGTCGATACGTATACCATGTATGGCCTCGCGTCATCTCTTAAGCATCTCTCCCATTTAGGTAGACAAGTTCCGTGCGGACTCACTCCCAATGAGATGCCCAAACGAGGCGGAACGCTGACCGTTTCCAATGTTGGAGCTATTGGAGCCGGGGAGTTCGCGGCGCCAGTGCTTGTACCTGGAGGTGGCGTTGCGATCGTCGCTATTGGGAGAGCAAAATGGGTCTGGGATGTAGACGTCGGAGACGGAAAAGGAGAAAAGAGACTGAAGATTGGGATAAGCTGGAGCGCTGATCATCGTGTTGTTGAGGGTGCCGAGTTGGCTGCATTTGTGGAATGCTGGAGAGGATATGTGGAAGTTCCAGAAAGGCTGATCGCCGATTCAGCGTGAGGTGTGTAGCATAGTTTCCCAATTCTCTTCGATGTAAAAAGCACTTATGACCTGTATCAATATTCAACAAATTACCGAGTTGCAAAGCATCAGATTGTCGGCAAAGTGGGCGGCACTTTTCAGATTCTTCGTGCTACCGTCTGGTTGTCCTGGGTGTGGCATCTTATCTCCTGCTCAACATAAACATTCAACGCCTGCCGAGTCTTGCTTGTCACTGTCTCCTGCTCCCTCAGCTGAAAAAACGTCGGTATCTATTATTGATCGTGCTGTAAGCCTTTGAATATGGACGCCTGCTGGTGTGCCTCGCGATGATGACGAAACGTGGGATACCGCATGTTTCCCTCCTGTACATGAGTTTTACACCAGGCACCGCTCTGTCTCACTTCAGCACTCTCGCCGGCTAGATCGCTGCACCCAGGCGTCCCAATTTTCGTCCATAAGGCAAAGGTCGGGAGACTCTGAAGCGAGACCTAGAGCGAACGGACAGTCGCATAAATTCATCCCTCAGCGCATAAAGGAATTTGCATTCCGTCTTTACGATGAACGCCGCCGATATCGATAATCTACATTTTGTCAACCCCTCTCTAGAGGCTCTACGACTGTAAATCTCTTTGACGCCATTGTTGCCATCTCTTATTAACTGCCTCCGATGACATTATAGGTCCCTGCAGTACCGTGCGTTCAAGCTGTATCATGGCACCGCAGATTTTGCCACCGTTTCTCCGGGCATCCAGACCGCATTTCGAGAGGTCGCAGAGGACATTGCAGAGAACGTTACGCAGGCGATGTCTCCCGATGAGCGGGAAAGACTATCTCCAGCGGCTTGGGATCAAATGATCAAAGAGCACATAAGAAGAAAGTTCAATTTTCACTACAAGAACGGCGCCTTGGATCGCATAACTTCAAAGAAAGGTGGGAAAGAGTACTTCGCTCAGGATCGTGGATCTGGAAATTTTATTGCTGTGGTAGAGTGAGTGTTGTTTTCTTTGCAAACTATTGGGACGCTAATTGCTATCAGATTTGGGGAGTGATGGCGCCTGAGCTATCCTCGGTTGGGAACAGCACTAGATCTCAAGTCATAACATACGACCTTCTTCACCGCACGTAGAGCCTCGTTATGATACTAAACACCTAATAAACATTCCTGCATGAAAAAGACGTTGAGCCATTGGAAATAGGTATACATCGGTCAAGAATGAAATTTCGAACTGTGGCGATCTTCAAGCAACGCGAAGAATGAAACAAGTTTGTAATGCATTTCCCCAAGTGTGTATTCTTCGGTGTTCGCGGTGAGATCGCACTTGTGGATGAGATGTGTCATGCCTCAAGGCTCCAATGCCTGCTGTCTGGAACGTTGCGTCGCATATCAGGAGCCCTGAAAATGATGCATGCGAGTGCCGTGGGAGCTACCCGTGACTTCAGCGCGAGGCGTACCTCCTCACACAATACCTGAGAAGAAGGGCAAGGCCGTCGTGTTGTCTAGGTGCAGACGAAGAATCTAGGCATTCATATTTCTCGCATTGAAGATGAGTAGCTCTTCTAGTGATACTGCGCGCGCCGATCTGATAAGGTAAAGATGTATTTCTAGCCACGTCTTGATATTCGTATACTAAGTGTCCTCGTTTTGTTACTATAAGGTCCTTCGCATACAGGGCTCTCAATCTATGCTTTCCGACGATAGAAGGAGACCTTAGTGAGGAGCAGCGAGGGCTAGTGCATGCCGCATTGCAGGAACTTGCAGAGAAGATAGTGAATCAAAGAGATAGATGGATGCCGCCAGAGTCGTTTCAAGGAGAGTTCCCTATGGATCCGATAATTATCCGCTACGCAAAGCGGAGGTTTGGCTCGTTCATTTTCAACCTCGAGGAAACGAGTCGGTTGCCATACGTAGTTCCAAGAAACAGCCGCGGCTGGGTTAGGCGGCGATGAGACTCAAGGTGGGTTTGCCGTTATACTTGTGTCACCTCTATCTAACTGTTGTAGCGGATGCAGGAGGATTGTAGAGTTTTGGATGCTGTAGGATGGGCAATAGAATCCTAGAGCATATGATTTAACCGACTGAGTGTTCTTGCAAGATACCCCCGAGTATCATCCAAGAAGTCGCAGCGCGGAACCAAGGTGCTATCTGAAAGGAACAGCGCCAGCAAGGTCAGATGGCACGAAGTTCTTTATGCACCTCGGAGAACATATCAGGCAGAACCGCAGGTAGGAGCCCCGTGAACATGGACAATTCAGAAGAGCTTTGTCATTTGATGTTCGATTGTGTTATGGAAGGAAGATATCGGTATCGCGGAGCGCCGTAGACACGCTTCAGGACTTGGAGTGTATTTGGTGCATTTTAATCGCGGCAATCGTCAAGTCGAATGCATAGAGCGCCTTAATACAGAGTAACAGTCCAGGGTTTCTAAAAACAAACAGAAGTCGCTCCGTTAGATTAGGCCAGGAAGTACAGATGTTTGTGCAGTGAACATTGAACAAGGACTCGGACCTTTAAAACGCAGTACAGAGAACGCGGAGCAGCCCCGACCTCGAACATCAATTCTAGGGTCTGAGAAGTCGCCGTTCTTGCTGTCCTTCGTATAAAGAACAGTGTGGGATGTGGTGGTTGTCCGAGTCATTGTTAACAACGGAACTAGCCGAAAGCCAAAGCGACAGTTCGCCGGATCTCGGCAGTTCGATTCTTATGGGTTTCCCAGCTATGGTAGCCTCCGGCTAGTCGACATTTTTTAGCAAGGGCATACATTATTGAAGGCATCCAGAAAACCTCATTCCCCGTCTGATCTTCGTCTGTTTCAGTTTGAATCTGGTTCTGTGAAATGTTCTCTACTGGGCTGGATGCAGGTTAGGCAGACATACGAGTACAAATACAACAGCAGCTGCGTACTAGTGGATACAGAGAAGCGTCCAGCATCATACATACAACTATACATATGTAAATATATTATGGCTCCAGAGATAATGCGAGACAATTATATGGCTCCAGATCCCTGTCCGGCATCGTAATTCCCAGCAAGGATCCGTCCTTCTCGATTGCCCAATCTCGATACATCTCCCAGCGATAGTACCCCATGTCCCGAGTGTTCACAAAGTCTTGTAGACTCATAACTTCGATCTTCGGCCCGGGAAGAACGGTATAGTCCAAGGCTGTCAAAATGGAATGGTTTAGTGCAGATGGATGGGCATCGCTGTAGGCCTTCCGCATAACATCGATAGGCTCTTTTCCCGGGGTGCGGGAAACCTCGCTCTGGCCAATGACGATAAACCACTCATCCTCGGAAGGTGACATGAGGCGGGGGTATCCTTCTATGATCCGAATCAACAATTTAGTGCTAGCAGTGTGTCGCAAGAGAGGTCAGCCCACCTCGAAATTGCCGTCGTAGTTCAATGCACTGCTTTCGATGACCATCTCTCCATCCCGACTTGGCGCATTCGTAAGAGCAGTAATAAGCATACTGGCATCCGGAACATCGCATGTCGCGTACTCTAGAAGATGTATTCCCCTCTCGCCTGGTTATGCACTGTCAAGTCATTAGCAAACCGACCCACGAATTAGGATAGACCGAACATACCTTATCGTTCATACAACCAGTCATCCTACCGCGAGCCATAGAATAGACTGGTCTCAGACCCCACAAGTGGTCCACCTTTTCTTTCAACCTCAGCCAGGCGTCTTTCACAGGTCTCTGGAAATTTGGTGCATCCTCTATCGCCTCCGCCCTCCTCAATGACGTATGAGCGCGGTGCAGCACACTCCTGTAAACCGCGAGCAGGGTGATTGTATCCAGTATTACCACGACTGATGACTCCACCGTGAAATTTTCAGGAAGGGAATTCTGACGGTCGTATACGATGTACGGCTGTGCTTTCACGATGGACTGCAAGATCCCTTTGTCCAGGGCATCCGAAACCCAGGTAAATCCACACTTGAGATTCTTCTTCAGATACATGACGGACAGGTAGATGGCCCGCCGGGCTAGGGGTAAATTGAAAGGTTCAAGATTGCGAGGTCGGGTTAATCGTCCCATGACAAATGTCACCCACGCCACGGATTGCTTCGAGAAAAATTGGAGATGAAGTCTTCCATCGTTTCCCGAACAGAAAAGCATGATCTCTAAGCGGGCGATGAGGTCGGGATACGAAATTTGGGGGTTTTCAGCAAGCTCAATGAGCCGCTGGACTGTGCCAAGCGCAAGGTTATCAGGTGCCTCCGATGTCAAGATACGAAAAGCATCGTCCTGCCAGCTCTGGTCTAGTTGCTCTGCAGCAGCAGAGACGATAGTGATGGTTCTTGAGGTAGCTATCAGGATCTCCGAGTCGTAATCTGCCGAGGCTGCGATGAGGGACATTTTGAATATGAATCCAACAAAGTGAGGAACGGAAGCCAGCAGTGGCAACGCCTCTGGTATCTGAGCAAAGAGGTGAACCAGCTTGGTCGACTTTAGCAGGGCTTCATGGTCATCGACGGCTGTTTCAGTGAGGTCCAAGGGGTACTCGGTGATGAAGAAGGACAGCCATGGACGAATAGAGTGCCAAAGGGGGACGAGAAGGGCGGGCGAATTACCGACGAGAGCATTCTTGAGACCGTAAATTAAGGAATCGAAGCAAATGAGCGCCATCTGAATGGATACTTCGTTCCGCGTAGGCACACTCGAGAGATGTTGTTTGACGAGGGGGAAAATGTGAGCTAGATGATTCTTTCCCATTGCCCTAGTGGCAAGTTCTCTCATCGCGGGTATTGAACCATTTCGCGCTGCTCGCTTCAATGACGCGATGTTCATGTCCTATATGGAGGCTTTAAGTCAAGTTTTGAGTAAAAAAGTCTTTCACATACACATATGTTCCCCGATTCATGTTGCATGATGTCGCAAGACAAAGGAACGACCGGTCTGTCACATTTACCAACCAGATGCCGTCAGGGTGGATGATCAAAAGTTTGAAAATGATGATCGACAAATTGTGATCGGGTAATTGTTTGGCTGTGGCTTCAGAGACAAGCACTAGAACTCGGTCCGGATAAGCAAGGATTATCTAATCCAACGGTTCTTCCTTCGCGCTCCCATCAAGAAATTCCCTGGGCGAGCCAATTTTCTTTTTCACAAAGTCACACTACACCCGCCGTCCTCGTCTCCTTAAGAGCCAACAGCAACACCAGAAATATTCAGCTACTCAGTGTGCTTAGATAACTCACCACTTACCTAAACCCGACAACCGCGACGCGCTACTAATAGGATGCCCTTGGCCGCTGCACAAAAACAGGCCATTGAGGAAGTTGTCAATGCCATCACTACCGCCACTGCGCCAAAAGGAAAACGTCTGCTCTCAGCCATGTTCATGAGCCTCGTCGATCCGAAGGAATGGCCAGAATATTACGAGGTGTGCTCTTTCTTCGCTCGCGGAATTGCCCTTCATTGTTCCAGATTATTCCAGATCCTCGGTGTATCAACAACATACGTACAACACTAGAAAAGAATCGGTACAGAGCAGCCCTGGACGCGTATACAGATTTGTCCCTCGTCTTCTGGAACGCGCTCTATTACAACGAAGCCGGTAGCCAGATTGCATTGGATGCTGAAACCCTCAAAGTATGTAAAAACGGCGCGAATATAGTATGATTCCTTGCTTACTATAAATTCTAGCGTCTTTTGGAGACTGAATGGAAGAAGCGACCCATCCTCCCCCCTCCTCGGACGTCTCCACCGCCAAGATCTGCCCAAAAAGTCCACAAGACGGAAGAAGAAGAATCGTCACCTCCACCAGAGAAACCTGCTGGTCCTCCTGCAGCCGCTCGTGCCGCAGTGGCTTCCACAAAAAATACGACGCCGATCATTCCTACAACTATACCAGCTGTAAATGGCGCCTCTGCCAATCATCACGTTTCTAATGGCCGAACAGCTCCTAGGCTGTCATCTCCCGAGGAAGAGGTAGACGTCGGCAGTGTCGCAGATCTTCAAGTACATGTACCGACGGAAAGAGATGCTGCGAGTGAGGAGATTATCCGTCATTTAGATAAGAGTTTGCCCAGGTGGCCCGACTTTTTAGAGGAAGGCTGGACGGGGAACATCAAGGTGATATTTACGCCTGTTGTTTGGTCACCCTTTTTTGATCGCCAGCGGCACAGATTTCTTACATGGATATAGTCCATGCTATCAAGAGCCACAAAGATGTTATGTACGTCAACCGATTAGTCGTTTATTCTTTGACTCAGCATATTCAGAGGTAATCGATATGCTTTCGTCCTAGAATCCGTGCCAGAACGCGCCGAGATACCATATCTATCGCTAAACGTTTGGGTTTTTCTCTTCTCTTCTTTTCAGGTGTTGTTGATTTCTTACAGACACCGCTCTCTTTGAAATCTATTGAGGTTCGCGCTTCTCATTAATTTTTTTTCATTGGCTGAGTTTTGTTTAGAGTCGAGCGCGCACAAAAGATTATTCGACTCCGAGAGACTTCGACACCGACTTCTTACAGCTCTTCACTAAAGCGAGAAGGTGGCATGATCCTGGTTCCGATGCTTATGGCCATGTTCTTCTTCTTCAAGTCTGTGGACTTTTATCTCGGCTGCGAGAATGGCTCACGATTTTCCAGAGATTATATCAAGCCTTGACCTCAAAGGAGCCACCACATGGTCCGCCGTATTCTTCCTCAACCAATTTCGCGTCTCTACGTGCGGGACCCGGTGCATTCGATCCTGATCCAAGTACAGGTGTAACCAATGATCATGTTCCTACCAAGGACAGGAAATTTGTGGATCTACATCATTACAAAGGCTGGACCATCACGGTTGGTGACTGGGTACACCTCAGCAATCCTGATTATCCAAGTCTTCCTACCATCGGACAAGTACATAAATGCTGGGTTGCTGAAGAAAGGCGCGGCCTATATTGGATACTCCGTTGATAACCCGATGCTAATTTTGATGCTTAGATCACGGAAAGGTCAACATGGCGTAACTGTTTGCTGGTACTTCAGACCAGAGCAGGTACATATATATTTCTTCATTATTTTTCTGGCTAAAATGATCAATAGACCCATCACACTTCTGATCGGACGTTCATGGAAGGCGAAGTATTCAAGACAAGTATGCCGGTGTTGTTTTCATTCTCGGTCCCATCTGATGGTTTCCTTGTAGGTCACTTCGCTGAGCATCCGCTCGAAGACATACTAGAAAAGGTAGCGTGTCAACCTGCCGTCGATAGTTGTCACGGACGACCTAGGGCACCGTACTGGTATCCCGGTTTCCCGCTGTACGTATGCGAATCTCGATACGACAGCGGTACCCGTGCCTTTGTCAAGATAAAAGACTGGAGCTCATGCATGCCGGAGGAATCCCGCCAATCGGTGCCTATATATCCCTTTGAGAGAGTCGTTCCTCCGCGTCGGCTTCCCAGTCCGTTCGTGGGTAAGGGAAAGAACGGCGCCAAGGCGTCAGGAGGTCTTATTGGCGGTTCTATCGTTCCCAGCAGCAGAGTGACCCATATCATTCCCATATCTACTTCGGTATCAAATGCTACAACAGCCATGGATCGCTCAATTCTATCCGGTTCTGGACTGACGTTGGGAAACAACGCACAACAGGAAAAACTTCCTCCAGAGACCAGTACGTGATGGTGTATTGACAGCTTGAATGTGTTGCTCATTACGTGCTGTGTATCCGCAGCTAAGCATTTTGACCGCGATGCAGAGACCGACGAGGTTCTTTGGTTTGCTGCTCCGCCGATAAATGTTGCGCCTGCACCTGTGCCCAAACACAGCTTAGCTTACCTTCACTTCCTCGCAAAGAAGCGCAAAGTTCGCGTCGAGTCAAGCCCTTCAGCGAAGAGGGTCCGGACAACGCCATTTTGATCCGCGAATGGGTAAAAGTGTAAGCTAGATTCTTCGATAATTTATCCACTGTATCCTCCAACGCTGTATGATCTAGCTGTATCATGAAGTTCCATCATATCTGGGCGATATGCACCACATAACTCTCTTATCAAGGTCACCTCGACGGGCGCTTATTCCTGCCAAACATAGTCAAGGGTCCAAAATGTCTTGACCCGTGACAAACTGGACTTCGTCGTGGGTCCTGCCGACACGATCTTTTGTATTCAACCATCTGCTCTCAGTTCTATGTATAAAGCTGCGAGGTCAGATTGTGAGATGTCAGGGTCCCTCGTCTAGGCTCTCGGTCTTTGAAACAGGCCGCAGCGTCCAGGATCCATCTGGTGCGGTTCCGAAGCACGTTCCTGTTCCTGTAAATAAACTCGCGCTTTTTCCAATTTCAACAAGATGTACGATCCGCCACAGTCGGCTACCGGCGCGATATGTGGCGTGCTTTTCATTTACCGGCATCGTGTTATCGGCACCCTCATGCACCGCGCGAAGTCGAACACCAGTGGCCCAACATCACGGGTACACACACTGGGAGAAAAGCTGCACATGACACAACCATTCTGACAGCCATTCTTGCTGATAGATCATCTTCGATATAATCAGACGCCCATTGAATCAGGCCCGAGGTATCACAACAGCAGCCGAGATTTTCATACATCGTCGTCCTGCTTCCTTCCCTGCTTGTACCCCTACTTCGTTCATCCAGTCGTGCCTCTCCTCATCGGAAGCGGATCCTCTAACCGCCATCATGCTCTTCCGACGACAACTACTCAGTCTATCATGGTGGGGTCTTTGCCTGCTTACCTCCTCATCGGCGGCGCTCGTGCCGCGAGGTCCCCAGACGAATGCAACATGCACGAGCGACTTTATTTGGGCTGACAATGCAGCGGAGCTGAGTCCTTGTTGGCTGCTGGCGTACGTTTTGTCTTCTTGTCTCACGGATAGTGAGTGTCTACGTCGTGGTTGACTTCCTCCGACCGCTCACAGTTTTGGCTGAACAGCTTATAATGTATGGGCTTTGAATAATAATACACACTATGATCAGCCAGGAGTTGGTGCCATTTCAGCGACACCTTGTTCATGGTTGGTCCGCCGCCATTGCATAGTGAATTTTGGGATTCTAATTCTTTGCGCGATAGCTCCTGGGCCGCATACAACCTTTTCGGTGCTTGCACAGCGTGCCAAACCGGCAGTCATCTCATTTTGGTGTATGTTCACCGCATGTTTTCCTATGCACTGCCTGAAGACTACGCTTTAGCTGGGCGGCCTATAAGGCAAATTGTGGCGACAACTTGTCCACAGCAACGTGAGTCTGTTGTTACGATAGTAAAGAGGTGTCATTAAAAAATATGCTTCGCAGTTTCTTCCCTTATGATAAAGATTATACTCTAGCTACAGCCGCATCTATTCCCTATTGGGCGGCACAAGATCGTCAGTGTGGCCTGCATCGTTTTTAATCGGAATGCTTACCATTGTGAACCTAGCGTCAACTTGGAACGGCGGTCAGTTTGATTCCGTCCAGGCGAAAAATTTGTCTTTGGAAGGTGAGAAAGCGACATGTCATCAAATGATTCAAGCTTACCTTCCCCGTAGGACATGCCGACTTAAATGGTTCCTCAAACGATACCAATAACGATTCGGGTTCTTCGACACCCGTGGGCCCTATCGTAGGGGGCGTTGTTGGGGGCGTAATTGTAGTGGCAGGTGCAGCCGTAGTTGCCTTCCTCCTTTTCCGGCGTCATCGTCGACGTCATGCGCCCAGGATCCTGGAGAGTCGACCAGGACATTTCCGTTCACAGTCTGACCTGACACAAAAGAGCGGCACTGCAATGCTCTACAACGATTCCCTAAGCCAACGTCCTTTAACCCCGGTTACTCAGGCCCCTCATACCATTCTTTCGCACTCTGGAGAAGGGACCGCACTTTCGTATTTCGGTTCCGTCCACGGCTCTTCTGCTTTCCTGTCTCCGCCCACTTCTCCGACACGCCAGTTCATATCCCCTCCGCCAATGGTTATGAATCCCGAGGATATCATTCATCCCTTCACTGCTACTCCCTTGACTTCGCCGCCTTCGTCTGTGGTCGACAGGAAAGGCGGGGGAGTTGCGGATTTATACACCCACCATCAACGACCTTCGGTAGCTTCCAATCATTCTGCGACCAACTCTGAAAGTGCATCGAGGTCACGCTTAAATCCTCCTGCTTACAGTATGTACCAAGATGCATCTCCTAATCTACATCAGACGCTGGATGGTACTGGTACCCCTTCACGAGCTCAGACACCCAGTCGGGGACACCGATCTGAGAAGGGTAGTCAGGATACCGTCCCCCCCTGGAGTCCAGTTACGTCAAGTATGCAGGTGCGAAACACTGAGAGCCGATCGCCTTCTCCTGGACCTGGAGAGTTTGGTAATGTGACGAACGCCACCATACGATCCAATGGCGCACCGAGCGATATCGACGTATCGAGGATAGCCTGATTTATATTTCTATCTGTTCATCTGAGTTGTGATATTTTATGCTATCACCGTATAGGATTTATTTTCTCTGGTGGTCGCCAAATTTCTTGAGTAGTTGTAGTTTACTCCTTGATGATCGGGGAATTCAGCGGCATCCTTACATTGGTATGGGAAACGCACACAACAGGAACAACTGACCGAAGTTCCGATCACGTAGTAGTAGTACCGGTAGTACATCCAGTGTCCACCCGCCTTAGCGCTTTGAGAACTTTACTTGTCCATAAGTTATGATTGTATAAAGTCTGACACGTGAAGTGGCAAAATGTGGTCCAAACTAGTTTTTCGTGCCTCCTAGCTAATAGTGACTTGATAGTACCAAAGAATTTTGTGTCAGGTAGGCCACGAAGGACGGAGAAACCTGCCCAATATTTAAACAAATGACTTCGGATTTGCAATTGTTTCAAAGTTCAACCCACTTGAGTTCCAAGATTCAAAACTTGAAACTGAAGTACCAACCGTGGACAGTGGTCACTTGGAATCTTGGACCTTGGTGCCACTGGAAAACTGAATTCAAAATTGATTAAAATTCAAAAAAATTAAAAAAAATTAAATAAATAAAAAAGATCATGGTATAGGGTTGCGCACGAAACCCTAGGTTTAAACGTTTATTCCCGGTAACTTACACCCCTTCGCCGGAAGGGTTTTTGTTGAGGTAACTTACCTGTCATGTGACAGGTAGTTGGGCAGAACAATTCAGTACTATTAGGTGAATATTTCAAGTTAGATTGTATATTTACATAGGAGTGGTCTTTACAACTGAATTATCCTGAATTACAGCAAGAACATGTATAAAAACACGAACACGAAGGATTTGGAAAATTTCAATGATTATGGCGCGTCAGTCATGTGATAATGCACGTGGTGAGGTAAGTAACGGTAACTTACCGTAGCAAAACCAACCCCCCTGAGAGGGGTCGGTAACAAACGGTTACTTACCCCCCCTGGAAGTTTCGTGCGCAGCCCTATCATGGTAACTGGTTTTTATCACATTTGTTCACAGTATAAAAACTTAACACCTTAGTTCAGGATGAGTCGACCCAGGTTCGAACTGAGGACCTTCTGTGTGTTAGACAGATGCGATAACCAGCTACGCCATCGACCCACACCTTATGGCGAGCTAATAGATACTATTGCTGAAGACATTCGGCTCTATTAATCGAACGCCTTATCTTTATCATTGAGTCCAGTTTGCGAGCCATGGTTGTAAGACCGACCATGAGATGCGCCAAATATCAATGTTCGATCCGTGTATCAGTTCCGCATGTACGGAACTCACTGACTAGCCTCTCCCGCTATCGTCTCAGGTCTGTCATCATGCCTGGTACCTAATAAGTTACTATCTCGTAGACAGATGCTACTACCTACACGAATCACCTTCATCATGGTTCATAGATTGAAGACGCGCTGATACCCCTCAACGAACGCAAATAACCACGCCCACATCAAGCTCGATCCGACTAAATACATGTCATTCTCTGTTTGAGGCAAACTGGCCGCGAGAAAGTGAGACGAGGGTGTCCATGGAAAACGGCGGCAATCCATGTATACTTTCATGTTGCTTCCAAGTCCATAGGTCTCGTTACGCTGGGGGTACAGTCTTTATGGTGTTATATAATATCCATTCGAAATACGAGCTCGTTTTCATGACCATTTCAATCTAACATTTTGCGCGTAGGGTGTTGGCACTGAGTATCCTGAAGCTTGTTACAAACTGAGCCTTTTAATGCACAACAACCATACTAAGCACTTAAATAGACTCGAACCAGTCCTTCCCGACACTGATGACAGTCGATCAAGTGTATTATGGTGACACTTCGATCGACTGTCATCGAGTTTCAAAGGGATTGGTTCGAGTCTAGCACTTAAAAAAATAGATATACATGTCCCCCGAAGCTTGAAATGTCTCATTGATAATGTACACCAAATCCGTCCATCGCCCATCCATAATCTGAATACAACAACCCTGCCAGCTCTGCCATTGTCGTCTCCCCAAACGTGAAACCTGGTCCATCCAATGTGACATCAGGATACAACTTGTAACTTGGACGAGGCATTTGGAAAGATGGTAGTATCGCCGTGGGCGACGCGCTGGACCCAGAACCAGAACCAGCGGACACAGACCCAGGACTACTTGAGTTTTTTGATGCATCGATAATCATCCGCTTCGCAATGCGTTCAAACGGTTCTCCTTCACTCTCATCGTCTTTCTTATCCCGCCCCCGTTTCCTTGAAGGCTTCGATGGGAGATCTGGTTCAGCAGCTACGATGGAAAAGCAATCAACAGCAGGCAGCGGTGGACAAAGAAACAAACTTCACTTAATAATCCCTCCAATAACGCGATAGCATTCCTCGAGACCACGGATATATGTTCTGCAGTCTTGAAAAGATCTAACGCCTGCCGAAGTTCCGCCCTCCGCTGATCCAGACACCGCCCATCATCAGCCGCTTTCTGATGACATAGGTCAATGAATAGCACCACCGCGGCAGCGAAACCATAAAACAGCACAATCCACCACTTGAGCAGGATAGCCGACTGCTCGTCGTCAGATTTAAGATGGTCTAATATTGCTTGAGCGGATGCTATGCATTGTTCACGAGATTTCACCTTCGAGGGACGTAAGAAAGGATTGTATTGAGGAAGTAGTTACTCACGTATTTCCGATCTTTATACCCTCGGAACAAATACGGCCTATGCAGCCTCAACCGCCTCGTCTCGCCCATGATCAAACATAAGGTCAGCTCAAGCCCCTTCACCCCCTCATCAACCGCTAGGCTATTGTCGTCGGTTATGAAATGCTCGGGGACGCCTTTCAACATTTCTTCTAGCCGCTTGTCCATCTCCCCAACAAAACTATAGCCCGTTGGCGCCTGCATCTCATCCACGATCTCCCGATACAGAACAACAAACCGCAGACGTGTAAGGGAGAACGTCATTTCTGTGTATTCTTCCGTAGGTCGCGAACGTAGCGGTCGACCGTCGTCAACGAGATCTCGGTCGTTCACATTGGCCGGCCAGCCCGTATGGTTCTGTGAAGGATGTATGGCATATGTACCATTGTGCGCTGCCGCATGCGACCAGTCGTTAAAAATCTGATCGTTGTGAGAATGGTAAGGAAGGGATGAAAAGAGACGCACAAGACTCCACCATATTCTACGTGCTGTCTCCCGCTTGACTGGAGATTTCCATGTCGCGCTGTACGTCCGCTCGTCAGATTCAGAACCTAACCGAGACATACCAAGGTTCTGGGCAATCTGGTGAAAGGGTTAGCACTCGTGTTTTACACGTGAAATGTATGAACCTTGATGGCCGAGCCTAATAACGCCCAATGGGTGCTGTCGATTTCACCAGTCAGGTTATAGTGTTTTATGCTGTAACTGAAAGACCACATACTCGGCTTCGTCTAGATTTTGTTGGTACACGCCCATAAGTCTGAAGTATTGAATATGTGAGCTGGATAAAGAAGATCTGATAAAGTGATACATACAGGATACATTGTAAGTGCTCCAGGGAATGCGCGCCCAAGAAGTCATCGTAATGTAAACAGGCTTGTGCAGCAGAATACATTCGTTTCGATAATTCTGACGCCGTAGAAAAATCAATGCCGATACGCTCGCAGACATACGGTTCTATCAGGTGTAGTGATAGACATAATATCATGAAATACACCCCAAGAAACGAGACGTGAACCATGCCCACACTTTCGCTGGATTTTTGCATTAGGAGGACATTCAGCTGCACGATACATCAGCTAATGATCCGTATAGTGGAAACGACATCTACCTCACTTATAAAGGTCGGCGCGTGTAGAACCTTTGAATACCATTCCAATCTCTCGAACTAGAGGAGTTAATGAGCCGCAGGTACTTAGAACATGGAGTCATACGCACGTAAAACTGCACTAATGCGCGGGTCCTCATCTCGTCAGGAAGCATTGCTACAAGCCTCGCTATTATATTGACACCGGGATCCAGCAGAAGGAGCAAAGGATGTCCACCGGAGGGACTGGCAGACATATACGGATCCTCGTTATTATTCGTCGTTTCAAAATCCTGTGTGGCCCTGTTTCGATTCACGCGATGTCCCATAGCAAAGTCTTCCAGCATCATCGCGACGTCCTCGTCCGTCGAAGTAACGCCAAATGACGACCGGATGGCTGAACGACCTTTCTCCTTGTCCTTTACCTTTTCTTTTTCCTTCCCCTGATTGCCGGACGAGACTAGCTTGGACACAGTCTGCTCAAGAATGGCTAAGCGGCCGAGTACGTCGTCAAGCGTTTCTGCGGCAGTCTTGCCTGACCTGTGTAGCCGACGTTGAGAGGGAATATAAGGGAATAAAGTTCGAGATGCATACGCAACGGCATTTCGGTCTACCTCCTTGCATTGACCGCCCTCCCCTCTTAACATACATGGAGCGCAGGGGTACGCCCTATTACCTGTTTGGCGTCAGTAATCCCCTTCGACGATGTATGTAACTTAAAATTAGTACCACGAACATTTTATCTTACGCTTGCGGCCTAGCGTGCATTAGTGACATTCTGAATAAGACGACGCGACGAACGTACATTGAAAGCAGCTCTGTATCGGCCTCGACGACGTACGCAGTTCCGCCATAGGACATTGAGAATGGATGTCGATAAGGATCAAATAGTAAGCCTGATCAGATTTTGAAAATGTTGTACCCGATCTCCGTCCCTCGGTCCGTCATCCGTTTCTTTATCAATGCCGATTCGGATAAGAGACTGTCAAGTAGTAACGGCAAGAAAGGTACTTACGCTATTCTTTTGAATTCATGCATCGTGCCAAACTTTTTTGAGGGAGGCAGTACTTACGAGGACTCATATTCATCGCCTACTGGAGATGCCACAGAAGTACATGAGAACATCTTTAATGATCAGGTGGTAGCCCAAGAAGACCACGAAGTTTGCAGCCAGGAGATGAGAGTGATGACAGGCCAAACATGACTTTGGCTGCACCACGCCGAGGGGAAGACCATAGGCGCTCTATTTTCAGACAATACATTCGCTGCGGCGGTATAAGCCCGGATTCGACCTGGTCAGAAAACAATCAGGCTCAGATGATTGAAGAACTATCCCTGATTAGCCACATGCCCACCTTGAAGTGTATGCCGAGCCTTAGAGCCGAATATTCTCCCATGAACAGGGAAATGGCGGTGCAGTTGTAGTGATGAAAACTGGTGATTGATAACTGTGCATAAGGCCACAAGTCACGATATACAGCTCCACTGATCATGAGAAGAAGATAGGTCTGAAAGGAAAGCGTTATGAATACATGCTCAGCGTGTGGAGATGGGATTTCCTCGTGGCATTTCGAACCAAAGTGAGATCCAGATGAAGCACATTCCGGGATTCCGACTGGTTGAATATAAGATTATGAAGATGTTGAAGTTGCGTAGCCTGTACCTCTTCAGCAACGTTCAACGAATCTTGGTTGCTTGTTTTTTTCCGAAGAAATCTGTTTAAAAGAACTTGAACCGGTGCCGGACCGGGTAGCCGTCAGCTTGAGGGCTGGCCGATCAACTTGGGTGTCCGAATTTCAAGCGCGGCCACGAGTGACCTACAAAGGCCTGTGAATATTAACTTTGACCGCAGTGCGTTAAAGCAGTTCTATATTACGAAATTTCAGCTAATTGGCAAAGCATTTCTACAAAAGGCTCTAATCCCATCCCTCGGAACTGCTATGCACTTTTTGCTCTAGTTTCGCTTTGCTTGACGCTATTGGCAATTGCACGACCTTTGGGTGTTACAACACCGGTAAGACGATCGCCTCGTGTTTCAAGTAAACGGACCACCAGACTACCATCTATGTCGACATCGTGTCGCCAGTAAAGGTGGAGCTTTTCCAAGTCCGGAACTATCTTGGGATCTGCTAGTGCTACCAAAAGCGCGTCGGAAATTGGTCTGTACGGCCCGACAACCGGGTATGACGAATCGTCGATGCTGAGCGACATCAAACGAGGAGCCATCCCGAGAATGTCCAGCAAATCCTGCAAGCGAATGGCAAAACCCTGAAACGCAAGCTGTTTCAACGACAAAGTCCCTACCAGCGGCCTGCGTATGCAAGACGGGTGAAGTGGGGTTCCCGGGCAATCGAGATGAACCAGTTTTAATGATTTGAGGTTCGGGAACTCAACTTTGCAGAGCATCTCTTGGATCGTAGCGATTGTGCCCCAGGTGGCCACGACTGTCAGGCTGGAGACGAATTTACTGCAGAAAACCCTTCCAGTTACCGGTCGATGTACTCTTGGTGCGAGTAGTGTGACCATCATGACTTTGGGAAAGCGCAGAAGGCACTCCCCGGGTTTGTCAGTTGCAAGTTCCACACTCTTAACTATTGCGAAGTTTTTGATACCTGGCTCGATGGATTCCGTTCGTATCATCTGGAGTTTGGTCGCGGACCGGATAAAGGGGAGATCCAAGACTTCAGGCATAGTGAAATTCTTGAGCAGGGGCATTTTCAAGTCTGGGTCGGAGAGGAGAGAGTGCACCCGTGGATTATAATGGAGAACGTGAAGGTCGTAACATCTGTGCATATGCTCGCGGAACAGCCCCGCTAGGTTTTCGAGTGATAATTCCCAATGCGCCCAAAACTTCGAGCCGGGCCTGACACTGTTCACCAAGTGGACCGAAATGGCGCACGTCTTGGACCTCGTCAGGTAGAGCTCCACCGCGTCCCGCAATATCGATGTCCATCGCTCGTCTTCCGTGGACCCCTCAAAGTGGGGGCAATTGATCGGGCTGCCTTTGACGACAACGTTGACAGGGATGTAGATCTTCGACCAGAGGGCGGGCCAGTCTAGCGTTACAGCGCGCCACCGTGAGCAAACACTGCCGAGGATGATAACGCGATATGGATGCTCATATTGTGGGACTGGGGTACCGGCTTGCGCAAATATCTCAGCGAGACATTCGTTTGGGAGACTGTTGATATGGTCCGTGCCACTGGTGGGAGATCGTCGACCGGTATTTGACATACCGGGCGTGTGCAGTCTGTGAAATGGTGTTTCCGGAGTTAAATGCCTGATGTGGTGGTGGGGGAGAAGGAGAGATCAAAGCCACGATTCTGCGTCGAGAGTAGATTTATGTATCCCTTTGTCCATGATTGTCTTGTCTTTGTGTAAGGGTGGCATTGTCTTAGCTTCCAGCTTTCCGTGGCAGCTAGCTACTACAAGGCCCGTGGTTGCTATGTGGATATACTCGGATCACTGCAGTGAAACGAAATTCGGAGAAGGATTTCACATGCCTCCATTTACTCTGGTAACTGTTGCCCTCCAAAAGCTTGGTGTGATCAGCGGCAGAAGCGTCTACTTTGAATTTCTTTTGAATCTTTTGTCGCGTCACTATCAAATATGATCATGACTTGACCTTGCTTTAAAGCCAACTGTTTTAATGTTCTCTTCGATTCAAAACTGGCACTACTGTATTCTTCGGCTTGAGATGCCATAAATTGAAAGTCGACTCGCTTATGAAATTAGTACGTGTCGATCAGGCTAGTTCGCCGCGGCTCTTGGACACAAAACGAAATTGGGTTCACCTGATCTCCTGGTTTTCATGAACTGGAAGCATTAGACCGTATCTGCTACAATATATATTGTCATTTTTCTACATTATAGGCTGCTTCGAAAAACATTACCAGAAGGTTCGTTTTACATCGTTACGGCACGTTTCCAGGATCCGCAATTTCAAGAGCAGCACACCTGTAGGCGTGTCCTCCCTTGCACCGCTACTCAGACTTCACTGCTATGCCTCAGGAACAGAGTATTGCTTCGTCCTCATTGCTGGAGGCAGAATGGGCAGAGCTACGCTTGTAAATGAGGAGAGAGAAGTAACTTACGTATCCTCCATTTTACATTCAGAATTCTTGGAGAAAACATGATCTGCGCTTGAGAAAATATTGCGGGACGACCATATATATCACAGCAGATACGGTCTATTATTTATGTTACTTCCGAAAAGCCACTGCCGGCAAAAGCAACGGCAAAGGATCGGACACAGCGGCCCGGGTGCCTACCTCAATTCCATTTCCTATCTTGCTTCCGTCCCTATCAACCAACTGTATGAAAGGTTCAGGCATCCAGGATTATCTTCTATACAACCCCTACAGACAGGGGGAAATACTTTGACGTCCGCTTGTCCACTTGAGCGCCATGGCCAAACCTGCATCTTACAATCCTGACTCACCCAACGAAAAGTATGTTCCTCTGCCTTCGGCGCCGCTTGTTACTTTGAGCGAGAATGCGGTTCTTCAACCACCTTTGACTCGCCGCGGAACAGGTCCTGGAATGATTATTTTCCTTCCTCCAGCATCAGCATTCAAGACCAGTACCGAAGGTGATAAGACCTTGGATCCGGAACCAGTGCAGAAATGGGCTGAGGAAGGCTTCGCTATTGTCGGTGTCACTCCATCTGCATCGGGTTGGTCTGTAGAAGAAAGTATAGCGAAAGGCGTTGATGCTCTGCTGGATCTGAAAGAACTTGATATCAAAGACAAGTTTGCCGTTACTGGTGCGTAACGACGAGGTTGCCTTGTATTCTTTTGTTTATTGACATCCCACCTTTCAGTCTTCTATCCCGATATTCTTTGCACTGTGCTTGACGCAATATCGAGAGATCCACGTATTTCGTGTGTTGTCTCGTTTGGTGTGGCTTCGGCAGTGACGTCTACCGTCCCTATAGCTTTCCACGTCCCGACATCATATGAAGCGCCTGAAACCAGTGCGTCAACTTCAATTTACAAGTACAAGACTCCGTCGCCGTACTTTGTCCTCCCTCAAGCTGAGGATTACAAGCCAACGTTCGCCTCTATTGCACATACGCGGAATGTTGTCTTTCTCCGGAAGCATATTGGCGGTCCTCATTTCGATATTGAGGCAATTTGGGATGAACACACTTATTTCGAATTCGAAGTTCGAAGTGTGTCCCAGACAATGGGAACGATGGTGGTATGTTGTTTACTTACTGGCTTCTATGGGGTGACCTGAACATCGTGGTTCATAGCAAGAGCCCTATGTCAATCATATTACCACTGTAAGTTGTTATCGTATGCTGTCTCACTCGCTGAATTACTATGTGACATCACAGATGACTGGTGGCATCGGCCGGCAGAATTTGACTGCCTTCTATCGAGATCATTTCATCTTTGCGTAAGTTAATCTCGCAAAACCTATGCCAATTCGCCTTATCCCGGTCGTAAGTAACCCAGATGATACCGAACTTGAAACTGTTTCACGAACCGTCGGTCCTGATCGCATCGTTGGTGCGTGTCTTTCTATCGCTTGATCAACTTCCGACGCATCTCTCAACACTTCCTTTCATAGAGGAGTTCATCTTCAAATGCACCCATGACAAGGCTATCGACTGGCTTCTACCTGCTGTTCCTCCAACGGGGAAAAAGCTAGAGATTCCGATGCTTGGCGTAGTGAACGTACGCGGTGATCGACTATATCATGGTTAGTGTTTCTGTATAATCATAGATTGTTATTGCACTCATACGTTGCTAGAACACATTTGGTGGGACCAGGGAACTGTCCTATTGCAAGCAGGGCTTATCCCCACTCACGTACCATTTCCCCTTGAAGACGGAAAGCAGATGCTTCGTCTTCCTGTTGCCGGACAGGAGTGTGTGAGACTGCTGGTCAATGAAAGAGATGGGAAAAGTAATGAAATGTTCGAATGGGGTGTCCGGGGATAGAAATGACAATTATTGTCCAGATTTGTATCTGTATAGGCTTTCATCGGAAGGCGGCAAATGAAGTGAGTGGGAGATGAGAGTTTTGAGACGGTTGCGGAGATTCCTGAGCATATTTCAGTGTTGTGAATTTATTCCCAGAGCTAATCGATAATTGGCGGAATCCCTGCTCAGAGGATGTATTCAAAAAAAGCTCGTCAGGTGTATAGGCCAACGCGGAAACCTGTAAAAATCGAGGAATTAAATCAGGGGTGCTACCTTCCAAGAAGAGGACGATAGACGTGAGCCTGTGCTGTAAGTCTTTTTGCGTTCAAAACTCGGCAACGACATGCACAGAAGCAATTACCTGGAGACTTGAAAGTTCTGTTGTTTACGGGCCGAAGAGACCCTGGAAGTTAGGGCAGCATAAATAACACCCCGAAGTCTACAATCCTGCCAAGATGTTAATGGTGTTGGAGTGGCGCCTTGGGGCCTGATAATTGAGGATCATCGAAAGTGATCGGCTTACCCAAAATTAAGCACGTGATCGTGCTACGTGCTCTCAGAATCGACTACCATCAGAAAAATACAGTCTGGCTCTAAACCTTGAAGTCCCGGACGTTTATCTGGTCACGATTTGTCTTCTGATATATCTCATAGTAAACCTGCTTTCTCAAGGGGCTCGGCTGGGTAAACTTGGGCTATCGCTTTCCACACACATCGCCTCGTGGCTTGCCGATGACCGTTCTTGGGATGTTGTTTGGCTCTTCTTCTACCTCGTGGATAGATCTGGTTCTCCTTATCTAATGATCATCTTTTAACACAATCGGCGCTCATGAGTCGAGCAGGAATGGATTTGGTCTTCAATCCGAGTCCCCGACCGCCGTGATGGAAGGGCCTCTGCCTTAAGCCTTCCTTCTTTTTGGATTTCTCCTACGCCGACAATTTTTGCTCTAAGGTCCGCTCAGATGACCATCGGATGAGAGGATCTTTACTGATCAAGTGGTACTTCGCTGTAGGTAAGCCTGAGCAATCTCCTCTTTGATCGTCGCTGGAAATGGACCTCAATATGAAAGGTTTACACAGCTGTCACATCGGGCTTCTGACAATGCTCCTTTCTAGACAGTAGCTCCCGCACGTGTCTGATTTTCACTTATCTTTTTCCATAGTTGGAACTCGCAGAAATCAATCTTGTGCTACATAACTCTCATTATCCTCCCATACCCGGAGTTGAACTTGCTCCACCATCAAGGGGCTCATCTTCATGATCTTCCAATGGCCAACTCTCGTGTCAAACGCTTCGCTCGCGCGCTGTATAATGACCAGTGCTCGGTGGATCAAGCCCCGATATTAATTCATAACTAAAAATATGCCCTCGCTGTTTTCGGTTCTGCATTTCTGAAAGAGTATTAAATCTGTCTCACCCGGGCTCAAGGCCTTAGGATCTGGTCTTGTCGCCTCGTAATGAAGATCTCACAATTCTGCCTCGGTATTGCCGCCTGTTCAGTCCTCGTAGCAGGTGACCTCCAGAGCAGAGATGCGCCTCCCGAGAGACTGGAAGTTCCCATTTCGGTTGACAGCAACAAGAAATATTCCGTCCATGTGAATATGGTACGTCTGATTATTGTGCGTTACTTAATTTGTTCTCAGTGTTCTCCAGTCTCCAGGGCCTCAATCTCAAAACTTCACGTTTGCACTCAGTTTTGGAACAGGATACACTATTGTCGCGGGAACGGCGTGTGATGACTGTGATGGTGTTACGCCGTTAGTTCCTCTCAATCTTGAACGATAAGCTTCTTAAAAGCTCATGCATGTTCCTCTAGATATAACCAAAGCGCATCTGCGACTGTCGAACAGCTACCAGGCAGTCGAAATGTTTCCGTCATAAATGGCACTGCGGGGGGCAACCTCATCACGGAGGATTGCAGCCTTAGGCTGAGCAATGGATCTGGCTGGTTCTACCCTAATCAAACCAGTAAGTACACTAGAGTCCTGGTATCTCACACAGCGTTCTCATGACCCTAGTTATCCTTGCGAATCAATCCGATTCGCTAATCTCTCCTGGACACACTGGAATCATAGGTCTTGGGACTAACGCTAGTGCGTTTTCCGATGATCGGGTTATCAGACCTTTGCTGACCGACCATGTGTAGGGGATGGCGATTTTGATGCTACTGTCTTTGGGGGTTTTCTGTCACAAAACCCGTCTCAGACAAACTTTAGTTTCGGCATGGCGCTCAATCAAGCACCAGATGATACACAGTCTATTGCATCCGACTCAGATGGTGGTGTGTTCCATTGGTTCCAACCGGATCCTTCGTACTACGATGGCGACGTGGCATGGAAGAACATGGTTCCGTCCAACTCTAGCAGTCTCGCGGCAGATTTCCATGTGATGATGGATAGCTGGACATTCACGACATCCTTGGGGAATAGTTCGCAAAGTGGAGATCTAGTCACGCTCATTGATCCAATGTACTCCACGATGACTTTTCCTCAAGGAGCTGCAGCCCTCGTGTGTGGGTGCTTTCCTATATTTCCTCCGTGTTTACCTTGTTGATTGAACTAAATCGTATCAGATGCCGGTGTTCTGGGTGCTTCAGTCGTGGCCAACACTTCGCTCATCAACATATGGGGTGTACCTTGCATGTCTAAAATGAATCTCACGCTCACCTTTGGTGACGTCTCGTTTTTGGTCGACGAATCAGTTCTGGTGCGAAATCAAAGTGGACAGTGCTTTGGCACCATTGAAGAATGGTCGTCGCCGTCAAGTACGGAATACCTTTTGGGATCTAATTTTCTCTCTTCAGTCTATGTGTCAGTGACTCCGTTATCTTTTTCATTAATTATCCTTATCTTTCTCTTCATCGCAGAATATTTACCGTATCCAGCGCGACTGATGGTATGGTCGGGTTTGCACAGCGGGCAGTCAACGTAAGCTCAAAAAGGCTGAACGCGGCCTCTATTGTCGGTGTCGCTCTGGGATCAGCCGCCTTTGCTATTGCCGTCATCGTAGTCGCCGTGTTGATTTATCGTGCTCGTCGTAGGAGAAGACCGACTGCAGCCGATAATGATATCACTCCTTACACCCCCAACACACCCCTCTCCGGTTCGACTTCAAAGTCAAAGTCACCACCTCTATCTCCAGAGATAGTGACAAGTTATACGCCACCTTCCACCGGCTATGGCTATTCTGTAGGTGCTACGTCGAATCGTTCGGATTCACCTTCACAGGGAGCCCCAGACCATCCGCCGCCGTACTCTGGACAAGGCAGCGGACTCATGCAAGTTGTGGAAAGGCGGGGACAGGAGGAAATGCCTGCGGTGCACATTGGACCACCACCTGGAGGCAAACGAATCAGGAATAATTCTTCCACGTTGTTGGGCACGAACTAATGCATTTTTAGCTTATGCGATTTCCCTTTGATAATGCGTTTGGAAGTTTTATGTACTAGTGAAAATTCTACTTCGGATTTTGTCCCTATATCATAGACAGCTCAAGGTTATTGGGATTACTAAATCTATGGTCTCAAGAAAGAGCAAGAAAGTAAGTTAACGCGGTCACGTGTGCTATCTGTCGAGGCTCTTGCCAAACAGGTCATCATTGACTTGTTTCTCGAATTTCAACTTGTACGTAACTCTGATCCTTACCACCATCATGAGTCTCAGCCGAGGCTTCATGTACTCCGCCATTCCAGGCAGTGAGGCCATGCTCGGTGCTCATGGGCCATACGGTCGGTCGACCCCGTTAAAGACCTTTTCCTTGATAACAATATCCGTATCTCTTCTGTTTTTCTGGTTTTGGTTATTCCTGGAAACGCCCTACGAAGTAGCCTCTCTTGGCAAAGCGATCCACATATCTCAACAGAAGGACGTTTTGGACAAATCTAAGATATTTGTCGTCTCTCTTCCGCGTCGTCACGACCGCCGAGCGCAAATGGAGTACCTGCGGTCATTTCTGGGGCTTCAATGGACGTATTGGGATGCCGTAGAGGCGGAGGATGAGCGGATAAGTACTATTCTCGACAAGGTACACTCTATCCGCAGCGAAGCAGCCAACCTTAGCATCGACACCATTCCTGAACGCATTCGGTTACCCTTCCGATGGCCAGGCAACGTCGACACTCTTGCGCGAAGCAATGTATCACTTGCTGCTACCGAAGCGTTATTTTGGGCGTCACCTACGTCATCACCTCCATCATCACCTCCATCTGAGCAAAATGCATCCCGCCTGCCTCTAACCTGCGCTATCGCCGATTTTACCATCTTGCCCTACGATGCAGATCTCCCGGAGCACAAGATTCTCAACGCTCCGCGAGTCGCATGCTGGGAATCTCATCTATCAGTCATCAAAGAAATTGCTGGGTTGGAGAAGGATACCTTTGGCGTTATCTTGGAGGATGATGTCGACCTAGAGAGGGATATTAGAAGCCGCTTAGACCGCGTCTGGTCATATTTACCAGACGACTGGGATATGGTATACCTAGGTCGATCTCGATTTTCCTCTTCTGGCTTACTCTATTCTCACATTACTACAGGACACTGCTGGGGCAACGAAGCTTACTACCCCGCACTAACCCCCTTCACGTCTCCCAACGAGAGCCAACTGCATCCGTCAAAAAAACCCAAATGCACGCACGCCTATGCTGTTTCGCCAATCGGCGCCCGACGACTGTTACTCTACCTTACCCATCCGCCATTCGCGTATTCGCGAGCAATTGACCAGGCTTATGCATGGTTGATCAAGACTGAACGCATTAAGAGTTTCTCCCTTGTGCCAAGTGTGGCCGTTCAGACGAAGAACGACCTTAGTGATATCAGCCAGGAGAAACTGAGCGTCTGGAAGGAAACGCTGATCGATGGAGTATTCGAGATCTAAACTCTATTTCTGACAATATTCTTCGATTTCCTTGGATTTGGGCCAATTGTATGTAATTTGGATGGTCTTTGTTATATTGTTGTTCCATGGTACTCGCTGAATGTTCATAATATGTATAGATATAATACTCAAAGTGGTTTCATTACTCGTCGAAGTACTCTTCACAGAAACGCAATCCTATCTCCTTTCCCTCGCACGAATTGCCGAAAAGGCCTCCACTTAAGAATCTTCGAACAGTTCAAGCAATGACCAGACCAGTCTGAAACTCTTGGCCAGGAGGTTACCCTTCGAAATCCTCAGGCGTTTCGCGTCTTCAGAGGACCTTCTAAAGTACGACCCTGTCCTACTAATACAGCATGATACTTTCATCTGGTAGCAACAGATGCGTAATCTATTTCGTAAATGAATAAGTGTACACTTACATCCCTGGTAAACTTGAAAGTCAACTACCAAGGTTCAGACCAATCTCCTTTCCATTGGCATCCTTCCTTGCACGAACCGCCCAAAAGGCAAATTCAGTATCATCGCCACTCCCATGACCTTTGCGCTTGTACAAGCTGCTATAAGAGATCATCAAGCTGAAGAACCCTTCAAAAAGTTCAATCAAGGATCCATCAGGATTCGCCTTCGTCCAAACACGTTTCATCATGAACTTTCCACGAGCGGTCTGAATTCCGCATCCTCCGTCGATGATACCAGTATTGGCGGTGACCGCAGGATCGCTCTCCATGTCGGAGTCACGCGCGAGGAAGAAGGACTTTTGGTGCTCCGTATAGGAAAGCTTGTTCACCGCCTTGATGTCCTCAAGAGATAAATCGTATGGCAAGCACTCCATAGGATCACGGAGGGCCCGGGAACCTGCTACGCCATCCTTCGTGTAAGGCGCATCAGGAAGAACGATCTGGGCACTGAAATCAGGCTTCGCCTGGTAGGTAAGTATTGTCTTGTAGATTTCTTCGTATTGCGGCGTCGACGAAGAGTTGGTAGGGAGGTAAACTTTGGACAGAAAAGGCAGGACCATGGCGTAAAGGTCGAATTTGCCGGAAAAGACGGGTCCGTTATCCTCTTCCTTCTGGTAAGGGTGCAATGATCAATTTTCGCAGTTGGTGAAAAAGATATCGACGCACTTGAGTCTCCGAAACTGCAGACTAGACCAAAATCAGCATAAATACTAAACGTCAAGATGAATGCGTACCTCGACATCATTCTCGCTACCACCTGCTGCTTCAGTAATCTTCGCGCGTTTCCCTCCCTCCTTCGCCGTTTTCGACGCGTCGAGGCTAGGAGACCGCGGTCGCTTCTCCCCGACATTCTTCGCCGGAGCGGCCTTCTTCTTGGAAGAAGTTTTCTTGTTTGTCGCAGCGGCTCGTCCCCTTTTCTGGAGGGTATGCTTTGATCAGTAGCGTAGCAGGTAACAGCAGAGCTTGACCCACTGGTGGCATAGTAAGCGGTCAAAATGTGGGGGGAAATGAACGGGGTGGTACAGACTTTTATATACGTGGGGCGGGGCGGCGGTGGCGAGGATCGAAGCGGAGGTCGAGGCGTGTCTTGAAATTTGAACCCGTCGAAGCTTAACGACAAAAAAGAACGCCTCGTGGTTCGGTTCGGTGCAACCAGGTCCGAGGTGGCATCCTATAGACACACCGGTAAGATGTCTTTTTTTGTTTTGGCAAACCTGAATTTTGAGCAACATTCTAGGAGCATAATATGAGGGTCAAAAAAGTCGCGTTTTGGAGGATCTAAAATCCATGCCACCCGCCAGAGATGAATTTCGGGAGCATCCAAGTTTTATGTAAAATCTGTGCCAAATTCGACCTCCTAGAACGTCACCTTATTGTGCGAACGTCATGTCGTGGGTCCCCTTCTCTAACTTGTAAGCTGCGGCAAACGAGACGTTGGGTATTGTGCTGAAAGCGGACACTGGTCCTTGTATACTTCATTCGAATATAGTTCGTAAACCAAGCGACCTCTCAGCTGGGTAGGTAGTCTCTCCAGCAATCAAACCATCGTTGAATTCGATATACTTATTATCTGCGGTGCATACGATACAGAGGTAGCAATCCTGATACAACATATGAGCGCTTGAGCAAGCATTGATGGTCGAAAAGAATAGACTCACAATGGAAAGGCCGCGTGAATCCTCTCGCCGCGCTACAATGTGTTCCTCCAATGATCTGCACACTATTGAGACGCATATATTTCGCATCAGGAAGGTCGTCAGATATCGCTCTTCTCGAGATTGAAACTTGGCTCTAAGGCGTCGACATCGGATTTCGTTCGCAGTTGGACAGACGTGTGTACCCACGAACTGGATAAATTCATGACGAGAATGCCGTCGACTCAGCAGTTGCAAAATTCTGATAGCATAGAAGGTGGTGGTTGCGGCGAAAGAGGGGAGCCTGGGAACAACCGTCCCTTTGCCAGTTCCTAGGTCAGCTTGCCCTCAATACCGTCCATATCCTCCTTATGTCAACGATGCAGCATGGATCAGGCAGCGACGACATTGGCTCACCACCTTGTCAATGAATTGCAACAGTGGGTACTCGTCGCGGTATAGAAGAGCACTGTTGTTGACGCCGTACAGGACACCGACCAATGACCGACTCCTCGTAGGCATCTGCGGAATCCCAGCGTCGGGCAAATCAGTATTTTCTGACCTCCTGGAGCGATGCACGAACGAGCTGCTGGAGAAATCTGGACAGCAATCTCGCGCGGTGCTCGTCGGGCTCGATGGATGGCATCTCACTCGGGCTCAGCTGGACCAGTTTCCTGACCCCAAATTGGCGCATTCCAGGCGTGGAATCCATTGGACGTTCGACGGCCCAGCGTACCTTGCATTCGTGCAGAGCCTTCGTACACCGTTGGACGTGTCGCCCGTCATCACTGCCCCATCTTTCGACCATGCAGTCAAGGATCCGACCCCAGATGCGGTCACCATTCGACCTCACCATCGTATCGTCATTATCGAAGGGTTGTACACCTGCTTATCTGTTGATCATTGGGCAGAGGCGGGTCGTCTGCTGGATGAACGCTGTTACCTTCGTTTGGATATCGAAGAGGCGAGGCAGAGGCTGGTAAAGCGCCATGTATTGACCGGGATCACACAGACTTTGGATGATGCCCACCTTCGTGCAGAGCAGAACGATATGCCCAGTACGTGTTCCATCTCCTAGTACTTCATGCTTCGATTGACAATACTTTTAGATGGTACCTTCATTATTGAAAACATGTTGGAGCCCACGAGAATCATCGATAGTGTTGAAGACCCTGCCTTCAAGCTCACTTGAAATGGTTGTAGGAGCCTAATCTGTAACAACAATTGTAACACGGAACCCAGAGACTTGGTGAGTACTGTTCTAATCATCGAGCTAGTAGCGATTGACCTAGTCCATGCGAAGCAGTTCAAGAAATTTCTTTAATTATGTTCGCACGGCAACCGATTTTCGAGCACAACATTCAATTATTCACCTTGTTGAGAGAGACAATACAGAGTTCCGTGAAGCCTTTGTCTTTTTACCACTTGACAACATCTCTCCAGCGTCTTTCAATGCTCCAGTTCATGTGTTGATAATGTGAATTTATGTCCGGTCCTTCTCCTGCAATGCGTCTTTCCTTTTTGGATCTACGACACTTTTTGAAGGCACGATTAGCTCTGCCGAATGGCTCTAGCACAATTCTACTTGTTCATCTCGATGAGATAGAACAAGTACTGCAAGGACGCAATGGTGATTTGGAGGGCGCCGCCTATCTCCAGGACGCCGTTGTCGCCTTCGCCCGCCAACGGATTCGAGAAGTGATAAAAGGCTCGTCTATCTCTCTCTCTCTCTCTACAAGCGCAATCCTCCGAGCCCTTCACGAATTCAAATATCTTTCCCTCTTGGATCGCAAGTGATGATGCAGACATCAGTAAGGTGCGAAGTTCTCATTCAAAATGGAACTACTTGAGCCTAATGTCATGAATGAAAGATTTGGTGTTACGCTATCACCGACACTCTCATCATGCTCGACGCAAGGCTAGACGGTCGAGTGCAGAATTCCCCGACCTTCTCTGACCTACATCCTCGGAACGTGAACCTCCGCGAAGCCTCATGATTGTGACCCTTTGTACTGGCAAGAGGTTGAAGAATTTGGTACGGCCTGGGACATTCAGCCGCTAAAGAATTTTCTGCCCTTGGATCCTTTGTGCGAGCAAGCGCATAGGCTAATTATTTTGAGCGGGCCAATCGACGTTTCCCTCGAATGGCTCGAAACCAGACCATATGACGTCAAGAAAGCTCTTCAACTCGGTAAGAGAGGATGTTTGGATGGAGAAACGCCTTCGGTACAGGGAGTTGGGACCGGACTTTGAGTTTACCTTCAGTCGATGCTGACCGCTTGGAGTAGAAGGCCCAGGAGTCGCTCATCGAATCGGACCACAAGAAAATCACTGCGGCATAGTTCCGGGATGGAATAGAAGGAGACCATTTCGTTGTTGTGACCGATGAAAGCTTCGAAGGGACTCTGTCCGCCAATGTCAAGAAGACGACCAGCAATTTGGATCCTATATATTCTTTGGAAAAGTAATGGCTGCCAGGCTGTAGGCTGCTTTTGATTTTTGCGAATTTATATAGTAATGTAGTACTGTCGTGGCACGAAATGTGATATTTAACTGTGCAAGAAGCTGGTCGTTGCAAAAATCGGATATTAACCGGTCTAGTAGCCCTTCCTATAGTGGCGTCGTCCACATTGTTCCTGTACCCGACGAATGCAGGCCCACGAGCGCGCATCGCTGCAATCTCTCGACGAGGTACTGTACCAGCATTGTCGCTTACTCGTTCGCGAGGAAATATGGTTATCGATGAGCGATGAAACACGCTGTACGTCCGCAACCGGTAAAGATCACAATGGACCGCCTCGATCGTCTCTCTCTGCAACCACCACCACCTCGCCACGATGCACCATGAAAGGCAATTAAAGAGGTACGTCGCCGACCTCCACGAGCAGCTGTATACTCATTTGCTTCGAGAGCGAATCCCAAGACAATCCAAGACAAGTTTCTCGTCGGATATCAAGGATGGTGAGCGCGCCGCCGCCTACATACGAAGATGACGATTGCTCAAAGAGGAGGAATAGGTTTACTTGTGGTGGCGATGGCGAGCCAGTCGGCGAAGGTGAGTGTTAATATCCTGTATTCGTCGTCGTTTCACACCTCTCCAACTAGGTCACCACGGGTGGCTCCATTGGTTCAACTGCCCAATTCCTGACGGTGGAAAACCCAACATCGATGTCTGGCCCGACGTCTCTGGCTATTCACCTTCAGAATTGTTCCCGGCACCAGGGCTCAAATTCCAGTCTGGAGAACAGGCGTTTCTATTTTCATCAAGACATCCGAAAACTGTTCAAAGGTAGGGTATATGCTCCATATATGCGCTCATTTTTCATCTTCACGGTAGGCATTTCCATTGGATGGCGGAGCATGGCGTAGATGGCGCGTTCTTACAGCGATTTGCGGGAGAAGTCGACATTGAAGGCGGTGCAGTCGGGAACCTGCGTATACGTGACGAAGTCGGAGACGCGGTGATGCGAGCAGCAGAGCAAGAAGGCAGGGTTTTTGCCATAATGTGCGTCTATTCCTACAGTTCCAGTCTTTGACATTGATTGCAACGCCGCGCATCAGGTACGATGTAACAGGCGCGCCACCAGACCGCATACAACGAATTCTAGAGCGAGACTGGACTCATCTCGTACGAGAGAAAGGTATTCTCGACAGTCCAAACTATCTTCACGAGAAGGGCAAACCCGTCATTACACTATGGGGATTCGGGTTTGCCGAGGCGAGACATACCCCAGACCTCCTACGTGCCATAACCAATTCAATACGGAATCTGACACCTGGAGGCGCATACTTGATGGCTGGCACACCTACTCACTGGCGTACATCTGAAAGCGACGCTGATCCGGACCCTGAATTTCTGAACGTTTGGCTGAATGAATTCGATGCGATATCTCCGTGGACAGTGGGACGATACCGAAGCGACGAGGATATAGAGAGGTTTTCCGAGACGAAAATGAAGGGTGATATAGACTTGCTGAAAAGACAAGTCGAGAATGGCGGTCGTAAGATCGATTACATACCCGTCGTCCTTCCTGGCAGTACAGTCAGTCTTGCTTACTCTCTACTATTCGGAATGTCGCTGACATTTTTGCAGGGTTTCAACCTCACAGAAGGCAGATGGACATGGAATGACATGAAGCGGAAAGGAGGTAGGTTCCTCTGGAAACAGATTTTCCACGCGAAACGGCTTGGTATACGGACGATGTACGGAGCCATGTGGGATGAGTAAGTAAATTAATTCGTCCTTCATACTATGGCTGAATATCGATAACGGTAGGTACGACGAAGGAACGGCGTTTATGCCAATTGTGCCGAAAAAGAGCATGCTACCTCAGTCGGACAAGTATCAATTCATGGCGCTTGACGAAGATGGCTATGATCTACCGTCTGACTGGTCAGTCCTTGTACTTATCTACTTCTCATGATTGACCGTTTTTCTAGGTACATGCGAATCTGTGGCTTTGCTGCCGAAGGGCTACGCAGTGAACGGTTAATCCACGAGACTTTTCCTGTCAAGGAGCTTGACGACTACTGGTCCACTCGACCCAAGTATGAAGAAGATACGGAGAAAAAGGAGGTAGACGGAGAGCAGGCATACCAAGCATGGCTATTCTCGCAAAAGGAGGAGAAGGATGAACTTCCGCCTCCTCCATACTCGCTGGAGGAGGACGAAGCTGGGCCATTAGCGTCAGCGTCAGGATCCGGGTCAGGCTCTACGTCTCGTCCGGCGAGTGTCACAGTTCAAGCCCATTCCTCAGCTGGGGTCTCGCCCCCGGCTCAACCTGGAGCATTGAACAACAGCTCTAACGTTTCGTACAGTCGACCAGCAGATACTTCCCCTAGCTCGTCATACGTCAGGCCATTATCATCATCTTTAGCGTCTGATTCTTCGTCGTCGTACGCGCCTAATGTGCCTCATACGATGGGCGGATCTTCAGGATCTTCTCATGCTGCCGCAGCACATCAGTGGCCATCGTCACCCTCCACGTATAACGATACCTTATCATCACTCACAAATGACTTTGCCCGTCAAGAGATTTCATCCTCCTCTCCGCCTTCGGTTATATCTTCCACTCGACCTTCTTTTACACCATCGCCTCCACTTCATCCTGCGTCAGCTTCTACCTACCGACCACCTCAAAGTACCCTGCAATCTCAACCATCATTTGGTATATCACCTCCGCCTGTACATCCTTTAATTGCCAAACGTCCTTCATCTACCTCCGCCTTCCGTCCTGGACCATCTTCAACCTCCGGACTTCCACCTCGACCCGCAGCTGAAACTCGCCCAGTCAGCTCAGCTTCAGTCCGTCCCTCTCCCAGTGTCAATTACCACACTCGTCCGCCTTCAAGACCGCAACAGCAATCGTCTCCTCAATGGCCTCCGCCAGAATGGGGTACATTTCCCCCTGGGCCCAGACCGGAATCAGCTCCCTATCCAGTTTACTCGAGACCTTCATCGCGCCCACCAAGTTCTTCTCCTCAACCTTTTGGTCAATCCCCTTCACTCCCTAGACCTCATTCTCCTGGCTCGTATAGACCTCCATCCCCTCCCGTATTATTCCCTTCTGCCACGGGACCATCGTATTCCCCAGAACCTGGACCTCTGCCTCCTCCTATGATGTTCCCCGGAGCGGATACGTTCCCTGGCCCGGCACCACCCCAAGACCTGTACCGGCCACCATATATGTATCCAGAACCTCAGCCGTCACCTCCGGACTCCACGTTCCCTGTGCAATCAGGCTATCCTGGACAGCCGAATTATCCTGGGCAAGGACAGTCTAGTTATCCGTCGTATTCATCATACCCCGGACAAGGACAAGGATACCCTGGACAGTCTTCATATCCCGGACAGTTTGATCAGCCTCCGCCTGGTGGATACATGTATTCACAGTCCCAGCCCCAGCCCCAGCCTCAGCAGGGGTCTGGATATTACAATAACAGCACTCCTCCGCCTCCAAGTGTGTGGGTTTTCTTTGAGCCTGGTAACTTTTGATTAATACTCTCAGGATCACCTACGAATTCAAGCACCTCATCGATGCCGGCGTACTTGGGTTCTGCGCTGAATGCAGTGGCGGGGAAGAAGCGGGGAGACCAGCTTATGCAAAGTGAGTATTTATCTGTCTGGTTGGGGAATAGGACGCTGATGTGATTCAGGTGGGAGTAAGCTATTTAGTAAGTTCACGAAATAGATTCGGTGTAGACAAAGAACATAGCGAGATAGTGTGTTAACCAGTGTATTTGATCTGCTTTTACTTTGCGCCTGTAGGCTGCCAAGCTTGAAACTAGATAGTACTGGTTCAGACAGGTCTCGATCTAAATGAGCGTCAGCTTTCTAACCTATTCGCTACGTAAGTGCAAAGAGCGAAAGTAGCTCTCAGTGAACATGATGGCGTGCGACGAGCATAGACATTACTTGGATGATAGTATGCATGGAATATGGGGCGACGTATTAAACCTAACGTTTTGATCCACGTCGTTGAGGGTCAAGCCGCTAAATTCGATGGGCAAGGTAAAGTATGAATCGTTGGACGGAACTTACCCAAAGATTTTGCACCCTTCCCAACCAGTATACGCGAGAGTCCGAGAGATGTGGGAAATTAAGAACTTCGAAGCCGGGGTGGGTTTTGACACACCCACTGGGCTGCACTAGACTCGGGTCATTCTGACGAGGCCGTGTAGTTTCCTATTGAGGAGATGAGGACGGACTAATGACCATGCAACTATTCAAGTGACAAGTAGGTTGGTATCAAGTCTAGGGCTGCATCCTACCACCACTATGTTGTGTAAGTATGTCGACTTCATGCCGTTATACCAAGCTGATATTATGGCTTCGAATCGGATTGGAGATAAATCACCATATCAAACCACCCCCCCTACCAACTGCAAAACCCCGGACCTGGAGAGCCCCAACATTCTTACCTACGGCGGCATCAACACCAACCACACATCCGAATGCTCAAAACCCAGGACCAACATTTTCCCCCCGCAATACTCGACTCGAAAGAACACAATGTGGACCCCCATCTCGTCTCTTAGATACTCAGATTACAAGTTACACGCCCTACGAAAAGTCTATACCAATTACAATAAAGCTCCTACGATTTATTACATCCATTTACGATACCAGCGTACTAGTTAGTGATCCAACACCTAGTGACCTACAGAAGCGATACGAGGCATGGAGTGTAGCATGGATCCGAGGCACCATAAGGGATACATACCATCACCATCATCATTGGGAAAGGTAAAAAACCATAAGTTACCTCCACCCCTGGGGACTGAAGTCACGACTCACGAGTGCAGCGTGCGCACTACGCATTGCGCAACTAATATACCCTTAGCTAAGGGACAAAAAAAGTGTCATTCTTGAAACTGAGTCGACCCAGGCTCGAACTGAGGACCTTCTGTGTGTAAGACAGATGCGATAACCAACTACGCCATCGACCCATGACATCATATTTTCCTGTTATAGCTTCACCTTCTGATGAGATACGGGGCGAAGAATGATGAGCGATTTGAAGGGGGCTCTCGGGAATCCAAGTATGTGAATAACTTTGCGGTCTCTCGTTAGGAAAATTATACGAGTCTACTGTAAGGGAGGTGGGAAGACGAAAAAGATCAGAATTATCGACGTCGTACTTGTACATTACAGCAACGCTACAAGCAGCTTCTGCGGGGGTGAAGAAGCAGCTGCTCGCAGGAATACATATATAATAGAACAAAGACAAGGAACGGAAGGGCGTAGCCCGCGTCGTGACAAGTGGCATCAATTTGAGCGATGAACATTGATGATTGAACCCCTTGCTTGTTCACTAATAACACCATTAGGAAAATAGGGTGATTATATCTCGCCTGCCTCCTGCGGTTGTTCGTGAACAATTCTCGCTGCGAGTTGAGGCGAAATCCTCAGACGTAGCACACCTCATCTTTTAAGGCGATGATAATGCATTAGAGGTCTTTCAATTGATCCAGCCTTGCAAAGGTTAGAATAGACTAATTTTTAGACCTTGCCACCTCAGTGATTGCATTCGCTCCAATGTTGCCTTCCCGAGTTCTCCGCCACCTCTGACTCCAACAACGGTAGATTTCAGGATTCCAACTCGGCTGCCCATAACCTTCATGATCGCTCCTTCGTCAACCAGGTTTTTCGCTGCCCAGACCAACTTAATATGTTCCAATCTGGATAAAAACCCTTCCGCGTCGCTCAATTGTCCGAGAAGCTGTTCGGTAATCGTTACAAACTGCGGTTCGCGATGCTCTACAATTGAAAGCGATGCAAGGTCCTCGGTCATCTCGAGAATACGAACAACATCTGCGTATAGGATCACAACGTTGCGAAGGACAAGCTGACGCAATCCTGAGAGGGAGGTAATCATGGAAGTGACGTCGATGTCACGAAGTATATACTGGCTCTCAGTGTTCCGGACTTGATATGCAAAGCGCTGGGGGAGCTGCCGTCCATAATCGGCGGCGAGTTCGAGGATGGTAAGACAAGGGAATGACAACCTGGTGAAGATGCTAGGTATATTATATGCCCAAAGCAGGTGAAGACTCTGGATGTTGATAGGTACACTAACCATAGACAGATTAACCTCAATCCCGTCGTCGAAGAATGTCAAGTGTTGCAGGTTCGTAAATTGATTTAGGAAAGATGCCATCCAGGGCCGCCGGTGGAAGCAAGATTGCAGCCAAAGAGTACGAATTCGATGGAATGGGAGGTCTAACATCTCGATGTCCATGGATGCTATATGAAGCTCTCGAAGCTTCGGTGCACTTTGTAAGATTCGTGAGACCTCAGGACCGTCATCAGTCACTTCAAGGTATTCACTAATGTAGACAGATTCCAAGGCTGGTAAGCTTGGCGGAAGGATCGGAGGGATGAAATAATTGCTGGCATCCAAGATGATTCTATGGCATCGAGTCAGATCGAGAGGCATGTCGTAAGGATCGAAAAGTTTATGAAGGGCACGAGGCTGAAGAAAGCTCTCTCTGACGCCATAATACCTCTGGTCAACAATGTTTGACATGGTGGAAGAACTGATGGTAAAAAGTCTCGAATTGGACAGATTACTATAGCAAAGGAGTTGTCCGAGTGACTCTGGGAGATGGTGAAGATACAAGTTTACGAAGTGGACTGTCCACAACTCGGAGGTTGACAGGCAGACGCTACGCCAATGGCTGCAGACGGAGGAGAGGCGAAGGGGGGTTCCGGATGTCGTCGCCAAATCGCCGTACGTAGGCTCATAAGGGAAAATATCGATGTCGCAAGCATCTCTAAAGATAGCTTGCAGAATCTCGATGGGAAGACGGCGTATGGGACTGATTAGCGACCGATGAGCTAACAGCGAGTACTTCAAGTCGTTGCGGGCGTTTCTGAGGAGTAATAACGTGGTCTCCAGTGCCAAAATTTCTGAGTCGCATTCCGATAGCTTCGCTTCAAGATCATGTATCGCCCGTCCGATGGACTGGGCATGGAGTTCAGAGACTTGACCTCCTTCTCGAACCTCCTCTATCATAGAGTCGGAAATTGATAGATAATCGTTAGACAGTACGTTTTTGCATCTCTGGCAAACGAAGATGGGCGAAACTTTCAAATCTGCCATAATGATATACTATGTCCCCCGTGTCAAGTCAGGACTAGTAGTTACTGGATCAACCAACAAAAAGCGTACCTGCAGGCTTTCAGATTCACGGGTCACAAAAAAGGAGTGATTTCGCTGATATGTGATGCAAATTGAGATCGAGAGATGTACGCAATGAAACAACAATGAACGTGAATGTCGTGAAGTTATAAACGGATTTAGTGATGTCAAATTGCAACTGTAGTCATGTGATCGTGCGATGATCGGGGTCCGGGAGCGTCCGGAGGAATCCGCGCTGCCTCTACCAAGAGACACGACGCGTCAAAAAAAGTCGTGTTGTCATGTTCTAAATCGTCCGATAGCATGGGGGAACCATCACCATTCCATGCTGCTTTTCCAGATTTTTACGATGAGAGTCCTACTCATCCCAGTGACAAGCATACTCGGCTAGAACCTGCTCGAGCTCTCGCTGACGCTAAAATCCCTTTTGTCGTCTGGGCAGAAGATGCCCTCAACTTCGCTCACTTCGTACCTACCGTTCTTTTCATGATGCAAATTATCGTTCCAGACGAGGAGATCGACGCCGCTTGTGACATCCTTACTTTGAGGCTGCCCTATGAGCGGAAGCCAACGCCGCATCCGGACTGTATGGAACAAATGCATCGATACCGACCAGCCGTCGTGTTTCCCACAAGCTGCTCTTCTTGAGTGGACCGCCCCAATTCCCGATGGAATTACTGGAGAGGAAGTGGCGATTCACATAGTCATCCACCCTCAGTCTTATTTCTCATTTGACGTTCGGGATCCCAGTCGTTCACTTATCCTAGTCTCTCCCCTCTCAGTTGACAACACCGGCGTACGATTCCCTACACTCACTGCGTTCATTGACTCCTTATCCGACACTATGTTTGATCCACCTTTAGGCTACCGTCATTGGAAACTCACCACGCGATTGCAGAGCTACTTGTCCTACCTCATGTATTATAGCCCTCAGAGTCGCACTTTTCCTCGAGTCCTTCCTAACGGTGATTTGGAACCTGGACACAGAGCCCTTCTGATGAGTGTGAAGCCCGAAAACAGACAATTCTTGGACGACATTGTGCGGGGCACACCTGTCGGCTGGATGACGCAGGTCCTAGAACGTCGGGCGCTCTTGGAACAGGCCGGGCGGATTGCGGAAGCTAGATGGCCTCTTCCGGAAAATAGACCGCGGCGCGTATGGTAGGTTATGTTTTAGTGCTGGCTTCATCTATTCATAGGTTTCGCATCCAGGCAATCTAGAGAATACCATTCAAACGCTTCAACCATCAACTCAGGACTGCAAAGAATGTAAATGATTATATTCGCAATCTTGTATAAGCAATTAACACGTAACCTTGACCTCAGCAGCCATCCGCGTCCACCGCCATCACTTTCTATGATTGCAGTCACCGCTGCGAAACTACCTGGTGTCTTATGTAGGCTGAAGTGATTGTTCGTATGGAATGTGCCTCTCTTTCTCTTTCTTCCATTGCCATCTTCTCAAGTGAACATATAGGCCTGTGGTGCTGTAAATCATGTTGAGCGTCGTGGACCCCGTAGCCCATTAGCCAACGTCATAAGCTGGCTCGCTACTAATGCTTGTGGCATAAGCTCAGCCCCAGAGTACAGTATTAGTGTACCTTCGCCGGCGAACCATATACGGAACGTGGAGCAGCACTTCAGCTCACTTGGGTGTCACTCAGTACCCATTACGGTCAGCCCGACAATGAGTTGCCATGCTTTACTTTTGTCGATTTTAGCGGCGATCTCTTGCCTCCATGACCTCAAAAATTTGAATTCATACTGAAAGGTCTTAGTGAACTGATATGGGTGTCCCAACTCGTCCAGTTCAAATTTGCTAAAGAAGGAACAAATACGCCATAGAATGTAGCATTGCCGCCCGAGGACGACAATTATCAGTTGCTCTCAAAGGGCTGACGAATATCCGGGGTGCGGATGGTCTCATGCAATAACAATCATTGACAATTAACCGCTCATGCCGAGATAAAATTGGCCGAATAAGACAAAATATGGCACAGTCCCAGGATAAAAAGGCGAGATCAGTGCGTGTGTCTGTCCAACATTCCTAGACATGGCAGATCTCAATGTAGCAAAGACGATGTCGCTCTCTGGACGAGTCGGTCTTATTACGGAGGCGGCACGGGCATGTGAGCCTCGGAACTCTATACAGCCACTTACCGCTGACGCCATGACAGAGGGTTTGCTATTGCAAAAGCCTTCGCTGCGAATGGGGCGAAAGTATACATCACTGGTCGAAGGCTGGAGGTGCTGGAGGAATCCGTCGCATCTTTAACTGGTGTCCCAGGATCCATTGTTCCGTCGATAACCGCCCGTTCTCCCAAATATCCATTGCTGATACGTGCGCAGACTTCAAATGGATGTGACAGATGAAGACGCCGTGAAAGAAGGCGCGAAACGTATCGAAGGAATTGATGGAAAGTTGGATATTCTTGTCTCCTCGTCCGCCCTCCTCCACACACTAATGCTTTCGTAGTGCCGGAATTTCTGGGTCCCTTCGCGATCCTGATTTCATCACGAAGAAATACTCGGCAAGTGATCCCTTTGAACCCGAGACGGTTCAAGATTGGGTAGACATCTTTGCGCTCAACACCATCGCACCGTTCTTCGTCGTACGCGCCTTCCAGCCTCTCCTTGTCAAAGCAGCGCAGTCTCGTTCACAGGGCACGTCGAACGTCATCAACATTAGCAGCTCGGCTGTAAGCATGCACACATTGGGGCCATTCACTTCTGTACGGGTTCTGCACATCCATTTATATTTAGCCTAACCCGACTTCCAGGTTGCATATGGAGCGACGAAAGCCGCGCTAGAAAAACTCACCTTTGTTTTGGCTACGAGTTTTGCAGCGAGGGATATTCAAATCCGGGTGAACGCGATCTCGCCTGGGGTGTTCGCGTCGCAGTTGACGAGTCCCGAGTTTCTGGAGGAGCTCAAGAAAGCCGATGTCTGGATTTGTGGCGCCCATACCAGCGAAGAGACACGGGACGTGAGCGCCTTCCATATTCTAATGACGCTAATATTAACCTGTGCTTAGCGACGCGGAGATGGGGATGGCAGCAGTGTACCTGGCGGCGTCGGATTATACAAACGGAGCGATCTTGAGTGTGGACGGTGGAGTTTCGCTAGTAAATCCTTGACAGATCTCCGTAATAGTGTACCACCAATTGTCCATGGAATAAGATTCCTTATACTTCTACGAAAAATTCAAGCAGTTGCCGTGACAAATTTCGGCATGCAACTGGTTCCTTCAGTATTGATCGGCAGATCTGAAGTGGAAGTTACAGTCTGAAAACGAACACGTTGATACTGCCCCTTGCACACATGGCGCATGTCTCTACGGCTTCCCTCGTTTCACTGACTTCATGTAAGTAGCCCATGTCTGACAGTCCACTACGTGCTGAAGGACAAGCTATGAGATTCTACTAATGGAGAATAATACAGTAGAGACCAACCTTTTTGAGTGCTTCCACGTAGGAACATCGTCGTTCGATGTAGGACTCCTTCTCATCTTCAGGTAGGGAGAGATAGCGGTCTTTCGCCTGCTCAAAATCGCGTCGGAGAAATACTGTGTGTTCACCAGTCGTTCGTTCTCGCCCTTGAGAAGTCAGCAATGATAGAGCCACAAAAGGGGAAGACCCGCATACGCTTCTTCATCCGAGTGGGAATGAGAAACAGGATACGTGACGCAAGAAAGTATTCATTGCTGTTCTCGTTCTTTGGGAAGACCGCAGCGTCAGAGATGATCCTAATATCATAAAACTTTAGGCTACGACGACAATTCTGGAGACAATCACCTACTGCTTTTCAGTACAGGCGCCACAGGTCCGAACGCGAAAGAGAAAATCAATCCTGCGGATCCCAGTCCTGGAGCAAAACTGCGTGATACAAGTTAGACCACTACCAACTCCCAGTTGACCATAACAACGGCAGAGACGAACATGACAAGTAGAATCGAAAGCAAGATTCGCCCACGCAGGTTCTGAAACTTCAGGTGGTGGCCCAGGGAGCTTGGGTATGTCTGAGCGAGCAGCCCGCCATACGATCTCGGACGATCGGCTCATCAGAACCGAACGAAACTGTAGGTTTGTACGAGAGAGGCGAAGTAGATCGAAAGGGCGTAGTAGTTTGAATACCTTAAGAAAGGAAAAGGCATATCGTGTGCTCGCTATCGAGGAGACCACGGATGTCCTCACCTCAAGCCATAGCTCCAAGGGAAGATTCATAAAGTTCTTCATGGTACTTGAGTCCGCCCGTATCTTGACGAGGCGGCAGTTTGTATTATTGGAATACACGTCGATTTTAATTCGCTTAGGTGCCATACTGCCTGCTCGAAACCTTTTGCGATGGTGTGAAGGATGTGGTCGAGAAGGAAGCGGATGCCATCAGACACGTGCATATGTCCGCTTTTGGGCATCACCGCCGCGCAGTAGCACGAAATCTATGATAATTGCATGATATCATATTTGATCATATTTGTTGTATGGAGGGTAAAAGATTATCTCCAGCAATCCTAGCTGGATTTTAAGGTGCCGCTTAAAGATATGCAAGCATCCCGAATGGTCGCTGTTGGATTTTGGAGTCCGGACTACTTCTTGGTGACACAGTTGGTGTTTAGGTCTGGGTGCTTATTCAAGAATAACTTAATAATGACGGCGAGTACCTCGAGAGTTGGACGCTCGTCTAGCGATTATTATAAATAACCTGTGCGGGGAGAGCCCAGAGCGAACTCATGACCGATTAAGTATCATCGGGCAAACTTCTGCCAGGGATGTACAGGAAGAATGCTGCAACTTGATAGAGATACAGCGAAAGGTCACGTAGGTTCTTGTAAGGAGAGTGTGTCCAGCTAGTCTTGGGGTAATAGTGCAGAACGAATGATTAATTGTGCAGCCTCGAGTTGTCCGGCCTGCAGCGGTTGTGCGGTTGTATGCCTACCCACGAAAAGCGACAGGGAGGTATATCACATTGTGATGGAGAATGGCTCAGTGCTTCTCTACACTGTACCCTGAAACAACGAATAGACGTGAAGAGGCATACAATATGTCCGGAGGTATTCAGTGAAGTCTCTGTTGACCATATCACGGTCCATTACTTGCCCATGACCAGACCATGGACCTGATTCTTCGGACGGACTGATCGAGAAATAGAATGAAGAAGCCGAGGACGAGCTCGGGCGATCGCAAGACTAGCAACATGGGCCATCCAGCTCAAGCATTCACTTGGCAACACAAACGCTGCGCCGTGACAGAGCTCGTTGCCGGATCCTTTTAATTCAAGGTGAGCAACCGAGAAAGAAGGATCAAGATCGAATGCATTAAAATGATCAGTTGGATCGATACCACTGGCACCTGTTTGATGGCATTGCGGAGCAGGCGTCGCCGTACAGCGGGACATGAACGCAGTGTGAACCTAGTGGCGAGAACGGATACTTCTCGGCCGGTTGCAAGGACTACTCGAAGTTGCACAAATGCAGGTTTAGAAAGCTCCTAGTGCTTGTAGTGGCAATGGTCGTTGAATAAACGAGGACGATCATTATTACCTAGTGACTTCCGGCGCCGCAGTTAGGGTAAGCGAAATCATGTGCAATCGTTCGCAATCATAACTGGCATCGTGTGAGGGTGCAAGTGGCATATTCTTAGTCTCGCAGACAGACATTCGAAGTGACATTGTGCCAACGCGCGTGCATTCTTCGTCTTAACGAATCTAACCAGGACAAGACAGCAGAAAAGATTCCGGGCTGTTTTGAACTGGGCAACCCACCGGTGGTGTTCTTACGTTTAGCGCAGGAATCTGAGACGTCCTAGGACACCGTAAAGGAACTAGACCGACAACTTCACTCCTGTCAAGTACTGCACCCCTTATTTTTGAGCACCGCGATGGGTTTCATCCTGATTTGGGGGCAATGTAGAAGAGAAGGTATCGTAGGTGATCTTGGACAAGGGTGTTTAGTAGGGGCGCTCAAGATATCGAAGTAGAAGGGTGTGGGTAATGGCACCACAAGAACACCGAATGGATACACAGCGTGTACGGGAAGGAGAAACGCACTCAGGCTAGGCCAAAGTGATAGACCCACTTCTTTCGACTGCGAGGCGGGCCGCAATAGCGATGCGTTGACTTACGGAAAGACTTGTGAAGACAATCCATAATCAGATAAGGGGTGAACGAAGTAAATCTTTATGAACAAAGAGTGCCCCCTTAGATTGTGCGTTTCAAAGATCCCCTAGAGGTAAAAGAGGGCTTAGTAGCATCGAAGTCCAGTTGCATTCTTTGCGTCGTTTGAGCGTCGAACGTCGTGTCCACCGCACACGAGCCCAGTCTGTGCACGCAAGGTCCTTTCAACGGACCGACAATGCGAAGGGAAGAGATACGTACGACAACTGAGGAGAAGTCATCAAAATCCGTCAACTTGTCGACCGCTTGAAGTTCGAACTTCGATTGCTATCTGAGAGTACCTTGTCTGCATACCCGTATTTTGCTGACAGTATTCTTCGATGGAATGCCGTTGGTAATGGTTTTAGCTACGGACTGGTAACCAGGCCCATGAAACACGCATCTCTTGGGAAAGATGCGCCCTTTCAGCAGTCGGCATTCCATTTTTACGCCGCTTTCGAAGTCCACGCACTTCTTGCTGAAGTTCTGCGTCAAGTGTAATTAATTCTCCGCCGCTAGGGTGGACATCGCTGGACCCAAAGATTCCGTCGAGGATATAATATCCTTTTGAGGGCGACGAGAGCGACAACACTTGCTTTGCGCCCGACACGGATAGCAAGCTAAATTCATGAGTCTGAGTTATGGAAAAGCTAAAATGAGCTGGGGCGTTCGGAGATGCAGTGGTGGTAGTCAAAAAAGTTAAAAGCATGCTGCGCGAGCATAGCACTTCTTGGAAGCGCCAATTATACGTTTACATGTCATCAACGACATATTTAGCTCCCATGCAGCTGTTCAAGTAGCATTAACCCAGCGGTTCATTGAAGGGTATAGCCCGGCACTAACAGTATTAAGTCAGTGATGATCAATCTCACAAGCTTGGACCCTCTTCTGTCGGCAGGACTGTGCCGGTGTACCTGCAGCCATATATCACGAAGCACACCTTATAAAGGATTATACTGCCATCTCGTCTGGAACTGATTCATTGCATCACAATCAGTAGAGCAACGTGGTGATGAGATGGGTCCAGTATCAGTAAGAAGTGACAAGGACACGGAACGACGAGAATTATGGGTTTGGCGGTGCAACCAGGAAACGAATATTGAACGTGAAGTGAACGTGATAAAAGAAAATTTCAAAACTTAACAGAATTATGAGACTGCGGGGAAAGTGCAGAGCTCACCAAAAATCAATAAAGGACGAGGATTACGAATAAAAGAGGGGACGAACAGAATTTGATGAACGCAGAAGAAAACAATGCTCAGATAGGAGCTGCACCGAAAAAGCGTTGCAATTTTGCGCTTGGCGTTCCGTAAGTTGTGGCGATAAGGAAGGGCCGGTAAACGGACTTCGAATATTCGGCTAGAACGGACCGAAGGCCGAACTCATCAACCGCTATCAACGACCGACTCGAACTCGCCACAATCTAGAGAAATTTCTTTGAACTGAAAATAGGTATCGACAGGAGTGCGGTATCTGTATATTTGTAAGGAGATTCTCCCAGTCGTTACCTCTAATATTATTGAAACGTAGTTTAGTTGCATAGCCACGATGGCCGTAACCTTGCCTGCAGATACTACAGCCAACCGCGATGCCTTCGTATCCTCGCTCATTCACAATGAAGAGCCCTTGTTGGACTCCGATAAAATGTGGATACAACAGGACATCATCATCTTTAAACGCAATATCTTATTGATCAACGAAAACATCGCTTCGCTCATCAGTCAAAGAGATATATTGCGGCAACGTCTAGCCAGATACAAATCTGTTCTATCACCCATCCGCTGTCTTCCCCGAGACATCATGATAGAAATTTTCTCCAAGACCATCTATCCATCAACGAGCAGTCTAGATGTTAGCCAGGGCCTGTGGCCACTTTGCCACGTCTCTTCATCTTGGCGCAAAATCCTACTGAGCACTCCTTACTTATGGTCTACCATCATTTTGGCCCCACCATACACATTTCGACATTCGAAGATCATTCTCGCAGAACACCTCCTTCGCTCCCAGAGCCACCCTTTGAGGGTGACAATAACACAGGAGAGGACCGTAACCATCATGGTCAGTCAAGTCTGTGACATGGTGCTTCAGGCATCAGACCGCTGGCTCTCAGCAAACCTTAATTTGGATCCTTTCTATGCTTCGCGGCGGTTGAATTCTATGTACGGATGTTTGCCGTTACTGGAGGATGTGCACCTCACACTCTTTTTCGTTGACGAGGGGACAATATCTGCAGGTCGCGATGTATTCTCTATCACACCTTCTCTCCGCCGAGCAGATCTACCGTTTGCGATCCATTTCACACCACGGAACGGAAGCCGTCTTACACATTTGTGCTGCACCATCGGAAGTCTTGAAGATATCCAATCCATCTTCCAAGCTCCCTCTCTAATCGAATGCAAGCTGATATTGCACAAAGCTAACAAAGTCTATGATGGTCCTCTCATTTGTAACGATACTATCCAGGCTTTGTGGGTGAACGACATGGATATCCTAGATATACTCACCCTCCGAGCGCTGAAGAAATTGATCATCCGATACGTAGGCGGTGACGACGCCGTCCGATCCCTAGTCGACTTCCTCGGTAGATCATCATGCTCCCTCCTGGAACTCGGCGTAGAACCTAAGCTGGGAAAATATCTCGCCCGTTTCTCCACGCACATCCAGAGCGTCCACCGATACACCCTCTATCTCTACGATGACTTTATCAGCACTGATACTATCATCGCTCTAGGTCAGCTTGAGCAGGCAGACATCATGCCCTCGCTAGATCAGCTTGACATTCATTTCCACCGATTCTTTGTACGCTTTTGGAACTCACTCCATGCAAAGGCCATCCGTAAAATCGCTCGTCGGCGCTTCCTGAACTATCCCGCATCAATGACGGCCAACAGAGGGCCGCGCGCACCCATCATATTCCGTTGCGGTCATGAAACGGTGGATCTGGTCGAAAGCCTGCATACGTGGGAACTTTCCGAACTCCAAAATGTGGGCCTAGTAGACATTGAACCCGTATCGGAGGTACCACCGCCTTACTGGATGAAGCCGCATTGGATGGACAACGGCAATGAATAGCAGCTTGTCGGTGTTACGAAGTCTCGGGGATTGATTGAGGGATTTATAAAGTAAACTGTCGACGCAGTTGAGGACCACAGTCGATTAGGGAGCGAGAGTTGCAGATAAAAGAATGGATGGACAATTCGAAGGGAAGCGAAATGAAAAGCGACGGTGTTGTAGAAGTCAGTAGCTCGCCGGGATTCACAGTCGAATTCTAGTATCGTCAATCACAATCGAAGGGGGGTTCCATGGGCTGACTGCTACTTGTCTTTGAGCAGTGGGTCCCGGCGTCTTGTATCTCAAACGACCTCCGGATGACAAAAACACAGGATCTTTTCTTCAAAAAAAAAAGAATATCAATGGCGTCATTTTACGCCAGTGAACCGCATACATGGGCGTTACTTGCAAGCCTTCACTCGCTATCCTGACTCTTCAAGTGCCGAAGCGGGAAGGTTTTTCAAATCGGAGAATTGTCCAGACCGGTACAAAAAAATCGGGTCGCCTACCAATCCTCGTTTCATTGCGTAGATAGCGCGACGATCAATTTTAGGCTGCGAGCGACTGGCCGCATCGAAGTTACTAGTACTGCGTCTGGGGCGATGACTTATTACACTTTACGCAGCCTGAGAAACGTTTTTAACTTGTTGCACTGACATTACGGAGCAACAATGCGGCTTCCGCTATCGGCGATTAGGAATAGAATCACTGATCTACAGCCGACGCGTAATCATTATATGTAAGAGAGAGAAATGCGTGCCCCGCAAAACAACGGGAATCCACAATTGAAACTATGTTCGAAGTCAGTGATTGCCTCGAGGCAGCAACTGTCGAATCCGAAGACGTGTTACGAGTCTTCTTACCGGTGAATTCAATCAACGAAATCGCCAAAGCAACGTAAAACTGTCAAACGTCGGAGCGCTAGTGTCCTGAATTGAGTGAAGATCCATTGGGAGGCGAATGGTCGTCTTCTAAAGTACAATGTGACGCGATGTAGAATGGATATAGATTCCTCTGATAGAGAATACAGCTGAATGGTATACTTGAATGAATACAACAACAAAAATGCACGTACAACCCGTGTCCGAGATGGAATGAAACCAAGAAAATTCCGATCCATCCAAAATATAGCATCGCGAGCAGAGATACGACGTCAGAGAGCCTGGCAAGGTACCCGGTGTCAGCTAGTATACTGCCACCCGACCGATTACCCCCCACCCCATCCCCGCACTCTCCTCCCATTCCTCCTTCAATCCCACTCCAAATCCGACCCCCAAGATGACGGCCGGCCCAGGGAGCCTAGGCTTCCAAGCCCAATCCTTGGGATGGTAGGGGTTCACTCCCACTTGCGAATCGTAGGAATCTCTCTCATCGTAGGGACCGGGTGAAACGGGAAGAGCAGGACACGAAACGTGGCCCGAGAGAACGACGTTATAGGCGCGCAAAGAGTATGGAATCCAGATCGTGGGGGAAGGAGCGCGACGCCGACGTTTAGCCTGAGAAGACGGCGAGGAGCGCATCGGAGGCGTGGGAGAGGGCGTTCCCGACGAGCGCGCCGCCGCCAAAGCCGGTAAAGACGCATTAACCGGCTTCAGAATGCAGCGTTTGACGTGCCGGTTGAGATTGGATGCAACTCCGAAGCGTCGTCCGCACGTTTCGCATTGGTATGCTAAATTCCAAAAATAAGTCAACATTGCTATCTATTAAAAAACAAAACGACATGATCTTCACCTTTCTCTCCCGTGTGTACCAAAAGATGTTTCTTTAATGTACTCGGCCTGTCAAAGCGCTTATGGCACATTGTGCAGGCATGCTTGCGTTCCCTGCCGTCGTGAGGACCGTCCATTACGAGCACAGGCAGGCGAGAGAGTTTGTAAAGCGACAGTGGGAATGCCGGACGCCAGGTCGAGGCTTATAACTTATATAAATAAGAGCATCCCAGGGAAGACCTTACTGCGCCACTTGCCATCGATAATGTGCCTCGTGTCTGCGATCGTCGACACGCCACATCATGCAGGAGGAACGTCGGAGTTGCGGCGGAGTAGTCCAATGATCCCATACTTCTGGCCCCTTCTTTCAGAGATCACCTCAATTAGTTACCATGCGGTTCCGTGAAAAAGATCCTTTTCGATTTCTCTAGAGTTCACGCGTAGGAGTTGAGTTACCGGGGGCAGGCCAGAGCGCTGCAACGTTCTGTTCTGTTCTTCCCAGTGGTTTGTTTAACCGGTCTGCCTGCCTTACTTAACACATGGAACGGACATTTTGACGCCAAAGGGGAAAGACGGTATTCAATAAGTGGGTTTGAGTTTCCTAATCTCAGGTATGATGTATCGTGTCCATTCCGTCGACCCTCGCCCAAAGGTTAATCGAATTCTGCGTTCTATTACAGGATTTTATTTTTTTAGTCTCTCCGACGTCGACAACCGACCGGGCATAATACAGTCTTGAGCCGTGAAAGCCGTTCAAAGGGCACCTCGAAATCTTCGCGTAGCCTGAGCAATTCCTTGAACGGTCACTCCGTTTGAATCGCCTCTCGAGTCTCGGGAATTTCTTTCGTTGCGCCGGCAAACCCGTCGAGATTCGCGGCAGGATCTTCCCACTACGGTGATGCAATGCTCGGTCTCTAAAGCCTACGTGGATCGGATGCAAAGGAAGAAGACCACAGTCACCTTACGCGGGAGATGTCTCAATTGCTGCCTTCTCTTCTCACATGACGCTATATTCCAATTTCTCATTGGAGCGATAGCTCGTGTGTTTTCCGTATTTCAAGCTCTCAGGATGATTGATAAATAAAGTATCGAGTCTCCCACTGATATCAGGGTATGTGCAACAACGAGTGGCGTATATGCCTACCTCTGGGAACTCCAATATACGGACGGTGGATCACTTTGAGACTTGAACAATCAACACTTCGCGTTCCCACTCCTGCCTTCGTGGACCGTAGTTACATGTACACTGCGCTTCGATCTCACAAGCAGGGTCACGGTCGTTTCATCATGTTTCTGGGCTGAGTGCTGAGGCCAGGAACAAACCCTTGCTGCAATGACACGATCACACCGACGTATCAATTCTGCTTCTCTTTTTTTTTCTTTGCCATGACAAAATTTCACTTTCTGATACGCAAGCTACGGAATCATCAGATATTCTTTGCGCCTCGAACGTGAACATCAAATTCTGTTACTTGTATCTCACCGATTCCCGAAACCGAGTCGGAAACCTGTACGAGTAGCGTGAGCGGAGTCTATACCAAGCGTAAATTCCCGAGCAAAGCATTAGGCTCCCTCCTCAACATCCAGCTGAGAATACTGGCCCGGCCCATTCATCAGAATATTATTCATGCTATTAGTCCGTACTGCAACTTAACTGTCGGGTCGATGGCGTAGCTGGTTATCGCATCTGTCTAACACACAGAAGGTCCTCAGTTCGAACCTGGGTCGACTCAATACGCCAGTGACCAAGTGTGTGGTGTTTTTTCCTGACAGTTGTAATCTATTGAGGCTCTGTGTCTGAACTAGGGTTGGGCACAAAACTAGGGTAGCGCACGAAACCTCCAGGCAGGTAAGTAACCGTTAGTTACTGACCCCACCCCAGGAGGGGTAGTTTTACTACGGTAACTTACCGTCACTTGCCTCTCACGTGCAGACTCACATGACGAGCGCGCGGCAAATGCAGATTTTTATCAGGTTCTGTATCTTCGCGTTTTCACTCATTTTTTGCTCATTTTCTCTCTCTCAGGAGCTGTTATACCTCTGGAAGTATTGAATACATCTACCTCTATCTTGTACAAAGAATATACTTAAAGTGTAATGCTTAGCTGGCAGTCACATGATTGGTAAGTTACCTGCACAAAAGTTCCTTCCAGTGAGGGGAGGTAACTTACCAGTAACTTACCGGTAATAAACGCAAGTGTAACGAAACCTAGGTTTCGTGCGCTACCCTACACAAAACCTCCAAGGGGGTAACTTACCGTTTTTTACCGACCCCTCCCCAAGGGGAGTGTTTTGATATGGTAATTTACTGTTAGTTACCTATCACGTGCGCAATCACATGACGGACGCGCGGCAACTGCAAATTATTTTTTTAGGACGTCCATGTTCATGTTTTAGGACATTTTCTTTGTCGAGGATGCTCTAAGTCATCTGAACATATTGCATGTTCACTCCTGCACCACGTATGCAGAATATACATGTAATTGTATTGAATTTTCATGCTTATCAGGCAGTCACATGATGTGTAAGTTACCTCGAGGGAAAACCTAGCCTGGCAAGCCGCTTTATTGGATACTCGCGGAACTCGTTGTAGTTTTCAACATGTTAGTGTTCACAATTCCTCGTATAATCGAACATTGCCAAATAGACCCCCGTCATCCCCACCTCTGCCTCACTAAAATCTCAAATCAATGTTCGATCCTATCCAAACGATGGTCTTGCTCACGTCTCCTGCCTCTCGGAGCGACCGATCTACTATTTCCACAAGCTTAGGCCTATACACCCGCGACGCAAACAAACCAGTCCCCCTGAATCGGATATCCTAGCAAAACCCTTAGGACATTGTCCAAAGCAGTTTTTGTTACATTAGATGCGACCTAAAGCTCAGACAAGCCAAAAGGGATCCGGGGGCATACTCGTGTGTTCACCGTTGCGGCTACGCTATTGAACATCGCGCAGCTTTGACGAGAAGGGACTGAAAAGCAAGTACCCGATGAAGAACGGGGTGACGGTGCAAAGATGTCTATCCAGGAGACTTCCTCGCGATCAAGTTTGAGTCGCTCATTGAGGGAATCGCCAAATCCAGCACTACCGTAGCCATTTCGCAGACCGCGAAGCTGCTGACTTGCCAAATCCGCCATACGGATCGGTCATCTACCCCGTGAGCACTGAGCTCATTGTGAATATAAACGATCGACCGATCTTTTTCCTTTTCAGAAAACTGACGTAATATGCACCACTATAAAAGTCGTTCACCCTCGAGGCCACTACTTTCATCGCCCCACTATCATGGACGTATCCATTGCAAGCGTCAGGAACACCGATGTCATCGTTGGCCCTCCTCATCTACGTATTCGACTTGTGTGGTTCCCGACTGGCCGTCCCATCAACGAGAGCTTCGCCAGGGTCGTGGATCACCTCGCCGTCGAGGTTGTCGAAGCATACACATATGACTTTGGGAAGCTGAGACAAGCGAGGGTGCGTTATACTCGCTCCTGCATACTTGCGTGATATCCGAATAGTTCCCCCAGGACAATTTGGCCGCAGTCCTTAAGGCCTCACGCGCACAGTGGGCCGTCATTACTGGCCGGCTCATTTTTCCAGCAACCCAGGCGGACACCGCCGCAGCCAGCAGGTCCATCATCCCTCAAAAGCGCCCCGCCAGTGACGCGGAGTCCTTGGTCGAGAGAGCTAGGATGGCGACCGTTGGCGACCCCGGGATTGCTTCCTTGACAATCATCTCGGTGCCAGCCCTACAGGTGGGTGCCGCCGATATGAACATGCAGTTGAGGGCTATGGCCCAGAAAGTGGAAGAAGTAGCGCGAGATGCTGGCGTGCAGAATCGCACTTCCATGATCAAGATGCAGGTAGTTTTCAAGAATAACTGATATGTCGATTTCCTTTCTCTGTATGAATAGGTCTGTAATTGTCTGGCTTAGGCAACATGTACTTGTAGGAATACGTCTGTACCATAGTAATCTGTGAATGAATTAAGTCCTTGTTAAATCATCATTCTTTTGAAACCGACCTTCCAATACACGCTTGCTCCAGCCGTTATGAATAATCTAGCTGGGCATCGAAACGTAGCTCCATATAGTTCCCTGCTCGGTCCTTAGGGTGGGGCATAATACGAGTCGTCTTCATGTATCCAGAGAATAGATACGGCGTGTCGAAGGCCCGCACTATATACTCCACCGCTTGGAGAGGTCGGTTTACAGCCGTGAACCAGCTATAGCCTATCAGTTGCCGGATGAAGTTTCGTATAGGTAGTATTAACCTGAACCTCCAGCCGAAGCGGTTTGATGTCCAATCCGAACATAGAATATTTCGAGGCTTACGGGCAAGCCAGATGGCCCGCCGTCATCCCCATTTCCGCATCGCTAAAAATCGATTCAACATTCAATCTCGTCTAAAGACCGAACATACTCACCTCCCTGGCGTATTGGCGTGACAAAACCAGAGATTAACTTCTCCAAATTCTCAGGACCCGGCTGCTTTGACCGGGCGCCAGTACGTTTACTCGAATCTTCCTAGCAAAACTCGTTGCCAGAACAGACGTGAGCTTGGCTTTCGTCGGCCTATATGCAACCTAAATCACGTCGGTTTAAACAAGATGGAGAGAATGGCAAAGCACATACAGAGGGCTCGTTGTTCACCTTTATTGCCACGCTGCTGACGTTGATGTGCCTCGGGGGCAGGACTGCTCCTTTGACAAGGCGTAATCAGAGCACACGCATAGCGAAGAACGGGACGATCGCGTTGATATCAGTCCAGCTCTGTACTGTTTGGGGCTCAAAGGGTTCATCTGCGCGCGTGTTTTTTGTGATGAAGTCTGGATCGCAGGACCAGCAAATCCAGGATTCTGAAGGCATCGCTGTATGGAGGAGAGGAATGGCGGGCTCTACATACGAGCTTGTTGACGAGAATATCGAACTTTCTGTCAATCTCTTCAATGTGCTTGGCCCCGGCCTGACGCTTTCTTCGTCTGACGTCCATCTGGGTTGTACGCGCATCAGAAATGATCACTGTGCGGAGAGAAGAGCAGCTTACGGGACAATGGACCCTGGGACACTTGTAATTGACGTTGCGGCTTTTGCTAGCACGTCCGGCCTTCACCTAGTGATGTATACCTTGACGCAGTTTGCAGCGAAGGCTTTGGCAATCGTAAATCCTGTTAGGGAGTCAATCGTGAGTCACAGGTTGGAGGAGACTGCCAGCATTCCCTCGTACTCATCAGTATTATGACAAAAGTTCTGGTGCTTGGGGCGACAATCCTAGTTATCGTGATAGTAGTTATTCATGCCGGATGCCGTATAATGTTCTTTGCGATAAGTGCATGCTAATAGCGATGCAGTGCCAAGATACCTTGGTGACGCTTAGCTGCGGGATTGTGGCATTAACTCCATCGCAGAGCTCACCTTTACGATGGTTCGTTATTACTCTAATCAAGCTAGCATTCTGGGCCACGCTCCGTACGCTAGAATGAGAATGTTCCTCAACAATTTGACTCTGCGAAGAAAGAGTTGGATTACCCGGACTGAAGATGAAATAGCGTGAATATGGGGCGGAAAGGAAAGATTTGTATGGGACATTCCAAGATTATTCGCCCGACGCTTTGCCTAGCATCGTCTTTCCTCTCTCAAAATTAGGCGCAGCGGGCCGTTGAACCCAGAATGATAAGATTATTGCGCTGTTGCTCGACGGTGAGCTTGCGGTGCATCTGTTTGCTTGACAAGATCCTCAAATTCGATGCTCGCCGTAGCTTTGAGGCTGAATAGAAAGAAAAGAGAATATCGGTCCTGTGTGGATGATACCGGTTGCAGTCAGAATGTGTTTCAAACTCCGACCGTGACACTGGCAGCTGCCGTGAAGGGCAAGGCCCACTGCCGTACGCCCCACCATCTGCCGAACGTGACTGACTTGCCTCTCCACAAGTCTCGCTGGTATCTAATTGCTTCGCATCTCAAGCTTGCAAGCTCAAGGCCTCAACACCCACAACAATTTGAAAGTGTTGGAATCAACTCAACCAGCCATGGGGAAATGCTCAATTTTTTGGCCATGACCATGTCACGCCGCTTTCAGTTAGTCGGGATGTGAACAGACCAAGTGCCAACGGGAGCCCAGGTTTTCGCTGGATATCTACTATCGAATCGCGACCTCTAGGTAACGGCCTAACGCGGTGACGCGGCTGGCCGAGGTGGGATCTGGATATATCACAACGAGCAAGGTGCTTTCCGCTTCCCGTGTTGAGGTTGCGCTTACACTCACGCGTGTTTCGCAATGAGTTCCGACATTGGAAACAAACGGCCATTGGAAGGTAAGTGACTTATATAATGTTGCATACAGGCTGACTGAAGCTTCCATAGGTTGCATATTTATGCTAAATATCTGGATTCGGCTCACGGATGACATGGCATACCTAGGTATGCTTGAATGAAGTTGCACCGTCTGTTGATCAGCTTACCTTCCGGCAGAGTCGCGTGCACGGAAAGGGTAAAAAGCGCCTACATCCTTGCTGAATACATTGATTTGACGTCCTTCAGATACGCATGTAAAACGCTTTGCCCGTGAACTTGATCCTCATCATATCGTCGCAAAGTTCGGTGGAATCGTTGGGTATCAACCATGTATGGAAGACACTAAGCCAGAAGGTGACCCAGGAGCATCGTCGTATGTGTTTCTTCGAGCAGGTTCGACCTGAATAGTTCACGAACCTGGGGTCAGAATTAGGTAATTCCAACGGACTTTTTACTGACCGACCGGCAACAGGCTAGATCTCTCTGTGTGGTGTGTCGATGTCCTTGCTCGTGCCTGCGTAACTGCATCTTCAAGTTCGCAGCCAAATCGGGCGTGTGCTGAGGCTTTGAGATGGATTACTGGCTTCTATTAAGTTCCAACAGAACAAACTTCGGGCGGCCTTCCTTTTTCACAATGGAGAGTCGGCTGCTTTTAATTTGTCGCAAGGACTGTTATCGTGCGAATATGCACTCAGCTCCATAGCACAGATAAGAGATAGGTTACCAGAAGCAACGTGATTACACCGAATGGTGCGACCGTAGGAAGAAAGGTTCTTGGGTTCTTAGATTCAATTTTGGCAAAATTTCGACGTTTAAGATATCACTGGAGTCGGAAAGCAGTGGAGTTTCTTGAGTCAGTGGTACAAGAGACCGTTGGTCAGGCACGTCAATCGTCTTCTTTCTCGCTGCATGCATGCAGCACCTCAGTACATATATGAAATCACACACCATCTCTAGAAATGAAATGGTGCAGAGAACCCTTTTTCGTATTGGGGGTGTTTTCGTTGTATGTAAGCCCTGCACCTCTGTTTTGGGGTCACGGTTATATCAAAGATTCGAGCAAGATGTCTTATAAAGCCCGTAACAAGAGATGTCTGTATGGGACTCCGGGTAGATGTACGTTCCTTTGCATTGCGAGATGCAGTAGCATGCTGCGCACTAGAGAACGGGCGAACAACCAGCAGCTGACGAAACGACATCGGGTTCTGGATGGAGATCAGGGGCGCGTCTTATCTTAGGTCACCCCAGTGTGTTCAAGTATGATGCCTCCCATGCGTGACGTGAGGAATCAGGGTTTGTTCAGATTATAAACGGGGTCAACACACCCCCGGTGTATATCCAGCCTATTTTGGTATTCCCTCGACAGCAAGAATGTTGAAAAGAGGGATGAGGAAGAACATCGCAAAGCGGCCGACGAAAGTTCAGTGTGTCACTGGAGGTGGCCAAATTATTTTTCTCCTCTGTATACTGGAATGACTCAAGGTCCTAGTAGGTTCCTATTATTCTGGTGAGAACCTGCAATGAATAAATATTGAATTTTGGGTCTTGGAACTTTACAAAAGGCTCGGATTGTTGTCGGTTTGCGACACTACGCGTCAAACAGCAAACTACAATAATACAATACGTGAAAAGATGTTTAGTAGGGGTTGAGTAGAGGGGATTACGTGGGTAATGAACCTGAACGGTACATGGTTTAAAAATGAACGCGGAATCAAAACGCGAACTTTGTAGTCACAGGAAGGTCTTACATCTCACGCCTTCGCCAAGAACCATTCCGGCGAGAACTGAGTACCGTAGAGCATGTGTTCCACCGTCGGTGTTTGCACAGGTCATTCTGGACTGAGAGCAGTATATAAGCTGAACTTCATGGGCTTTCAGAGTTCTTTGTGGTATTCAAAGATATCCTACGCGACAATGTCTCTTCAAGTTTCCCCTGCAAACGCATCGCACGCAAGTCTCCATACCCAACGTTGGGGAGCTCGACTCTGGCCTTCCGCTCTGTCTATTCTAGCTCGTATGTTCCTTTCGTACATGCCATCGTACCGACTCGGACTAACCAGTCCCGTAATTTCTTTAGGGCGTTTATTGCGTCCTGTCAGGCCTCGAAACCTTCAACAAAAATCAGAGCAGGCTGAAGACATCATACGATCCTTCGTACACCAATTCGACACTACCAACTTGCCGTCCATCTGGGATCCTGAGCTCGAAAGTCTTTGCATGAAAGAGGTCGAACACCGAGGTTATGCCCTCGAGGCGCTCCAGCCCTACCTAGTGACCGGACTCAACATCGCTGCCTCCGCGTACCACCATATCGACAATATCAACATCAAAGTATACATTGCCATCTACACCGCGTTTGCGATATACTTCGACGACGCCTATCCTGACGACCCTGACGCCCTCGTTGGAGTCCCTAATTTTACCAAGGTGAATATCGATGTCTATATCTTTGCCAGCGAAATTCCATTAATTTCTTCTACGCAGCACTTTGCGTCCTCAGAGAAGCAGCCAACCAAGATGCTGGACGACTTCGCGGGCGTCCTGGCAGAAGCCTCCCAGCTGTTTGGCGAAGTAACTGCTGATTTCATCGTCCAGGGGGTCCTCAGGTTCATCACTGCATTGGTTTTAGAGATATGAAGTAAATCTGAACCGGTGAGTAGATTTCTCTCCGGCAGTTGGCTTACTTACTCACCAAAGATGGCAGGGGCACAAAGTTGACAAATACGCCATGTTTCTTCGAGAACTAAGCGGAATCGCTGAAGCATACGCCGTGTTCATTTTCCCTAGCGAGCTGCCGTATTCCGTATACGTCCAAGCTCTTCCTCTCCTCCGCGATGTTATCTGCTTCATAAACGACATCGTCTCGTTCTACAAAGAGGAGGCTGACGGTGAAAACTACAACCTTATATCGATACTGGCTGAAGCCAATGACGAGCCAAAGACTGCAACTCTCCGCAATATGGTGGGGAGATGCATGGAGGCGCACGAGAGAGCGTTGCTTATCTTGTCACCACACAAAGATGCGCAGGGGATGTACAAGGAGTTTGTAAAGGGGTACTTGGCGTATCATTTGGGTGCAAAGAGATACAGACTCGATGAGCTGAACATGTAACCTGTGGATCACAATATGGATATATATCAATTTTCGTGCAGATGAGACCAAGAATGCTCTTTGATGAATCGGATGGTTATTTGAGTTCGCGAAGTCCATGTATGGTGATGAAGCCGTTTCCATGTATGTAGGCCTCATACAACGGAGCATCTAGAGTCCTCGCCATCGGACGAATATTATGTTGTCCAGTTGTCCTTAGAAGGACCTGATCCGAAAGGCGCGCAATAGTGATGGTAGCCAAGGGAAGTCAGGATCACCTTCAGGACACTAGAGGGACGTCAGAAGGTCTACGAAAACGTTCGTCATTGCTGTAAGCGACTGGAAGACTCAGACGTAGCACATAAAGTAGTAATACAACACACCTCTGAACGTGTTTACACCAAACTCGCCATTAAATGGTCAGCGAATTCTTTGCTCTAAGTTGATAGGCGCGCGATCTAGGAAAGAAAAAGATGCCCTACTCAGGTTCTGGGTGCGCCGTAATAATACATCCAGAGAAGCTAGAGAGTGACCAATCTTTGCGATATTCTTCAGATCCGGGTGTAGAGATGACTGTTGTATGATTTCAACCGCGACAGAGTTCCGCCTGCAAGAACGCGAGACCGTTGCGCCTTGGGGAATAGAACCGCAAGTTGAACGCACCCGACAACTTTGCAGAATCCCCGCCGCAGACCAGAAGGCAACTCACTTAGAGCTGACACCAAGCATAATCAGTGGAACGAGAATGATATCAGAGTTGACCAGGATGTGAAGGAAAGATGAGCCTCAATTCCGCAAAATCCTCGGCCCATCGATATCTATCAACAGGATCGACCTTGGAGAGCATGCATCAATTCTTTCCTGTCGCCGTCGCGAGCGAGAAAGCCTTGAATATCCAATAGAGTTGGATATCCAAGATATCCTTAGGAGCATTAGACAGTACTCAAGAGGAATCTTCGAACCTCCGTTACGAGGGTGCGGTCATTCGGTCTTGGACAAAAAGGCGTGTACGCCGACGATGTATATTTGGAGTAAAATATGAGATATTCGAGGATATCTGAGCATCCGACGCGTCAATATAGGGATAAACGATGACAAAAGGCGATATGTACCAGGAGAAATACTACAGAGGTCTTTGATGGACATGGTACGGAGCAAGACGTGAAGAAAGCGGAAAGCGGAAATGACCGTAAAAGATGACGTGTGCAAAGTCCTTTTTGAGACAAAATATTGTTGGAGGAGGAAGATATTTATTCTGGTCGATGTCCCTGAGAAGGAAACTGACCAGAGTCCGTACTACACAAATCAGTGCTACGGTAACCGAACACTCTCTGGGCCAAACTGATTCGGCTTAGCCCCCGTAAGGTACGGCCTCTCAGAACTAGCTTCAGGGGTGTGAAATTTACATTAGTAGAGGAAGATTTGCTAAACTACGTGCTGACATTATCCGCTGAATTCTTTCGAGGAGCGCCTCCTCGCTGAACAGTGGACAGCGACAAGGTCAAGCAAGGTCAATGTCATCATTATGACATCGGAGTTCTCCGGAGCCGGGAGGGCCGAGTGCAGCTGACACCCATCATTGAATCAAGTCCACAGAGAATTTCGAAAGCCGCCGTTGTGGTCGTGCGTTTGAAAATACCTACGAAACCACGTTGAACACAAACAGATAGTCAACATCTCCAGTAGTCCCAGCGCTGTAGCATACAGGACACCTTTGATATGACACACACCCCGGCGAGATAATCAACATCTCCATGGTAGTCCCAGCGCTGTAGCATTCAGGACACCTTTAGATGGGATGGTATTCGAGAATCCACCAAACTCTTCAGGCTCGTCGTTAACTCCCAGCGCAAGAGCATACAGGAGGAACGTGCGAGTCAAACGTAATACACTGTCCCTGCGCTAGAGCATACAGGACGCATCTTCCGGTTCTACTCCCAGCACCAAGGCTTACAGAGGAATACCGCCACCGTAAGTTTAAGACACTGCGCACAAGTTAAGAACTTGAGGGTCGCAGCGTGGTAACCCCTATTCCCTTTGGAGCGTCATCCAGTTGTTTTGCAGGCCATCCAGCGAAATGAGGGCTGCTTGAGCAACCTGCGGCATCGCAAAGCCCGCTCCAATAAGATAGGAGTCCAAGAGAAGGAACGCGCGGGGGCGTATCGACGGGATGGTGGTGGTATTGGAGTCTTTGCGCAGTTCTCGGACTTTCTAAGCGAAAAGATATTTGCAAGTACTATTTGTCGGACCCAACTCTTGCTTTCTAGAATTACTTCTTTTCCTACAGCACTGTATGGATTTCGTTGCGGGAGAGAGACATTTATTTGTGACAATATTTAATTATTGGAGTCGTAAGCAAGTGTCTGCCATATCCGACTTTCTAAGTGAACCAGCATCCCGTCCAATATTGATCGACTGGTAGATACGGTGACCCTTTCCCCAATTGTAAACCTTGTTCCTCAAGTGCATCAAGCCCTTCTCTTTTTAGCAGACCGAGAACTTCAGCTCTCAAGACGTCGACACAATCCAAATCCAAACGAGATAGCCTTGTGACGTTCAAAGCTGCCGCTCGCTCTTCATCAAAGCGTTGGCGTACGACGTCAATGATACCTCCTGGGTATCTTCTTCCCCAGCGGGCATCAGTGATGCTGAGCTTCAGGCTCTTCATCGTGGGAAGGGTTTCAGGTAAGGTCAACGGAGTTAGCGAGCGTATGGAACCGCTTGTTGGGTAGTACACAGTCAAATAACTGTCCTTTTTTGCGAAGGCCATAAGATGATGAATTTTTGGAACCATCTCTGCGCAAATGCCCAAATAACTGATAGAGCAAGCGGATCGCTCTAGAAAATCTCGGAGCGAATGAATGCTGGTATCGCCCTCGTTTGAAACGGAGGCCGGATGATAGTCGATTTTTCTCAGCGACGGAGCGGTAAGAGCATCAAGTATTTTTACATTGTTGACTGAGAGGAACTGGAGTTGATCCATTCGAACGGGCAACAGATTGCCAGAATCCAGAGGTCCACTGTCCCGGTCATCAAAAAACAGTATCTGGATTTCGATGAGTGTTTGTATCTGGGCGATGTATTGAATGTCCGCCAAATGATGCAATGTTCCCGAAAAATGTGTCAGGAAGCTAGCATTCAAAGACAGTTGGGAAATCTCCAGCGGTTCGAGGTCCGCACGTCGAAGCAATGGTGCCGAGGACAATGCATTTGTGCTGAAGTGCACTTTGTCCTCGCCGGTACAAACATACAGCTCCTCCAGTAAAGGAGTATTTCCTGATACAGAGGAAAGCTTCGCCAGGTCTTTCGATGGTGCAAACATGTCTATCATTTTCCAGAGCCCGGATTTTTGAATCACCATATCGAAGATACGACCATCATTGGCTCTGTCTCCAATCCTTAGCACTATCCACAACGGAAGCTCGGTAGAGCGACGAAGATGGTGGGTGAGGATGTCCACGGAGTGTCGCGTGTACGGCGGTTTCAGAATGACAACAGACCATAAGATAGGTGAGGCCAATACGATATCCAACCACCATCCACAGACCTGTCCTAGGGGCCAGACTCCTTTGGTGACATCGAGACTGGTCTTGGGACGATGCGCGGCCCAGCGAAATATCTCTAACATGATGTCCCTTGGGAGACGATGTACCGGTGATAGCAATGATATGCACCTGGAATGTGAACGCTCTAGTTCCTTCTTTCGGCGTATTAGCAAGGTGATTTGGGTCTCTAGATTGGAGAGCTCCTCTCCATATGCAGCGATGTCCTTTTGAATCCAAGAGACGTCAGCGTCCAGCAAGGGCCTCTTCTTACGAAGAATCGATGTTATTATCGCTTCGCGTTCAGAATCAGATGGCATTTGAAGAATTGAACTGAGCCGACAGCGGCAAGTTGTCAAGCGTTGTAATTTGGAAGCGATTGTATGGTACTCACGCTTCGGATTCCAATGCAAGAAAAGGCACCGAAAGGCCGACTCTTGCTAGGCTGAGGAAATTGAAAGGGAATTGGACGTTCACTAAAATGTACGTCTTGGACTATGGCAATTCTGCCTGTTTCGACTGTTGTTTCGGAGTAAGCGGCCGAATGGCTGACAAAGAAAATATCAGTCTACATTTAGCGATACTCGATTTGCTTTTGTCTCTCATCTTGTTCTCCGTGCTTGACTGGCCGCAAAGAATTCCAAGATGTATCCATTTCGTCTTATAGTCTCTCCAACAAAATCCATGCACCAAGGAGATGGCAGCGGTGGACTCTCAGTAACCAAACAAATGCAAAAGATCCTAGACCAGCCTGGCTACCTGTCATGCGAAATGGGCGGTCAAACACTCCGACAACTTTATAACGGCAGATCCTCTTCCTTTGATCCCCACAAGCTTACCTATTTTGGACTGTGCTGCTACCTGGGGGACTACGACAAAGTAGTCAAGGTGAGCCTGAGACAACGAACAGGTTTCCTCAATCACTAGACTGTGAAATCAGGAAGTTGAATCAGGTGACGCACCCGACCTCGAAGGTACAGAAACACCGTATAAATTTGGGTACCTCACAATCGTCGTATCTGGCGCCCAACGCCTGCAAATACCTAACCCCCAGCACATTAAAGTCCTCAAATATCTCATATCTCATGGCGCTCCCGTAGACCTCCCAGATATCACCGGATACACCGCCCTATCCCATGGAACTATGAACCATATGGCCAAACTCGATCTGTGTCGCGTTCTCCTTGAATCTGGGTCAGATCCCAATCAGCGTAATCGCTACGGCGAAGTTCCCCTACTCTCGTGCTTCCAGACCAATGGAATCGGCGCAATCAACCTTCTCATGGAATTCAGCGCTGACATAGACATCGCAGACGCAGATGGAGTCAAGCCTCGGGAGTTTCAGCTCAAGTCTGGCCCAGAAGTGACAGCTGCCGTGCAGCGATGGCTGAGGAAACGCTCAGGGGACGAAAAGCCGATGGACATCAAGGCATGCGAATTTTGCAAGAAGCCAGGAGGAGACGGTGTCCAACTCAGGCTATGCTCAAAGTGTCAGACTGCGAGGTATTGTTCGACAGCGTGTCAGCGTACGTTTCAGCGTTCGTAGCATGTTATGCCTCCCTGACGTTTCATCCAGGCTCGCACTGGCCTACGCACAAGCCCCTTTGTCAGCCATTCTCCGTGCGGAATACTGTCACCCTCATCCCATACTACCCAGACGCTCGAAACGGGTTCTGCCAACCAATGGCCAAGTTTTCTCGTGACCTTTTGTCTATCCCGACTCCCGACACTCCTGAATCTCATCATCGCTTCGCGCATACGCCCAAGAACCTTTCGGTCAATTCTCCCAAGAGCATCGTTATCAAAGTGCAGGTACCCTTTGACGCATTTTCGAGCAGACCACTGGCAAACGTAAAGCTCGACGGGGACCTTCTGGTATACACGAAGAAGAGAGATTTTGTATGTACGCTAAGACGAGGTGACGCACCGGAAGAGTATGATCGCATATCCCAAGTGGTCAGGACCAAGGGTGTTGGAGGAGCAAAAGCGTATTTTGCTGCGGAACTTAGGGGAAAGACAGCGTTGATTGTGAAAGTGTCAGAGGTTCTTGCAGAACAGCCATTTTAATTTTTCTTTCGTGATCGTATGAACAGTTCATAATCATCACTCGTCTGTATCTCCGCATCGCACGAGAAGGTTCAACGTCGAAAGAAGCTGTGTCCTGTATAGTTATTAAATCCTTAAGCTTAGGTCGGAAAGAACAGAAGAATCATACACGGCCAGAGGCTTGTCTGGAATGGAGTCGGACTCAACTGAACCAAGTCTCTGCCGAAATGCCTCTCCAGGTTGTGCCCGAATCTAAGCCCAAACGAGTCCGGCAACCCGCAAGTCCGCCTTCGCCCATTTCTGAGCCATGTTGGGAGGAGCTGGCTTGTCCTGCGCTGTGGTGACTTGGTGGACACCAGAGTCCGGACTGGTGACTGGTCAACTAGCAGCAGTCGGCTTAGCTAGTCCTAAGGCTGCCATGCCCGCTTAACTTTTACAGACTGCCTAATAATGTGCACTGTGAACCCTTGGGGTCTGCAGTGTGCACAGTTCGTGTAGCCACATGTATCAGCTTGTATCTACTTTTGGTGGATTAATAAAATGGTCGTTAAAGTGCAAACTCATCAATCTTGAACAATTCGTGCAAGACTTGAATTAATATGAGAGCCAGCGCTTGTCTAGCACAGTGTGCGACAGAGCTGTCAGAGACGCCGTGCATCCGTGGGCATTATTAAACGACAAAACCAATAACTGTTTCGAGGGTGGGATACGGTCGCCTGCTCCAACCGCCGTTTGCTCAAGGACGGCCTGGCGGACACCAGGCATGGCTTGTCAAATGGGTCAGTTTCCATAAGCTACTGACTGTATTGTCCGCAAATCCTGCATGACTACATCTATACTAGAACAGGGATTGAATGATTACGGATTTACTAGCGACATTCCACCATCGACAAGCAAGATGACTCCGTTGGTATAGTCGGAGACAGCCAAGAGCACCGCGGTCATGCCCATCTCAGCTTCGCTACAATAGTGTTAAATAAAGGCACACGTATCACGGAAAAAACATGGACTCACCTCCCGTGCCTCTTCGCAGGAACCGGAGCCACTAACCCAGGCATGACTGTCGTCTTCAGCGACTCCAAGAATTCAGGAGATGATATTTCGGACGCAAAAGCACCAGGCGAGATCGCATTCACACGAATTGGAATATCCCTCGTAGCAAAACTTGTCGCTAGAACTAGGGTGAGATGGTTCAAGGCGGCTTTCGTTGGCCCGCAAGCAAGCTTCGCATCAGAGTTAGTATCACCTCTGAGAACAAGCAAAAGGTACATACAGAGTGTCCACTTGCTGATGATCGCAGGTTTGCTAATATGCCGCTAATGTTGATGACGCTCGATGTACCCTGTGGGCGAGATTGTGCTCCTTTGATGAGGAGAGATTGGAAAGCCCGTACGACGAAGAACGGCGTTATGGTGTTTAGCGCGAACATGTCTGCCCAGTTCTGCACTGTTTCAGGCTCAAAAGGGTCATTTGCTGACAGCTTCTTCGTAATAAAGTCGGGATCACGACGAGAGGTGGCGAAACCGGCACTAGGGAACGGAGATCAATCAGCACCGGAACGGAAAGGGACAGAAAACATAGGTGACGAACTTATTCACGAGAATGTCAAGCTTACCATCGATTCCTCCGACGTGCTTAGCAACGGTGTTCACACTCTCCTCGTCGGTCGCGTCCATCTGGAACCTGGGTGCATGTAAGGAATACGGAATACGACATGGAAGGTAGTTACTTACGGGACGACGGATCCTGACACGCCTGTGACAGACGCAGCTGCTTTCTCCAGAACGTCCAACCTTCGGCCAGTGATGTATACTTTCGCTCCAGCTGCAGCAAAAGCTTTTGCAATGTTGAGTCCTCTATATTTGACGCGTCAACAGCAAATCAAAATAAAAGACAAAGAGACTTACATCCCTGTTCCACCCCCAGTAACCAAGCCTACACGACCAGAGAGAGACATTGTCGTAGCTACATTGAGATCTGCCATGTTCTGTAAATGCAGGAGATTTAGTTTGCTAACACGGTGGCTTTTATTCTGCGGCCACTTAGGTTCGGAGCAAGCCCCGCTCCGTGCCGTGCCGGCAACCTCGCATCACGCCCAACATTACCCACAGCAAACATAAACACAGCGAAAGCGAAAGCGAACCTAAGGCGGCCACTGGCTGGATGACACATGTTTGGAGACGAGTTATTTATCCCGGTGGACTCGGCATACCTGGCATGCCGCATTACTCATGCTCAGCTTACAAAAAGTCTTCGCGATACATTAGACGATAGGGTTCCAAATCCTTCTGGATATCTGTTCTTTGCGTGAACTAGCCTGCCTCCTGATAGAATATATGCATACCTCCAAATAGGTTCCATTCTCATATGGGGAAAAACGGTCACAAAGGCAGGAGCATGCAGGCGAGGTTCACCGTACCGAGTCGAATGCCATCTCCGCTATGTGATACTGCTACGTAGGAGGTAAATGAAGTTGAAATGAAGAAGATAACAAGTGAAAGACGGGCAGCCTCGTACTCACATGACGGTATAGGCAGCCACTCGCGACATTTGTGAAGCGCCTCACGTTCACCATCGATATTCACATAGGAACGCAATCGTCGGACATTTCCTCAGCATCCACTTACTTCTTTACGTATGCTGAGAAACACGTCGGAACGTCGATCGCGTGTATGCTGTCCTAGTCTTCAACGATTCGGTCAACAGTCGCTACGTGTGCCACGGTAATCTGTGTAATACGTTGGACACGGATATGAAGAGTAAACGGAGAACTTACCCCTGCAACATTCAGAGCATAATATAATTAACTGAATGCCTCTACGGCTGGTTGAACTATATGTATCGACCTGAACGTCTACTTGAAGGTGAGGATGCGGAAGAAAGGGTGAGTGGCTGCCTTTTTGTCATTCTTCTCAGACGTCAGGATTTCCGACTCTTGCGTACGATATCGCGACCGCTCGGATGAAACCTGATGCCAGATTCAATGAATACGTGGTGTACTAGAGCAGTTCTGGACTTACCAGACCATAAAGAAGTGATGCAGGTTAAGATCCCAGCCACGAGAATCGAGATAGACGCGGTAAGAGTCCTCAGTCAGCCAAGAATTGAGTAAAAAAGCATTTCCGTTTTATAGCTTCTGAAGAACGATATGTCTCTCTGTACACTTGACGCTGCAAGCAAGAAAATGACGGTCTCAGAACTTGGGGAACGAAGGAAAGCGCCACGGCGATTAGATGGACAGAAAATCATCGCCGTCGGGAGTCACGTCCGAAACGCTGACAAAGGAAATATCAGTCTACATTAGGCAAGTGCTCATTTTGCTTCCGTCTCCCATCTCAATTGAAGTCCAGTTTTCTCTGCGTCCATAACGTCGTACTTGGCAGGCTTTGACCCGACCTCCAAGGGAATTTTGCTCTGTGCGCTATCATTGTTTCATGGTACGGACACTGTATTCTGATGTACTCCTAGTTTTCGACTTGTATCAGGAGAAGAGAAGGCTCAAATTGGTAGTCAGTATCTCGTCCGTAGCTCTATCTGGCACCCCCTGGCACGATTTTCAAAGCGGAAGTCTAAACAGGCTTCCTTTTGCAAACCTTGTCTTCCGCTTCGTGGTGCCACAGTTCCTTACTGGATATGGATCGGTTTTCTATCTATCTTCGCAAGGCTTGCATCCAGCTGTTATCGTATTGAACTCGAGACCATTTTTAAGGTCTCCTGCGACGAATATCTGTGTTCTATCTGTGTCTTGGTACATGCTGAGTCTCTCACCGTTGCTGCGTCAGTCTACGTACCAGAAACTATGTCCTGGGGGTGCCAGTTAGAATGAAGTGACAAGTATCCTAACATTTTGGCGCTATAATTTTAGGTGATTTAAAAGTTAAAACCCGACGCATATATACAGGTATGTCACCCATCTCCCATCGTTTTGAAGTTTCGCATTGATCACTTATCCCAGAATGTCCCAATTTCGGCTTATAATCTCACCAACAAAGTCTACCCATGAAGGCGATGGCAGCGGTGGACTCTCAGTAACCAAACAAATGCACAAGATCCTAGACCAATGTGGCTACCTGTCCTGCGAAAAGGGCGGCCAGACTCTACGAGAACTTTACAACGACAGATCTTCCTCCTTCGACCCCCGTAAGCTCACCTATTTCGGACTATGCTGCTTCCTAGGAGATTACGACAAAGTCGTCAAGGTGAGATTGACACATACCAAGTCTCCTCAGTCACTGAAATGTCAAATCAGGAAGTTGAATCTGGCGACGCACCCGACCTCGAAGGTACAGAAACACCGTATAAATTTGGGTATCTCACAATCGTCGTATCTGGCGCTCAACGCCTGCAAATACCTAACCCCCTGCACGTTGAAGTCCTCAAATATCTCATATCTTGTGGCGCGCCTGTGGACCTCCCAGAAATCACCGGATACACCGCCCTATCCCACGGAACTATGAACCACTTGGCCAAGCTCGATCTGTGTCGCGTGCTCCTGGAAGCTGGGTCAGATCCCAATCAGCGTAACCGCTATGGCGAAGTTCCCCTGCTCGGATGCTTCCAGACTAACGGAATCGGCGCAATCGACCTTCTCATGGAATTTGGCGCTGACGTAGATACTGCAGACGCAGATGGATTTACCCCTCGGGAGGTTCAGCTTAAGTCCGGCCCAGAGGTGACAGCTGCTGTACAACGATGGCTGAGGAAACGCTCAGGGGACGAAAGACCGATGGACACCAAGGCATGCGAATTTTGCAAGAAGCCAGGAGGAAACGGTGTCCAACTCAGGCTGTGCTCAAAGTGTCAGACTGCGAGGTATTGTTCGACAGCGTGTCAGCGTACGTTTCAGCCTTCGTAACATGTTATGCCTCTCTGACGTTTCATTCAGGCTCGCACTGGCCTACCCACAGGCCCATTTGTCAGCCATTCTTGGCGCAGAACACTGTCACCCTCATCCCATACTACTCTGAAGCTCGAAACGGGTTTGTCCAACCACTGGCCAAGATATCTCGTGACTTTTTGTCTATCCCTACTCCAAACACACCCCAGCCCCATCATCGCTTCGCGCATACGGCCCAAGAACCTGTCTGCTGATTCACCTAAGAGCATTGTTATCAAAGTCCAGGTACCATTTGACGCACCTTCGAACAGACGAAACATAAGGTCCGGCGGGGATCTCCTGGTATACACAAAGAAGAGGGATTTTGTGTGCACGATTAGACGAGTCGATGGGCCGGAAGAGTATGATCGCATAACCCAAGTGGTCAGGACCCAGGGTGTTGGAGGGGCAAAAGCGTATTTTGCTGCGGAGCTTAGGGGAAAGACAGCGTTGATTGTGAAAGTGTCAGAGGTCCTTGCAGAACAGCCATTTTAATTTTGTTTCGTGATCGTATGTTCATAATCATTACTCGTCTGTATCTCCGCATCGTACACTGACGTTCAAGTAGTCTTTTTACACGGGCATCAGGAAGTAAGTTCGCAAACGGCAGAGCTAGCGCGCTTCGTACGAGACGGTCCTATGGAGGGACTGAGCTGTGACGGCTTTAGATTAATACAGTGCATTCCAAACCTAATGGCGATACCAAAGAAAACTGTGCAAGCAAGAATGGAGCTTCATGGAAACGTTTTAGCTTAGACGTGAACTAGCTTGAGCGTTGCTCGAGCTCCAATTCCTGTTGTCCGCGGCTCGGGCCGACCATTATACATATCTTCGAACGATCTCATCAAGGGCTACACTGAAGTACACGGAGAAAATACAAGGATGCTAAATTCGTTCGACAATGCCCAACATCTCACGTACCATGATCGATGAGTATCGGTATCCGATAAGGTCCTAAACGGTTCGACCCAGTGCCCCATTGAAAGAAATGACAGCGGGTGAAAGAATGCACGAAACTGGGGTTCATGAATGGGGTCTACAGCGAAGATCAATATTAAATGTAAACAACATAGATCACTACCAACGTGATGTACGAGGATGCCACACCATCGCTCGTCCATTCTTGACAAAGCTCCCACGAGAAGGTTCAATGTCGAAAGAAGCCGTGTCCTGTATGGTTCAAGCACATTAAATCCTTAGGCTCAGGTCGGAAAGGACAGAAGAATCATAGTTTCGAATGCAGTAAAGTGTACTGCTCGTACGGCCACTGGCCTCTAACTTGGGGGGTTCCTATTTTGCTGTGGTCAGCGTCGGCTGCGGCTCTTGTAGTCGAGTCTGCAGCACGTAAACCTTATGAGCACATGAACCGAAAGATGGGAACGTATAGCAATCGCAAGCATCCTAGGTGTGAACGTCCGGATACACTCCTCCTTCGTTGAGCCATCATCGGAACCATTCGTATGGCGTTTCTCCAGGTCACCATTAAGCCGAGTCTTGCGCTGTTTCGCTATGAATGATGTTCGCTCTGAACTCAGCCATCTTGGCTCACCGAATACAGTTGTTACTCCGATCATACTCCAGAAGGCTTTGTCACTGGGACATGTGATACCCTTTAATATGAAGAGCGCAGTCAAGGCTGTCTACATTCAATTCCAGGGATTGAGTTAGCGTATAGAGACGAGAAACGCGCACCATGATTATGACGACACAATAAGGGTTACCATTCCCTCGGGCCGCACCGATATACCACGCCATAAGACCATCTATTTCCTACATCAACAAAGAACTAAACGAGAACCGATGAGCTTACTGAGCAAACCAATGTCAGTCCCGATTAATCGAACGCCGTAGCTATATATCTGGACGAAGCAATCAGAATAGCTTCAACCCCCGTTCATAAAACAGGGACCATACCTGATCTCCCGCAAATACGGCTAGACCGATCTATCGATGACCATATATCAGTATACAGCAGTGAACAGAAGGAAACAAGGACAAGGTAAAGTAAATTCACCTGAATCATAATCAGTGCCCAAAGTCCTAGATACTGATACACGAACCATGAAACCCGAGAAACAAACGGACGGCATCCAGGGCGCTATGTGATGTCTTCCAAACAGTAAAGCTTTCCAGAGAAATGTTTAGAGAGGCTCGCATTTAAAGGCTTCTCAGAGACCTCAAATGGACGGAGATAAGCCCATCGAAGAACAACACATCGGTACTGACGCTCATTATTTCCGTGATAGAAAGGTAACACTCTCAGCAAAGGAATATTCCCGGATAGAGAACATAGTCTCACCAACTCATCTGTTTGCGCGCGCATGTCCATCATTTTCCATAGGGTCAATTTCTCAAGGACCATATCAAAGATACGATCACCATGGTTGTAGCACTTAAGAGTAGCTAGAAGGGTCATCGTGACCCCTTACTGCTACCCACAGTGGATGCTCCCCAGAGTAACGGAAATGATGAGTAACGAGTTAGGATGTTTGCCGAGTGCTGCGTGTATGGGGGTTTCGAAATGACAACAGCGTAAGACTGTCGAATTCGATACAATGTCTCGCAGGATGATTCACTGACTTGGCTCAAAGGCCACAAGCCCCTGATGGCATCGAGGCTGTTCTTCATACGATGCGCAGTCCAGCGAAATATCTCCAGAAGGATGCCTCTTGGGAATCAATGGATGGGTGACAGACCTGATTTGCGCCTAGGAAGTGGACGCTCGAACTGTTCTTTTTGGCGCATCAACAAAGTGATTTGTTTCTCCAGAAGGGGGATTTCGAATGTCGCAAGATCTCCTTCAATCCAAGACACGTCAGCACCTAACGAGACGAAGGAACAATGTTATTATTTGTTCGTGTTCAGGCTCGTCTGCTTGTGGATAAAGAGAATCGGATGACGGCATTTTGAAAGACTAAACATGCTGAAGGATGACCAGGGTCATTGATAATCTGCAAGCCTTTAGCCAGTCAAGTTACTCAAATTGTCGTGATGACGCCTTCGACGAGTAGGCGGGAGTGAAGAAATTGAGACTCGCAAACGGAGGAGGACGCCAGTGAAAATGATGTCGGACGAAAGAACCAATTACCGAGCGGCCCGGGTCGCATGGAGTTTTACTTCGTTTCAAATACTATCAACGCCGTCACTGCTTACGCTGGATTCAGCTCAACAGGAGACCTAAATGAGAGTACACTGCCCTACACTGTCTCTCAGTTACTCCAGTTACTGGAAGGAGTGTGAGCTGGTAGCCGAAGTCGAAGAGATAGGTGTCAAGTCCACAGCTAACCCGGACCCGAAGTGAACGAATACGGGTCCGGTCAATCCTCGTCAATATGAACTGATGGAGGACAGTCAACCGACAAAGAACTCTCGCCGAAAAGAACTCTGCAAAGAGAAGGAAGAAAGTATTTCCTCCAATACATATACTCTTCCTACGCACACGATGCGTCGAAGCGACAACCCCCGTAGATCTGCATCTAGCGCAATCGCCCACTTGCTTTAGATGTCGAGAAGTACACAGCCGACTAGATCCCCTATATCCGGGAGAAAGGGACTGAGCGCTACCCTACAGAGCATGGAGAATGGAACCGTTCAAAATTGTAATCAGAACATTCAGAGTATGACAAGACCATAGAATAATTGTCGTTTCAGAAGTACACTCCGCTACATGTTGACCGTAGTGGGAAAAATGATTCATGTGATCCTGAAGGCAAGAACGAGATATATTAGTGTCGGAACTCGGTTTAAAAGGAAGTTACCATAAACTGGCAAAAGGTTACAGCAAAATCGACAAGGGCCAAGATGTAGTAATAACGAACCAGATCACTGGATTTGATCTTCAAGGCTATCTTAGGGATCGCGCAAGCTACCCGCGGCTGATTGAAGGAGATAGACATTCAAAATGCAAGCCACGGTGATGATGGTGAAAGATAAGTGATGTCATGCGCCCAATGCAGAAGAATATAGAGGCCTTGACAGTAATTTGAACCTACGCTGTACCTTAGCGTCGGTAACCTAGCTCCCAGGCCGACTGCCGTTGAATTTTATCGTGCTACAACATTTCAAACAGAGAAATATCGAAACAATGACGGGGACTAACATTTATCTCTCGGAAAAATAAATAATCTGCTAACTTTATCCCGAGGGCATACACGTCCGAGGTAGTTGAATAGCACGCAGTCATAGCCCCTCCGAGTCCGGCGATGTATCAGAGTCGATTAAAATTTAACCGCTTCGATTCCGAGACGACATGGAGCACCAATTGCTAGAATGTTTTCAGAGATCACCACTCGCTAGCGATCGTCGCTCCATTTCGGTGGCGGCTGCAGCTAAAAATCGAGGAAGAATACGACACATATAAACCGGCATGTAATGACAACGAACGTCCAATATGACTGCTCGTACAAATGCCGGTGCCGACGGGATCGATAGGAAAAAGAGGAACGGAAAAGTGATAATGGGGACAAGAGTAGATGAGTCAGATGGAATCACAGCAGCGAAAGCAGGATGACAGAGACCTGGGGTTCAACATTAACGTAAGGTATTGGGAGGAGCGTGGAGACGGTACCTTGCAAGATCGACTACCAAACGAAGGCCAGAAGTTCACGAATAGTATCCGCAACCAGCTCAGGACCAAGGATGCCCAGCTGAGATTGGACCTTCTGGACCGGGGAGAAGGCTAGATGCGGGAATGCCTGTCACAAGATAATGAAGGGCCGGGCGAAAATAATTTACCTCTGATATACTATCTCCATCCCGAGGGGCATGATCTCATCAGAACTTGGGGCTAAGCACGCATGTATATATATTGCACGGAACTTGAGTGTCGATGAAAGACCTGGGTAAGAAGATGATATTGAGAAATAAAGGACTGAGAATATGATGGCATATCATCATTGATAAACGCGCTACCTGATTACAGACATATATTCAAGGATTTCCTTTCATGACGGGAGAAGTCCTACCGCAACTAGGCTTCAGTTTCATGCGTACGAAAGACCAGAGTAAAGGACAAGTCACAAGTCCGAACCGAGGGTTGCTTCGCCCTACATAGATGAGAAGTCCCAAGAAGAGCTTTCGGCGTACAGAGGGATACCGGACAGACATACGTATGTCCTCTGTGACGAACGCGCTTATGGCTGGGAGCAAGCTGCTCCGCTGCCCCGCTGAGGTGAAGACGGCAGAACGAATTCTGGGCCCAGCGGCGATGGCTAGTAATTTAAATGTGGCACCAACGTTGAATGCTGCGGAAAGCAAACATGTAGCCTGTGAGGAGACAAATTAGCATCCACAAGTGACAAACCGGAGTACTTGCACTTATAAATCAAGGTTGGGCCGTATGTCCGAGACTCGGGGTGGAGGCGTGTGAGGATCGAGGTGCAAAGAACAAAGGGTAACCTGTCCACACGTCGGTAATATGGGGAACATGGAACCAGCTGATCGTTAAACGAAGACGGGTGAACGACCAAGCAGTGATGTCATGAGCTCGGGAACACTTTACGGACTTCGAACTTGTTGGAAGAATCGGAAAGATAGAATGACGCAAAGTTGCGCAAGGTCCTTCCCGAGTGAATGTCATTGGCTATCTAATGATAGGACTAGTGAGTTATACAGAGCACAGTGTAAATATAGCGTTCGCTCAGAGTGCGCTGGAGCCTGAGTTGATCAGTCAGCGAAACTGTAGACACTGAAGTACGTACCAGTGAACATCAGTTCAACAATGTGATAGGATTGGTACGGCTGAATTAGGAGTAATGAGTACTATTCGTCATCACAATAACCGAAAAGGAACGAACCATTCCCTCTAGGCAGACATCATCGGAGATCCCGCGAAGGATTTAAGCATGTATATCGTGCGACCAAGTATTACTGACATCAATGATTTGTATCCAGTTCAGGGTGTGTCCGGTGAGAACACGGGCTCGCACATAAGCCCCGCTGGCTTGCTGGTATTGATGCATCTGACACAAAGCCAACAACAGTCTTATGTCGACAAATACTCGCTCGTCTTCCATTATGAAACGCAAGTATCGTTCCCCGGATATCCGAATTCGTAACATAGAGAGACCTTCCATATCAGCGAAAAGCCCATTCAGGTCGCCGACGGAAAGGCGGGGCCAGGACGCAATCTGAATTCCTTAAACGCATAGAGCAATCTCTCAAGAAGGACGCGTTGGAAGGCATCGGAGGGGTATTATTTTAAGTTTAGACCCGCAGATATATCAAGGACATATTCAGTTCCTACATATAAGACGAGATGATGAACATAAACCGACCTTACGAGCGTGGTTAGTATAGTATAATACTCAATTGAGAACCCACTTGTCAGACCTAAGATATGTTCAATTTATGTGCGAACTCATCAGTACCAATAACTCTCAAACCTCAGCGGGACCGAGTTTCAGCGAAACGAATGGGATGTCCCGTGATTAAGGCAGAGCTGTGAAACTTCGTCAGCCTCCAGATCGACGTTCGGAGATATGAGCCTAGGCACTACGTTCTATAAAAACAAGTCCAAAGCATCAGAAAGCAACAAATTGAAGACAAAAGCGTCTGACTCACCGCTCACACGCTCACAACCAAATGTGAGGGCGACAAAGGAACGGAATGTATATTGGATAGCCGGCCTTTTCACAAAGGGATGGTGGAAGCGAGCAGACTTTCTCCGTCCCGCAGGGCGCTCAATTGCGCAAACTATCGAAGTCCGGACCGGCACTAACCGGTGTAATGTTTGTTTCCTAGTTCGTTTGTGTTGGACTTTGAAAGATGAGCTTGTGACCATAGTTACGAGGGTATGTGCGTTCCTCCACGAACATTGGTGTGAAAACCAATTCGTTTGCGTCGATGAAGGGTGCCAATGAGAACAGCCTCCGCGACAATATCCTAAACGGCGGTCTGCGCGACTTAAACCCCCTTCGCGACTTCTCCTCCAGGGTGCATCTGCATTAGACCACAATTATTCGAGTCTTGCTAGGTTATGTCCTACGCCGAAGTTCCCCCAAAGGGCGCTTCCCGCAGTCCACTTCTGTTCTCTCGTCACTCCCTGCCGTTCTCCTGTCGTGCTATATCCACGCTGCACCCCTCGATCGCATGCAAATGCACCCAGAGACGCACGGCACCTCCATGTAATAAGTAAGCGCGAAGGAATCAATAGCTTGCAACCCTGCAGAACCAATGCTTATGGTACGAGCCGCCACATTCAGGGCACTGAGTTCTTGACGGGAGAACCAAATTTGGTAATCGCCACCGGGCGGCCCAGCGACGAACCCAAAATCAACAGTGCCCAATCCCGAACTCATAAATCCAACCCAGATACCGACGAACACGGGCCCGACGAGCCAGTGGCGGGCGGGTGTCGAAACAGCTCGCAAAGCGTTCGTTTACGTCCGTTGTTAGAGAGGCGATGGAACAGAGGGGAGAGAACCATTTGCTATAACTTCCATGAGATGAGTTTGAAACATTAGATTTCACAGATCGCCACAGTATGAGGATCGGCTGGCCTTCTGCCGCGATGCTGGCCAAGAAGGCTTTAAATAGCCTCAGCCAGCCATCTTTCCCTTCAAGTCCAATGAGCGCTGATTCAGCGACAACATCAAACCGACTATCGAAAGCGAATGAGAAATAATTTCGAATCAGTCAAATGGCTTAAGAGCTAACCGATACATAGGCTTCATTGCTTAGTTCAACAACTCCTTCATCCCGTTGGCGATCATTTCGCAACATGACGAAAAAAGCCTTCCAGAGCACAAGTGCGCTGTCAAACGATACGCTGGCAGTGGCAGACGCCGGAAGTCCCTGGCTATGGGTGTACCACACTTCGGATCAGGACTGGTAGTGAGAACACGGATGAAAACATAGCACCGACTATTGTTGGAGCGTGGGTAAGGAGGCGCTTCGAGTCGGAAGTCGGTGACATGGTATATCCGATACGAACATTTTTCTTTCACCTTCATACGCGTCCACTTGATCGGAAGTCTCCCTCTCTCCAGCCCCGCGCCGATCAAAGCAATATCATCACATCCTTCCATTCCTTCAACCGCGAAGGACAGTCCATGCGAACGGCAACTCAAGGAGCTAGTGTACCAGCAGGTGATGGCGGCGGGTTGCAAACTCCAGTCGAGGTGTCAAAGAGGGTGTTGGATTGGGTACGGCAACAGATCGTTGACACCCGGACCGAAGAAAATGGCGGCGTTCGTGAAGGTGAACGAGTACGTCTGTAGACGGACCGTAGACGTACTCGTAGACAACGGAGGTGGTGCTGTATAACTCGAATGAATGACAGCACGGTGGCAGCTCAGTGCCATGGTTACTTTGTCCGATATTTGACAAGCGGCCTATACTTGAGGAGAGCGAGGGATATGAAGACGCACATTCTTCCTCAGGTAGACTCGGATGTACGGGTAGTGCAAGTGACGACGACTTTCTGGAATCGACCCAGCACGCACGTTGCAAAATCTTCCCCGGAGGAGCTTGGCCGCGCGTTGAGGTTCTTGATCTATCAATTACAAAATCAGAAGTTGAACTAGGGGAGAAAAAAATTTGAGCACTAAAGACCTGCGCCAACGGAGGTGCTGTAAGTTATCCTGTCTGTCGGGCTGCGACGTACGCAGCGTCTGGCCCCGCGGGACGATGAGCAATCATTCTTAACATCATCCGTACTGAGTCCACTGTCGAGAAGTCCAACGATTGACTCAAAATGATTCAAACTATACTTACAGCCGCACCGTCAGTCACTGCTGCCTGCTCCCAAATTTTCGCGCTGCTCAGAATAGAATTCTCAGCATTGAAGTAGGGCATCGATGTCCTGGCATCGTAGTTCCGGCAGGTCTGGGCTGGACTCTAAGCGCGTAAAGCGGTAATTCTGCTTAATATTGCGGCAGTCAACCCAATAATCCATTGGAAAAGAGGAATAGAACGTACATTTGCATCTTTTCCGTGGGGATAAGGATGACGACACGAAAAAAGGTGGTAGAGACAAACGGGGACGTGGGAAAGAAAAATATTCCTAATTTGTCGCTCAGGTGAAACGGGTAGGTCCGAGTGGGTCCACACATGGTCTCCACTCAGAATTGACGAGAGCGTCCATAACGAATGGCCTCGCGTATCTCTGTTGCGGAAAATTCAGTCTCGCTTGGATAAATTCGGATGATCTTCGAGGTATCTCAATGCCTGCCGAGTCCTCCAAGGTGCTCCATGGGCCATGGCTCGATGACTCCTCCCATTGTTCGTAAATTTTAAATCAAAACCCACCCACTAGTCGCCGATTGTGCCCTACCATCGGTTTCTGTCCGCCGCTCAGCTCTCGTCGGGAAAGAAAAACGCCGTAAACTCAAATGTAATTGAAAAAGTTCTTTCTTCACTCTTCCAACGATCCCGTAAATCAAACGCAAACAGCATCCAACGGAACCACCAAACAATTTGTATTATTCTGCCAAGTATGGATATGAATCCTCCATCCTCTTGGCCGCATCGTTCCTGCCAATTACATCGAAAATGCTCTTTGTTCGAGCCGATCTTTCTCTGTCATGACGCATACTACCCGACAGCCCTTCCCCCAAAGCCGGAGATAATTAACCTTAACGCCCCGTGGTGTTCGTATGACAATGAACCTTCTTCCTCCCCAAAACTGTTTCATTTAAGCCGGACATTCACCCTCCTTCCTCGCACCACTCTAGAAAGGAAAAAAAAACCTCTCTTGGAGCTCCCAGATCTAAGGGAAACAGCACTGTGTGCCAATATCTTTTTCACGGCCCGAGATCATGCTTCATACATAGACGGTGAGGGGAGGGGACGGAATCTCGCTTCGAGTGGCGCCGACGTCACGGAACGAAATTGGAGGTGCAAAAGATTCGGGAAATCTCAGGGGGAGAGAGGGGAGGTGCCTCGGTGTACGTCAGGGAGAGAGTACGTCATCATAACATATGCATATTACGGCAAGAGAGGATGCGTTATGGTATAGTAAAGTACTAAGTAACACATAGGAATTTGCAGCGTCGAGTATCAAGTAAGTAACACAAGCGGCGCTGGCTTTCACGGTTTTTTTTGCTTGGGATATCTGGAGATTTCCGAAGACCAGAACTTTGGGCCGACAGTGCGGGAGAAGGTCGAAGGACGATGCTAGATGTGGGGTTGCATCTTTCGCAATAATGGAACTTGGAACTGAGAGGCCCTCCCGCAGCCATGGAACCGGGTTTTGGAGTGGCAAAAGGAAAAATTCTGCGTCGTTACTCAGTGCTTACTAGCTTCAAGCAAGCTGTTTTTAGCACCGATCTTGGCTGATTGTGAATGTTACATAGTGCTTCGTCGTCCACGGAAGTTACACACATCCTGATTATTGACCATCAAGAGACCCAAGTACTTCTCTCGCAGCAGTAAATGCACTCTGACAAACAAACAGCGTAGAGCGAGGTTTGGTCACATTCAAATAAATGATCGTGCACTTGAGCACGATTGACAATCTATGCCTCATGCCGGTTGTCTGCACTGGCAGGGAAGAACGCTTCTTGGGGTAGATGCACCGCGAACGCATGCAAGTTTACTAAAATTAGGGTCAAATTTATCAACTTGAAAGCTTTGCATGTGCGAGGCGTACGAGTCCTCCGTTACCGATAATTATTTTTTCGCAAGCATCACCAGTTACCACTCGATCGTATGTTTTGTGAAAGGTATGAAAGCTTCGTCCCCGTCAGGGGCGTTCATCTACGGGGCAAGTGCATGGTTGACGTTCACATCTGATTTGGTTAGATTCATCAACCCTAACGAAACAGCGAGATGCTTCCTGTCTTGAATGTTAATCTCCTGTGCGCAGTGACAACGGGTGCGCGACCCAGGTCTTCCCCACGAAATTATAATTTGACTGACCTGCAATCGTGAGACGATTCTGTCGTATGCATCATAATCTCCATCATGCATGGAACGCTCGAGCACTTACCCGGGGACTCTGAGGTCAACAGGCCGCGAGATCTTATCTTGTCCCGCTCGTCGTAGATTCTGTGACGAGCCCCGGGTACAATATAAAGGGATAACTGCGTAACGTACATCATCTATCACTTGTTTGTTGGTACGTTCCCATTAAGGCGAGGTTTATGAAGTCGTGCATGCTTTACGAATACACCTCGGGGGTACAAAATGCCTAGAGGTGGTCCAGAGCATGAAAGTGTTTGTGAAAGGATGTAAAAGGCTCCGTATGCGGCTTGAAAACGTGCAAGAAGGCCATCTATTAGCACTTGGCTCTGTAAGCAGAGGACATTTCGGAGACCCGAGTAAGTAGGTAGGTAAGCCAGCAGACTCGAGGCATGAAAGAAACTTGTTACCATCTTGTCACAACGGCAGTCATTTGCCAAGGGCAACTGTTTCACAAAGTCGCAAGCCATTCTTTGAGTCTCTAGCCTAATCCTGTGAAATGACGGCGAGTCACATAGTGATAGGGAGATGCATGTTCGTAGTCTGATCAGTCTAATTCAGTCGAAACACTCTGTAAGGTCACTGAGCGAAAAATAATGTCCAAGGGAATAAGAACATCCGAGTCAATCAGAGAGATGAGAAGCCACTGGAAGAACGACCAGGACTAGCTTTACATAGAGTTAAACTTGCCAAATCACCTTGTGGCGAGTAAAATCGGAGACTGGAAATGCAAAAGATCAGCTTCCAGTGTTTCGAATAGCTCCACTAGTTAAACCTGCATTGAATCACAGTGATTGAGCATTTAGAACAGAACACGCTTGCGAGACAACCGGAGATTTACAAGAAACAAGTACGAGTTTCCTTCTGATCCAAAGGTCGGTCAAGCGTCTGAGTTATTCGGACCATCAGAACGAGATCCAGGAATCACACGCGCGAGATCTGAAGGATGCGAGCGCCTAGTGTGAGGGCAGCAGCCAAGTATAGCTCGGCCCAGTTCGGCAAGTAGAAGCATTGGACAAACAGGAACAAAGTGACATCCAAAAATAGTCTCTCTACTTTTTCTTCTCGTTTTCATGCGGTCTGAATTATAAGATGCCGAAACACGGACCTAAACGCCAGAAGACCTCAGCTGACGACAATGCGAGTAAGGACGATGAAGAGAGAAGGCTGGAGAGCTTGCTTTTTGGGGTACCGTATGTCCCGGCAGGTGAGGAGATTGTGCTAGAAGACGAAGACGAGGGTGAGGATGAGAATGGGAAGGAACTTCAGAACCTTACGGACGGAGACGTGTGTGGTTATCTTTTTACCGTTATCGTGATAATCTAACTTGTGTGTTTTTTTCCAAGCTGTTCTTTGTAGATGATGAAGCTGGTCCTTCTGGAGATACTGGCAAGGACGAGGAAGACGACGACGAGGAACATGAAGAAGAAAAAGGGACCGATGATGAAGACAACGACAACGACGGTGAGGAAGCAGAGCCTGCACAGCGACCCGAACCCATACTCTCCTCTCGCAAAAAACCAGCATGGACAGACCCCTCAGATCCTCCCGTTGTGTCCCTTGTAGCGTCCAAGCGCTCTCGGAAACTCCGTGACGCGCCCTCAGAAACGACGCTGTCAGGCCGAGAGTACGAGTCCCGCCTTCGCCGCCAATTTGAGCGCATACATCCAGCTCCAGCATGGGCTAAGAAACGGCGGCGCGAAGGCGAGGATGAAGACGACAACGACGACAGCCTATTCACGTCAACGGCCGGAATACTGTCACGGCAGAGTCGACGCACACTGTCGCCTGGTATTCTCGCCATCGAGCGACTTCGGGACGCCAACCAGTCTTCACAAAAAGCCGACGTCAAATCGCTCGCCTTTCATCCCAGCGAGCGTGTTCCCGTACTCGCAGTCGGCACGTTGGACCGTCGAGTGCGCTTGTACAACGTTGACGGACACACTTCTCCACTCCTGCAAACGCTGCATATACCCACCATTCCCTTCACGTCCCAATCTTCCGTCTCCTTCCATCCATCAGGGACGCACCTCCTCCTTACTGGCAACCGTCCCTACTACGCCGTGTATGACCTCCAATCTGGGGCTCTCAAAACACACAACGGGCTATGGGGAACGCGATTCTCCACCCCGGGAATTGCCAAGGCGGAGTGCATGGAGATAACAGCATTTTCACCCACCGGTGAGATGCTCGCTGTGGCCGGCAGAGGGGGGAACGTGCATCTTGTGGACTGGCGCAGCGGGGGCGGGCAGGTTGTCGGGACGCTCAAGTGCGCGGCGGGCGGCGGGATTCGGGAGCTGTGGTGGACGAAGGACGAGGAGGAGGAGGGTTTGGCGGTGCTCTCGGGGGATGCCGAGGTTTGCTTATGGGATGTTGGTCAGCGACGGTGTCTGAGACGATGGCGGGATGAGGGCGGGTTCAGAGGGGCGGGCCGGGCCATGGCCGGGACCAGCGGGTGGATGGCTATTGGGTAAGCTCCATTCCCCTTCATCACGTACTCGTCATTGAAATGCAGATGATTATCAAGTTCAAATTCGGGGTTGGTGAATATGTACTCCGCCGACGCATTCGCTGGCACCAGTAGCACCGCCCAACCAAAACCGACTAAAACTATCGGCAATTTGACCACTGCGATATCAACATTACGCTTTAACCACGACGCGCAGTTAATGGCTATAGCAAGCCGGGAGAAGAAAGATGCTATGAAACTGGTCAGTTGTTCCCGTCCCTTACCTTCATTCATTCATTCATTCATTACCATTCATTTTAGATACATCTTCCATCTCTCACAGCCTTCTCCAACTGGCCTACATCAAGTAGTCCTATTGGACACGTCACCGCTGTAGACTTCTCTCCGCGAAGCGATTATCTGGCTATTGGGAACACCAAAGGAAGGGTGCTGCTCTATCACCTAAAGGACTACGGCAAGGCGTGATTTCATGGTAAAAGTAGAATCAGCATCATATGATATTATTGCCGTGACAAGTAAAAGTATGCGTATGATGATTACCCATTATGACGATACATTCATAAGAGGGGACACAGGGTAACAGAATAGTCGGCGCTACGTCAAACAGAAGGCGGCGCGAGATCACAGATCAAGAACAGGGAACAGAGAACAAAGACGGAGGCAAAGAAGCAACAGGACCAAAGAGCCAGAGCCACAACAGACGAGAAGCATCGCACTTTTACCCAGTCGAACATCTCTCCAACAAGCGCGTATACGTATCCGAGATCTGACCCATCACAGGTCAGCTCCACTTCCCAGATATACAAAAACAATCAAAAACATACCTTTTCTGCTCGTTCCTTTCCCCCAGGCACGTACCTACAAATAACCGTGCTCGATTCGAACCATCTCTTGGCTTCATCAAACGCCGATGACCTACATATACATACAATGCACATAAGCTCCAAGCGAATGATAGGAAAAGGAAATCAGACTCTAGGCATTCAAACCCAACGTTATACGCCGTGCTCAATAACCAGAAACGCTCGTCCATGGGGTAAGGCTACGAGGGGGAGGTGGGGAGAAGGGTTAACAACACCGTGAAACCACAAACCGCTCACCTCATCGCTTCCAACACTCCCCTCAATAACTCCGACAGCCTGCTCGACGTACCCAACCGCCTTAAGCCGATCATTCCTCGCTATCATAATCGTGCACAGTGCCCTCAGCCACCTCGAGAACTTGTCAATCGAGAGCGAGTTATGATCGAGGCTCGCGCGGAGGATGGACTGGTTGGTTTTGCTCGACAAACAAAACAATCCAAACAACGGCAACGACTCACCTCCAGCCCCACGTAAAGAACTGCCGGATTGAGTTTATGTAGCAGTCAAAAGTAGTTTTGATACGTACTATTGATCGGGCAATCCTTCCTCACCCACTATGACGGATGTCCCAAATAAGCCGCGGATCAGGAGGGAGAGCGGCCAACGGGAAAGAGAAACCTTACAAGAATATCCGCAATCGCTTCGTACGTGCTCGCCGCTAACGGGCCAGCCTTAACCGTATCCTAACCAAGAAACGTTATGCAAGTCCAACAAAAGTAAAGCACCAAACTTACCCCAACGACCCTGCCCACCGCCTCCCACTCCCCTAGCCTGACCAACATCTCCACCTCAAACACCCTCAGCGTGTGCAAAAAATACCCCACCCTCACCAGATCATTCTCATCCGTAATCACTCCCTTCCCCTGGATCTCCTCAACCCTCTCCCGACATGTCTTGATTTCCGAGGATATATCACGTATCCGGGCCTTTTTGTCACGAGCACCAAGGTCCAGATAAGGGGGAAAACACGGAAAAATAAAAAGGAAAAGGCCTTCTCACATTCATATTGGTCTCTGAGTCGGGTTCCCGAGATTGCCGGAGTGCGAAGACTAGAGTGAAAAGATAAAAATGGGGTTAAGTGGGAAAGGAAAGGGTTGAGGGAGACTCACTCCGGCCGGAGACTCCGGAGAACGACGCTGTGATGAGATGTAAATAAACTTCCGCATCGACGTCTACAGGTGATGCCGATGATGCCTGGCAACACGTTTCTAGCAGCTGGAAAAATATCGTATGAATCAGTCATCCCATCCCCTCATCCACATCCCTTAATTACTCACATCTCGTGCTATATCAAACAAATCCGAGATCCGCTCCTCGCAGCCCGAATCTTCCCATTCCGAACACCCTTGTACAGCGCAGTTGAATGCTGTTCTCCATAACCACGAGACATCTTTGGTTATCAGATTCAGCGCCTTTTGAGCGTTGGCAGCTTCGATGAGGATCTTCGCTTTTGGGGAGGGGGAATTTTTATTATTCTATTTATCCACACGTTGGGTACGAGGGTCAACTTACCCGTCTGGAAATGCTCCACCATCGTACCGATAAGGACTGGTCTGGGATTCAATTAACGAGAGAAGGGCAAGGGACGGAAAACATCCGACGCACTTATCAGCGGCAGGCTCGGTAAGCAATCTGAGCACAAGCTTGATGATGCACCGAAGCAACGACATCGCTTCCAGTACAGTCTCACCGCCCTTTGAAAGTTTCAGGGTCTTGAGAAGAGCTTCCAGGGCAGCTAGAAGGATCCGCCTGTTCTCGGACTCATGTGAAATCTGCGTGGCTAGAAGGAGCATCTTTCGGTCGAAATCTTGTGATTTCATCATGTCCTGGACAGCTCTAATGGCTAGAGGAGTGGGTAACGTCATGCGATGAAGCGCTCATTGTAAGAACAGAACAAGAACGGACCTTCATCATCGATGCCTTGGCAGAGTAGAATGAATGCTTCAAACTCCAGTTCCTCCGTGTAACGATCAGCCGCTTACCTTGATGAACAGCAGTTAGGAATATAACATAATGGGTAGCTGCTTCGGTGATGGGACAGCGGCGGATGACGGCGGAAGCTTTGGCATACTCCCGGTGCTCAATATAACAAAGTGCCGCTTTCCGGTGACATTTCGAGCTACTTGTCGGGCAGTTCTCTCGGAATAGCTTGTGACTACCGGCAATAAACCAATCTGCCGCGTCCGACCATCTCTTTGCGTGATAGTGACGATCACCATATTGCCATAAAAGCTAAAAAGAAAAAAAGGGGCACACGAGGGGAGTTATATTGCCAAAAAAAAACGGATAAGCGAATAAGAGAAACGCACCGTAAGACATGCTGTTGCCGGTACACTCGGAAGTTCGTAGTCTGCTTCGCAAATGGCTAAAAGGAGGGCGATGAGATATTTCCAATCAGTCGGGGGATGCGTAGGTGGAAGGTTCACTGACATGTGAACGTTGAATCGATGGCCGCCAATGCTCTGGCGTGGTCTTCGTCCTTTGAGCAGTGAACGATCAGCGAGAGAAGCAGTCGGTCAACATGACCACAAGACCGGTCAGGACATGCTAGAGCCCGTTTCAGACAGTGCTGATTGACGGCAGTAACGAGGGCGCTGGAGCACGGAACCTGTTTAGCATTTGCTTTACCTGAGACACATGTACTAACTGTTGGTGGCTGATTGTTCGCAAGTCCTGTAGAACGCTGACATGCTGTGAGTATGCCTATCTAGGCTACGTCGAAAGCACCGAGCTTACTCAGTTATTCGAGACTCCGTTAATTCCATGTGATCAATTATAGACTTGAATGCTAAACGAAGGATATCAGGTTAGCGATATATAACAGCCAAGTTGAAATATGCATCAGTCGGATCGTTTTACGTGCACTGACCATCTAACAGAGCTGGATCGCCAGCTTTCCGCCGTTTAAGAATAGCCAATCGCAGCCATCGAAGTTCTTGATATTCGGAGCTTGCCTATTAAGATTTCAGGGTGGGGAGGAGTCGAGAGCGCTAAGTGAACCTACGGGATCATCTGAGGAATCTATGGATGGGACGAGTTCGTCAAGTGTTGCTTCTGCTCTGTCGTACGTCCCCGAAAGGAAATACGCTCTTGCTGCATATGCTTCTTGAGCCGCGACAGTCTGAGTAGGATGCAAGGCACAAAACACAGACCTAGAGTTCTCAGCATCGATATCTGATAAACCATCGTGAGAGTCGGTACTGAATAGCGAGGGCTGTACACGACCTTTAGTTGTGGCACGCCGGATACGGCCGAATCATCTAGTTGGTCCGCCATGGTGAATGCCTTCTGTAACCACACCACCGCATCTGCAGGTTTCGTTCCGTTGTTGTCCGAAGTGGCGTGGCTTTTTAATATGGCCCTCCCAATGCTATGGAACTTGGTAGCCAGAAGTGTACGCTGATAGTTGATGTGAACAAGGGGGGCGAATCATTATTCCTAAAGCGGACTTACATCATGAGGTGGTAGCAGAGCGAGACGCTGGTCATCGTCTGTTGTGATACATACACGTGAGAGCCATTTCGGCATTCCTTTTAGAACGGAACACACTTGTTATCTTTGAGGCCATGAAATCAGCCACTGTATGATTTCCTTCCTTCCATGCCTGAAAGGGCAGGATGATCAGTACGGGCTGTGTCGGCATTGCAGGGAGGAAACCCTACAGCCTCCATTCGACTAGAGAAGTAGACTACTATAGCACGCGCTCTAGCCTGACGATGCGTTCCATCCGGGTCTGGCGCGTTTCGCAAGAGCTCTTCAAACTAAAACCAAAGTGTGCAATGGTACAAACAAAGATGATCAGTATATTAACCTTTGCGGCGCTAGTGAGCACACTGCCAGCGATATCGATGTTTCCGAGTTCTGACATTAAAAAGCATTCAAACTCAGCATGGAATAATACAAGAGAAGGCGGACCTGAGAGGGTGGCGCCCGTCTTGCTTGCCATCTGGAGAACATGGAGAAGGGCTAATAAAGGATAAGCTACGCAGCAGGGAAACGGCCTGGATACAACACATTCTATCCCCGGCTTCGGTTCTAACCCTGCTTCAACGAGACGGAAAGCGGCAAGTCTGACTGCAGCCACGGAACGAATAAGCGACACAAAGATCAAACAAATGCTGCAAGGGTGCTTACGTGCCGCGACAACAGCCCGGCCGTCGTCCTCGGGGCATTTGCGGACTAGACTTGATATGTTCCACAGATTGACACCTTCAATGGATTTGTAGATAATATGCCAACAGAATGGAAAAAACGCGCCTTCCTGATCCAGTCCGTCAGCGAGCTCGGCGCAGTCTCTCGGTCTCTCTTCCGTAAACGATTCCGCGAGAGAGGCGACCCGATGGAGATTCTTCACCAGTGTTGGTCGCTGGCTCGTGTCGTCGAGCTGGGATTTCGCGCCTATCAGTATATCTGGGCGACGTGCCAGTGAGCTCGTTGTGTACAGCGCTGGCGACGCCGCTCACCTTTGATAGACTGGAACGTCTGCTGCAGACCGTGAGCAGACCGTTTCTTGGCCGTCGACATCAAGGGCCCAAGTCACGTCGTCACGGTCACATCACTTCCATTCGTCGCCTCAGCTTTGACTGTTTCATTTACAGCTGGCAATGGATGCTGGAATCCCCCCTCCTGCCGATGCTGTCGAGCGGGCCAAGACCGTGGGTCGCTTCCCCCCCGTGCTTGGTTGTAAAAATTTCGATGTCGGTTTATTCTAGGAAGGTCGCAAGGAAGGACTTTTTGCGGGTCTGACTTCGGCGTTAGCCTCAGGCGAGCGTCTCTCACCACCCCGTTGCTTGCTTGCTTACTTACTTGCTATCGCCCAGGTCTCATTGGTGCCAAGTTCATGGGCCTCAACCGGAATAAAACCGTCGTCACCATCGTCCGTGAGTCAGTTGGCGTATATCACACCCAGCAACATAACACCAATTTCGCCAGTATCGGGTGCCTTGTCCGGGTATTATTTCACAGAGGTCTGCCGTCTCCTGCGATGGAGCCATCTGGAGGGCTAACGTATACCAGGCATTCACCCAGACAGCCCTTAAGCAACTCCAAGTAGAGTGGGAGAAGCGTCAAAAGGAACCATCGCAGGGCGAGGAACCGCCGGCATAACCGGTGGAAACCGTGCCTCAAAATCCATTTTGTCGTGGAAACCAAGGTGAAAAGGCAAATATGTATGGCGCGGACCCTGTATACTTACCGCTGTGTGCATATGATGGGAGAACCACTTCTTCTCTACCTCAATTGTGTCGTATACGTTAAGTAAACATTGGGAGCTTCGAAATCTTTTTTTTCTTCTGCTGTCCCGGGGCGGTGTCAAGTCATTGGACATTACGCCGTGCCCCTCTTCCTGGCACCGAACCACAAGTGTCATGGCATGCAAATACCATTTTCCCTGGGCAACGGGTAACTTGTACTAAGCAAGCCAGACAGAAGACAATTCCAACCCCCCAACTCGCGATAGAAAGGAGGGGTGGGGGCTAGGTTAGTCCCGATGCAGACGTAGGTAATTCCGAATCCGTGATATATTCAATCCCTTGTGATAAATCAATAGCTCGGACGCTTTATCAATTCCTGAACTTTGTCTGATTCAACAGCACTGGAAAACTGTGGAGCTGTACATAGCCCTACGGTTGTTAAAAGCAGACGTTCCACCTTCCATCCACCGTTTCCAATATATTGACAGGATCCATTACCCCTTTCGAGATTCTGCACATGCAAGAGGGTTAATACGAGGAGTCATAGATAAGGTTTACAGACGTCTCATTTTAGCCGACTACGGAACGAGCCGCTGCGACTTTGTACATGTTCCGGACGGTCTTAGCTTTGTGTCTTGAATCAATATTATTAGGAGCCGAGTGCGGGAGGGTATTTCGTTACATTGCAAACCCATTCCCGAGCTGTCAAACTATCCTACAATTTCAGGGTAAGGAAAAGGTTACTTATAGCGACGATGGATGTAAATACAACAGAATAAATGAGATAATGCGTATGTATGTATGTATGAGTGTAATGCAATTGCGATGATTGATGGGAATGCAAAAAGTATGTGCGATGAAGGTCCTGAGGATGTTGCGTGGGGAACATGATGGACTAGTCGTAAAACGCGAAGAAGCTTTTGAATATTATCATTACTTTCTTTAATACCCGCGAGCGCGATACCAATTATCGTGATGGGGTGTATAGCGAGGCGGCGAGCGCGGGGCTGTAGAGTAAAACTGGATGCCCGGGGGGCCAGCATTAGCGAAGGGAGCGGGGATAGGACTAGGCGTATTATCATTAGTGTAGTGACGGCTGGGCTGCGGGTGATGGAGGGGCGGTAGAACGACCTGGTGCGTCCATGCCGTTTCGTGCAAGTGCGGAAGTACATGCGATCCGTCGAGATTCATATGCACGTCATTCGGACTCGTCGATGCAGACTGGATGTTCACCGGCATCGACGCACGCTGCGAATAACAGGGAGCACTCGACGACGGCGGCGGGGGCTGGTGATACCGCAGCCTGGGCCGACGAAACCGGTCCTCCTCATCCATGGGCGAGCCCGTGAGGGTATAAAAGTACAGATTCTAGAAAAAATGACGCATTAGAGATAGAGAAATAGCGAAAAGAAAGGGAATCTCACCTCAGGAACAGCATTCCGAGTGCCTTCGCTCGCATGATACGCCGTAACTAGCGTCTGAGGAACGGTGTCCCGTTTGATCGGTACCCAAGGCGAAGACGACGAGGAAGTGGGTGCGCGCGAAGGAGATTGCAAGGACATCTTGGCGAATGACTGGAGGCCTTCGAGCGGCGAATGCGAACCAGTGGACGAACCCGAGGACTCTGGAATCTGAAGGGAGATTGCAGCGGGCCGTTTGGAAGGGAGCTGGGAGAAACTCGCGCTCGTGGGAGAGAAGGCGGCCTCTGCGGTACGCTTCGAGCCTGACTTTGGCGGAGGCGGGTAATCAGGACGAGAGATCTGATTGGGCGAGGTGGACCGGGCGCGAGGTGCAGGAATAGCGTAGCGGGAGGAGTAACTTCGTGTGGTGGGCGAGCTGGTGGCGGCTAGCCGCGACGACCGGGCCGGCGTGCGTGATTTCCGGAAATGGCGGCAGTCTCGCTCCTTTGCGAGCACAAGTCCCTTGAGCAGACTCAACCAAGACTCGTACGTCTTTTTGTCGACATACAGATTGAAGTCGACGCCCATGAGAAACTCCCGCTCCATTCGGTTTATCTCGGGCAGCTCGATGCCAGACACCTCGGACCATGTTTTATTCGTATATGTATTGCTGCAAAGGGTGTCAGAGACGTGTCACGACGCGTAAACGGGCGGAACTTACTCGTCAAGAAATTTGTTCGCCATCATGAGTGCAGCCACGGCTATTCGGAATTCACTGCCAGCCTGGGCCGGGGTGCCGTTGTTTCGGTCTTTGAGTCGGTAGATGTAGTGCAGTGAGAGGACAATGACGGAATGTGAGACCTGGGTTGTCTCGAGGAGTTTCTGCATGAACTGCACAAACGTGGGCGTCGCGACGAGCTGGAGGTTGCTCGCCGTCACGGGCCGGTTGAGGTAGGGCGAATTTGGCGGAGACGACGCGAACCAAAGATAGCAGATCATCTCGCAAGTTTTCTCCGCAATGAAGCGTGCTGAACGCGTCCGCGAGACGTCCAGCCAGTCAATGGACATGTCGAACGCGGGCGGTTTCGCGGTGGCTGCAAGTGGAGGAAGGCGAGTGGGCTCTGGAGAATATGTCGGTGGCGGGGCGTCGTCTGGTGGAGTTACTAAAACAAGTCAATATTTCGCGTCCAGAAAATGAGCAAAAAATTGGACGCACGGGGCGGCATTGCCGACGCTAAATGGCGGACCGAGAGCTGACGGTCAAAGTGGGCTATTGAAGGCAGCGTCGGGTGGTGCTGCACCTTTCTCCGCTCAAAGGTTGAGGTCATCGGTGGTGTAAGGGGCACGTCCTTGGGCCGCCAGTGCAGCGACCAGGACGACAGGAGCTCGGTGGGCAGGGCATTCATGGTGCAGGAATGGGGGATGGAGGACGGTGTATAAAAGGCCATGGCGTGGCCAGCCAGTGTTCAGACGAAAAGACGAAGCGGGTGGCATATTGCTGATATTTAAAACGGAAGAGATGTACGGTCTCGGAGGAGGAGTAAATCTAAGGACGTGATCTAACGTGATCTCAGGACGTGGCTGCATTTCCGCTTAGAGACAAACAGGGGATCCGTCGAGGGTCACCACGGCTTGGGCCACCCCCAATTTGGAACCAGAGCGCCTCACCACTTATTCTTTTTTCCAATCAAATTCCATCAAATTCCGTCAAATCCTAAATTCATCCTCAACAATTCAGACACTTAAGCATGCACACGTGACTCGGCACACCCGGCACAGGGGACTCCCCAGGGATTCCCCATAGCCTTACCCTTAATTCATGTCTTGGTCGCTCCTTTTATGGCGTCCTTATCCTCCTATTCTCCCACGCTCCTATTATTTTCGCATTTTATATTCGTCTTTTATTCCCCATTATTCCCTTTTTCTTTTCTTTTGCCTTCCTCTCGCCATCTCCCCATTAGGCATGCTCGTCGTCGTCCTGTTCACCTCCGAATATACGCTCATCAGCCTCATCTTCTCTTCCTCTTCCTGTTGCTCATTGACACACGTCCTTTCCGGGTTTGTCCCCGTTTTCGTGGCTCGTCCCTATCCACAGCCGTAAATTCGTCCAGATCTCCTCCCCTCCGCTAGATTTCATCCGGATCTTGTCTTGTTTTGCTCCTATGTTTTGACAATACATCCATCCTTTTCTATTTCATCAGCTGCGCCAGTGTAGGCGCGATCATTCGTGGCGCACCACTACTAATCCCACCGTAATTTATTTCTTCCTCTTTCCAATTCTTTATGTACCCAAAGCCCAGACATTCTCGTATTTCCTACGAACCACCCCTACGCTTTCGGATAAAGCCAGTTCTTTTTCAGTACAGTCACAAATCCGTCAACGTAACAGCACCTTTGATTACACCTTGATTTCTGCCTTGAATCTGATTCGTACTGCTTTCTTTCAATCCGAGGACCATCAAACGCTACGCCGTCACTATGCACAAATTCTTACACCGAAACCGTGTCAGCTAGCTCCATTTACGGTCAGGGGTGATCTATGCGGACCTTCGTACCAGCCCGTAAGACATCTCAACCCGTCGTGGAGTACGAAAGTTGTCCTCCTAATCTTCGTCTATCATTCTGCATTCATTCCAATTAAGCCGCTACCGCGTTTCATTCCGAAGCCTACATTTTTCCGGCCATCCCTTAATCTTCTAGCACCTGCACAGCTTATGGTTCGGTACACACGGCACAGGAAAAAACCAACCTCGGCATTCTCCCGCGTTGGCCCTGTTCGTCTTGCTGCTGTCAGATGGTGGCACAGAGCAAAAAGCTTCGAACAAAATACGCTGATTCAACGCTGTATTTTTTTTTCACATCACAAGAAGGCCGTAACATAAGGACGGAGGTGTGCTGTTGGTTCAGCTGGGTCCGGAAGGTGTATACATCCGCTCGATCTAATCTATCCTTGCAAATATCAGTATCTCGCACCCACGATCAGACCATCGCAAGAACGTCCCATGCAACCCGGAGGTTTTGAAAGACGCAGTGCATTCCATACCAACGAAAATGGGGCGGCGCATATCAACTTTGAAAGCACTTTGCCATGGCGCCGAAGAGAAGACCAACCATCCAGTTAGTAGGTAAGTAAGAAGTGAAAAAAGGCTTGTATCAACCGGAGCCGTCTTCGGTAAACACCGCCTAGGGCGATGAAAAAAAAGGCTCGAGAGAGGACAAGTTACTTGGGATTCGCATAAGAAGCGTCGGCCCGATGCGTCTTTATTTGGGTTTATCCAATATTTATTTTTCGATTATTTAAGCCACATTCCTCGTTAAGGTATGGACCTGAGATTATGTAGGTGCCAATTTAGAAAAATGATGCAGGGTTCATTATACATCGTCCCAGAGCCATATGAATCTGGATGTCTCTCATGGTCGTAGTGTTGTTAGCCTAGGGAATGTGCGCCCTTCGCCTATTACTAGGATCGGATCCCGCAAATTATCCACATAATACTCGCGCTTTTCCCCAGTCGGGTGACAAAGGCCTGATCGCCGCCACATCTGATTTATTGGCCTACGGAACGGAGTTTGAATATACCTACTTAAGATACCGTGCTTAATTTTCAGTTAACCGTGGCCAGATCCCGGCACCCTGATCTTCTACTAGGAGATTGGGTTGTAAACCGCATGGATGCCGTTGTACTGTAGGCGTTGTTATATAGGACTAAATCGCTGGGTTCTTTTGAAGAATCGACATTTCGGGACTATCAGCGTCCTCTCTATCAAATCGAAAAGGCGCTTCCGGGAGGCTAAGGGGATTATCATAAGTGGGGCAAAATGGTTCAGTGGGTCGACGTGCAGCAGGACATTACAACGTTTCCGTGGACCGGTGGGTCGACCTTATGGGTTTGATTTACATATGACGGGACCGAGCGTGCGCGAGTAGTATTACCCATCTGGGAGGCCTCGGGTGACGCAGCTCAGTGTACAATTGGCATTTTCGGCGAAGCAACGACAGAAGCAGTGAAACTAAAAGCCACTAGTAAGGGGCCGAGCGAAAATGAAAAGGTCAATGTCAAGGCACACACACACGCACAAAAGACGGAACGGGTGCAAAGCCCAAAGCCTGGCCAGAGGAGCTTCAAATACTTTCAGCAGACAGAAGACGGCATGACTTGCCATACATAGATTGATAGCAACTGAGTTCCAAGGCGAAGACGTAGCATCAGAACACAACATGCGTGTGGGCCATCGAATTTTCGAACGAATGGAAAAATATATTATATTCAAATGCGTCCGATGATTGCGATGAATGTTGATCATTGTCGAACAGTCGATTCTTGTATTCGCTCTCTCCAATGGGAGAGACTGATCATCAGCGAGGCCCCATCACCCAACCAACCACCCGGCACCGTAGTACTTGCATTCAGTCAAACCCGACGCACGCCCGAATATGTTGCCATCAAGCCCATCAAAAATTTTATGCCCTATTCTGGCCCTGCGATGGAAGGACGGGAACGCGGGACGTAAGTTTAAGGAACGAGCCACGAGCGGGAGAACGACAAATGGATTATTACTCTGGTAACGTACTTGACGAATTCAATACTTACGAAGGGTGTGGCTTCCACGTGGTGAGGGGTTAGACGTCTAGGTATAACAGCGTTCAACAGCCGGACCGACTAGCCGCGAGCCTCTGCCAAAGTGCTAGTGCGAAGAACGTGTGTGATGGATGCTAGTGCTGCTGTTACAAGTCAAAGTTGCTGTCCTTGTGCATTTTGAACGGTTGCCGGTATTATCCCCACGTATATTGCTATTCAAGGGTGCTTGATATTATTTTTCCAGGGGTACAGATACAACAAGTATCCTTCAATCACTGGTGATCCCCTCCTTCAGAATCCCGGCGTCAGTTACTGCTTAATACCCGGTTTCTAGGCTGTATTGGGATGCAGCAATCCCCCTTCTCGGATGGACGTCAATTGTGATGGTACGTACAATCAATCCAAGAACCGTTTGACGCATCTGCAACAAGCAGCCGCTGCGTAAATGTAAGAACCGCTGTTCCCGTAACATCGTTGCAGCCTAAGTCCTAGGGCCTTGCCTAGGGTCAATTTTTTGAATGGATCTTCCCCATTGTACGTGTCAGCCACAAACCCAGAAATTCATCTCCGACTAGACACTGCACGCTGAGCATTGCCGGATATACCAAAAAGCAATTAAGACGTGAAGAGAACAAACGAGTATGTGTCCATTGAGATAATCGTAAAGCCGAATAATACCGTGATCAATACCCTCCTCCCGCAGGAGGATACCCGCCTCTGTTATACCCGCCTCTTTGTTGATACAACTGCGCCCCGCTCACTCCGCCCACTAAGGATGCTGGCTTGCCTGCGCCATACCCGTTATTATTATTGTTGTAACCGCCGTGGTAGTTACTGCCGCCGTCTTCTTCTGAGTAATCTCCGCCGGGTGCGGACGCATTTGAGGACCCAGGATAGCTAGATGAGAGAAGGGGGTCCTTGACCTCCCATACGGCCTGCTTGGAGCCCACTGAGAATTCGAGATCCTCGCGCTGTTGAATAGAGTTAAGCGATCGACAGTCAATGAGGTGCGGTAGATCGTGCTTACCGTTATACTATCCCAGTATTTGTACACCATCATCACGCTGAGCAAAACGCACAGCTCGGAGAAGAAAAGTCCATCGATGTAATGCTTGATGGCGTCACATATGGTCGTGCTAAAAGCGAAGAGGATGACCATGCCTACAACCCAGAAGCTGGTGCCAAATACGATATCGCCAATCGGCCATCGGTCCTCTAGCGTGCGGAATACTAGAACCAGCTGGGAGACAATGTAGATCGCTACGCATATAACTGGCCACAGTATGTAGATGATCCATAAGGGAAGAGTTTTGCTGTAAGAAAAGGAAGCGAAGGATTTGAACGTGGCTATTGCAATGAAGAAGGCAACGCCAAAAACGACGAGACAGGCTATGCGAAGGAACCACAATGAAAGGGGAGTTCCGTCTTCAGCGAACTGGAAGCCGACAAAGGCGTTGATTAGGATACAACAGTACGCGGAGGCGACGAGTCCTGTGTATACAGCTGCGAACCACTGCACAAAGGGGTTAGCAATATAAATTTGCATAGCACCGGCGTACGCACTGCATATACTGCATTCGACGTCGGTATAATGCCCGAATCCAAGAATATTCCCAACAGCTGTATAACGGCATACATCCAGAAGAAAAGGACAATTTCCTTTCTTCCGACTGCGGTGTATTTGCTGCGAATGTGGTAAATCATAATGGCGGTCATGATGATGGCGACGATGTGAATGAAGGATGTTGCTAAAAGCCACTGTCAGGGAAATACGCAGCACACAGGTAGATGAAACTGACATGGCTGGAAGATGAGTGTCCCTCCAACGTCCACATTGCGACTATAGCATGTCGGTACGATTCCTTGATCAGTACCGACAAGTGGGCATATAATGAGCGCTGCTGTTTCGCATAAGGAATCAAAAGACCCGAATTTGAGTCCCATCCCGGGATGAAGAGAGAATCACTAAGAGAAGACAGTAAGCTATGAATGCGGCAGGGCTGTCGAGGGCCGAAAGGAGTGGAAAGGCGAGCTCGACGTTCGTTGTGGGCGTTGTCACCGTTGATGGAGCTGTGACGAACGTGACGGTCTCTATTTGCCTGTGTTTCAATTCGGCGCTCTTGCCGGCGGCAAGTTAATCTGCTTTGACAAATCCGAAAAATAAATCTCGAACCTGCTTATGGCAATGCAGCGCTCACGCTGCTGCGAATCGGGATCAACTCTTCAGAGGGGGCACTAATCGAGTGTCAGAATACCTGATAAATACAGGGTGATTTTTATTTATGCCAAAGCTCTCAGGTATCTCATCAATCGCAATCCTAGCTCAGTGACGAGTGTTCCCGGACCTAGGTAGATTAATCTGGATTGAATTTTCTTGATGCTGATTTAGAGTCCACAGAGAAATCTTTTTGGATGTTGTCTCACGTACCAACGAAAGCGCCATACAATAATAGCACGATGTCACGGCATATTTTACAGCCAATGATTGCACTAAGATCCACAGCAACACCACCCTGCTGGTGGAGGATACGTGAACGTGATTTAGAACACAACAGCATAGTAAGATGACTTCAACAGCTCCTATTTCCGTCCCTGATAGACCACTATGAATTTGGTATGTCGCACGTCATGAATAACTGGAGCATCAGTTAGTCAAGAAAGTTCTGGAAAGCTATAATGGTGGTAACAAGTACCCTTCCAAAGAAAGCTTTTCCATGCAAGGAGGCCATCACAAAATGCCTAAACTTGTCGGAATAGCTGTCTTTATCACGACATCGCAACTCACAATCTGATCAAACATTGTGCGAACAAACGATTCAGATTTCCAAAGGGAGGTACGCTTTCAACGAAAGCAAAACTTGTTGGTGATGGTTTGCGTAGCACCAAGTAGTCCCGAAATGCGTCCAGGTTGACTCAATTGCTAAGTTCGGCCTCGGCTTTCATATCATCCTCTACAGCCAATAACGGTTCATAGTGTATCCAAGGTTTTCCAAGTCGAGATTGACCCTCCCTCAACGGGATAGGTAATTCTTGGAAAACTACTGATACCGGATCTCCGCATATGTATTAAACGCCAACTTCCACGAAATCCACAGAAGCCGGGGTGTAAAGAGTCGGACTACCCACGGAAATGAGAGTTTCCGACCATGCGAGCCGTACTCAGCGTGGAAACGCATGACCGAATCCGGCCAATTGGATTTCATCCCCTCCCTGGCCGACATTTCGGAGTTCCTCCTGTCGGTCATCGTTGCTGTATGGGACGTTGAGCGCGGGGGAAACACCGCGTTTTTCTTCCTCCAAGCCTGGACTCTGATGTACAGCCTATAGAGTTGTGTCTTCAGTTCGGCTCTTGTCAAGGTTCAGCCACATCCGCTTTTACGGTACGTTTTCGTAATCATCTACTAGGGCCACCTACGAATGCAGTGCTTAGGAAATTTGCGGATCATGCGGTTTAACGTCGAAAATGCACTTGTCTGCGAAAATGTCTTTCTCCGAGCATTTATTGGGTGTTTACTCGGGTGTGTGTCCAATTGGCAGGTGCTATTCATTATTAAATCATATATAGAGTAAGTGTACTACGAAGTCCATTCGTAGGTATATCACGGCGTTGGCTTATGTTGGTTGTCCCCCGCCCGCATGGCCTGTTTTTGAAATCATCGATAACGGTGCTGCGAGCAGCGGCATTTCTGGGCAACTTGAAGTAGGTCTCACCATTTCTTACGCTGACTCTTAATGCGTTGTTATCGCGGACCTTTTCAGCATCATCTTGTGACTCCTCCATGACTATTCTATCCACGATCTTCATATGTCAATCTGCTGTGCCTTGACTGGATTCCTGTCGATCCACCCTGACCTGAAAGTGACGATATTGACGGTCTCTATAGACGTTAGGCTGGTGGCACCCTACTGTTCGCTCGTGGGGAGCCTCGTAATATCTCTCGTCAACTGGATTCATATCCTCTTGATAACTCCAACGAGGAATCTTATTCTTTGTTCGTTCTTGGTGATCCGGAGTCTAAGCGTCCGACGTCACTCGTACTTAACGTACATTACATGGCGCATGTCTCCTCTCACTGTGACCCATATGTTTCTGAAACGGCGACCGAAAGATTCAAGCCTGGCGATGTGTCGTATGCCGCGGATTGCTATCAAGAGCTTGGTCTTCTGAAATAGAATTCTTTAAAGGAGGTGGGTGATCACAGTGCTCTCCACATGCAGCTGACGTGTAATCATTGAATGATATTTACCTGAATGCCATATTAGCGATGCGAGCACGAGTCAGGATGCTCCGATTAACACTGCGTATCGTCGCCGACGTCGACGACTCGATGGCTGCTGTCGTTCTCGATGTCGACTTCCACACAGGCTCCCATAGTTCGCTTACGACCGGTCGGCCATGACTCATTCTTGTCGGTTCAAAGGCGCACAATTCGGATTTGATGTTCCTAAATCTCACCGCGCTACCCATTAAGACACCTTGGGGTCGACGCCGACGGATGAAAGCATTCTCCGTAATCCCGATCTTATTGAATAGTTCCAACAAGACTGTACACCCCCAACTTCAAAACCGGTCTAGATATTAGGTACTCTGCGGTGCTTGCTGAACGTTGACCCACGCAGGGTGCGGGAAGCGAATACGTACTTATGCCTTTTGGACAGCCAGCTAGTATGGGTTACGACTCGGATTGACTGATGAGAACAAACTCCACACCCGGCCTAAAAGAACACAACTTGATCTTTTGAACAGACTATACAACCACTATTCCGATTCGTTAGTAACGGCAGCAGATGTGTCGCAAAGCGTCGATAACCAAACAGATCTAGCGCTGTGATGAGACTGATACGTGCAAGAAAGGACGAAACAGCAGCGAGGTGTTTGTACGGCAGATCAACAGGGACATAAGGCTCGTTTCCAGTATACACTCTTAGTACGGCTCATCCCTCTGTTTACCCTACACCAGGACCAGGTGGACGATGCCGGCATAACAGTAGTATGGAGTACACAAAGATATGTCGGAGCATAACGTTCGTTCTCCACCGATGAGAATTCGGCGTACTTTGTAGCGACCCGTGCTTCCAGGCGCTTCTAAGTTCTGTAGTGATGTTCTTGACGTAAAAATTGCTTGCTGCATATCTACGAAGTTGTGGAAGGGTGCCGATGAGAACGGTAACATCAAGTGAAAGTAATGAATGTTGAGAACTCTGAAAAATGAAGCTTCATCGAAGCAGTCGTTGACCTTCGCGGCTGGCCCCCGGTAAATTTGAGAGGAAAGATGACATCAGCGGCCACGCGACTTCCGAACCGTATCCATGTTCGAGCAGGACTTCGTCGTACCATCGGTTAATACAGTTTCCTTTCTTCTGCTCTTTCCACTACCATCTCGGTCGCCATGGTCGCGCAGCAGACAATCAAGGAAAAGGCGGCGACGTGGCTGAGGGCGACCTTCAAGTCCAGAAGGACCGTCAAGACTTGGATTCGATGCTGCATTTCGCTCGCCATTTCGTTGATCTACCTCTGTGCTACCGAAACTTCGAATGCTGAGGGACAGGCGGCGTTCTTTGCTTCGTGCGTTTCGGTTTTCATTTTACGCTGGTGTTCGGCAATTTGTTTCCTAGGATCCTGGCAGTTATGCTACCGCCGTCGTTCGCGCTATCGATGTTTGTGTTTGCATCGGCTACGCTCATAATAGGTTTTTAGCCTTTTTCTTGCTCGTGGATCCACCTAACAGCGGCTAGGTATGCTTTTCGGTTGGGCGTGGGGCTGCGCCGCCATGGCTTCTGCTCTTTCGGTTCGTGACCAGGCTCGGTTGGCGCGGCAAGTTCAGGCTCTCGGGGCTTCGTTGGTTCTTTACAGTCATTGTATCCAAGTTTAGGCTCATATTATGCCTACAGCGGCACCCCTCCTACGGCACTTCAATACCAAAGCGCTATCTTCCACGGCGTGTTTCTTGATCCTCGGTCTGCGATCTCACCCGTATCTGCACCTTCCGCTCAACTTTATTATGCAGCTCTTCGGCCGTCTTCGGTGCTTTCTTCTTCATTGGGACCTTCTTTCTGTCCACCGTTGTGGCATACAGACCGAAGCTCGCCCTTTTCAGTATATTCGGCACCATCGTCCTGGATGTCATGTGTGTCTATGGTCCCAGTTAGTTGATAATCATAATCATTCTACGCGTCGGATTCAATCAATTGCCTGTAGCTTTTCCGGTGCCTCAGTATACTCTCGCCAAATTGTTCCTAATTCCTAGCGGCTTTTATCTCGCAACTGCCATCGCATGTCTCATCTTCATTTTCCCGGAATCTTTGAATCATGTTTGGCTGTGAGTACTATATATCAAAGCCATTTATCTATTAAATCTTGGTATCTAGGAGCTTGCTTAATGACGGCATGCTTAAAGTTTGTTTTCCAATTTATCTCGTCTTCACATTCCTTACCTAACCGCGCGTCTATATAGCCCGTCCTTGATATCATCGATCTTCAGGCTGAAGCCTTGCAAGCGAATGCCTCGGACCACAAGGCAATTGAAGCCCTGATTCAGCGAGGGAAAGCGTACCGTGCCTTAGTGGTCGCAGGATTTCAAGCCCTGCAGGGCCAAATTGGCCTCATTGATCTCGAGAGCTCGATGGGAAGGCTAGGCGCGGCAGATTTGAAGCAGGTGAACAAGGAATTAAAGACGTTGACGAACCGGACAGCGTGAGCATTTTCTTGATGTGTGATAGGAGTTGATATTCACACTCAATCACAGTGGATTATTGGCGTTCCAGACGGCGGTAGACGATTTGCTTGTTGCACATGCCAAAGCTGGTAATGATGGAGATCCGAAGTCTAACACAGCAACCATGAACCGATCAATTTTGCTATTGCGCGATATGAGGGCTCGCGAAATGAAGCATGGCCATGACCTAGAGACTTTGGTCCCATTACTGTCTAATGCGTCCAAGACCCTTAACGGTGACTGTTCGGAAACTGTCAAGGTCATCACGTCTTGGTTCCAAGACTGCAATAGTGCAAGGTGGACGTGGTTGTTCAGTAAGCCATCTCCCGAGAAGATCCAACAAAGGCAGCAGGGTCTAGTTGATCAGTTGAATGTTATCAAGAAATCATTGGACCACTTCCGTAACGTCGAACGCGTTCAGCTCATCAAGCCATTTGAGCAGTTTTTCGATCCAGTCACCGGTCGACCACTTGCCTCAGTTGAGGAAAATGCGGGTAACTCGGGTTTCTCTGTGAGGTGCGTGGTTACCAGACGTGCCTGGATGCTTTGTTCATGCTCATCAATACTGATTGGGGTATTTGTTACTCTTAAAAGGTCGCTGTTCATATGTTTCGTGTTCTGTGATACTTTGGAGGCCTTTGCGGATTCCCTAATCAAGCTCCTGACCCTGATTGTCTATCTTGATGATAAGCGGCCGAAGCCTAGGCTGTGGATGCCCATAGGATTCGGGAGTGTGGGGGGCAGAGCAAAAGGGACCGTCGGAACAAATAAGAATGTTTCGCCCTTCGCAATGGGGGCGCCCACAGATCCGTTCAAATTCGACGAGAGCCTAGCCGAGTCTCAGGATACGTTGAAGGCTGAAAGCGAGAAAGCTGAAATGGAGCCAGGGGTGTTCCGACATGGTCAGTTGATATTTTCCCTGATGAGGCTGATTGATACCGATGATTGCATATGTAGCTCGAGATCCTGATGCACTTCCGCCCAAATCTGCACTTGGGAAATTCTCTCTGAAGCTAGCCTCGGCTGTCAGGTTTTTCTGGTCTCCACAGGGTGTCTATGCGACGAGATATGCCCTCGTGTCTATAGCGCTCTGGATTCCGTCCGTTTGTTTCTCGAGTTCATGGTTCGTGTATCAGTATCGAGGACTTTGGGCGCTGATTATGGCTCAGGTGAATTTACTTTACCTTGTCCTTGTTTCTTTCTGTGCACTACTGTATACTGATATATGGTCATCGATAGATCGGTCTAGCTGTATTTGCGGGAGATCAGGTATGTTCCATGTTTTATGAACGGGGGTTGAAGCTATTCTGATTGCTTCGTCTAGATATATAGCTACGGCGTTCGATTAATCGGGACTGGCATTGGTTTGCTCAGTAAGTTCATCGGTTCTGGTTTAGTTCTTTGTTGATGCAGGAAATAGATGGTCTTGTGGCGTGGTATATCGGTGCTGCCCGAGGGAATGGTAACCCCTACGGTATCGTTATAATCACGGTGCGTGTTTCTCGTCTCTGTCTTATTGGGTATGCTAACTCAAACCCTTAACTTCGAATGTAGACAGCCTTGACTGCGCCCTTCATGTTAAAGAGCATCACATGTCGTCCCAGTGACAAAGCCTTCTGGAGTATGATCGGAGTAACAACTGTATTCGGTGGGCCAAGATAGCTGAGTTTAGAGCGAACATCGTGTAAACGTGTTTCCCCTAGTTGTCGGATACAGTTGGGTCGATGCCCATCAGGTCATGCTGGTCAACACCGGAATAGGTATCGATATCGCATGGAAGCGAGCGTGAGTCTGTTATACCATGCGCAGTTGTTTACTCACTCTTTTAATCTTAGCCTGCTTATCATCATAGGGTTCACTGCAGGGGTACGCGATCTATACTTGTCTTGGTTTATGTGCACGCACCTGATACAGCTTCCGTCAATGACCAGTTTATCGTTATGATTGTACCTAGGCTGACGTCTTCTCGTGTCTTCGTCCGTCGGTCTTTGGCTGCCATTATAGATGAACTGGGGCACCTATTTGCTTCGGAAGTTGAAGCATTCCTAGCGGAAGAGCGCAAGACTCGGCTTAATGATGACCTGGAGAAGCGCCATACGAATGGATCCGATGATGGGTCAACGAAGGAGGAGCGTATCCGGACGTTCACACCTAGGATGCTTGCGATTGCTGTAAGTTCCGCTCTTTCGGTGCATGCGCTTATGAGGTTTACGTGCTGCAGACTCGACTACAAGAGTTGCAGCCGACGCTGACTGCGGCAAAATGGGAACCCCAGGTTAGAGGCCAGTGGCCGTACGAGCAGTACACTTTACTGCATTCGAAACTGTATGATTCTTCTGTCCTTTCCGACCTGAGCTTAAGGATTTAATGTGCTTGAACTATATAGGACAAGGCTTCTTTCAACGTTGAACCTTCTCGTGGGAGCTTTGTCAAGAATGGACGAGCGATGGTGTGGCATCCTCGTACATCACGTTGGTAGTGTTCTATGTTGTTTACATTCAATATTGATCTTCGCTGTAGACCCCATTCATGAACCCCAGCTTCGTGCGTTCTTTCATCCGCTGTCATCTCTTTCAATGGGATTAACTCAGGATCTGCAGCTTTCTGATGTATTCACAAAGATTTCCGTCATCTCCAGCTGCCTTTCCGGTGCTCGTCCTTTGCCTCCCGCGTTTCTCAGCCTAAAGGACCGGATCATCTATCACGAGCGTCGTTCGAAGGCTGTTCGGCAGAAACATGCCCAGATTCAAGAGGAGGGAAGAGATGATGATTCCGTTTCTTCCGATTCCGACGTAGAGGACTCTACGGACCTTGTACCGGAAAAGGTGGACGATACCAAGATTGGTATCAAAGAGCTGACAATACGGCTTCTCATGGTGAGTCTTTATGGTTTACGTCACTGATATATACTAATCACCATGCATAGGATCCTCATCTTCCGGCGCATTCCACGGGTGAGTATTTTGACTGGCTGCGGCGAAGTGTTGGTTTTGAATGCGACTGTCATTTTCAGCTGTAATTGCACTTTCTTCCGTCATGACGGTGAGATCCAGGCTTTATGATGGTTTGTGAGGCTGACTTTGGCTCTGGAATAGCTTCTAGATGATATTTCTGGTATCATTAAGGATCTGTGTGGCGAGACATCGTTTGCTAGTTTAGATACGTTGCATCGACGTTTCTTGACTTTTGAGGAAGAGGCACTGGGTCGAACCGTTTAGGACATTATCGGATACCGATAGTCATCGATCATGGTACGTGAGATGTAGGGCATTGTCGAACGAATCTAGCATCCTTGTATTCTCTCCGTGTACTTCAGTCTAGCCCTTTATGAGATCGTTCGAAGATATGTATAATGGTCGGCCCGAGCTGCGGACAACAGGAAATCGAGCAACGCTGAAGCTGATTCAAGTCTAAGCTAAAACGTGTCCGAATAATATACAATGAAGCTCCTTTACTTGCATGGGTTTCTTTGGTATCGCCATTAGGTTTGGAATGTACCCTATTAATGTAAAGCCGCCGCAGCACAGTCACTCCATAGGACCGTCTCATACGAAACGCGCTAGCCCTACCGTTTGGTGAACTTACTTCCTGATGCACGTGTAAACAAGACTACATATTTGAACTTCAAGTGTACGATGCGGAGATACAGACGAGTATTGATTATGAACATACGATCACGAAACAAAAATTAAAATGGCTGTTCTGCAAGAACCTCTGACATTTTCACAATCAACACTGTCTTTCCCCTGAGCTCCGCAGCAAAATACGCTTTCGCCCCTCCAACACCCTTGGTCATGACCACTCGGGATATGCGGTCGTACTCTTCCGGCCCGTCGACTCGTCTGATCTTGCATACAAAATCCCTCTTCTTCGTGTATACCAGGATATCCCCGTCGAGCATCCGTTTGTACGAAGATAGGTCAAAGGGTACCTGGACTTTGATAACAATGCTCTTAGGTGAATCAGCAGACAGGTTCTTGGGCGTATGCGCATGTCCTAAGTGGTGATGAGACTGGGGTGTGTCGGGAGTGGGGATAGACAAAAGGCCACGAGATAACTCGGCCAGCGGTAGGAGAATCCCGTCCTGAGGGTCATAGTATGGGATGAGGGTGATAGTGTTCCGCACCGAGAATGGCTGACAAAGGGGCTTGTGGGTACGCCAGTGCGAGCCTGAATGAAACGTCAGGGAGGCATAACATGCTATGAAGGCTGAACGCACGCTGACACGCTGTCGAACAATACCACGCAGTCTGACACTTTGAGCACAGCCTGAGTTGGACACCATCTCCTCCTGGCTTCTTGCAGAATTCGCATGCTTTGATGTCCATCGGTCTTTCGTCCCCTGAACGTTTCCTCAGCCATCGCTGCACAACAGCTGTGACTTCTGGGACACACGCGGGCTGAAACTTCCGTGGTGTGACTCCATCTGCGTCCGCGATGTGTATGTCAGCGCCAAATTCCATCAGAAGGTCGATAGCGCCGATTCCATTGCTCTGGAAGCACACGAGTAGGGGAACTTCACCGTAGCGGTTACGCTGGTTGGGATCTGACCCAGATTCGAGGAGAACGCGAGAGAGATCGAGTTTGGCCAGGTGGTTCATAGTTCCATGGGATAGGGCGGTGTTTCCGGCGATATCTGGGAGGTCTACAGGCGCACCACGAGATATGAGATATTTGAGGACTTGAATGTGCTGGGGATTGGGTTTTTCTAGGTCTTGCGCGCCGGATACGACGATTGTAAGATACCCAAACTTATACGGAGTCTCTGTACCTTCGAGATCGGGAGCGTATCCAGACTCGACTTCCTAGTTTGACAGTTCAGGGACTGAGGAAACCTGGTATGTGTCGAGCTCACCTTGACGACTTTGTCGTATTCTCCTAGGTAGCAGCATAGCCCGAAGTAGGTGAGCTTAAGAGCGTCAAAGGAGGAGGAATTGCTGCAGTAAAGTTCATGTAGAGTCTGGCTGTCCATCTCATAGGACAGGTAGCCAGGCTGGTCTAGGATCTCGTGCATTTGCTTGGTTACTGAGAGTCCACCGCTGCCATCGCCTTTGTGGGTAGACTTTGTTGGCGAGACTATAGGCTGAACGTAGGGCATTCTGGGAAGTGGTTTGGAAGTGGTCGATGAGAATCCTCAAAACAATGGGAGATGGGTAACATACCTGTATGTATGCGAGGAACGTAGAATTTTGCGTTTGCACTTGTGTGCATGCCGCGTGTTGCGTTTGTACGCATGCGTTGTTACGTCTGAGGGCGTGACGGAATGGGCGTCTTGTGCGTTGGCGCTTACAACCAAGTCACGGAAATATCTCCAGGAAATTCAGAAAAGTGAGTCCATGCTCAAGAGAAAACATAATTAACCTGTATCGATGGAATGACACTAGCTATCGGGAGACCATACATTTAAACGCATCGATAGGACAAACGCACGCAAGTTGAAAACATGAAAACGCATACAAACGCAGGTGAACGCGCCCACGCAAGGGTGGAACGCAGAATTCTCCTGGCCCATATATGCGTCGGTTTTGACTTTAAAATCACCTAAGATTCTAGGGCCAAAGTCATAGGGCAATTGTGGCACTTCGAGTTCAACATTCTATTTGGCCCCAAGGACATAGGTTTTGGAACGTAGACTGACGCAGCAACGATAAGAGACCCAGTATGCACCGAAATACAGATCAAACTCAGATATTCGTCGCAGTAGACCTCAAAGATGGTCTCGAGTTCAACATGTCAGCGACTGGATCTGCGGGGCTCGCGTAGATAGATAGATAGGTAATCGGTCCATGCCAGTGGAAAGCCGGGGCTCAGTGTGACACAACGAAACGTGTCATTCTTGAAGACAAAGCCTACAACAAAATGCCAATTTTGACGGTTTAAAATCATGCCGGAGGGTACCAGATAGAGTGGTATTTGAGCTACGAATGACTCAGAATTCGATACTGACTATGTGTCAATTTGAGCCTTCTCTTCTCCTGATACAAGTCGCAAACAGGCATTAGATGAGGTCCATCAGTGTCGGTACGATGAAAGCAATGATAACGTACGAAGTAGAATTTCCTTTGGAGTTATGGTCAAAGCCTGCCAAGTACGACGTTATGGACGTAGAGAAAACCGGACTTCGAGAGATGGGAGACGGAAGCAAAATGCGTACTTGCCTAATGTAGACTGATATGTCCTTTGTCAGCGTTTCTAATTTTCTGTCCATCTAATTGCCGCCGCCCCTTCCTTCGTTCCTCTAGTTCTGAGACCGTCATTTTCTTGCTTTCAGCGTCAAGTATACAGAGAGACGATTCCTAATCTACCTAATTCTCACCAAAGTCACCACCAGGTCAGATGTCTTTTCGTTGCGGTCAGGGACGACTAATTATGCAGGCCGCCTTTCTTGCACGGTTGCGGCTACGTAACCGTCGGGAACGGTTCAACATCAGAAGAGAGTGGAGTGGAGTTTCATTGTTCCTTTGGGGTGCGACATCGAGAATTAGGAGATTGGCCGAATAATGTACAATGAAGCACCTTGTTTGCTTGCACGGTTTTCTTTGGTATCGCCATTAGGTTTGGAATGTACCCTAATAGTCTAAAGCCGCCGCCGAGTCCTTCCATATGACCGTCTCGTACGAAGCGCGCCAGCTCTGCCGTTTGCGGAACCTAATCCCTGATGGCCGTGTAAATAAGACTGCTTGAACTTCAGTGTACGATGCGGAGATACAGACGAGTAATGGTTATGAACATACGATCACGAAACAAAAATTAAAATGGCTGTTCTGCAAGAACCTCTGACACTTTCACAATCAACGCTGTCTTTCTCCTAAGCTCCGCAGCAAAATACGCTTTTGCCCCTCCAACACCCTTGGTCCTGACCACTTGTGATATGCAATCATACTCTTCCGGCCCGTCAACTCGTCGTATCGTACATACAAAATCCTTCTTCTTCGTGTATACCAGGAGATCCCCGCCGGACCTTACGTTTCGTCTGTCCGAAAGTGCGTCAAAGGGTACCTAGACTTTGATAACAATGCTCTTAGGTGTATCAGCAGAGAGGTTCTTGGGCGCATGCGCGAAGCGGTGATGAGACTCGGGCGTGCCGGGCGGGGGATAGACAAAAGGTCACGAGAAAACTTGGCTAGTGGTTGAACAAACCCATTTCTAGCGTCGGAGTAGTATGGGATGAGGGTGACAGTGTTCCGCACGGAGAATGGCTGACAAATGGGCTTGTGGGTAGGCCAGTGCGAGCCTGGATGAAACGTCAGGGAGGCATAACATGCTACGAAGCCTGAAGCCTGAAACGTACGCTGACACGCTGTCGAACAATACCTCTCAGTCTGACACTTTGAGCACAGCCTGAGTTGGGCGCCGTCTCCTCCTGGCTTCTTGCAAGATTCGCATGCTTTGGTGTCCATCGGTCTTTCGTCCCCTGAGCGTTTCCTCAGCCATCGCTGCACAGCAGATGTCATCTCTGGGCCAGCCTTGAGCTGAAACTCCCGAGGCCTGACTCCATCTGCGTCGGCGATGTCAATGTCAGCACCGAATTCCATGAGAAGGTCAATAGCACCGATTCCATTGGTCTGGAAGCAATCAAGCAGGGGCACTTCGCCATAGCGGTTACGCTGATTGGGATCTGACCCAGATTCGAGGAGCACGCGACACAGATCGAGCTTGGCCAAGTAGTTCATAGTTCCATGGGATAGAGCGGTGTATCCGGTGATATCTGGGAGGTCCACAGGCGCACCACGAGATATGAGATATTTGAGTAATTTAATGTGCAGGGGATTGGGAATTTGTAGGCGTTGAGCACCAAATACAACGATTGTGAGATACCCAAATTTATACGGTGTTTCTGTACCTTCGAGGTCGGGTGCGTCGCCAGATTCAACTTCCTGATTTGACGTTTCAGTGACGGAGGAAACTTGGTATGTGTCGAGCTCACCTTGACGACTTTGTCGTAATCTCCTAGGTAACAGCATAGTCCGAACAAGGTGAGCTTACGGGGGTCAAACGAGGAAGACCTGTCGTTGTAAAGTTCTCGTAGAGTCTGGCCGCCCATTTCGCAGGACAGGTAGCCACGTTGGTCTAGGATCTTGTGCATTTGCTTGGTTACTGAGAGTCCACCTCTGCCATCCCCTTCGTGCGTAGACTTTGTTGGTGAGACTATAAGCCGAAATTGGGACATTCTGGGAGAAGTGGTCGATACGAATCTTCAAAACAATGGGAGATGGGTAACATACCTGTATATATGCGTCGGGTTTAACTTTTAAATCACCTAAAATTATAGCGCCAAAATGTTAGGATACTGGTCACTTCATTCTAACTGGCACCCCAAGGACATAGTTTTTGGAACGCAGATAGACGCGGCGAAGGTGAGAGAATGAGTCTGCACAGAAATACAGTTCAAACACAGATATTGGTCGCAGTAGACCTCAAATATGGTCTCGAGTTCAACACGATAGCAGCTGGATGCAAGCCTTGCGAAGATAGACTGAAAACCGATCCAGGTCCCAGTAAGGAACTGCGGCATCACGAAGCGGAAGACAAGGCTTGCAGCAAGAAGCCTATTTAGACTTCCGCTTTGAAACCCGTGCCAGAGGGTGCCAGATAGAGCTACGGACGAGATACTGACTACCAATTTGAGCCTTCTCTTCTCCTGATACAAGTCGAAAACTAGGGGTACATCAGAATACAGTCTCCGTACCATGAGGCAACGACAGCGCACAGAGTCGAATTTCCCTTGGAGGTCGGGTCAAAGCCTGCCAAATACGACGTTATGGACGCAGAGAAAACTGGACTTTGAGATGGGAGACGGAAGCAAAATGAGCACTTGCCTAATGTAGACTGATATTTCCTTTGTCAGCGTTTCGGACGTGATTCCCGACGGCGATGATTTTCTGTCCATCTAATCGCCGTGGCACTTTCCTTCGTTCCAGGTTCCCCTAGTTCTGAGACCATTGCTTGCAGCGTCAAGTGTACAGAGAGACGGTCCCAAGTCTACTTAATTCTCACCAAAATCACCATACAATACGGTCTTGACTCTTTTCGTATCTCTCCTTACGGTCAGGGATGACTAATTATGCAGGTCACCTTCAATCTTGAACGCACGGTTGGGGTTAGGCAACCGTCAGAGTGGTAACATTAGAAGAGCGTGGAGTGGAATTTCATTGTTCCCTTGCGGTGCGACATCGAGAACCAGGAGATCATTTTGCGACTTCGCCTACGTAAACAATGGACACATTATCATTTTACAATGCTCTATGCAGGCTCTGATATCGTTCTTCAGAAGTTATAAAACGGAAATGCATTTTTACTCAATTCTTGGCTGACCGCGGTCTCTTACCGCACCTATCTCGATTCTCGTGGTTGGGATCTTAACCTGCATCACTTCTTTATGGTCTGGTAAGTACCGAACTGTTCTATTAGACCACGTATTCATTGAATCTGGCATCAGATTTCATTCGAGCAGTCGCGATATCGTACGCAAGAGCCGGGGATCCTGGCGTGTGATATAGGTTTCGACGGTCTCGATGCAACTATAGAAGAATAGTAAAAAGGTAGCCACTGCTCACCCTTCCTTCCGCGTCCTCCACTTCAAATTAGACGTTCGGATCGATACAGATGGTTGAAACAGCCGTGAAGACATTCAGTCGACTATATTATGCTACGAATGTTGCAAGGGTAAGTTCTCCGTTTACTCTTCATATCCGTGTCCAACGTATTACACAGATTACCGTGGCACACGTAGCGACTGTTGACCAAACCATTGAAGACTGGGACAGCACACACGCGATCGACGTCCCGATGTGTTTCTCTGCACGCGTAAAGAATCAAACTGATGCAGAGGAAATGTCGGAAGACCCATATTGCGTACCGACGCGAGGATCAATCATGAACGTGGGGTGCCTCATCAATGTTGCGAACGGCAGCCTACACCGCCATGTGAGTACGGTTTCCAGTAATAGCTCGGCCGCCTGTCTTTCACATTTTGTTATCTTCTTCATCAACCTCCTACGTAGCAGTCTCACATAATGGAGATGACGTTCGACTCGTTACGGTTAACCCTTGTTAAGAATATGGGTAGTCAAGCCAATATACGAGTGGGCAAATACTCGAAGAGAAGCCTGATGAGAGCGAGGATGTCCGTAAGCTGAGTCCGATTACCAAGAGGGATCCGTAAGTTTGTTAACGAGCGCTAAGCGTAGTCGGTAAGCGAGTGGAACGGCAAGCGCTAAGCGTAACCGATCTTGATCACTTAGGTTCACACAGGGACTGTGGAGGTTGAAAGGTGAGTTGATAGCTTAAGATACAATAGTACAGGCAGTGTTTATATACTACAGAGTCCAGGTATTCTTATTCTACAATGTTCTAGTGTATTCTGGTAGCAGCAAGAAGGTTAGAGAAAGTAAGAGAAAGTGCGAGCACTGCTAAGGCCGACAAGGCCGAGTGAAGGCATGTGTTGACTCAGGCATACCGGCAGAGACCGATATCCATAACAACCCTGGGCCCTGCCAAGTTGTGAGTACTGATCTTCCCATATAAGAAGGGTACCTATTTGAGGGTACGCCGCCTCTAGACACCGCTGTCCTTTGCGTGAACGAACAAGCCTCCTGATAGAATATAGGTAAGTGACCTAGAAAGGATCTAAGACTTTTTTTTGTAAGCTGAGCATGAATAATGCAGTCTTACTGATCGCTAAGTCGATCCAGGGCGTCACCTTTGACAAAGCGCCTCTTTGACAAATCAACCAGGTATGCCGAGTCCACCGGGATAGGTAAGTTGTCTCCAAACATGTGTCATCCAGCCAGTGGCCACAGAATAAAAGCCAACGTGTTTGCAAACCAATTTTCCAGCATTCACAGAACATGGCAGATCTTAGTGTAGCTACAACAATGTCTCTCTCTGGACGTGTAGGCTTGGTTACTGGAGGTGGAACGGGGATGTAAGTCTCTTTGTCTTTTATTTCGATTCGCTGTTGACGCGTCAAATATAGAGGACTCAACATTGCAAAAGCTTTTGCTGCAGCTGGAGCGAAAGTATACGTGACTGGCCGAAGGTTGGACGTTCTGGAGAAAGCAGCCGCATCTGTCACAGGCGTGTCGGGATCCATTGTCCCGTAAGTAACTGCCTTCCATGTTATATTCCGTATTACTTACATGCACCCAGGCTCCAGATGGATGCGACCGACGAGGAGAGTGTGAACGCCGTCGCTAAGCACGTCACAGGAATCGATGGCAAACTTGACATTCTCGTGAATAAGTTCGTCACCTCTGTCTTCTGTTCCCTTTCGTTCCGGCGCTGATTGATCTCTTTTCCCTAGTGCCGGTTTCGCCACCTCTCATCGTGATCCCGACTTCTTTACAAAGAAAATGGCAGCAAATGACCCCTTTGAACTCGAAACGGTGCAGAACTGGTCAGACATGTTCGCGCTAAACACCATAACGCCGTTCTTCGTCGTACGGGCCTTCCAATCTCTCCTCATCAAAGGAGCACAGTCTCGCCCACAGGGTACATCGAGCGTCATCAACATTAGCAGCGTAGCAGCAAATTTACGATCATCAGCAAGTGGAATCTCGGTATGTACCCTTTGCTTCTTCCTAGAGGTGATACTAACTCTGATGTGAAGCTTGCTTACGGGCCAACGAAAGCCGCCTTGAACCATCTCACCCTAGTGCAGGCGACGAGTTTTGCTACTAGGGACATTCCCATTCGTGTGAATGCGATCTCGCCTGGGCCATTTGCGTCGGAAATAGCACCTCCCGAATTCTTGGAGTTGCTGAAGACGACAGCCATGCCTGGGTTAGTGGCTCCGGTACCTGCGAAGAGGCACGGGAGGTGAGTCCATGTTGTTTCCCGATACGTGTGCCTTTATCTAACATTATTGTAGCGAAGCTGAGATGGGCATGACCGCGGTGCTCTTGGCTGTCTCCGACTATACCAACGGAGTCATCTTGCGTGTCGATGGTGGAATGTCGTTAGTAAATCCGTAATTATTCATGGCAATTCCTGTTCTGGTATAGATGCAGTCATGCAGAATTTGCGGACAATACAGTGGCTTATGGAAACTGACTCGTTCGGCAAGTCATGCCTGGTGTCCGCCAGGCCGTCCTTGAGCAAGCGGCGGTTGGAGCAGGCGAACACATCCCACCCTCGAGACAGTTATTGGTTTTGTCATTTAACAATGCCGGTGGATGCATGGCGTCTGTGACAGCTCTGTCGTACACTGTGCTAGACATGTGCTGATTCTCATATCAATCCAAGTCTTGCACTTGCACGAAGTGCTCAGGATTGATGATTTTGTTCAACGACCATCTTAATCCACCAAAAGTAAATACAAGCTGATACAAGTGACTACACGGACTGTGCACAATGCAGATCCCAAGAGTTCACAGTGCACACTGTCCACCAAGCCTTGTTGTCTGCGACTCCGCAGTAAAAGAGGTAGACTGAAGTCAATGAGTCGACCCAGGCTCGAGCTGAGGACCTTCCGTGTGTGAGACGGATGCGATAACCAACTTCGCCATCGACCCTAATTTATTAAGATTTTATTTCAGAATTCGTCTCCATATTCTTGGGACCAATGTTGAAAGGAATACGCATGCAGTAATCAGGACCGCTTGAAGGTCACAGTGCTTCGGAGCACATAAATGAATTGCGCAGCAGAGGTTACGACATTCTTGTTATTCAGAAAGGATGCAATCAACATGGGAAGGACGCGATTCTCCGAAACAGGAAGGAGGCGTGGCGTCGAATGCCACTTTGTTTGGCTCCTCAACGGGCCAGGCCCCCTCAACGTTCAACCGTGACATCAATAATTCGGTAACAACACCAATAGTGCGCTGAAATTTATAACGTGAGTATCATCCAGCTATCTTCAAACTACAAAGCCTGAGAACTTGAATTTGCAGCCTATAATTCAGTTCCATTTGCAAGGGAGTCGGGACATAAAATGCCACCTAATTCCACTCGGCCACCAGACGGCGAATCTGAACGCGAAGTGACGATAACAGCGATTCTTCGCAAGAAGAGGCCCTTACTGGACGTTGACGTCTCTTGGATTGAAAAGGACATCACTATATCTGAAGAGGAGCTCTCCAATGTACAGAACCAAATCGCCCTACTGACGTGCCGCAAGGAGGAACTAGAGCGTTCACTTCCTAGGTGTAAATCATTGCTAGCGCCTGTCCATCGTCTCCCAAGGGACATCCTTGTAGAGATATTTCGCTGGGCCGCGCATCGTCCCAAGAACAGTCTCGATGTCACCAAAGGTGTCTGGTCTCTAGGGCAAGTTTGTGGATGGTGGCGGGATATTGTACTGACCTCGCCCGTCCTATGGTCTGTTGTCATTCTGGACTCACCATACACGCGACACTCCGTGGATATCCTCACCCATCATTTCCGTCGCTCTGCACAGTTTCCGTTGTGGATAGCGGTAACGACCAGAGACAGCACAATTGATGGGCGTGTCTTCGATATGGTCATCGAAAAATCCGGACTCTGGGAAATGATGGACATATGTGCATATTCGAAAGACCTGGCGAAGCTTTCCTCTGTATCAGGAAAGATTCCTTTGCTGGAGGAGCTGTATGTTTTTCCCGAGGATAATGTGCACTTCAGCACAGATGCATTGTCCTCGGCACCATCTCTTCGACGCGTGGACCTTGAACCGTTGAAGATTTCCCAACTGCCTGTGAATGCTACCCTCCTTACACATTTTTCGGGGACATTGCGTCATTTGACAGATGTTCGGTACATCGCCCAGGTACACACACTCGTCGATATTCGTATCATGTTTTGTGATGACCTCCATGGACCTCTGGATTCTGGCAATCTTTTACCAGTTCGAATGGAGCAACTCCAGTTTTTAACAGTCAACGACATGAGAATACTGGATACTCTTACCGCTCCGTTGCTGAGAAAACTCGACTGGACTGCAGCCGAGGATACCGACATGCACACACTTCAAGAATTTCTAGCGCGATCTGCTTGCTCTATCACACATTTGGGTATTGCCCCACAGTCGGTCCAAAAAATTCATCATCTTACGGCCTTCACAAAGAACGTCGGCTCTTTGGCTGTGCACTACGAAAGAGCCGGTACCCTATTCCCGCTGGATGCGTTAACCATACCTGAATGCCTTCCCGCTATGAAGTACCTGAGGCTCTGCATCGGTGCTAAATCCAATGCTGGCTGGCGAGGAAGATACGCGAAAAGCGTCATTGATGTCATCCGCCAACGCTTCGATGAAGAGCGAGCAGCAGCTTTGAACGTCACAAGACTATCTTTTCTGCAGATAGATTGTGTTGAAGGCTCTCTCAAGCAGCTACGAAGTGAAGGACTGGATGCACTTGGGAAAGAAGGTTTAGATTGGGGCAGTGAACTACCGTACCTAGAGGATGATGAATATTGGACAGGAGTCTGGTTCACTTAATAATTCGAATACAGATACATAGCCTCATGCTTGCTTACGACAACGCTAGAGAGACTTTGATTTTGTGATAATATTCGTCGTTAAATAAGTTCGAAAAGCAAGAATCGAGTAAACAAAGAGGTAGGGGGATTGTAAGTAGTATTTATACGATCTCGAATGTGCCGTGCGCTCGGGAGTTGACATCCCCCCAATGCTTAGATTCGCTTAAGACGACGACGATCATGCCTGGATTGGCGTTTTTTCTGTGATGCACGCGCCTTTATCTAACACTATTGCAGCGAGACCGAGTTGAGCATGACCGCGATGCCCTTGGCTGTCTCACCACGAACGCAGCCATTCTGCATGTCGATGAAGGACTTTCGTCAGTAAATCCGTTGATATTCGTACCTGGCGCAGGAAGTTACTGTCTGGATTGGCGCCCTCTTTGGTATAGATGCCGTTGTAGGATCTGTAGACAACATTACAATGGTTTATTTCATGAAATTGACACGTCCTGATAGTCAGAGCTGGTTTCTGCGATACCATCCTAGAGCAAACCGTTGGGACGAACAGATCTCATGTTGAAATGTGCGTTCCCTGCGGTCATTGGATTAGCCATATAATGGAGGGCATCTCAACGCGGGTCCTGTGGTAACTTAATACGTGGACGGCGTGCGATCACCGACAGCCAGTTGGACAAATCCACCGGTATAGAACACGAGTAAACAAAGTCGCAGGGTACCTTGCCCGGTCTGTGCTATTCAGCAGAGGTTACGCCAGCGGTCCTGATATTAGAAAGGATGAAGCCTAAAAATACCTCGGTTCTCCGAGATGAACTCTTGATTAAGAGGCGGAAATTCCCGGTGGCGTCGAGTGCCATATTTGGAATCGCAACACCCCTCTCAGTGACAACAGCTGCTTTCAAACCACTGAGTCTGAGAACTTGAACTTACAGTCCACGATTCAGTTCTATTCTCAAGGATTCCATAAAATGCCATCTGATTCCACTCGACTACCAGACGACGAATCTGAATGCGAAGTAATGATAACAGCGATTCTTCGCAAAAAGAGGCCCCTACTGGACGCTGACGTCTCTTGGATTGAAAAGGATGTCGTTGCATATGAGCAGGAGCTCTCCAACCTAGAGATTCAAGTCGCCAAACTGATCCGCCGACAAGAGCAACTGGAGCGTTCACTTTCCAGGCGCAAGTCATTACTAGCGCCTGTCCATCGTCCCCCAAGGGACATCCTTGTGGAGATATTTCGCTGGGCTGCACATCGTCCCAAGAACAGTCTCGATGTCACCGAAGGAGTCTGGTCTCTAGGGCAAGTTTGTGGATGGTGGCGGGATATTATACTGACCTCGCCCGTCCTATGGTCTGTCGTCATTCTGAAACCACCATACACGCGAAAGTCCGCAGATATCCTCGCCCACCATTTCCGTCAGTCTGCACAGTTTCCGTTGTGGATAGCAGTAAAGACTGGAGACACTACGAATGATGGCCGTGTCTTCGATATGGTTATTCAACACTCCGCGCTCTGGAAAATGGTGGACATGAATGCACCATTGACAAACCTGGAGAAGCTTTCCTCTGCATCCGGAAATATTCCCTTGCTGGAGGAGTTGTACGTTTCTACCACGCGGAAAGCGCACTTCAGCACAGATGCATTGTCCTCGGCACCATCTCTTCGACGTGTGGATTTCGAAAAGATGAGGATTTCACAGCTGCCTTTGAATGCTGGCCTCCTGACACATTTTTCGGGAACATTTCGTCGTTTGGCGGACATTCAGTACATCGCCCAGATACAAACACTCATCGAAATTCTGATTCTGATTTCTGATGACCCCGATAGACCTCTCGATTCCGACAATCTTTTGCCCGTTCGAATGGAGAAACTTCAATTCCTCTCGGTCAACGATGTACGAATACTAGATGTTCTTACCGCTCCGTCATTGAGAAAATTTGACTATTGGCCGGCCTCCATTTCAAACGAGGGCGATACCAGTATCCATTCGCTTCGAGATTTTCTAACGCGATCCGCTTGCTCTATTGATTCTTTAGGCATTGGCGCAGAGATGGTCCAAGATATTCATTGTCTTATGGCCTTTACAAAAAACGTCAGTCATTTGGCTGTGCACTACCCAAAAGGCCGCTTTATGCCCTCGCTGGATCCGTTAACCTTACCTGAAACCCTTCCCATGATGAAGAGGCTAAGACTCAGCATCACTGATGCCGGCTGGGGAGAAAGATACGCAGGAGGGATCATTGACGTCGTCCGTCAACGCTTTGATGCAGAGCGAGCAGCAGTTTTGAACGTCACAAGGCTATCTTCTTTGCGTATAGATTGTGTTGACAACTCGAGAGCTGAGATCATCGATCAGCTAAAAGGCGAAGGGCTTGATGCACTTGAGGAGGAAGGTTTGAGATTGGAGAAAAAATGGTCACCGTACCTACAGGTCGATGAATATTGGACGGGAAGTTGGTTTACTTAGAAATTCGAAACAGATACTAGGGACTTTCAGTCCCGAGCTCGAGAGCTGATTGTGCTGATTCTCTCAAAAGCTGATTGTTGATTTTTTTAAAACCAGCTCCTGGAGTTGGTTTTCGAATAATCAGTGCGTTGATTATTTCTGAACAACATGTGATCATGTTGACGGATTCCGGAGTTATTGCCGAAGATTTCCGAAGATCCGGGTCATCCGACTGCCCAATTTGGGTACATTATTTAGCTAAGATGTTGAAGCCAAACTCAAATGACATCTGAAACGAAATAATCAGACGGTTGTTTATTTCTTTCCTGTTTCCTGTTGATTTTTTGGCATGGGGCTTTCAAAATAGAGGGCCCGATTATCAAAAAATCAGCCCCAAACAAAATCAGCATAATCAACCATAATCAGCCCTCGAGCTCGGGACTGAAAGTCCCTACTTACGACTCCATTTAAACACAAAATAAATGTATCTCTCTCACGACGCAATTTATACAGCGCTGTCGTTAAAAAAGTGATTCCAGAACACTGGACAAAAGCCAATGTTTGAAAACAGAGAAAATATTCAAAATTTCTTTACAGTTTTTTTTTTTTTTTTTTGAAAATTTCACACTGTTTTACACAAAATCTGCAAAATACGGAGAAATGTTCTAAATATTTTTACTGATTTCTCAGCAAAATTACTCAAAGGAAACTTTGTATATTTTTAATGTATTTATGAGTAAAAATACTCAAATTTTTGCGCAGTGGAAAGCGTCGCAAAGAAGTACAGTGGACTGTAAGTACTCACTGAGTCAACAGAGATGTCGCATAGAAAGTCCGGCCGGAAGAATTTTAGCTCAAAAAGGGCATCGAACTACGTCATCTTTTGCACCCATTTCCGCCTAAGGCTCTCTTCACCTGACCACGATGAACAACCTCTCTTGTTCCGTACCATGTCCATCAAGGACCTCCGTAGCATTTCTCCTGGTATATATCGCCTTTTCTCGTCGTTTACTCCTCTATTGACGCGTCGGACTGCTCAGATATCCTCGAAGATCTCATATTTTACTTCAAATATGCATCGTCGGCGTATACACCCTTTTGTCCAAGACCGAATGGCCGTAACCTCGTAACGGAGGTTCGAGGACTTCTCTTGAGTAATGTATAATGGTCCTAATGACATCCTAGATATCCAACTCCGTTTCAGATATCCAAGGCTTCATCGCTCGCGACGGCGACAAGAAAGAATTGGTGCTTGCTCTCCGTGGAAGGTCTATTCCAAGGCTCTCTACTGATAAACATCGATGGGCTGAAGATCTCACGGAATGACAGTGCATCTATCATTGACATCCTGGTCGACTCGGCAATCATTCTCGTTCCGCTGATCACGCCCGGTGTCGAAGCTCCAAGTGAGTTGCCTTTGAGTTTGCGACAAGGATTCCCATCCAAAGTCGGCAGGCGGCGTGCGGGTACATAGCGGATTTCTCGTTGGGTGCGTTCAGCTTGCGGTCCTATCCCCCAGGGCGCAGTCTTACGTTCTTGCAGGTGGAATTCTATCGCGATACAAATCATATCAGTGATCAAGCAACAGTTGTTCCTACACCCGGATCTAAAGAATCTCGTTACGACTGGCCACTCTCTAGGAGGATCGCTGGCGACGCTAGCTGCCATCTGCCTTCGAAGCAACTTCCCCTCACTGACGACGCGGACATATTCTTACGGTGCGCCTAGGATAGGAGTAGGTCGTTGTTCTTATTCTCTCAGATCGTTCATTCACCTATCCAGAACAAGGAGTTCGCCGACTACTTCAACAGCGAGTTTGGTGTAAACGCATTCAGAGGTGTGTCGTATTATTACTTCTCCATCTGTTACGTCTGAAAGCCTTTCAGTCGTTCACAGCAATGATGGGTAATATGTTACGTTTCCTAGCTCCTTGCCCTCCTGACATCCCTTCAGTGTCCCGACGATGATTCCGACTTCCCTTGGCTACCATCATCATGGCACGTCTCTTGAATCAGCCGCTTTTCTTTTGGCTTGCTCACCTCTGTTACAGGTGTAGAATACTGGCAGACGGAGGACCCTTCGCGAGAGGACTCAACAAAACAATGTTCACCTGATGGTGAGGACCCTCGATGCTCCGCTTCAGTGCCCAGTGAAGGCGTCAATGCAGCGCACATGACAGTACGTGTAAATTTCACCTCTCAGGCCAAGATTGTGTGTGTTCATTCATTCTTTAGTATTTCGGAATCTTGGCGACTACGCCATTTTGTATATAAAGAAAGCACTATTAATGTCCGCAACTATGCTTCATTTGTGTGTCCACCTGAGATGCTACGAAAGGTAGCTGCAAGACTAGATGATGACGGTGTCCGAAAAGGATTTTTCGTAGAAGCAGCGAACCTTGCCGAGAGCTTCTACAGTATTCCTCTCCTCACCAAAAATATCCTTAGGTCCCCGCCTAAAACTTGGCAGAAACAAAAGTAAAAAGCACCCGCGTCTTTGCCTGATTCGGTGTTCATCCTTTTGTCTAGATTTGCCCGTAAATTTTTGCTCGTGAAGATGCTCATTCACCCTTCATCACACCTCTGGCGAAGCTCGAAGGGACACTAACATCATTCGTTGATGTCGTACGCTCGTTTTCATGTCTAAAAGCCTCTATGAGTAGGAGAGATTTCTCAGGAGCATCTTCGCTTCCTCCTATGGGTTTCTACAAGCGAGGTCTATTGAATGGCTCACGGAGGCGTCCATAATTACCTGAAACATATCTTGCGAACAGGAACGAATCAACAATGTTGCAATGTCGCTACGCCTCCGCGGTAACAAAGAATTGACGATTTGATCGGCAAAGTCAAGTAATCATTTCACTAGACTTATTACTGACAACATGTTCAATACAGATCTTGTGAAGCGGTTGACACCCTTACTTGTCTCAGCATGGCTGCGCTCTCAAGGTCATAGCCACATACGGCATGACTGAGTTAGAACGAAAACTCGTCTTCCGGGATTTCGTTATCATGGTCAGTATGAACCTTTATAACTCAAAGGGGTCTCCTTGTGCATTCAATCTATTATGGTTTCTCCGATATCTTTTTGTCGGGTTGGTCGCTAATACAATCGTCGGGTTCTAGGGCCGGCTATAAAGCCACATTGACTCTGAGAGCCGGAGTTGTTTCTTCACATGGCCTCATTCGTCATTGCGGTCGCCTCGCTCCTCCTAGCCTCTCTTCTTCATCTGTGGTTCAAGCGACCGTCGGTCAAGCATGTTAAGGGACCGCCGTCGTCCTCCTTCTGGCTAGGTAAACCATCTCTAGGTGTCTCACTCGGTACAAGGGAGGGCTTACACCCCTTACTACAAAGGTCACGAACGTGTCCTTCGCGATCAAGATAATGCAGGTGATCTTGAGACGAAATGGCGCAAGGAATACGGTACCCTTTATCGTATTGCAGGCTGTTTTGGTGTAAGCAACCTCCGTCTCTGTTCTGGTCACTATTAAATCAAAGATCACAGCAAGACATCCTGATCGTGTGTGATCCCCAGGCCCTCAAGCATATCTTCCACTCTTCACATCCTTACCCCAAATCGCAAGACAACGTGTTCATTCTTGACCTCATCATCGGCAAGGGGCTTGTCACCGTTGATGGTGAGTCTTCATCCCGGTCGAGCAATCTTTCAAAGCTTCTTCCAATGCTTTTAGATGAAACCCACCACCGCCAACGCAAAATCATGAATCCGGCATTCTCCCTTGCTCAGCTCCAGAAGGCGCAGGTCATCTTTCAGCAGTGTAGTGACAAGGTAGGTTCCATCAACACGCCTGGCAATATTCGGAAGCTTGTAGCCATCATAGCTCGTGAATGGTATTCAAGGATCTCTGGCTCATACGGATGGCACCATCAATGTCCTTGATTGGACGAGCCAGGCTGCCCTAGATATAATTGGACTAGGTGAGCGGTATGCATCGACTTCCTCTCAATAGTTGGCCTGACGTCGAAAAGCCTCCTTCCGGTATGATTTTGGTTCACTCGATGGTCGGAATACCGAACTAGGGCAAGCGATGAGACATATTTTGTAAGAAGAGTCTTTTACTTCAATGGCCATCCTATCTAACATCCGATTCAGCACGGCCTCTCAATCCAACTCAACAGCACTCGAGCTTATTCTCGTGGCCCTGATACGAATGGTTCCAGATTCGGCATTAGGATTTCTCAAGCTGTTCTCGACTAGAGAAATTCGTCAACTCGCCAGCGTAGGGAATATAGCAAAGACAACTGCTCGAGAAGTTATGGCTAGTCACGATGACGTGCAGACACCAGAGGGCGACGGAGATATTGTTGATACTCTAGGTCAGTTCACTGGTTTCGTCGACATACGCTTTTTAACATAATTGCATCTTTAGCGAGAGCACGTTTCGCAGGCAAAATGCAAGATGACGAAATTGAGGCGCAGCTAATGTTCGTTGTCTCTGTATTTGCTAACCTTCGGATCGTGACGTTCACTCTCGTTTCAGGACCTTCGTGGTTGCAGGACATGAGACGACGAGTATCAGTCTATCTTGGTTGCTATATGAACTTGCTGAACATCCTGAGCACCAGTCCATAATCCGTGCAGAGCTCAAACATTCAAACGACTATGATTCTATGCCGTTTATGAATGCGGCTATCAAGGTGTGCACGTTTAGATGTATCAGATGCATGTGTTCATCCCTGGTGACAGGAATCCCTTCGTCTACACCCAAATTCACATAACTTCATACGCACCGCTCCTCACGACGACGTTCTGCCTCTCTCCGGAGGGGAGGAGCTTGTCATACCCAAGGGACAGACACTGTTTTGCTCTGCTCATCTATACAATCGGCATGCTTTTCCCATGTTAATTCAACGCAAATTTGACACGAACTTTTTCTAGTCTTCCATCTCTCTGGGGAGACGACGCGGAAGAGTGGAACCCGCGTCGGTTTATTGATAAGACTCTGCCCGTATCGTTGGGTGTGTATGCTAATCTGTGAGTGAGATCTTGGTGATGTTGGCCCGTGTGTGCGCTGACGCTTATCTGGTGGAATCCTAGAATGACATTTAGTAGGTCATATTTCAGCGAGCCTTCTCTCCAACTAACATCACTCTCAGGCACTGGATCTCGTTCATGCATCGGGTAATTGACTACGATTCACTTCAAGTTCATTCCCTTTGCTGATCCTCTTCCTTAGGTGGCGATTTGCGTATGTACCTTGTCTTTCCAGCCTCGCTTCAGCCGAACTGATCAGCAAAATGCAGAGTCATGGAAATGCAAACGATCCTTGCTAAGCTGATTCTACACTTTGAATTCAGTTTACCTGAGGGAGTCAAAGTCCAACAATTTCCCGGATCGCCATCCGTCGTACCCATTGTGAAGGGCAAAGCACATTTAGGCTCCCAGTTACCCTTAAGGGTGAGAGTTTTACATCCGTGAACGTTGGTTACTTCAGAGGCTGTCAAGACCGAGGTTTATGTTTAGCGTATTCTTCATTACGAGCTTGATCTACTTATTCAAGGGACAATTCAATAACACGGGGACTTATGAGGTATTAGAAGTTCCATTTCAAAATGGCTTTAACAAAAACTGATTCATTCACAGGTTACTATAGTACAGACGGATTCCTACAATTACATGTCACCCAGGTCAAGCGTATTCGTACAGAGAAGACATCGACAATTGATTCATTTTTGAAAATGACCTGCATCTTGATCACGGGGGTGCGATTATGCATACCAGCATCTCGGGCAACTTCTTCCACTCGTTGGGCCATAGCCCTTAACTGCAAGTTTATGTCAGCCGCGCCAACTTGTAAGGCTGGAACGGAGACGGTCGTCAAGAAGAGGATCCCTGGTTGGCCATCGGTTACGATCCTGGTTCTCTCGACTACCGAGTTCGAGGGTTGTGGGTCGGCAGGGCGCTTTTGAGGGACGATGGGCCTTACAGGGTCTGCCTGGGTCACTGGGAAGATGTGACGGCCTATGATGACGTTCCATTGAGCGCGGGAGGCCTTCAAGACAGCAGCCAAGTCATCCTGAGCGTGAGGGGACGTGGTTAGATATCGCACTGGAGGTGAGTATTACAACGTACCCTCGCTTGCGTCAATTTCCCATCGTCATGAGCGTACGTTTGAGCAACCTCAACGGCGAGATGGTGCACGACCTTCATGAAGCAGACGTTGATGGTGCTGTCGGTCGTGAACCAGAAGAGCCGGATGCGCAGATGGGGAGGGCCGACGAGGACGTCGGTGTTCTCGAGTTTCTCGATAGGCGCGTCCATGTCGGTGGGTAGTGTGTTGGCCCATGGTAGGTCTTTTCTAGCACTTGCGTGCGAAAAAGGACCGTTATAGGAAATCGCTCATAATGGATAGATACTTGGCATATCTCACAGATCTTGACTCGTGGGAAGTAGACCTGGATCTGGCAAAGCGGTGCGTGAGATTCAAGGATATAGCGCATAGGTCCGTTGGTTGTGGGAAATTTCCGGAAGGCTCTCAGGAGAGGGGTGGGTAAGTAATCCACAAGAAGACGAGCCGTCGATTATGTCTTGGACGACGAACCTCGTCGTCGTGCGAACTCCTTCTTCCACTATTGTGGCCTTCGGGAGGGTTGATCAAAGCAAAATCGAGCCTTGAAGTAAAAAAGGATATAGGAAATTCCAACGGACGCCGAATGATTCGACCCAGGTTCGAACTGGGAATTTCAAGCGATAACTAACTTCGCTATCGAGCCAACAACGCTAGTTTCTTGCGAGTAGTCATAGACAATTTCTTCTGGAAAGAACTGTAGTGCGTAGCCTATGTCGTGTTTGTAATGACCCGCTACCACTATATATGCATCATTGGTACTGAACCCCGTCCATTGATGTCGTTCGTCGGTGTTAAGTAATACCCAGGCATGTTTCCGTACCTGTGGGTTTTCGTCAGTGAGGAAGGCTGTTGAGGACGGAGCAAATGGAAAGGTGACAGTTGTACGTGAAGCTGAGGCAACGACACTTGAAGCGGTGGTAGAATAGTAGCTAAGTGGCGTCGGGGTTTGAAACTTGCTTTGACCGCAACATCATCTACCAGCACCGATACTTTCCTTTCTTTCAATTTAACCTCAAAGCTACGGCGAGCATTGAATTGGAAGATCTAATCAAGCAACCAGTCACTCAGCTGGGCCTCAAGCTCGCCGTCGAGAAAGAACGCGATAATTGTATAATTCTGAGCTCAACGGGTTTTGAAAGAGGAAAGGCCATGATATGCAAAACATCAGGCGAATAATCTGGTATGTCTCGTACAAATCTTTCCTTTGCGCCCCATATTCACGCTGCGTCAGCCCTGGTCCGAACCAGCACCAGGGTATTTTGGCACTGCGTCGTTATCGGCACGCACTTCTCGCAAAGAACATTATACGGCATTCGGCAACTACCAAGATAACTAGGACTGTCTCCCTAAGCATGAGAACCCCTGTCGTAATGCTGACGGTACGAGGGAATGCGGGCAGTCTCCTCGTTTACCGCACACACACCGAGATACAGTCTTTCTGATTAAGATGTGCTGCAGTAAACAAAACACAGCATTCCCCGAATATGGTGGATCTCAATGTAGCCGTGACATCGCTATCTGGACGACTTATAGGTCTCGTTACGGGCGGAGGAACGGGGTATGTTCCCAGATCCTCGATCGCGACTCACGGCTGATTCTCTGACAGAGGATTTACGATTACGAAGCCTGTTACCGCAGACGGGGTCAAGTTATACCTCACTGGGCGGAGGCTGGACGTGTCAGAACAAGGCACGGCGTCACTTACAGGTGTCTAAGGGCCCATTGTCCCGTACGCTGCTGTTCTCTCCGCACGGTGATTGTTTCTGATACGCGTACAGAATCCAGATGGACGTACAGGCGAAGGAAGCGTCAAGACTGGGACCAAGCACAAGTCGACAGAAAGATCGATACACTCGTCAACAAGTAAGTACCCGCAATCCAGACTCCATCACAAAAAATACGCCGCAGAAGATCCTTTCGAACTCCAAACAGCACAGGACCGCCGCGCTGATATCCTCGCGCTTAACATGATCGCCCCCGTTCTTCGTAAAACCTGTCTTCCAACCACTCCTCATCAAAGGAGCACAGTCCCGACCCCGAGGCACATCAACGTCAGAAGCGTGGCAGTGAAGATGAACAACGAAGTGCCATTGCATCTGTATGTGCCGTGCCATTCTCTCCATCTTGTTTAAACCAACTTGATTTAGGTTGCGTACAGGCTGACGAAAGCTGCTTTGGATAAGGTCACACTTGTTCTGACAGCGAGCTTTGCTGGGAGGATTCAGGTGAATGTACTGGCGCCTGGTCAGAGCAGCTGAGTTGGGGAAGTCAATCCCTGGTTTGGTCACGCAGGGAGGTGAGCATGTTTAGTCTTTGGATGAGATCGAATACTGATTCCAGTTTTCAGTGATGACCAAAAACGGGGATGACGGCGGGCTATTCATTGGCTTGCTCCGTAAGCCTCGAAATATTCCAGGTTCGGTTTGGACACCAAACTGCTTCGGCTGGAGGTTCAGGTTCATACTATCTGGCACTATAGCCGGCTCACGGCTGATGACATGCCGAAAACCGCTTCTCCAAGCGGTGAATTCTATAGTGTGGGCTTTCAAGACTAGATGCCGTATCTATTCTCTGGATACATGAGTGCGGCCCGTACTATATTACACCCCAAGGAGCGAGCAGGGAAAGATGTGGACTAAGCGTCAATGCCTCAACAGATCATTCATAACGGCGGGGACAAGCGTGTATTGGAAGGTCGGTTTCAAAAGAATGATGTTTTAACAAGGACTTAATTCATTCACAGATTACTATAGTACATACGTATTCCCACAAGTACATGCAGACAATTATAGACCAATTCATTCAGAGAAAGGAAATCGACATTTCAGTTATTCTTGAAAACTACCTGCATCTTGATCATGGAAATGCGATTCTACACGCCAGCGTCTCATTCCTCTACTCACTGGGTCATAGCCTTTAAATGCATGTTTGTATCGACGTCCCCCACCTGTAAGGCTGGCACCGAGATGACTGTCAAGGAAATAATGCAGGTGTCTCCGTCGGTTGCCGCGGCTCTCTCGACTAGCGAATTCGAGGACCCCGATTCAGCCGCGCACTTTTAAGGGATGAAGGGCCTGCTAGCTGGTACAAGGTCCGCCTGGGTCGCTAGAAAAATGTGGCAGCCTGTAATGACGGCCCACTATGCACGCGAGGACTGCGGCCAAGTTGTCCTGAGGGATACACTCGAATATCACGCTAGTATACGGGAGCCAGTACAACGCACCCTTGCTTGTTTCAACTTCCCAAAGTCATATGCGTACGTTTCAACAACGGTGATACACGACCCTGGCGAATGGGATGGCCAGTCGGGAACCACACAAACCGGATGGATGGGGAGGACCAACGACGACGTCGGTGTTTCTGGCGCTCTTGATGGACACATCCATGTTAGTGATGGTGGGATGATGAATGTAGTGGCCTCGGAGGTGAACGACTTTTACAGGTACATACCTGGTGCATATTATGTCAGTTTGCTGAAAAGGAAAAAGGTCGGCAGCTCAGTAGGCCTAACCGTTCTTCTTCGGAAGATGGCTGCACTCTGGACTCGTCTAATCCGAAGGAGTTGCCGCTTTTGAACCCGGGAACTGTATGCAGACTCATGAATCGCAGTATACTTTCGCAAGAAAAACATCATACAAATGGCTGGATATACGTTAAGTACCATCAAGGATTCACCAGCATAATTCCACCGTCAATATTTAAGATCGCTCCATTCGTATAATCCGACGCTGCCAAGTACACCGCCGCCATCCCCATCTCCGCCTCGCTATCAGCTCGGATTAGTATCAGTTCCTTCAAGTACTGAAGTCACCTACGTTCCATGTCTCCTCGCTGGCACCAGCGCCGCTCCTCCAGGAAGTGGCTTAGTCTTCAATGACTCCAACACCTCAGCGCTCGCCATCTGCGACGCAAACACCCCAGGCTCCAGCGCATTCACCCGAATCGGGATATCCCTCCCAGCAAAGCTCGTTCCCAAAACAAAGGTGAGTTTGTCCAAAGCGGCTTTCGTCGGGCCGTATGCGAGCTAAACAGAGTGAGCCCAACCTCAAACTTGAAGGTATTTTCGGGGAGCGTACGGATGCAAAGGGCGGCGCAAGGTTCAGCTTTGCTGCTGTGCTGCTGATGTTGATGATGCTTGAGGTGCCTTGGAGGCGGGAACGCGCTCCTTTGATGAGGAGAGGTTGGAAAGCGCGTACGACAAAGAATGGGGCGATCGTGTTTAGCGCGAAAATGTCAGCCCAGTTCTGTAGGGTTTCGGGTTCGAAAGGATCTTCGGCGGTGCGTTTCTTTGTGATGAAGTCTGGGTCGCGAAGGGATGAAGCAAATCCGGCGCTAGGAAGAGTTTAGTGTATGGAAGAGGGGAACTAAGGGCATCATAAACGGACTTGTTGACGAGTATGTCGAGCTTGCCGTCGATTCCTTCGATGTGCTGTACGCCAGCCTTGACGCTGCCTTCGTCTGTCACATCCATCTGGAGTCTGTGGGCGTGTTAACAGCGGATATCCTGGAGAAAGACGATCACTAACGGGAGAATGGATCCTGAGACGCCAGTGACAGACGCAGCGGCTTTCTCCAGCACGTCAAGCCTTCGGCCAGTAATGTATACTTTGGCTCCGTTCGCAGCGAAAGCCTTAGCAATGCTGAATCCTCTGTCAAAGAGTCAACAGTGAGTGGTAATCGAGGATCATAAGGCTTACATCCCCGTTCCTCCGCCTGTAACGAGACCTATACGTCCATTCAGCGACATCATCGTAGCGATGTTGAGATCTGCCATGTCCATGGAATACTGCTGGACGGTCTCTTTTATTGCAGGATTCTTCGGTGTTATTCAGCGGAACTGTACCCTCCGTAAGTAATTGTTCTGGCGAAGTACATTGCCCGCGTTCCGCCAGTAGTCAGCAGCTGTGACAAAGTTACCGGGCTCGGATAGCAACGCTACCTGCCGGCGCTTTATCGATATTGTGTGTCCGAAGAGGAATCTTCATGTTTTTCCGCACAGAACAGAAGTGTACGCGACTCGCCTGGAATATTTGTCCCTTGACATAATGGGGTAGAACTTTGAGCTGTTCCATAGATCTTCAATGGCATAACTGTGGGACCTACGGTTAAAGCTTCAGCCAACACATGTACAGATACTATATCAGCTACTGACCTTCCTGACCCTGCCATTCGATCAACGAGACTAAATCCCAGTAGTCGCCTGACTTGCCGCTGCGCTATCACTACCGGTTTTCGACCTCCCACCCAACCCATTCGAGTCTCGAATTTGCCAAGGGGAAGGTCCTCTTTGAGCTTGATCACCGACTAATGGCTTGGAACGCTCAGAGAGATGTACATGAACTTGAAATTACTCTGGAGGTCCACCCATTACGTGCACGGTAGCTGGCGCGGTCCTGGAATGAAGTCAACGGAGAAAAACGAGCCCATAGAAGGATGTGCCGTGTGAAGACGTGCGCTGTACCTTTCCGCTATTCCTCGGATGACGGCCGTATATCAAACTCAAGCAATTCGCAACTGAAACATCATCGTTGATCGCTCTTCCATTAAAAACAAGTGGCTGGATATAGGTTAGGTATCATCAGGGATTCACGAGCGTAATTCCACCGTCAACGTTCAAGATTGCTCCGTTCGTATAATCCGACACTGCCAAGTACACCGCCGTCATCCCCATCTCCGCATCACTAGCAAGTCAGATTAGTATCAACTCTACCCCAGCACACTGAAGGCACTCACGTTCCATGTCTCCTTACTGGTATCGGTGCCACAGATCCAGGCACTGGCTTAGTCTCCAGCGACTCCAAAAACTCAGTACTCGCCGCCTGCGACGCAAAGATCCCAGGCTCCAACGCGTTCACCCGAATCGGGATATCCCTCCCAGCAAAACTCGTTCCCAAAACAAGCGTGAGCTTTTCCAAAGCGGATTTCGTCGGGCCGTATGCGAGCTAAGTAAGTAGATTGTGTGAGTCCCATGCTCGAAGGGTTCTGGAGGGTTCCATACGGATAAGGGCCCCGATGCGTTCAACTTTGCTGCTCCGCTGCTGATGTTGATGACGCTTGAGGTGCCTTGGGGACGGGAGTGCGCTCCTTTGATGAGGAGGGACTGGAAGGTGCGGACGACGAAGAATGGGGCGATGCTGTTGAGCGCGAAGATATCGGCCCAGTTCTGTACCGTCTCGGGTTCAAATGGATCTGCCGCAGCGAACTTCTTCGTAATAAAGTCTGGGTCGCGAAGGGATCCGGCGAATCCGGCACTACAAAGAGGTTAGTGTATAGAGGACCAGGAGCGTCATAGACCTACTTGTTGACGAGTATGTCGAGCTTGCCGTCGGTTTCTTCGATGTGCTGTTCGCCGGCCTTTAGGCTTCCTTCTTCTGTCACGTCCATCTGAAGTCTGTGGGTGCGTTAGTAGTGAAGATCTTGGAGGAAATTGATTACTAACGGGACAACGGATCCTGAGACGCCTGTGACAGACGCGGCAGCTTGCTCCAACACGTCCAGCCTTCGGCCAGTAATGTATACTTTCGCTCCATTTGCAGCGAAAGCTTTCGCGATGGTAAACCCTCTGTCAAAGAATCAACCACGAGTCATAATCGAGAATCCCGAAGCTTACATCCCTGTTCCTCTGCCAGTAACGAGACCTACTCGTCCATCCAGCGACATTACCGTAGCCATATTGAGATCTGCCATATTCGGGGAATACTACTGAACAGTCTCTGCACACGATTTCTTTTATTGCAGCATGTTTTTGGTATTATTCAGCGAGACTGTAGTCTGGTAAGGGCGGTAAATAGTTGCTTTGGCATTAGAATTGTCAGCAATTGTGACAAAGCAACGCCTTTGTTATGAGCCTCCCGTCCACACGGGGACGGCCAGATGGTGTGGAGGGGAACGGGTAAAAGTCTATTCGAACGTGGTCTTCAGGCGAGATCTAGGATATTTGGATGCTGGTTAGTTTGGGGGTGACTGGCGCTCGAAGCAAGAGAACGATGAGGCGTCGCGTGGTAAGAGTAAGAAAGCAATTCTTAAATAATGTTGATCTACGACCGCCATGATCCCGATGTCGAATTCTTGCCTGCCTCCCATTGGTGCCGTTCCCATCACTGTACAAGACGAATATTCAAAAGGACTCTTACTAGGGTTGGAAAGATGTTGATGATGCGTGCGGTGCCTTGGGGGCGGGAACGCGCTCCTTTGACGAGGAGGGATTGGAAAGCACGTACGACAAAGAATGGCACAATTTCAGCCATGTTTTTCTTCATTCATACCCGAATCCGAGTCCTTCCAGCCCAACAGATCCTCCAGGATCAAGGAGCTTCTTCTCTCTAATAAACTATCATTGCAGTTCGAAAAGCAGCATTTACTCGAGACTGCAACCAGAGGCCCTCGAATTCTTGATGAATTTGACGAGAAAATTGCCGCGGCACGCCAGTTGTTGGATTTTTTGTTTTCGGAAAGGGTCCAGGCTGCATCCAATATCTCCGATGCCAGTTCTCTTTTTTACCCTGTGCGCAGGCTACCGGATGATGTGCTATGTTTGGTCTTTCAGGCTTGTACCAAGTCGACAGACCATGGAGGAGATGGCCTTTTCGTTTTAAAGCCCGAAACAGGCATCGAATCTGTCCTACCAAATCAGTCGCCGTGGACCATATCCTGTGTCTGTCGACAATGAAGAACCGTCGCCATTCACGCCGCCGAGTTATGGTCATCCATCGAAATTGATTTAGACAACCGCAGTGCCCTCTCGCACTGTTATTGCTGCGTCTGCTACAGTACCCCTCAATGTGACCTGAGTCCCTAGGCGAATTCAGACATTCTTCATCGACAGTCTCCAGTTCGTAGTTCTCCTTCTATTCGTACTATTCCTCCACTAACCATCTCATACAATAGTTGTGTGACCAAGTTTACCACTGGTCAGGCGACGCGGATGAGAATGCAAGTACAGACGTATCAAGGAATTGCGATTCGAGATCGACTGTTCACCAAACCTTTGACCGCGATAAATCGAGTAATTGTAGGTCAGGATACCTTATGGCTTAGTCTGGCAGTGCATTTAATACAACTGTTCTCAACAACTCTGCTGCTGCTGCGCGCGCGCTAGCCGAACGAGACATCTAATTGAGAACATGATTGCATAAAGGTAGGTCAACATTCATCTATTAACTTGTCACAAATGCTAGACTCAATGAATCCGAGGCATCCTATGATCAATCTTCAACTTATGAAAGATGGCTGGAATAGACTTGATCACTGACCTCTGTGATCAGGCGCCCTGAGAGCAGAAGATCGATGAGAGCTTGTCATTATTTCCGGCCAACCAGTTCTGTTCATAGTCTCCGTTGTTGAACATTTGGCCATGACAATCCTGGTTCGCAAAATAATAACATTTGCCGCAGGATCCAGAGTTTATCTGACGGTTATCTGTAACCAACATTGAGGATGTAATGGAACATCGAGCGAAAAGGACACTTACGAGCTCACAGCATCGTTGTGGAATCCATTCCAACCGGCACTAGCGCCAGTGTTAAGGCACTCGCCCATAGGGACGTTGTAATTCCAAGTGCAGGAATTGAAGTACGCGTCATCGCAAAGCATGATATCAAAAGCTGAGGCAACAGGTGCCAGGACGGCGAGAGCGAGAGCGGCGAATTTGAATGTAAGCTTTGCCATTGCGTGTGTAGATGGACACTAGGGCGATAGGGCAATATGAAGATTTGCATGGTATTTATACCAGAAATTCAGAGGCTTAAGAAACGTGAAGAAATAGCTTAGACGACGTGCAGAATGGTAAGAATAATAGAATCTACCCGGGATTGGGTAAGAGCGGATATCGAAGTCGGGAGCCCTTGGTTCCGGTGAATGTACCGCCTAGAGCTGTTAGACGAGATAACAATCCCGATTCCAGATTTCCTGGAAAGTGCGGCTAACATATTTGGAATGCGTCGAAGGCGTAGTGTGCCATCAAGACAAGTGCTTATCCCTTCTGGTTCCGCTGTACAGTAAGAAGGAATCAGAATTGCCAAACCAACCAATGAACAACCTACACACCGACCGGCAAAACTTCGCAACAAATCCTTAGAAGTTGAGTTTCATAAAAATAGCGTCCCGCCCTTCAGTATCAGAATCCCTGACAGTGAGAATCCCAGCTTGTTTCGACAGTTTCGTAGATTTTAGGCGCGGAAATGGGGTACTACGGTCAGCTCACATCGTTAGAGGAAATCCAGTCGTATGCCCAGAGTTATACCACCACGGACAAGTGCAGTATCCAAAATTGCACCAGATTGCCCCCGCCGCATCACGGTATCCTGCTTGTAAGTATATAGGACCCGGCGATCGTGTTTAGTGCGAAAATGTCAGCCCAGTTCTGTATGGTTTCGGGTTCGAAAGGATCTTTGGCGGCGCTTTTCTTTGTGATGAAGTCTGGGATGAAGCAAATCCGGCGCTACGAAGAGTTTAGTGTATGAAGGAGGGGAACCAAGGGCATCATAACTGGACATGTCGAGCTTGCCATCGATTCCTTCGATGTGCTGCACGCCGGCCTTCGTCTGTCACATCCATCTGGAGTCTGTGGGCGTTTAAACAGTGGATATCCTGGAGGAAGACGATCACTGACGGGAGAACGGATCCTGGGACTCCGGTGACAGATGCAGCGGCTTTCTCCAGCACGTCAAGCCTTCGGCCAGTAATGTATACCTTGGCTCCGTTCGCAGCGGAAGTCTTAGCAATGCTAAATCCTCTGTCAAAGAGTCAACAGTGAGTGGTAATCGAGGATCATAAGATAAGGCTTACATCCCCGTTCTTCCGCCTGTAACGAGAGCCACTCGACCAGAAAGAGACATCATCGCGGCCACATTGAGATCTGCCATGGTCTGGGAATACTTCTGTCTGGTCTGTGCGCACAATCTCTTTTATTGCAGCATTCTTCGGTGTTATTCAGCAGAACTGTATCCTCCGTAAGGACGGTAAGCAGTTGTTCTGGCAATGAACGTTGCTCGCATTCCGCCAGTAGTCAGCAATTGTGACGAAAATATCGGGCTCGGATAGCAACGCTACCTGGGGGCGCTTGTACGTTTATCGATACTGTGTGTCCGAAGAGGAATCCTCATGTTTTTCCGCACAGAACAGAAGTGCACGCGACTCGCTTGGAATATTTGTCCCTTGACATAATGGGGTAGAACTTTGAGCTGTTCCATAGATCTTCAACGGCATAACTGTGGGACCTACGGTTAAAGCTTCAGCAAGCACATGTACAGATACTAAATCAGCTACTGGCCTTCCGATGACCCTGCCATTCGATCAACGAGACCAAATCCCAGTAGCGTCGCCTGACATGTTACTGCGCCATCACTACCGGTTTTCGACCTCCCACCCAACCCATTCGAGTCTCGATTTTTCCAAGGGGAAGGTCCTCTTTGATCTTGATCACCAATTAATGGCTTGGAACGCTCAGAGAGATGCACATGAACTTGAAATTACTCTGGAGGTCCACCCATTACGTGCACGGTAGCTGGCGCGGTCCTGGAATGAAGTCAGCGGAGAAAAACGAGCCCATAGAAGGATGTGCCGTGTGAAGACGTGCGCTCAACCTTTCTGCTATTCCTCGGATGACGACTCAAGCAATTCGCAACTGAAACATCGATGGTTCTTCCATTAGAAACAGGTGGCTATATATAGGTTAGGTATCATCAGGGATTCACCAGCGTAATTCCACCGTCAACGTTCAAGATCGCCCCATTCGTATAATCCGACGCCGCCAAGTACACTGCCGTCATCCCCATCTCCGCATCACTAGCAAGTCAGATCAGTATCACCTCTACTCCAGCATTGAAGGCGCTCACGTTCCATGTCTCCTTGCTGGTATCGGTGCCACCAATCCAGGCACTGGCTTAGTCTTGAGCGCCTCCAAGAACTCAGGACTCGTCAACTGCGACGCAAACACCCCAGGCTCCAACGCGTTCACCCGAATCGGGATATCCCTCCCAGCAAAACTTGTTCCCAAAACAAGCGTGAGCTTTTCCAAAGCCGATTTCGTCGGGCCGTATGCGAGCTGAGTAGATAAGGGTGAGTCCTATGCTCGAAAGGATCTGGGGGGGAGGGGGTACGTACAGAGAGGAAGGGTCCCGATGCGTTCAACTTTGCTGCTCCGCTGCTGATGTTGATGACGCTTGAGGTGCCTTGGGGGCGGGAATGCGCTCCTTTGATGAGCAGGGACTGGAAGGCGCGGACGACGAAGAATGGGGCGATGCTGTTGAGCGCGAAGATATCGGCCCAGTTCTGTACCGTCTCGGGTTCAAATGGATCTGCCGCAGCGTATTTCTTCGCGATAAAGTCTGGGTCGCGAAGGGATCCGGCGAATCCGGCACTACAAAGAGGTTAGTGTATGGAGGACCAGGAGAATCATAGACCAACTTGTTGACGAGTATGTCGAGCTTGCCGTCGATTCCTTCAATGTGCTGTGCGCCGACCTTCAGGCTTTCTTCTTCTGTCACATCCATCTGAAGTCTGTGGGCGCGTTAGTAGTGAATATCTTGAAGGGAGATTGATTACTAACGGGACAATGGATCCTGAGACGCCTGTAACTGACGCGGCGGCTTCCTTTAACACGTCCAGCCTTCGGCCAGTAATGTATACTTTCGCTCCATTTGCAGCGAAGGCTTTCGCGATAGTAAACCCTCTATTGAGAAATCAACGTCAACCGTGAATCGCAATCGAGGATCACAAGACTTACATCCCCGTTCCTCCGCCAGTAACGAGACCTACTCGTCCATCCAGCGACATTACCGTAGCCATAATGAGATCTGCCATATTCGGGGAATACTACTGAACAGTCTCTGCACACGGTCTCTTTTATTGCAGCATGTTTCTGGTATTATTCAGCGAGATTGTATCCCGGTGAGGGCGGTAAATAGTTGCTTTGGCATTGGCATGACCGTCAATGATGAACCATGGCCTAGAATTCTCTCGCTGCCCCCAGAATTGTCAGCAATTGTGACAGAGTTCTCAGGGTCAACGCTCCCTATCGGCTTTTGAACGTCTATGCGTCAGAAGAGAGACTTTTATAGTTATTGTTCATGCTCTTCCACGCAACTCTCCTGCGAGGTGAGCCGATTAACGGATGCTGCAAATCTGAATGAACGAACAGAAGAGCGACCTACGGACCAAGCTTTGACAGTCAGGATGAGTGTGTATACGAGATATTGGATCAGTTACCTTCCAATGACTAGCCGGAGGCGTTAAAAATGGTGAATCCCAGTACGGAGCCTATGGCGGCGTGGACAGCTCAGACCTAAAACGCGCATGAGTATAAACACAATTTCAAAAAGTTAGGTGATAACTCACCCGGTGAGATTACATCCATTCAGCAGCTTCAACATCGCACAGCCTGAAATCTATCCGACCCATCCATATTTGGTCTCTTTAAGGATTAGTGGCTATTGTAGATTTTGAGCCAATATGGCCATGGCGACTTCGACTTAAGAGTCAGCCGCGTTGTAATTCTCGTCCAAGTTTACGTACCTTCTGCTTCATTCCCAAAGATTCGCAGTGTTGGGAGCCACGATTACAACAGCTCAGTCTATGGGCACTTGACGTTGCAAGCATGTCATACGGGAAGCCGGTCACCAATCTACGCGCATGCTGGAGTTTCCGAAGACGAGGCCTGGCGAAGAGTGTTGTAGCATTGAATGCAAGAGTAGTAATTTGATGGCACATATTGGTTTTATTTGTGGGTGGCTGGTGCTCGAAGCAAGAGAATGAAGATCGGTCATGGTGGTAAGAGTAAGAAAGCAATTGTAGAACGTTGATCTCCGACCACCATCTCTCTATCGCTATGTATTACCTCCATCCCGATGTCTTGCCTGTCTCCCATTGATATCGTTCGAGTCGCTATACAAGACATCGACCCATTAATGGCCTTCGAGCCGCTATACAAGATATCAAATATTCAAAAGGACTTTTACTAGGATCACTCTCGTTACGAAAAATCATAAGGTGCGTGTGCTGGATATTGATACCCAGCTTCAACTAACGGATTTGCGTTTCTCCTCAAAGGAGTCTTCGGTCTCATCCAGCATAGCAGGAGATCTCAGCAAGGATTTCATGTGACGAAGCCAACAGGAGAAGAAGGGTTCGTAATACGTCGGCACCAGCGCCTAGACCGGACTCAGCGGTGCACAATTCATGTCCGTCTAGGTGACTAGCAAAATGAGGTAGAAAGCGAGGGTAGCCGTCTTTCAAGCTCAGGCTTCAAGCCCAGTCAAAACTCGCGCTGCCCATCGTCTTCCTGGTCTGGAGGCAAGACTAGCGATCCCTACATCAAAGACGAACTTTTCGTTCCCTACAAGCTGCTGGTTTTTCAATGGGTCAGAGGCTATCGCTACCATGTTGAACTGAAGCACTGAAAACAACAAACACAAGGTATGCGACATGCATATAAGCAGCCAGCCTTCCCTCACTGATCTTCCTGGTTTTCAGCGACGATAATGCGGAATTAACGGTACAGAAGTCGAAGACAAACCCCGAGGGAATACTCCTAGTTCATCTCACTCTCCTGTCCTTGTAGCCCGAATGCGTGAAATTTGCCTGGCTCCGAGTCTTCCCCTCTATCTGTGTCCTTGTTCGTCCAGACACCCTTTCATACTCGTCAGGACCCACTTTATTCGCGATTGGGTGTGGATGGTTGGAAGAAAGACAGTATCACGCCTATATATTGGGCTCCTAGTAGCCGCCAAAATCGGAACGAACACGTTAGGCGTGGACAGATGTCCAGGTCGCCATTAAACTGAAGTGCGACGCGTCCCACTACCGCATGACCCCTACCAAAGGCCCGCATCGTACCAATATTCCAAACTGGCAACCGGTTGACGAGGATTTCATTACGCAATGCTGTCCTTAACGGCGGCAGATCAATTCTTTGATCCTTCCTGTGCTGAGGCTGCGTAAGATACCTCATACTTCACCGTATTTGGCGGTTCTCGAATTGAATTGTCACGCGTAGATGGTTTGAAGGGGATCCCTTCGATGTTGTGGTGAGCTCTTTGTTCTCTTATTGCTATACCTATCGCCGAAATATATGTTGAAGTCGTCGTTGGAAAGAGTCCTCCACAGCTTCAATTATTGAAGTCGAATGTTACTCCTTCTATCCTATGGCCAATTTGGATCGACAGCGTGATGATATCAAGGCTGCCCACGAGTCTCAGGACCCCCAGGATTCCCCGATACCAAGTAATCGAGTCGTTTACTCGTTCTTAAGGGTCGTTGATGATTTATTCTTCACATCTTCGCCGTCGGAAGAACTTGGTGCGACGCGTGTCCAGCTCCGAGCGGCACAGGACTACCGAGGAACGTAAGTGATCATGGCATGTGCGAGTCAACAAGGAGCCTGGAATGTTGGTTTGATCGAAGATGAAGGCGAGTTGCGATACATTCGATGCTTCAATTCCACAGCTAAACCGTTTTTGCTTGCAGTAAATGTTTCAAGGTCGCTGCCCATATGGTACCTGCGTCTGTACTCTTTCGTCGTACTCGCATATGCTTCTCACGAAGACCTTTCTTCAACGGCATACGTGAACTAGTATGAATAATCACTACGAAAGTTCCTTTCTTGGCACGACGCGTGTCCGTGAGCCGAGAAATAGGAATGCTGTCCCGAGAACAAGACCTTTCGTCACAATGCTGATGGGTATGTCGGCAGTCTTTTGCGACGTAAAACCACCATTTACCGTACGCACCGGGATACAGTCCCGATGAATACTAGAGATATATGTCATCTACGTGGAGGCTACTGGTGCTGGAATAAAAGGGACTCTGTCTGCAGGCTATCCAGCAATCCCTAATCATGGCAGATCTTAACATGGCTACAGTGATGTCGCTTTCTGGTCGAGTAGGCCTCGTTACTGGCGGAGGAACGGGAATGTATGTTCCTTGATTCTCGATTGGGACTCGTGGTTGACTGACCGGCAGAGGATGTATGATCGCGAAAGCGTTTGCTGCAAACGGAGCCAAGATATACATTACTGGGCGCAGGCTGGATGTCCTAAAACAGGCTGCGGCGTCAGTCACTGGTGTCCCAGGATCCATTGTCCCGTAAGCCGCTGTTCTTCCCCAATGGCCTTCGCCCCTGCAGCTGATATGCCTACAGGATCCAGATGGACGTTACAGACGAAGAAAGCGTCAAGGCCGGCGTCAAACACATTGAAGGAATTGATGGCAAGCTCGATATCCTTGTCAACAAGTTTGTCCACCGTTCTCCCTCAAACTTACGCTAATGTCTTCGTCGTAGTGCCGGAATTGCGGGTCCCCTTCGTGACCCAGACTTCACCGCGAAGAAGTTCGCAGCGACAGATCCTTTCGAACCGGAGACGGTACAAACCTGGACAGATGTCTTTGCACTCAACACCATCGCACCGTTCTTCCTCGTACGCGCTTTCCAATCCCTTCTTGTCAAAGGAGCACGTTCCCGTCCCCAAGGCACGTCAAGTGTCATCAACGTCAGTAGCGGGGCAGCAACGATGAACGCACTGACCCCCTTGTCCTCTGAATGTGCTATTCTATCCCTAACAGCCTGTCTAGTTAAGCCGACCTGATGTAGGTTGCATACCCCATAACGAAATCTGCTCTGGAAAAGCTCACGCTTGTTCTGGGGACGAGTTTTGCTCAGAGGGACATCCCGATTCGGGTGAACGTCCTGTCACCCGGCGTGTTTGCGTCGCAATTAATTAGTCCTGAGGTGTTGGAAGCGATCAAGACGACGCCTTTACCCGGGATGGTCGCGCCGATACCTGCGAAGAGGCAAGGAACGTGAGTGTGTTCAGTTGTTTGGATGGGATTGGATATTAATTTGAGTTTCTAGTGAGGTGGAGATGGGGATGACGGCAGTTTATCTGGCGGTATCCGATTATACGAACGGAGCGGTGTTGAGCGTTGATGGTGCAGTATCGTTGGTCAATCCTTGACTCTTTGATCATCTGCGTAGAAATATCATGGAATTCAAGATGCTTGTCGTGGTTCACGGGCTATTTTGCAGACTGAAGTAGCTGGCCATTGATTTGCCCGAAGAGCTATTCGAGTGAACGCGATACCGTCTGCAGGCTGCGCCGTTTTTGATGGAAAGTCTTGAGTGTCGCCCGAGTTCAAAGTTTAAGATGTCTTACGGCCCTACGTGGACTCTTGTTCCACATGATTCGACGCTAACGACGGCGGATGTCCAATTGTTATTGGTAGAGGGAAGGAGGTAACGGATCGACGCCTTAAACAAGAGTGAGGCTGCAGAAGAATCGTACGTTCCTGAGTTGGTACTTGAACCGAGTATGACGGTGTTCCCATATATTGTAGAGTGCCTACCACTGGGTAGTGAAAGTGCATGAAGACCAAACAGTCCACGTCGCAATGCAGCTGTACAGGAAGTAGCGCTAGTTTAGATCCAATTCATGAGTTATGTGCAATTCGGCTGGCTGATCACTTTAAATGATAGATAACTATAAGGACTATTCTTACGGTAGTTGTATGATCGAGTTCACACTGGTCAGGCGACGCGGATGAGAATACAGGTACAGACATATCGAGGAATTGGGATTTTCGTTCATCAAACCATGGTCCATCTCGCGGTGAGACGTACGCTACAATAAAGAGGGTGATAACAGTTGTATTGGCTCCGTTTGCAGCCAAGGCAGTAAGGATAGTGAGGAGAAGAATCTCGGCACTGATACTTAGGCTAGTGGTGAGAAGAAGTTCGCAGCAACAGATTCTTTCGAACCCGAGATGATACAAACCTAGACAGACATCTTTGCACTCAACGCCATCGCCACGTTCTTTGTTGTAGATGTAGGTTGCATAGTACAATGTGACAAAATCTGCTATACGCTTGTTCTAGGAACGAGTTTTGCTGGGAAGGATATCCACATTTGGGCACAAGTCCTGTTTGCGTCGTAGCTAATTAGTCCTGGTGTGTTGGAGATCAAGACGAAGCCATAACCGGGGATGGTTGCCCCAATACCTGCGCAGAGGCAAGGGACATGAGTGTCTGGGATGGGATTGAGGAATGACGGCGGTCTGTACATCAGCAAAATGGTCACTTTGTCTTTGTGGTCTTTCAGCACTTTCCAAAGTCGTAAAAGCTTTGAAAGACACCAAATACAATATCTTTCCATAAGAAGAAAATGTATCTCACAAGACACGTACCTTGTCTTGTCAAGTAGATTGAAACTTTGAAAGACCACACATTGTCTTTCATACAGCAACATCTTTTATATATTTTAGTTTGCTTATTGCTTTGGAACATCACAAATGACAAAAGAACATAGAAAGCATAGTGGTAATTGGCATAATCATACTACATGGGCATACAGCAAGCAGGAACATTTAAACGGTAAATAACACTAGTATGAGAAAGCTTGATTACGTAGAAGAAGGATGTCTGCACTCTGGTGATGACCTAGTAGCTAGTCACTGGAGTAGCTCTCTGCAGTCTCCCTGGCCCATCTACATCCTATCCCATTTGTACTGCAGTCATTCGGATTGAATTAGACGGTATTTGAATCCAACTCCTGTGCCCAAAAAAAGGCATGGTGAGCAACCATAATCTCCTGGACTAGGGACTTACCTTTAGACAAATGGCAACACACTGGAATGGAAGGGCATCAGCACTCAAAAACCAGCCCCCAGGGAGAGTAACGTACCATGTGCAAAGCCCATTTTTGTACCCATCCAGGATCCCTAGATGTGATATGCACCACACCACCTTTGCATTGAGCTTGCTAGAGCATGGTGCCTTCGCATGCTGGTGTTTAGCTTGCTAGTTTGATGCTGAGGTTTGATGCTGAGGTTGTCCTTTGAATGAGGATGGAGGGGGAAAGGAAGAACGCAGAGATGAATTCAGATTGACTTTTGTTTTGGATCCAAAAGTCAACATCACGTGAAATGACATCATTGGCCTGTGCGCAGGTGCCCTGGCGGAGTTTGAAAGAACTTAGTATATTTTCGGTTCCTCTTGTGTTCCTCCCCCGCTATTCTGCTACTATGATGTAATCTTTCAGAATGCAGTTCTGAAACCTGATGTCATTGCCAGCATGTTCATGCAAGCGCTTGAGGTATCGCCCTAGTCCACTTAAGTCCGATGCCGGTTCGGAGGGAGTAGCAACGAGAGAATTCTAAGTGTATTGTTGTCCCTATGTCTTTTATACTAATGTACAAGATATTTCGGAGCTGTAATAAAGTACAGATAATTGGAGGATAAGAGAAATGGATAGAATGAATCATAGGTACAGTATTCTGAGTCAAGGCTAAGTCATATAAGTACAGAACTAAGTAAATAGAAGTCATAATGAAAATAGTGGAGTCAACGGAAACAGATAAAGATGAGCCAAGGAGATGGGGAGAGTGCATAGGCTTCAGAAGATAATATAGGAAGAGGGCATAGGCTTTAGAACAAAATAGAGACAAACCGAGGCATCTGTAGGAGGATACAACATTACCCCTCTCGTTAAGACTTTTGCTCCTGCAAAAAGAGGAATGTCGAGAAGCAAGAATTGAGGTGTTGAAGTGAAGTCGAAGTCGAGTACCGAATTTGGAAAGTGTGACGGACCTGGTGGTTGTGACGAGTGACAATTACGTGGCCCTTGTCCTGGCCCTCATCCTCTGATGTGCGTCGTGCCGTTGCAAGTCTGCAGAGGCATACCAGAGCGAGGTGTCACCATTAGGAGGGTGATATTGATGGAGTCGTTCTCCATTGTAGAGATTTCGGAGGATGTAGCCGTTTCTAGTCATCAACTGGTAAGTATTCTTGTCTGAAATGTCATGGATAATAAAAGGTCCATCCCAGCGAGGATGGAGCTTTGACTGACGTTCGTTCTGTCTCTTGACTAGGTCACCAATTGTTAGGCCCCATTCCAAGTATCCTTGCTCCTGTTCCTTCACAATCTGTTCAAGAAGCTCGCAACCTTCTGCATTGGCATCCTTCCTGAATTTCTCCAAGTCATGGATGTATTCCAGGTGATGTTTTTGAAGGGCTTTGATCTCGTTGTCGGTAGGAGGGAGGCGTATGATGTTGTAGACGGTGTCATGAGGGAGACGAGGTTCACGGCTGCAGAGCATATAGATCGGGGAGTGCTTGATGGAACGGTTGATATGGGTGTTGTGGGCGAGGAAAGTGTCAGGCAAGTATTCGTCCCATTCATCCTGTCTATTGGGTGCCATATAGCGAGCTAACATCTGAACACAGGTGTCGTTGAACTTTTCGAGGCGCCCGTTAGTCTGTGGATGATATGGCGAGGTATGGAGGTGGCAAATCTTCATGCGCTGAAGGAAATTTTGAACAATGTATGACATGAACTCTTCTCCGTTGTCAGTGAGGATAGCTAACGGTACACCCAGTAGAGATATGAGTAGACGGAGTAGGGATACCACAGATTCGCCTGAACGACGAGGCAGAGCTTCACCGTAGGTAAAGTCTGTCCCTAGATCCATGGAGTTGAGAATATACTGATTTCCATTCTTGGTTTTAGTGAGAGGACCGACAAAGTCGAAGGCCCAGATATCACCAAGGTTGACGCGAGGGAGAGGATGGAGAGTCTGAGGGATAGAGGGCTCACGTTGAGAGAATTGGCATGGATTACAGGTGCAGAGAGTACGCTCGACAAGTTCTGCAAGGTACGGCATCCATACTCGTTGACGAAGGGCTGCAGTAACGATGGTAATTCCTAGGTGTCCAAGATCATTGTGGAGAGCACGGATGATGTTTTCGGCCTCAGAAAGAGATGTCGGTACCACCATAATGGACTTGTCACCACCCTCTTCATCGTCGGGAGTGGTGTCTTTGAATAGAATGCCTTCTTGAACAAAATAATTGCCCATACCAATTGTCGAGGGATCAGCACCATCAGTAAGCTCTTTGTGATAGCGCGCCAGCGTACTGAAGGTTGACATGAAAAGTCTGATACGGTCTTCTTCAGTTTCGTTAGGCTTGAGCTCAGTGGCATGCATGAAGAGAGGCTGGTAGCCAGCCATGTCGGTGGTGGGAGGAAGTTCATCCCAACGGGAGAGGGCATCAGCTGCAAGCTGGGAATGTCCAGGACGATAGATGATATGGAGGTTGAAGTGGGAGATGTCGTCAATGAAGCGGGTGAGGCGACGGCCAAGGTTGTGCTGAGTGAGGACGTGCTTCAAAGATTCATGGTCACTGCAAACAACAACGGGAGAACCCTCAATGTAAGCATGAAATTTTTGAAGAGCGTGAACAATGGCTAACATTTCTCGTTCTTGGGCAGAGTACCGCTGTTCAGTGGGAGACAGGTGGCGAGATTCGAAAGCAATGGTTCGGAGGTCCTTCTCCTTGAAGTCAAACCGTTTTGGGGACGAACCATGCTCCTTCTCCTCCTCTCAAGACCAAGCCTCCAGGCTTTGTTGAAGCACAGTGCCTATACTGTCACCCAAAGTGTCTGTGTCGATAACGAAGGTGTGCCAGGGGATAGGATAGACTAGAAATTTATCAGAGGTGAGCACTGATTTTAAGTCATTGAATGACTTCTCACTATCTTCAGTCCATTCAATAGAAGATCCCTTCTTTGGCGCACCACGAAGATGGCGGAAAAGACCATTGGCAACCTTTGTGAAGCCATGAATAAAGCATCGATAATATTGGCATAGCATAAGGAAGCCATGAACATCAGTAATAGTCTTCGGACGTGGCCAGGTTTTGATGGCTTCGACTTTGGTGGGGTTCAGGCATATTCCTAAGCCTGAAACAACATGTCCAAGGTAAAGGATTTCATCTTGAGCCCAATGACATTTCTCACCATTAACTACCAGGTCTTCTTGTGCAAGCCGTTCAATGACAGCAAGCACATCACGGATGTGATCGTCGGCAGTACATGAATACACAATGATGTCGTCGAGGTAGACCATAGCGCAGCGGTCGATGAGTGGCCAAAGAATGTCGTTCATCATATTTTGGAAGATTGCGGGGGTGTTACAAAGACCGAAGGGCATGACGGTGAATTGAAAATGACCATAATGACACGTAAATGCGGTTTTCTGCTTCGAGTCGGGGGAGAGGCGTACCTGCCAATAGCCAGATTTTAAATCCAATAATGTGAAGTATTTTGCACCAGAGAGGTTCTGGTAGCAGTCGTCGATCCGGGGTAATGGGTAAGCATTCCTCTTTGTGACTCGATTTAGTGCACGAAAATCAACACAAACTCGCAGCGTACCATCTTTCTTGGGAATGAGGATCAGAGGAGCAGACCATGGGGAGTCAGATGGCTCAATGATGCCGTCTTCGAGACCTTCGTCGATGAACTTGCGGATAGCCTCATGCTCAGAAGGAGAGTGAGGATGACCATGAATTTTCACAGGAGGGTTGTCAGCAGTCTCAATATTGAGGCTCCATTTGCGATCAGGTGGGTTGCCAACCTTCTTGCGAAAAATCTTCGGGCAGGCCTTCATTGCAAGAGCTTTGAGCTTTGCCCCAAAACCTTTCTTCTTCTTGACTTGAGGAGCTTTGCTGACAGAGTCGTCAACAGGCATAGTCTGGTTGACCAGTGTTTCGGCGTCTGAGTCTTCAGAGTCAGCGTCGTAGTCTGACTCATCGTCGTCGTCAATTTTGGTGAGGCCTGGAAGGTCGGCAAAGTCATCGTCTTCAGGTCTTGGTGTGTCCTCAGAGGAGGTGCTTGTTACAAACGAAAAAGCGTCAAGGTTGGAATGGAAAGAGGAAGATGGGTTGGCGTGCATAGTGAAGGAACAATGCATTTTTGGGCAGGTCAGGTCAACGGTATTGTCATGCCAGTTAGGCCTGGCATTATAGCATCGCATCCAGTTGTGTCCGAGGAGAAGATCGTATCAGAATCCGCTCCCTTCCTCAAGAATATAGGCTAGCGTAACCTCCTTGATGGGCCCCGTTTGCACCATAAACTTAGCAAATGCGTTGATGACCGTTTTGCCCACACCATGGACTTCCCGTGGGGTAATCTCCATGATCTTGGCCTTGATTTCCTCTACCTTTTTGCGTGAGATGTAGGAGCTACCTGAGCCAGTGTCAACAATGGCTTTGGCGGTGATGTAGGTGGGAGAGCCAAGAAATCGGCGGCAGCGGTTGATGCAGCATGCAACATAGATGTCGTAGACTGGGAGAGGTTCATCGTTGGGAGTGTCGGGGTCCAGGTTAAGCAAGGGGGATGTAAGCGGGTAAGCCTCCATATTGTTCTTGTTCAGATAGAAATCTTGGTCTTCATCTGGATCCTTCACTAGCCAATCCACCATGTCCTGTAAAAACTTTTCTGCCTCCTCATCAAGAGTATTGGTCTCTGCACCACTATCAAGGAGGAACATCTGCTGGCGAGGGCATGATGGACCAGGCTGAGTAGGTTGGGAAGGGGTTTGCGATGCAGGACGATGGGTAGTGCGGCATTCGCGGACGTAGTGACCAGTTTTTCCGCAGCCATAGCACTTGACCCTGCTTTTGTCTCTTGGAGGTCAGTTTCGAGGGGGAGGTACAGGGCAGCGCTGCTTGAAGTTGTCAAGGTCCATAGGCCCTGGACCAAGCGATGAAGATGGAGGAGCTGCTGAATACGAGGGTGAGCCATAGTGAGTAGAAGGAAGTGTGAAAGGTGGCGTATGCATAGCCGGAGGAGGCCTAGGGCCTCTAGGATGGTTCGAGGAACCTGATGGATGTACAGGAGCTCCCTGATTGCCAGTACGGTGGAGTTGTTCCCAGAATCGAGCCGACTCATAGATGCCAGCCATGTTCGGTGGCGCGGCTTTGCGGATATGTACCTGGAGATCATGAGGAAGATGCTTTGTGAAGAAGTACTTCCGGTCTCTGAATGTCATCTCATCCTCGCTAATCTGCATTTCCACCCTCTGGAACTTCAAGCAATAGTTGGAGACATCCCCCGAGTAGGGAACCCTGTCCATCTCCGAGCGTAACTCGTCAATCCGAGTAGGAGAGTCAAACTCTCAGAGGAGTGCTGCATGAAAGTCGTCCCAGCTTAGCGGACGGTCGTTGTTGGCCCATTTGAGTGCCAGGTACCAGGTCTGGGCATTGTCGCGAAGAAGCCCAGATGCGGAGACGGTATGGTCTGCAACAGCGATGTGACTGGTGCTGAGCTGGTCGTCAAGGATACTCAACCAAGTGCAGATGTTCTCATTGCGAGCACCCTTGAAGACTGGCAGGTCAATGTGGAGAGTGCTGGGACATCCTCCTGCATGGGTAGCTGCAGTTTGGACTGTGAAGTTTGCGCCAGCAAGAGCCGTCTGGAGAGCTTCCTGGAGTTGGGGAATGGGGAAGGGGTTCTGTTGCACTGCATTGGCCGCATTTTCAGCAGAGACAACGCGGGTAGCGAGAGACTGCAGGATAGGTTCCAGAGCATGATAGGCTTCCGGAGTGAGCACGGCAGCAAGCTGGGCCAGGAGAGGATCGTCGGGAGGGAGGTTCTGGGACATATTGGTGAGATTAGCATAGGGGGTGGTTGGTTGGTTGAAGGCTGATATGGTAGGAGGGGTAGAGCACTACTTCCTAGTGATGTACTGTTTCTGTGATAACCTGGCCAGGTAAAACTTCTGATCAGCATTGAGAACCTTGGTAAGACCACTAGACGTACGAATGCGAGAGTAAACCCTGCTCTCAAACAAATGCAAGTCATGAAGAAAAGTTGTGAGCCTGCACTTGATCAAGTGAGGTATCGCCCTAGTCCACTTAAGTCCAATGCCGGTTCGGAGGGAGTAGCGACGAGAGGATTCTAAGTGTATTGTTGTCCCTACGTCTTTTATACTAATGTACAAGATATTTCGGAGCCGTAATAAAGTACAGATAATTGGAGGATAAGAGAAATGGATAGAATGAATCATAGGTACAGTATTCTGAGTCAAGGCTAAGTCATATAAGTACAGAACTAAGTAAATAGAAGTCATAATGAAAATAGTGGAGTCAACGGAAACAGATAAAGACGAGCCAAGGAGATGGGGAGAGTGCATAGGCTTCAGAAGATAATATAGGAAGAGGGCATAGGCTTTAGAACAAAATAGAGACAAACCGAGGCATCTGTAGGAGGATACAACACGCTCAACGTCATAGTATAATGTAAGTATTGAGTGAACAAAAATCGTGCAACCACTGGTATTTGAACCCACAGTCTAGCCATAACAGACACCCATTCAACAGACTCTACTATGTGTACTTACCAGATCTGGTAAGATGCGAAAGATACCAAAGACCTGGCTCCAAAGATCAAGACATGGCTCCAAAGATCAAGACGCTGAAAGGAGTCCAAAAAAAGACAAATCTGCTAAAGACAAATTAGCCATTTTGCTGATGTATCGCTGGTCAACCCTTGAATGTTTGCTAATTCAGACACAATACATCTGTAACCTGAGGCGTGAATCACAGACCGAGCCAAAATATATTGTGCTGTGCCATAGATACTTCATGGGACCGTGCAGAGTCCTGGCCAGACCAAAGCTAGTTTACAGATATTACCGTCGCATCCTTTAAAACGAGTTATGCTCCTCCGCGATGTCTTAATCCCTAAACGGGTTCGGATTGTCAAGGAAACGTAGTAGTACACTAAATCATTTTCTCGGTCTTGGTAATGTCTGAAGCCATCATCGTTCATCACGGTAAAACTCTCACCCTTAAGGGGAGCTGAGAGCCCAGATGCGCCTTTCCCTTCACAATAGGTACAACAACTGGTGAGCCGGGGAACCGCAGAATCTCGGGGCATCTGTCTGGCAAACTGAATTCGAAGTGTAAAATCAGGTTGGCTAGAATTGTTTGCATTTCCATGATCCTGCATTTCATCGACCAGTTGGTTAGAACGAAATTGAGAAGATGAAGGTGGTACATACGCAAATCGCCACCTATGATAGAGTTGGATAGAGATCAGCAACGGAATGGAGCGAATCGCTACAATTAATTACCCGATACATGAACGAGGTCCGGCACCTGAGGGCCACATAAGTGAAAAGGAAAAAGCGCTGAGATGTAGCTCACTAAATGACATGCTAGCATTCCGCCAAATAAGTCTCGAGAGCATGCCCAAAGCCCAAGACCTTACTCACAGATTAGCATACACACCCATAGATACCGGCAGAGTCTTGTCCAAAAATCGAGCCGGGTTCCATTCTTCCGCGTCATCTCCCCAGAGACATGGAAGACTAGAAAGATCTCGCATCAAATTTACATTGAAGTGACACGGGAAGAGCGCACCGGTTGTATAGGTAAGCAGAGCAAAGTAGTGTTTGCCCCTTTGGTATAGTAAGCGTCTTCCCTCCGGAGAGAGGTAGAATGTCATCGTGAGGAGCCGTACGCATCAAGGAATGTACGACTGGATGCAGACGAAGAGACTCCTTTCATTAGAGGTGAGCGTGAACATGCAATGTTGCAAACTGTACTTACTTTGATAACCGCGTTCAAAAAAGGCATAGAGTCATATTCGTTTGATTGATTGAGCTCTGCACGGATTATAGACTGATGCTCTGAATGCACAGCAAGTTCGTAAAGCAACCATGTTAGACTAGTGCCCGACGTCTCGTGCCCAGCAATAATGAGGGTCCTGGGACGAGAGGAAGAATCGCATCATGGAGAACAAGTCCTTAAATGAAGAGATGTCACCAACATTAACTGTGCCTCAATTTCATCATCTTGCATTTTGCCTGCTGAACGTGCTCTCGCTAGAGGTGAAATCATGTTCATAGGTGTATTAGATGAAAAGAGCGAACTGACCAAGGATATTAAGGAGATCTCCATTGCCTTCTGGTGTCTGCACCTCGTTATGGCTAGCCATGATTTCTCGAGCAGTTTTCTTAGCCATATTTCCTACACTGATGAGCTGACGAATCTCTCGGGTCGGGAACAGCCGTAGAAGTCCTAGTACCGAATCTGGAAGTATTCGTATCAAGGATACGAGAATAAGCTCTAGTGCCGATGGACTAGCTTGCGAAGCCGTGCTGAAATCGAATGTCAGATACGATGAGAATTGTTTGGAAAGCGAAAGACGCTTCTTACAAAAGATGCTTCATCGCTTGCCCTAATTCCGTTTTCTGGCCATCGAGCGTACTAAAATCGTACCGGAAGGAGGCTTGTGGAGGTTAGGTTAGCTAGGGGAAAAAGTCGCGGGTCTACTTGCCTAGACCGATAATATCTAAGGTAACCATACCAGTCCAATCACGAATATTGACGGTGTCATCAGTACCAGTGAAGGATTCTTTGATACCATTCACAAGCTGCAATCATTATAGGTTCCCTCAGAACGTCTGTTTGATGCACAGATGAACTTACCTTGTCGCTGCACTGCTGAAATATAACCTGCGAAATCCGAAGCTGTGCAGGGGAGAATGCTGGATTCAGAATCTTGCGTTGACGGTGGTGAGTTTCACCTAAAGACGCTAAGTACAGTTTTTTGCGCAATCCAGCTGAGGTAGAACTCACTATCAACAATGCCAAGACCCCTACCGGTGAAGAGACCGAGTATGAAGACGGCATCCTTCGATTTAGGGTAAGGATGTGAGGGGTGGAAAACATGTTCGAGAGCCTTGGGATCGCAAACTACCAGGACGTCTTGCTGCAAATCTTCAATTCTATCGAGACTAGGACAGAGGCACAAAGCTTGCTTACACCAAAACATCCCCCGATACGAAAGAGGGTGCCGTATTCCCTACGCCATTTCGTTTCGAGATCACCTGCATTATCCTGATTGCGGAGGGCGCGCTCGTGGCCTGGTGGACGGTGTGTGAGTTCATCTCTGTACTAGATACATGCATGTTGGCCAACCTAGCCAGAAAGAGGGCGATGGCGGTCCCTTGATGTGCTTGACTGACGTCCGCTTGTACCACCGATGAAGCAGCAAGGCTACTGCGAGTGATGCGACTACAATGAAGAATGTTGCCATGCGAAGAAAGAACTGGGGCTTTTCAACTCAGGGTCAAGATATGTTCCACTGGCTTTTAAAATGCTCCAACAGTGCGACGATTCAATGAAGGTCGGCAAGTAATGAATCCTTGAGCTAAGCCGAGTTGACATGATAAGAAAAGTCGGACCCTCTCAATTGGACTAAGACGTTAGTGCAGCTCCACTAGCAGTACTTTGATAATGGTGGAAGAGACTAGAGGATGTTCGGCCGAAGTTTGCTTTAATTCTGTTGGAAGGCGGGTCAGAGATTCTTCAATATATGCCGTATCTGGCTACGACCTTGAGAGTGTATTGACCACTTCCCCGGATCTGTATTGAACATGGGCGTCAGTAACGAGTCTGATGAAATGAATGCGTGAATTGACCTGTCAACTTGATTATAGCATGAATTCATCAATTACGGCTTAATAATGCGTTATAAGCGATAGGCAGTAGACAACTCTACAATATTGTCTTCGTGTGGCTAGTGGATGTGGCGGCGACGATGCGGGTATTGTCAGGTGCCTGAGCGAAAATCAAGAACCTGAACCGCAAGGAAGGAAGCGCACACTGTGAAGCAGCGGTGGAGGACCCCGTACGCTAACCAATACTTCCAACGTGTCCAACGAGGGCGATTTAGGTCTTATGTCGCCTTATAAATCCCGCATCATTTGCAGGGAGCCAAAATTTGCTACTAGTACTTTTGGGCCCCATTCCTGCATTTCTCCGAACGCAACAACACCGGATTCGACGTGTTGCCCGTTCTTGTAGGGTCGACAACATAGAGTTTAGAAAGCAGCATATGGTCCCAATAAGGATTAGGCGGAACGCCGGGGTTCTCGCCACAAAACGTGCACTGACACTGGGTACATCGGCCCGCTGCACCGAGGAGCTGGTTATTTTCCTCTGTCTTTCACCTGTCTGTTTGTTAAGTCTGCATTGCAGCGTGGACCTTTTCGTCATGTATTTCGCACCACCTGGTAGGCACTCCATAATATATAAGTATACTTACCATCTACGCGCGTCAAGGACCAATTCAACGTACAAAACAAACGATCCTATGTGTCGCTCATGTAAAAGCCGTAGAAGATCCGTCAATACTTTGTCCTACTGATGGTTGACTAATAGCCTTATTAGTTGACCATCCGATTTTCATTGGCGTCGAGTTACATTGAGCAAGTCTGGTGCGCGTATGGTCGCAAAAGATGGTTAACTCGGTCGACACCCAAGACTTTCGGAGCATCCACGTAGTGTCTTGGCATTCACTTGAATCGGAATAGCTTTTCCAGCAAACGAACGCGCTACTGTAATCTGCAATATAGTCGGGTGCACCATGATACTCATCTTGGAAAACCGGGATCCATACAATAACCGTGACTGTTCAAAACGGTTACCGCGCGCAGTCCTATTTTGTGTCGTTGGTTTCAGGATAAGCTGACACGAGGAATGTAAAACATGCTCGAGAGCCTTGGGTTCGGAAACTACCAGGGGTCTTGCTAGGTGCCGCCCGGAGTGATTTCAAATTGGCAGTATGACGAAGAACTGGGAGCTTACTTGCACCAAAACTGCTTCTGATATGGTAGATAGTGCAATATTCCCTTCATTTTGAGATGTTATAAGCCATCTCGATTGCGGAGACGTGCTCATGGCCTGGTATCATTCCATTACTAACGAAGACCGAAGAAAAGCAGATTCTGTGTGTCTCCTGTTTCCGTACTCCTTGCGGTGGTGGAAGTTTCGCCATTCAACCAAGCCCACTATCAATTTTTAGGCTGCCAAGAGGACGACAATACGAACTATGGATTGAATAGCTTCAATAGATCAATGCCTTAACAAGTTAAAAGTACCAAGACATACTCACTGGCAGTAATGAGACTCCCGGTAGATAGAATGACTCCCGGTAAGTTAGATAGAATGACTCAGCACATGTTCTCAGTATGTTATTCATACGCCCGTCGGTCGGTCGCCCCGAGCAGGCCTTAAAAACATTTTTGACCCGATATGATTTTTTAGGTTTTTGCAACCCCCTTGTTCTTGACGTAGTATTCAAGGATATCCCAGAAGGTGACAATGTCTCTACCTCTTGCAAGTTCATCGCACGCAGGTCCCCAGAGTCGGGGTGTTCAACCTCGGCTTTCCGCTCTATCAAACTTGGCTGGTATGATCTTTTTCAAGTGTTATTTTACCAACTCGTATTGAATAGGTCCGTAATTTTTAGGACGTTTACTGCGTCATGTCAGGCTTCCAAACCGTACATATTTTCGACAGGAATCGAAGCAGACCGCTGAAGACATAATACGATCTTTCGTACACCACTTTGACACCAGTAACTTGCCGTCTGTCTCAGATCCTGCGCTTGAAGATCTTTGTATCAATGAGGCCAAACGTCGAGGATATGCACTCGATATGTTCAGGCCTCAGCTAATACTTGGGATCAACATCGCTGCTTCGGCGTACCACCATCTCCTCAACGTCAATGTCAAGGTATACATCGTCTTCTTCACTGCGTTTGTGACATACCTCGACGACGCCTATCCTGATGACCCTGACATCCGTATTGGAGTTCCCAATTTCACCAAGGTGAATATAACGATCGATAGCTGTGAATATCACTTAACGTTCATGTGTAGAACTTCATATCCTCGGAGAATCAGCCAAGCAAGATGCTGAGCGACTTGGCGAATCTTTTAGCAGAAACCTACCAGCTCTTTGGTGAAGTCACCTCTGATTTCATTGTCCATTCGGTCTTCAAGTTCATGGCCGCATTGATTTTAGAAGTACGAAGTAAATCTGAACCGGTAAGTAAATCCCTCCCAGGTATTTGACTCACTTACTCATCAAAGGCGGCAGACACACAAAGTTGACAAATACGCCATGTTTCTTCGCGAGCTAAGCGGGATCGCTGATGCATATATCATGTTCATCTTCCCCACCGAGCTGCCGTATTCCGTATACATCGAAGCTTTTCCGTGTCTACGCGAAGTCATGTGCTTCATGAACGACATCACCTCGTTCTACAAGGAGGAGTGTGCTGGTGAAAATCACAACCTCGTGTCGCTCTTGGCTGAAGCCCGAGGGGAACCAAAGGTTAAAACCCTTCTTCACTTGGTAGAGAAGTGTATGGAGGCACATGATGAAACGTTGCTAATCTTGTTGCCGCACAAAGAAGCACACAGATTGTACGAGGAATTTGTGCTAGGGTACCTGGCATTCTATTTGGGTGCGAAGAGATATAGGCTTAGTGAGCTGAACCTGTAGTCGGCCATTCAAGGGGACTCAAAGATTCTGTTATAGTATATTAATTCATGTGTTTTTCAAGAAAAATAGCGAGGTTACCCTTAGTTACTACCAGAGCTGGTTTCTCAAGGCCCTAGTAAACGTGTCGTTCTTCCGGCTAATTCGAAGAAAGTACCACCATCTAGAATGCCGGCCACGAGTCGCAGTATGCTTTCACAACGGAAACATCGTTCTTGCGTGGACAGGGCTATACTATGGGTAATTCAGGGAAGCACTAGTGCAATTCTACTATCGACGTACAAAATCGCTCCGTTCGTATAATCTGACGTCGGCAAGTACACCGCTGTCATCCCCATCTCCGCGTTGCTAGCAATTCAGATTAGTATTAATTCCTGAACTACTGAAGTCACTCACGTCCCATGTCTTCTTGCTGGTATCGGCGCCACCGATCCGGGCACTGGCTTAGTCTTCAGCGACTCCAAGAACTCAGTACTCGTCAATTGAGGTTCCCAAAACGAGGATGAGATTTTTCAAAACGACTTTTGTCGGAATATGCGAGCTAAGTTGAGTGAGCCAAAGTTCAAAGGAGGCCCTGAAGCCTTAGATTGTGCTGCTGCGCTGCTGATTTTGATAATACTTGAGGTGCCTCAGGGTGGGAATGTGCTCCTTGATGGGGAGGAATGGGAAGTTCAAGTCGCGTATGTGGTCGATACGCGTGACAGACACGAAGATCAATTGTTCCTCGAGCCCAGCGGAGGTTGGAGTCCGGGAGCTCGGCGAGGAGCATCTAACATGCTTGACTAACGGCGTCGTTTAGAGCATCTGTGGCCGGAGCATCTTCCTGACTATCGAGAATTCGAAATAGTCCTACCATTCCATCGCCACACGTTTCTAAACAATCGTAGCAGGTGGGACGACAGCAGTTGCTCCATGGTAATGGCTTCGGGAGCTCCAGAGGTTCCCTGAACCTGGGATAGGAAGTTTCCGGCAAGACGGGAATACACATAGAAGACCGCACATGCTGGACTCTCCTAAGATGAGGCCTGGCGTGTAGTGTATTTGTGAAATCGTAACATTGGATGCAAGAGCATATGAATTTAATAGTGCATATTGGTTTTATTTGTGGGTGGCTGGCGCTCGAAGCAAGAGAATGAAGAGGTGTCGCCTCGGTCATGGTGGTAAGAGTAAGAAAGCAATTGTTGATCCGATGTTGACGTTGATCTCCGACCACCACCTCTCTATCGCCATCCCGATGTCTTGCCTGCCTCCGATTGATATCGTTCGAGTCGCTATACAAGATATAGAATATTCAAAAGGACTCATTACTAGGGCGTTCTCGTTACGAAAGGTCATCAGGTGCGTGAGCTGGATATCGATACCGAGCTTCAACTAACGGATTTGCGTTTCTCCTCAAAGGAGTCTTCGGTCTCATCCAGCGTAGCAGGAAATCTAAACGATGATTTCATGTGAGGAGGTCAACAGGAATAACACGAAGAAGGGCACATACTACGTCGGCGCCAGCGCTCCGACCGGTCGTAGCTGTGCACAGTTCATGGCCGTCTCCTCTACAAGGTAGGCGACTAGCAAAATGAGATAGAGAGCGAGGGTAGCCATCATTCAAGCTCAAGCTCTATGTCCTCGCACTGTCCATCGTCATCCTGGGTCTGGAGGCAATACCGGCGATCTCTACATTAAAGGCGAACTTTTGCGTTCCCTACGAGCTGCTGGTTTTTCAATGGGTCAGAGGCCATTGCTGCTCGTTGGGATGAAGTACCGAAAATAATAAACACAAGGTATGTGACATGCATAGAAACAGCCAGACTTCCCTTCTCATTCCTCTTCCTGGTTTTCAGCGACGGTGATGCGGAATTTATGGCACAGAAGTCGGAGACAAACCCCGAGGGAAAACGCCTAGTTCACTCTTACTCTCCCGTTCTTGTAGCCCGAACACGGGAAGTTTGCCTAGCCATCCTTAGTTCCTCGTCTTACCCTCCACCGGACTCCCTTTCATACTCGTCAGGACCCAGTTTATTCGTGGCATGGTGTGGAATGTTAGAAGAAAGAGCTTCCGTATCATGCTTACAATATTGGGCTCCTCTTTGTCAAGAGGGTAACCGCCAAATTCGGAATGAACGCAATTGTCGACAGATAATGTCCAGGATGCCGCCATTAGTCCATGAAGTGCGACGCGTCCTACTACCGCATGATTCCTACCAAAGGGTCGCTTCGTACCAATACTCCAAGACTGGCAACCGGTTGACGAGGACTTGAATAGACAAATGCCGTCCTTGACAGCGGCATATCAATTCCTTCATCCTCTGGATTATGCACAAGCACCCTCCCTTCCTGGCTGCGTAATATACCTCAAACTTCACCATACCTGGAGCTTCTCAAACCGAACCAACACGCGTGGAAGGTTTGAAGGGGATCCCTTCGACGTTGCGGTGAGCTCTTTGTTCTCTTATTGCTATACCCTTCGCTGAAATATATGTTGAAGTCGTCGTTGGAAAGAATCCTTCGCAGCCTCAATTATCGAATGATGCTCCTTCTATCATGCGGCCAACTTGAATCGACACTGGACAGCGTGATGATGCCAAGGCTGCCATTAGAGGGTTGAAATGTCATCAGTCCAGCCAGTACGAAGGATGTATGGGGACAAGATGCGCGTTCTCCAAAACATTGCATACTGCAGTTGCTGGGCGCTAGGACCAAATCACTTTGGCGAGAAACATCTGGCACGAATAGAAGATTGAAACATTCGCCACTGATAGTATTCGGCGCACTCTGTGCTGTAAAACACGGGCTTCTCGGGGCCCACAGTGTTCCCCGATACCAAGTAACTGCGTTGTTTACTCGATCTTTAGGGTCGTTGATGACTCATTCTTCACATCTTCGCCGTCGGAGGCCCTTAGTGCGACGCGTGTCCAGCTCCGAGCGGCACAGGATTACCGAGGGACGTAAGTATTTATGGCATGTGCGAGTCAAGAAGCCTGGAGTGTTGGTTTGATCAATAGGAATTGAAGATGAAGGCCAGTTGCGATAGATTCGATACTTCGGTTCCATAGCTAAACCGTTTTCGCTCGCAGTAAGCTTTAGTTTCAAGTCTCTCAGCCCATATGGTGCCCGTGGCTGCATTCTTTCGTCGTACTTGCATGTACTTCTCCCGGAGACCTTTCTTCGGCAAGCGTGGAAGAGCATGAATAATCACTACGAAAGTTCCCTCCTTGGCACGACGCACGTCCGTGAGCCGATAAATAGGATTTCTGTCCCGAGAACAAGAGCTTTCGTCACAATGCTGATGAGTATGTGGGCAGTCCCCCACAATGTATAACCACCATTTATCGTATCTCGCTGAATAAGACTAGAGATTCATGTGGTGACCACTGGCACTGGAATAAAAGGGACTGTGTCTGCAGGCTATTCAGCAATCCCCAATCATGGCAGATCTTAATATGGCTACGGTGATGTCGCTTTCTGGACGAGTAGGACTCGTTACAGACAGAGGAACGGGGATGTATGTTCTTTGATTCTCGATTGCGACTCATTGTTGACTCTCCGACAGAGGATTTATGATTTCAAAAGCCTTTGCTGCAAATGGAGCCAAGGTATATATCACTGGGCGCAGACTGGATGTCCTAGACCAAGCTGCGGCGTCGGTCACAGGTGTCCCAGGATCCGTTGTCCCATAAGCAGCCGTTCTCTCCCAATAACGTCCACCCTGATGCACCTACAGGATCCAGATGGACGTTACAGACGAAGAAAGTGTCAAGGCCGGGGCCAAGCACATTGAAGGAATCGATGGTAAGCTCGACATCCTTGTCAACAAGTTCGTCCACGGTTCTCCCTCAAACGTACGCTAATGTCTTCGTCGTAGCGCCGGAATTGCCGGTCCCCTACGTGACCCAGACTTCACCGCGAAGAAGTTCGCAGCAACAGATCCTTTTGAACCTGAGACGGTACAAACCTGGACAGACCTCTTTGCACTCAATACCATCGCCCCTTTCTTCGTCGTACGCGCCTTCCAATCCCTTCTGATTAAAGGAGCGCGTTCCCGTCCCCAAGGCACATCAAGCGTCATTAACGTCAGTAGCGTCGGGGCACAGATGAACACACCGACCCCTTTGACCTCTGCATGTGTTATTCCATCCCTTTTAGCTCGTCGAGGCTGACCTGATCATGATGTAGGTCGCATACCTCATGACGAAATCCGCTTTGGACAAGCTCACGCTTGTTCTGGGGACGAGTTTTGCTCAGAGGGGCATCCCGATTCGGGTGAACGTCCTGGCTCCCGGCGTGTTTGCCTCACAATTGATTAGTCCTGAAGTGTTGGAAGCGATCAGGACGAAACCTTTACCGGGGATGGTCGCGCCGATACCTGCGAAAAGGCAAGGAACGTGAGTATGCTCAATGTTTGGGTGGGATTGGATATTGATTTGAGTTTCTAGTGAGGTGGAGATGGGGATGACGGTGGTCTATTTGGCAGCGTCTGATTATACGAATGGAGCGGTGTTGACTGTCGATGGTGCTGTGTCGTTGGTTAATCCTTGACTATTCAGTGATTATCCGATGTATAAACATCGTGGATTCCAGGATACGGACGGGGAGTAGCCGGTCCATTGGTTTTCCGAGTCCTGTGTATACAGGATTCGGTCTTTGCAACCTGAGCTTTAATTGTGGCTGTGTATGTTGGTGATTCCCCTTTGGGGTTACCTGGCTTACAAATCAATTCGATTGGTCCGCAAAATCCGATATCTCCGAGTCGTCTACTATTGCTCCTCAACGAGTCACGACTGGTAAACTTTCTTGGTTTTCGCATCGTATGCTGTGTTTTTATGTATCACCTCTGGTTCCATGAAGTGCAGCGTCCCTTTGATCGTGTTATGTCTGCTCAATGTGAAGTCATTGCCGGCAGCGCCGAGACTCTAAAATCATAGATCATGCCTTGCACATCGTGCTGACGAGCTACTTTGAAGTCCCTGTGCTGGTATCTCATTATATATGTGTTGTATTCATTTTCCCAGTGGTCATTACGAGAAGAATTCACTCCTTGGCTAAGCAAATTACCGTACTATCGAACACGGAGAATCAAGCGTAGTCATGTCCTGAACCCCATCAGGGCCAATGCCGGTGCGCTCCTCCATTCTACTCTGTATGACAAACCACTAATTCCAGCTTCAAAATCCCAAAGACTCTTCTAGTGATGCAGGTAGTAGTGTATCCCCTACTACATCTAGCCTGTGTGGGCATTGTTCTTCATCGCAAGAAAGAGATTGTTATTGTTTTTTGCTAATCCTAATGGCCCAATAACCCGAATAGTGGCGATGGTCCCCCACTCTGCGTCAGCACGCCCTTCACGAGACGAGCGACCCACCCACTATGCGGAATGAACAACTCCCATCACCACCGACCGCCAGTACGCTTACTGGTAGCATGCACGCCAGCCTTTCCTTCACCTCCGCAACTACACCCGTACAATCCAACCACCCCACACTATGGCAGTCAAAGCAGGAAGCTACGCCAAGGACACAACAGCATCAATATTCCCGGTTTAACGATGCCCACCTGTTCACCGTCCGTGTTTCCCATCCGATACGCAAGTAACAGTACAACACCAGCATTGTAAGACTGGGCTTTGGACTCACTCTGTTCCCATTATGCCCCTTGTCTCTCCATCAACGTGTAGGTGTTCTTTGTCCGATGGCATCAATAGCGGTATACTTACCAACGAGCCGATTAACTTCTTTCTTCCGTACCACCAATCTTTCTCTACTTCAAACCATATAATGGTCATTTCCCTCACATCCTCCCTGTTCTCAATGCTCGCTTCGACCATACTGTGACATGCTAGACCCTTAGGCTTGGCTTGTGCTCGCAGCATGAACCCATGTTGAGATGTGCCAACAGTGAGCATGAGCGTTCTTTTACGTGACAGAATATCTCACTGAAAGATTCGAAATGGACCTGAATGTTCATTGCTCGTTCAAACCCCAAAAAACGGCAGCCTTTATTCGCTATGACCGCGTCGAATATCTGTCTTTGGTAGTTTCATTCGGTTTCCGATGTCAACGATAGCAATATCGCCCTGGCGAGCATAAGGATTGGATCATCTTCGAACTTATCTCAGGTATCCGGGTGCACTGTGTACTCGTCTTTGGAACACAAAGTGCGTCAACTATACCATTTACAAATTTTATCTCATTGAATACATTACTCACAGGGTTTGATGTGAACGTTGAACCACGTCAATTTTTATGATATGCTTCTGTTGGTATTTCAACATTTTTTCGTTGTATACAGTACCATCAACTGACCCTTACGTCCCTCAGAATGCCGCCTGTGAACTAGTGCCAATCATATAATGAATAACATCATCAAAGATTAACCGATTCCTTTTGCTGGATCGATACTTGCTGAATTTCGTCTTGGCGGTGGCCCTGCACGTATGTGGCCATCAACGTCATCCACTATGGCAATCGAAGAGGGTAATGGAGACGACTTCTTGAAATGCGGCCCGTGCTTCTCAGGCCCTAGTATTGTCACCACGATCAAGAACACCATGACACATCCAATGAGCATTTCCTGCACCTTCGTGTAATCAGAAACGTCCTCCACTGTCATGTGTAATAATCGTCCGCTGGTTTTCCTCCCGCAGCCTCTATCTAAACGCTAGTAGACGATACCATGTTCCCGAGCTGATATCCCACACCAGAGAAGGTGGCATAGAATGCACGTAGGGAGATCTCAGCAAGCAGAATTAGATCCAGAAGGCTTTTGTGGCAAGGGCGCGAAATATACTGTGAATGATCCAAAAAGGGACGAAGCAGGCTGCGAGTTGTGCAAGACGACGATGGCCAGCCGTCGACCGATGTATCGAGAAACGAAGCCAGCCAAGGCGCCCTGTGCAACGGTAAACGAAACTTTATGGGCGAATCTAGCTTCGCTAATTCCTATATTTCTGGTGTTGCGCAATGTGAATATTTGAAACATCAATACCCTCAAGTACTAGGAATTCCCAAAAATGCTTGAGGACTCGGATTCGCCACGCTTGCGATGGCCCCCGACTTCATACCCGAATTATCTTGATCCGAGTGAACCCGATACTGCCTGCGCCATCGAGACAGGAAGTCACCCGAGTTCAAAGTATCTTTATGACAGTATGTGTACCCTTGTTCAACGTCACCGACGGCGGATGACCACTTAATTTTGGTAGAGGAAGGGAGATAACGAATCGATGCCTTCGAGTTATACAAGAGTGAACCTGTAGAAGGGCCATACGTTCCGGAGTTAACACTTGAATCGCGTAGGATGGTATTCTCATATATTGTAGACTGCCTGTCTGGTGGTGCAAAGTGCGTTAAGACCGAACAGTCTACGTCGCAAAGCAGCTTGACAGCATACCTGGGGAAACGGTACTGCGGGCCGACAATCATGTGGGGAAATCGCTCCCGAAGTTGCCGGATAAACTCAACAGTCGCAACATCGACAACTCTCTAGCTCGAACCGGATGTGAGTTTATCTTGTAGGTTTCTCCCTTACTCCTCCTCGTCTGTTTAGCTTGTATCCCTTTGCTACTGTCTTGGTTCTACGGCGCAACCTGCCTTTGAGACGCTGTCTTGTATCGTCTCGCGCACTCCCAATTACTGAGGGCTTGGGGACGTACCAAACTTACAGCCACGAAGAGTCGAAAACGAAAAAGGTGAAAAGCGCTTGCATCTTCATGTTTGTCTAATGATTTGATGTTGATACGTTTGTTCAGACATGGAAGCAACTGGTGAAGATGGACATTCGCCTCCCTCACCTCTTCCGCGCGGTCGGAGGAACCGTTGCTTGATAGCGTACGTCCTCATGTTTATGAGCAGGAAAGGTTTGTTAATAACGTCGAGCACATTCTCAGGAATGTCATGGCACCGGATTATTCGAGCAGGACTTACCGACTAGCTCACGGAATACATTGAAACATATGTATGGCAGATAGCACTGATGGCGCAAGCATACTCCACTACGAACTCTGGTCCGTTTTCTTTCCAGGGACATTAATTACAACAGGTCAATTCAAGTAATCATTCCATCGGGACTCATTACTGACCGCATGTTCAATACAGATCTCTTGAGGCCGGAGCCAGATACGGTATGTCCTGAGGCACCAAAAAGGATCTCTGGCGCCCTACAACGCCGAAACTCCTCTAGTCTCTCCCACCATTATCAAAGTGGAGCTGCACTAAACTTTTAGTTCCCGCGAGAGGGATCAGTCTTTCTTATAAACTCGGCACAACTCAAGAACTCCCTACTTGCCAGCCTTCATTGAACTTCCAGGCTATAGGAGCGTCTTAAATCCCGGAACATATCTTGATTGAAGAACCCTAGTTCTCTTCTTCCCATGGTCACATTCTTCATTGTAGTTGTCACATCACTCCTGGTAGCCTCGCTGCTTCATCGATGGTTCAAACGACCATCAGTCAAGCATATCAAAGGACCGCCATCGCCCTCTTTCTGGCTAGGTACGTCATGTGTGGACTACTGAGTACAGACAAGAGCTCACACACCATATACCAGGCCACCAACGCGTCCTTCGCGATCAAGATAATGCAGGTGATCTCGAAACGAAATGGCGCAGGGAGTATGGCACCCTTTATCGTATCGGGGGATGTTTGGGTGTAAGTAAGCTCGACGTCTTTGCCTTGGTCACAGTTGAAGCGATGATTTGTAGCAAGACGTCTTAGTAGTTTGCGACCCCAAGGCTCTCGAACATGTTTTCCATCCTTCACGTCCTTACCCTAAATCTAAGGACGCCGTCTTCATACTGGGCCTCATCACCGGTAAGGGTCTTGCCATCGTTACCGGTGAGCTTTACCGTGGTCCAGCTTTTGTGCCAAACTGTATTTAACATTTTCAGGTGAGCCCCACCATCGCCAACGCAAGATTCTGAATCCTGCATTCTCCACTGCGCAACTTCGGAATTCGCAGGTTATCTTTCAGCAGTGCAGTGACAAGGTAGGTTCATCCGTGCATCAAACAACTGTGGAAGTTAGAAGAAATCTACGCAGCTTGTGAATGGTATAAAAGGATCTCTGACTGGTACTGGCACTGGTGACACTATCAATATTTGTGTCTGGACAAGCAAAGCAACCCTAGATATTATCGGTCTAGGCAAGTGAGATACATGCTATTCTCTCGCTAGTCAACCTAACATTGACCGTAAGCTTCCTTCCGGTATGATTTTTCTTCGCTCGATGGTTCAGAAACAGAACTAGAACAAGTGATGAAGCATCTTTTGTAAGATGTGTCTTTCTTTTCACACAACGAAGCTCATCATATCTAAAATACAATTTCAGCACCGCCTCACAGACTAATCCATCAGCAGCAGAGCTTATCCTCATAGACTTGATACGAGTGCTTCCAGATGCAGTCCTAGAACTTCTACGGCTGTTTCTAACTCGAGAGGTTCGTCAACTCATCAGCGTAGGAAATGCAGCCAAGAAAACCGCCCGAGAAATCACGGCTAGCCATAACGGAATGCAGACGTCAGAAGGCGGTCGAGATATCCTTGATATCCTTGGTCAGTCCGCTCATTCCGTCCAATAGACCTATGAACATGATTTCATCTCTAGTGAAAGCACGCTTGGCAGGGAAAATGCGGGACGACGAAATCGAGGGCCAGCTAATGTTTGTATCATCTCTTTACTTGCTCTTCATCTTGAAGTGATTTTTTCCGGTTCTAGGACATTCATCATTGCCGCGAACGAGACGTCGAGCACGAGTTTATCATGGCTGCTATACGAACTCGCTGTACATCCCGAGCATCAGTCCATCATCCGCGCAGAGCTGAAACAATCCAACGACTACGACTCTATGCCATTTTTGAACGCCGCTATCAAAGTGAGCATGCCTAGTAGCTACACCGGAGACCCATGTTCACCTCTAGAAACAGGAGTCTCTCCGTCTACACTCAAACATACCTTCCTTGATACGCACCGCTCCTCACGATGATATTCTACCTCTCTCCGGAGGAAAAACGCTTGCGGTACCCAAGGGGCAGACACTTGTTTGTTCTGCTTACCTGTACAACCGGCATGATCTTCCTACATCACTCCAATGCCATAAACTTGACGCGTACTTTTTCTAGTCTTCCGTCTCTCTGGGGAGACGACGCGGAAGAGTGGAACCCAGCTCGGTTTCTCGATAATCCTATGTCTGTATCTCTGGGTGTGTATGCTAATCTGTGAGTATGACCCCGGGCTTTTGGTGGTGATCTTGAGACTTATCTGGCGGAATGCTAGGATGTCATTTGGTGAGCTCCATCTCAGTGTGTTTTTTCTTTCACTTAGGCATCTCTTCAGGTGCTGGACCTCGTTCGTGCATTGGGTAATTACCTAGCGTTTGACTTTCCCTACCACCCGATTACTGATCCTCATCCAACTCTCGTAGGTGGAGATTCGCGTGTGTATCTTCCTCCTCTTCTCAAATCTCACCTTATTCAAGCTGGTCGATGAAATACAGGGTCATGGAAATACAAACGATCCTAGCCAACCTGATCCTAAACTTCGAATTTAGTTTGCCCGAGGGAGGTGTCGAGATTCTGCGGTTCCCGGGCTCACCGGCCGTTGTACCTATTGTGAAGGGCGAAGCACATTTAGGCTCTCAGCTACCCTTGAGGGTGAGAGTTTTAGAGTGAACCCCAGGACTGAGTGTATGTATTAGTGTAATACGTTTTGAGAATCCGACTCATTGTCGTTCGTATTCAGTGCCACTGCGAGATTTTGAGCGATTAACAACGCTGGTGTAACGGATGATGTCGCTGAGCAGTGGGGCTCGATTCTGGCTTTCATTTCTCTGCAACGGGTTGGAAGAGTGCGTGTATCACTCTCTTTTCTTCGGTGGTTATCGTTTGCTAGGTTTGCTTTATCAAGACTTTATGTGGGCGGCCCATGTTGAAGACCTCTCCCCCTATCGACTTTCAATCTGCCTACTTGGATATCGCTTTACATCTTTTTTCATCGCAGGTAAGTAAAAATACATCGGCTCTTAGCAGATGAAATGGTATTGATTCTGAAGTTACTGCACAAGCCTCGGAATCAACCGGCTCCGAACCCGTTACTTACCGTTCTTACCTCTTTACTGTTTATTACCATGCCACCATACTAGGTCTAAACGCATAAACGAGTTGCTCTTTTCGTTTCCCTCTCGTGCCTAACTTCAACAGAAAGCTGTGGTCTTGTTGTACCAGCATGCCTTACAGGATCGACGGCTACTATATGTCCTTCCCCACGCTCTACACATTTACGGAGGCGCTCAAGATGCCTCATCCCTTGAACTACGATGATACTCTGATCGAATTTGCCATCAACTACTGGCTTTGCGACAACAACATGGATGATTCACTGGAAGGACGATTGACCTGGTATGATGTTGGTATCCAGCTTCAAAGTACGTGCTAGCGCCATGTGATATACTATAAAAACTCGACAGGCTCTAGTATATTCCACACGGCATGCCTGATCCTGGCGACTTGATAGAAAGCGACAGAGACAGGACTATCGTGAATGAGTGGCTAATGAAAGGCGTAAGCGTGAAGACTGACGAACTCAAGTGGATCACAATCAACGGGATACGACCGAGAAAGGTGATCTTTGAGGGGTCGACGACTTGGACGCCTGCTGAGATTCTGGCTGAGACGATGGAAGAAGGGCGTAAAAGGAAGTTGGAAATTGCGAACGGCGTTCATGCTAACGTGGTCTGATACTTCACTGTGCTAGCTACTTATTAATAATACCTGTGTGTTCCTTCATTCAAAACCGTCATTTCGTTAGAAACCTGAATATCGATTTAGTATAGAATACATCCCTCTGTTTGTGTTTTGTAACGTATGGATGTAAACAGATCTTTAGAATGCGGACAAACCAGGAAGGCCGACGCTGGGCCTGACGTCCCAATGGGCCAAACACACTCACGCAGTCGTCGAGCAGAAGCGCCCAGGAGCAATAAGCTAGGCGAAGACAATAACGGAAGAACACAATCAAGTTGGGAGCCTGCAGATGCAATTCGCGATGGTGAGCGTCAGACTAGAGGGACTTGGACAGAGGGCTCGCTGTCCATCATGTATCAAGTCCGGACTAGTTAGATCGCTTGCCGAATCATCCACCGGGGATAGGCCTATTTCGTGGCTTCTGACTGGTTGTCAGCTTTTCTGCAAAGATCACCGTAGGTATCCTGTTCATCGTTGCCCAATCCAATGCGACCAACAAGAATTGAACTATACAGTTTCAACACCGCCGCCCGAAAAGAGGGGTACCGGTGGCCTCAAATCGAACGGCCTCCGCTAGTATGACGCCGTGGGGTCGCGAGCAACTTGGCTCAGTTGGCTGCGATTCGCAAGCGGGCCTCGCGCGCGCAAAGACTCAGATTGGAACGGCTCGTTCCTCCAGTACACGAAGTTCTTGTGTCATTGACCGTCCACGCAAGGTTGAACATGGGGGAGATCCGCGAGGGTCAGGAAGGTGTACCGTAGAGGAGATGCCCAGGTGGTCATGATGAGATAGCGCCAGATTTGAATGCTAAGGTTGATGCTGTAGCTGAAGCTTCGATACCTTGGCGTAGGCGGATCTCGTGTGGCGTCGAAGTGGCAAGGGATGGCGACATGAAACAGCAAAGGAGGGGGCTAAGGTATTTCGTCCAACTTAGAAAGTGGTGCCGAAATGGGTGGGCGTGTCAATGACGCAGTGCGTAGGCGATATCAGACACTTGAGCAAGGGGAGGAAGACGTGGGTGATGCTTCAGCAAAACAATTTTGTGCCTACGTGAGCACGGGGACGGCCAGATAGTGTCGAGAGCTCAGAGGAACAGCTTTGCAAACGACAACTTGAGGATGAAAGCCTATTCAAGCGTGGTCTTCGTGAGAATGCTTGGATGCCGATTTCACTGTGATAATGGAGAAAAATGCTGGCTTCAACAGGTCCCGGTCAACACCCAGCGGAGAAACAAAATAAAAGAAGGCTCACAAAGACGAGCTAAACGTCCAGAGTCTCTTCAGTATATGTGCATAGTCCCTGGGATGCAAGTGCAGTAAATTTATATTGGCCCATCTGTGAGCGCTCGAAGCAAGAGAAAGATGAGGCGTCGCGTGGTAAGAAAGTAATTGTCAAATAACGTTGATCTCCGACCACCATCACCCCGATGTCGAATCCTTGCCGGCCTCCCATTGGTGCCGTTCGAGTCGCTATACAAGACGAATATTCAAAAGGATTCTTACTAGGGTTGGAAAGGTCATAAGGTGCGGGAGCTGGATATCGATTTTGAGCTTCAACTAACGGAATCTTTAGTCTATTCATCGATTCCAGCCCAGCAGGAGATCCCAAGGAAGTCAACAGGAAGAAGGGCACGTACTACGTCGGCGCCAGCGCCCAGACCGGACTCCATTTCAAGACCACCTTCCTTTCTGCAAGCCAGGCGAAATGATACAGAGAGCGAGGGTAGCCGTCTTGCAAGCTCTATGACCTCGGCTGTCCATCCTCTTCTTGGATCTGATGGCAAGACTAGCGATTCTTACATTAAATCCGAACAATCCATTTTTTCCTTCCCTACGAGCGGCAGGCCAGAGGCGACCGCCACCACGTTGAGATGAAGCAATAAACGCAAGGTATGCAACACACATATAAGCAGCCAGACTTCCCTCCTCACTCATCTTCCTGGTTTTCAGGGGCGATAATGCGGAATTCATGGTGCAGAAGACCAAAACACTCGGGGAAGAAACCCAGTTCGCTCCTACTTTCTCCTGTCCCTGAAGCCCGAACGCGAGCAGTCTGCCTAATCATCTTCGATTCCTCGTCTTTCCCTCCATCCGTGTCCTTGTTCGTCTAGACTCCCTTTCACACTCGTCAGGAGCCGCTTTATTCTTGACTGGGTACAGGAATGTTAGGAGAATTCGCCTCAGTATCACACTTATAATCTTGGACTCCTCTTCGTCAAGAGGGTAACCTCTAAAACCGGAACGAACACGACGGAGATGGGCATGACGACGCTCTCTCCTTGGCGGCACTGAGTCGGGTTATACGAACGGAGTGGTATTGAGTGTTGATGGTCGTTTATCCCTTGATTGTATCTGACGCAGGATTTCCACAGAGTCAACTTGTTTGACCCTCTACTTTCAGTGTGATGCACGCAGCACGTCTGAACGCCCGTCATCAATACCCCGCCACGTCACTTTCATTGCAGCATTCTTCGCTGTTACTATTCAGCGAAACTGTACTCTTCGTAAGGGTCGTAAGTAGTTGTTCCCCAGGTTCCGCCTGGCAGTAGTCAGTAGCTGAGACAAAGTAAGCCTGGCTCGGATAGCAAGGCTACCTGTCGGCGCTTGTAGGTTTATCGATATCGTGTACGAAGTGGAATCTTCATGTTTTTCCGCGCAGAACAAAAGTGCACAAGACTCGCCTGGAACATTTGGCCTCTGACATATTGAAGTAGAACTTTGAGATGCAGCTCTCTAGATCTTTAGCATAACTGTGCGACCTACGGTTAAAGCATCAGCCAGCACATGTACAAATACTACTGACCTTCCAATGGCCTTACCATTCGATCAACGAGACCAAATTCCAGTGTCGCCGTCTAAGTTGCTGCTGCGTCATCACTACCGATTTTTGACCCAGCCCATTCGAGTCTCGGGTTTGCCAAGGCGGTCCTCTTTGAGCTTGATCACCGACCGATCCCTGTGGTGGATCTAGCAAGCCTTTAGCCAGCTAAGCATCCCTTAGCGGTCTGCGCACGCGCCTGCCTGGCATCCTTGAGTGACTCGGAGCGCTCAGAGAGATGGATGTGACCACCTGAAGGTCGACCCATTACACGCAGGGTAGCTGGCGCGGTCCATGGCATGAAGTCAACAAAGAGAGATGTGCCTGTAGAAGGCGCGTGTGAAATCTTACCAATATTCCTCGGATGACGGCCGTATATGAGACTGGAGCAATTCGCAACTGAAACATATTGCTCCTCCATTAAAAACAAGTTATTGGATATATGTTAGGTATCATCAGGGATTCACCAACACAATTCCACCGTCAACGTTCAAGATCGCCCCGTTCGTATAATCCGACGCTGCCAAATACACCGCCGCCATACCCATCTCCGCATCACTAGCAAGTCGGATTAGTATCACCTCTACTCCAGCACAGAAGGCACTCACGTTCCATGTCTCCGTGCTGGTATCGGTGCCACCATTCCAGGCACTGGTTTAGTCTTGAGCGCCTCCAATGACTCAGGACTCGTCAACTGCGACGCAAACACCCCAGGCTCCAACGCGTTCACTCGAATCGGGATATCCCTCCCAGCAAAACTCGTTCCCAAAACAAGCGTGAGCTTTTCCAAAGCGGATTTCGTCGGGCCATATGCGAGCTAAGGAGATAAGAGTAGGTGGGTTCAAGCTTGAAGGGATCTGGGGGGTACGTACGGACACGAAGGGCCCCGATGCGTTCAACTTTGCTGATCCGCTGCTGATGTTGATGACGCTTGAGGTGCCTTGAGAGCGGGAATGCGCTCCTTTGATGAGCAGGGACTGGAAGGCGCGGACAACGAAGAATGGGGCGATGCTGTTTAGCGCAAAGATATCGGCCCAGTTCTGTGCCATCTCGGGTTCAAATGGATCTGCCGCTGCAAACTTCTTCGTGATAAAATCTGGGTCGCGAAGGGATCCGGCGAATCCGGCACTACAAACAGGTTAGTGTATCATTATGGAGGACCAGGAATATGATAGACCAACCTATTAACGAGTATGTCGAGCTTGCCGTCGATTCCTTCGATGTGCTGGGCGCCAGCCTTCAGGCTTTCTTCTTCTGTCACGTCCATCTGAAGTCTGTGCGCGTGTTAGTAGTGAATATCTTGAAGAAAGAAAGATTACTAACGGGACAATGGATCCTGAGACGCCTGTGACAGACGCGGCGGCTTCCTCTAACACGCCCAGCCTTCGGCCAGTAATGTATACTTTCGCTCCATTTGCAGCGAAGGCTTTCGCGATGGTAAACCCTCTGTCAAAGAATCAACTACGAGTCATAATCGAGAATCCCGAACCTTACATCCCTGTTCCTCCGCCAGTAACGAGACCTACTCGTCCATCTAGCGACATTACCGTAGCCATATTGAGATCTGCCATATTCGGGGAATACTACTGAACAGTCTCTGCACACGGTCTCTTTTATTGCAGCATGTTCTTGGCATTATTCAGCGAGACTGTATCCGGTGAGGGCGGTGAATAGTTGCTTGGCATTGGCATGACCGTCAATGATGGATCATGACCCAGGATTCTGCCGCTGCCCCCAGAATTGTCAGCAATTGTGACAATGTTTCCAGGGTCAACGCTCCCCACCGGCTTTTGAACGCCTATGTGTCAGAAGAGGAACTTTCATAGTGAAATGTTCATGCCCTTCCACACAACTCTCCTGCGAGGTGAGCCGATTAACGGATGCTGCAAATCTGAATGAACGAACAGAAGAGCGACCTACGGACCAAGCGTTGGCAGTCAGGATGAGTGTGCATACGAGATGTTGGATCAGTTACCTTCCAATGACTAGCCGGAGGCGTTGAAAAATCACCAGAAAATGTTAAATCCCAGTACACAGCCTATGGCAGCGCGGACAGCGCAGACCTGAAACGTGCATGAGTATAAACACAATCTTAAAAGGTTAGGTAATATCTCACCCGGTGTGATTACATCCATTCAGTAGCTTCAACATTTCACAGCCTGAAATCTATCCATATTTAGTCTCTTGACAGCCTGCGAGACCCAGGGTTAGTGGCTATTGTAGATTTTGAGCCAGTGACTTCGATTTAAGAGTCAGCCGCATTGTAATTCTCGTCCAAGTTTACGTACCTCCTACCCCATTCCCAAAGATTCGCAGTGTTGGAAGCCACGATTACGACAGCTCAGTCTATGGACACTTGACGTTGCAAGCATGCCATACAGGGAGACGGTCACCAATCTACGCACATGCTGGAGTTTCCGAAGTACGAGGCCTGGCGAAGAGTGTGGTAGCATTGAATGCAAGAGTAGTAAATTTAACGGCACATATTGGTTTTATTTGTGGGTGACTGGTGCTCGAAGCAAGAGAATGAAAAGGCGTCGCCTTGGTCATGGGGGTAAGAGTAAGGAAGCAATTGTCGATCCGGAGTTGATCTCCGACCATCATCTCTCTATCGCCATTACCTCCATCCTGATGTCTTACCTGCCTCCGATTGATATCGTTCGAGTCGCTATACAAAATACAAAATATTCAAAAGGTCTCTTACTAGGATTGCTCTTTTTACGAAAGGTCATAAGGTGCTTGAGCTGGATATCGATACCGAGCTTCAACTAACGGATTTGCGTTTCTCCTCAAAAGAATATTCGGTCTCATCCAGCGTAGCAGGAAATCTCAACGATGATTTCATGTGAGGATGTCAACAAGAATAACCCGAAGACGGGCACAACGCCAGCGCTCCGATCGGACGCAGCCGCGCACAGTTCATGTCCGTCTCCTCTACAAGGCAGGCAGCTAGTAAAATGAGGTGGAGAACGAGGGTAGCCATCTTGCAAGCTCAAGCTCTACGTTCTCGCACTGTTCATCGTTTTCCTGGGTCCGGTGGCAAGACTAGCAATCCCTACATCAGAGGCGAACTTTTTTGTTCCCCACGAGTCACTAGTTTTTTAATGGGTCAGAGGCTATTGCTGCCTCGTTGAGATGAAGCACTGAAAACGATAAACACAAGGTATGTGAGAGGGTGGCGAAAGTCACGTACTCTCACGAAGGAGCTAACGCAAAGTGTGACAGGTGTAAAAGTTGGTCAATTGCAAAAACCCGAGCTACTACAGCGGTACGTAGCTCTTATATACTACTGACGAATATCCAATAGGTACAGTACTAGAACGAGTCGAGAACGGTGGAGCGAGCGAGTGACAACGGGGTGATAAATGAAGGAAGGACCGGGCCTGAGGCCGGCTCGTTACAGTATGCGACATGCATATAAACAGCCAGACTTCTCTCCTCACTCGTCTTCCTGACTTCCAGCGATGGTAATGCGAACATCCAGCACGAATAGAAGGTGACTGAAACGATCGTTACTGATAGTATTCGGCGCACTCTGTGCTGTAAAACACAGGCTTCTCGGGGCCCACAGTGTTCCCCGATACCGAGTAACTGCGTCGTTTACTCGATCTTTAGTATCGTTGATGACTCATTCTTCACATCTTCGCCGTCGGAGGCCCTTAGTGCGACGCGTGTCCAGCTCCGAGCGGCACAGGATTACCGAGGGACGTAAGTATTTATGGCATGTGCGAGTCACCAAGGAGCCTGGAATGTTGGCTTGATCAATAGGAATTGAAGATGAAGGCCAGTTGCGATAGATTCGATACTTCGGTTCCATAGCTAAACCGTTTTCGCTCGCAGTAAGCTTTGATTTCAAGTCTCTCGGCCCATATGGTGCCCGTCCCGTGTCTGCACTCCTTCGTCGTATTTGCATGTACTTCTCCCGAAGACCTTTCTTCGGCAAGTGTGGAAGAGCATGAATAATCACTGCGAAAGTTCCCTCCTTGGCACGACGCGCGTCCGTGAGCCGATAAATAGGATTGCTGTCCCGAGAACAAGAGCATTCGTCACAATGCTGATGGCCCGGCCGTTCCTTATCGGGACCCACCACCACTGTCATCATGCTCCCTTGCTAACGGAATCCAGCCCACGGAGAAACGCGACGATGGATTGACAGGAGACGACGATGAAGGTGAGCTGCTAGAGAATTACACTTCACACATTTATTCAGCTCGACGTCATCCAGTTTGCATGTCAACGTGGCTGAGCCGCCCCTTGAACTCTTTCGCCAGGCCAAATGACTGCGGAAGGATTTTTCTTCGCACGAAAATCGGTGGTATGGCGGAACATGGACAAGGCCGGTCTTTGGGAATGTCAAATCAGCGAATATTCCCGATAGCTGAGTAAGGCCGAGGCGTAGCAGCTGCTGTAATAAAAGGAACCTTGTCAAGGGACTGTTCAACATCCCTCGAAAATGGCAGATCTCAACATGGCTACGGTGATGTCGCTATCTGGGCGAGTAGCTTTGGTTACAGGCGGAGGGACGGGAATGTATGTTTCCCAACTTTCATTTGCAACTCGTGGTTGACTCGTTGACAGAGGATTCTACATTGCTAAAACTTTTGCTGCAAACGGAGCAAAAGTATACATTACTGGCCGAAGGTTGGATGTCCTAGAGAAAGCTGCTGCGTCAATCACAGGCGTCCCAGGGTCCATTATTCCGTCCGTTATTGTCCTTCCTCACGCGGATCCATTGCTTATACAGACACAGGCTCCAGATGGACGTGACAGACGAAGAAGATGTCAAGGCGGGCGCCAAGCACATCGAGTCGACCGACGGCAAGCTCGATGTCCTCGTTAACAAGTTCGTCTATCGTCACTTCAATTCTCCTACACCGTGTACCAATACTTTTACAGTGCTGGAATAGCCGGCTCCCTTCGTGACCCAGACTTCAATGCAAAACAGGCCGCGGCATCAGATCCTCTCGAACCCGAGACGGTACAGAACTGGGCCGACATCTTCGCGCTCAACACCATCGCCCCATTCTTCGTCGTCCGTGCGTTCCAATCCCTGCTCATTAAAGGAGCGCATTCCCGTCCCCAAGGCACCTCAAGCGTCATCAACATCAGCAGCGTTGCAGCCAAAATCAGCACCCCGGGACCCGGAACATGTGTATGTGCTGTTATTCCTTCTAGGATTGAGCTGACTTGACGCGATCAGATGGCCTACAGTGTGACGAAAGCAGCCTTGGACAAGCTCACCCTTGTTCTCGGCACGAGTTTTGCTGGGAGGGGTATCCCGATTCGGGTGAATGCACTGCAGCCTGGCGCGTTTGCATCGCAAATCGTCGGTCCTGAGGTTCTGGAGGCGATCAAGACAGACATACCTGGAGTTGCGGCGACACCCGCGAGGCGATTTGGAACGTGAGTTGTGCTCGATATCTGAATGAAATTAACTATTGATTCAAGGACATAGTGAGGCAGAGATTGGGACGGCGGCCACCTATTTGGCAGTGTCAAATTATACGAACGGAGCACTCTTGAGCATTGATGGTGGAGTATCACTGGTAAACCCTTGAATGTTTGATGGTTCAGATGCAATACGTCCAGAACCTGAGGGATGCACTAGAGGGTACTTGTGCCATAGACATTTCGTCGTAGGATCGTGCAGGCTTGTCCGGACGATCAAGCTAGCTCACTCTGTCCTAGTAGTTGCGTAATTTGCTTGTTTTTGAACCTCTTTGAAGACGTCGCAACAAAAAAGATATGGTGGTTACTTCATGAGTTTCACCATCCAAAGACTTTCGGTCCCATGCTGGTATCTTTCAAACCGCGAAGATTGGAGCGGGCAAAAAATGTTCAAAGAACCATGCTACGTATCGATGACAATGCCCTATGACTAGTCACTATTCTTTCGTAGTCTATTGTTTAATATAATTTGATGGCCTTGCATCGGCATCGCGCCAAATCGATTAGATTTTGAGGTTACCGGCGGCAAGTTTGGCATGCCGAATTCAAGCCGGCTGACGGGGTTTCGACAGAAAATACTGCTTGCTTCGCTTTCCCTCCATAATTGTTTTATTTGACATTACAATACACTTTGAACATTATATATCCTGCTTCTCCTTAGTTTACTACGCGTCCCAAGACCCTGTAATACACGATTTATTCATTGCCGGAATCCCATCAGATTTGTAATAACTGAGTTGAACGGTAGATAGCCTATTTAAGCAACAGACTCCATACACTCACTACAACCTCACCCCCACCGTAGTCGTGTATGTTGCGTCTGTCTACGAGAGACTAATTCTTTCGTGGGGCACAGTTGGCGGCGAAGCGTCAAACTGTTCTCTCCCCGTGGGATTTGTTTTTCTGCAGAATCCAGATGGACGTCACAGCATCAAGGCCAGGACCAAGGGCACTGAAGGAATCGGTGACAAGCTCGATATTTTCATCAACAAGCTCGTCCATGACACCATTGATACTTTCGCTTCCTTCGTCCATACATTCATGTCTTCGTAGTGCCAGATTTGCGACCAAACTTCATCACGAGGAAATATGTTGCAGAGGATCCTTTTGGACTGGACATGCGACAGAACTCAGGCTGGGCAGATACCTTCGCTATTACTTTGCGCTAAACACGATCGCCCCGTTCTTCGTTGTACGTGCTTTCCAAAGCCTCCTCGTCAAAGGAGCAGAGTACCGCCCCCAGCGCACACCAAAGGGAATCAATGCCTGTGGCGTGTCGGTAAATTTCAACATCACAGGGAACACCGCTGTAGTACTACACCTGCCTGGAACTGAACTTGCGATCCTTACCCCTTCTCTCCGTCATCATGCAGCGAAATCGCGGTATCTTCAGTAACCGAACATCGACCAGAGATACTAACATTCACGACTTCGAGCTACATGTAGTTCGTCTTGGTGAGTGTGTTAATGGAGGGAAGTATGGGTGGGATACGAGTTCCGATATTACACAAAAGTGCGCATTCACAGTATCGTTCAATCTGAATGCTTCAAACTAATAAATTGACTGAGTCAGAGCAAAGGAAGGAGTCGCTATGCTGGTTTTCATAAGTCTGCGATTGGCAAAATTAAACAACGAACATGAGTTGTACTGTTTCAGTATTTCCTGTGTGTGATAATTAGTCCTCCAGCAAGTAATGCCGACCACCTCTCTGAAAGCTCCTCGTCGTCAAACTCCACGGGTTGTGGCCCGAGCTCCACCTTCTCCAACAGCGCGCAGTGGTTACTGTCTGATGAATCGATATCCTTTCTCCTCCGGGACTCGATAACGCCTACAAGGCAGCCCAAATCCCCAGCTGAGATACGACCGTCTGGCATTCTCAAAAAACGGAGATGTGGAACTATGGCGTCTTGCCCCGAAATGTATACCAGGCTATTGAGCCATCGACCAGGTAGTCTTGTCTCGAGGTCGGTCACAATGCATAACTCATATAGTTTTGGAGTCCTACGTAAAAATTTGATGAGTTCATTGCCTAGCTGAGTGCATGCTTCCTGCGATACACCAAAGAGATGAATGCAAAGCGTTTTGATGGGGCATGAATCTAGGTTGGTAACAACTGGTAAGGTGATTTGGTCCTCTGAATCCAATTCGACAAAGCTTATCTCTAGGTGTCGGAGAGATGGGAGGATGAGGTGAGAATACATATTGGCGACGGATAAAGCACCGCAGTCATGCAAGTAGAATAGATGAAGGAAGGTCACACCGTGTAAAGAAATTGGTTCTGCGGCTTCGTCGATGGGATACCAGCAAAGGAGGGTGAGATTCTGTACACACGGAAGCCTTTTAAGGGATATGTATGTATGTATATTGGGCCTTGAGATATGAAGGTCGTCACTCCTGAGGATGGAACGCAAAAGGGCGTGAGCGTCGTGCTTCCCGCATAGGTTCCAACGACCCTCAAGCTCGGAGCAAGTTGGAAGGCGTCAATATGGAAAGCATCGATTTCACTTCCAGCGCCACCTATGTAAAGAGTATCTAGGCGATTTAGATAACCTTTACACACAGAAAAGTGTCTGAATGAGGCGAGGGGAAGGAAGACAGTTAGTCTCTTCCAGCACGGAGCGGTGGGGAGGAGAATTTGAAGGATCGGACAGACAACTGGAACACTCTTCTCACCATAAAGACAAATGGAGAGATCGTGACCACTGGATCGGAGCAATGATAGGCCAAGTTTAAACACACGATTCTTGGCCAGCTCTTCATCTTCAGGTCTGTTGTCTAGATCGAGTCGGATGAACTCTCCAGTGTGAATAGCGACAGCTCTCCATTGTTGACAGACACAGGAAACCGTCCATGGCGACTGATTTGGTTGAACAGATTCGATGTCTATTTTGGGCTCTAAATGACAAGGTCCCCATTGAACGCCTGGTCCGGCGACTCGGTACAAGCCCGAAATACCGCACGTAGCGCATCGTCCGGCAGTCTGCGCATAGGGTGCAAAACAGACTTAGCATCAGAGATGTTTGACGCAGCCTGGTCCCTCTCCGAAACCAAAAAATTCAACAACTGGCGTGTCGCGGCAATTTTCTCCTCAAATTCATCGAGAATTTGGGGACCTCTGGCAGCAATTTCGAGCAGATCCTGCTTTTCAAACTCTAATGGTGGTTTATTGGAACGAAGAAGCTCCTCGATCCTGGAGGATCTCTTGAGCTGCGAGTATTCGGGTATGAATGAAGAGAAACAGGGATGGAATTGTGATTTGTCCGTTCGTGTTGGAGATATCATTCTGATCAGGTGTAAGTAAGTGCATTTCTCAAACAAAGAAGTAATCAACGACCTTCTAACAGGGTAACACAGGGAAGTAGGTGTTAGATTCGACTTGATATGACTCGCAAGGTGGACGTTGAAATTGAAGTTATGGCCGGCTAGGCCGGCCACCTGTGCTTGTGACCACGTGTCGGCTGCAATAAACTGGACGTGAGAGCTTCCATACAATCATGAAGGAGGATTTAATCGACAATTTAGGCCTCAGGTTCAAGCCTCGAGCCATTTGTTGACGTTCGAAGCTGCAAGTGCACAGTGTATTCCCCAAGAGAGAGCGTGACGGTATCTGTCGAATGTTGTCTGCGATGACAAGTGGTGGGTAGTAACGGACCAGAAAAGACTCAGCTAGTTTGACAAATCACAAAAACCAAAGACCAGGAGACTTTAAACACAATCGGTGAAGAGAGACGTCAGATCACATGTTAGTTTCTGCTTGAGTATACCGATGACCAAAAGACATTTGCGTAAGATTCATCTTAACGTTCGTAGAAATTCGTGCTCCAGGTAGCCTTGAAACAACATGGTGTCCTTGAAGTGCACTATCGGTCGGAATGCATGCAATTGATTTCACGATGAAATTATAGTGGAGTGTGCAGTACAACGCAAATATAGGATTCTTTTACAAAAGACGGTCATTGGGGAAGTCAAAGATACTCTGAAACGGGATTGGTGAGACCCTGAATATCTGCCGTACTTGGATGAGACATACCAAGAGTTGAACGAGAAGAGAATTCGAAATGGACCGTAAAAAACACGATCAGGGATTATATAACAGAAAAACAGGCGAGACACGAGACACAAGTGAGCGAAGCTGGAGACAGAGGAGGCGTGGTGAAAGCGTGAAGTCAGGGGAGGCCTGCGAGCAGCGAACGACGTCTTTCTTCGTGCCGGAGACACATCTTATACGCGTCTGAAGCACTATGAATGTAGGAAACTTGTGAGAGGAATATAAGTAATACCAGAGTCTTTTCCCGACTTTTCGCGCACCATCGCCTTTATTTTCCCAAGATTAGCCAAAACCTCTTGGAGAGGCCAAAAGTCCTGGAGCCAAAAGTCCTGCTCGTTGCATTCGGTTCGACCGTGAGCTCTGTCGTTTGAGGTCTAGTTTTTGTCTCCATGCTTGACAAGTTTGACGTTTGCCATTGCTTTGAGGATGAGATGAAAGAAACAAGCGTCCCAGTAGAAGTACTGTTGATGATGGTGGTGGTGGTTGCAGTCAGAGTAATATTTCAAACCCCGAAACCACAGCCGCTAAGTCAGGCTGCTGCAATTGCCAATACAGCGAGAATCTTGCCTACCACCACCGTAGTCTATACCGCAAGGCGACGACAGCTTCCTAGCAGCTATTGGAATATCCATGCTCTCCATTTACCCGACCAGCACCCCCTTCCAAATATGTGATAACAACCGCCGTTCACGTCTTCGTTATTCTTTCACTTCAAACTTTTTTGAACAGTTCATTGGTACAAATCGCGCAGCGGATACGAACGACAAGGTGAGCCTGCCAGCGGTATCCAGCAAACAGAGAAACTCTCCAGTGCCAATAAAGCGGTCAATCATGATGAAGTATCGCGAACACCTGGACCTACCTGGACTAAGCTAGTCTCGCCTAGTAAAATCTCTCTGCAGAACATTTTGGCGACGAGGGCAGGAGGACAAACTCGTCGATTATCAAAACTACAGTTCTCATCGATGTTATCATCTAACACGGCTATTCTTACCTCTCAGCCAACAATGAAGCATGCATTGATTGGTACTGCAAGTCAAGTCTCGCGAACGGCAATGTTCAGGCGGCTGGAATACACCACATGGAGAAGCACGATCCTCAGTGCCGCCTGGGTAGATTGATAGGTACCCACGATGAAGGTAAACTGCAAGAGACCAGCACTTTGCTTACTCGACGATCGCGAAGCGGCTTCTGAGTCCAAGTTCCTATTTCAACCACCTGTGAGCCTACTCTGCTTGGTCCATGGAAGGGCCTTTTAGACTTTCTTCGCACGAGAATAGGATTACGGCCAGTACTTCAGTCGCAATGGGCTCGGATCATAATCACCATTCATACTAATCATCGCCATAATCGTATAACTTTAAGCGACTCCGTCGGAGGCGCTTATACGGTTATGGTCGGTTCCGATTATTCCAACGATTATGGTCCTCATAATCGTTGCCGGAATTGTCTACTCTGACTACCGCTGCTATATTAAAAGGGACCTTTTCAAGAGCTCGCTCTACATGTTCAGCATTCCTCCAAAATGGCAGATCTCAACATGGGTACAGTGATGTCGTTATCGGGGCGAGTAGCTTTGGTTACAGGTGGAGGGACGGGAATGTATGTTTTCCAACTTTCTTTTGCGACTCGTGGTTGACTTGTTGACAGAGGATTCTACATTGCTAAAACTTTTGCTGCAAACGGGGCAAAAGTATACATCACTGGCCGAAGGTCAGACGTGCTAGATAAAGCTGCTGCATCAGTCACAGGCGTCCCCGGGTCCATTATTCCGTCTGTGGTTGTCCTTCCTCCCGCAAATCCATTGCTTACACATACACAGACTCCAGATGGATGTGACCAATGAAGAAGATGTCAAGGCCGGCGCAAAGCACATTGAGAATACCGACGGCAAGCTGGATATCCTCGTTAACAAGTTCGTCTATCGCCACTTCAGCTCTCCTTCACCGTGTGCCAATACTTTTACAGTGCTGGAATCGCCGGCTCCCTTCGTGACCCGGATTTCTTCGCAAAACAGGCCGCGGCATCAGACCCTCTTGAACCCGAGACGGTCCAGAACTGGGCCGACATATTCGCACTCAACACGATCGCCCCATTCTTCGTCGTCCGTGCGTTCCAATCCCTCCTCATCGAAGGAGCACATTCCCGTCCCCAAGGCACTTCAAGCATCATCAACATCAGCAGTGTTTCGGCAACATACAACACCCAAGGGCCCGGAACGTGTGATTGTGGCCTCAGGCTATCATTCCCTCTATCGAGCTAACTTGACTCGATCAGATGGCGTACAGTGTGATAAAAGTAGCCTTGGATAAGCTCACGCTCGTGCTCGGGATGAGTTTTACTGAGAAGGGTATCCCGATCCGGGTGAATGCCCTCCAGCCTGGCTGCCGTCTCCTCTACAAGGCAGGCGACTAGCACAATGAGATAGAGAGCGAGGGTAGCCATCTTTCAAGCTCAAGCTCTATGTCCTCGTGCTGTCCATCGTCATCCTGGGTCTGGAGGCAAGACTAGCGATCCCTACATTAAAGGCGAACTTTTTCGTTCCCTATGAACTACTGGGTCAGAGGATATTGCTGCAACGTTGAGATGAAGTACTGAAAACGATAAACACAAGGTATGCGACATGCATATAAACAGCCAGACTTCCCTCCTCACTCATCTTCCTGGTTTTCAGCGACGATAATGCGAAATTTATGGTACAGAAGACGAAGACAAAACCCGAGGGAAAATGCCTAATTCATCTCACTCTCCCGTCCTTGTAGCCCGAACGCGGGAAATTTGTCTGACTCCTCGTCTTCCCCTCTATCTGTGACCTTGTTCGTCCAGATTCCCTTCCATACTTGTCATGGCCCACTTTATTCGCGATTGGGTGTGGATGGTTGGAAGAAAGACAGTATCACGCCTATATATTGGGCTCTTAGTAGCCGCCAAAATCGGAACAAACACGTTAGGCGTGGACATATGTCCAGGTCGCCATTAAAATGAAGTGCGACGCGTCCCACTGCCGCCTGATTCTTACCAAAGAGTTGCATGGTACCAATACTCCAAGACTGGCAACTGGTTGACGACGACTTTAATACGCAATGCTGTCCTTAACGGCGGCAGATCAGCTCTTTCATCCTTCCTGTGCTGAGGCTGCGTAAGATACCTCATACTTCACCGTATCTGGCGGTTCTAGAACTGAAATGACACGCGTGAAAGGTTTGAAGGGGATCCCTTCGATGTTGTGGTGAGCTCTTTGTTCTCTTATTGCTATACCCATCACTGGAATATATGTTGAAGTCGTCGCTGGAAAAAATCCTCCACAGCCTCAATTATGGAAGCCGAATGTTACTCCTTCTATCCTATGGCCAATTTGGATCGACAGCATGATGATATCAAGGCTGCCATCGGATGGTTGAAATGTCGTCAGTCTAGCCAGTACGAAGGATGTGTGGAGACAAGATGCGCGTCCTCCGAAACATCGCACGCTGCCATTGCTGGGCACTAGGACCGGAACGCTTTGGCAAGACATATCTGGCACGAATAGAAGATTGAACCGATCGCTACGGAAACCCTGTCGTCCGATGAAGAAATCCCATTTGAGTGCTTGCAAAGCACGGCCGAGCCTGGTAGTATTCGACGCACTCTGTAGCGTGAAACACGAGTCTCCCAGGACCCCCAGGATTCCCCGATACTAAGTAATCGAGTCGTTTACTCGTTCTTTAGGGTCGTTGATGACTCATTCTTCACATCTTCGCCGTCGGAGGAACTTGGTGCGACGCGTGTCCAGCTCCAAGCGGCACATGATTACCGAGGGACGTAATTATTTATGGCATGTGTGAGTCAACAAGGAGCCTGGATTGTTGGCTTAATTTAAGGAATCGAAGATGAAGGTGAGTTGCGACAGATTCGATACTTCAATTCCACAGCTAAACCGTTTTGCTCACAGTGAACTTTTGTTTTAAGGTCTTCCGTTGCATATGGTGCCTGTGTCTGCAATCTTTCGTCGTACTCGTATATGCTTCTCACGAAGACGTTCCTTCAACGGCATATGTGGAATAGTATGAATAATCACTACAAAAGTTCCTTTCTTGGTACGACGCGCGTGCGGCGTCCGTGAGCCGATAAATAGGAATGCTGTCCCAAGAACAAGACCTTTCGTTACAATCCTGATAGGTATGTGGGCAGTCTTTTGCGACGTAAAACCTCCATTTACCGTACGCACCGGGATACAGTCTCGCTGAATAAGACTGGGGATTTATGTCATTTACGCAGTAATCGCTGGCAGTGGAATAAAAGGGACTGTGTCTGCAGGCTATCTAGCAATCCTTAATCATGACTGATCTTAATATGACTACAGTGATGTCGCTTTCTGGATGAGTAGGCCTCGTTACAGGCGGAGGAACGGGAATGTGTGCTCCTTGATTTTCGACTGCGACTCGTGGTTGACTGTCCGGCAGAGGATTTATGATTGCGAAAGCCTTTGCTGCAAGCGGAGCCAAGGTATATATCACTGGGCGAAGGCTGGATGTCCTAGAACAAGCTGCGGCGTCGGTCACTGGTGTCCCAGGATCCGTTGTCCCGTAAGCAGCTGTTCTCTCCCACTGACGTCCGCCCCTGATGTGCCTACAGGATCCAGATGGACGTCACAGACGAAGAAAGCGTCAAGGCCGGCGTCAAACACATTGAAGGAATCGATGACAAGCTCGATATCCTTGTCAACAAGTTCGTCCACGGTTCTTCCTCATACGTATGTACGCTAATGTCTTCGCCGTAGTGCCGGAATTGCCGGTCCCCTTCGTGACCCAGACTTCACCGCGAAGAAGTTTGCAGCGACAGATCCTTTCGAACCGGAGACGGTACAAACCTGGACGGACCTCTTTGCACTCAACACCATTGCCCCGTTCTTCGTCGTACGCGCCTTCCAATCTCTTCTGATTAAAGGAGCACGTTCCCGTCCCCAAGGCACGTCAAGCGTCATCAATGTCAGTAGCGTGGGGGCACAGATGAACACACCGATCCCCTTGACCTCTGCATGTGTTATTCCATCCCTTTTAGCTTGTCGAGGCTGACCTGATCATGATGTAGGTCGTATACCTCATGACGAAATCCGCTTTGGACAAGCTCACGCTTGTTCTGGGGACGAGTTTTGCTCAAAGGGGCATCCCGATTCGGGTGAACGTCCTGGCTCCCGGCGTGTTTGCCTCACAATTGATTAGTCCTGAAGTGTTGGAGGCGATCAAGACGAAGCCATTACCGGGGATGGTCGCGCCGATACCTGCGAAGAGGCAAGGAACGTGAGTGTGTTCAGTTGTTTGGATGAGATTGGATATTAATTTGAGTTTCTAGTGAGGTGGAGATGGGGATGACGGCGGTTTATCTGGCGGTATCCGATTATACGAATGGAGCGGTGTTGAGCGTTGATGGTGCAATATCGTTGGTTAATCCTTGACTCCTTGATCATCTGCGTAGAAATATCATGGAATTCAAGATGCCTGTCGTGGTGCACGGCCTGTGTTACAGACTGAAACAGCTGGCCCATTGATGTGCTCGAAGTGCGATTTGAGTGAACGCGATACCGCCTGCAGGCTGCGCCGCTTTTGACGGAAAGTCTTGGGTGTCGCCAGAATTCAAAGTTAAGTTTGTCTTACGGTCCTACGTGCATTCTTGTTCCACACAATTTGACGCCAACGACGGCGGATGTCCAAGTATTATTGGTAGAGGGAGGGAGGTGATGGATCGACGCTATACACAAGAGTCAGGCTGCAGAAGAACCGTACGTTCCTGAGGTGGCACTTGAACCGCGTAGGACGATATTCCTATATATTGTAAAGTGCCTACCACAAGGTGGTGAAAGCGCATCAAGACCAAACAGACCACGTCGCAAAGCAGCTGTACAGGAAGTAGCGCCGGTTTAGATCCAATTCATGAGTTACGTGCGATTCGCCTGGGCCCTGGCTGACGACTTTAAATAATAGATAACTATAAGGACTATTCTTACGACAGCTGTATGATCGAGTTCACACTGGTCAGGCGACGCGGTTGAGAATACAGGCAGACGTATCGAGAAATTGGGATTTTCGTTGACGTTCATCAAATCATGGTCCATCTCGCGGTGAGACGTACGCTATAATAAACAGGGTAATAGCAGTCGCATTGGCTCCGTTTGTATCTAAGGCAGTAAGGATAGTGAGGAGAAGAATCCCGGCGCTGATACTGAGGCTAGTGGTGAGCACTGAGAAGATGAACAACGGTCAACCTTGAAGAGCCACGTGTCGCCGAGCGCGGCATCCACGGCACACCGTCCGTGCAGTACTAACCGATGATACGGGACTAACGCGCTTTGAACGCGCTATCCTCGGTCCTCAGCTTCAGATCCCACTGACGGCTTATCCCATAATCACTACTACTGCACACATCGGTCTTGCTGATTAAGAACAGAAATTTGTGTCTTGAATCTTCTAGGCAGCTACCAGGAACTGTTATTTCTCAATCATCGTAGATCTTAACATGGCTACAGTGATGTCGCTTTCTGGAAGAGTATGCCTCATTACAGGCGCAGGAACGGGGATGTATGTTCCTGGAATCTCGATTACATCTCATGATAGAGGATCTGTCATTGCCAAAGTCTTTGGTGCAAACGAATCCCAGGTATACATCACTGTGTGCAGACTGGATGTACTAGAAGAAGCCACGGAGTCGGTCACCAGTATCCCAGGATCCGTTGTCCCGTAAGCAGCTGTTCCCTCCCTGGTCCCAATGGCGTTCACCCCTGGATCGTGCCTACAGGATCCAGATGGACGTCGCAGACGAAGAAAGCGACAAGGCCTGGGCCAAAAGGTCCCCGTCGCACAGTTGGCTTGACAAAAAAGATAACAGTAGAAAAGTATCGAATCAGTCCAGCGGGCCGATGTGCTACGCGGGAAAACCGCTGCCGAACTATGCACTGAGCTCTTTCTTTCCTTCCTTTGGTTGAGGCCGCTAATCGCCACCTGTACTAGGCACATGAAACTGGTGTCCACCGCTTAGAGGGACAAGTTAGCGCTGGGCCGTAAGATGCATTTATGCTATCGTGAGCTTGGCCAATACAGATCTATGGTCCCACGTAAGAATGGGAGCACACTTGTCCGTCATTATCCAAGTGGAGCTGCACTAACGTCTTAGTCCCGTTGATAAAGACCGGCTTTTCTTACCATATCGACTCGCCTTCATTGTACCTTTGGGCTATCGGAGTATCTTAAGAAGTCCCGAACGTATCTTGTCTCCGACTTGAAGCAATCCAGTTCTTTCCTCGCATGGCTGCATTCTTCATTGTAGTCGCATCACTCCTGGTAGCCTCGCTGCTTCATAGGTGGTTCCAACGACCATCAGTAAAACACGTCAAGGGACCGCCGTCGCCTTCTTTCTGGCTAGGCAAGCTATCCGTAAATCACTTGAATACAAACATGAGCTCACGCACCGTACTACTAGGCCACGAACGTATCCTTCGCGATCAAAATAATGCAGGTGATCTCGAAACGAAGTGGCGCAGGGAGTACGGCACCCTTTATCGTATTGGAGGCTGTTTGGGTGTAAGCAAGCTCGACGCATTTTCCCTGGTCACAATTGAAGCGACGATTCGCAGCAAGACGTCCTAGTAGTTTGCGACCCCAAGGCTCTCGGACACGTTTTCCACCCCTCGTGTCCTTACCCCAAATCGAATGACTTTGTCTTCATACTGGATCTTTTCCTTGGTAAGGGCATTGGCGTCGTTGCCGGTGAGTGTTACCTCAGCCCAACCTGCGCGCCAAACTGTAATTGGCGTATATAGGTGAACCCCACCAGCGCCAACGCAAGATTCTGAATCCAGCATTCTCCTCTGTGCAGCTTCGGAATTCCCAGGTTATCTTTCAGCAGTGCAGCGACAAGGTAGGTTCATCCACGCATCAAACAAATGTAGCAATCTGAGGGAGCCTATGATGATTGCAGCTTGTGAATGGTATCAAAGGATCTCTGACTGGTCTTGACGACACTGTCAATGTTCTTGATTGGACAAGCAGGGTTTCCCTAGATATCATCGGTCTAGGTAAGTGGGACTCATCAGTTTCTCACATTGGGTAACCCAACATCCACAAGCCTCCTTCCGGTATGATTTCCGTTCGCTCGATGGTCAGGAAACGGAACTAGGACAAGCGATGAAACATCTTTTGTAAGAAGAGTCTTTCCTTCATTTCAATGCTCATAACTAACATCCGATTTCAGCACGGCCTCGCAAGCCAATATATCAGCACTAGAGCTTATTTTCGTAGCCCTAGTACGGATGCTTCCAGATTCCGTCCTAGGACTTCCACAGCTGATCTCTACCCGAGAGATTCGTCTGCTCGCTAGCGTAGGAAACGTGGCTAAGAAAACTGCCCGGGAGGTCATAGCTAACCATAGCAAGATGCAGACGCTAGACGACAATAAAGATGTTGTTAACCTCTTAGGTGGGTTTACTGGCACCATCAACATACATCCTTTATCACGATTACATCTCTAGCCAGAGCGCGCTCAGTAGGAAAAATGCAGGATGACGAAATTGAGGCACAACTAATGTTCGTGGCCTCTCTTTACTTGCTCTTCATGATGTAATTTTGCTCTCGTTCTAGGACCTTCGTTGTTGCCGGACACAAGACATCAAGCACTGGTCTATCCTGGATGCTATATGAACTCGCCGTACATCCCGAGCACCAGTCCATAATTCGCGCAGAGCTCAAACAATCAAGCGACTACGACTCTATGCCATTTTTTAATGCGGCTATCAAAGTGAGCACATTTAATGGATACATGGTATACCTATGTTCACCTCTAGTGACAGGAGACTTTCCGTCTATATCCACTTGGGCATTCATTGATACGTACGGCTCCTCATGATGATGTTCTACCGCTCTCCGGAAGGAAGACACTTGCCATACCCAAGGGGCAGACACTTGTCTGTTCTGCCTACCTATACAACCGGCATGGTTTTATATCACTTCAATGCCATAAACCTGACACGAACTTTTTCTAGTCTTCCATCTCTCTGGGGAGACGACGCCGAAGAGTGGAACCCAGCTCGGTTTCTTTATAACCCTCCGTCTGTATCTTTAGGTGTGTATGCTAATCTGTGAGTACGACCTTGAGCTTTGGGCGTGATCTCGAGACTTATTTGGCGGTATGCTAGAATGACATTTGGTGAGCTCCATCTCAGTGTGTTTTTCTTTCACTTACACGGCCCTTCAGGTGCTGGATCCCGTTCGTGCATCGGGTAATTGCCTACGGCATTTGACTTTCCCTACCCCCCGATTGCTGATCCTCGTGCGACTCTTGTAGGTGGAGATTCGCGTATGTATCTTCCTCCTCTTCGCAAATCTCACCTTATTCAAGCTGGTCGATGAAATACAGGGTCATGGAAATGCAAACAGTCCTCGCCAACCTGATCCGACACTTCGAATTCAGTTTGCCCGAGGGAAGTGTTGAGATCCTACAGTTCCCCAGCTCACCGGTCGTTGTACCTATTGTGAAGGGTGAGGCACATTTAGGCTCTCAAGTACCCTTGAGGGTGAGAGTTTTACAGTGATGAAAGATGTTGAATGCCAGGATTGGGTGTATGTTTCAGTGTAATACTACGTTTCGAGTTATTGAATACACAAGGAATACACTAGTACTGGTAGCTACGTACATCAATACACCTTAGCTCAGGGTTCGAGCTCTTGAGAATGAGGCCTGAATTGTTGGAAACTGTCTTGGGCGTTGGGAAGCTTAGAACCTCTTAGAACTTCAGCTTATTGCCGACGCGTGGTCATGGCAACCACAGCTCCAACTTCGATTTCTCGAACGTCCGAGTCGCCTCAAGTCGAACCTAATACCTCCTTCACTGTGGTACCTTGTTAGAAGGTCGTTCGTTGATTACTAGCTTATTGAAACATGCACTTACTTATTTCTTATCAGGATGGCATCTCCAATACAAACAAACAAATCGCAATTTCATCCCTGTTTCCCTGCATTCATACCCGAATCCTTGCAGCCCAAGAGATCCTCCTGGATCAAGGAGCCTTTTCTCTCTAACAAACCACCATTGGAGTTCGAAAAGCACCATTTACTCGAGACTGCAACCAGAGGCCCTCGAATTCTTGATGAATTTGACGAGAAAATTGCCGCGGCACGCCAGTTGTTGGATTTTTTGTTTTCGGAAAGGGTCCAGGCTGGGTCCAATATCTCTGATGCCAGTTCTCTTTTTTACCCTGTGCGCAGGCTACCACTGGATGATGTGCTATGTTTGATCTTCCGGGCTTGTACCAGGTCGGCAGACCAGGCGTTCAATGGGGGGATGACTTTGTCGTTTTAAAGCCCGAAATAGGCATCTAACCTGTCCTACCAAATTAGTCGCCATGGACCGTATCCTGTGTCTGTCGACAATGAAGAACCGTCGCCATTCACGCCGCCGAGTTACGGTCATCCATCGAAATTGATCTAGACAACCGCAGTTCCCTCTCCCACTGTTATTGCTGCGTCTGATACAGTATCCTTCAATGTGACCTGGGTCCCTAGGCGAATTCAGACTTTCTTCATCGACAGTCTCCAGTTCGTAGTTCTCCTTCTATTCGTACTATTCCTCCACTAACCATCTCATACAATAGTTGTGTGGCCGAGTTTACCACTGGTCGGGCCACGCGGATGAGAATACAAGCACAGACGTATCAAGGAATTGCGATTTGAGGCCGACTGTTCACCAAACCTTTGACCGCGGTGCCATGATAAATCGAGTAATTGTAGGTCATTATACCTTCATGGCTTAGTCTGGCAGTGCATTTTAATACAACTGTTCTCAACCACTCTACTGCTGCTACGCGCGCACTAGACGAAGGAGACATCTAATTAAGAATATGAGAATATGATTGCATAAAGGCAGGCCAACATTCATCTATTAACTTGTCACAAATGCTAGACTCAATGAATTCGAGGCATCCTATGATCAATCTTCAGCTTATGAGAGATGGCTGGAATAGACTTGACCACTGACCACTCTGATTAGGCTCCCTGAGAGCAGAAGATCGATGAGAGCTTGTCATTATTTCCGGCCAACCAGTTCTGTTCATAGTCTCCATTGTTGAACATTTGGCCATGACAATCCTGGTTGGCAAAATAATAACATTTGCCGCAGGAACCAGAGTTTATCTGACGGTATCTGTAACCAACACTGAGGATGTAATGGAACATCGAGCGAAAATGACACTTACGAGCTCACAGCATCGTTGTGGAATCCATTCCAACCGGCACTAGCGCCAGTGTTAAGGCACTCGCCCGTAGGGACGTTGTAGTTCCAAGTGCAGGAATTGAAGTACGCTTCATCGCAAAGCATGATATCGATGGCTGAGGCAACAGGTGCCAGGATGGCAAGAGCGAGAGCGACGAATTTCAAGGTAAGCTTTGCCATTGCGTGTGTAGATGGACACTGGAGCGATAGGGCAATACGAAGATTTGCATGGTATTTATACCAGAAATTCAGAGGCTTGAGAAACATAAAGAAATAACTTAGACGACGTGCAGAATGGTAAGAGTAATAGGATGTACTCGGGATTGGGTAAGAGCGGATATCGAAGTCAGGAGCCCTTGGTTCCGGTGAATGTACCACCTAGAGGTGTTAGGCGAGATTACAATCCCGATTCCAGATCTCCCGAAAAGTGCAGCTAACATATTTGGAATGCGTCGAAGGCGTAGTGTGTTATCAAGACAAGTGCTTATCCCTTTTGGTTCCGCTGTACAGTAAGAAGGAATCAGAATTGTCAAAAAGCCAACCAACGAACAACCTACACACCGACCGGCAAAACTTCGCAACAAATCCTTAGAAGTTGGAGTTTCATAAGAATAGCGTCTCGCCCTTCAGTATCAGAATCCCTGCCAGTGAGAATCCCAGCTTGTTTCGACAGTTTTGTAGTCATTAGGCGCGGAAATGGGGTACTACGGTCAGCTCACATCGTTAGAGGAAATCCAGTCGTATGCCCAGAGGTATACCACTACGGACAAGTGCAGTATCCAAACTTGCACCAGATTGTCCCCGGCGCATCACGATTTTCTGCTTCGGTACATAGGAGCCCGGTAAATGCTTCCAGGTGTTTGCATCGACAAATGTTGAAGACCGGAGCCAGCACGTCAGTTCCGGTTTCATCGTAGGTCAGTATTCAGTGTACCGCGTCATCGTTGTCAGCGTCCAGGTGACTTCCCTCAGTCAGTATTGAAACAAACACTCCGAGTTCGTACGACGTAGCAGCATCCTTTGCTCAGGGCCAAGATATTCCCAGTCCTCACAAGCAGAATATTCATCTTGAGAGGAGGCACAGAGTTCTTTCACGGTCCAGGTTTACTACAACATTGGAAAGGTACAGTAGCATGTCTAAGGATTTTGCGCAGGGAATACAGAAAGACGCTGTAAATGAATGCAGTCAGGCAATAAACATTTACGATATTGCTGGCTATGGTCGAGCTAACAAAATAGAAAACAAAGGAGAAACAGAAAGAGAATTACAAGCCAGAATGACTTAGATGAGAACATGCGCAAGACCATCAGATTAGTCAGCCTAACAAGAAAAGTCGTCGAGTCAAGGCACAGCGAGGAGCATAATCGCGGGTGGAAGACCAGTCGTTCTTCGAGGACACGTATCCGGTACGCATTTGAAACGAGATAAATATACCGGGCACAGACGAAGCATCTGCGGCGCATACCAGAGTTTTCATCAAACATTTCGCGCACGGTTACCTTTGAATTCTCGAGATCTGCTGCCTATTGACGGAGGCGAATTTCCTTCTGCTGATAATCCTTAGCCATCCCTATCACTGAGACGTACAGATAATCAAGCCAAATCGGTTGCCCAAACCACAGCAGAAACGGAAATTTAAGATCTCAAGCGAAAAAAAAAGAGGATGAGACTGGAGAAAGCAAAAGATCATGACGGCCAGCCTAGTTCAACCAAGGTCAGGGGATACAGCGAAGAGCGTAATTACCGATGAGAGACAAGTTCTTGTTTCTGAGCAGAACCCTGTATGCAGCTGAAGGTAGATGGTCGTAGTTCAAGCCATGTTTCAGACTCCGACGTTGCCTGCCGTCCTTTGCCGAGCTGGTCAACACCCTATGCCGATACCACCACTGTCATCATGCCCCCTTGCTAATGGAATCCAGCCCACGGAGAAACGCGATGATGGATTGATAGGAAACAACGATGAAGGTGAGCTGCGAGAGAATTACACTTCACACACTTACTCAGCTCGACGTTATCCAGTTTCCATGTCAACGTGGCTGAGCCCCCCCTTGAACTCTTTTCGCCAGGCCAAATGACTGCGGAAGGATATATCTTCGCACGAGAATAGGTGGTATGGGAACATGGACAAGGCCGGTCTCTGGGGTTGTCAAATCAGCGAATACTGCCGATAGCTGAGTAAGGCTTGAGGCGTAGCTGCTGTAATAAAAGGAACCTTGTCAAGGGTGTTCAGCATCCCTCGAAAATGGCAGATCTCAACATGGCTACGGTGATGTCGCTATCTGGGCGAGTAGCTTTGGTTACAGGCGGAGGGACGGGAATGTATGTTTCCCAACTTTCATTTGCAACTCGTGGTTGACTCGTTGACAGAGGATTCTACATTGCTAAAACTTTTGCTGCAAACGGAGCAAAAGTATACATCACTGGCCGAAGGTTGGATGTCCTAGAGAAAGCTGCTGTGTCAATCACAGGCGTCCCAGGGTCCCTTATCCCGTCCGTTATTGTCCTTCTTGCACGCGGATCCATTGCTTACACAGACACAGGCTCCAGATGGACGTGACAGATGAAGAAGATGTCAAGGCGGGCGCCAAGCACATCGATTCGACCGACGGCAAGCTCGATGTCCTCGTTAACAAGTTCGTCTATCCATATCGTCACTTCAATTCTCCTACACCGTGTACCAATAGTTTTACAGTGCTGGAATAGCCGCCTCCCTTCGTGACCCAGACTTCAATGCAGAACAGGCTGCGGCATCAGATCCTCTCGAACCCGAGACAGCACAAAACTGGGCTGATATCTTCGCGCTCAACACCATCGCCCCATTCTTTGTTGTCCGTGCGTTCCAACCCCTGCTCATCAAAGGAGCGCATTCCCGTCCTCAAGGCACCTCAAGCGTCATCAATATCAGCAGCGTTTCGGCCAAATTCAGCACCCCGGGACCCGGAACGTGTGTATGTGCTGCTATTCATTCCCTTAGGATTGAACTCACTTGACGCGATCAGATGGCGTACAGTTTGACGAAAGCAGCCTTGGACAAGCTCACCCTTGTTCTCGGCATGAGTTTTGCTGGGAGGGGTATCCCGATTCGGGTGAATGCCCTCCAGCCTGGCGTGTTTGCATCGCAAATGATCGACCCTGAGATTTTGGAGACAATCAAGACGAAGGCAGCACCCGGGTTCGCGGCGCCGATACCCGCGAGGCGACATGGAACGTGAGCTGTGCTCGATATCTGAATGAAATTAACTATTGATTCAAGGATGTAGTGAGGCAGAGATTGGGACGGCGGCCACTTATTTGGCGGTATCAGATTATACAAACGGAGCACTCTTGAGCATTGAGGGTGGGGTATCGTTGGTAAACCCTTGAATGTTTGATAATTCAGATGCAATACGTCCAGAACCTGAGGGATGCACTACAGGGTACTTGTACCATAGCCATTTCTTTGTAGGATTGTGCAGAATTTTGTCCGGACTATCAAGCTAGCTCACTCTGTCCCGGTAGTTGCGTAATGTGCTTGTTTGTGAACCTCTTTCAAGACGTCGCAGCAAAAAAGATATGGTGTTGTGCCCTTGTAGTTTGGTGAATTTCACCATCCAAGGACTTCCGGTCTCGTGCTGGTATCTTTCAAACCACAGAGATTGTAGCGGGCACGAAACATTCAAAGGATTATGCTACCGTTGCTACGAATTGATGACAACGACCTATGACTATTCTTTCATCGGGCACAGTTACTGGCGAAGCCTAAAAGCACCGCAGATTAATCTCTCCGCATGGGATTTGTTTCTGATGCGCCTACAGAATCCAGATGGATGTCACAGCATCGAGGCCGAAAGCAAGAGTACTGAGGGAATCGACGACAAGCTCGATATCCTCGTCAACAAGTTCGTCCATGCTACTTCCGGTTCCTTCGTCCACACATTAATGTTTTCGTACTGCCAGATTTGCTGTCTTGCGACCCAGACTTCATTACGAAGAAATACACTGGAGAGGATTCTTTCGAACACATGGAACATTGCTGCTACACCTCCATGGAACTCAACTTGCAATCCTCACCTTCTCTCCGTCAGCCACGGAGAGAAATCGTGGTATCTTTGATAATCGAATATCAATCAGGATCTACCGGAGATCCTTTGATAATATTTACGACTCTGAGCTGCATGTAGTTTGTCTTGGCAAGTGTGTTAATGGAGGAAAGCATGGGTGGGATATGAGTGTCGATATTACACAAAAGTGCGTATTCACATTATCCTTGGATTTGAATGCTTTAAACTAATAAAGTAACATCACAACAAAGGAAGGAGTTACCATAGTCATCGACGTTACTTCTGCCCCTGCCCTCTCGCTGTTCGGCAGAAACGCGTCCGTCGCTTGCATATGATTCTACTCCTGGTTCTTTTCGCGTTCGACCTTCTATCTTGTTTTTAGAAGTTTGTGAATGGCAAAATTGAACGACGCACGTGAATTTTCCTACCTCATTCTACTCTATGGGTGACAATAAGTCCCCCAGCAAGCAATGCCGACCATCTCTCTGAAAGCTCCTCGTCATCGAACTCCACGGGTTCTGGCCCGAGCTCCACCTTGTCCAACAGCGCGCAGTGGTTACTGTCCGATGGATTGACATCCTTTTTCCTCCGGGATTCGAGAACATCGACAAGGCAGCCCAAATCCCCAGCTGAGATACGACCACTTGGCATACTTAAACGTCGGAGACGCGGAGCTACGGCATCTGGCCCCGAAATGTATACCAAGCTGTTGAGCCATCGATCAGGTAGTTTCGTCCGGTCGGTCGCAATGCCCAGGCTCGCCAATTCGGGAGTTCCACGTAGAAATTTGAAGAGTTTATCGCCTACCTGAGTGCATGCTTCCTGTAATAGACAAGAGAGACGAACGACAAGCGTTTCGATGGGGCACGAATCTGGGTTGGTAACAACTGGAAAATAGATTTCGTCTGGTGATTTCGATCCGAAAAAGGTTATCTCCAGTTGTCGGAGAGATGGAAGGATAAGGTGAGAATACATATTAGCGACGGATAAAGCGCCGCCGGAGACAGGCAAATGGAATAGATGAAGGAAGGCCACACCGTGTAAAGAAATTGGTTCTGCGGCTTCGTCGATGGGAGCCCAGCAAAAGAGGGTGAGCTTCTGTACCCGCGGAAACCACTTAAGGGATCTGTATGTATGTATATTGGGGCCTCCAGATGTAAAGGTCGTCACCCCTGAGGATGGAACGCAAAAGGGTGTGGGCGTCGTGCTTCTCGCGTGGGTTCCAACGATCCTCAAAGTTGGAATGCATCAATATGGAACGCATCGATTTCGCTTACAACGCCACCTATGTAAAGAGTATCTAGGCGATTTAGATAACCTTTACACACAGAAAAATGTCGAAATGAGGAGGAAGGAAGGAAGACTGATAGTCTCTTCCAGTACGGAGCGGTGGGGAGGAGAATTTGAAGGATCGGACAGACGCCTGGAACACTCTTCTCGCCATAAAGACGAATGGAGAGATCGTGACCACTGGATCGGAGCAATGATAAGCCAATTTTGAACATACAACTCTTGGCCAGCTCTTCATCTTCAGGTCTGTTGTCTAGATCGAGTTCGATCAATGACCATAACTCTCCAGTGTGAATGGCGACAGTTCTCCATTGTTGACAGACACAGGAAACGGTCCATGGCGACTGATTTGGTTGAACAGATTCGATGTCTATTTCGGCCTGCAAAACGACAGGGTCCTCCAAATCGAACGTCTGGTCTGGCGACTCGGTACAAGCCCGAAATACCACGTAGCACGTCATCCGGCAGTCTGCGCACAGGGTGTAAAAGAGACTTTGCATCAGATATGTTGGACGCAGCCTGGCCCCTTTCCGAAACCAAAAAATCCAACAACTGGCGTGTCGCGGCAATTTCTCGTCAAATTCACCGAGAATTTGAGGGCCTCTGGCAGCAGTTCTGAGCAGATTCTGCTTTTCAAACTCCAATGGTGGTTTATTGGAAGGAAGAAGCTCTTCGATCCTGGAGGATCTCTTGGGCTATGAGTATTCGGGTATGAATGAAGAGAAGCAGGGATGAAATTGTGATTTGTCCGTTCGTGTTGGAGATATCATTCTGATTAGGTGTAAGTAAACGGATTTCTCAAACAAAGAAGTAATCAATGACCTTCTAACAGAGTAACACAGGGAAGTAGGTATTAGATTCGACCTGATATGACTCGCAAAGTCGACGTTAGAACCAAAGTTAGGGCTGGCCACCTGTGCTTGTGACCACGTGTCGGCCGCAATAAACTGGACGTGAGAGCTTCCCAGCACCCAAGATAGTTTCCATACAATCATGAGGATTTAATCAACAATTCAGGCCTCAGGCTCAAGCCTCGAGCTATTTGTTGACGTTCGAAGCTGCGAATGCTCAGCGTATTTTAAATTACTTACGGTCCCAGAGAGAGCGTGACGGTATCTGTTGAATGTTGTCTGCGATGACAAATGGTGGGTAGCGACGGACTAGAAAAGAACCAGCTAGTTTGACTAATCATAAAGACCAGGAGACTTTCAACACAACCGGTGAAGAGAGACGTCGGATCACACGTTAGTTTCTGCTTAAGTATACCGATGACCAGAAGACATTTGCCTAAGAATCATCTTGACGTTCGTAGCAATTCGTGCTCCAGTTAGACTCGCTCGGAGCCTTGAAATAATATGGTGTCCTTGAAGTGCACTATCGGTCGGAATGTATGCAATTGATTTCACGATGAAATTATAGTAGAGTGTGCAGTACAACGTAAATATAGGATTCTTTTACAAAAGACGATCATTGGGGAAGCCAAAGATACTGTGAAACGTGATTGGTGAGACCCTGAGCATCTGCCGTACTTGGATGAGACGTACCAAGAGTTGAACGAGAAGAGAATTCGAAATGGACCGTAGGAATACACGATCAGGGATTATGTGACAGAAAGGCGGGCGAGACACAAGACAAAAGTGAGCGAAGCTGGAGACTGAGGAGGCTTGGTGGAAAGGTAAAGTCAAGGGAGAGCGGCGAGCAGCGAACGATATTTTTCTTCGTGCCGGACACATCTTACACGTGTCTGAAGTACCATGAATGTATAGAACTTGTAAGAGGAATATAATTGACATACCAGAGTCTTCAACTTTATTTTCTCAAGATTAGCCAACACCGCTTGGAGAGGCCATTTGTCATGAAGCCAGAAGTCCTGCTCGTTGCATTCGGCCGTTGCGGGCTGTTGCTTGACGGTGAGCTGTCGTCTTGAGGTCTAGTTGGGCGTCTGCTTGCTCGATGAGCTCTTCTGATTCGCCTTTTGCCATTGCTTTGAGGATGAGAAGAAAGAAAGAAGCGTCCCAGTAGAAGTACTGTTGATGATGATGGTGGTGGTTGCAGTCAGAGTTGCATTTCAAACCCGGCCCAGTTAGACAGCTGAAATTCAAGCCAATGCAACGGGTATCTTGCCTACTAAGTACCATCGTAGTCTCCAGCGCAAGGCGACGACAGCTTCCTGCAGTACGGTAGTCGTTGGAATATCCATGCTCTCCATTCGCTCCCCGACCAGCCCACACTCCCTTCCAAATATGTGATCAAAGCGACTGCTCGCGTCTTCGTGATCCCTTCGAGCAGTTTCTTTCCTCTCAGCGAACAGTTAATGGCACAGTGGATACGAACGACAAAGCTCAGGCATGAGCCTGCGGTATCCAGCATATTGAGAGACGCGACCTCCAGTGCCCATAAAGCAAGTAATCATCACACAGAAGAGCGAACACCTGGACTAAGCTAGTCTCGCCTAGTACTATCTCTCTGCAGAACATTTTGGCGACGAGGTCAGGAGGACAAACTCGCCGACCATCAAAACTACGGTCCCCATCGACATACGGCCATTCTTATCTCTCAGCCAACGATGAAGCATCTATTGATTGGTACTGCAAGCCAAATCTCGCGAACAGCAATGCTCACGTTGGTGGGATTACAGCACACGGATCCTCAGTGCCGCCTGTCTCAGCCTGGGTGGATTGATAGGCGACGACGATGGAGGTAACCGCAAGAGACTAGTACTTTGCTTAAAGTTCCTCAACGAAACGGCTTCCAAGTTTCCATTCGAAGACGACCGAGCTACCTGTCGCCTCGACTCCGACCGCGTGCTCTGCTACGTCGGATTGTGTCAAACTACGTGAGAGTGAATGGGGGCTCGGATCATAATCACCGTTCATACTGATTACTCGTTGCGGTAATTGTATAACTTCAAGCGACTCCATCTTGATTGCATCGAAGGCGCTTCTACGATTGTGGCCGGTTCCGAATATTCCAACGAAATCGGCTACTCTCACTACCGCTGAACAACACTGCTGTATTAAAAGGGACCTTGTCAAGAGCTCGTTCTGAACGTTCAGCATTCCCCCAAAATGGCAGACCTCAACATGGGTACAGTGATGTCGTTATCTGGGCGAGTAGCTTTGGTTACAGGCGGAGGGACGGGAATGTATGTTTCCCAAGTTTCTTTTGCGACTCGTGGTTAACTCGCTGACAGAGGATTCTACATTGCTAAAACCTTTGCTGCAAATGGGGCAAAAGTATACATCACTGGTCGAAGGATGGATGTCCTGGAGAAAGCTGCTGTGTCAGTCACAGGCGTCCCAGGGTCCATTCTTCCGTCAGTGATTGTTTCTTCCACATAACCATTCCTTATGCATCCACAGACTCCAGATGGATGTGACCAACGAAGAAGATGTCAAGGCGGGCGCCAAGCACATTGAGAATACCGACGGCAAGCTCGATATCCTTGTTAACAAGTTCGTCTATCGCCACTTCAGTTCTCCTTCACCGTGTGCCAATAGTTTTACAGTGCTGGAATAGCCGGCTCCCTTCGTGACCCGGACTTCTTCACAAAGCAGGCCGCGGCAGCAGATCCTCTCGAACCGGAGATGGTCCAGAACTGGGCGGACATCTTCGCACTCAACACGATTGCTCCATTCTTCGTCGTCCGTGTGTTCCAATTCCTCCTCATCGAAGGAGCGCATTCCCGTCCCCAAGGCACCTCAAGCATCATCAACATCAGCAGTGTTTCGGCAACATACAACACCCAAGCGCCCGGAACGTGTGTATGTGCCCTCAGCTGTTCCCTCTAGGATCGAGCTAACTTGACTCGATCAGATGGCATACAGCGTGACAAAAGCAGCCTTGGATAAGCTCACGCTCGTGCTCGGGATGAGTCTCGCTGAGAGGGGTATCCCGATTCGGGTGAATGCCCTCTAGCCTGGCTTCTTTGCGTCGCAGATGGTCGGTCCTCAGGTTTTGGAGGCGATGAAGACGAAGATACCTGGGTTTGCGGCGCCTGTACCCGTGAGGCGACATGGGACGTGAGTTACGTTTGGTATCTGAATGACATTGATTATTGATGGAGGTTGTAGTGAGGCGGAAATTGGGACGGCCGCCATCTTTTTGGCAGTATCAGATTATACGAACGGGGCGCTCTTGAGCATTGAGGGTGGAATATCGTTGTTGAACCCTTGAATGAATGTTTGATAATCCAGCGCAATACGCCTATATGCACTACAGGCGAAGAGAAATTTAAAGCAAATATAACGTGCCAGTGGCTCGCCCTGGAATTAGCAGCAATATCCCGTTCACATTCAGGTCCGCGCGCGGTATCGTTCGTCTTATCTCTGCGCACGCTAGTCTCATCCTTACTTCGTCAAGTCACCTAATTAATAATGTAATTGCATAAAGATCCAACATTCATCTATTATCCTATCATAGATGCTAGACGGTTGACCCGATGGATCCGTAGCATCCTATAATAAAATTTCAATATCTCAAAGATGACAGAAATAGACTTGATACTAACTTCTGTGTTCAGGCGCCCTGAGAGCAGAAGATCGATGAGAGCTTGTCATTATTTCCAGCCAGCCAGTTCTGTTCATAGTCTCCGTTGTTGAACATTTGGCCATGACAATCTTCATTGGCAAAATAGTAGCATTTGCCACAGGAACCAGAGTTTATCTGGCGGTATCTGTAAACAACATTGAGGATGTAATGGAACATCGAGTGCAAAGGATACTTACGAGCTCACAGCATCGTTGTGGAACCCATTCCAACCGGCACTAGCACCGGTGTTAAGGCACTCGCCTGTAGGGACGTTGTAATTCCAAGTGCAGGAATTGAAGTACGCTTCATCGCAAAGCATGATATCGATAGCTGAGGCAACAGGTGCAAGGACAGCGAGAGCGAGAGCGGCGAATTTCAAGGTAAGCTTTGCCATTGGGTGTGTAGATGGACACTAGGACGATAGGGCAATACGAAGATTCGCATGGTATTTATACCGGAAATGTTGAAATTCGAGAAACATATAGAGATGGGCTTAGATGAGCGTGGATGACATGCAGAATGGCGAGAGTAATGGGACCTGGTCGGGATCGGATATGAGAATCAGGAGCCCTTGGTTCGGGAGAATGTATCAACTGGAGCTGTCAGGCGAAATAACAATCCCGATTCCTGATTCCCCGGAAAGCGCGGCTGACAAGAAGGCGTATGCTATATGAGCACTGAGCACTGAGTGCTTGTCACGGTCCCGTTTGCTTCCGTTGCAAAGTAAGAAGGAACCAGAGCTTGAAAGTATCGGTAAAGAACCAACCCATAAGCAGTCGCGCATACCATATACTCTCAGGGCTACAGACGAGTCCAGTATCTAAACTTGCACCATATTGGCCCCGCTGCGTCACGCACGGTGTTTTGATGTGCTGCATGATTATAGAACCCCGGTAAAAATGTCCGGGTGTATGAATCAATACAGTTTGAACCAGTAGCAAAACATATGAATGGGATAAGCCGTCAGTGGGAGCTGAAGCTGAAGGACCGAGGACAGCGCGTTAGTCCCGACTTCGTCGTAGATGCGAGGATTTTTGTCGCACAAATTTCAAAGTGTTGCGTCATCGTTGCCCGGTGCCGTGAATGCCGGGCTCGACAACACGTGACTCTTCAAGCTTTCTCATCATGGCATACTAGCCAGGGTCAATATCCCTGATGCCTTGGCTACAAACGGTGCCAATGTAGCTGCTATTGATCATTTATTGTAGCGTACATCACACTGTGGTCAAAGGTTGAATGAACCCTCTACTAGTACTAGTCACGGTCCAACAAGTCAAATCGCAATTCCTCGATATGTCTGCACTTACATTCTCATTTACTTCGACTGACTAGTAGTAAACTCTGTCATGCAACTATCATATGAGTAGTCCATATATTTGTCTATTAAAGCGATCAGCCAGCAGAATCGCACATAACTCACAAATTGGATCTACACCAGCACTGCTTCCTGTTTAGTTATCTCATTCCGGCGGACATCCAGAAGCAAGAGACGCCAGTGGCCCCGTGAATGTAAACGTGAATCCCATGATAATGATGATGAAACTTGAGGTACTACTATTCCAGAACGAATTGGCATTGCGGACTTCTGTAAACGACTTCGGATTGTCCAAGTAGTGTATCGGTATTACATTGAAGTCAGTATGATCATTCATTACTGTAACACTTTCACCCTTAAGGGTAACTGAGAGCCTAAATGTGCTTTACCCTTCACAATAGGTACAACACTCGGTGAGCCGGGGAATCGCAGAATCTCAACACCTCCCTCGGGTAAGCTGAATTCGAAGTGTAGGATCAGGCTGGCGAGGATTGTTTGCATTTCCATGATCCTGCATTTCATTGACCAGTTTGATAAACCAAGACTGAGAAGAAGAGGGAGACACATACGCAAATCGCCACCTAAAAGACGGCATGAGGATCAGCCACGGAATAAAGTGATCCGTTACAATTAATTACCCGATGCATGAACGAGATCCGGCACCTGAGAGCCACGTAAGTAAAAGAGAAAAGGGCTTTAAGTACGACTCACTAAATGACATCCTAGCATTCCACCAAATAAGCTTTAAGCTCGAAAGCATGCGCGTAGCCAAGATCGCACTCACAGGTTAGCATACACACCCAGAGATACCGGCAGAGCCTTGTCCAAAAATCGAGTCGGGTTCCACTCTTCCGCGTCATCTCCCCAGAGAGAGGGAAGACTAGAAAAAGCTCGCGTCAAGTTGACATTGAAGTGACATGGAAATGACATGCCGGTTGTACAAGTAAGCAGAACAAACAAGTGTCTGCCCCTTGGGTATCGCAAGCGTCTTCCCTCCGGACAGAGGTAGAACATCGTCATGAGGAGCCGTACGTATCAATGAATACGCAACTGGGTGTAGACGGAGAGCCTCCTGTCACTAGAGGTGAGTATGAACATCCGAAGGAACTAGCTGTACTCACTTTGATAACTGCGTTCAAAAATGGCATCGAGTCATAGTCGTTTGATCCTTTGACCTCTGTACGAATTATGGACTGATGCTCAGAATGCACGGCAAGTTCGTATAACAACCAGGACAGACTAGTGCTTGACGTCTCGTGCCCGGCAACGACGAATGTCCTAGAATGAAACAAAAAATCGCATCATGAAGAGCAAGTAGTACTTAGAGAGATGTCACGAACATTAGCTGTGCCTCAACTTCGTCGTCCTGCAATTTTCCTGCCAAGCGCGCCCTCCCTAAAATGAAACCATGGTCTTATGCGTATTGAGTAGATGAAAAGAGAGGACTCGCCAAGGACACTAATGATATCTCCATTGCCGTCTGGGGTCTGCACGTCGTTGTGGCTAGCCATGATTTCTCGAGCATTTTGCTTAGCCATGTTTCCGACGCTAACGAGTTGACGAATTTCTCGGGTCGAGAACAACAGTAGAATTCGTAGCATCGAATTTGGAAGCATTCGTATTAGAGCAATAAGAATAAGCTCGAGTGCCGTTGTATTGGTTTGCGAGGCAGTGCTAAAATTAGGTATTCATTATGTCTCAGGGGAGCATCGAAATGAGGAAAATATTCTTCTTACAAAAGATGCCTCATCGCTTGCCCTAGTTCCGTTCTCTGACCATCGAGCGTACTAAAATCATACCGGAAAGCGGCTTGTGGAGGTTAGGCGGGTTAGCTGGTGAGAAAAGTTGTGGACACACTTGCCTAGTCCGATAATATCTAGAGTCACCTTGCCCGTCCAATCACGAATATTCATAGTGGCATCAGTCCCACCGGCCAGAGATCCTTTGATACCATTCACAAGCTACAATCATTATAGGCTCGCTTGGATGACCACATTTGTTCGATGCACAGATGAACCTACCTTGTCGCAGCATTGCTGAAATATGACCTGAGAAATCCGAAGCTGCGCAGGAGAGAATGCTGGGTTCAGAATCTTGCGTTGGCGGTGATGAGTTTCACCTGAACACACAAATTACAGTTTTTTGAGCAACCCAGGCCGAAGTAAAGACAAAAACTCACCGGAAACGATGCCAAGACCCTTGCCGGTGATGAGACCCAGTATGAAGACAGCGTCCTTCGATTTAGGGTAAGGATGCGAGGGGTGGAAAACGTGTGCAAGAGCTTTGGGGTCGCAAACTACTAGGACGTCTTGCTATAAATCGTTGCTTCAGTTGTGACCAGGGCAGAGGTGTAATAGAGCTTGCTTACACCCAAACAGTCCCCGATACGATAAAGGGTCCCATACTCCTTGCGCCATTTCGATTCGAGATCGCCTGCGTTCTCCTGATCGCGAAGGACGCGTTGGTGGCCTGGTAGTACGGTGCGCTATGTACTCAGTGATCTACAAATTTGCCACAGATCACTTACCTAGCCAGAAAGATGGCGACGGCGGTCCCTTGACGTGTTTAACTGATGGTCGTTTGAACCATTGATGAAGCAACGAGGCTACCAGGAGTGATGCGAGTACAATGAAGAATGCGACCATCCTCGAGTTAGACCCAAGATACCTACATTCCAGGCTTTTAAGATGCAAGCTTAGCCGCGTTGACTGGTCCCTCTTAACTGGGCTAGAATTATAGCACAGCTCCGCTTTGATAGGCGCACAGACCAGAAGCAATGCATTCTAAGTTACTAGTTCCGATTCTGTTGGAAGGCGGGGCTGAGGCTGCGGTAAATGCCAGATCTGGCTACGACCTGGAGAGTGCACCGTGTGGGTAGTAACAAGTCTGGAGGAATCGTTCCTTGACCTGACCGGACGTGTCAATATGCTGTATTGTGAGAGGTTTCGAGCTTCTCCTGACACCTACAGTTAATCGCCGTCAATATTACTGACAGGATCCACTTACGTGTTTTACCTATTTCTGCGGAGATTTCATAGTAAGCCTGCGTGTGTCGTCGTTAGCCCCATTGTGTTGTGCTTAGTACCAAAGACGTATCAGTATCATTATATAGAGAGCCTGACCTACTCGGAGAGCCTCTTCAACATTGTCAACAAACGTAGCACGCCCAACTATTCCTCGAACTTTCGTGGAAGACGAGGAAGGCGAAGGTTGGGTTCCTTCTAGACTTGTAGCCCGCTTCACGCCGCACCAATCTAGTTAGTTTTGTATCGAAGTGAACATAGAAATATAGGCAAACGTGAGGATGCAGGTGCTCTTCACCTTCAAGTTCTCTTCGCCTTTCGAATCTTGGAAATTCGGTACTGTACGTCCCCACATCCCGATGGTATGGTACGTATTAGTCAACTCGGTGCACATTGATAACGAACTCGGGTAGGTCGGCGATGGCACACGTGGTATCCCGCTCACTCTGATCGGGATATCTTCCAGCATAAATAGTGACCGCAACCCCCTAAGGAAGTGTACGGACCAAGAGATGCGATCTTGAATAATAATCATCTCGAGAAGAAGTCAGATTGCATGAAGGCTGTACATCAGATAAACAAAGAGCCAAGGATTGACCAAGGATACTGCACCATCAACGCTCAACACCGCTCCATTTATATAATCGGATACCGCCGAATAGACCGCCGTCATCCCCATCTCCGCCTCACTAGAAACTCAGATTAATATTCAATCCCATCCAGATATTGTACATACTTACGTTCCTTGCCTCTTCGAGGTATCGGCGCAACCATCCTCGGTAAAGGCTTCGTCTTGATCGCCTTCAACACCTCAGGACTAACTAATTGCGACGCAAACATGCCGGGAGTCAGGACGTTCACCCGAATCGGGATGCGCTTCTGAGCAAAACCCGTCTCCAGAACAAGCGTGAGCTTATCCAAAGCAGCGTTCGTCACGTTGTATGCAACCTACATCAAGTCAGCTTAGACAAGCTGGAAGGGATGGAATAGCACATGCAGAGGACAAGGGGTGAGACTCAGTGTTCATCTTTGCCGCCACGTTACTGACGTTGATGACACTTGCTGTGCCTTCATGTCAAGACTGCGCTCCCTTGATGAGAAGACATTGGAAAGCGCGTACAATGAAGAATGGCGCGATGGTGTTGAGCGCAAAGATGTCTGTCCAGGTTTGCACAATCTCGGGTTCGAAAGGATCTGTCGCTGTGAACTTCTTCGCGGTGAAATCTGGGTCGCGAAGAGGACCTCCAATTCTAGCACTACGATGAAAGCAATAGTGTATGGTTTGGGTGGGGGCGTGGACGACCTTGTTGACGAGGATATCAGGCTTTCCGTCGACTCCTTCAATGTGACGAGAGTTTGGACGAACAAGGACACGGATGGAGGGGAAGACGAGGAACTAGAGATGGTTAGGCAAACTGCCCGCGTTCGGGCTACAAGGACGGGCGGAGTGGGAGTGAACTAGGAGTTTTCCCTCGGGGTTTGTCTTCGCCTTCTGCTCCATAAATACCATGTTACAGTCACTGCAAACCAGGAAGATGAGTGAGGATGGAAGTCTGGCTGCCTATATGCATGTCGCATACCTTGTTTTCAGTGCTTCATCTCAACGTGGCAGCAATAGCCTCTGGCCCATTTGAAAACCAGCGGCTCGTAGGGTTTTCACCTTTAATGGAGGAATTGCTAGCCTTGACACCGGACCCCGGAAGACGATAGGCTACCCTCGATTTCTGTCTGATTTTGCTAGTCGCCTGCCTTGTAGAGGAGATAGCCATGAACTGTGCACAGCTGCGCTTGTGCTGACGTAGTACGTGCCCATCTTCTCTTGTTGACCTCCCACACAAAATCATTGTTGAGATCTCCTGCCACGCTGGATGAGACCGAAGACTCCTTTGAGGAGAAACGCAAATCCGCTACTTGAAGTTCGGTATCGATATCCAGCTTCCGCACCATATGGCCTTTGTATCGAGAGCGATCCTAGTAAGAGTCCTTTTGAACATTCGATGTCTTGTATACGTGATCGCCCGACGCCAGTCTGCCGGTAATACCCTCAAGTCGACGGGAGGCCGGTAAAATACGAAAACTTTGTCCATAGTCAGCATATTAGAGGGTCAGAGAGCAAATCGTTTGTTTAAGTTAGCATGTTTTAAAGGTATCAAGAGGAACCTGTCGAGTTGGTTTTGGTGTAGAGTGGAAACGGGAAAAGATTTGCAGAAATTTTAGCGTTACCATCCCGGATGACCGGACCGACCAACATTTGTCCGAGATCATGGCCAAAATGACACATGTGCTCCCTGGCCTTCGTCAGAGGGACGGTACCGACTTTATTCATCTTTGCACACTGAAGATCATTGCTAGATCATTGCGAGTAGATAGTCGGGCGTCAAGTAACGATTTTCAAGTGATCTGTGGAAATTTCAGCGTATGGCTGTTGAAAACAACTAGGAGTCAAGAAATCATTGCTGCATATTCTTCTCCTCCTTCGACTCATCGGTGTAGCTTCGACTCCTACAGACTTCCTCCCCAGAAGTCGTTTACCTGTGTACATTCTTGTGCTACCAGAATTACACAAGCGTTCCTGAGACGATTTAACCCTGGCCCTCGCTCTCTTCATAGTATCCTCTGGAAAAAATCGGTGAGCAAATGATAAGAAATCAAATATGTATGATGTACCATAGGATGATATCCACGGTAACATGCCTTCTTCCTCTGACGAATGTATGGTGCTCTCTGAGTATCGGCGACGCAATCTCACACGTGCTACAGAGGCTGCTTGTACTAACACTGTCAGATGTTTCTGAACAACAGCGTGTAGATCAGGATTGATGGATGTTAGATCGGGTGAAACCCATGGTAGGTAGAGAGAGTTATGCGCTTCAGTCACGATAAACAGCTTAGGCAGGTCAATCGTCTAAAGTTCAACGGAGTTGAGACATTGCCATAGAACAAATACAGGTAACTCGCTGGTAACTCTCGCAATGCATTCTCGTACGCTGTGAAATACAAGCGGCAGCCAAAGCAAGACAGTTTGGAAATCCCGACGACCGGAGCAGGTCTTTGTGGCATTTTCCACCACTGCAAGAGTGCCGCCAGCATCGCACATTCACAGTGCGGACAGTAAGTATATCGCTCTTCGAACCGAACACCAGCGTCGTCAACGAAGCGGTCAAGAAATGTTTCATCTTCATCAGTGATATCCATCTGACGTTTAAGCATCCCAACAGCCGTTTTTATGTCCAGCTCAACACGACGGTTCTCAGAACGTAGAAAAACGAGTTTGGGCTGATTTCTGAATATGTGGCCGCGGCGAGGGGATACTACAAAATGGATCAACTTGGTCGTTTCATTGTACGTCTTCAAGACCTTCCGTAGATACCGTCCGATTTGGAAAGGTACTGTAACAATCAAGAACATACGATTATTCCACATCTTCAATGACCAGCACATGATAGCACGTACCATCCGTCTGATCAGACGCGGGTAGAAGATCAACCCTCTTTATGAACGCCGCTGTCTCTGGATCGTGTAATTTCCAATTTCGAGCTATCGCTTCGAGGACTTCGAGCAACAAGTCTGCGTCACCGGTACGAAAGTCTGAGGCAAGGTGATGAAGGGTGTCGAGAGCACCCGCCAGGTCTTGGAATTTCTTCTTGTCGGCTTCATCCGCAAGTCGATGTGTAATATCTTTCAACCGCCTTGTCCACATGACATCCCACTTCGTAAGACGAGTATAAGATTTGGCGAATGTGAACAGAAGCACAGATCTATAGACATCGCCGATGGAGTCTCGAACCTGTAGGGGAAGACCCTCGATTGATAGGGTACGCGATCCTGGGGTGTCGACGAGATGTGCTATGCCCGTGAGCTTTTGGCAGATATCGGTGAGGTAGTCCTGGGTCCCTTGTGGGACCTCTTCATGATTCCCAATGATAAAGATTGTGCACGAGTCCGGAGCCGTTGCTATGGCAGATGCATAGACCTCCCTCTCGGCCTGTGACACACATATTCCCGCCAATGCATCGAGCAACGTCAGCATTGGTCGTTCGTTGTCTGTAGTGTCCTTCTCGCGCGGCTCAGGCAAAGAAGCGAGGATAGCCAGATAACTTTCGGGTGCTCCTTCGGTACTGGACATGAGAAAAGGCGAAAAGAGGAGAGTTACTACCCATGCCGCCGGCGCTTAGTCAACCATCACGATCACTTGAACCCCTCCGATGCTGTCAGAGGCTGTAGCATGGCAAGCCGCTTCATAGAGACTCGCAGCAGTCGCACCTGCGTATAAACAGATGCCGCCCCATCAGAACCTGGACACCTTGAAAGATGCGCATTCTCCGAAACAGACGCTGCTATTACTGGGCGCTAGACCGGGCAAGACACGTGAACCCTGTCGTCAAATGCAGAAATCCCGTTTGAATGCTTGAAGGAAGAACAGGACTGCCAGAGCTTGGCAGTGTTCGGCGCACTCTGCGCAGTACTCATTCTTCAAATATCCGCTGTCGGAGGAATCAACTTGCGACGCGCGTCCAGTTCCGAGCGCCACAGGATAGCACAGGATTACCGAGGCACGTAATTATTGATGGCATATGCGAAAGGAGCCTGGAACCTCGGCTTGATCAGGAATGGAAGGTGGAGTTGGGTTGCGATAGATTCGATACTTCAAATCCATAGCTAAACAAGTTTCGCTCGCAGCGAGCTTTGCTTTCACCGTGTCTCTCAGCACATATGGGACATGTGTGTGCACTCTTTCGTCATACTCACGTGTACTTCTCACCAAGATCTTTCTGAATAATCACTACAAATCTTCCTTTCTTGAGCTTGACACGACACGCGTCCATAAGCCGACAAATAGGGTTGTTGTCCCGAGCATAGGAGCCTTCGTCACAATGCTGACAAGTATGTGGAAATGCGGGCAGTCTCTTGCAATGCAAAAACCGCATACGTCGGTATATGGTCTGGCTTAATAAGACCAGAATTTATTATATATAGGCAACAACCACTAGAATAAAAGGGACTGCATCCAGAGGTTATACAGCAATCCCCAATCATGGCTACAGCGATATCACTTTCCGGACGAGTAGGCCTTGTCACAGGCGGAGGAACGGGGATGTATGTTTCCTGATTCTTGAATCTCGATTGTGACTCGTGACTGACTGTCCGACAGAGGATTTATGATTGCGAAAGCCTTTGCTGCAAACGGAGCCAAGGTTTACATCACTGGCCGACGGTTGGATGTGCTAGAGAAAGCCGCGGCATCTGTCATAGGCGTCTCAGGATCCATTATCCCGTCAGTGACCGACATTTATAGGCTTGGATAACCATTTATAACGTATACGCAGATTGCAGATGAATGTAACAGACGAAGAAGACGTCAAGGCCGGTGCAAAGCACATTGAAGATATCGATGGCAAACTCGATATCCTTGTCAACAAGTTCGTCTATGGTACCCTCAGTTCCCTTCCTCCGTACGCTAATCTCTCCGTAGTGCCGGATTTGCTGGGGCCCGCAATCAGGCAGGTAGTCATGACACAGATTTTGCCGCGAAGAAATACGCCGCAGAGGATCCTTTTGAACCCGAAACAGTACAAAACTGGGCTGATCTCTTCGCGCTCAACACCATCGCGCCGTTCTTCATCGTACACGCCTTCCAATCCCTCCTCGTCAAAGGAGCGTCTTCCCGGCCACAAGGCACGTCAAGCATCATTAACATTAGCAGCGTAGCGGCAAAGATGAACACACCAGCGCCTATGGTTTCTGTATGTGCCCTGTGGTTTGTTTGAAGCTTAAGCTTACTTGGCATGATGTAGTTCGCATACAGCGTGACCAAAGCCGCATTAGACAAGCTCACTCTCATTCTAGCGACGAGTTTTGCTGGGAGAGGTATCCCGATTCGGGTGAACGCGCTGCAGCCTGGCGTGTTCGCATCGGAGATGGTGACTCCTGAGTTATTGGAGGCACTCAAGACGCAGCTCCTACCTGGGCAGGTCGCGCCGATACCCGCGGGGAGGCATGGGTCGTAAGTATCTCGAGCATTTAACCTGAGATTGATTGTTCATCTGAATTTCTAGTGATGCGGAGATGGGTATGACGGCGCTCTACTTGGCGGTATCGGATTATACAAACGGGGCGGTGTTGAGTGTTGATGGTGGAGTATCGCTGGTCAATCCTTGACTGGTGTCTGAGTACTGTATCTGATAAAGGACTTTCAAAGAATTAATCTTGCTTTTCCCGCTACTTTCTGTGTGATGCATGTCATGTCTGAATGCATGTCATCACGCTAGCAAATACGACGTCAATGAGTCTCTAGGAATGCTCGAAGGAGGAACAACGGACCTCGGACTGATTCAATCGAAGAAGACGAGGCCTGGAAAGACGTACCAATGGCCAAGATACCAAAATAGAAACCACAAGACAAATGGGGAGAGGATTGTGAGCCAGAAGATTTGGGACGAGAACAGACAAAGGTTCTACATGCTAGTTAGCCTAGTTCAACCAAATTTGGCCAGTTGAGAAGGTACAACACGGAGTGTAATCAGTGATGAGAGGCTAGTTGTTCTTCCAGGAGCGGATGTCTGTATGCATCTAAACAAAATCAAGGTACTATGGGACGAAGCATTTACGAACGCACCAGTCTTCACTAAAAAAAAATTGAAGCACTCCCGCCTTGAACACCTCGATTTCTGCCGCCAGTACCACGAAAAACAGATTCTCGAATCTCCCTTTGTCGACAGTTTTTGGTCTTCGCTAGTTTGCCTTCGGCAGATTGCAGTACGGTGACAAAGAGAGGATAAGGCAACTTGTATTTCAAGCTTGAGGGTTTTTTTATTGACAACTTTGTATAATCTGCGGTGTGCGGGGTCCGTCTCCTCGATGAGGGAGTCTATCATCATTTGGCTGGGTTTGGACATTGCTTCAAGGTAAAAGAAAGGTAAGGGCGGGGTAACGGGGCGGTTAGTGTACGGAGGAGGGGAACCAGGGGCATCGTAGACGAGTTTATTGACGAGGATACTTATCGAGCTTCCCCTCAATTCCTTGTATGCTTGGCGGATGTTCTGGTTTCGGCCAAGAGGGTAGAACTTTGCACTATGCCGCTACGACCTACAGGCAAAGTTTCCGTCAATACGCACACACAGCTCCAAATTGATATTTTATGCGAGTTACCCTTGAATTCACGTCCGTTCTCCCAGTAAAAAAGGGTCGCATGATTGAAGGTTACCAAATCCCAGCAAGCTTGAACAGGCAAGCGATACGTCGCCACAACTATATAGCATGCACCAGCTTTTGGACCTGGCTGATCCCGAATTTACCGGTGTCGCCTGCCACCACTGACAATGCTGCGTGTGCCGTTGCGTGCTCTCGCTAACTTTAAGAAATCGATGATCAGTTGTCGTTGGAATTGTTGTGCAAAGTTTCCCACCTTCGGCGGTATTTCTGGTACCTCTTGCAGTCGATAAGCTGGTTATTAAAACAGTTCCCTCATCGTGAGCCCGCGGTTTCTACCACATCATAGTTCGCAAATGCTGGTTTAGGTTACTCCCTTGAATAGTCAACTGATACTGAATTGTCTCCGAGGGGTACAAGCGGTTCCAAGTCAGTTCGTGCCCTGGAATTTCGTTCGTGAGATGAAGAAGGTTGCTGATAGGACTGGCGAACATGGCATTGCAGTAAATCGCCATATTGCAGAAGGGTAGTCGTTGCGGGGTAGACGGACCAAGAATGGACGGCAGCTAGCGTCGGGGTTTGAAATATACCTTCGGACTGCAGCGACCATCATCACTCTGCCACTGGACGCTTGTTTTTCTTTATTTTAAGCCTCAAGAAAGTAGTGAACGTCGAATTTGAAGAACTCATCAAAGCAATTAAACGTTCAGCTGGACCTAAAGACAGCAGAGCTCAGCGCCCCACAAGCGCGCGCAAAGTTTCCTTCCTATTTATGATCCACCGTCTCTTGTAGATCCGTCTCGGGTTCGTCTTAGCTCAGATAATGGTACGTCTCCTTACAGTATGGCAGATGTTCGCAGTCTCACCAAATCCATTTGACAGTTGATCCGCGTACACATTTCAGTCAAGAATTGTTATCTGTCGTTGTACTGTGTACTGTACACTGCAGTGGAATATCATTGTCAAATCAATTCCACTTTGGAAGCAACCCGTCAAGATGGTCATTCGCCTTCCTCAAGTCTTTCGCGAAGGCCGGAGGAATTATTGCTTGATGGTGTACATGGCCTGGTTGTAAGACTTGTTAATGATAGCGGCATACACATTCTCAAGAACATCATGGGGTGGGTTTTTCCGTGCAGGACCTAACGAATAGCTCACAGAATCCATTGAAAGAATATCTTTTACGGTCAGGCTAGTATTGGAGAGATAGCAGTGCCGCAAGGATGCCGGTTGAAATAAATACCCTCTTCCTTCTCCTGCTGACGGGTTGTGCGAACAAAAATAAATGCGTTGACAGGTCAATTCAAGTAAACATTCCACCACTCATTACTGACCACATGTTCAGTTATCAATACAGATCTCTAGGGAACCGGTCACCGCAGATATGATATATCCTGAGGCATCAGGAAGGGCCTCCAACAGGATCAGAACAACGCCGGGCCAAAATATCCAGTCTCCCCCACCATTATCAAAGTGGAGTTGCGGCAAAATCTTAGTTCCGGTGAGGGGGATCAGTCCTTCTTATAAACTCGGCTCAGTTCAAGAACTCATTACTTGCCAGCCTTCATAAACGTTCAGACCATAAAAGTGTCTTGAAGGCTCGGGACGTATCTTATCTCAAGAGTCATAGTTCTCTCCTTCACATGGCTGTATTCTTCATCGTACTCATCGCATCACTCCTGGTAGCCTCGCTGCTTCACTGGTGGCTCAAGCGACCCTCAGTCAAGCATGTCAAGGGACCACCATCGCCCTCTTTCTGGCTAGGTAAGTCATCTGAGGATCACCGTGTACAAACATCAGCTCACGCACCATATACTAGGCCACCAACGTGTCCTTCGCGATCAAGATAACGCAGGTGATCTCGAAACGAAATGGCGCAGGGAGTACGGCACCGTTTATCGTATCGGGGGCTGTTTGGGTGTAAGCAAGCTCTATGCCTCTGCCCCAGCCATGCCACGATTAAAGCAATGTTTCATAGCAAGACGTCCTGGTGGTTTGCGACCCCACGGTTTTCGGACATGTTTTCAACCCCTCACGTCCTTACCCCAAATCCAAGGACGGCGTCTTCATACTGGATCTCCTTGCTGGTAAGGGTCTTGCCGTCGTCGCCAGTAAGTTTTACCGTGGTTTAGCCTGTGCGCCTGTATTTAGCGTGTTTAGGTGAACCCCACCATCGTCAACGCAAGATTCTGAATCCAGCATTCTCCACTGCGCAACTTCGGAAGTCCCAGGTTATATTTCAGCAGTGCAGCGACAAGGTGGGTTCATCCGTGCGTCAAACAAATGTGGAAGTTAGAAGAAACCTATGGTGATTGCAGCTCGTGAACGGTATCAAAGGATATATGGCTGGTACCGGTACTAGCGACACCATCAACATCCGTGCCTGGACAAGCAAGACTACCCTAGATATCATTGGTCTAGGCAAGTGCCAGAATCTGATATTCTCTCGCCAGTCAATTTAACATCCACCGTAAGCCGCCTTTCGGCATGACTTTACTTCAATTGATGGCTCAAACACGGAACTAGAACAAGCGATAAGGCATGTTTTGTAAGAAATGTCTCTCCCTTACAAACAGCGAGGCTCATCATAACTAAAATCTGATTTCAGCACCGCCTCACAAGCTAATCCATCGGCATCAGAGCTTATTCTCGTAGACTTGATACGGATGCTTCCAGATCCAGTGCTGGAGCTTCTACGGCTAGTTCCAACTCGAGAGTTTCGTCAAATCATCAGCGTAAGAAACGTGGCTAACAAAATTGCCCGAGAAATCATCGCTCGCCATAACGGGGTGCAGACACCGGAAGGCGATGGAGATATCCTTGATGTCCTTAGTAGGTCCGCTCTCGAGGTCCAACAAACGGCACCTATGAACATGATTTCTTCTCTAGCGACAGCGCGCTTGGCCGGGAAGATCCATGACGACGAAGTCGAGGCCCAGCTAATGTTTGTGATAACTCTTTCCTTACTCCTCATGATGATGATTTGGGTTCTAGGACCTTCATTACTGCCGCGAGTGAGACGACGGGCACTAGTGTATCATGGCTGTTATACGAACTCGCTGTACATCCCGAGCATCAGTCCATAATCCGTGCAGAGTTGAAACAATCCAACGATTACGACTCTCTGCCATTTTTGAATGCCGCTATCAAAGTGAGCATGCCTAGTAGCTATACCGGACCACCCTTTTTCACCTCTAGAAACAGGAGTCTCTCCGTATGCACCCAAATGCGCCTTCCTTGATACGTACCGCTCCTCACGATGATGTTCTACCTCTCTCTGGAGGAAAGACACTTGCGGTACCCAAAGGGCAGACACTTATTTGTTCTGGCTACCTATACAACCGGCATGGTTTTATATCACTCCAATGCCATAAACCTGACACGAACTTTTTCTAGTCTTTCGTCTCTCTGGGGAGACGACGCGGAAGAGTGGAACCCAGCTCGGTTCCTTGATAACCCTATGTCTGTATCTCTGGGTGTGTACGCTAATCTGTGAGTATGACCTTGTGTTTTGGGCGTAGTCTCGAGACTTATTTGGCGGATGCTAGGATGACATTTGGTGAGCTCCATCTCAGCCTGTTTTTCTTTCACTTATGCGGCCCTTCAGGTGCTGGGCCCCGTTCGTGCATCGGGTAATTGTCTACTGTGTTTTACTTTCCTGCCCCCCAGTTGCTGATCCTCATCCGACTCTCTTGTAGGTGGAGATTCGCGTATGTATCTTCCTCCTCTTCTCAATGTCGCCTTATTCAAAGCTTGTCGATGAAATACAGGGTCATGGAAATACAAACCATCCTAGCCAACCTGATCCTAAACTTTGAATTCAGTCTACCTGAGGGAGGCGTCGAGATTCTGCGGTTCCCTGGCTCGCCGGCCGTTGTACCTATTGTGAAGGGTGAAGCACATTTAGGCTCTCAGCTACCCTTGAGGGTGAGACTTTTATAGTGATGAACGGCAGTGAATGCCAGGACTGCATGTATGTATCAGTGTAATATGCTTCAAGAATCCGACTCGTCGTTCGTATTTACTACGAGACTCGGGAGCGATTAACAACACTTCTTTGTAACTCTGTTAGTCGAGATGGAAGAACTTGAATGGATAACAAAGACGTTAAGAGGAAGTAACCAGCGTAAGAACAGTAGGCTATCCTGACGCGAGGATTATTGTCAAAAAGCGGTGGCGGAGGTACCTCGAACACTAGTTAGAGAACGATATCTTACACTGAGAGCAGCGGACCTGGCCGTAAGTACCTTGATTGACACCACCCTCAGGCTACTGTCATGCATCGCCACCGTCCCATTCCAAGGCGATCTCGTATGTGTCATCAAGCTCTATCTACCACGGTGGACAACGAAAGGGGGAGTGCAATAACCAAATCCTCATCCTATTCATGATGATCATAAGCATGAATCTACGAGCAGGGTGCTGGTTCCATCTCGTTTGTCTACGATTTGGAGCCGTTGATTCTTTAAATGTGCTGTCGGGGGAAAATTAACACGCTCGCTGTAGCAACCTCATGACCGGACATTCATTTGGGCGCGATACTTCAACATGTTGTACCTCGAGCCTAGACAAAGAACTTGGATGCTGGGATCATAGTAAGGAACTGTAGTAAACATGGGGAATACAGCTTGGAACTTAAACAAACCCTTAGCTTAATGCTTGAGCTGACGCCTGAGGACTGAAAATCGTCGATTAAATCCTCCACCATGATCGTATGGAGAGTGTCGCGGGAGGAAGTTTAGAACTTGCCGACACGTGATCACAAGCACAGGTGGCCGGCCCTAATCTCGGTTTCAACGTCGACCTTACGTCGACTCTGATACCTACTTCGCTGTGTTACTTTGTTAAGATTGTTGAGATCGAGAGTGATCGATCGTGCCGGACTCGGCATCAATCCGGAAAAGTCCGGAATCTTCGAGATGGTTGGAGTACTGTATAATTACGTTCAGTACGAATGTCACATGTCCAGCAGCCTCATTCGTATTCGTAGAATAACCACCTGTCACACGTCCGAAGGCCTCATTCGGATAGGTTTGGCGTCACAAGTCCCAAAAAGTACCTTATTTACGCAAAAAGTGTCAAAATTCTGTATTTTCGCCCTATTTTACTCTTTTTGTATCAGTACATCCTTAACGTATGTCGATTTTTGGTTGCGTATTGGGTAATATTCTACTCGTCTAAGAAAATCATTCGGACTTTTCACGAATGTCACAGTCCCAACGCCCGCATTCGTTAATTCGATAAGGTCCAGGGGTGTCACGGGTCACAGGTCATTCGCTGTGATCGTAATTATACAGTACTCGAGTTCAGCTCATTGCTGACTGAGCACGGAAACTTATGGACACTGTAGGAAAGTAGTAGAAGACTCTAGAAAGACATTACTTGTAGTATATAAGTAGCTAGATTTTTTCCGAGCTAATAATCATTAACTTTACATCCCAACTACAGTTGTGCATACAACTCTTACACTGCGCTTATTTCAATCCCTAACCTCAACAAAGATGTCGTTCATTGATTGCTTCTTTGTTTGAGAAATGCTCTTACTTACTCCTGATCAGGATGGCATCTCCAACACGAACGGACAAATCACGATTTCATCCCTGTTTCTCTTCTTTCATACCCGAATTCTCGCAGCCCAAGAGATCCTCCAGGATCAAGGAGCTTCTTCTCTCTAACAAACCACCATTGGATTTCGAAAAGCAGCATTTACTCGAAACTGCAACTAGAGGCCCTCTAATTCTTGATGAATTTGACGAGAAAATTACAGCGGTACGCCAGTTATTGGATTTTTTGGTTGCGGAAAGGGACCAGGCTGCGTCGAACATCTCTGATGCCAAGTCTCTTTTGCACCCTGTACGCAGACTGCCGGATGATGTGCTACGTGAGGTATTTCGGGCTTGTACTAGGTCGTTAGACCAGTTCGATCGGGACGTTATCATTAAAAGGCCCAAGATAGACATAGAATCTGTCCAGCCAAATCAGTCGCCATGGATCGTCTCCTGCGTCTGTCAACAATGGAGAACGGTCACCATTGACACCAGAGAGTTATGGTCATTCATCGGACTTGATCTGGATTGAGGCTATCGAAACAAAGAGCTGGCCAAGAATCGCGCTTCCATGCTCGGCTTATCATTGTTTCGAGCCAACGGTCACGATCTGTTCATTCGTCTTTATGGCGAAAAGAATGCTATAGACAAGGGGGTCGCAAAAACCGAAAAAATCATATAGGGTCGAAAGAAATTTTAAGGCCTCGATGGAGTGACCGACCGACCGGCGTGGGAATAACATACCGAGAATAGTTGCTGAGTCATCCCATCCTACCATTTGGGGACTTTACAGCCACCGGTAATCTCTCTATTCCCGGACCCGAAGCTACCCATCTTGCATCCGACTTACCCAAGTCTGCCCCCAGTGCTGCCGGGAGGTTCCTTGAGCCTCCTACAGGTCAGATATGATCCGACAGGTTCTATTTTACACCAAATAATGCATCCATGGCACCCTGGATAACCCCATTCCTCTATACAGAGGGGGGGCAAAAAAAATTTCAAGGCCTCCTGGGACCGACCGACCCGATGTGCCGGCTTGGCGGGCCGCAACCCCCTTGGCTATAGACGTCGATCCGATCCTTCCAATTCTCCTCCCCAGTGCTCCGTATTGGAAGCGACTATTAGTCTCTCTTCCTCTCTCCTCATTACGACACTTTTCAATGTGCAAGGGTTATCTAAATCGCCTTGATGCTCCTTACATACACGCAGCTGAAAATGAAGTCGATGCCTTCCATATTGACGCCTTTCAACTTGCTCCGAACCTAAAGATCCTTTCAACCAATATGCGCCGCCCGGCGTTCACGCACTTCTCCATTCCTTCCTCAGGAATCACTACCTTTATATCTGCCGGCCCCAATATGAATGCATATGAATCCCTTAAAAGGCTTCCGCGCATACGAAAGCTCGGTCTCTTTTGCTGGGACCTCGTTAACGAGGCCGCAGAACCAATCTCTCTACACAGTGTGACTGACCTTCACCTAATGAAATCACTAACCTCCCGGGCCGGTCTTTTATCCATCACCAATATGTATTCTCACCTTATCCTTCCATCTCTCCGACAACTAGAGATAACCTTTTTCGGATCGAAATCACCAGACGAACCCTGTTTTCCAGTTGTGACCAGCCCAGATTCGTGCCTTATCGAAGCGCTTGTCGTTCATCTCTCTCGTCTATCACAGGAAGAATGCACTCAGCTAGGCGACAAACTCTTCAAATTTCTACGTGGAACTCCCGAATTGGCGAGCCTGGGCATTACGACCGACCAGACGAATTTACCTGATCGATGGCTCAATAGCTTGGTATACATTTCGGGGCCAGAGGTCGTAGCTCCGCATCTCCGGCTTTTGAGTATACCTAGTGGTCGTATCTCAGCTGGGGATTTGGGCTGCCTTGTAAATGCTATCGAATCCCGGAGGAAAAAAGATGTCGATTCATCCAATGGTCAACATTGCACGTTGGAGAAAGTGATACTCGGACCGGAACCTGTCGAGTTTGACGAGGAGGAGCTTTCAGAGAGGTGGTCGGCGTTGCTTGCTGGGGGACTCATTATCGCACACAGGAAAAGATGAAACAGGAAACCTCATGTGCGTTGTTTAATCTGGTCATTGGCAGACTTATGAAAACAACATCAAAGGTCGAACACGCAAAGAACCAAGAGTAGCATTGCGTGTAAGTAACCGACGGACGCGTTTTAACCGAGCAGCGAGAACTCAGAATCAGAAGCAACGTCGGCAGCGATAGCAACTTCTTTCTTTTCTCTGATGTTAATTGATTGGTTTGAAATATTCACATTCAGTATACATAAGCCCGCGTTCGGGCTACAAGGACAAGGAAACATGGGAGTGGATTCGACGCTTTTTCTCCGGGCTTTGTCTGAGTCTTCTGCACTATGAATCCCGATTACTGTCGCTGAAAACCAAAGGACCTTGGAGAGATGTCCTCTTATCCATGTCTGCAAGTAACTTGAATATGGGATGCATGCTTAGAAGAGGTATGCGCAAGACGTACCAGAGTCTTCACCTAATACTTCGCGCCATCCTCATTCCTTAGTCACCACATGTTGGAGAAGCCTGCTGTTAAAGGTCCTTCCTTTCCACCATTGTGTGCTCTTGCCTGGCGATTCAAATTCTTCCGTCGACGTTCGCACTCAGTGGAGCCATAGCGTCGGTGATGATTGCGATTTCCTGGAATACCATGTTCCTCTCAGCGAACCCGAACTCCTCTCTCGCAAATCTCAACTATCAGTCTCAATGGCAATACTATACTTATGGTATTGATTGGTCACTAGACACCGTTAGCAATTCCAACTCCCTTTACGTGCTGTTTCCATCATCTCAGCCATAATCTCAGCAGGCGTCCGCGTCGACTTCTCGAAGATCACCTTTCTCGGTCGTATCCCGTTGATTATGATCCTTTGGTTATCAACCAAAGTAATCCACTTGAGTTCGTCGACCTTCACGCCTGCGCCAAGTTTCATTATCCTGCACTCGCCAGGACCGTGCATGCTGTACGGAATATATGGCCCTAGCACATACCTTGAAGCTGGACATCACTATCATACTAGTACTAGTAAGTTCCATCCCAGTCGTCCTTCCAGTCGATGTAGGCAGCCAAGACATCCATGTTTTTGTCGCATAGCCCTACTAGTAGTTGATGGGAAATTCTATCAGAGTATCGGAGTCGTAGTTCAAGGGATTCGGCATTTTGAGCGCCTTGTAGATTGCTTGTAGAAGGACACCGTATAGTAGCCGCCGATCCTGTAAGCATGCCGGAGGCCAAAAGGGGAAATATCGGGGTTTGAAATATAACTTCGGACACCATCACCGACGCAGCGCTATGGCTCCACTGGATGACCGTTTTCTTCTCAAGTTCCAGTCTCAAAGTAACGTCAAACGTCGACGGAAAAACTTTAATCCAAGCAAAAAAGAGCGCACAATGAACGATCAATTGCAAAATATTGTCTGGCCGCTCTGTGCGAGCTCCATGATCTCGTACTGTCCATCGTCATCCTGGGTCTGGTGGCAAGATATCCTACATTAAAGGCGAACAACCTCCCTTTCTTCCTTCCCTGCGAACCTCTAGTTTTTCGATGGGCCAGAACATGTTGAGATGAAGCACTGAAAATGACAAGGTACGCGACATGCATAAGCAGTCAGAACTCCGTCCTCACATATGTTCCCGGTTTTCAGCGACGGTAATGCGGAATTCGTGATACAGAAGACGAAAACAAATCCCGGGGAAAAATGTCTAGTTCACTGTCACTTTCCCCCGTCCTTGTAGCCCGAACGCGAGCAGTTTGCCCAGTCATTTTCGGTTCCCTGTCTTCTCGAGGCTGCCATCGGAGGGTTGTCAGTCCAGCCAGTACGAAGGATGTATGGGGACACCTTCAGAAATGCGCGTTCTCCGAAATGCTACAATTACTAGGCTCTCAGGCGGAATGCTTTATCGAGTCATATCTGGCCGTGCACTCTCGCGCAGCGAAACACGACCCTCCCAGGACCCTCACTGTTCCTCCATACCGAGTAAATGCGTCGTTTACTCGTTCTCCGCATCTTCAGGGTCGCTGGGGTCGCTGACTCATTTTTCACACCTTCGCCGTCGAAGGAATTAACTTGGCCTACGCACGCCTAACTCCGAGCGACACCGGATTACCAAGGGAAGTGGGTATTTATGGCATGTGCGAGTCAACAAGGAGTCTGGGATGTTGGCTTGATCAACACGAAAATCGAAGAGGAAGGTGAGTTGCGATAATTAAATAACTCAATTCCAGCTAAATCGTTTTCAGGAAGGTTTTCTTCAAGGACTCTGAGCCCGTATGGTGCTTATGTCTGCACTCTTTCACTGTATTCGCTTGTACTTCTCACGGAACCTTCAACGGCATTCGTGGAAGAGCTTGAATAATCACTACAAAACTTCTTTTCTTGGCACGACGCGCGTACACGAGCCGGTAAACAGGATTGCTGTCCCGGGACCAAGTGCTTTTGTCACCATGCTGACAGTATGTGGGCAGTCCCTTCAATCTTGCAACATAAAACTACCGTTTACCGCACACACCGGGATACAGCCTCGCTGAATAAGACCGGAGATTTATGACATCTAGACGACGACGACTAGAATAAAAGGGACTGCATCCAGCAGCCATTCAGCAATCCCCAATCATGGCAGATCTTAACATGGCTACAGTGACGTCACTTTCTGGTCGAGTAGGCCTCGTTACAGGCGGAGGAACGGGGATGTATGTTCCTTGATTCTCGAGTGTGACTCGTTATTGACTCTCCAACAGAGGGTTTATGATTGCGAAAGCCTTTGCTGCAAACGGCGCCAAGGTATATATCACTGGCCGAAGGTTGGACGTGCTAGAGAAAGCTGCTGCCTCAGTTACAGGTGTCCCAGGATCCCTCGTCGCGTAAGCAGATGTTCTCTCCCCATGATGTTCGTCCCTGCAGCTGATGTGCTTACAGGATTCAGATGGACGTCACAGATGAAGACAGCGTCAAGGTCGGGGTCAAGCACATTGAAGGAATCGACGGCAAGCTCGATATTCTCGTCAACAAGTTCGTCAATAGTATCGTCCTCAGTTCCTCTCGTCCATGCTGATGTCCCGGTAGTGCCGGGTTTGGCGGTTCCCTTCGTGACCCGGACTTCATTGCGAAGAGAAACGCTGCAAAGGATCCTTTTGAGCCCGAAACGGTACAGAACTGGGCTGATATCTTCGCGCTCAACACGATCGCCCCGTTCTTCGTCGTACGTGCCTTCCAATCCCTCCTTATCAAAGGAGCGCATTCCCGCCAGCAAGGCACGTCAAGCGTCATCAACGTCAGCAGTGTGGCGGCGGCGATGAACACAACGAATTCGTTGACGTCTGTATGTGCCATGCCATCCCTTTTAGCTCGTCTAAGCCAACCTTGATATAGGCCGCATACAATGTGACGAAAGCCGCTTTGGACAAGCTCACGCTTGTTCTGGCAACGAGTTTTGCTGGGAGGGATATCCCGATTCGAGTGAACGTGCTGGCGCCTGGCTTGTTTGCGTCGCAGATGGCCAGTCCTGAGATCGTGGAAATGGTCAAGACGAAGCCATTACCGGGGATGGTTGCGCCGATTCCCTCAAGGAGGCAGGGGACGTGAGTGTGGTCAGTTGTTTGAATGGGATTAAATATTGATTTGATTTCTAGCGAGGCGGAGATGGGGATGACGGCGGTTTATTTAGCAGTGTCCGACTATACGAATGGAGCGGTGTTGAGCGTTGATGGTGCAGTGTCGTTAGTCAATCCTTGATTCTTTGATTATCTGCCGTACAGTTTTCATGAAATCCGACTTGTTTTCCTTTTCTCCATTCCCGTCCAAGATAACACGTCCTGGTCCGTACACTTCTTCAGGGGATCCGGTCACTGGTTGGTTGAGTGTTATGCCGGAAGATAAATTTCCCGATCAGAGTGAGTGAGAAACCGCCTGCACCATCACTGACCCTCCCGAGTTCCTCATTGAGCAACGAGTTGACCTATACGCAGCATATCATCGGGATGTGGGGACGTACCAAATTTGCAAGATTCGAAAAGTGAAGAGAAGGTGAAAAGCGCTTGCATCCTCACGTTTGCCTATATTTTGATGTTCTATCAGATATGAGAAAGTGATGCGGCGTGAAGTAGGCTACAACTCTAGAAGGAACCCGACCTTCGCCTCCTCCACGAAAGCGGAGAGATAATGAGGGTATACGTTCGTCGACATCTTTGAAGAGGCTCTATGAGCAAAAAAGGTTTGCATAATGATGCTACATCTTTGGCAAATACAACACAGTGGGGGCTTAAATACGCAGGCTTTTATAATATAAAATTCACGCGGAAATAAGCAAATAAGTAAGTGGATCGACTCGAGAATATTAACGGCGACTAACTGTCAGGCGAAGCTCGAAACCTCTCTGGGAATTCAACACATTGACAGGACACCGGTCATCGGTCAAGTCAAGTAACTATTCCACCAAGCTATTTACTAACCGCACTGTGCGCTTTCCAGTCGTAGCCAGATATGGCATATACTGAAGGGTCAGCCCGCCTTCCAACAGAATCGGACCTAGTAAGCTAGACTGCATTGCTTCTTGTCCGAGTCTCTGCGCCAGTGCGCCTATCAGACATAGCGGAGCCGCGCTAAAATCCTAGTCCAGTTAAGAGAAACTGGTCGACTCGGCTAAACTCCCATCTTAAAAGCCCGGAATGTAAGTATTTTGAATCTAGCTCGAAGAGCCCCAGTTGTTTCTTTGCATGGCCGCGTTCTTGATTGTAATCGCGTTACTCCTGGTAACCTCGTCATTATTTCATCGATGGCTCAAACGACCATCAGTCAGGCACGTCAAGGGACCGCCGTCGCCATCTTTCTGGCTAGGTAAGTAATCTGTGGCAAATCTGTGGATCACTGATTACAAACACACCATACCAGGCCACCAACGCGTCCTTCGCGATCAAGAGAACGCAGGTGATCTCGAAACGAAATGGCGCAGGGAGTATGGCACCCTTTATCGCATCGGGGGCTGTTTGGGTGTAAGCAAGCTCTCTATTACACTTCTGCCCTGGTCACAATTGAAGCAATGATTCGTAGCAAGATATCCTGGTAGTTTGCGACCCCAAGGCTCTCGAACACGCCTTCCACTTCTCACATCCTTACCCTAAATCGAAGGACGCTGTCTTCATACTGGGTCTCATCGCCGGTAAGGGTCTTGCCATCGTTGCCAGTGAGTTTTACTTCAGTCTGGCTTTCGCACAATTTTGTAATTAGCGTGTTCAGGTGAAACGCATCACCGCCAACGCAAGATTCTGAATCTAGCGTTCTCCCCTGCACAGCTTCGGATTTCGCAGGTTATATTTCAGCAGTGCAGCGACAAGGTAGGTTCATCCCGTGCATCGAACAAATGTGGTCATCTGAGGGAGCCTATAATGACTGTAGCTTGTGAATGGTATCAAAGGATCTTTGGCCAGTGGAATTGATGCCACTGTCAATATTCGTGATTGGATGGGCAAGGTTACTCTAGATATTCTCGGTCTAGGCAAGTAGGACGTGACTTTTCTCCCCAGCTAACCCGCTTAACCTCCACAAGCCGCTTTCCGATATGATTTTAGTACGCTCGATGGTCAGAGAACGGAACTAGGCAAAGCGATGAAGCATCTTTTGTAAGAGGAATGTTTTGTTCATTTCAATGCTCCTCATGACGAATACCCAATTTTAGCACTTCCTCGCAAACCGATACCACGGCACTCGAGCTTATTCTTATAGCTCTAATACGAATGCTTCCAAATTCGATGCTAGGAATTCTACAGTTGTTCTCGACCCGAGAGATTCGTCAGCTCGTTAGCGTTGGAAACATGGCTAAGAAAAGTGCTCGAGAAATATTGGCTTGCCACAACGACCCGCAGACCCCAGAAGGCGGTGGAGATATCATTAGTGTCCTTGGTAAGTTCTCTCTTTTCACCTGCTTAATACACATATGAACATGGCTTCATTTTAGGGAGGGCGCGCTTGGCAGGAAAATTGCAGGACGACGAAATTGAGGCACAATTAATGTTCGTGACATCTCTCTAAGTACTACTTGCTCTTCATGATGCGATTTTTTGTCTCATTCTAGGACATTCGTTATTGCAGGGCACGAGACGTCAAGCACTAGTCTATGCTGGTTGTTATACGAACTTGCCGTGCATTCTGAGCATCAGTCCATAATTCGTACAGAGCTCAAACAATCAAACGATTATGACTCCATGCCATTTTTGAACGCGGCTATCAAGGTGGGTACGTTAGTTCCATCAGATGTTCACGCTCACCTCTAGTGACAGGAAGCTCTCCGTCTATACCCCGTTGCGCATTCATTGATACGTACGGCTCCTCATGACGATGTTCTACCTCTTTCCGGAGGGAAGACGCTTGCGATACCCAAGGGGCAGACACTTGTTTGTTCTGCTTACTTGTACAACCGGCATGACATTTCCATGGTACTTCAACGTCAACTTGACGCGAGCTTTTTCTAGTCTTCCATCTCTCTGGGGAGATGATGCGGAAGAGTGGAACCCGGCTCGATTTTTGGACAAGGCTCTGCCGGTATCTCTGGGTGTGTATGCTAATCTGTGAGTGCGATCTTGGCTTCGCGCATGCTTTCGAGCTTAAAGCTTATTTGGTGGAACGCTAGGATGTCATTTAGTGAGTCATACTTCAAGCCCTTTTCTCTTTTACTTACGTGACCCTCAGGTGCCGGATCTCGTTCGTGCATCGGGTAATTGAAACTGTGACGATTCACTGTATTCCTTTGCTGATCATCGTCCCGTCTCGTAGATGGCGATTTGCGTATGTACCTCCCTCCCTTCTCATCTCGGTTTATTAAACTGCTCGATGAAATACAGGATCATGGAAATGCAAACGATCCTAGCCAACCTGATTCTTCACTTCGAATTCAGTTTACCTGAGGGAGGTGTTGAGATTCTGCGGTTCCCCGGTTCGCCAGCCGTCGTACCTATTGTAAAGGGTAAAGCGCGTTTAGGCTCTCAGCTGCCCTTAAGGATGAAAGTTTTACAGTGATGAACGATGGTGGCTTCAGAGGGGGTATTTTAGCCTACCACCGTTACACTTCCTCGGCAATTCGACAAAGAAGTCCGCGATGATTCGGTTTAGAGTAGTAGTACCTTACGCATCCATCATCATAATCATCATCATGAGATTCATCTTTACATTCACGCGGCCAATTGACGGATTCAGAATGCCTCTTCTCGATTCACCTAAATTCCATGATAACATGCTGCAGGTACAAAATTATGTATAATACTCTTTCAGGAATGGTATGCGAAGAATAATGTTAAAAAAACACCGTTACAGCGAATGCAGTCATACAAAGCATTTCCGTGGACTTGAACGTGAACGGAAAACATCGCCGTTGACTCTAAGACGAGCCACTCTGCCTCAAATTCCTCTTTGTCTGTAGTGCATATGGACGTATTGCGTCTGAATTATCAAACATTCATTCAAGGGTTTACCAGCGATATTCCACCCTCAATGCTCAAGAGCGCTCCATTCGTATAATCCGATACCGCCAAGTAGGTAGCCGCCGTCCCAATCTCTGCCTCACTACAACCTCGAATCAATAATCAATGTCATTCAGATACCAAACATAACTCACGTCCCATGTCGCCTGGCGGGTACGGGGGCCAAAAACCCAGGTACTTTCGTCTTGATCGCCTCCAAAACCTGAGGACCAACCATCTGCGACGCAAACAAGCCAGGCTGGAGGGCATTCACCCGAATCGGGATACTCCTCCCAGCAAAACTCGCCCCGAGAATAAGAGTGAGCTTGTCTAAGGCTGCTTTCGTCGCGCTGTACGCTAACTGATCGAGCCACGTTAGTTCGATCTTAGAGGGAACGACAGGCCACATACACACGTTCCGGGCCCTTGTGAGCTGTATGTTGCCGCAACGCTGCTGATGTTGATGACGCTTGAAGTTCCTTGGGGACGGGAATGCGCTCCTTTGATGAGGAGGGATTGGAACGCACGGACGACGAAGAATGGGGCGATGGTGTTGAGAGCGAAGATCTCGGCCCAGTTCTGTACCGTCTCGAGTTCGAGAGGATCTGACGCCGCGGTCTGCTTTGCGATAAAGTCTAGGTCACGAAGGGATCCGGCGAAGCCAGCACTATGAAAAGATTGGCATACGATGAAAGAGAGCTGAATTAGGAACAAACGAACTTGTTAACGAGGATATCGAGCTTGCCGTCGGTCTCCTCAATGTGCTTGGCATCGGCCTTGACGGCGTCCTCGTTGGTCACGTCCATTTGGAGCCTGTGCGTGCATAAGCAATGGATATGCGGGAGGAAGGGCAATTACAGACGGAACAATGGACCCGGGGACGCCTGTTACTGACGCAGCAGCTTTCTCTAGGACATCCAACCTTCGGCCAGTGATGTATACTTTTGCCCCGTTTGCAGCAAAGGCTTTAGCAATATTGAATCCTCTGTCAACGAGTTAACCACGAGTCGCAAAAGAAAGTTACGATATATACATTCCGGTCCCTCCACCTGTAACCAAAGCTACTCGCTCAGATAACGACATCACCGTAGCCATGCTAAGATCCGCCATTTTCGGGAGATGCTGAAGTCTCTTGACAAGCTGCCTTTTATTACACCAGTCTTATTCAGCAAAACTGTGTTGGCGGCACCACTGACGTCCAATAGTCCATCCTTTCCCATGATGATGGGACACTGTGACAGAAGTCCGGGCCGTACCCATAGAAAAGGAGCCGTTGCTGACGGGACACGGGATGCGGGGACACTGCAGGCTTCCTCCAACACGCTCGGACTTCGTCCAGTGATGTGTACCTTCGCACCATTTGCAGCAAAGGCTCTGACAGTGGTAAATCCTTTGCTGAAGGGTCAACTGTGAGCCATAGACGAGAATCCTTATGTTTACATCCCTGTTCCTTCCCCTGTAACAAGGCCTTCTAGCGACATCAATGTAGCCATGGTCCATGTTGGGAGAAGGTTTTGGACAGTCCCTTTTATTCCAGCAGTGGATTCCAATCAGAATGAATCTCAGCAATGGCCCAGGACCTGGCCTTCTTCGGCATTTATTCCATTTCCCGAGATGGCGACGAACGGGAACCGTAGTTTTGAAGGTCGTCGCTAAGATCTTCTGCATACAGGCATTGTTAGGCAAGACTAGCTGAGTCGAGGCGTACAATACCGCACTTCTGTAATCTCTTTCCCTTTGATATTGCACGCGTCTCTCCGTGCGCTGGATACCGTCAGGCCCATGCCTGGGCTTTGTCGTTCGTATCCACTATGCAATTTGACCTGTGGTACCATTTAACTGTTCGCTGACAGGGAAGAAACTGCTTGAAGGGATAACGAAGACAAGAAGAGGAACGATAGATTATTAGGCGCGCAGGCAGCGTCGGAGTTTCAAACACGGTTTGAATTACGACCACCATCTACCATCGTCTATACCACCATTTTTACCGCGCTCTTACCTTTCTTCTACCTCAAAGTAATGCTAGAACACAGCAAAGTCACCGGCCCATTTAGTGAGACGATGGACCCTCTCACCGCAGATTATACGAAGAAGTTGTCAATGAAAAAGAAGACCTCCAGCGTCAAATACAACTCACTTCATCCTCTCTATTTATCGACCTATTGCAATCTGCCGAAGCTGATCTAGTGAAGTGCAAAGATTATTGCCGCAAGGAATCTGTTCTTCGTGCACTGGCCGCAGAAATCGAGGAATTCAAGCCGGGAATGTGTCAAATGTTTGGTGAAGACTCGTGCGTTCCACAGGTGCTTCGTCCGTGCGTAGTGCATTGATTTTGTTTTAGTTGCGCCCAGGCTCCTGCTCCTGGAAAGAAAACTGGCTTCTCACTGGTGATCGCGCTTCGTGCTGTATCTCCTTGACTCGCCGACTTTGGTTGAACTAGGCTGATTGATGTGTTGATCCTCCGTCTCCTCTCGTCTAAGCTCTTTTGGGTGGTGATCCTCTCGCCATTTCTCTTGTGGTATTTTGGTACCTTGACTATTGAAGCGTCTTAGTGAAGTAGTGTAGATGCTCGTTGTCTGACCTTCTTTGTTTTAACAGACTGTTCTCCGTATACCTTTCCTGAACAAGTCTTACACCTACTTTTGTGCCTGCACCCTGTCATGAAGAAACCAATGGTTCTGCGAATGTCACTTGTATATTTTATAAGGGTCGACTCAAAAGTCTAGCGCGTATCTTGGCTACAGATCAATGCATGGTATTAGGCTCGACTTCTGATGCATCAAATAATGGTCGAGGCTGTTGCCGGCCCGGGGTACGTCGCTGATTCGAAAAACTGGCAAAGTAGGGACGGATTCGGTGTAACTAGTCGAGAAGGAATACTGTGGCCTTGTAATCGGCGAGATGTAGGTATATTATGTCTTTCTAAAGAAGAGTAGCCATTCTTCTTTCTGGTTCTGATCTGGTGGGAATAAAATGAATGGTAAGTAATTTAAACGTGGGGAATACATTGAGCACTCGCAGCTTCGAATGTTAACAAATAGCTTGAGCCGGGCCTGAGAGCTGAATTGTCGATTAAATCCTCCTTCACGATTGCACATATGGACACTATTGTGGACGTTGGGAAGCGTCCGGCTTTTTACTCTTTTTATCGACACGTGGTCATAGGTCTCACAGGTAGCCGGCCCTAACTTCGATTTCAACGTCGACCTTGCGAGTCATATCAAGTTGAATCTAACACCTACTTTCCAGTGTTACCCTGTTAGAAGGTGGTTGATTACTTCTTTGTTTGAGAAATGCGCTTACTTACTCCTGATTAGGATGGCATTTCCAACGCGAACGGACAAATCACAATTTCATCCCTGTTTCTCTTCATTCATACCCGAATTCTTGCAGCCCAAGAGATCCTCCAGGATAGAGGAGCTTCTTCTTTCCAATAAACCACCGTTGGAGTTTGAAAAGCAGGATTTGGTAGAAACTGCTGCCAGAGGCCCTCAAATTCTCGACGAATTTGACGAGAAAATTGCCGCGGCACGCCAATTGTTGGATGTTTTGGTTTCGGAAAGGGACCAGGCTGCGTCCAATATCTCCGATGCCAAGTCTCTCTTACACCCTGTGCGTAGACTGCCGGATGATATGCTACGTGCTGTCTTTCGGATGTGTACCAAGTCGGCGGACCAGGCATTCAATGGGATTCTTGACGTTTTAAAGCCCGAAATAGACGTCGAATCTGTCCAACCAAATCAGTCGCCATGGGCCGTTTCCTGTGTCTGTCAACAATGGCGAACTGTAGCCATTTACACTGGAGAGTTATGGTCATTTATCAAACTCGATCTAGACAACAGACCTGAAGATGAAGAGTTGGCCAAGAATCGTGTGTTCAGACTTGGCTTGTCATTGTTCCGATCCAATGGCAACGATCTCTCCATTCGTCTTTATGGCGAGAAGAGTGTTCCAGGCGTATGTCCGATCCTTCAAATCCTCCTCCCCACCGCTCCGTACTGGAAGAGACTATCTGTCTTCCTTCCCGTGTCCTCATTCAGACACTTTTCTGTGTGTAAAGGTTATCTAAATCGCCTAGATACTCTTTACATAGGTGGCGTTGGAAGCGAAATCGATGCTTTCCATATTGACGCCTTCCAACTTGCTCCGAGCTTGAGGGTCGTTGGAACCTATGTGAGAAGCACGACGCCCACACCCTTTTGCGTTCCATCCTCAGGAGTGACGACTTTTATATCTGGAGGCCCCAATATATATACATGCAGATCCCTTAAAGGGATTCCGCGGGTACAGAAGCTCACCCTCTTTTGCTGGGATCCCATCGACGAGGTCGTAGAACCAATTTCTTTACCCAGTGTGACCTTGCTTCGGCTAGTTCACTGTACTAGCTCCAGTCCTTTATCCGTCGCCAATATGTATTCTCACCTCATCCTTCCGTCTCTCCGAGACCTGAAAATAGCTTTTATTGGATCGAACGACCTAATCTCCTTACCAGTTGTTACCAGCCCAGATTCGTGCCCTATCAAAACATTTGGCGTTCAGCTCTTTCGTCTATCACAGGAGGTATGCACCCAGCTAAGCGATGAACTTTTCAAATTTTTACGCGGAACTCCCGAACTGAAGAGGTTACGCATTATTGTGACCAACTCGGACCCATCAGAGACGAGACTACCTGATCGATGGCTCAATAACCTGGTATACATTTCGGGACAAGATGCCATAGCTCCGCGTCTCCGTTTTTTGAGTCTGCCAGACGGTCGTATCTCAGCTGGGGATTTGGGCTGCCTTGTAGGTGTTATCGAGTCCCGGAGGAGAAAGGATATCGATTCATCGGACAGTAAACACTGCGCGCTGTTGGAGGAGGTGGAGCTCGGGCCAGAACCCGTGGAGTTCGATGACGAGGAGCTTTCAGGGCGATGGTCGACATTACTTGCTGGTGGACTCATTGTCACACACAGGCAAAAATGAAACAGGAAAATCCATGTGCGTTCTTCAATTTTGCATTCACGGACTTTTTAAAACATCATAGACGGTCGAATACGAACAGAACCAGGAATAGTATCGTATGCAAGGGACGGACATGTTTCTGTCGAGCAGCGAGAACGCAGAGGTAGAAGTAGCGTCGACGACTATGGCAACTCCTTCCTTTGCTCTGATGTTACTTTATTAGTTTAAAGCATTCAGATCCAAGGATAATGTGAATACGCACTTTCGTGTAATACCGACACTCGTATCCCTTCCATACTTCCCTTCATTAACACACTCGCGAATCGCCAAGACGAACTATATGTAGCTCGGAGTCGTGAATATTATTAAAGGATCTTCGGTAGATCCTGGTCGATGCTCGGTTACCGAAGATACAACGATTTCGCTGCATGCAGAAGGGGTCAGGGTGGCAAGTTCAGTTCCAGACAGGTATAGTAGCGGTGTGCCCTGTGATGCCGAACTTTGCCGGCACGCCACGGGCATTGATCCCCGATTCTTTCCGAAGAATGAGGAAACGACAGAGGGTTATAGGGAGCCGTAACTGGTCGTGAGTAGTGCCAAACTGTCTGGACAGGGGCTATACTCCGGGTTGGCTTAGCTAATTTGCGGTGATTGGCGAGCATCCGGCAGGCTTCGGCAGACATGCCGGGTGGCTGAAGATGATGGCCGATGTGGCTGAAAATTTCTCTCTTTCCGATTTCTCCCTATTGGTTAGGAGAACTGGCCTGCTTATGAGGAGTACTTATGGCTTTGGTGCTTATCGCTAGCATGGGTCTCTTCGCAGGAATATGTATTTTCATTCCAATGTCTGCTTTTACCTCCTTTTCATAAGACTTTGTTCCATAAATCTCTGTTTCCTTCTCATTAATGGTTGGGCTGGGCATCTTCCCTTTGACATCCTAGGCTCGTGTCTTTTGAAGTTGCTGGCCATCGTTGCGCACTTCCACATCATCTTCCATCTTTCTTCCACTTTTTTCCATCTTAATGCTCTGTACACTCTCAGTCCATTCACTGTAGTCTGTATGCATCTTTGTATGCTCTTGACATCTCTGTGACTGCTCGCTTGGTTTGGTTTTGCTGGTATGCTGCATTGCCATGAACCATTGCATATCAGGGGAGCAGGTGAAGTCTGATGTGTTTGTGCTCTGTGCGGCGCAGGAAGACATGTGTCCGATCTGCTCTTCTTCCTTAATTGACCTCTTTGCTTGCGCACTACCTTTGAGGCTCTTGCTTTGCTTACTTGCTTATCTTCTTTCATCCTATATCCTGTATTAACTTAGGGTTATGAATATGGTATTCTTTAAAAAGCCGAGTGAGAAAATGCGAGCTGGTGGTGGCCTTCGGCCGCCACCGAGCGAGCTTTTTCAAACGAGATATGCTGATTTTACCCTTCAAAGACAGCATGTGTAGCAATGTCCCACTTAGTAACTACATACTGCAGCAAAAAAAGGGCGCAAGAAAGCCAATAATTGTTGATATTTGCAAAAGGGGAAGAATCGGGGACACGGCTTCCGCCGCTACTGGATTAGTCATGGCGCACGTTGGGGGCGGGACTCTGCTCTTTTGACGAGGAGGCTTTGGAAAGCGCGTACGACGCAGAACGGCGCGATCATGTTTAGCCCGAAGATATCTGCCCAGCCTGAGTTCTGTAGCATTTCCAGTTCGAAAAGATCCTCTGCAGCGGATTTCTTCGTGATGAAATTTGGGTCGGAAGGCAGCAAACCTGGCACTACGAAGACAGTAGTGTATGGACGAAGGAAACGAAGAAATCATGGACGAACCTGTTGACAAGGATATCGAGCTTGCTGTCGATTCCTTCAGTACGCGTGGCCCCGGCCTTGACGTCCATCCAAATTCTGTAGGCACATTAGCAACGAAGCTCACGGGGAGAGAACGGCTGCTTAAATGACAATGGATCCTAGATACCCTATAATTGATGCCCCAGCTTTCTCTAGCACGACCAGTGAGCTCCGTTATGGCACTGAAACTTTTGCGATGATAAATCGGCACAAGAACGGCAGAGTCCGGGGTCCACAGCCGAGCCATGCACCATGACGGCAAAGGACGGCAGTCACTGTCGGAGTCTTAAATGCGGCTTGTGGCATCCATCTACCAGCGTCTACACCACCACCACCTTTACTGCGTCCTTGCTTTTCTTCCTCCTTGAAGCTATGTCTGAATTCAGAAAGAAGGTGGATGCTCCCAGCGAGACGATGGACGCTGCACAGCGCAGAGAAAGTGGAAGTTATCGATTTGCCATGGCTGTGTAAAATGCCGAGGACGAAATAGCGAAGCCCAAAGACCATTGACAGAGGGAAACTCTTCTTCGTGAACTGGGCGTAGAACTGGGGCCTTTAGTCCGGAGGACATCGAACCGGAAACAGGTAAAGCGTTTGGTGAAGATTCTGGTACGTTCTGTAGATACTCCGTCCGCGCCTAATAGTATATTTATTTTTCTTAAGCTACGTACAGGCTTCTGCCCGGGAAAAGTGCTGGTCTCCCATCGGTGATTGCCCTCCTTGCTGTACACCCCTGGCCCCCCAACTTCGGTTGAACTAGGCTGACTGACATGATGATCTTTTGCTCGTCCTCTTTTCTCTGGCCTGGGATTTTCTTTCCGTTTCTGCTGTGGTTTCTACCATAGGCAAAGGACTTGACTTGACTCTGTGCGTCTCAGCAAAATATCGCAGATACTCGCTGTCCGACTACATTCGGTTTAACAGCGTTTCCTTACTTTATTCTCCATATACCTGTCCTGAAAATAGTTTTGTAGTCACCGCATGTCGTAATGCAATCCGTGTGAATCGAGAAGAAACATTTTGGATCTTACATGAACCGAGTTCAGATGTGTACGACAAGGCTAGCTGCGAAAGGTCCATTCTTCCCGCCACAACGGCCTGGACTTGGGTCTCAAAGTATCTTGCAATGTCAAACGGCCAAACCAGTCTCGCTGAACAAGCTAAGGGATTGTGCTCAGTTGTCGATGTTAGGAGACACGGACATCTTACTGCACATAGATGTTTACTCGGTGCACCAGTGTCCTGTCCAATATTCACCGGCCTTTCCATATAATGATCTTTTCTCCAAACCCAAGCCTTCTTCCCCAAGTGCATCAAGCCCTTCGCTTTTTAGCTGATCAATGACTTCCGAGTCATCAACACAATCTATACGCAAGGAAGTTAGCCTTGCCACATTCAAAACTGCTGCCCGCTGTTCATCAAAACGTCGACGAACGATGTCAATAAGGTTTTTCCCGTCTCTTCTTTCCCAGACGACATCGGGATCGATGCAGAGGCAAAGTCTCTTCATCGCGGGAAGGGTTTCAGGTACAGTTAACTGATCAAGTGGGGATACGGAATGGCCTTCTTCGTAGAACACGACTAGATAACTGAGGCTTGCTGTGATGGCCTTGAGAAGGTGAATCTTTTGAACCACCTCCGGGAAAATGCCTAAATAATCGATGGAGCAGGCCGACCGTCCTAGAAAATCTTGGAGTGAATGCATCGCTGCGTCCTCGTTTGAAACGAAGTCCGGAAAATAGTTCAATCTTCTGAGCGACGGAGCCGTAAGAGCACCCAGTATTCTCACATCATTGACTTGAAAGAATCGGAGTTGTTCCATTCGAACAGGTAGGAGGCTTGGATTGCCAGAAACCAAATGTCCGTCCTGCTCATCATAAACCTGAACCCGAATTTCGATGAGTGTTGGTATCTGGGTGATGTACCGAATGTCTGCCAAATGACAAAATGTCCCCTGAAAATGTGTAAGGAGGCTAGCATTCAAAGGTCGCTTGGAAATCTCCACTGGCGGTCCGAGACTCGCACATCGAAGAGATGGTGCAAAGGACAATGCATCCGTGTCCAAGTGCGCTTCGGAGTCCCGGGTATAAACGTACAGCTCCTCCAGAAAAGGAATATTTCCGAATACAGAGGAAAGCTTCGCCAGGTCTTTCGATGGTGCAGACATGTCCATCATCTTCCAGAGCGCAGATTGTTGAATGACCATATCGAAGACGTGGCTATCATTCGCGCCGTCTTCAGTCCTTATTGCTATCCATAACGGAAGCTCTGAAGAGCGACGAAAGTGATGGGCGAGGATGTCCGTTGAGTGTTGCGTGTAGGGCGGTTTCAGAATGACAACAGACCATAGGATGGGCGAGGCCAGCACAATATCCCACCACCATCCACAAACTTGCCCTAGGGGCCAGACTCCCTCGGTGACATCGAGACTGTTCTGAGGAAGGTGCGCAGCCCAGCGAAATATCTCCGCGAGGATGTCCTTTGGAAGATGATGGATAGGTGATAATGATGATTTGCGCCTCGAAAGCGAATGCTCCAGCTGCTCTTTTCGGCGTGTCAGTAGGGCGATTTGGGTGTCTATAATGGACATCTCTTGTTCATATGCAGTGATGTCCTTTTCAATCCAAGAGACGTCTGCGTCCAGTAAGGGCCTCTTCTTACGAAGAATCGACGTTATTATCGCTTCGCATTCAGATTCGTCGTCTTGTAGCGGAACAGCATCAAATGACATGATAGAGAGTAGAACTAAACTGCAAATAGCAAGTTATCAAGCCCTGTAGTTTGAAAGCAGCTGTATGATACTCACGCTTTGGATTGTGCAACAGAACCGAGAACGCACTGAGTAAAGGCCGAGGTCTTGGCGGGGGAACGAAAGTGAACGATGACAATTGATCCCGCCTTTCCTGTTTCGGAGACCAATCGTTGTTTCACCTTATCCACCCATTTAACTGTTCGCTGAAGGAACTGCTTGAAGGAAGACGCGAAAAGGAACGATAACCTGTAGACTCGTCACACCGCGAATATAGAAATTTAGAGCAATCTTATTCTTATGTATATACCCATGTTTTGATTTAACGTCAAATTTTTATGGAACCAAAGGTTTAAGAATGCCTTAAACTGGGTCTTCTGTTGTATGGGCCTTCCTTGAACCTTCAATTGAAGTTTAAATCTCTCGCAGCTCACCTTCATCGTCGTTTTCTACCATCATCGCCTTTATCCGAGAGCTGGAGCCTGAGGCTCGGCGCTCATGCCTGACGTTGTTTGTATCCACTGCGAGACTTAGCTTGCGGTACCAACCTACAATGCTGCATTGTTGGCCGAGAGGGAAGAACGAAGAGCAATGGAACAGGATGGTGGTGATACCGGCGCAACGTCTCAATAAGGAACGGTCGGACCGCCGAGCCATGTGCTAGGACGGCAGGCAGCGTCGGAGCTTGAAATACGGCTTGAATTGCTACCACCATCATCCATCTACCACTGTCTATACCACCATTACCTTTACCACGCCCTTACCTTTCTTCCACATCGAAGCTATGCCTGAACTCAGAAAGAAGATGGGAGCTCTCGGCGAGACGATGGATGCCGCACAGCACAGAGAATACGAACGAGTTGTCGACGACGTCAAAATCCTCAAGCATGAAATGGAAGTTGTCATATCTTATCAATTTGCCTTGGCCGTGCAAGACGCCGAAGACGAAATAGCGAAGTCCAAAGACAGTCGACAGAGGGAAACTCTTCTTCGTGAGCTGCGAGTAGAACTGGAGGACATCAAGCCGGGAATGCTTCAACTGTTTGGCGAGGACTCTGGTACGTTCTGTAGATTCTTCGTTCGCGCCTAGTATATTTACTTTGTATCAGCTGCGTACAGGCTTCTGGTCGGGGAACAAAAACTGGTCACTCATCGGTGATTATGCTCCTTGCTGTATCTCCTTGACTCGCCGACTTTGGTTGAACTAGGCTGACTGACATAATGCTTTTTCGCTTTCTCTTGTCGACTCTTTTCTGGCTTGGGATTCTTTCTCCGTTTCTGCTATGGTTTTACCTTCGGTAGAGGACTTGGCTTGACTATCTGTACGTCTCAGCGAAAAATCGCAGATGTTCATTGTTTTTTTTTTTTGACCTCATTCGTTTTTACAGCGTTTTGTACAGTATTCTCCGTATACCTTTCCTGAAAGAGTCCTATACCTAGTTTTGTATTCGCAGCATGTAGCGATGAAATTCATGTGAATCGAGAAGGAACCGTAGTTTTGAGGGTCGACGTTCGTTGTCTTTGCCGAGTTTCTCCTGCCGCCCTCTTCACCAAGATCTTCTGCAGACAGATATTACTAGGCGAGACTAACTTAGCCGACGCGTTCACAATATCGCGCCTCTGTGATCTCTTTAAACAGATTTCCTTCCGGTATCGGTACGCGTCGCTCCGTGTGCTGGCTACCGCCAGGGCTTTGTCGTTCGTATCCACTGTGAGATTTTTCTTGTGGCACCAATTGGCTAGCTGAGAGGGAAGAAATTGCTTGAATGGATAACGAAGGCGCGAAGCGGAAAAAGGACGACAGGCAGCGTCGGAGTTTCAAACACGGCTTGAACTGCGACCACCTTTACCACCCTTACCTCTTTTCTACCTCAAAGTAATGGCAGAACCTAGCAAAGCGATAGACCCCCTCGTCGAGGCGATGGACCCCGCACGCCGCAGACTATACGAACAAGTTCTCACTCAAAAAGCAAACCTCAAGCGTGAATTACGACTCACCCTATCTTCTCTGTTTGTCACCGTATTGCAATCTGCCGAAGGAAAGCTAGCGAGTGCCGAGGACTGTCGACAAAAGAAATCTGTTCTTCGTGCACTGGCGGCAGAATTCGAAATGTTCAAGCCGGGAATGCTTCAACTGTTTGGTGAAGACTCTGGTACGTTCCGCAGAGGCTTCGGCCGCGCGTAGTATATTTATCTTGATTCAGATGCGTACAGGCATCTGCTCCTGGAAGAGCAACTAGCTTCTGATCGGTAATTATGCTCCGTGTTGCGTCTCCTTGACTCGTCGACTTTGGTTGAACTAGGCTGACTGACGTGATGACCCTTTGTCTGCTCTCGTCCAAACTCTTCTGGCTCGTGATCCTCTCTCCGTTTCTCTTGTGGTTTCTATTTTGGTAGCTTAGCTATTGGTACGTCTTGTGAAATATTACAGATGCTCATTGTCTGATCTCATTCGTTTTTCACAGCATTTTCTACACTATTCTCCGTATGCCTTTCCTGAACGAGTCTTACACCTACTTTTGTACCTGCGCTATATCGCGATGAAACCAACCCTTTTGTGAATGTCATGATCAGCTTATGTTCTTTATAAGGGTCGACTCGAAGACCTAGCGCGTAATTTTGTTCCAGATCCCCTGGACGCTGACAACGATGACGCAGTACACTGAGTCCGTGCAGTTACCGGCGACAATGACTCCCCGTATCTACGACGAAATTGGAACTTATCTGCCGGCTCCGGTCTTTGGTTTCCACTCATTCAGATGTTTCGCCGCTAGGCCAATCGTATGTATCAATGCAACCACCCGGAAACATTTACCGGGGTTCTATATACTTACAAGCAGGACACCGTGATGCGGCGGGGGCAATTTGGTGCAAGTTTGGATACTGCACTTGTCGTTAGCGGTATAGCCCTGGGCATGCAACGTTTTCCTCCAACATAACGAGCTAATCGTATTGCACTATTTCCCTGCCTAATGTCTGCGAAGCAGGCCGGGATTCCCAGGGACTCTAATACCCAAAGGCGGAACACTATTTTTGTAAGAACCCATAGAATGCATCTATCAAGGCTCTGTTGCGAAGTTTTGCCGGTAGGTGTGTATGGTATTCTCGACCGCTCAGGAAGCAAAAGGGAAAAGCGCTCATTTCGATAGCATATGCCTTGGACCTGTTAGTCGCACTTTCCAGGGAGTCAAAGCGGTAAGGATCATGAAGAATTCCGCACTAATACTTGGCGAGAAAGTGAACGCTAAAGCTTGACTGAACTTGCTGAAGCTTGAAGCTCGAAGAGCCACGTGTCGCCGAGCCCGGCATCCACGGCACCTGACAACAATGACGCAGAGTCCGTGTACGACCGCGTCTACGACGAAGCCGGGACTAACGCGCTATCCTCGGTCCTAGGCCTCAGCTTCAGCTCCCACTGGCAGCTTGTTCCATTCAAATGTTTCGCCGCTGGTCCCGACTGTATTGGATTCAAGCACCTGGAATCTTTCTACCGGGGTCACCCTATAACAATATAGCGCATCAAAACACCTTGGGGGCAACCTGGTGCAAGTTTGGATAGTACTGGCCTCGCCTGTAGTCCTGGATGTGTATGGTATGCGCGACTGCTTAGGGATTGGTTCTCTGCCGATACTTTCAGTTTCTGGTTCCTTCTTACTTTGCAACGGAAGCAAATGGGGCAAGCACTCAGTACTCGATAGCATACACCTTCAGGTTAGCCGAACTTTCCGGGGAATCAGGATTCGGGATTATTATCTCGCCTGACAGCTATAGTTGATACCTTCACCCGAACGAAGGGCTCCTGATTCTCATATCCGATTCCGAGTAGGTCCCATTACTCTCACCATTCTGCACGTCATTCAAGCTATTTTCTTTATGTTTCTCGAACGTGTGCATTTCCGGTATAAATGCAAGGCAAAACTTCGTATTGCCCTATCACCCTAGTGTCCGACATCTACACACGCAATGGCAAAGCTTACCTTCAAATTCGCCGCTCTCGCTCTCGCCCTCCTGGCACCTGTTACCTCAGCTATCGACATCATGCTTTGCGATGAAGCCTACTTCAATGCCTGCACTTGGAACTACAACGTCCCTACGGGCGAGTGCCTTAACACGGGTGCCAGTGCCGGTTGGAATGGATTCCACAACGATGCTGTGAGCTCGTAAGTGTCTTTTTCGCTCGATGTTCCATCCATTCTTACCGTTGGTCACAGATACCGTCAGACCAATTCTGGTACCTGCGGCAAATGCTATTATTTTGCCAATGAAGATTGTCATGGCCAAATGTTCAACAACGGAAACTATGAACAGAACTGGTTAGCCGGAAATAATGACAAGCTCTCGTCGATCTTCTGCTCTCAGGGAGCCTAATCAGAGAGGTCAGTATCAAGTCTAGTCCAGCCATCTCTCATAAGTTGAAGATTGATCATAGGATGCCGCGGATTCATTGGGTCTAGCATTTGTGATAAGTTAATAGATGAATGTTGGCCCACTTTTATGCAACCATATTTTTAATTAGATGGCTTGACGAAGTGAGGATTCGGCTAACGCACGCGTAGCAGCAGCAGAGTTGTTAAGAACAGTCGTATTAAATTGCGTCGCCAGGCCGAGCCATAAAGGTATATTGACCTGCTATCACTCGATTTATTGCAGGGTACATCATTCGCACCGCGGTCAAAGGTTTGATTAACGGTCTACCTCAAACCGTAATTCCTCGATACGTCTGTACCTGCATTCTCATCCGCGTCGCCTGACCAGTGGTAAACTCGGTCATACAACTATCGTATGAATAATCCATATAGTTATCTATTAATGTGATCAGCCAGCAGACTCGTACATATAAACTACAGAACTCACGAATCGGATCTACACCACTACTTCCTGTACAGGTATCTCGTCCCACCGGACATCCAGAAGCGGGAGACGCCTCTGCAGGTGTATCGGAAACATAATCGCCTGATCCCGAGCATCCACCTTCAAACGTATGATAAAGACCGACCCAGTGACCGACTTCGTGTGACACAGTATGGCCGAGGTTGTAGTTCGTTATAGAGCCTCCAGGAAGGGAAGAGAACAAAACAACAACACCGTCGTCTGTAGGGGCAGAGGAATATTCCCAAGGGAAGGTCGAGTATCCTAGTATTCCAGCCGTGTCGCTGGAGGTAAATCTAGAGTAGAGCAGAAGTGGGTACAACATATTAATAACGTCAGTTGAAAGCAGACCGACCCGACTGTATAGATGTTCAGTACTGCTTTCCCGCCGTGCCGAAGAGCTTCTTTCATTGCGGTCTGTTGGGAATTATCTGGACCTGCATTATTAAACCAATCAGAGTTGACGGTCCGAGTGGTCCCAGCAAGGACATAGGAAAGGCCTGTGTCGGAGAAAGCGCTATTTAAGATCTTCATCTGGTCTTTTATTTGAGTGTCACTGCACACGTAGATGAATGAGTCAATCCCCTAAGCAAGCGATCTTTAATGTGGTACTCACGAGACGTTGCCAATTGTGGCGTTCTGACTGACGACATGGAAATATACATTTATAGGTGCTGAGGCCCGCCCGGAAAGTGCATTCGCAGTGTCGAAGCCTTGGAGGGCAGAATCGATGAGAAATTGGGCTTCGGCTGCTATTATGTCCGCAGGGTTTACGTAGGATGCGCATGTCCTAAATAATAGCCTGGTGAACGAAAGAAGATTGAACCACTAAATCATATCTGACCTTTGCGCCGTACCCGGGGTTGAAGTGAATACTACAGTAACCAAGAGAGTCAATGTGAGATGCAGCGTAGCCGAGAAAACCATCGTAAGGATATGAATATTAGCTGTTGACTCAATCTGAGTTGAGAAATGAAACGAGGGGATGTAGTTAATTGATAAGAGAGCGCAAATAATGTAGGAAACAGATGGTTAGTGCAGGAATAGTACTAATAGAAGGAGAACTACGAACTGGAGATTGTCAATGGAGAGAGTCTGAATTCGCGTAAGGACCCTTGAAGACCTGATAGTGTATTATAACAGGCACAGCGATAGCAGTCGAAGAGGGCCCTTCGTAGAAAGGGAACAGTAGCGAGATATCCTATGGCAGAGACGAACACGACGTAGAGCGCAGTCAACAGAAGAAATGTTGTGGGACCGTCGTTGTCCGCACGGCCGAGGTACTGTCAGGACTCCTCCGATACAAATGTCATTGTATTTCGGCAGAGCCAAATGACACAGGGAAGGTGGCGATAACCTGACATTTGTAATGGTTTGCTCGCGGGAGTCGCAGACACATTGCTTCAGCCTTCTCCCTGTCCATGTTGTCGGTGATCCCTCGGAAAGGTTTTTCTTGATCCACATTCTCGCAACGAGATTGAATTTCGGCTGAATCGAGCTTGAAGTCAGGATCCAGATGATAGTCCAAAGTCCATCGTATTTGTCGTGCGCCGTGTCTTCTAGCTGAAGCTCGAGGCGCTTGAGCTTGAGTCCCAGACTTCCTCGTCATCCACTTTATGTTTGTTTCGATTCTGTTCTCCCTTCGTCGAGTCGGCATTAGGGTCCAATCCTCCTCTTCAACAGAATCAGACCGAGGTCCATTGTTCCTTGCTCCAGGATTCATGGGCGGTGTATTTGCTAGTGTAATGACGGGCGTTCAGACGTGGGGCGTACATCACACTGAAAGCAGAGGGAAAAACAAGTTAATTCGGTGGAAGACCTACACCAGGTACAGTACTTAGACAGTCAAGGATTGACCAGCGATAATCCACCATCAACACTTAAGACCGCCCCGTTCGTATAATCTGATACCGCCAAGTAGAGCGCAGTCATGCCCATTTCCGCATCACTAGAAACTCAAATCAACAATCAGTCTCATCTAAATACTCAAAATACTTACGTCCCATGCCTCCTCGCGGGTATCAGGGCGACCTGCCCAGGTGCAAGGGTGTTCTTGAGTCCCTCCAAAAACTCAGGAGTCACCATCTCCGACGCGAACGGGCCAGGCTGCAGCGCGTTCACTCGAATCGGGATACCTCTCCCGCCAAAACTCGTTGCCAGAACGAGAGTAAGCTTGTCCAAAGCGGCTTTGGTCACGCTGTATGCGACCTAGATCAAGTCAAGTGAGCTCAAGCTTTAAATAAATCACAGGCCGCATACAGTAATCATGGGCGATGTTGTGTTCATTTTCGCCGCTACGCTGCTGATGTTGATGACACTTGAGGTGCCTTGGGGACGGGAATGCGCTCCTTTGAGGAGGAGGGATTGGAAGGTGCGTATGATGAAGAACGGCGCTATGGTGTTGAGCGCGAAGATATCAACCCAGTTCTGTACGGTTTCGGGTTCAAAAATATCCTTTGCAGCATATTTCTTCGCGACGAAATCTGGGTCGCGAAGTGAGGCAGCAAATCCGGCACTGCTGTATCGTTAGCATGGATGAGAGGAATTGAGGGTGGCACTGTTGACGAACTTGTTGACGAGAATATCGAGCTTGCCGTCGATTCCTTCAATGTGCTTTGCGCCGGCCTTGACACTTTCTTCGTCTGTGACGTCCATCTGGATTCTATAAGTGCGTCAGACCAGACGAACGTCATGGGGAGAGAACTGCTTACGGGACAATGGATCCGGGTATACCTGTGACTGATGCCGCGGCTTGTTCTAGGACGTCCAGCCTCCGCCCAGTGATGTATACCTTGGCTCCACTTGCAGCAAAGGCTTTAGCAATCATAAATCCTCTGCGAGACAATTAGCTATGGGCCATTAGCGAGAATCAAAAAACATACATCCCCGTTCCTCCGCCTGTAACAAGGCCTACTCGACCTGAAAGCGACATCACTGTAGTCATGCTAAAATCTTCCATGTTCGGGGAATGTCGAATAGCCTCTGGACGCGGTCCCTTTTATTCCAGTCATTGTTGCCTAGATGCCATAGATTTCTGGTCTTATTCAGCCGACACTGTATCTCGGTAGTGCGGTAAATAGCGGTTTTAATGCATTGCAAGAAACTGCCCGTATAGTATTCACCTGTCAGCATTGTGACAAAAGGTCTTGTTCTCGGTGTTCTCGGGACAACAATTACATGTATCGGCTCTTGGGCGCGCGTCGTGGCAAGCAAGGGACGTTCGTAGTGATTATTCATGCTATTCTAGCTCTTCGTGAGAAGTGCCTGCTAGGTATATAAGCTTGCTGTAAGTGAAGAGTTTAACTGCAAAAATGAAGTATAGAATCTGTCGCAACTCACCTTCGTCTTCGATTCCTGTTAGTGTGCCTAATCTAACCAAAATTCCAGATTCCTTGTCGGCTCCCACATGTATACTTATGTCCCTCGCCAGTCTGTGCGACGGAGAAGCAATGCCTCCGATGGCTAGTCTTGCCACCAGATCCAAAAAGGCGGTGGACAGCCCGGGATCATAGAGCTTGAAAGACGGCTACTCTCGCTCCCTATCTTCTTTTGCTAGTTGCCTGCCTTGAAGGAGAGATGCAAGGCATGGAGTGTGCACAGCTGCGTTCGATCTGAGTGCTGGCGCTGACATAGTACGCGCCCTTCTTCCTGTTGGCCTCCTCACATGAAATCATAGTTGGGATCTCCTGCTAAGCTGGACTCGCTGTAAGGTATAACTGCATTTGTTACTTAGTCCAAGCTTGTTAACGATATCCCTGCTGCCGTACCTTTCGCAACCGTCAATTTCTTTTTAAGTTCGTCAAGATCTGAGCGCTGAGCGCTGAAGCCCGAGTCATGACCAAAATGATAGTTTGAGATGTAAATCAGGAAAAGAGAAGTACGCCTTCAAGTTGCGAAATGGTGAAATGATGCCATGGATTCTGTCCCATTTCCGTGCAATTTTGGGAGGACTGAGAGTCAGATTATAGTCATCAAGCTACTTATAGAGAGAGAGAGCTGTGAGAGCGAAGACGAATGTATGAACCACATGGTACCCGAAGGTGGCGGCTAGCGTCGGAGTCTCAAACACGACTTGACCTACGACGACGACGATCTATATTTCCTTTCTTCCACCTCGAAGCAATGCCGGTACCTAGCAATGTGATAGAGGCTCTCGACTACGGTTCTTACACGCCGTAGAGGCCCAATACCAAGAAGATTGTAGACAAAATGAAGAACTCATGCGTCTACATAAAACGCCTTCGATTTATCATGGACCAGCAAATGGCCATTGAAGTCGAGATAGCGATGACCTAGGATTATCAACAGAAAGAGTGTCTCTATCATAAACAAGCGGCAGGACTAGACAGGTCAAAGGTGCCAATGCTTTGAAGCATTTGTCTCCGGTGCGTTCCGCGGATGCTTCGTCTGTGTCTAGTGGTATACTCATTTCATTTCAGATGGGTTCAGGTTGCTGCTCCTGGAAGAACGAACTGTTCTCTGCGTATCTTTCTTGAAGTCTACTTTTGTACCTGCACTATGTCGTGATGAAATTCAATATGAATCGAGAATGAACGTTCGAAATTCTAATGAAGCTCATCGGCGAATTGTATGAATGACTCGGAGATGTCCTGTCTTTATCTCCAATTCCTGCTGCGAAGAAGCGTGGTATCCAGAAAATCCCTCAGTTTAACTGCCTGTCCTCTATAAGTACGTTTACCTTTTCCCATGTCTCTCGAGCTGCCTCGCAGACGTGTTCGACTCTACCCTCCAATTCTGCTCAACGTTTTTGTTGTGGAACCTTTTGCTATGTACGAGAGTAGGGCCGAGGTCAGTTGTTCTTCCTTCCAGCATTCTTAGCAATCATCGGTGTGGTGTAAATGACAGGGATTTAGACGTGTGACATGAACCGCACTGAAAGTATAGGTTAATTCCATGCAAATTCTGCCATCAGATGCACTGTATGGGAAATAGACCGGAAGTTTAGCTTTTCCCCACGGTCTTCCTCCGACTCTTACTACCATCCCATTGCGGTAACGCCTCATCGTCAATAATCACAGTCCTAAAGACTGACATTTTGATCGAATAAAGCTTCTGTTGGAAAATGGATCCCACTTGCCTCGTCTGCGATGCCCCGACAAGCACGCAATGCGCAAGATGTAAGAGCGCTTATTATTGCAGTAAGGCGCACAAGGCCCAGGTGCGCTTCCTCCTCGTGTATTGTCGAGACAATCCAACAATGGATGTCCGTAGGACTGGCCGTCCCACAAAACATACTGCAAAACAATCAGCAAGGCGGGTACCAACACATTTAATGCAATCCTCTTCGGCGTGAATGAAACTAAACCGCGCCTCATCAAACTTCCGTGGTCATACGGCGCTGTTGATAAATACACTGTAGGAGAAAGGTGGCATGACCTGAACATGGAGCTATGGTTCGAGGGATACGATTCTTTTCGCCGCGCCAGTTATGTTTGGCAGAAGTTCGGCATCGATGGTCCTCCGCTTAGTCATACTCTCGCAGTGTGGTACGACGATAACTTTATGATCAATGGCTCCCGGATCAACCGCTGCATTCAAAAAATCACTGCGGGCAAAGCACAGCACCCTTGGGCCGGAAATGTTCTAGCCCTTAGGGTGAAGGGACCAACCTTGGATCGATTTAGTGATGCGGTCATGGAGGAGGATTTGGCGCCATTGGTCCGGTACTTTGAGGAATATCCTAAAAGGAAGTCAGCAAGGGTTTGCAACAGGTTGACAGTGTTCACCTTATTCCTTCTCTGTTTTGTTTTATGGTGGTTTATATCTAGTTCCTGATGCTTCTCGTGTATGTCGTAGTAGTGAGCTCATACTATGGACCATTGCGATGAAGTCTGGATTACGAACTGAGCATGCATCACATTGAAAATAGAGGTTAACTCCATGAAAATTCTACATCAGGTATAGTACTCAGATAGTTAAGGATTAACCAGTGATAATCCACCATCAAGGCTCAATACCGCTCCGTTCGTATAATCCGACACTGCCAAATAGATCGTCGTCATGCCCATCTCCGCATTACTAGAGACTCAAATCAACAATCAATCTAATCTCAATACTCAAAAATACTCACGTCCCAAGCCTCCTCGCGGGGATCGGCGCGATATACCCAGGTACAGGCTTCGTCTTGAGTTCCTCCATAAACTCAGGACTCAGCTGCTCCGTCATGAACGCTCCAGGCTGCAGCGAGTTCACACGAATCGGGATACCTCTTCCAGCAAAACTCGTTGCCAGAACAAGCGTGAGCTTATCTAATGCGGCTTTCGTTGCGCTGTATGCGAACTCATTTAAATCAAGTCAGCTCAGGCTTTAAAAGGATAGTAGAGCGCATACAGAAGTTATGGGCGATGTTAGGTTCATCTTTGCCGCCACGCTGCTGATGTTGATGACACTTGAGGTGCCCTGGGGACGGGAAGCCGCTCCTTTGACGAGGAGGGACTGGAAGGCGCGTATGACGAAGAAGGGCGCTATGGTGTTGAGTGCAAAGATGTCTTCCCAAGTCTGTACGCTTTCGGGTTCAAAAGGATCCTCTGCAGCGAACTTCTTAGTGATGAAGTCTGGATCACGAACGGAACCGCCAATTCCGGCACTACGAAGACATCAGCATGTGGAGGAGGGGAATCAGAGTATCATAGACTGACTTGTTGACGAGTATATCGAGCTTGCCGTCGATTCCTTCGATGTACTTTGCACCAGCCTTAACGTCCTCTTCGTTTGTCACGTCCATCCGCAGCCTATGTACGCGTTAACAATGACTATCCTAGAGAAAGGACGGCGCACATACGGGATAATTGATCCTGGGACATCTGTGACAGACGCCGCGGCTTTCTCTAGCACCTCCAGCCTTCGGCCAGTAATGTACACCCTGGCGCCATTTGCAGCGAAGACTTTGGCGATGCTGAATCCTCTGTCGACGAGTCAATCCGTGAGCCGTAATCGAGAAACGCGAGATTTACATTCCCGTTCCTCCGCCTGTAACAAGGCCTACTCGTCCAGAAAGCGACATCACCGTAGCCATGTTAACCATGTTAAGATCTGCCATGTCTTGGGAGTGCTGGGTGGTCTCTGCTGGACACACGGTCCCTTTTATACCAGCAGTCGCTCCCTAGATGTCATATCTTCGGGGCCGAATTCAGCAACATTTATCCCAGCGTAGCGACGATTTGCAATGTGACTCGTGCTCGGGCGGTCAGCGGGCGGTAGTCCTATGTATTGGCCCTTGAACGCGCGTCATTTTAAGAAAGGAGCCGTCGCGGTGATTATTCATGCTATTCCGCGCCACACCGTAGAAGGTCTTCGTGCCAAGTACCCGCCGATACAACGACATAACGTAGACCCAGTCACTATCTGGGCTCAGAGTGTCAGACCTTGAAATATAAGCTTACTGCGAGCAAAAACTGTTTAGCTAAGAAATTAAAGTGCCGTTGCAGCTCACCATCATCGTTTCCTATTTACTGATTCGCTTGATCAAGCCAAAGTGACTCGTACATGAATAATTACGTCTCTTGACAATCCAGCGCCGCCCGGAGGTGGACGCGCGTCGCACAGTTAATTCCTCCGACAGCAAAGATGCAAAGAATGAGTCAACGACCTCAACGACCCTGAAGATGGGAAGAACGAGTCACAGACCCGATTGAGGAAGCCAAGGCTTTTTTCTTGCCACATGAAGTTCCCAACGTTAGCGGTCCCTTTTCGGTATCACCTAATCCCAACGCGTCAGCTTTCCCGCCGCCCCTTCTCACACATGCCCACTTTCCATCCTATCACATCTCTCTTTCATGGAAGCTTTATCCGAAGTTTTCAGTTCCCTACGCCCAACAATCGAAGCGTACAACCTCGGAAGATGGCGCGGCTTTCAAAGTGTTCTTATAAGGTTCTTCGTAACTGGGAATCTCGACCTCTATGTCGTGACAATGCATTTGTTCGCTGGCCCTCTAACTCATCATAGAAGGAGAGACATCGAGTCGCATCTATTCCAGATTCCACAGCAAGATCAAGAGTGAAGAGACACGAAAGTCGCCCAGCTGCCGTATCCATTGGAGTACAGAACTCCAAATAGGGCAGCAGCCGCGACGATGCAGACCGGCAAGGACGCGATAAAGAATGTGAAAGTCCTCGTTTTCCCCTGGTCTTCGTCTTCACTCCTATGCTGTGTATTCAACACCGCAGCTGTCACTGAAGCCAGAAATACGAGTGATGAGGGGAAGTCTAGCTGCTTCTATGCGTGTCGCGTACCTCGTGTTCATCTAGTACAGCCCCAGGCCTCTTCCAAATACGACATAGCGGCTCGTACGGAACGGTGAAAGAGTAGAATAGCAGCGTTTAAGGTAAGAGAACGAGGAAATGCTGGTAAGCCGGGCCAAGCAAGACGGCGAGCCGCACAACGTGGGGTCTTGACATATTACATGACCGTCATTGTGTTATTCTTGTTGTCTTCCTAGTCGTCGGTATCCTCTACTATGCCGGAATCGATAGGCAAGACTAATAAGACTACTTGTTTAGTTGAAGCGAGGTAACGATATTCATGTTCCCGTACTTTTATGATCTTTCTTTCTTCGCAACAAGTTCCTTGCATACGTCACTCCTAAGCATTTGGTGTCTTGGATAGCAACTCGAACGGGATTGATTTGTTGTCGAGCAAAGAATTCGGCGCGATGATGGAGGTAGCTCGATAAATGATGGATGATGCAGTCAACATTGGGCAGCCGGCCGGCATCAAGAATTATTGCCAAATTACTTATTATTTATTTACATAAATAATCAGAATTCTTACCACTCAAGCGATGCCTTGGAGCACATAGGGACGCGTCGGGTTTATTATAGAACGCACAGTGAACCTTTCTCAGTGACTTATCCTCCGTGTCATCTGTACTAGCAATATTAATCTTCATGTGTGGCGCGTCGGAAAGGCTAAGGCAATACAATGCCGGTCCATTTCGGCTGAGCCTGGGAAGAGGATGCTTATTCTGGAATCAGGATTCGCCAGCTACTTATCTGATAAAATGGAAATTTCAAATGATTAATCGACTTTGATGAGTCATTGAACCGTGACTACCACTGACTGGGCGAACAAGGCGAACAAACAAACAAATAACATCTCTCCCCAAACCATACTCCACGAAGCCTCTCAGCTTGGATATTATGAACGACACCGCTACTAGGTACATCCAATGTTCACTTGTGCATACGGAACGTCATGCCTAGACTTCACATAGCGACGATGGCCCTCGAACTGCGTGGATAGCAGGAGAAAACGGGCAAGATTACGCACTACGCGAGACTTATTCACCTGCAGAGCTCGCAATCTGGGCTGAGGTGTGTGGCAATGCCCTTTACCAACGTATCAGAGAAAATTAAATTGCGCCACAGTACGTCAAAGAGGTCTCAAGTCCGTTGCAGCGCAAAAACTACAAAGAGTGGCTCCGCTCTATGCGCGATATCATCGTTGAAATGGGTTCCAAGCAACGAGTCGATACCCGAAGACACCTCGGGGACGCTCATTGGGAGGACATGGTACTGCTTGACATACCGCGCCGGTACCGTCACCACGAGCACTTGTCCGATATCAAGAACTTGAATTGGGATTTAGAACCCGTTAAAGTTTCTTCTCCGGTAAACATGATCTTTTCAAAAATCGTGGTGAAATGGCTCAGCCTAACTTGCAGTGCCACTCATGCCGTGCATCCAAATACCCCTGTCATTACACCAATAAAGATGCCGCCAACGAATGCCGAGAATGCTATCTCCAAGGAAAGACCTGCACGCTAGGAAGTGGCCAGCGAGCAAATAAGAAGCGACCTAGGGCTGATTCCGTCGAGGACGACGAGCCGACTGACTCAAAGGGAAAGCAGAAAGAACACAGCCGGAAGAAACGTAAAGTGGAGTCGGAAGAGGATAACTGGGACCTGAAACTCGTTAAGCGCCTCGAACTTCAGCTGGAGGAAAAGGAACGACAAGTTGCTAGTCTTTCCGACGAAAGGAACAGGATCAAACAATGCTACGATGAATCGACGAACCTTGTTACCCAGCTGCAGCAGGAGGCTTCTCAGCAAAGACTTCGAGTGGAGGAACTGGAAAATGAAGTTCGGCGCGCTCACGAGATAGCTCGGAAACGGTGGGAGCACCCGACATTTGTTCCGAGACGCGCATAGCTCGCAGAAAGCTGAGTGGAGGAATCTTGCTGGGTACAAGGTTACTTCGAAGCGAGGACTAGAGGACTTGGGGTCGCAACTGAAACTGAGCATCAGAAGTATAAACAGGTAAAAGAGAAGAACGATGCGATTACTGTGGTCTTAGAAAAGTGTCTGAGCAAGGAATTACTTACGCTTAACTTCCCTCTTCTTACGAGCCAAAAGTCGCTACCTATCCTTGTTAGAGGACCGTTCTTCGATCACACCAAGTAGATCTCGAGCCTACACATGACTATATTATCTGTCTTCGTAACCATGACCTCTTCACGGGCATCAAATACATATTCAATTGTTCAATTATTTCGTCGGGTGGGAAAATAGGAACCTGTCTAGTCTGGCGTAACGCAATAGCACGAGCCTCGAGATTCGCATTCAGATCGCGAACGGTAAGTTACAGGTCCAACTCGCTAAGTCTATATCTCTTTGCATCCAGATGGAACGCCAGATAACCTTTCACGAAATTCTCGTAGCTGCTACGCACTCCTTCGTGCGGAGACAAGATACAAAGTGCCCTCTCATGCGCCTGGATGCAACGTTCCACTAAGTAGCGGAGAGTTTCACTCTTTGGCTCTCCCCGAGCTTCAGCCAGAAGCGAAATGAGGTTGTGAGTTTCGTTCTCACACTCCTCCTTGTAGAAGGAGGTGATGTCGTTCATGAAGTTGACTACTTCGCAAACGAGAGGAAGAGCTTGAATGTATAGGTTATACGGCACGTCTTTGGGAAAGATGAACACGGTGTATGCTTCAGGCATTCCACTGAGATCGCGAAGAAATAAAGCGTATCTGTCAACTTTATGAGTCTAACGTCTTTGATGAGTAAATAGACAACTTGCCAGGGGAATAATTACTCACCGGATCTGATTTACCGCGTATCTCTAAAATCAACGCAGTGATGTACCGGAGGCCCCCTTGAACAATAAAATCAGCAGCGACTTCGCCGAAGATCCCAGGGGCCTCTGCTAAGATATTCGCAAAAATTTCCAGCATCTTGGTTGGCTGTTTCTCCAAGGAAGCAAAGTGCTGCACGGAAGAAATGGAATTCACTGGAAGAAGTGTTATTACAGAACAACGATATTCACCTTTGTAAAACCGGCAACACAGACAAGGGTGTCAGGGTCCTCAGGATAGGTGTCGTCGAGGTATGTCGCGAACGCGGTGAAGAAGGCGATGTATACTTTGACGTCATCATTCGCGAGGTGATGGTACGCCGAGGCAGCGATATTTAGCCCAACTGTTAAGTAAGGCTTGAGCAAATCAAGAGGATATCCTCGACGTTCGCCCTCTTTGATACAAAGATCTTCGAGTGCAGCATCCTCGACGGATGGTAAGTCGGTGGTGTCAAAGTAGTTGACGAAAGATCGCAATGTGTCTTCGGTGGTCCGCCGCTTCGGCGGAAGGTTTGACAACCCGAGGACACGTCCTGAGAGTATATTTTAAACAAGGAATGCATGAGCATGTAGAGCATTATACAAAAAGCTACCGTACCGGCTAGATTCCACAGAGAAGAAGTCCAGGATTGAACTCCTTGTTGTTGGGTAATACGAAGATCCACACACGAAGGAGCCATTGCAAGTAATTCGTTGGGTGCGGTCTACGATGGGAGTCCATTTGAAGTTTCGTCTTTAATGTATACTCTCAGCGGGCCCAGCCCCACATGAGAATAGCAATCGTCCAAAAATGGGCGTCCGTGCATATGCCCCATACTCAGGATCACCGCGATGCCTATTCCCCGGAGGTCAATAACTGGACAAACAATTATGATAATGGAAATCACAGGCGACCGTGTTACTTGTGAATCAACCCGACTCCCGATAGGCACCCCATCGACTGGCGTAATGGTGTTGCTTCAGATCGCATTCAGATTCCAGGTTCACTTTGAAGCCATCCCGGATACACCGAGGTCACTAGTCGCACGCCTCCCACGGCACCTGTAGTGCGACAATGAAGTCCTACGTTCCGGAGATTTCCACATGAACGAAACGGTGGATTAGGTTGAAAAGTTGAGGCCTATCGCGGGTATCGGACTTGCACAAAGGAGGAAAGCAAGACCGAGTCACAATGAGATCAATAGAAACTGCCGGTAATGCAGTTTCCGAAGAGATCGCCATTCGGCATTGTGCACTACCATATCGATCCTTTTCGATGGCCATCAGAGAGTAACAACACCCACCCCGTGCCGCTCGTATCATGAAGTATTAGCCAGTACTTACGGATACTACGGTGTCATTCAAGAGCCGGTCGACTTCACAAAGAAGGAATGGGAGCATGTGTCATAATACTATGCGAAAATACACCTCGGGAAGCGCTCTGACGTGTCGAGGGACATTCATTACTATTCCTACTTAAGAGCGAACGCGTCTATTCCAACCTCTTGACCTTCAAAGGAACTCGAGAACCCAAATGTTTTTCGCCTTTCACAATAGGCACAGTCGCAAGCGCGCCAGGGGTCTGTTCTATTACCACGCCCTCGGGCAAACTGAACTCAAAGTTTCGGATGAGGTTCGCCAGAATCGTCTGTGTCTCCATGACCCTGGCGTTTACGTTTAGAAATAAGTAAAAGATCAAAGTGGTATGGCGGAAGAGAAACGCACGAAAATCGCCACCTACATATCAGAGGAAAGGTTAGGTCAGTGGATTACCATTAGGATACTTTCAAGTTCATAATTACCCGATACACGAACGAGATCCAGTACCTAAGCATAACGTGAATGAGTTGACTCAAATAAATTGAAAATTGAAGCGTGACTTACTGAACGTCATCCTAAGTTCGGAAGTTATGACATTTGTGAATTTGTCCCATATACTGACTTGCACTTACAAATTGGCGTACACTCCCAACGATACAGGGATATTCTTGTCGAGGAAGCGGGCTGGATTCCATTCTTCTGCGTCAGCGCCCCAGATAGACGGGAGGCTTAAGATGGTTGGTGATGAATTCACAGCGAAGCACGATGAGAGGTACGGGACAAACATACCGGTTGTACAAGTATGTAGAACAGAGGAGAGTCTGTCCTTTGGGTATTGCCAGTGTTTTAGACCCCATGAGAGGCAGAACGTCGTCATGAGGAGCAGCACGTGCTAGTGTATGTGCGAAGGGATGGAGGCGGAGAGCTTCCTACGGAGGGGGAACCATAAATCCATAAACGTTAGGAAAGACGCTGGTACACTCACTTTGATTGCAGCGTTAAAAAATGGCAGAGAATCGTAGTCATTATGATAAGACTGCTTTAATTCTTCACGTATCATTGACTGGTGCTCAGGATGCGCAGCGAGTTCAGACAGCAACCAGGACATAGTTGCAGCTGTCGTCTCATGTCCAGCAAATATAAATGTTCTAAGGGAAAGACGGTCAGGATCACATGGATACTAATTAGAAGGAGATGCGACGAACACGAATTGGGACTCAATTTCGTCGTTCCGCATTTGTCCTGTAAGGCGTGCTCTTGCTATATCAAGAGCATGAACAGCAGATTCGGATACACTGAATAATTTCTGGACTTACTTAGAATATTAACAATATCCTTATCCGGCTCGTCGTGCACGCCGAGCTCTGCTTGAGCAGCCAAGATCTCTCGAGCGACCTTTCCCGCCATTTCTCCCACTCTGGCCAGCTCGCGAGCTGTTCGGGTCGAAACTAACTTCAAAATCTTCAAGACTGAATGTGGAAGTATCCGTATCAGGGCTACGACAATGAACTCTAGTGTTGATGGATTGGACTGCCATGAGGCCGTGCTGTACTGGGATGTCAGATGCATTCGTCGTCAAGATCGAGAAGCCCAAATCTGCATACTGTAAGTACTTCAACGCTCCCTCTAACTCAGTGTCCCGACCGTCCAGTGATCCGAAATCGTATCGAAAAGCACCTGTTGGATGTCAGACCAGCTGCTTATAAAAGCCGCAGATACCACTTGCTTAGACCGATTATATCAAGAGAGACCTTGCTCATCCAATCGGAAACATCGATTAAATCGCTGGCACTAGTTCTTCTCATAGCATTTACAACCTAGTCGATGGTCATGATATCCCCGTGCACCTGGTCAACACAAAAGTAGACTTACCTTCTCGCTACACTGCTGAAATATAATCTGAAAATCCCGCAGATTAGCAGGGGAGAATGCCGGATTCAGGATCTTGCGTTGACGGCGATGGACATCATCTAAACAGACAAGTTTTAGTTGTGCGTGTGAGATAACATACGATGTTTACTTTCGGCCCAATAAGCCCTCCGGACCCTCCAAGGATGAGACTAAGTATGAAGTTCGTATCCCTAGTTTTAGGATAAGGACGCGAGGAATGGAAAATGTGCTCAAGAGCTTTGGGGTCGGATACTACCAGAATGTCTTGCTAGCAGGTGCCGCCGTCGATGTCAATTGGCATGTAACAAAGGTTGAGAAGCTCACACCCAAACTGCCTCTGATACGATAGACGGTGCCATATTCCCTGCACCATTTCGTTTCGAGACCGCCGAATTTATCTTGGCTGCGGAGGATGTACTCATGGCCTGGTATAAGGTGTTTAATCCCATGAAGTAAGATAGCATTGGCATCTTACCTTGCCAGAAAGAGGTAGACGGTGGTCCATTGACATGCTTAACAGAAACTCGCTTCAACCACCAGCCAAGCCAAGCTGCGAAGATAGAAGCGAATGCTATGAAGAATGGGGACATTGATGAGTAGGACTGAGAGGGAGGGAGGGCGTTTCTTCTAGCTTTTATGTCCTTGAGAAAGAAACTAACCGAGTCTGTACATACTACACACCGAACACTCTTTGGACCAAAATGGAACCCAAAATATAACCAAAATATAACACGTATTGAATCGCTGTTCACCTGACACTGACTGGGGTCAACAGAGATCGGAGGAAAGCAGATCTGCGTGTCTTCGTGACAAGCCTTCAATTTGCCTTTTGTGCTCATTGCGGTGCCACGGTGGAGCTTGCACCATTCAATCAAGTTCCGTGTTGAATTCTAGGGTGCCACGGCCTAAGCTGCAGCATGATTGAATGGACCAAAATACCATGAGATATCGCCCGCCAAGCCTATACGAGATTCGAATATCATATGTTTGACGCCAAGTTATAATGACGATTACAGTGTATCCAAGCACCAATGTATTCGGGACGCGATCATCCTTCGCAGGGTAGGACAATCAGAGAGACTGCAGAATGAAATTGGAAACACTGAAACGGGGGAAGGGGGTATGCATGCTCCAGCGACCGTTTGGGGGATATGAGTCCAGATTGCCGGATGTGATAACTTGAGAATATGAGGCCTGAAGCTTCGTATTAGACCGCAGGAGATACGGAAGCATGGGCATCCTGCTACTCCCGACCAGCGTTTTTCAGCCCCATAGTCAGGATATCGCCCCATGGGATGGTCTCATCTATAGTTGGCTCATCTCCTGTCTCCCATCCGGGTCTGACAAGTCTGGAAATGATGTACGTGTTATCGGCATTCACAGCCGCGACACGCGCCAGGTGGAGGCAGACTTCGGGAGAGAATGTCGTCGGATTGAGTGCCAGAGCCTTCGACGGCGTCAACATACTTCTCTGAGCAAGAAAGAAAAGCTACTCTCACCTTCCAAGCGACTAGGTTCCCGACGTGGCTCTGGTCTGGTTGCGTTATGACGGGGTAAGAATCAAAAACTGCCTCCACTGTTTCCCACATCTCATTGGCCTCTTCGTCGATGGCATCCTCCTCCTCTACGATGTCCTCCTCCCCGTAATCCAAGACCGCCTCTTCAATGGCTTCCTTCTTCGCCTTCTTTCCCCACTTCCCTTCCTCTACATCGACACTCGTCACAAACACGTTCGTCGGCAAATTTCCCCGCTCTGATGGCGGGACAAGCCGCGGTGCTTGGGCTTGAAACACGATCTTGGGCGTCGCAGAGAGGGCGAGCTTCTGCTTGAAGCCTTTTTTCTTGTTTTTGTTCCCGAGAGAAAACATCGATAGGCTGAGTTCATTTTCGGTGGGTGCTTTTCGGCCTAGAGGTACTCCGTTTGTCGATGAGAGATCTTTTGGCTTTGGTGCTGTCGGGGGAGTAGAACCAGCTGCCCCTGCCTCGTGTTTTTTCTTCAGTCGTCGGCGTTGGTTACGACTCTGTGTCTGCTGTGAGCCCAAGCCTGGTGGGACGTGATTTTGCTGTTTTACACTAAAGTTTTGTTAGGAAAAGATTGTGTGATGAGGACTGTGAGATTCACGGAGGCGGAGGCGGTTTCTTCCTGACGGATACCACGGATGGCGAAGAGGTACTGGATGAAGAGTCACTAGATGAAGAGTCGCTGGATGAAGAGCCGGTAGACGAATCCGAGTCGGTAGATTCATCGGAATCAGAAGAAACGAGCACGGGTTTGAGCCTCTTCGCATCCCGTGCCACTAGGAATGTTTTCAGCAGAACATTCAAATTCCAAGAAAATACGGACGCACCTGGAAATTCGGTTTCTGCTTTTCTTTTCTTGCCGCTGGCACCTGGCCTTCCCTTGATAACAATCAAGTCCGTATCTCTCACTACGCCTGTAGATGCGAGTTCGTCCAGCAGTTCGAAGCCATCGAGTTCCAACGTCAACTCTCCAGGCTTGATTTTGGCATCTCTGAGCACCTGGACCGTGTTGCACAGAAACGTCTTGAGATCATGGATATTGGCATCATCAGGTAATGGGAACCAGGCTTTTAGCTGAGGAAGAGGCGGCTCGGTTTGTATTCGAAGGCGCATATATCCAGGTTGGAGGTCAAGACCTAAAACGGAAAATGCCGACCTTCATTCCAAAGTTAAATAATTAATTATGTCTCAACTTTCACATAAATTATTTATTTATTTTATTCAAAATCTCAGCAAAGCATATCCACTACACAAATTTACATTCGTTCTTCAATCAAAAAACAGATAGCGGCGCAGAGCAATTATAGAAACCCCCAGATACAAATACAGATGCTAACCCCCTTGGAAATAGGCGAGTCATTTAAATCGGGATACAACACCTGAACAGAAACGTATCAGATACAGTTTCAGAAAAAAAAGGGTACCCACATAAACCACTTCATCACGAACTCTGATCATCGACATCCGCGGCCTCTGCCCCTTTCACAGTTTTGCGTCTTGCCCTCATCTTCTGCAATGCCCGCGCAATATCTTCGAGATGGCCTTCTTCCCTGTCGTTCTCCTTCTGCATCTTGTCCATATCGGCCTTGAACTTGTCCCGCTCCGCACAGATCTCTTCCACTTTCAACTTCCAGTTCTCAACATCCCTCTCAAAGGATTCCCTTTCTTTCTTCCAAGCCTCGCCGGCATCACGCCAGGCCGCCCGCTCTTTCTCTCTCTCCATCTCCACCACTTCCCTCTCACGTTCTCTCTGCTGTGCTCTGTCCTCCTTGTCCTTCTCAAGCGCTCCCTGCAACAGCAACAGCCCTTCCCTCTCAACCCTCATCTTCTCCTGCATCGCTTCAAGTTCCTGGTCCTTGCGCTCCAGCTCTCGATCCTTCCTCGATACTTCCCGCTCCATTCGTTCGATCAACTTGTCTTCTTTGTGGTACAGTGGTGGCTCATCTACCGGCATTGGGGTGTGATATCGGATATCCCGACCGTCCAAATCAATCCTGGACCGCTTCGATGGTGGCTCGGGGGATCGGAAAGCAGAAGCGAGGGGGAATGACGGAGCAGGCGTAGCTTGTCGAGATAGCGACTCGAGGGCACCTGGAGCGAAGGCCAAGCCACTTGAGGTGAACGTGACGGGAAGGTTGAATGTCGGCGGACCCATGCTTATACTCCCTTCATCATCATTATTATCCAACTCGTCTTCGGAAGGGGGAATTGGATCAAGAGGAATAGCCGTACGTTTCAGCTTCGGCTTCGGCTTTGAGTCATTGGTATCGTTTTCGGCTCGTGTCGTGCGTGGAAGACGAAGAGAGATTCGCCCTGGATGTTTGGATGCGGCGTCTGGCTGGGACGAGGACGCGGCGGGAGGGATACGTAGCGTGTTCCGCTTCGTCGCTGCTCGGGACTGAGAAGATGGCGTTGCCTTGACTTCATCGATGCGACTCTTTGCAGACCGAAGACGTGCTGTCAATGTCTCTGTTACGGATTGCTCTTCGGCCGCAGGGGTTTCGGCTTGGCTTCTTATTGTTCGTCCACGCAACGAGATCGTGGTTGGCTCGGGTCTGTGGAAATCCACACACTTCCTGCCTAAGATAAGACATTCTCTGCACCCAGGATGATCTACATCCTGGCTGGCAAATTCGCAGCTAATCCCCTCAGCTGCACAACCTTTGCACTATTCATCGATCAGTATCAAAACGAGAAAACTGGATAAGAAAGTCTTACCCGCATTTCGTTGTGGGTAGGGTGAACATCCCAGCCAGATATATCGGCGCTGAGGACAGTCGTCCCAATGAGTGGTCGTTCCTCCTTCGCCCGAATATTGATGTGTACGATCCCTGCTAAAACTCGCATCCACTTCTCTTTATCGTGCTTTCCGCAGATACTGGCAAGGTCTTTCTGTTGCTTTCGAGTCATTTGTGTATATGTATCGAACATCTCCTTGAACCACAGGCTTTCGTTACTGGGCTCACCACCTGAATTGTAGATGTTCAAGAACTATCGCATAATGGGTCAGCAAGGGCCACTGATTGTCACAAAATGGCTCACTATCGTCTGAGCGGATGAAGACCTGCCTCGTCTATAACCAGACATCGATATCTGTGAAGATGGGCTGGCTACTTTATCTGCAGTAGGTGATGGTGGCTCTCCGGTCCCGGTACTTGTTTCAAGTTCATCGTTTACCATTTCGTCGTCCTCATCGCCGGAATCGTCCAAGGGTAATTGTTGACACGATTTACCCTCTAGACGACACTCCCTACAGCAGCGAGTCGTTTTCCGATTCCCGTATTCACACACCACACCCAGCACGGCACAATTATCGCACTGGAAGTCAAATCGAGATTCGTATAACATAGACAAATGAGGAGAAAAATCTCACAGGTGGGTACGCTGCGGTTGGGACCAGATCCCAATGCTTGAGAGTCCGAACACCGCGCACTCTATGCTTTACCAGTTTTCGTTTGGGCGTCTTGCGGATGCTGAGGAATACCATCCCGCACCAAGTGTCGGTCCATTTAGATTCCTTGGAATATTTCCGGACCAACTCCGCTTGCCGTTCAGGCGTCATTCCGAGATACAGGTTACGCAGCTTGGTGAGCCACTGGTCTCGATCCCCCTCCTCCTCACCAGGTTCGGCATTGTATAGAGAGGAAAACTAGCGCAGCATCAGAACATGATTCCAAGTAAGAAACAGAGGAACTGCACCTGCTCCACAAACGATGGTCGCTGATAATAAGTACATAAGAGACGCGTCCTGCTTCTTATAGAGACACGACGTACCTTGTTCTGCCTAAGCTGACGCGTACTAGCCGGAGATTCAGGTGTCAGAAGACACTCTGATGGCACCCTCTGGACGTCGTTGTCTGGTGCAGCATCTTTATCTATGAGTGGCGCGTCGAAAACGCTCCCCCCAGCCGGAGGGCCGACATGGTTCGGCACATTTCGGTGAGGAATCTGGATTTTCGTTGTGGTGCCGTTGTACTTCTTGTTGGAGTATAGACGGTCTTCCCACGCTGTGCCAGGGGCCGTGGCCATCGAGGGCCTTGAAGAGAGCGCAATGAAAGAGGAAATGATGAAAGGGAAAAGTCAACTTCCGGCTAAACGTTTATTTGCCGGTATGGTCATTCAAGATCATCTTATCTTATCTCGGTCATTTTTTTATTTCCCGAGATTCTGCCGTTTTAATTTTTTGCTACTTACATAACGAATTCCATCTTTATATACCGGTTTGCAAAACTACTAAACTCTTAAAACTACAAGACATTGGGCGTCACATCCGCAAATTTCTCTATCAATTCACCAGGGTCGTCTTTCATTGATGTAAAACTTTGACCCTCAATGGGACCTGGGCGCCTAAATGGACTTTGCCTTTCACAACGGGTACGACCGCCGGAGATCCAGGGAACTGCTGCAGTTCTATACCTCCCTCAGGCAAGCTAAACTCGAAGTTTTGGATCAGCCTCGCTAAAATTGTCTGTAACTCCATAATCCTGAATTTCGATGATTAGATCGGACTTAAAATCTAGGGAAGAAGCACGTACGCGAATCGCCATCTTCGAGGAGAAAGGAATTCAGCGTGAGCGTGAAGAGGACGAAGGATGCTTACCCGATGCAAGCCCGACTTCCAGCACCTGAAAGTCACGTAAGTGAGAATAAATAGAAGCAGGCTGAAAAGTCCTGAACTTACCGAACGACATCCTAAAATTTTCCAGAGTTGATTATCAAATTGCGCGGGAGGAATATACAGCTCAAACCCACAAGTTAGCGTACACTCCCAACGAGACGGAAAGATCTTTCTTGAGAAACCGGGCAGGATTCCATTCCTCTGCGTCGTTACCCCAGACCGATGGGAGGCTAAGAGTTCATGATCAGGTTGCGGGCAACTGATACGAGGAATGCTTTAAGTACCGGTTGTACGCATACGTTGTACAAATAAATGTCTGCCCTTTAGGTACAGCAAGCGTCTTCCCTCCAGAAAGAGGGATAACGTCATCGTGAGGAGCGGTATGTGTGAGGGAGTGCACGATGGGATGAAGACGGAGAGTTTCCTGTTAAACCCAATTAACATTTTAGTTTGAGTCATCACGAGCCGTGCTCACTTTGATCGCAGCGTTCATGAATGGCATCGAGTCATAGTCCTCGTATTGTCTTAACTCTTCGCGTATGATGGATTGATGTTCGGGATGCACGGAAAGTTCGTATAACAACCAGGCTGCGGTCGTACCTGTCGTTTCATGTCCACCAACCACGAACGTTCTGGAATTAGGAGTTACGGCTACGATCAATGAAACGCTGAGAAAAAGTGCTGCACGAACACTAGCTGCGACTCGATTTCAACTTCATCCATTTTGCCTGTAAGACGCGCACGTGCTATAAGCACCAGATATGAGTACGTGGGTCACGAAAGAGACTGGTTAGTACAGACTCACCTAGGAGATCGACAACACTTTTATCCTCACCCTGCTCCTCTACCTCATACTGACTGACCATAATCTTCCGAGCCGCTCTTCTCGACACTTCTCCTAGGTTAGCAAATTGACGGGTTTCTCGAGTCGAGATCAGACGCAAGAGCTTCAGCGCTGAATCTGGAAGGAGTCTAATCAGAGCCACTAGCATAAACTCGAATGCCGTCGTATCAGTTTGTGAACGAGTGCTAGATTTGAAGGTCAGAATATGATTGTCATCCTAAAGATGGCGTACGCACAACAGCTGGCTCAGGGCTTGCCTTAGTTCTGTGTTATGACCCTCGAGTGAACCGAAGTCGTATCGAAAGGCGGCTGTCCAGTCACTGGTCAAACAAAATGCATTGAAACAAGGAGGGTAGCACTGACCAAGACCGATGATATCCAAAGCGACTTTAGATGTCCAATTCAGTACATTGACAGTTTCATTAGTGTCACCGGTCAAGGATCCCTTCAAAACGTTCACAAGCTACAACCTTTCGTCAATATTCACTGCCCACACCCATTGACGTGAGAATAAATGTACCTTGTCACTGCACTGCCGAAATATTAGCTGTGATTCCCTCAGCTGCGCGGGGTAGAACGCAGGATTTAGAATTTTGCGTTGGCGATGATGGGTTTCAGCTACGTGACAAGTCAAGACCCAAGTAAGACAGACTCGTAGAAGCACAAACCATCAACGACGACAAGCCCTCTTCCGATGATAAGACCTACGATGAAGGTAAAGTCCCTGGACTTTGGGTAAGGACGTGAGATGTGTATGATGTGATCCAGAGCCTTGGGATCGGATACCACCAGGATGTCTTGCTACATGACCTTTTTGTTCAGCCATGATCAAGGGCAAGGTGGAGAGCCAACTTACGCCAAAACAACCGCCGATACGGTATACGCTTCCGTAGTCCTTACACCATTTCATTTCAAGATCGCCGAAGTTCTCTTGATTACGAAGAAGGCGTTCATGACCTGATATGCAGGGTATTTCATCCAGCACCAGTTCAAAGAAAGGAATCTGCGTCATCTTACCTAGCCAAAAAGATGCGGATGGAGGACCTTTTACGTGTTTGACGGAAGGTCGCTTCAACCACGAGTGGAGTAAATAGGCTAGGAAGACTGTAGCGATGGAGGCAAGGATGGGAGACATTGGAAGCTGATCTGTCAGTTAGCGGTAGAGCAGCAGCTCTTAAGAAAGCATTGCTGCGGCCCGAAAATCAATAACAGCTTATGCTAGATGATATTCCCATAGGCTAAGCCGCAATCTCTCTACACGAAGATAACGTCTGTGCGAGACGCGGGCCGAGTGGTATCTGTAGTCCAGACCAAGAAGTCTACTCTGTCCTTTGTGCCAGTTTTCGTCGCATAGGCTCGTTTACTCCGGCGGCATGACTCCTGAAGTTTGAACGAGCAGCCACCCCGAAGAAAAGTCTTCAACCCTTTAGTCAGAGACCCGTTAAATCGTGTCTGTGTGAAATTTAGTATGATAGTTCGCTCTCCCATTTTGGCCAATAAGGGATCGGAGATTTTGAGACACCCTGGTACGTACTACGGGAGGTTAATACCAAAAGTGGAGGAGCGAAAGGAGCGGCGCAGCATTAAGCGAGATTAAGCGGCCCCGCGGATGTAATCGTGATGATAGCAATTGTATCACCCTGGTCCAATTCACAAGGCCATTGGTAGCGTCATGAAACAGGCACATCACATCCACAGCGAAGAGGAATTCAAGACAAGTAACTATCCGCGTCTGTGGGCTTTTAGATATTTCGGATCAGGCAGAGCATTGTCAAAGCATTGTCCAAACTTGGTCCGCGATGTCTTAAGTAGCGGCCTAATCTCGGAATTTGCCACTCAGAATGATTTTGGATCTGAATTGCCTGAAGGCCTGATATGGACAGCCGAAGCTGATTCCTGAAGTCGCCATCGTTCACTAATATAAAACTATCACAGTATGTTTTGCCCGAGATAAATATATTATATAAGAGATCAATTTGGACCATACCTGGATTGCATCTGGACATCGTCCAAGGTCTAGGGACTTGAACTTTTGAAAACGCGTTTGTGGCTGGTTTACGTTGGGTTTACGGCTATTACCAGGCTACCGCCGCTATTTTGGCGATCTGGGAGCAATCTCCTCCTCCCTTTAGTGGGCTCGAGGTTCGGTTTATCGTGAGCTTGCTCCCATATGGATCGATCGTCGATCATCGGTTACAGGTCTAACAGTTTGGCAGTCAGGTGTGGTTTCGTGGATGATGGGAGAAGACTAGGACTGGTACTTCAACATAAATCGTGCTTTGGGGATTTCGAGCGCACGGAAGTACCTCTGAGATCGCCGGAGTAGTAACCAGCCGAGAATGCGTCTTCATGCATTCATGTCCCTAAACCATGATTCATGACCAAATCTACATTACTCTTTTCCGTCGTACAAAACACATGCTAATGTCCAATTGTATGCCAACAACCGCAAGTAATCTCGGAATGAGTTTGGACCAAGTTTGGACGGGACAAGCTAAATATAACTCTCGGCCCTGACGACCTCTAAAGTCACCATCGTTCACTAATGTAAAACTCTCATCCTTAAGGGAAACTGGGAGCCTAAATGTGCTTGGCCCTTCACAATGGGTACGATGGCTGGCGACCCGGGAAAATGTTGGACTTCGACTCTTCCCTCAGGCAGACTGAATTCGAAATGTAGAATCAGGTTAGCTTGGATTGTTTGCATCTCATGACTCTACATTTCGCTGTTCAGTTTGGTAGGAGCGAGACTGGAAAGACGAGATGCATGCGCAAATCGCCACCTACGAGAAAGGAAGAGGATCAGCAAGGGAATGAACTTGGTGTGAATCATAGCAGTCAATTACCCGATGCATGAACGAGATCCAGCGCCTGAAGGATGCATCAGCGGTAGAAAAGGTTCACTGAATGCAACTGACTAAATGACATGGTAGCATTCCGCCATGTAGACTAGTTCTCAATGTCTCGTGTCCGGCAACGACGACTCCAGGTCCTGGAACGAGAGCAGAATTACAGCAAGTGAAGAGATACCAGGAACATTGGTTGCATCTCGGTTCCATGATCCTGCATTTTACCTTCTAGCGCGCTTTCGCTAGATATACAAACCATTTGGTGGGCATAGTTAGCTAAAACTGTGAACTGACCTAGGGTGTTAACGATATCTCTATCGTCGTCTAGCGTCTGCACCTTGGAGATCAGCAGTAAAAGTCTTAGCATCGAATCTGGAAGCATTCATATCAAGGCTACGAGAATAAACTCCAATGCCGTTGGATTGGCTTGTGAAGCCGTGCTGAAATAGACTCGAGCCAGTCCAATCCGCTACTTGATGACAGTCGATCAAGTCTAGAACGGCTCCGAGTCCTCTTGATCGACTGCCGTCAAACGACGCCGGGAACTGGTTCGAGTCTAGTGCTGAAATCGGATGTCAAATATGACGGACATTAAAACGAAAGACTCCTCTTACAAAAGGTGTTTCACCACTTGTTCTAGCTCGGTATGTTGACCTTTACTTTCAGTGTGACGCATGCCGCACATCGAATTACACTTGAGTGGAATTAGAGGGTAGTACCGAACACGCTTGCGGGGCAGCTCTAGAAGCACGGGGAAAGGCGAACTCGCTTACAGACACCGGGCAGATAAGCTGACGGGTTTTCTTGATACCAGGCTTCTCCGGAGCGGGAATTGGAGGTGTTAAGGTCAAACCGGCATCTCATTCATACAATTTGCCGATTAGCTTCTCTAAAATCTCAAGTGTTCCCTCTCGATTTTCATTGATTTTCATCGCGGCATGGTGGTACAACAGTAGACAGGGAATCCTTTCAGGAAAGGTACACGGAGAATCGTGTGTGATTACAAAATGCTGTGAAAGTGGATGTGGTGAGAGCGTCCACGATATTTCACTGAGACGTACCAATGATCAATGTATAGACCACAGGGGACGGAGAGAATCCTGAGCGAGAAAATCGAGGAGGCAAAAGTAGGTATAGGACTCTTTCAGGACAGGTATACGGAGAATAGTGTAGAAAACGCTGTTGAAATAAATAAAGTCAGACGATGAGCGACTAATATTCCGCTAGGACGTACCGATAGCCGAGCTACCAAAATAGAAACCACAAGAGAAACGGAGAGAGGATTATGAGCCAGAAGAGCTCGGACGAGAGCAGAGGAAAGATCATCACGTCAGTTAGACTAGTTCAACCAAAGTCGGCGAGTCAAGGAGATACAACACGGAGCATAATCACCAGTGTGAGGCCAGTGTTCTTCCAGGAGCAGATGGCTGTACGCAACTAAAATAAAATAAATGTACTGCGCGAGGACAAACCTTCTGCAGAATGCACCAGAGTCTTCACCAAACATTTGTCGCATTCCCGGCTTGAATTCCTCGATTTCTGCCACCAGCGCACGAAGAAGAATTTCCTTGCGTTGATGGTTCTTACACCTCGCTAGTTCTACTTCGGTGGATTGCAATAGGTCGAGAAACAGAAAGGCTAGGGAGAGTTGTAGTTGACGCTGGAGGTCTGTTTTTTTATTGACAACTTCTTCGTATAATCCGCGGTGAGCGGGGCCCATAATATCGAAGAGGGGTTCTATCGTTTGACTGGGTTCTGACATTACTTTGAGGTAGAAGAGGGGTAAGGGCGAGGTACGTGGTCGTAGTTCAAGTTCAAGCCGTATTTGAAACTCCGATGCCGACTGCCGTCCTTTGCCGTCCGACTCGGCTGTGGACCCTGCCGTTCTTGTGCCGGTACCACCATCATGCTCCCTTGCTCTTCGTTCTTCGTCATCCCAAGTTCTTCCCTCTCGGCCAACAATCAAGCATACATTGGTTTGTACTGCAAGCCAAGTCTAGAAACATCAGTGCTGCCTTTGTATTGGCAGGAAAGCACGACTAGCACTTCTCAACTAAACGGCTTCCTGGTTTCTATTTCAAGATGACCGGGCTACCTGCTTTTTTTTCGGGCCTTTCTTCACACGAGAATTGGATTACGGTCCGAACTTCAGTCGCAGTGTCCCACCATCATGGGAAAGGATGGACTTCTATGATGGCAATGGTACCTCCAAAACAGTTTCGCTGAATAAGACTGCTGTAATAAAAGGACCTTGTCAAGAGACTGTTCAGCACTCCCTGAAAATGGCAGATCTCAACATGGCAGCCGTGATGTCGTTGTCTGGACGAGTAGCCCTCGTTACAGGTGGAGGGACGGGAATGTATGTCTTCTTACTTTTGTTCACGAGCTTGCGGTTGACTCGTTGACAGAGGATTCTACATTGCTCAAACCTTTGCGGCAAACAGCGCAAAAGTATACATCACTGGCCGACGGCTAGATGTGCTTGAGAAAGCTGCTGCGTCAGTCACGGGTATCCCAGGATCCATTATTCCGTCAGTGACTGTCCTTTTTCCCGCATATCCATTGCTTATGCAGGTACAGACTCCAGATGGACGTGACCGATGAAGAAGCTGTCAAGGCCGGTGCCAAGCACATTGAGAATATCGATGGCAAGCTCGATATACTCGTCAACAAGTTCGTCTATCACCACTCCGGTCCCCCTTCATCGTGTACCAACCTTTTCATAGTGCTGGATTCGCCGGATCCCTTCACGACCCAGACTTCTTCGCGAAGAAACTCGCAGCGGCAGATCCATTTGAGCCCGAAACCATACAGAACTGGGCTGATATGTTTGCACTAAACACCATCGCCCCATTCTTCATCGTTCGTGCGTTCCAATCTCTTCTCATCAATGGAGCGCATTCCCGCCCCCAAGGCACGTCAAGTGTCATCAATATTAGCAGCGTTGCGGCAAAACTTAACTCAGCAAGCCCCGGAGCGTGTGTACGTGCGCCACCATGTAGACCTGTAATTGGCCCCGTACAATGAGCAAGCGTCGATGTACATTGTAGGGGTCCGGTCACAGGTCTATCCGCCATGTGTTCAAAACTTGAACTGACACCTTGATCAGATGGCTTACAGTGTGACCAAAGCAGCGTTGGACAAGCTCACACTTGTCCTTGGGTCGAGTTTTGCTGGGCGGGGTATCCCAATTCGGGTAAACTCACTGCAGCCTGGCTCATTTGCGTCGCAGATGGTAAGTAGCAAGTTCTTGGAGATGATCAAGACGAAGGCACCACCTGGGTTCGTGGCGCCGATACCTGCCAGGAGGCATGGGTCGTGAGTAATGCTTGGTATTTGAATGAGATTGAGTGCTGATTCGAAGTTGCAGTGATGCTGAGATGGGTATGACGGCGGTCTACTTGGCAGTGTCGGATTATACGAACGGAGCGGTCTTGAGCCTTGATGGTGGTGCTTCGCTGGTAAATCCTTGAATATTTTTATGATTCAGACACAATACGCCCATAACCTGAGGCTGAGAGGAATTCCAAGCAAAATAAATTGTACTTGTGCCATAGATGCTTCTGTTGGATATCGAATGATATCGAGCTCGTGGCTCGCGTGTTTATTGGTAATCAGACGTGTATGTATCGGTAAATTTCGTAGCCACGCTTTTCTCTTCTCTACTCGATTGACTACGTACTCCGCCGCTCATGTACTCCGTCAATCCCGTATTCGTGCTCTGATCCCTTGTATGCTTCCATACCTGCAAGATTATTTCAACAGCTTCTTCACAGGATTGTGTGCCAAACTTCATCACGAAGAAATACGTAACCTCTCACTGGAGATGATACAAGCTGCGTAGATATCTTGGCGCTAAAAATGATCACCCTGTTCATCGTTCACGCTTTCCGAAGCCTCCTCGTCGGAGGTTGGTGGAAGGAGCAGGCAAGGCGTGTCAAGTGCCATCAATGTCCGTAGCGTGTCGACCAAGTTAGGCATCTCACTACCAGGGCACACGATCTGTCTTCGCCCTACTAAAAACCTCCGGCTGCATTAGTATGTAGCGGAACTGTGATATCTTCGGTAACTGGACGTCGATAGGATCTGCTGGAGAACCTTCGATAGTTTTTTGATAGCGGCATTTACGTCCGAGATAAACTACGTGTAAGATATTGGGCAAAGGATTCCAACGACTAGGAAATTCAAAAGAAATGAGTTAGTGCAAACTTCAGAAGTAACTTGAAGCAACTTCAAATTGCCTGTTTGTGATCACGTGCCTGAGATCGGCAGGATCCGAGTCAGGCATCCGGTCCGAGTTCCTTATCTTCCGGGTTCTTCCCTATCTTCTTGCTACATGTATCTTCAGTGATTGCAATATGGTTTTGGAACTGCTGTTCGGTGATTTCCTCACAGTCAGTCAGCGAACTATATGGCAGAATTGATGACTTTCATCAACCAGCGCCAAACAATGTCGACCAATTCGATTCGTTGTCAGCGCGACCTGAGTCCCAACAAAAGATAAAACTTGAAGGACTTTCTATTGCTACTGCTACGCAAAGCCCGAACAAAGGCAGAACATTCGTATTCCAGCGGAGACATCGGAAGGTAGCTGATGCTATAGTATCTTGGAGCTCTATCCCCGTGCTAATCGAAACCCGACTAATCTTCGTTCATATATGCCAAGAAAAAGGAATACCGCAGTGCTCTACCCTCTTCGTTGAACCCAGGATATAAGATTGCTTGTAGTAGCATCCGCCTCTCGGGACTAAGATCCTCATAGGCCTCCCAAGCAGGAGTCGTGCCCTTCTCAGAATGCCCTCGTTACTCGGACTTGCACCGCCGAAATGCATTTTCTCTAAAGGTCAGTGCGAGAACCATTATCACAGTGCCGACGATTATGGAACGACTGTGGACAGTGTCTTGCAGCATCGAATGAATATTCATCGTCCTCACCGAATACGGTTCGACTGAACAAGACCGATGCCGCGGCAACTGCGTAATAAAAGAGATCGTACCCAGAGACCATGCAGCACTCCCAAAACACGGAAGATCTTCATGCGGCTGCGATCCATCTCTCTTTCTGGACGAGTAGGATTCGTCGCAGGTGCAGGATGGGAATGTAACCCTCGTGATATTTGATTACGATGAGGTGTTGAGCAGAGAATTTTCTATTGTCACTAAATCTACTGCTGCAAACAGAGCCAAAGTATACATCGCCGAGTGAAAGCAGGCTGGGTAGGCGAAGGTTGGACGTATCAGAGAAGGCCACCGCATGCGGTGGCAGAGTCTGTGTCACAGGCTTCCCAGGATCAATTATCCCGTTTGCGGTCGTCCCTTCTCCCACATATGCACCGCTAACGCCTGCGCAGACCTCAGACGGACATATCAGATGAAGAGGGTGTCAAGACCAGCGCAAAGCACCTCAGAGGAATCGACGATGGAAAGCTTTCGAAGTTTGCGTCGGTTGGACTTGGATCCCGCAAGAGAGGCGGCAACAAATCTATATTGGTATCCCTGACAATTACATAGTTTGTGAGACGTCTAGCTGTAGAGTGGGTGAGGGAGAAGACCCCATGGGGGAGATCCCGGGATGAGACGAGGAACCTGAGATAACCCACGTTCTCGTCTCAGCTAGAAATCTTGGCTATGTATTCTTGGTAAAATCTTACTACTATAGCAACCATAGCTTGCGCTGATGTCGTTTGTCTTGGTGCGCGTGACTATGTCCTGCCATGATAGACCTTTCCGCTAAGCGTAAAAAGGCTGATGACCAGGGTAATCATTACTGATGTGTATCCGCAGGGGTTTGAACCCTCTCATGTCTTCTAGACCTGTAGTCTACAGTGTACACGTTCTTATCTTGCCATTTCTTTCTGGATTTGTGGGCGGGTGGGTGAAAGAAAGAAAGACGACGTAGGCGGCTTGACGTCGATGTCGACTCTTGCACTGAGCGACGATGATGGAGGTAAGAAGCGAAGATGGCGCGGGATCACGTGGGGTCGACGCGTATTCGAAACGGCGTGGCACTCCTGCCGTCCCCACCTATCCTGTCTTGCCACTTCCATTTATATCCTCGTATCCTCGTCAAGAAGTGCATGCTGCTTCCCTTCATGACCCAGATTTTTTTCGCCTGGAAGAGCGTCAAAATATTCTAGAAATGGTACGGAACTGGATGAATATCTTCGCGCCAAACGTCGTCGCTCCCTTCCTTGTTGTACACGCTTTCAAATACATCGTTATCAAAGGACACATCCCTGTCCCCATGCTACCTCAAGTTTCATCAATGTAACGAAAGTCACTTTGAACAGGTTTATTCTCGCTCTGGGTACGAGTTTTGCTGACAGGGATATCTCCTTTCGCCAAGTGGATATAGTGGATCCCGACCGGGCCTGTTTGCATCGCAGGCTGCAGCTGCTGAGTCCTCTTATTTTCACAGATTCTGACGGCTGAACCCTGGATTTAGGGATGATCGATTAATCGATTAACGCCCAACGGCGCGCGAGACTGAATCAAGCACACATGGGAGTCGGAATATGCTGCATGATGATGGTCCCTGGACCGCTTTCTCGATTAATCTATCAATCATTGCTATTATATCCTTCACCATACGCTGCGATACGTGATCGGCCAGTAAGCTCCGGCGAGCCGTATCGATCAGGGCTATCGAGTACAGTGTCCGGCGACGCCAGGATTTGAATACTTCAATAGCGCCCGAGAAGGTTTCAATTTTTGATGTTACTTCGCTAGCAACTACTCCGGGGATTCTCAGTCACACCTCCACTCGCGTAAATACAGCTGATCTTTGCTGTATAAACCAAACATAGGGTTCCTTTTCCTTGCACGATACCCACCAGAAATGGCTTCAGCACCTTCCTCTCAAACGATCCGACTTCAATAGTATGTTCCGTGTTGTTCACATAAGTTTCTTTAACCAAACCATCGCAGTATTGGACCAGTCGTGCGTTTCTGTGACTGCTTTTACCTCGTGGAATCTGATGTTCCAAGTTCTGTGGCTGCCTTCTCAATTGGTGTTTACTGGGAACGTCAACGATGCTGCTGTGTGAGCCACCACTTCCTCCTCCTCGACAACACTATTATTAACTAACGTGGAAAATTAGACAGCGTCCAAGCCCGCTTCCCCAAAGAGCGTACACCTATCAAGAGTTTCGGTGTGTCTGCAAATGATAACAATTTCCAAACTAATTGACAGTCTACATTCTGTTTATCCTTGACCTCGCGCAAACAGTTGACTCAACACATTATTCGTATTATGTCTTATTGTCTGGATGGGGTGATCTATTCGCTCTCATGACCGTTACGTGGTCTATCGCCATTGTACCGATTTTGACAGGTGTTAGTATGTACACTTTTACACTGGCCTTGGGAACTAGCTGACACTCCATATCTTAGTATCACTCGCTGTGCAGTTGTTCTTTGCCTGATAAGATTCACTAGACAAATTTTCCCAAATACTACTATGACTGTTTAATACTGGTACTGGTAGGAGAGTTTAGACTCTGAAACGAGGCGACCGTTTATTTCAGGTCTCCGTGGTGACCCTAATTTCTGCAGTACGTTTTCCGTCGTTGAATTAGTCGGTTCTGTGCTCATACGACTCGCGTAGATTGGTCTGATGCAGTGTGTGGCTGCATTCGTAGGTGAAAGGTACGACCCTAACCTGCCCCTTTATTCTGGCTGATGGCAGGGCATCATCAGTTTGCGCTCGCTGATAACACCACCGCGCTCGCATCTTTGAGCAACCTTGTAAAGGTAACATATATATTCCCTTCGCTGTTTTCATAATATTGAATATAACATTTTTAGGTCTGGCTTATCGGAAGTTTTGTTTGCGATATTGTCATCGCCCTCGCAATGCTTTTCATCGTACTGTCTTTTCCTTCTTGCATGTCATTGACCTGACCTTCGACAGCTGGGCTCTATGCAACACAAATCTCATCGGGAGCGCACCGGCGGACTCATTCGAAAGCTCATGTATCGCACCGTTGAAACCGGAGCCATCACAGCAGTTGCTGCAGGAGTAGATCTCTCTCTGTTCTTGGCAGCACCTAATGCTAATTATCACTCGGTATTGTGAGCTTCTATTTGAAAGATATTCGCTTTCTTTGACTATACAGATTACGTAGGTCATTCATTCTCGGGAATCTGTGAGTTCTTTGTTTCTACGCGTACAAATATCGGTGAATGGTGCGATCTATCTAGATATACCAATATCGTCCTCGCGACGTTGAACAACAGATTAAGCCAGACTGGCGCTGAGGGTTCGATATCCGACGTGAACATTTTGAGTGAAAAATTTTCGCTCTCGGTGCGTAGAAACCACGGGGACACCGGGGGAAAGAGCGCCATGATTCACGTCTCAACGGAGACTCAAAGTGATGCAGCTCGGTCATCGGTAAAATCACAAGCTCGTTTGTTGGAGAAATGATACTTACCGCAGCATCTTGAATAGAACGACCTCAAGGCGTTCGCGTGATGAAACAAGGGTGTACGCCAGGAACAGGGTGGAAATTGTCGTTTGATGAACCAACAGTCAGCGACTAAGCCTGGCATTCCTAAGGCATTCCCATAATACTACTTACCTACGAAGAGTATTCCCATCCCGTGTAAAATACCCGATTGAACAAGCGTGTTAACAACTATCACAATATACAAACTCGGACGTTCCGAAGTGCAGACCTCAAACATCATTATTTCAACAAGATCATAGCTCCGCCGTCACTGTATATGGAAGACCCCTACGGTAGCATTAACCAGGAAAGGAATAGGTTGCTTGTATTTACTTACAGTCATATATGAGCTCAGCGGGCTGCTGAGGAAAAGGGTCGCGTCGGCCATTTCTTCAGGTGAACCCATACGCTTTGGGCACAAAAATACATCAGCCTATAACAAGAATACGGAAGATCAGCATACCTTCAGAAGTGTTCCATTCTCATACGGAGTAAAATCAGAGACAAATGCCCGAGCTTGAGGTGTAAGTGTGTATCCAGGGTTGACCGTGTTGATTCTGATACCATCTCCGCTGTGTGACACGGCTGAAGACATCATAGAAAGAGTGAGGAGGATCGCAACCAAAGGAACGCGAGGCTTACCCGCAGCTTTTGTCATTCCCACCACCGCCTGACATAGCGAAGGTGAGAGACAGCAGAGGCATTTTCATGATGGGCTCACATGCTTTGAAGCGGTATATGCGGTCATTCCGAGCACGGGGGTAACAGAAGCGAGGGAACCCATGTTCACGATGGATCCTCGAGTGGGTGCACGATCCGGGATCAAGGGCCGAAGCTCGTTCTTGAGCATGGCCTTGATCTCCTCTTGCATGCACAAGAAGACGCCGCGGACATTGATCGCATGAATATTATCCCAGTCCTCGATGGTCTGATCAACGGTGGCTACAGGCGTCACGACAATCTACACCATATCGTGAACGGTGTAGCGAAGAGTAAGCCAAGCAACTCACCCCGGCCACGTTGGCAGCATAATCCAGTCGACCAAATTCCTTCACGACCGTTTCGACCATGTTGATAACGTCTCTGTCGACCCGGACGTCGACTTTTAAGGGGAGAACACGGAAGTTGGGGTGGCTGGCAACCTTTTTGCATTCTTCGATGGTTGCATCGAGTCCATCGAAATTGATATCGCAGGCTAGGATACCTTCGACGCCGGCTTTTGCGTATGCAATTGTGACTGCTTGACCGATTCCAGATGCTGATCTCGAGTAAAAATATGGCATAGTTTGGTAGAGTAAGGCTTACCAGATCCTAAGCAGTGTAGAACATAAGTGATTTAGTCAACAATAACTCGGGCAACAAGTAAGTTGCTTCACCGGTTATAAGAGCTATCCCGCCAGGTAGAGTGAGAGACATGAAGTTGAATGAAGGCTGCCCTTTCAATCAAGTCTTATATACAGCAGGTCTGATCACGATACGGATAGTTCGAAGGTGCGAACGATTACGGCTGTTTAAGTAGAGCCTTACATGGATAGTCTCATGTGTTTTGCGCCAGAGAGGAGAGCGGTTTTGATTTCATCACAATGTAGCACATCACTTACCCGTAGCCGCTTGTTATCCTAGACAACGGAGTCAATACATGCAGGCGATGGTAAAAGTGTACGCCAAACCTTTTGCAGTTCCCTGCCTAACGTTATATCCTACATGTCCCAAACACCATTCCCATTGTCCGAGAAGAGTTATGTGATAGTCATGTATGCCCTGTCCGCTCGATAATCATAATGTTTTATGGCTATTTCGGTGATCTCGGAGACCCTTTTGCGCGCTCGAAGTCCACAAAACCCGATTTATGTCAGGCTGTATGCAAACAGCTGTATATCAAGCACAATGCAGGCGTCTATTTGCCAGAGCATCTGGACGAATCGAAGGACCACATGATGATTGTCGTTGTTTGAGGGTGTCTATCGTCACCGGCCCCAGAGAGCCTGTCGGCTTCTGTCAAATGTTGTCTGTGATGACAAGGGTTGGGTTGTGACGGACTAGAAAAGAACCAGCCAGTCTGACTGAGCACAAAAAACAAGGCCCAGGAGACCCTAGACCTCAATCGGTGAAGATAGGTCGCACGTCAGTTTCTGCTTGGGTATGCCGATGACCAGACGCTTGCGTCAGATTCATCCTCAGGTTCGTAGCAATGCGTGCTCGGGTTGGCCCAACTCGGAGCCTTGAGACGATATAATGACCTTAAAGTACGCACATCAGTCGGAATGTATAAGAATTGGTTTCACGATGAATTTATAGTGCAGTGTGGTACAGCGTAATAGTGGGTTCTTGTATGGAAGATATATGTGGGTGAGGCCAAAGAAATCCTACTAAATGGAATTGGTGAGACTGTGAGCATCCGTCGTACTGTGATGAGACGTACCGACAGTTAAGCTATATACCTGAGAAGAGAACCTGAGTTGGACTGTAGAAACACAGTAGATCAGGGATTACGAGCTAGGGCGAGACATGGGACAAAGGTGAGCGCCAAGCAGGAGACTATCGTCGATGATGCACGGTGGCCTAGTGAAAACAGAAGTCAAAGGAGACGGGCGGGCTGCGGACGATGCCGGAGAAATTTCTTATACACGTCTGAAGCACCACAAATATGGGGCCACAGTATTTACGAGATATAGACCGGATGTACCGGATTCCAGAATCTCCGCCCAATGCTTCGTGTACCATCGCCCTTTCTAAATCCTAGCCAGTACCTGTTGGAGATTGCAGGTGCCCAGCTCGTTGCTTTCCGGTGAGCTCTGTCGTCTTGCGTTCCAGTTGACGGCTTCTTGCTTAATGAGCTCTTCGACATTCGCTGTGGCTTTGAGAATGAGAAGAAAGAAAGAAAGGTCTCTGTTGATGATGGTGGTTGCAATCAGAGTTGTATTTCAAACCCCGACGCGAGCTGTCGTGACCCGCCCACTGTCTCGCCACCACCGGCTATGGCCTCCAGCGCAGAATTTGAATGACAGGCTTCTACGATACAGCCATTTCCTGTTCTCCATTTTTACCTACTCCTCTCAGCAGCGGTCTTCGTGAACGAAAACCCAAGACACGAACCTCACGCGCACTCCAACTCACCGGTATCAGAACGTAAATATTGAACCAGCACATTGGGCGGGTTTCTGGGGAGTACACCTAGAAAATCAGGACCGGAGATGGATAAAGTAGAATCGACAAGGTCCATTTCGACACACTGAGCAAGGACAGCGGGTCACACACCCAGTGCTGCAAGCACGACAGGAAACTACACCCGCCTGATTGTCTCTACTCATGGTTTTGCGTTGCTTTGTCGCCAGTTAATTGGATGTAAAGACCTATCTTCCTGGCATAGCTTTATGCTGGATATCTTCGGGAGCTCTACGTTGAAATGTACTAGGATTTAGTATCTTCGATCGAGTGCAAGGGTCATTGGAAGGTGAGTAACTGATAGTATTCTGGAGCTGCGCATATATGCTGATTGAAGCTGCTGTAGGTCGCACGTTCATGCCAAAGATACACAAAGTTCTGCTCCCTTAGCAGAATCCAGATATGTGTCGGAACGTTTGCTCGTATGAAGTAGTAACATCTGTTGATCAGTCTCAGGCCAGCGAGTCCCGTGTGCACCCCACAAAGATCGCTTTACATGCACGGAATGGCTTCGTTCAAGGGTTGGTAGGGGACATTGCCGTCTGGGTACGTTCTGTCAGAGTAATTTATGCTCTTGTTTTTCCGCGCTGTAAAATGTACCTGTCACTGACAGCCTTTTCAGGTCCGAGAAAAGATTCGCTAATTTAAAGCCTTTCCTGACTTCTTTTTTTAGCAGCTAAAATGCACTGGTCTGCTGTGAATACGTCAGAATCGACAAACCTTGGCTGAGCAATACTGGTGGTAAATGCGTCTGTTGCAGAGCAGAAAGCTATCGATGAGATTTACACTACAAGGCCCTTAGAAATTTGCGGAAGTATATCCGTACGGGAATCTCAGCGGGGATTGGCTATCAATTCGAGTTCAACATCTCACACAACGGCCACCGAATTGTTGGTCCATGGCTATCTTGCGCTGCTCCATCACTAGTCAGTCGGTTTATTCCGGGTATCAAGAGACCGTGCACGAGTGGGAGCTATCTCCCAGGCCCCCGTTTACGTTGGGAATCTTGCTCCAGAAGTGCGGTATCGAGCGGACTGAACGGATGTATTACAGCGAGCGAGGTCACCGCTTTTCCTTTTTGAGGTTATACTTACACTCATGCGCGTTTCAGTCCCGACCAGCCCATACAGCCAGGAGATTCGCGTTGAAACGTACTAAGATTAGGTGAAGCGGCCATTGGAAGGTAAGGAGCTCATATAAATTTGGAACTCTGCATATATGCTGACTGAAGCTTCTACAGGTCGCACATATGTGCCAGATCCATAAGAACAGTGCGGTCAAATCCAGATTATAAGAATAAACGTCGGAATGGGGCTTGCTCCATCCGTTGATCGCCTCACCTGTGACCTCCCGGGCGAGCCGCGTGCCCTTCTCACTTCCCTTTTTACGACATGCATTGAAGAACATGAGTAATCACTGGTAAGCTTCCTACGGCAGCCAATACCATCCGAGGTCACAGTGCCTCTAGATAAAGACCCACTGTATCAGAAGAAGTCGCACACGGAGACTATTCTCAAACATGGCAGACCTCAATGTGGCCACGGTAATGTCGCTATCTGGACGAGTAGGACTCGTTACAGGCGGAGGAACGGGGATGTAAGTTTTGGGATTTTCGATCTCGACAAATGGTTGACCTGTCGACAGAGGATTCATGATTGCTAAAGCATTTGCTGCAAACGGGGCCAAGGTATACGTCACTGGTCGAAGGTTTGAGATGCTTGAGAAAGCCGCCGCATCTGTTACGGGCGTACCAGGATCCATTATCCCGTCTGCAGTGTCCTTTCTCCCAGATAATAATTGCTAACACGTGCATAGACTACAGATGGACGTGACAGACGAAGACAGCATCAAGACTGGCGTCAAGCACATCGAAGGAAACGACGGAAAGCTCGATATACTTGTCAACAAGTTTGTCTATCGCATTCCTGGTTCCTCTTTTATGCCCTAATCTCTTTGTAGTGCCGGGTTCGGCGCCTCACTTCGCGACCCAGACTTTGCCAAGAAGAAGATCGCTGCGTCAGATCCTTTCGAACCCGAGACGGTACAGAACTGGATGGATATCTTCGCACTGAATACTATCGCTCCATTCTTCGTCGTCCGCGCCTTCCAATCCCTCCTCATTAAAGGAGCGCATTCCCGCCCTCAAGGCACCTCAAGCGTGATCAACGTCAGCAGCATGTGCGCACAGGTTAACTCAGTAGTTTCGGTGGGCTGTGTACGTCCCCTGCTGTTCCCTTCGACGTAACTCGGAAATAACTTGACTAGTTCGCATACACCCCAACGAAAGCAGCTTTGGAGAAGCTGGCCCTCGTCCTCGGAACGAGCTTTGCTCAGAGGAATATCCCGATTCGGGTGAACACGCTGGAGCCTGGCGTGTTCGCGTCGGAGATAAGTAGTCCTGAGATTATGGAAGGGATCAAGACAGAGCCATTACCTGGTTTTGTGACTCCAATACCTCTGAGGAGGGGAGGGACGTGAGTATGTTCAGTGTTTGGATGAGATTGATTATTGAATCCATTCTTGCTAGTGATGCGGAGATGGGGATGACAGCGATTCATTTGGCAGTATCTGACTATACGAACGGAGCGGTTTTGATTGTTGATGGTGGATTCGCATTGGTTAATCCTTGAAGAGTTGATAGTCAATGATATCAAGCGACATCAAGTGCTTTCTTTTCCGTGAGAAAGATATCGACGTTGTGAAAACAGAATGATCAGACCATTCAGATGGCGATGACACCTTCGATATTACTCTACTGATCCGCCGATGTTTAGAATAAAAAGTCGGGCTGTGTTGAATGTGTTGTATATGATACACCTTTCACGGCTGATATTGTTTTAACGCTTTCATGTTAGGAGATCCATCTTTAAACGTAATGGTTGAGTTATTTCAGCGAAACTGCAAGTTTCCCTTCATCTTCTCGCCATGTTTGATACATCCGACTACTTTCGTGTCGTTACAGTTGTTCGACGGCACGTAGGCGCAATCTATCATGCTCCTTTTAAGGTGTTCAGATCGGGCGATTGAAGACAAGGTAGAGTTAATGACTCGAGGCTCAGGTAATCGTCATAGGTGGGGAGCACCCTCGATATCACTTGACCTTATCCGGGTGGGCTCTTCTAAAGTAGTATTCTAGTCTATGGCTCTACAATATGTAGTGAGCGCTATGAGTATAGCTCGTCAATTCTGTATCTCTTCCCACCTAAACGAAAACGATTGCCCGGATGTACAGATAGTACGAGAACTCGCAGGGAAAGACGAAGATAGAACATGATCATCCTTCCTGAGTTCACGAAGGAATGTGGCATATTCTTTCACTGTGCACACCTAGCGGGTCTGATGAATGCATAATGCATGAAAAGTAGTGACAAAGAACAATAGGCTTCAAGCTTGCATATCAAAAACGAGGGGATCTCAGCTTTGAAAGATACTGTATTGTAGTGTACACTAGTTTAATTAGAATATATAAATTAGAGAGGAAACGAATTTCAATTATAATCCCAACTCGCTGAGTCTATATCTCTTCATTCCCAAATGAAGTGCCAGATACCCGTCTGTGAATTCTGTGAACGCTATGTATGCTTCTTGGTGAGGTGACAAGATACGCAGGACCCTTTCATATGATTCAAGGCACTGTGTCACTACGTAGCAGAGAACCTGGTTCTTAGGTGAACCACGAGCTCGAGCTAGTAGCGATATGAAATTGTTGGTATCACCGCTGCACTCTTCCTTGTAGAATGAAAGAATGTCGTTCGCGAAGTCGATGAAATCTCGCATGGAAGGGAGGGCTTGGATGTATAGGTGGAATGGTAGGTCTCGGGGGAAAATGAACATTGCGAAAGCTTCCGCGAGCCCGCATTGTTCACGGAGGAATATAGCATATTCTTCAACCCGTTGCGTCTGTAAATTCCATTTAGTGACATGAATCGCTTTATCGGCGTAAGGTACTTACTGATTCCTGCTTGCTCTGGACCTCTAGGATTAGCCCGGTAATGAACTTGAGGGCGGAGTGGACGATGAAGTCGGCAGTAACTTTGCCAAAGTGTTGAGAGCTCTCGGTTAAAAGGTCTGCCAGATCGTTCAAGATCTTGCTTGACTGCTTCTTTGATGATGTGAAGCGCTGCATGGTATGATCAGCGTCTGAAACAATGTCAACAATGATGATTGTGGTCTTACCTTTGTAAAATCAGGAACCCCGCCCAAAGCATCGGAATCGTCGGGATAGGCGTCGTCGAGGTATATCAGGAACATGCAGAAGAACGCGATAAACACTTTGACGTTGTCATCGTCAATATAGTGATACGCAGAAACAGTGATGTTAAGTCCAAGCGTCAGGTAAGGCCTGAGGACATCGGTGGAATATCCACGACGTTCGGCTTCTGCGAGGCAGAGGGCTTCCAATGTTGGGTCCCAAATAGATGGTAGGTCGGTGGTGTCAAAATGCTGCAAGAAAGCACGTATTATGTCGCCAATTTCTTCTGAAGTGCTCTTCGGTTTCTATTTAATATATCAGGAAACGATAACTTCTTTGGGATGGATCAGCGTACATGAGTCTTTAAGCGGCCTGGGCAGACATGAATTTAGGTTACATAAAAGCAGGGAAATAAGCGTACCGGCGACACTGTATGTCGAAGTTGGACCTGTTGCAGTAGATAGTGTCATCTTTGGATTATGAGGGTGCAAGCACTGGTACGACGAGTCGATGAAGTCTGAGGTTTGTAAGTAAAGAGTTGAAGTTCTCTAGGAGGCCTTATATACCGCTGTCGTCGCAAAAAACTGAGATCCGGCGCGTGAAATGGAGGATCCATTGTGATACGTCGCCGGGGATTTCTCCTCCTGACAATCCTGTCGCTCTCCTGGAATGGGTTAGAGAGCGAAACTGATGACTATGGGCGCGGGAACAACGCGGAAACGTGGTTGGATATAATACCGGTCTGATAGGTAGCAATGTGGCTTGGTGAAGGCCAACATCCTTGAATGCCGGGGCACATCGGACAGCCTCAGTCGTGACGACGCAGCCTAAAATTTCTTCCGAAGTGTTGATGCCCGTATTTAGAGGCGAGAAACAGAGTTATGCTGTGCTGGATCGTGCGTTTACTGCAAAATGACTATGTTGGTAGCGTGGGGATACTTATTACGGAAGTTATCGTATTTCGTATGTCAGTACTGTTGACGTATTGGAACGGTGTTTTCGAATATCGTCTCGCATATCGTCTCGTGTACGATACACCCTGTTCCGTTACAGATGAGTTACACTCACAATATGTTTCCCCGAGACGAGGACTCACCTCAGCTCCAACTAGAGCGCAATCAAAACGATTTGGACGGTAGCTGTGCATGTGCTTTGGAATACCGCGGCGCCGAAGCGATGCTTTAGGCATTATCAAAAAACGAACCCCGAAAGAGGAACCGTAGACTGTTAGCTCTACCAACAGTCCACAGCTATTCGATGCAAAATCACTGGAAAAAGCGCTCACTCCCATAAACGAGTAGCCGACTGATTGCCGCCGCGTTCGTATGTCACTGCCCGATTTTCATGCCCTTGGGGCTACCACATAATCGGACCGCAATCAGATGCAGCGCATCGGTCGTAGAAATATTCTGGACGATCATTTGACAAGGCGACATATGTTATGGAGTCGGCGCTTTGAGTTAACAACAAGCGCCAGGCGAAGAATTCATCATTTACTGTGAGTACAAGGCAACCAACTTCATTAGTGAGGCATGTCTGAATGCAAAACATAGCGAATCAAAGACAAACTAAACCAAAAATGTCATAGCATGCCTCCATCCTACACATCGTGAGTCTGATGACATGATATTAATGACTGGGAGAAAGAAATAACCAGAAGACTTGATCAGCCTACCATTCTAGTTTCCAATGTAGAATGAAGACGGATTCCTGCTTCTGCAAACCGACATTGCTTGAACTCCCCGGAATAGTATTGAGAGAATAAATCGGTCCTTGATGGCAGAGCAGGTGAATCCGCATGCCTTCGTTTTTGGCCGATGCGTGTTTAGACTTCGAAATAAGGTCGGTCATGGACCGATATTGAATATCATCGAACAATATTTGTAGAACCGGAGCATGTGTTGCGGATGATCTGAAAACGGCGCATCCAGTTATGGGTATATCCAGTCTCTCGTATCGATGAAAGCGAGTCCTAGGAAAAGCTGAGCGAGAAAGATGAGTATTGAGGCTAGGATTCAACTGAGCAAGTTCACGGAGCGAGTACGGTACCGACGTGCAAAATATCCCTCATGGTTGTAAGGAAGGAAGGAAGGGGATTTTATAAAACCACCTTCGTTGACGGAGGAAAGAGGAACAATGGATGGAGCGGAAGTGCTCGGCGCCGTGTGCATGCCGTGGCAAGGTCACGTGGCGAAATTCAACCCTTCGAGATTCAAGACTCAAAACTTGGACTCAGACTGCCGACATTACATTTAGTTATCACCTCCGTTCATTTACTAGAAAAGTTTTGCATTACATTTTTTTTGGAAAGAGAAACTGACACAAAAACAGCAGGACAATTCTTCCACCGGAAACGAACAAATCCTAGCATCACAGCTTCTCAATTTGCGCTGCCCAAAAAGCCCTCCAAGTCGCCTTCTGTTGACTTGACGGCATGTCGCCTTTGGTTTGACCACATTGCGCGGCTGTGTCAGCCGACTACCTTCTGGAAGTACCAGAAATTATTCGCAATGCCGGAACTGGTAGACTTTCTGGCCACTGAAAGAGAGCAGCCTCGCGCTCAGCTACTAGACGTCGTGCTGTGCACAATTACTCGAGCATGCGGCAGGACGTCAGATGATATGACTGTCAAAGAGCTCATCATAGTCACGGTTAATATGCCTCTTAGAATCACGTTGGTTATGGAGGTTGAGTCCTACAGTCCAGTAACATCCTTTTTTTGTGAACATTGCCAGGCATTGCCTTTCATGTGTCAGCAATCATTTACACAGCAGATCGCTTGTCTTTTTCGCCGAACGTTCCTCCGCCGGCCTCACTGTGTGTTACCACCTCATTCGGCCGTCCCTCCAATCACTCCGAGTGTCCTATCCCTCAATTGTCATCGATATATCATTCCTGATGCAAATAAATGCCGATCAAATCACCCACTATTGTATTTATATCTCAGAAACCGATGCACTTGATGTTACACCTGAATTCATGGCTCGGACTCGGAGTTAACAATGAGTGAATGAATGCTCTTCGCGTTCTAGATTTCAAGGACGTCGGGTGGAACAAAATGTCTTCTCTATGTTCCCGAGTCTAGGTGGGCCGAGAATGCTGGTCAGTCGGAAGGCGCTCACTACGCCTTACTAGAAAGGGTTTAGATTGAGGGACCTGTCACAATCGATGAGGATGAGCTCACAGAGATGAGGCAGGTGCAGTACTTGGAGGTCTCAATGTTGACGATCTCCAAGAAAAGAGGTGCAGAACTAATGTCCAGGCCATAAGGCCCAAATCATTAATAAACCCTTGATGTAAGAGGCATAGATTTTATTAATAATTCCCTGTAATTCCTCAGGTCTTCCCGATGAATTTGTCCATGTGCCTGCCTTGCGAGATGATGTGGCGCTGATGTATCCATTTGGTGCCGCCACGACATCACTGCGCCTCAGTCCGCCTCCCGCCTCTTGCGCTATAAATAATCTTAGTGAGATCTAGATACCAATTGCATTTGATCAACGGATTCTATCATACTTCACATAGATATACCGGTATCTAGGCACATAGCTATGGTGGCATGGTCGTTAGTGGGACTGTTGGTTCTGCCTTCAACTGATGAGCAAAGTTCGAGCCCCCATGCTGTCGAATTTTTTTTCTACAAGGATTGTTCAATGTCAATGGAGAGTCTTGTTGTCCTCACAAGTACAATACAACCGTTGCATTTAGCTCCTTGGACATCGATGCGACGGCAGTGTACAATAGAACAAACTCGTGTTTTTATGACTAAGCCTAAAAGCCGCTTGCATTATATAAACTCCGCTCGGCAATGGCCACCACAAGTTTCGCAGACCACTCTGGCAATCACATATATCTCTCTCTCTCTCCTCGTCCCCCATTCTACTGGCATGGCTCCCGATGTTGTACGCCTCGTTATCGACTTGGGTCTTGTGGCCAACATCATTTTGATTGATCAATTTTTTTGCTTTGCATGATGATGACGCCAGCCAGCATGCCTATCTTGAGCTCTCTTTTACTCCTCGCATTTTTCTCCAGTCTCATTCTCTGTAGGACATCGTTCATATCTTCAACAGTACATGGTTCAATCATAAGATGCCTGGGCTTCGCTTGCAAAGGTAAGGTTTTGCTGCACCGCCGTCATTTCCTGGATAACTTAAACTCTTTTTTTTCTCACTAAGCTATCTCTCTGGTACTCGGTTTCAATCCTCACTTACTCGTCTTCTCTAGGCTTTTTCTAGCGAGCATGCTTTTGACAGGCTTTCATGCAAGGTATGCGCTCAACACTCTGCATTCCTCTCAAACTAACGACTTCTCCTTGCTCTGTAGCCAAAATTTCCTTCAAGATCGGGAGCCATGACCGGCTTCCTAACCAGCATGTCAAACCAACTGGTCTTGTCGAATACGATTCCCCACTCCCACGTGTTCAAGTCCCAGCGCTGCCGTCTCCGCCATGGCTTGGATAGTGCTAAAGCCGACGCTGTCTCTCTTAGTCCGCAGGCCGTGCATAGACAGCTACCATGCAATTTCGCTAGGTAGGTATTCTACCTACCTATTACTAGATAGGGGGCTTAATACTGTCTTCTTGGGCATGGAGTGTTAACATCTCGTCTAAACTAACTGTATAAACGCTGCTTCTCGTCTTCCTTTCTCCACATCTCATGGTGACAAGTAGTCGAACCTGCAAGTCTCAATGATTTGACTTGACTCAACTCATTTTCACTGGCCGGCCCTGGATCCATTGACCATGAGGATGAACGGAGGAAGATTTCTTGGTGAGTCCAAATGTTTGATTAATAGCGTTGTGCTGACCTTAGCCACATAGTATCCCAACCATTCCAATGTTTACATTACAAGAAGCCAACCACCTTTCAGCCACCACCGCCGAAACGTCCTCCAGTCTTCGCCCTGTCCAATTTGACCAGATATGTGGGCATATGTAGATGTGAGAGATCACTACGAAGAGTGAAGGATGGTGTCGCCATCGGAGACACTCACTTCCGACGAACGTACTGGATGGCTTCTGGAGAAAGAGAGATAGCATCCGATGGGTTGGTCGTTGGTGATGTTCGTGGTTGCATTGAGCAGAGTCAATATGCTTGAAGAAATCGGTGCGCTCCACCATTCCCCCTTCTCCGCACACTTCTTACGTCGTTCCCTTGCAGGACATCGCATCGCTGCAAAATCTGGTGGCACTCAATGTCCTGCCTTTACAACATGACAAGGTGCTCTAGAGCGTGGGATGGCTTGAGGAAATGTGTGGGATGGGTCGCCGTCTTTCTTTTCCAAGGTGAGATAGCTGCGTGCGAAAGGTTTCTTGATGATGAATTGGATAGGAGGCGAGGTCATCGTCATCTTCTAGGAGGGCATAAGCTACGACGTTGACATCCCTGATAGTAGGAACTTTCGTGCAATGTTCAGCTGGCAAAGGTAAGGTTTTCTTTCTATCATTGACCTTGAGACCGATGAGTGTTGGTACGCAGCTGTTACCATCGTCATACGTTGTGCCACGTTCGCCGGCAAGGACCATCGCTCGTGGTTACAGAAATTGGAACTCCGATATGTCGATCCGAGGGTCGTGGAGATTACATTTCATGTCTCGCGTTGTCTACCTCTTTCTGTGAGCCCCAAAGTGAGTATTATGCCCGAAATGTTCTTTCTGATGATTTTCGAGCATTGCTTCTGTTTCAATTTATCTAACCGGCATGTATCAAGCCTTGGAGAGCTTTGATGGGTGAAATTTGCTGAATATTTCTCGGAAAAGCTCTCTGTTAAACCACCAATTTTTTCAATTTAATATCTGTTGTTTTTAATCCCGTATTCCTTCAAGGAAGGATATTTTAGAACTCGAAGATTCAAATATTCAAGCAGCAAGGTGAAGGGATCACATAACCGGCTGTGTACCGGTTACCTGTCGGGGTTTCAATTTCTGCAACCACGAACGATACCTCGCCCCGAGTTCCGGCTCGCCAGGCTATCTTGAACTTTTGTGCTAGAGTGATTTCTCCTTCCCCACCATTCCCGTCTTGTCCTTTCCCTTCAACCTCAACTTTAACGACCGTGTCTCAAGCCATTATCTTATACAGAAGTGCCATAATTCCCAGCTGCTGCTTGCTTCACGAGCGTCGGGATGATCATTGCTTGCCACAGCCATTGGGTTACTGATGTGCTCTTACTGCTCAGCTCTAGCTGGCTCATATACCTTGATGCTCTCTAGAAGGACATACACTATCCAACCGCAGCAAGTTCTAAACTGTACACTTTGGACGGGATTTGTGCGGGCAGGACCTTAACATTCTCGCAGGTAAGAGTTGTGGTTCACAAGTACATCACTGGGCTGGTATATCTCAACTGTTCCAATGGGATACTGACATCTTCATCTCACAGCTTGCATCAGACTCTATCCGATTTACTCTCTTTGCCAACCATAACCCTGCCCATCCCATACGAAATGGAGGTCAAGGCTGAAACTGAAAACAGTTCCGAGTCCGACGACGAAGACGATAAATGGCCGAGCGCCATCTCACACAAAGAGACAGAGCTGTATATCTGGCGAAGAGTAGACCATATGTAAGCCTTTTCTGGATCTTAGCATGCTCACTGTTCCAGAAGACTACCGGTACACGCTAATACACCCCTAGCATCATCCTGTCACCAAAGATGCACGATGACACCGCACACCCCAGGAGGGAGATCAGATCTTCGACTAAGAACTAGACTCGGAGTCGGCTTATGAGAGCGGGCCGCTCCTTATTACCTTTGTGATACCCTCCACATCCTGCACGCCTCTTCATCCTCACCAGCAGCTCCTACTTTCCCAGACCGGTACACGGCGTTGAAGCGAGGACCAGCGAAAGGGAAAGCCAAGGCGGTGAAAGTCAGCCTGCTTCGGTTACAAGGGTATTTTTGACTGGATTCCTAGTATATCTGATGAATTTCAGTACGGTCTCAAGGGTTCTAGCTCTGATGGCGAGCCGACATCGAAACGAAGATGTCTGAATCCTGGAGCTGCTTCCCCAAAAACTGGAATAGTAAGGTTTCCTGCTATCGAGCGTGGTGTCACATCAATTTCCGACGAACATTCCGTATTAGTGATCTCTTGAGTCGGCATATACATTGCCGACATGACTCTGCCAGTGTTGCCAATGGTTATCTTACGGACGATCTTGTTGCGGAGACGCTGGTTAATCGCCCTCGCATCCCTCCTCAGTGGTAAGCATATGTATCATACCCCAGTTTGACACGATACTGACCAGGATGGCATTTCAGCCCACACTTGGATTCCTTGCGTGATTCGTTGGACCCCGGAGATCTTTATGTACGCAGTTTGGTATTGGTTGCACCGAGGAATATCCACCTCGTTCCAGGCTCGGCGTACGTCTCGCTGTCGACGTAAATTTGCGCAGTCTACTGACGATCAGTTACACAGACGACCTACAATGGACTGGGTGGTGATCGATGTTGTAGGCGGTGACAAGAACACCCGACACAACTGTGCTTGAGAGCTCGGAGATGGCCTCGCTCTGCAATTCCACGTTCATTACCATGGATTCCAATTTTAGACAGTTGTCCGAGTCTGAGATGATAAGACAGTGAGATGCCGATCATTATTGTTAACGTAGAAAAATAAATTTCTTCTTGCATTAGTCATATTATATGTGCACAAGCTGGCGCAGTCGCCCGCAGAAGGAAATCTAGGATATTGATAGAGATTCCTCCACTGCATTCGTCGTTCAATCAATACCCGGCTAGAAACTCCAATTCAAGAAACAATAGAAGCTTGACTACTAGCTACACCCCTTAGACCCCCCCTGCTCGGCGCCGGGAACAAAACATGTTGTACATCCTGCAACGGATAACCTGGAGGTCACATAATGTGAGGACTAGTTGCGCGTTGAAAAGAACATACTCAGTATTACTCACCTCACAGACACGCACAGCCTGTTCCGACACTCAGGAATCATGGTCTGCCCCTTCGGAACTATCATCTATCGATAGTGGGAATCGCTCGAAGTATTCAGCATACAAGTGGTCAAAGAACTTGCGGACTTGGCGTGATCCCTGGGCCGCGATGTAGTCGTCCAGGCGATCCTTCAGGAGATCGCATTCCCTTGGGCCTAGAATGGACTTGCAAGGCATCTATGCAACTGGGTCAGTCCAATTTCCATTGCATGTAGCCAAAAGACCTAACCTCTGACAATTGTAGAAAGATGTTGAATACGGAGCTCTGAAGAGCCCAGTATCTTCGGATTTATATACATTTCTGCGTATGTGTTTCAAGAATTAATTCTTGGCGACCTAGACCCATGGTCGCTGCCTTGACAGCGTATGTTTTATAGTTGCAAACCCGCTCTACGCGCGCTACCAGGACAGCGCGCCGTACTCCCTTGAAGAATTGATTATTTCCGCTCTTGAGAGGCCAATTCCCAATAGGTGTTCTATTCACGTAGAAGGCGCATGTACCGCCGAATATTTAATACTGGCGTACTCCACAATGCAACAAGACGTTCATACACCCAGGTAGCTACCTCTGAGTCGCCTTCCTCGTGGACGCGTCTGTAGAACCACAATACCACTTGCTAGAGTCCAGAAACGTGAGAATTCATGTCTGGCATTTAAAGGAAAAACGCTCACTTTTTTCTGATTGTAGATAGCTTGTTCCTCTGTGCGGGAATAACCACCTATGGTCACTGGGAAGCGCTCGAAGTAATCAGGGGAGAAGTTAGCCCAGAATCGTCCAACTTGGCGTGCCCTCAGGGATTCACGAAACTCGGCCAAGTGATCTTGGAAGTAAGCGCCTTCTCCACGACGGTCTATGTTCCTGCTACTAGGCATCTGGCTAGGTCACAGGTTAGCATAACGTTTGTTAGCGGTGAATTTTTTGACCTGACCTTTGAAGAAGGTGAAAGACTGAAGAACGCCGGAGGAACCGAGTCTTCCGTATTTATACAGTCCCTGTTTACGTTCCAACAATAAATTATTGTTGCGAACCGGTACCATTTTGGTAGCCGCCGTGGTCCCATCACACTCAAGAATTAATTCTTCACCACTATTACTCACCCAGGTAACATTTTTCTCTCAACCTTTGACCTTCTCTCAAAATGGCCTCCGGAAAGCGCTCAATGACTGAGTCAGTGGAGTTCATCGGTCCAGCACAGCGTTCAGCCCATGTCCGACGTACACACCCAGCGAATCTGACCCACGTATGAATGACCGACTCTCTCCAACCGAAGGATTTATTCGGTAAGCGCGGCCCGAAGTATTAATTCATTCTTCTCTGGAGGCGTAACTGCGGTAAGGCCTCTGATTCATTGATTTATTCATCGTTCATTGTTCAGTCCTATCAAACCCGACTTTTTTCAATCCTTCACTTTCACCCCGACCGTCCATTCTACCCAAGTATCTAGATATTCCCAAGGTACCCAGGTCTGTCTGATTCCCATTTCCAAGATCATCTGTTGATATTTTGACGCGTAGATCTCGCATTCCAATTCGTCGAGTTTGAGGTAGCGAATCGACGACTTCCTCTAGGGAACAGCCCAACAGTCGCCGTCAGATGAACGCTTCAGGCTTACGGTAAGATCCCCTTCCTCCTTACATCCGACGTTGATTCGATACAAATATTTATCTCCAGTGCATTGATAGAGCACGCGCCAACGGAGTTGACCCTCTCTAGTCAGTCTCTGTCACAAGCTCATAGACTCAGGCAAGTATCATTTTATACTTACACGAAATTTTTCTCATTCCGCATCTTCAGGAATTCCCGTGGCGCTTCCCTCGTTCCCGCCCCCATTCTCATCAGTCGCGCAAAGATGAAATCCACGTATGATGGCAATTTTCGGCTGCGTGAGGTCTCTGTTGCGAAAGGATTTGGTCATCTGCGTAGTTTTTGACCCACTGACCCTGCGCAGGGCGGAAGGTGGAGGCCAGTAAGCAATAACTAGTAGTATTTATCTTTCCTTTCTACGCTCCACTTTGTTTAGACTTTGGCTGCAAGATCATCGCAATTATAAATTCATCGTCACACAGCATTTCGTGCCTTTCGTGATTCTTTAATGTCGGACTTATATAATACAATACTCCGTTGTAGATCCGCCTTTCCTCTTACCCGTCACCATGGACAGCGCCGCATCACCCATGGACAGCTCCCTGTCGATTCAGGAGTGTTGGGCACGCCCGTTCATACCCACCTATCGTGCAATCTTAAGGGAAGGAAAGAGATTCCATGACGCTTACCTGCACGGATTGTTTGTTGCCTACTATGATCGTTTCAGCTGCTCTCTTGGAGAGCCAGCCAATCCAGAAGACATCGAATCAATCTATGCTTGGAAAAAACAAGCGCTGGAGGTGAATTTCTTCCATATCCATTATCTTCTTCATCACAGCAATTTATCAATTCCCAGAGTCTTGCTCGTCTCATGCTACGTGTCTACTACAAGCAAATGGATCCTACAGAATTTCGTGCGCTCCAACATTCTCCTATGGATACTCCAGCGAAAAAGCCGCATCCCCCATTGGTTAGCTCCATAGAGCCTATCGTCGATGGAGACGCTGTAACCGAAGCCGCCGAGGTACGTAGTGTGCTACCGCCGTTTAATATATGTTTATTAAGAACTGAGAACTCACCCACTTGTCCAAGCCAACATCAAGTAACTCGAAGTCTGCTCACCCTCCCAAAGCTGAAAGTAGGCGCAACATACGTTCACTTAGAGCAGTCCCTCCCGTTGATGGATCTGGGGATACAGCAATTTCAGGAGACGGCAAGGTATGTAGCATATCTTCGTTACGAAGGAAAACTTCCTCACCCACCCAACCCAACTAGTCAACGTCTGGCAGTGCGAAGAAGTCTGCTGGCCCTCCCAAAGTGACAAGCATAAGAAAGGTGTGTTTAGAACCGGAAATATTTTCCCCTGGACTGAATAGACGACATCTTTCTAGTCGGAAAGCAAAGCCTCAAAACATCGGCTGGAGCCAAACTCCAGGGAAGGTCCTCTGCCAAAACGGCGGCGCCAGAAAACCTCATCGGAGTTGGCTGCGTAATCTAAAGATGTGAGTTTCCCCGTATCCTATACCTTCCCTGAGTCTGACTATTACAGCCTTCAGGCGTCTTCCCGACATAGCTTTCCTGTCAAATAGCTTTTCTGGTCTAACTAACTGCAAATAAATACTTCGTTTCATCCCTTGTAAGTAGCGTACTTGTAAATGGACCAAATTCATCGGGGAAACACGGATTTACACATCTAGACAAGAAGCCGTCTAGCCACAGAAAATGCGTAGCTTTGACTTCCGGCAATCTCCACGGCCTCCGTACCCAAGCCGCCGTTTTGTCATAGTTGAGGGAATTTTCAGGTATGATCGAGGATCACTCACTACTGGCATTGTCTTACAGGCGAGGTAGGTGCACCTGCAGCAAAGTTCAACAGTGTGCCATCGTTGTCTGTTGTCTTGATCCTAGTGGTTACGAGACCTGTGTATACAGGCTCGTTACAGGCTCGATCTAATGCGGTCCTTGGGATTTCGGTGGCAGTGCTTTTGGTTAAGTTGTTGATGACAGCATACAACGATCCGTGGTAGCGACGCCTTCCGCGCCAGTCCCCGATTCTTTCGTCCGCTTCCATTTTTTAAATATTTCAATACTCAGACATATTGGAAGATTTACAAGGAACACAAAGTACTTAGAAGCAGTGGTGACAGAGGATTAATGTGCAGAGAAAAAGATAAAGAAATAGTATACGACAAGATTGGAGCAAATCTAAGGGAACCTGCTACCGTACCGCGGACCGACGTGACAGGACTCGGAAACATCGCCAAACGGCAAGTCGACGTGGAATCGGATGGCAGACGTCCGTAGACATCGAAGCAAAAACACTCCTTAGATAGAGCCTAAAATCCGCGGCGAAGGCCTGATCATCGTCACAATATTAAGAGCGTACGGATGCTTTTGCCGACAAAGACGACGAGATCTGACAGAGTCGAAGGCAAAACGAAGAATTCCGGTATGGACTTCATATCATCAGATAAGGATCGATTGTCCAAGGAGAGCATGATATGCAGTGAGGCAAGGCAGGCAGGGATAGTTTCCAAGGATCGGATGAGTACGTCGGAGTGCGAAATGTCACTCGTGAAGGTGGCTGAGCGTAATTTGCGCGATGCAGATGGGCAGTCCAATGGACTTAGTCTCCAAGTTTAAGTACAATGTCAGACGGTCACTGTCATAGATGGCTAAACAAACCGTAAGCGATGTGGCAATCCAGCTGTGCAACGTTCTTTTGCACGTGCGCAACAGGTTTTGTAACCACGGTACTTGGTTGTAATAGATAAGTAAGTACGGCCGGCAAGCGGCAGGGCCCGCTACCTTGTGCCACAACACCGAGACATACGGAAGATGCCGGTGATGTTCGTGGTGCGTGTAGTTCAAGAAAACATATTCGAGATATTCGTAGTAAATAAGTAGTACAGTAGTATATACATCACAACGTGGATAGCTAGGACAGACGATACAATCAATTTAGATAAACAACCTCAACATCGAGGTCAGCGAACGGGGAAATCGTTAGATAAAATATAGACCTACATCGCATTCAATGAGTATTGAACGCTAATATCGAAGTATACTTTGTAGTCGTAGATGATTCCATAAGCAGCGCGGTCGATGACACGAGTAACTCTGTGGTAAGGATTGTCGGGGAGGAACTGGGCGCTATTGGGAGCGAACGGATCGAAATGCAGTGCACCGAGAAAATGGTGGAATGGATCGTACACGCGCACGGTAATGTTTGGGTGACGGGGGTCGGGGAGTTTTCTGGTCAAAAGTCATGTAAGGTTAGTCCAAATAAAGCGTCGTATCACACCCACGCGACGGTGCATAGAAAAATATGAAATCCTCGTGCATGACTTTCGATGACCTGTCGCTCGCGTCTCAGAGCGTGTTCTAAGTCGGCAACCAAGCGATTGCGGTCATATTGGTGTACGGTGAACCGGTTGTAGATGAATGTGAGGAATATCATTTGCTTCTGAAGACAGATGAGGGGACATATGTCAATAGCAAGGCGGGTACACTACCAATACGGTGACGGTGATGATGGAAGCTTGAAGAGCGCTGCTTAGTCGTTGGAAGAGCACCGGAGGAGAGGTAGAGGGCGCTTAGTCACCGGGATCGTCGGGACGTGGTACGGGAATAAGAAGATACACTACAGGATACAATATTGTAAGGCAGCGAACCCAATAAAATGTAAAAGCAGGTAGAAGCAAAGGGATCGAGTGGACGTACCCAGTTCAATGCACACAGTAATTCCGTAAGCTATGAGGAAGACCAAAAGATAATCAGCTGTTGTAAAACAGATCCTAAACGATGGTGAAGGGTATATACCCGACGATATGCGTAAGGTCAAGGTGTGGGCGATCCTTTGGAGAGGGAAAGGACAGCTCGTACGTCCGGCAGAGAGCCTCTCAATGGCGAGGTACCGTATTAATGTGGGAGGGAGTCACACGCGAGAACGAAACTTATCCACCCGAACCACTTTGTACGAGAAACTCAATCAATAGACGAGAGACTGAATAAATACATTGAAGGAGGCCTGTCTTAAAGTAAGGTTAGATGCATTCCACCCACAAACACATCGACTCACATATACACTATGAAGCGGGTACCGAACTGACGAGAGACGTAGAAGCAGAATCGCTTATGACGAGACCATTTAATTATCCTAGAGACCCTGTGCAGACACATAGCGAACGCCATATTGTAATAGGGGCATCCATGGAAAAGAACCCCATCGCCGACACCTGCAGAGGATGTGGGGGGTGCGGTGAGTGAGAGCCATTTGTAGATCGAGTCGCTAGTCGAGGGTGGTCAGTATTTGATGTTAGTACAAGGCCAGACACGTACAAACGATGTAGCAAACGCCAAGAGACGTAGGTAGGACACAGAGTTTAACAAGCGCAGGCAGAACACAGAGGTAAATAAGGGAGTCAGAAAGGGCTTGCGTTCGATACATGTACACGATCGTTTATTTGAGGTTCCGCCCTCTAATACATCAAACACGTGATACAGCTTATATCAGGACGAGGCCACGCGACAACCGATCAGCCCCTGCCCATGGTCTACGGTGGGCCGGAGGGCTCAATAATCCTGTGTCACACAAGTCGAATTCGTATGAAATAGAAAGAAAGGAAACGCTGTCACTACCCTGAAACAGGTGAGCCTTTCGACAACGAAGCTGAAGCTATCTTAACCGAAGATGGCCAAAATCTTGGATTGTCCACACCACTAGTCCTGTGACCACCAATCCTGCACTGCCATCTGTAACCACCGACGGCCCTCCCTCTACCATTTACTGCCGCAGGACAGTCATCCATTTCAAGTCTCGGCAAGTCGGCACACCTATGCCGGCACATCGTTTGACATCATTGGGATAAGCGTGCGCATTCGCTCCGACGTGACGGTGTCTTCTGCAGCTTTCTTGTCCTCGAGCTGCTTCAAGCGCGACCTCAGATCAGGTAACGCTTAGTACTTCAAGTCGGAAGCAGTGGCAAGATTGTATCTGATTAGCTTGAAAATCAAGCATTTAGAATACAAACTACAAAAAAAACGTTTGCCGCCTTTTCTTTCAATTCATCAATCTTGCGCCTGATGGCGTCGATTGCATCCCCTCTCTTCTTCTGAGTCTCGTACACCACTCTTAAAGGCTTCAACTCATCCTTGACAGTCGCAATGGCCTTTCGTGCGCAAGGACTAGGCTCTTTGCTAGCCGCATCCTTCTCTCGGTCCAATGCATGGATTTCAACCTGGATTTCAATTAGGCGAAGCCAATCTCCTCGGTTTCCATCTCCCGCATGACACATACACTCATACACTAGAGAAAAGTCAGTTAGATCATAGGCAGCGATTCTTTCAACATACCTAGCTCATGCTTCATCTACGAGATCAATGGCGGAATCGGGTAAACGTCTGGATATCATATAATAATGATGACCTGACCTCGCTGCGGAAATCAAAGCAGGGTCTACAATCCTGACACCATGATGAACCTCATACTTATCCTGGATGCCACGAAGAATGCTGATCGACTCTGATACTGTGGGCTCGTTTGCGATGACTTGAGCGAATCGTCGTTCCAATGCTGCGTCCATCTCAGTGTATTTCCAGCACTCAGCAAAGATGCTAGCACCGATGCACCTGAGTTTGCCGCGAGCGAGTGGAGGTTTAAACAGGTTACCAACAACCATACCGCCACCTTCTGCTCCTCTGCCAGCCATGATAAGATGCAACTCATCGATGAAAAGGATGCCTCCGGTGCCGCCGTTCTCGGCAGCTTTGTCGACCTCGTCTTGGCACCCGCCATGAGGGCGCCCATGTCGAGGGAGAATAGGCGACTGAAGAGAGTAGCAGGGACGTCACGTTTGACGATTCGTGGGCGAGGCCCTCAGCGATGGATGTTTTGACGACACACGGTTTACCGATGAGAACCAGGTTATTCTTAGACCTGATAAGTAGATTAGTATGTGAAAGAGAAAAGTACTATTCGTCTTACCTTCGACATAGGATGCGAATGCTCGCCGGATCTCGTTGCCACGGTCAATGACAGGACCAATCTGAACAAAACGGACAATATAATGTTTATACGTAATAAAATTGGCACTCGTACCCTCTGCAAGGACGGTCCAAGTCTATGGCATACTTGCGCAGAGCATCGAAGCTTGCTTCAGCATTCTTGGATTCAACTCGATAGTTGTCGCAGATTTGTTGAACGACGGTCTTGAGGGTAGCTTCGGTGAGGCCGGCCTCTCTGATAACGGGAGCAATAGAAGAGTCTTTCCAAAGGGCGAGAAGAAAATGGCCTTGAGCGATATAGGAATCGTTCATCTTCTTATGAATGCTCTGCGCTTCCCGCTGAACCTTGAAGGAGGCGGAACTAGGCGAGGTCTCAGGCTCAGCGTCGATAGTGGGACGAGGATCTTCTTCAGAGCGCGCTTCGTTACCGCCTAGAAGAAACATCATCAGTTCGGCGTCCTGCATCCCGAGAAATGGTAAATACATACAACGCCACCTCGAGCCTTCTCAATATCACAGAAGGGAACAAGGGTGCTCCTCCGCCTTCTTCTTTGGGAAGGACAAACGCAATGTGAGCCGGTGCAACTGCGAACTAAAATGAGCTTTCACAAGCGATGTTGAATGAACTGAGGCTTACCTTGAAGGATTAAGGGACTGAGGGATCGCAGCGAGGAAAGACTCAAAAATTCAGCCTCCGCCAGAAATCCGGCACATCGACGGCACTGCTTCATGTCACTGGTTCAAGCCTCGCACCGTACACTTCCGTTTCGGAATTTTTTGACCAAGGTAGGAGCTGTACATCAATGAGATGTTCAATGATAAATGAAAAAGGCAAGAGCTAAGAGCAAAACGCTGAAAATAGATTGCAATTTAAGATGTTTTGGTGCGCTTTGCAACGCTTTGCCCTTCACGTTCCCCAGGGCGCTTTACTCCCCTACTAGCCAAGCCCGCACCAGACCTTTCCAACATCGCCTTCAAACAACAAGTAACGTCAATCAAGAAAGCCTTCCACAGGTCCTTCTTCCGATTGTTGTCCTTTACCAATATCCCCCACCATCTGATTAGGAACATGATCTGGAAGATACCCCAGTCACCCTTCTTGCGAATCTTTCGCATGTCGCACCTGTAGTCTGGTACGGGGAGTTCACCGGGGACTTTTGACTGCCGTGACTCGTCCTGGAGTCCATTCCACCAGTACAAAGTATCTTTGATCAGCTTATCTTGGACGTCGGGAGCGAATTTGGGTAGGTCAAAACTCAACTTCTTGCCCAGCAAACTTAGGAGTACATGCGGACGACCAGATGTCGGTAGCTTGCCCTATAAATGCATATCAACAGAAAAAACGTCATATAGCCAGAGATCCACCTACCTCTGGGACCGAGAGGCAGAGTTCGACCTCCTTCCACTTGTCCACGCAGTGTTCGAAATCCTCTCCAAGCTCGACGGACCTTAGTATGGCCTCCGCGTCTTCCACCGTCGAGCCCGCCCGGCGCATTGTGAGTGGTCCGCGGAAACGCATTGACCGGGTGTTCTCCTTCTCCAAAGCCCGTTCAACTGCGTCGCTCTCAACATCCTCAGCTCCGCCTGCCTCTGGGTTTCCTTCCTCTAAATTGGTTCTCCACTGACTGGCCGATCCTCCCACCTCCAAGTCTCCCCAATCTTGGGTGGCAACAGACCGGCTCTGAGAAGTGACATAGTTTGATTCGAGTGACTGAACGCCGGTTCCCAAGGCTTGACTGTTGGGGAAGGGTACTTGCTGAAAGATCCGAGTTCAGTACTTGTTTGATTTAGGCCGGACACCGAGTTACTCACCAGGTTCAGGGGGTCGCGTGTATCCGGTATATCACTCCACAGACCGGGCTCCTGTCCCGCCAAATCCTCGAAGAGATCAGAGATATCCATGCGTTGGAAGTCGGAAAGATGGATGAAGTTCATCTCCTGGTCAACCTCACTCATTGGACCCCAAGACGGTACCCGCCGTTCGTTGTTTGCAAAGTGGCCCATTTGTCTGGAGCCGTGTACAGAGACGGCGCGCAAAAGCTTTCCGACATCAACGAGGGATGAAAAAACGGTGGATGAAGGGGCTGCCGAGGTGACATTTCCTGAGCGAACGGAGGATATGGAGGTGTCACAGAAGTAGATGAGTGAGGTTGTCCTTCGGAGGTAAGGGTGAACAGAGTTTGCGGTTGCAGCGGTTTACTGGCGGCGAAACCTGCAGTGGCGGCAGGAACAGAAGTCGAGCAATGGTTGGACAAAAAAGCTTCGTAAGGCTGGATGCTCATCCAAGACATAGACGATTCCCCGGAGGAAGAGGAAGACACCGCCGTATTTTGGTTCTGTGGTATGGTGTTCTTCTGCGAGCCCTCTGAAGACATGCTTTAGCAAACGTATCATAACGGCAGTAGTCTCACCCTTCACGGTCCTGCTCTTGCCCTTAGACTTTGCATCGTTGCCGGTGGCCTTCACGGCTCCGGAATCATGAATCTCGTTGGACTCGGTTGACAGGTCTTGCGCCTGCGACATTGCAAAGCTCTGTTTTAAGGCTTCCAAGATGGGCACGGCTTGGGCACTGTCACCCCCTTCAAGTTCATCCATCGCCACTTTTTAGCGGTGTCGTCGTCTTCTGAATCCGTGGTATCTGTTTCCTGGGCTTGCATTCTGTAGAATGCGTTCGTTTCCTTTGCGAATGCTTGACATTTTTCCGTAGCTAGAAATGGCAAGGAAGTAAAGCAAGCAGGGCGGAGCAATGTACAAAGGTACTTACTGAAAGTATCGCAGATGAACTTCCGAAAGGGTTTCGCCAGTGATCTTCAAATTGCGCGTAATGGCTACCAAATTGAACGCCATCAGAGTGGTTCAAGCTAACTCGCAGAACATTATCGGCCAAGCAAAACGAGACGAACAAGAGACGCACCTGATGACAGTTGGCTCCATCTGCCCCGGGATAACTCCACCGCTCAAGATGGTAAACCCCAACCGGCTTCGTTGGCGATCTGCTCCAGCTCTGTGATTTTCCTATCCATTAACTCTATTTTCCTGTACACGCAGTCAGCTGGTTAATCACAATCAAAGCTCTCCTTCAAATACCTATTAATGTAAGGTGGAGTTCCCGGCACAAGGCCCTTGCTCTTTGCTTGGAGTCTTCTAGAACCAGCCTTCGTATCTCATCCTTTACCTCGGGCGATTCCTTCTCCAAGAGTTCTTCGGCCACCCGCCTCCTTATCTGCAAGACCCTTCCTGAGATCACCCTAGCATCGACTGACACCTCGCTATCCTGTACTCGTGGTCTCGGTCTTCTCAGCTTCTACAGCCTCCACGAATGCAGGAGCGTTTTTGTGAGTCTTCTGATACCATTCAGCTTTAGTCCGAGCCGCCCGTCGCGTACCTTCACCCGGGTCTTTCCCTGTCCAGGAGCTCGAGATTTGAACGTCTGCGATAAATTGTTGAGCTTTGTCTCCAGTTGCTACGACTGCTTCAGTTCATGAGATTCTCAACCATTGATCTGACTACTGTTGTAGCTCATAGTCCCATATTCCTGCTTCACTTTCTGAGAGGTCCGGAGGAACAGAAATTTGTCTCTGAACTTGGCTACGCAGTCCTGACGGGCCGCGACACCTTTCTCTCCGTCTGACCTTCCACAAGATTGGCAACAAGTCGACAAGATATAGGTATCTTCTTCTTTCTCGAATTTTGAAAGCGCAGGCATCTAAAGAAGGTGTAAGCAGATCTTTTAGACTCTTGGATCATAGACTTCATAGAAAGCTTACCCTCGTTATCTTAGGATTGAAGGACAGGGAAAGCGATTCTGGTCTAGGCAAGTAAAAATCTTTCGTTCTTCTAGTCTGAGCGAATAAAAAATTGTTCACCAGGAATTTTGCCGATGTCAGGCGGAGTCACTGCCTTGATCGCATATACAGCGGGACCAGTCTCTTTCCTGCGCCTCCAGTACTACCACCATGTCTTCACAGGCTCTAGACGTTGCTCCTACCGTGTCTTCACAGACGACTCAAGATGCGCTCCCTACGAGCAAAGCTCAAGATCAACGGTCTTCTCAGATCCTAGCGTTAATTGCAATGCTCCACAAAGAGCTCGGTGAGTCAATAGCTGATCGTCGCTGTGCCGGGCTAACAGAAATCCTACTTTAGATGAGGTCGCCCCCAGTAAGCGTTCATTCCGTCTTTCCTTACCTTTCCTTCGTCTGAATGAGTTGTAAACTTAGACGTCATCCCCGAGGGTGCCTACCTGCATGTGCCGTTGGAGCCCCTCCCGCTTCCCAATGAGGAAGATATTGGCGTGCCAACTTTATCTTGCAGCAGCTGCGGACATGTCAATAACCCGGGGAGCACTCTC